>CM053143.1:40657207-41907207 GCA_028571685.1 Heterohyrax brucei | reverse complement strand
AGTGGTTGTTGTTTTGTGTTTTCTGGATCATGGCCAACCTTGCTGGGGTGAGATGATATTTTGATTCAAACTTCTTTAATTGCTAAATGATCATGTGCACTTCCACATGTGTCTTTTGGCTGCCTGAATATCCTTTTTAGAGAAGTGTCTGTCCATCTTCTTTGCCCATCACTTAACTGGATGATTTATCTTTTACTTATTGATATTTTGTAGTACCTTATAGATTATGGACATCAGACATTGGTCTGACATACAGTTGCCAAAAGCATTTTCCCATTCTGTAGGTGGCCTATTCATTCTATTAATAAAGTCTTTGGATAAGCAGAAGTGTTTGATTCTTTAGTTTCTATTGATCTATTTTCTCTTCTGTTGATTGTGGTCTGTTTGACAGATTTTGAAGTCTCTCTAGATTGTGTTTTAAAACTTCCATTGTTGATCCTATTTTTTTCTTGGATGACCTTTATCGTTTTTAGTTTTGATGTTTAAGTCTTTTATCTAGTTTGAGTTGGTTTTTGGATAAGGTGTGAGATATGAATCTTGTTACAATTTTTTTGCAGATGGGCATCCAATTCTGCCAGCACCATTTGTTAAAGAGATTGTTTTTTACCTCAGTTTAAAGTCTTAAGGCCTTTGTCAAATATCAACTGTTCATAGTAGGGTGGTGACGTCTCTGGGGTCTCAACTCTGTTCCATTAATCTATGTGTCTCTTTTTTGTACCAGTAGCAGGCTGTTTTGACTACTGTGGCAGTGTAATAAGTTCTGAAGCTGGGTAGTGAGAGGCCTCCCAGTGTTTTCTTCTTCTTCAATAGAGCTTTATTTATCCAGCACTTCTTCCCTTTCCAAAGTTGGTGATTTGCTTCTACACCTCTTTAAAAAAAATGACACTGGAATTTGCATTGGGATTACATTATGTAAGTAGATTGCTTTGGGTAAAATAGACATCATCACACTGTTATGTCTTCCTATCCGTGAGCAGGGTAGGTTTCTCCATTTATGTAACTCTCTCAGTTTCTTGTAGTAAGGTCTCGTAGCTCTCTTTGTAAAGGTGTCTTATTTCTCTAGTTAGATTTATTTCTAGGTACTTTATCTTCTTAGGGGCTGTAGTAAATGGTATTGATTGGGTGATTAACAATTTCTTTATTGGTATAAAGGAATCCTACCTATTTACTTATGTTTATCTTATATCCTGAGACTTTACTGAACTCTTCTATCTGTTTGAGGAATTTATTGATTGATTCTTTAGGATTGCCTGCTTATACAATCATATCATCTGCAAAGAAGGACATTTTCACTTCGTCTTTACTGATGCAGATGCCTTTTATTTCTTGGTCTTGTCTAATCGCTCTGGCTAGAATTTCTAGTATAATATTGAATAGGAGAGGTGAGAATGGACATCCTTCTGTAGCTCTGTTCTCAAGGGGACTTGTTTTAGTCACTCTCCACTAAGGATAATGTAGGCAGTGGGCTTTGTATGAATAGCCTTTATTGCATTGAAGAAATTGCCATCTATTCCTATTTTGCTGAAAGTTTTTAGTGTGAATATGTGTTGGACTTTATCAAATGTATTTTCTACATAAATTGACAAAATTAGGTGATTCTTGTCTTTTGTGTTATTTATGTGGTTGATCACATTAATTGTTTTTCTGATGTTGAACCAGTCTAGCACCCCTTGTATGAATCCAACTTGGTTATGATGAACAATTTTTGTAATATGTTGTTGAATTCTACTGGCCAGTATTTTGTTGAAAATTTTTGCATCTACGTTCATGAGTGATATTGGTCTGTAGTACTCCTTTGTTGTTGGCTCTTTCCCTAGCTTTGGTATCAGAGTTATGCTGACTTCATAGACTGAATTTTAGAAAATTTCATCCCTTCCTATGCTGTGCAATAGTTTCAATAGTATTGGAGTGAACTCCTCTCTAAAAGCTTGCTAGAATTCTGCTGTGAAGCCATCTGGGCCAGGTCTTTCATTGGTTGGCAGTTTTTAGATGACTTTTTCAATCTCTTCCTTTGTGATGGGTTTATTAAGTTGTTCTGCTTCATCTTGTGATAATTTTGGTAGATGATATGAATCTAGGCATTTGTTCATTTCCTCTAGGTTTTCAAATTTGTTACAGACTAACTTAGTATTCTGTTAGGATAATTTTGATTTCTGTTGGATTTGTTGTGACATTTCCCCTCTTATTTCTTATTTGGGTTATATCCTTTTCTGTTTTTCCTTAGTAAGTCTAGCCAATGCTTTGTGAATTTTGTTGGTATTTTCAAGAAACCAGCTTTTGATCTTTTCAATTATTTTCAATTGTTCTTCTTTTCTCTAATTCATTTAGTTCTGCTCTAATCTTTATGATCTGTTTTCTTCTGGTGCCTGAGGGGTTCCACTGTTGCTCTTTTTTTTTACTTGTTTAAGCTGTAGGGTTAGTTCTTTGGTTTCGGTTCTTTCTTTTTTTCTTTCTTCCAGATGTGTGCATTTATAGATATAAGATGCTTGAGGAAGTGTTTTCATTCTCATTGGAATCCATAAATTTCTTTATTTTATCCTTGATTTCTTCTATAACCCATGACTTTTTGAGTAAAATGTTGTTCAGTTTCCATGAGTTCTCATTTCTGTCTATGTTTTCCTGCTATTGATTTCAACTTTTATGGCTTTATGGTCTGAGAAGATGCTTTGCAACAATTCAGTGCCATGTATTTTGTTGAGATTTGCTTTATGTCCTAACAGGTGGTCTATTCTGGAAAATGTTCCATGTGCACTGAAGGAGAAAATGTAGTTATCTGCTGAAGGATAGAAAGCTCTGTATACGTTGATGAGGTTTAGTTCATTAATATGTCAATAGGATCTTCTGTGTCTCACAGAGTGACCATATCATGTGTGCACTTTATGGTTCTGTGCATCTATAGGATGTTGTCCTGCTAACCTTTTACTGGAGGAATGGGAGTGGGTGGACAGAAGGGGATAGGAGACTGTTGAGGGGATAAGACATGTATGGAGCAGAGATAGAGTGTGCTGTCAGCGGGGAGGGAGAGCAGTGGGAACTGCATATGGGTGGGCATGCAAATTTATATGGGAACATACATTTAAATTCAGTCATAATAATAATAAAAAGAAAAAGATCTTCTATGTCTTTACTGAATTTTTTTCTAGAAGGTCTGTCCAATTCTGAGAGTGGAGTGTTGAAGTCTCTCACTATTATGGTGGAGTGATCTGTCTCATTTTTAATGCAATCAGTGTTTCTTCCATGTATTTAGATACTCTAGTATTGGGTGCATAAATATTTAATATCATTAAGTCCTGCTTGTCTATTGAACCTTTCAGCAATAAATAGTGTCTATCCTTGTCTACAAAGGTGGATTTTACATTAAAATCTATTTTATCTGGGATTAGTATTACTACACTTGCTTATCTTTGTATGATGTTAGATTGGTATAAATTTGTCCATCCTTCAATTTTCAATTTGTTCATATCTTTAAGTCTAAGGTGAATTCCTTGTAAGTAACATATACACAGGTTGTGTCTTTTGATCCAAGTTGTCACATGTTGTCTACTTAACAGAGCGTTCAGTCTATTTACATTCAATGTAGTTATCGACAGTTATGTGTTTAGTGCTGTCATTGTGATGTGTTTATATTTTTGTGTTGATGTTTCCTCTGTTGCTCTTACTATTCTGTTCTGGGAAATTCTTCTTTATGGGTTGATTTTTCACCCTTTTCAGTGTTGGTTTTGTGTTTGTTGAGACTCTTGCTCTATGTTTCTTGATCTGATATATTGTGTCTTTATTGTGCTTTGTGGCTACCTCTGTGATCCCCCTTAATAATCTAAGTTTAAACCCAATTTTAACTTCTACATGTCTTATTAATTTCTCCATCTGAAAGGAGTATAACTACTGTAGCACATCACTCCTTTTTTATGATGACATCGTAATTTTCATGATATGATCAGTGGATCACTTCTTTTAATAATACAGCTTTGATTGAGTTTTGTGTCTTCCCTAACTGAGTAGGTTTCCAGATGATGTTTCCTGTATTCCCGTCTGAAATGCAAAGAGCTTCTTTCAATATTTCTTGTAGCTTTGGTTTGGCTTTTTCAAAGTCTCTGAGTTTCTGTTTACCTGCAAATGTTTTAATTTCATTTTTATATTTGAGAGATTGTTTTACAGTATATACAAATCTTGGTTGGAAGTTATTCTCCTTCAAGGCTTTGATAGTGTCATCCCATTGTCTCCATGCCAGCATCGTTTCTGCTGTGAAATCCGACAAAAGCCTACACAGTGTCCTTCTGAATGTTAGCTTTGCTTCGAGTCTTGCTGCCTTTAAGAGTTTCAGCTTATGTTTCATTTTGTTGAGCTTGATTATAATATGTCTTGGTGTCTTTCTTTCAAGATCTACATTGAGTGGTGCTTGATATGCATCTTGGATAACTATATTCTCTTATTTCATAATTTCAGGAAGGTTTTCTGTCAGCAACTTAACAATAATACTTTCTGTGTTTTCAGGTGTCCCTCTTTATAGACTCCCACATGCTTCTTAATTCTTCATTGTCCTTGTTTCTTTTCTCTGATTTATTCTCATAGATTCTGGAGTCAGTAGCTCTGTCTTCCAAGTCAGAAAGTCTATTTTCCATTTGTTCAATTCTGTTTTCTTGGGTTTGAATTGAATTTTCTATTTCTTTGATTTTTTTTTCTCTTGATCTGTTGGATTTCAGATTACTGGTGTTCTATCAGTTCACACAGCTTCTTTAATTTTTCATTTTGCTCTGCAGCATTTTGCATAATGTCTAGGATGGCTCTGTATATAATCTGTTTGTACTCATCCTCTGATAGTTTCAGAAAGGCTTCTTCATCTGGGAATTTCTTTAGTTCTTTCTTTTAGGGGGTTTCTGGTGCCATAGGCAATTTTTTCTTTAAGTTTCTGTCCAAAGTTTGTTGCTTTGAAGGCATCTAGAGGTTGTTTAGTTTGTCTGGTGTTACCTTAGCAGGATCTAAAACACAGTCTGCTAAGGAAGGTGATCATCAGTCATCTCTATGTATTCCAGTGACTGGTCCTAGTGGAATGTCTAGGGTAGAAGGCAAATACAGGGCAAATACAAAGCCCTACTTATGGAGTCACTGGGGAGCTATCAGCTGACCCCATGATGTGGGTTGTTAAAGGCTGGGAGAGACGCCATCAGGATGCACTGCAATTATTTCTCTAGGTAGTCTTATACTGGAAGGTAAAAGCTATCTTATAGCTTCCAAAATCAGTCAGACTGTCAGGTGTTCAAGCCCCTCTTCCCAGCTGGCAAGGTAAACACCTCTACATACAACCCCAGATGCTATAAATTCTATGGTGGAGGTTCGAAAAGAGAAGGTGGAGAATACAAGGTGCAGGCAGTCCAGAGCTGGGCTCTCAAAATGTGGCTATTCTTCCTGCTGGTCCGTTTAGCAGTTTGGCTGAGTTTTGCTGTCAGTCAAGCCCAAGGCTTGCCTGCTGGCTAAGACAGAGAAACAAGAGGTAAAAGTCACCTTTCATCTGCAAGAGCCAGCATTCAACAAGTGGTAGGGTCAACGAAAGAGTAGTAGTTTCCTGTTCATTAGCATGTAGTCCAAATTGACCGCCCTATGCTGTGTCCTAGGGCTAACTGGGTGTCCAAAAGTCTCCATTTAATTATCAATTCAGGCCTTAGTTTTCAGAGGGAGTTAAGGAGATGGGTGTCTAGTCTGCCATCCTGACTCCACTCCCTCAAGCATTTTTTTTTTTAAGGCTGTATTATCACTGAAGCCATAATCATCAAATACAGTAAACATGTATTTTACCTGGAGTAAGCATTTTCCAAGGCAAATAGTTACAGCTTTAACTATTGCATGGTATTTTCAGTTATGAGAGATCAAAGAGATGTGAAGTAGGGCTATAACATTCCTCTTTCTCTTCTTTCAAAATATTATTTCTATATTTGTCAAAATGGACAATGAAAGTAGAATGCATTCTGTCTGGAAGAAAAAATAAAGAGAAGAACACTAGTTTTATTTTATAACAACATACTTGAGAAAAATAAATGCATGAAATGGATTAGACCCTCAGAAAACTTCTCAGCCCAATAAATTTAATAAAACACGAAAAACCAGTAACAAATGAAACAAAAATGTTTTAGAATTACTATTTCTAAAATGGTCACCAGGCCTGGAAGGTTTTTCAGGTTGTTTCTGAAAAATCATCCATAAATGATATTTTCAATATTATATATAAATTATACTGGAGAAAGGAAAGAGTGGAAACTTTTCTAATGAATTTTACTAGATGAACTTGATCTTGATATAGATTAATGGCAAACAAGACCATACCAATAGGACTATCTTAACATAAACATGCAGAAGAAATGGACCACAATATTTTGCTGCTATTAGTTGCAGTCAGGTCAATTCCTACACATACACCTCCTTGGTACTACTGAAACACTGCCAGTCCATTCGTAGTCATTGCTATGCTTTAGCCTGTTATTGCACCACCATAGCAATATATTTCACCAAGTGTCTTCTTCATTTTTGCTGACCATTGGCCTTATTCAATGTATTTTACTCCAGGGACTGATACCGTGTGTCTAAACTACATGAGACCAAGTCTCACCATCCTTGCTTCCAAAGAGTACTCTGGCCGAACTTCCAAGACATATTTAGTCATTCTTCTGACAGTCCATGATGCACTCAATAATCTGTGCCAGCATCAGTTCTTCTTCACTCTTCTTGACTCATTGTCCTGCTTTCTCATGCATATGAGACAGTTTAAAATATCATGTCATGAGTCAGCTATACCTTCGTCCTAGAGGTGAAATCTTTGCCTTTCTTTTCAACACTTTAAGAAGTCTTTCAAAGCAGATTTGTCTGATTCAATACATCATTAGACTTCCTGAGTGCTACTTCTATATATGTTGATTGTGTCTCCAAGCAAAATGAACCTCTTGGCAACTTCAATCTTTTCCCCACCTATCATAGTGTTGCTTATTGATACACTTGTGGTGATTCTTATGTTCTTTCTGTTGAAGTATAACCTATACTGCAGGCTGCAATATTTGATCTCTATCACTGAGGCCTTGAAGCCCTCTTTGCTTTCAATAAGCAAGATTGTGTCATTTGCTTATCTCAGGCTGTTAATGAGTTTTCCTTCAGTCCTGATGCTGCATTCTTCTTCACATAGTCAAGCTGAGACTATTTGCTCAGCATACAAATTGAATAAGTCTAAACATGATATAAGAATATAAGCCTAACAATCACCTTTTCCGATACTATACTGTATCCCTTTGTGCTGTTTCAGTGACTCAGTTTTGGTCTTTTTATAGTTTCCAAGTATGTACAATAAAGTGCGTTGGTGTTCTCCTTTTCTGCAAGGTTATTCATAATTTGTCATGATCCACACAATTGAATGATTTTGCACAGCCAAGTAAACATCTTTCTGCTGTTCTGTTTTCATCCAAGATCTACTTGACATCACTAATGATACATATCCCTGGTTGTGTGTTCTCTTCTGAATACAGTTAGAATTTCTGGCAGTATATACTGCTGCAACTGTTTTTGAATTATATTCAACACGATTTCACTAATGTATGATATAAATGATGCTGTTCAATAATTTCAGCTTTCTCTTGCATCACCTTTCAACGGAAAGAGCACAGACACGGATCTTGTTGAATCACTTGGCCAAGTAACCTGTCTTCCAAATTTCATAGCATTAACAAATGACTATCTCCAGTGCAGCATCCCTTTGTTGAAACATTTCAATTGATATTCTGTCATTTCCTGTAATCTTACTTTTTTTCAATGTCTTCAGTGCATCTTAGACTTCTGCCTTCAATACCATTGATTCTTGATCTTATACTAACCTCCTGAAATGGATGGATGTCGACAAATTCTTTTGGGGACAATGACTCTGTATATTTCTTCTTTTGAAGCTTCTTGCATCATTCAGTATTTTGCACACATAATTCTTTAGAAAAGCAACATGAGGCTTGAAATCTTTCTTCAGTTCTTTCGGCTTTAAAAGTGCTAACCTTGTTCTTTCCTTTTGGTTTTGGTTTTTGTTTTGGTCAGCTAGTGCTGCTCTAACAGAAATACCATGGAGCAGAAGGCTTTAACAAAGGAAAGTTTATTCCTACACAGTCAGTCTGGTAGGTTACAAGTCCAAATTTGAGATGTCTGCTCCACGGGAACACTTTCCCCATTTTCAGCTCTGGAGAAAAATCCACTATTGCATCATTCTTTGTCCAAGGAGCATCTTGGTGCAGGAAACTCAGGTTTGAAGGACGCAGTCTTCTCCTGGTGCTGCTTGCTTGATGGTGTGAGGTTCCCAATTCTCTGCTTGCTTCTCTTTCCTTTTATCTCTTGTAGGATGAAAGGGCTAAGGGTTGGGCAAGTCAAACTCCAGATAAACTCCCTTTATAGTGGAACATGGAGGCGATCTTATAGAGGCATTTACAGTCCCACCCTAATCCCTTAACATACAGCACAGCAAAAATCACAAAATGGAAGACAATCGTAGAATGAAGGGAATCATGGTCACATGGCTACACCTATTTTGGGGAGGACACAGTTCAACACATGACAATTTTCTAACTCCAGATGATTGTACAATTTTTTATAATACTTTGTCATCTTTAGTTTTTTTTATTATGCTTAAAGCGACGGTTTACAATCCAACTCAGTTAATCATAAAAAAAAATTACGCATACATTGTTATGTAATCGTAGCTGATCTCCCAAAAGTGTGACAGCACATTCACTCTCTCCACCCTGTATTTTGTGTGTCCATTCAGTCAGCTGCTGTCCCTTTCTGCCTTGTCATCTCACCACCAGACAGGCGGTGTCCATTTAATCTAATGTATCTATTTGACCCAAGGAGCACACTCTTCACCATGTCATTTATAACTCTGGTGGCATAGTGAGTTAAGTGGTACATCTGCTAACTCAGCAGTTCAAATCTGCCAGGCATTCCTTGGAAACTCAATGGGGCAGTTTTACTCTGATTTCTAAGGTCGCTGTGAGTCAGACTCAACTCAACGGCAGTGGGTAGGCCAGTCTGATCTTCATCTGAAGAGTTGGCTTCAAGAATGAATTCAGTTCTGGGCTAACACAGAGTCTGGAGGCCATGTCTACCCAGTCGGTTGGACTATTGAGTCAGTTCTGCATGACACTTTATTCTTGCTCTTTCAGGGATGCTCTGTTTTGTTCGCAGTCGGGGTGGTTATTAATGGTAGCTGAGTGTTGTCTAGTTTTTACAGTTTCAGACTGATGGAGTTTACAGTTTATGTGGTCTTTTCTGTCTCTTGGGATCATGCTTTCATGGTGTCTTTGGTGTTCTTCATTCTTATTTGCTTCAAGTGGGCTGAAACCAGTCGATGTTTTTGAGACAGCTACTTGCAAGCTATTAAGTCCCAGACACAATTTACCAAAGTGGGATGCGGAACGCTTTCATAAGAAACTTTGTTATGCCAACTGACCTAGATGTTCCCTGAAACCATGATCCCTAGACCCCCACCCATATTATCCTGTCCCTAAAAGTGTTTGATTGTATTCAGAAACTTATTAGCTTACGATGTATTTCAGTTGATTGCCTTGTGTATCATGTGCTGACCTTCCCTTCATCTGCAATACTATTCATCTACTACGTAATTAGTGACTACTCCTCTCCCTCCCTCCCCACCTTCATAGCCATCAAATCCTATTTACTTCTGTGTTTAAAACTGTTCTTGAGTTCTTATAACAGTGATTTCCTGCAATATTTGTCTTTTGGGGACTAATTTCATTCAGCATATTGTCAAAATTCCTCCATGCTATGAGTTGTTTCATAGATTCATCGTTGTTCTTTATTGTTATGTAGTATTCAATTGTGTGAATATACCATATTTTGTTCACACATTTATCTTCTGAAGGCCAACTAGGCTGTGTCCACATTTTGGTACCATAAACGGTACTTCAATGAACATGGATGTGCATATATCTATTCATGTCATAGCTCTTAATTCTCTAAGATGTGGTCCAAGGAGTTGGATTGCTGGGTGGTACAATATTTCTATTTCTAGCTTTTCAAGCAAGTGCCAAATCTGTTTCTAAAGTGGTTACACCCTTTTGCATTTCCCCCAGCAGTGTAAAAGTGTTCCAGTTTCTCCACAACCTCTCCAATATTTACTGTACTCTGTTTTTGTTTTTGTTTGCATTAATGCTAGCCTTGGGATGAGCTGGTATCTCATTGTAGTTCCAATTTACTTTTCTCTAATGGCTAAGGATAGTAAGCATTTCCTCCTGTATCTGTTAGTGCCTGGATGTCTTCTTTGGTGAAGTGCCTATTCATATCTTTTGCTCATTTTTTAGTGGGTTGTTTCTTTTTTGTGGTTGAAGTTTTGCAGTATCTTGTAGTTTTTAGAGATTAGATACTGATGGATTTTGTTGTATTCTTCTACACCACCGCACCCCCCACCCCTGCCCTCAGCTGGTAAGTTGTTTCTACTCTTTGGGTGACGTCTTTGGACAAGCATAAGTATTTGATTTTTAGGAGTTCACAGTTGTGTATTTTTTTTTCTGGTGTTTGTGCTTTGTTAGTAATGTTTTGCATACTGTTTATGCCATGTATTAGGGTTTCCAGTATTGTCCCTAATTCTTTATTCATGATCTTTATCAATCCAGATTTTTTATTTAATTTATTGGTCCCTTTTGGAGTTCATTTTTCTGTGTGATGGGAGATTTGGGTCTTGGTTCTTTTATTTTTAATACAAGAATGTCTAGTTAGGCCAACACCATTTGTTAAAGAGGCTGTCATTTAGCCAGTTAATCCATGTTAGGTATTTGTCAAATATTAACTGCTCATAGGTAGATAATTTTATGTCTGGATTTTAAATTTTGTTGTTGTACCAGTACCAGGCTGTTTTGACTACTGAGGAGATATAACAGATTCTAAAGTCAGGTAATATAAGGCCCCTCATTTTGTCTTGCTTTACTTTACTTCAGTCATGCTTTACTTTTCCAGGGCTTTTTCTTTTTCTGCATGAAGTTGTTGATTTGTTTCTCCATGTCATTAAAAAAAAAAGTCATTGGAATGTGGTTTGGAACTGCATAGTGTCTATAGATCTTTTTGGGTAGAACACACATTTTCATGATGTCAAATCTTCTTATCCATGAGCAAGGCAGATTTCTCTGCTTGTGTACATCTCTTTTGGTTCCTCACAAAGGTATATTATGGTTTTCTTTGCGTAGGTCTTTTACGTCTCCAGTTAGACTTATTCCTAAGTATTCTATCTACTTGGAGGCTATTGTGAATGGTATTCATTTGGTGATATCATCCCTGATGTTCTTTCTGTTCAGATAGAGGAAATCAACTGATTTTTGCAATGGTTATTTTGTATCCTGATACGTTTCTGAACTCTTCTATTAGTTTCAGTAGTCTATGAATTCTTCAGGGCTTTCTTTATGTAAGATCACATCATCTATAAACAGAGACACTTTTACTGCTTCCCTACCAACTTAGCCAAAAACCAAACACACTGCCATCCAGTCAATTCTGACTCATAGTGACCTTATAGGACCAAGTAGAATTGCTCCACAGTTTCCAAGGAGCATCTGGTATATTTCTTCTAAACTTTTGGTTAGAAGACATAGCACCTAACTGCTACGCTACCAGGGTTTCCTTACCAACTTGGATGCCCTTGATTTCTTTTATCTTGTCTGTTGCTCTGGTCTAGCTACCTTTTAAAACATTCTGTTCAGCTATCATACTTTATTATTTTTTCTCATTCACTTTAGCTGCTTTACATTCAATAGCAAGTTTTTCAGTCTCTTCTGACAGCCACTTTGGTCTTTTTATCCCTGTCTTTTTAATGATGTTGTAGGAAAAGTGGTGAGTGTACCTCGCTTAGAAGAAAGTAGTGAGTGTAATTCACTTAGAAGAAAGTAGAGGCCTTATACTTTCCACTTGTCAGTTCCTAATAACTGGAATGTAAATGTGATGAGAGAAACTCAAAAGCTATCCTAAAATACAAGGTTAGCATTGGGGTTTTCAGAACAATAGCCAGAGCTGCCTAATTAAGCAGTTTCTCAAGGGTCACATTATCAACTCTGGACTTGTTACCTAAAATAGTAACACATTTTTATCTTTCTTAATTATTGATATTTTACAATGAATTTTAAATAATCTGATACTAACTCATAATATATCAATGATCAATTTTTATAAAAGCCAATGGCAAAATCTGTCTTCATTATAAAAGGAAAGAGAAGCAAGCACAGAATTGGGAACCCCACATCATCAAGCAAGCAACACAGGGAGAAGAGCATGTCCTTCAGATGTGAGGTTTCCACACCAAGATGGTCTGTGGATAAAGGCTAATGCAATACCAGACTTTCCACCAGAGCCAACAAGGCAGAACCATCTGTAAACCAATCATGAATTTCCTCTTCCTTAGTTATTCATCTTAAAGACCTCCAGATGAAGCCACAGCAGACTCAGAGAAGGTAATGTGACAGGAGTGTAGACCATGGGCATTTGGGCCACTTCTTCAGGTAGCTGACTTCTGCCTTCAGATCTTGCTCAAGCCCAGTCTTGTACATATCATATCCATTTAATGGTAGAGTGCACAACTGATTTATGAGTTGGTGGGTCAGAGAACAGTTTATGATGGGCAACTCAGGCTGCATGGTAACTTGGTGATCCATAGTTAAGTATTCAGTCTCTGCTAAGGCACAATAACAAGTCAGTATCTGTTTCTCAAAAGGAGAGTAGTTATCTGCAGAGAATGGAAATACTTTGCTCCCAAACTTTAAGGGTTTATGCTGTGATTTACCAATAGGGGTCTCCAGAAGACTCCAGTCAGCTTCTTTCTCTACCACTGGCACTTGAAGCAGTGTTAGATCAGGGAGATCATATGGCTCAAGTGGAATAGCAACTTTCAGAGAAGCTCAGATCTGCTGCAAAGCCATCTGTTGTTTGGGCCCTATTTGTGACTAGCAGTTTTCAAGCCACTTGACAAATATGCCAGAGTACCACACTCATATGGGGGATATGTTTCCAGCAAAATTCAAAGAGGCCCACTAAGCAGTGTGCTTACTTTGCCAACTTTTTAGTTGTAGGAGTAGCTAGATACAACAACTTCTCTTTTACCTTAGAAGGAATATCTTGACCTGCAGCAAGCCATTGGATTCCTAAAAAAATCACTGAGATACAAGGTGCCTGACTTTTTTTGGGTTTATTTCCCACCATTTAGCAAGCAAATGGAGCCCTGGTTGCACAGTCTTTAAGAGCTAAACTGTTAACCAAAAGGTCAACAGTTCAAATCTACCAATTGCAATTTGGAACAATTCTACAGTGTCCTACAAGGTTGCTATGAGTCAGAGTCAACACAATGGCAAGAGGTTTCGTTTAGTAGTTGTCTCACTAGTAAGTCTAGAGTCATTGAAACTTCTTAATTACAGCATAATGTTATCAGTGCAGTGAGTCAGTATGAGTCTTTGTGGAAGGGAAAGGCTATCAAGTTCTCTGCGGACAAATTTATGACAATGGGCTTGAGAACTGACATGCTTTTGAAGTAGAACAGTGAAAGTATATTGCTGATCTTGCCATCTCATGGTAAACTTCTTCTGGTGGTCCTCTGAAATAGGGTTGAAGAAAAAAGGCATGGTCCAGTTCAATGGCTAAAGACACAACTGGGTTAATCTTATCAAATGGTGATAGAACGGGTCATTTTTTAATGGAAATGGGGCTTAGTGGACAAAGCTGGGTAGTCTCTTCAGATGGGAATGAGAGAGCTTGTTCTCTTGGCAGGAATGATACAACTGAATTTAGTGCTTCAGTGGCCCCAGTTTCCTAATTATCTGTCCATAAGTCCCCGTCTCAAGTTTCCAAATTCAATATCTTCTCAGTCAATGCCCTAATTTCATTAATCTTTTTAGATGTAGAGTATATTTTGCACTGTTATCTAGCAACTGTTAGCATAAGACTTTGGGTTTAGCATTCTGCAGTATCAGTTCCATTATTACAAGGAATAAAGTTTTCTTTCAGGGAACAAATGGTAAATATGTGGTCATTTCTGTGGTGTTTGAGCTGTGATTCTGAAGACTTAAGCTCATGCCTTACTTACACCACTTTGTCTGGTGAAAGTAGGGCCAACCAACCAGCATCTCTGTATATCTCAGCTTGATAGAAATATTGAAAAATATCAAATACACAATTACCCAGCTCCTTGTTTCCCATACATATTTGATGTGGTGGTGGTGACGTTTTATGTGTTTCTACTGCCACTTCAGGTCATGCATTAGAAATTCTGTCTTCTCTACCAGAATTAGTCATTAGAGCCTGCTTTAGTCAGCTAGTGCTGCTCTAACAGAAATACCACAGAGTGGATGGCTTTAACAAAGGAAAGTTTATTCTCACACACTCTGTAGGCTACAAGTACAAATTCAGGATATCCGCTCTAGGGAGAGGCTTTCCTCCTTGTCATTTCTAGAGGAAAGACCAGTATTTCATCAGTCTTTATCCAAGGAGCACCTAGGTGCAGGAATCTCAGGTGTGAAGGACACATTCTTCTCTTGGTGCTGCTTTCTTGATGGTGTGAAGTTCCCAGTTCTCAGCCTGAATGCGTTACATCCTTCAAAGATGTGATTTTCGGGGTGCCAAAGGGTAGCATATTATGGATTGAATTGTATCTCTCCAAAAATATGTGTAGCCACCATGTGGCTGGGCCATGATTCCCAGTGTTTTATAATTGTCTTCCATTTTGTGATTTTCCTACACCATATATTTAAAGGATTAGGGTGTGACTGTAAATCTCCTCATAAGATCATCTCCCTGTTCCATTGTAAAGGGAGTTTCCCTGGAGTGTGGCTTGCACCACCCTTGATCCTTTCATTCTGCAAGAGATAAAAGGAAAGGGAAGCAGGCTGAGAACTGGGAAACTCACACCATCAAGAAAGCAACACCGGGAGAAGAGCACATCCTTCAGATCTGAGGTCCCTCTGCCAAGATGCTCCCTGGATAAAGACTGATGCAATACTGGACTTTTCTCCAACACTGACAAGGAAGAAAGCCTTCCTATGGAGTGGACATCCTGAATTTGGACTTGTAGTCTATGGACTGTGTAAGTAAAAACTTTCCTTTGTTAAAGCCATCCACTTTATGATATTTCTGTTAGAGAAGCACTAGCTGACTAAAACAGAGCCTTTAAGTTCAATCAGACGCTAAGAAAAAAAAATTAGAAAACTAATTCTTAAGATTTTCTTTTTGTCTTCTAGAATAACTCTTGGAACCAAATATCTTTGTCTGATTTCTCTAAAGGCTTAAACTCAGTTAAATTTATATATATCTATATAAAAAAATGTACTTCAAGTAAACAGCTCAGGCACTTGTGAGAAAATGGCTTACACAATATTGAGGTGTAGCAAGTTCCAAATGCGTGGGTCAGACAACAGGCTGATGACTTCACATACCTGCAGCGGCTGATAAGCCTCAAACTTTTAAAGTCAGGTGACAGGCTAGAGGACTATGCTGACTCATGGGACTGTGAATTTTGACAAAACCAAGATCTATAAGTCGAGCAACAATCTGGAGGTCTCTGCTGGCTTATGTCCAATGAATTGGAGTAAGTTACAGAGAAGTACACAGAATTGGAGAGTGAGCTCTCGAGAATATTAATTTATGTCATTGATATAGGCAACATGCCCAAAGAAACACCTCCTTCAAGTGATGGGCAGCTCGTATCAGATCACAAAACAAGATGTGATGTGTAGTGTTGCCAAACCACAAACTGTAGCCTAACTTGTTTGACACATACTGATAACCACCACAATATCCCAAACCTTACATATTCAGGTAGACCTATTGAATTCCTTTTCCTTCCTTCAAAAGATTTCTAACATTTTAAAATACAATTCTAAGTGTCTTGTGAATTCTGGTTTCTCATTCTCCTTCCAACCTTCCCTCCTCTCCACCCCTCTTTCTTTCCCCTTCCTTCTTTTCTCTCTTCTTTATTCTCTATTCAGCTTTCCATGACCTTTGAACTTCTCAATTTTTTGAATTGCCCTTTATAAATCTGAGTCTGTCGTTAGAAGGATAGCCTAAATCCTCAAAATCTGTATGAATGCTCCTATGTTTTTCATCCTTGGAATACATATGACCTCCCCTGAAGGGAGTATGTTTTCTGCTCTGTGTTCATATTTTCACAATACTCCAGCCATTTGCAAAAACTGACATTCCCTAATCTTATCATTATGAGTATATATGTATTTTTACATTTTCAGTATCAACACCACCTCCAACGCTTTAAATGTCATCCTGTCTTTCTATTTCTTTTTCATCTTATAACACTATAAATGTAATTGGCCTTACCACTTCTATACATTATCTCATGGTGCAATTTCTACTGGCTTATTTTTACAGTTGCTTTTCATTACAATCACCGTCTCCTACACTCTGACCATTTCTCCATTTATTATAATTGAATGGCAAAAACTCAATGGATATTAAATATATTCTCTGCACAGTTGTATGTAGTCGGAAGAAAAACGACAACAACAAAAAACACAACTGGCTTGACTTTTTTCACTTTAAATTTATGCCTACTGATTTCAAAGGGGCCTTTAATTCTAACACATGTATGTTTGGTCTGTTTTCTCCACTACTAAAAGATTATTTTGTACTTTTTCTTTTTTTGAACCTCTAAGACATCCTCTTTCTTTCTGAGTCTCAGGTAGTGAATACACTTTATATATTTTTTTTCAAATAAATAACACAATCAGAACTGTGCTCCTACACACCTTCCACCTAAATCATTGCCTCCACATTTGCCTGTCTTTTTTGCATGGTGCCAATATGCTCTAAATTCTGTTCATATAATTCAATTAATTTCCCAATTATCATCTATTTAAAACATACTTTAAGTGAGTTTGCTCATTCTATGGCATTACTCCTACCAACAAACAGACATGTTGAATTAATACCCATTTTAAACACAACAGTTAAAAGCAAAACAAAACAATAAAATAACTTTCCTTTGACCATACACCTCTCTACAACTACTGCTATATATTCTGTGTATAGGAGAATATCAGAAGAAGAAGAAAAAAACATTGTCTTTACCAAAATAAATACTAATCTTGACAGCCTTCTCTGCTTGCACTATTTTATTATTCTCCTGGTCTTCTTTTTAGCAACTTAAACTTGATCTTATAAAAAGTTGTGTAAGTGATCTTCCTGAAGCCAGTCATATTATTTTTCTGCCAAAGCCCCCTGCACTGGTTTCTTATTGAAAGCTAAGTTGCATCTACACTTCTTAACAAGGTCTATGAGGCCTGAATAATGTATCTCAGCATGTAATGAAGATCTAACACTCTAATTTGGGTCTTACAATGTGTTGGTTCTTCTGCCGTATTTCAGTAACTCTGGCTTTATTTTCTCTCATTTAAACACACTGGCCTTGTTCTGATTAAAACACACAGCAGTTGCGTTGAGTCCAACTCATAGCGACCCTATTCTGCCTAGGTAGTTCTAATTTGCAATTTCGTCTTGGGGAGTATTTCCTGTGCATTTTTTCAAGTCTACTTCCTTCTCAGAATTTAGCTCTCAACTTTAATATCATCATCTCAAAGACTCTTATCCTAAGTACACTGGCCCAAATTGTATTTGCTTATAACTGAAAGTACTAAAATCTTCTTATTTGTTAATATGATTGTAATGACTCTCTCCACCACAGTGCAACTCTTTGAAGATGGGAACTTACATATTTTGTATCATTTCTAAAGTTCTAGCTCCAAAAATGTACGAGGGCTGACAATTAAGTTCAGAAACTCGTCCTAGAAAATGTGCTTCACACCTCATTGCTGAATATCACTGCTGTCACCTTCAAAGTCCCCTCTTTGGGAAGCTATGCACTGATGCCTGTGCCTAGTCTACCCTTCAAAGCCATTTTAGACCTCTTTATCTGGAATGGCGATCAGAGCTGTTATCTATCACACCAGATACCTTGCGTGTCATCAAAGTGTCTTCCTTTCAATATTTTCTTTATCTTTGGGTAAAGAAAAAAGCCATTTGGCATCAGATCAGGTGAGTAAGTAGGATATCCCAGTGCAGTTACATGTTTACTGTTTAAAAACTCCATCACAGATAACTGCACAATTAAGTTCAGCCACCTGCCACAGTGCTGCCATGCCACTGTGCGCAATGGCCATTCCAAAAATAGGTCCAAAATCCCTGTGAAGAGTGGACTAGGTCATGGTGTCAGCACATAGCTTCCCAAATGGAGTACTTTGAAGGGGACTAGAGCGATATTCAGCAATAAGGTCTGAAGCATTTAGAACAATTAACTTCATGGAGTTAATTATCAGACCTCGTATATGTTATGTAATCAGTACTTAATGAATTTTGGGAGACAACAAATAATGTATTTCTAGCTGTTTGTAGTCTGAACAAGGTCAATTATGAAAATAATAAGTGATACGGATTATAGTGAGTTTTATGTAACAACTTGACCAGTGGTTTAAACAAACATTAGTTCAGATGGCTTCACAGGCATTTTTTGACATGATTAACACATTTTATTAGCTCTAAGTAAAGGATATTATCCTAGACAATATGTGTCATCCTTACCAACCATCAGTTGAAGGCATTGAGAAAAAGAACTGAAGTTTCCAAGGGAAGATTTGTACTTCAAGTCTGTAACATAATATTGCATCAAAGTTTTGCCTGTGTGACCTACCAGTTTCATGTTGAAGACTGCTAGAGTTTCCCAACTTGTTTTAGTCAGCTAGTGCTGCTCTAACAGAAATACCACAAAGAGGAAGGCTTTAACAAAGGAAAGTTTATTCTTACACAGTCTGGTAGACTACAAGACCAAATTCAGTGTATCCACTACAGATGAAGGCTTTCCCCTCCTTGCTGGCTCTGGAGGAAATTCCATGTGTTGCATCTGTCTTTGTTCAGGGAGCATCTCAGGTCTGAAGGACACACTCTTCTCCCTGTGCTGCTTTCCTGATGATGGGAGATTCCTAATTCTTTGCTTGCTTTGCTTGCCTTTTATCACTTGAAAATGAAAGGATTAAGGGTGGTGCAAGCCATACTGCAGGGACACTGCCTTTACAGAGGAACAGGGAGGTGATCCTACGAAGGGATTTACAGTCCCACTCTAATCCTTTAACACACAACATAGGAAAATCACAAAATGGAGGACAGTCATAAAACATTGGGAATCATAGCCCAGCCACATGGCTACACACATTTTTGAGGGGACATAGTTCAATTTATAACAGTACTTCTACCTGACTTACGGAATTTTGACTTGTGAGGTACCACAACTGCATGAGCATTTTTATTGTCTCTGCTTCTGTCTCTTTGTTTCTTTGTATTTCTTCTCCAAATATGCATCTGTGTTTTCTAAGAAGCCCCACCAGAGCTCTGATTAAATCCTTGGTGGCTAATAGAAAGGTTGGTGGTTCAAACTCACCAGTCACTCCAAGGGAGAAAGATGAAAGATGTGGCAGCCTGCTTGTGTAATAATTTACAACCTTGGAAACCCTGTGGGACAATTATACTCTGTCTTATAATGTGACTATAAATCTAAATCAAATAGAATGGCAATAGGTTAGATTATGGGGGTGGTGTATTTATACATCTTCTATTTGTTCTGCTCCTTTGGAAAACAATAACAGATTTTAGAAATGGAAAGTAAATGCTACTGTAAGAAATAACTAAGGATGTGGAAGTGCATTTTGAATTAGGTAATGGGAAGATACTGAAATAGTTTGAGGTATTTGGTACTGAAAAGTTAAACAGCCTTGAAGAGACTGCTGGTACAGTTGTGGATGGTAAACACAATTCTAGTAAGGACTCAGAAAGAAAAAAAAAGGCTTTAGAGAAATCTGTTTCTTTGAGAGTATGTATATACTCATGGAAAGAATATTGCTAACAATATGCTTCTGAGGCAGTTTTAAAAGAAAATCATGAACATATTACAGGAAACTTGAGGAGAGGTGATTCTTACTATAAGTGGCAAAGAACTTGGCTGAATTTTATCCTAATGTTTTGAGGCAAGTAGTTAGTATAAATGATGAAGCTGGATGTTTAGCCAAGGAGATTTCTAAATAAAGTATGGAAAACAGGTGTGCCTGGTTGCTTATAGTAAAATGCAAAAGGAAGAAGATAAATTAAGGGAAAAAAAATGTTAGATGAAAGCAACTAGAAATTAAACTTGGAAAATTTGCGGCCTGTAGTGGAAAAATTGAGAAAACGTGCTATGGAGAGAACCCCAAGAGTGTGGCTTGACATGTGATTTATGGGTACAACCAACTATCTCAGCAAAAGTAGTGTCATTTTGGACTGAATGGGGACAGATGAGAGCAAAAGTAGGCAATCTCTCCAATTTCTGGATTCTACGTGCAGGAAATGAGTCAACGAAGCTACTCAGTAGCCAACATAAGTTATCTCCCCTTCAAGAAAAAGAAGACGGATTCACAAGTAGATCAGAGGTCTGTGAGGCTGCTTCATTCAGCAGAGTTCTGGAGAACAAGACCACCACTCTTCAGGACTGCAGGGCAGGACCGCCACCACAGGAGGAGGAAGGAAACAGGCACATTGCTCCTGCCGAGCAGGAGAGTAGGGCTCCTGCCCAGTTTGGCTTAGAGAATATTATGAAGTTTGGGGTAACGACACAGATGGAGGATTATTTTCAAGCTTTGAAATCTAATCAAATTTTCTTTGCTGTGTGTGAGACTTCCTTGAGATGCATGACCCCTTCTTTCTCTCCAATTTGTCTTTCCTAGAATGAGAATCTCTATTCTATACTTCTTTTGGCATTGTACTTTGGAAACAGATCATTTGAGTTGTAAATTTCACAGTTTCACAGATGGAGAGAAACTCCATGCCAGGATGGCACACATTCAGGGGCTTATCCATACCTGATTTATGATTCAGAAGATGAGGGTTTAGATATAGAGCTGAGGTTGGAGTGGGTTGAGACTTCTGGGATGCTGTGATGGGGTGAATTTATTTGCATGTGGGAATTACATCAGTTTTGAAGGCCTAGAAGATGAGTTGTTATGTTGCATCCTAACCTCTGGTACAGTGACCTTGTTTGGAAATAGAACTTTTGAAAATATTATCAGTTAATATGTTGGTAATACTGTAGTAGAGTGATTTCTAATCCAATTTTAGTGATATTCTTGTACAACAGTAAAAGAGACTCAGAAAAAGAATGTGGAAGAACAGTGATATGAAAATGCATTCATAAGCTAAGAAATACCTAGGGCTAACAGAAGCTGAAAGAGACAACAAAAGATCTTTTCCCAGAGATTCAGGAATAACATGACTTGTCCAGCACGTTGATTCAGAACTCTAGCCTCCAGAACTGTGAGCTAATAAATTTCATTAAATTTATTTTAAGCCACTCACTTTGTTGTATCTTACTATGACAACCCTAAGAAACTAACACAGTGGCGTATTATAAAATATGATACTGAGGCATTGCCAATAGACTAATGGAAGGGAATAGAGAACCCAGAAATAGGTGTACATGTAAGTGAGGGCAGGTTGAATATAAACTCAGTTTCTTAAAATCACAAGAACAAGAACATATAATCTATTGGGAAAGTTGGCCATATATTTACAAAAGCAAGAAAGTCAGAGTTACAAGCTTATCTCACACAATATCGATGAATAATTTGTAAAAGAACTAAATATTAAAAAGCAAAACCATTCCAACATATTAAAAGTAAGTGTGTGGAAATAATTTATAATCCCAGAGTACAAAATGACTTTTATTTTTATTTTTTTAAATTATTGTGCTTTAAATAAAAGTTTAGAATCCAAGTCAATGTCTCATACAAAGCCTTGCACATACACCTCTGTGCAACTCCAGCTACTCTCCTTAATTTGTTATAGCACTTTCCTCCTTTCCACCCTGTATTTCCCATATTTATTTAACCAGCTCCTATTCCACCAGCTCCATCCTCCCCCCTCGGCTGTGGACAGAAGATGCTCCAACAGCAGTATGTATTTAAGTCAAGAAGCAAACACTTCACAAGCAGCACTCCGTGTCTCACAATCTAGTTCAATCTTTGTCTGAAGAGTTGGTTTGGGAATGGTTTCAGCTCTGGGCTAGCAGAGTCCAGGGGACTAGTCCTCAGGGGACCCTCTAGAATATTAGACTATCAAGTCTGGTCTTTTGATAGAGTTCTTCATCAGGAACTCTACTTTGTGATCCCTGTCAGGGCAGACATTGGTAGTGGATGGGCACCATCTAATTCTTCAGGTCTTATGCCAATGTAGTCTCCCAATCTTTCTTTCTCTTGGCCTTAAATTTCCCTAGTGTCTTTGATGTCCTTTGTTTTCTTCTGCTCCAAGTGGACTGGTACCAACTGATGCTATTTAGATGGCAGCTTGCTGGTTTATGAGATCCCAGATGCCACTCATCAAAATGAGATGTGGAACACTTTCCTAGAAAACAAACTTAGTTATGCTAATCGACCTAGAGGTCTCTGAAACCATGGTCCCCATACCCCTGCCTTTACTATTCCTACTTTTGAATTGTTAGGTTGTATTTAGTAAACCTCTTAGATTTGGGTGTTCTCCAGCACCGTTAATTTCCCTTCTACTGCATGCTGTCACTTCCTTCACTTAACTCAATTCCTATCTACTATCTAATCTATGAATACCCTTACCCCCTTTCCTCATGTGTAACCACTGAAGATTATTTTCTTATGTGCTTAAGCCTTTTGATGAGTCCTATAATAGTGGTCTCATATAATATTTGTCCTTTTACAACTAACTTCACTCAGCATAATGTCTTCCATATTACTCCATGTTATGAGCTGTTTTCTAAGATTGTTGTTTTCTAACATTACATAGAGTTCCATGGTGTGAATATACCATCGTTTGTTTATCCATTTATCTGTTGATGGGCACTTAGGTTCATTCCATCTTTTTGTGGACAGTGCTGTAGTAAACACTGGTGTGCATGTGTCTATTCATAAGACAGCATTTATTTCTCTAGAATATTTTCCAAGCAGTGGGATTGCTAGATCCTACAATATTTTTATTTCTAGCATTTTTAGAAAGCTTCAGATGGATTTCCAAAGTAGTTGTACCATTTCACATTTCCAACAGCACTGTAAAACAGTAACAGTCTCTCTATAACCTCTGCAATACTTATTATTTTGTGGTTTTTAGATTAGTGCCAGTCTTGTTTATTGTTAATCTGCCGAATTTCAGACCATTGTTGCTCAACTATTTCCTGCAGCCCATTTAACTTTTCATTATACTCTGCTGCACTCTGCGTAATCTCCTTGGTGTCTTGAAGAGCTGTCAATATTGTTTTCTTGTATTCTACCTCAGATAATTGCAAGAAGTCTTCTAAATCTGAAAATTTTTGATTCTTTGTTTTGAGAGTTTTCTGAAGCCACAGTGGTCTGCTTCTTTATATGATTAGAAACTGATTATTGTCTCTGAGACATCAGAAAGTTGTTACAATTTATTTATATTTAGTAATTATGTTCTAACACATATATATATACATATGTATATATGCATATATATATATAGTTGGATCCGACTCGACGGCACTTGGCTGCATATACCTATGTGTATATATATATATATATATATGTATACACACACACACACACACACACACACATATTTAGTTTTTGAGTGCCTAAATAGTCTGGTCTTTTGAGTTAGTTTGGTTATTGGAGCCTTAAACATCCCAGTGTCCCAACACCAGGTGGTTAAAGCTGTGAACTTCAGAAAAAGGTAGGTAGAGTTCCTGTCTTAGGGGACCCAGCTGACTTTTTTATCCCCCGTCTTTTTTTTTTTTTTTTTTTTTCTCACTCTCCAAGTCTGGGAGAATAGCTTGGGGCACACAAGTTAGATGTCCCCTTCTGGCCCAGGTACTGTGGGAGAGTTTGGCACTCTGTGCAAAGCAGTGAAAGAAGGGAAGAGTCCTGGGGGAAGGGAGAGAAATCAGCCTGTAGGAAAGATTTAAACCTGCAAGAGTTTGCAAGCACTGAGCTCATGATGCTCGGGTGGGAGTCCTCTGCGTTCTGCAGGTGCGGCTCTCCAAAGCTCAACTTACCAACTGAGAAAGAAGGGCTCCACTCGTGGCGCTGCCGCTCTCTTCTGCCACTGTGCTGCAGCTCCGCTTGGCTGGCAGAAGCCAGTCCTTCTGCACAGTATAGATTTAATTCCAGCCGAAGTAGCTGCTCCTTGACCTGCTGTCCCCTCTCTGTCACCCAGTCTAGTCTTTCAGTTTTCCCCCTGATATTCAGGGCTTCTGGAATGTTCTGTGTAATTCATTCAGTTTTGTTTTTTTTTTGTTTTTTTTTCTGATTCCTTGTTGTTAAAGAAATCAGAGAGTATGTGTGGCTACTCGGCCATCTTAGCCCAGCCTTCAAAGTTTATTTTCAAGGAGGATTCAGATCTCTGAATCTGAAAGGAAATATTTCAGTTATGCCCACAAATATTTGAAAATCTTTCAATACGATTATATACTAGAAAGAACTTTAAAAAAATGAAGAAATTAGAAGAAAAAAATTTGGTGATGTAAAGCATCAAAGAATTGTATTCAGAACACATGAAACTTTTCTTATGTAAGTTGAAAAATACAAAAATAGTTACAGAACTTGAAAAGGTAATGCGAAAGCCAAATGCCTTCAAAAGGTAATGCTGAGAATAATAATAACAGTTACAGTAAATACACAGAAGGATATAATTCTTTTTTTTTTTTTTAACTAAGGAAAGTTTATTTCACCTTCTGGTAGGCTTCGAATCCAAATTCAGGGTGTCCACTCCAGGAGAAGGTTTTCCCACTGTCAGCCATGGAGGAAAGTCTTTGTGTTGCATCAGTCTGTGGTCAGGGAACATCTTAGCACAGGAACCTCGAGTCTGAAGGATGCGCTGTATACTCCTGGTGCTGTTTTCTTTTTTAAAATTTTTTATTTAATATAACTGAGTGAAAATGTACATTCCCATATAAATTTACATACCCACCTATATGCAGCTTCCACTGCTCTCCCTGCCCAGTGACAGCACAGTATTCCTCTCTGCTCCATACATGTCTCTTTTTTCCCTCCTCTTCACCCACTCTCCTTCCTCCAGCCAGAGGTCAGCAGGATGACATCCTACAGATGTATAGAACCATCAAGTGCATCCAATATATGGTCACTCTGCATCACCAAGTCCAATACATTCCTGTTCGAAGCATGGACCTTCGTTATGCTTTATGGTCAAGGGCAGCATCAGAGCGAGGGGCCATGCTCCCAGGGGAACCCCGAAACAGCTGGACCATCAATTGAGGTCTTTTAGTGGGGATCTCAGGGTGCACCCCATTTTATTCTTGTGTTGCCAGTGAGACTCAACTTAGTGAGCTCCATCGTGGCTATCACTGGTGGTGGCCGGGCACCATCCGGTTCTTCCAGTCCCAAGGCGATGTAGGCATCCACTGCTGTGGGTCTCTTTGTCTTCTGGGTTGTCTTTTCCCCGTGTCATTTTGGTCCTCCGTGAACATCCGTTCCTCTTGAGTTGGGACCATTTGTGTGCCCTCGGATGGCAGCTTGGCAGCTTTTAAGACCCCAGACGCCACTCACCAACGTGGGGTGCAGAGAGCCCTCTTAGCAAAATGCTAGTTGTGCCAATTAGCCTGGCTTTCGCCTAAGAGCATGGTCCCCCGCCCCCTGCCCCAGCTACTCTATCCTTGCAATATTGGGTTAAGATGGAAGGAGTATTCTTGTTATGTTTAAGTCCACTTAATATTGTTCTTGTTTCTAATGTGTGCTGTCACCGATTTCACCCAACCAGATACCTAGCAACTGTTTAATCTAAACCCTTCCCCCCTCCCTCCTTCCCCTCCCTGGCAGCTGTCAAAGAGTCTTTTCTTCTATACACAAATCTGTTTTTGAGATCTTATCGTAGAGGTCTCATACAATATTTGTCCTCTTGTTGCTAACTGCTTTCACTCAACATAATGTCTTCCAGTTGAAACCAGGTCATGAGATGTTTCCTGGAATCATCGTTATTCTTTATCATTGTGTAGTGCTCCATTGAGTATATATACCATAGTTTACCTATTCATTCTTCTGTTGTTGGGCATCTGGGTTGATTTCATCTTTTTGCTATCGTGTACTGTGCTGTGATAAACATTCTGGTGCATTTGTCTATTGGTGTGAAAGGCCTTGATTCTGTAGGATATATTCCAAGTAGTGGAATCACTGGGTCAAATGGTATATCAATATTCATTTTTTTAAGGACGCACCAGACTGCTTTCCAAAGAGGCTGGACCATTTTGCAAAGCCACCAACAGTGTAGGAGGGTTCCGCTTTCTCCACAGCCTCTCCAGCATTTGTTTTGTGTTTTTGGATCATGGCCAATCTTGTTGAGGTGAGATGGTATCTCATTGTCATCTTGATTTGAATTTCTTTAATAACTAAAGATCACGAACGTGTCCGTATGTGTTTTTTGGCTGCCTGGATCTCTTTTTTAGTGAAATGTCTGTCCATCTCCTTTGCCCATTGCTTAATTGGATGATTTGTCTTCCTCTTGTCTATATTTTGTAGTATCTTATAGATTATGGAGATCAGGCATCGGTCTGACATAGAGTTGCCAAATATTCTTTCCCATTCTGTAGATGTTCTTTTAATTCTATTAATAAAGTCTTCGGATGAGCAAAAGTGGTTGATTCTTAATAGTTCCCCTTTATCTATTTTCTCTTCTGTTGATTGTGGTTTCCTTGACAGATTTTGGAGTATGTTCACATTGTGTATTAAAACTTCCATTGTTGTTCCTACCTTTTCTTGGATGAGCTTTATCGTTTTAGGTTTGATATTTAGGTCTTTTATCCAGTTGGAGTTGGTTTTTGTATAAAGTGTAAGATATGGATCTTGTTTCAGTTTCTTGCAGATGGATATCCAATTTTGCCAGCACCATTTGTTGAAGAGACTGTTTTTACCCCAGTTTAACGTCTTAGGGCCTTTGCCAAATATCAACTGATCATAGGCAGATGGTATCATCTCTGGGGTCTCAGTTCTGTTCCACTGATCGATCTGTCTGTTCTCATACCACTAGCAGGCCGTTTTGATCACCATGGCAGTGTAATATGTTCTCAAATCGGGTAATGAGAGGCCTCCCAGTGTGTTCTTCTTCTTTTGTAGTACCTTGCTTAACCGGGGCTTCTTCCCTTTCCAAACGAAATTGGTGATTTGTTTCTCCATCTCATTAAAAAATGTTGCTGGAACTTGTATTGGTATTGCATTATATAAATAGATTGCTTTGGGTAAAATAGACATTTTCACCATGTTAAGTCTTCCTATCCATGAGCAGGGTAGGTTTTTCCATTTATCTAAGTCTGTCTTAGTTTCTTGTAGTAAGGGCTTGTAGTTCTCTTCGTAAAGGTCTGTTATGTCTCTGGTTAGATTAATTCCTAGGTACTTTATCTTCTTAGAGGCTATAGTAAAGGGTATTGAGTTGATAATTTCTTCCTTAACAGTCTCTTTGTTGGTATAAAGGAATCCTACTGATTTACTTATGTTTATCTTGTATCCTGAGATTTTGCTGAATTCTTCTATCAGTTTGAGTAGTTTACTTATAGATTTCTTGGGATTCTCTGCATATACAATCATATCATCTGCAAACAGGAGATTTTAACTTTCTCTTTGCTGATGCAGATGCCCTTTATTTCTTGGTCTTGTCTAATTGCTCTGGCTACAACTTCTAGCACAATGTTGAATAGAAGAGATGAGAGTGGGCATCCTTGTCTAGTTCCTGATCTCAAAGGAAAGTCTTTCAGTCTCTCTCCATTCAGGATGATGTGGGCAATTGGCTTTGTATAAATGGCCCTTATTGTGTTGAGGAATTTGCCATCTATGCCCATTTTGCTAAGAGTTTTTAGCATGAATGGGTGTTGGACTTTATCAAATGCCTTTTCTGCATTGATGGACAAAATCAGGTGATCCTTGTCTTTTGTGTTATTTGTGTGGTTAATCACATTAATTGTTTTTCTGATGTTGGGAGATGGCACTTGGGTTGGGGATGTTGAACCAGCCTTGCATCCCTGATATGAATCCCACTTGGTCATGATAGATTATTTTCTTGATATGTTGTTGTATTCTATTGGCAAGAATTTTGTTGAAGATTTTTGCATCTAGATTCATGAGTGATATTGTTCTGTAGTTCTCTTTCTTTGTTGGGTCTTTCCCTGGCTTAGGTATCAAGGTTATGCTGGCTTCATAGAATGAGTTTGGGAGTACTCCATCCCTTTCTACACCGTGAAATAGTCTCAGTAGTATTGGAGATAACTCTTCTCTAAATGCTTGGTAGAATTCTGCAGTGAAGCCATCTGGACCTGGACTTTTTTTGGTTGGCAGTGTTTTGATGACTTCTTCAATCTCTTCCTTTGTGATGGATTTATTAAGTTGTTCTGCTTCATGTTGTGATAATTTGGGCAGGTGGTATGAGTCAAGGAATTGTTTGCAGGCGCTGGCTCCCAGGCTAAGACTGAGGTCCCGCTAGAATCTCCATATCCAACGTGGCATCCCGCACACTGGCTGCAAAACTCCGTACAAACCCCGCCGAAGCAGCTACAAAATGAAAGGCTCAAATTGGCTAGATTAACAGAGTCCCAAGCCTGGCTCTCACAATATGGGAATTTCGCCTGCCTATCCCCCAAGCAGCGTGTCTGAGTCCAGCCGCCAGGCAAGACCCAGCTCCGACCGCCAGCCAAGACAGAGGAAAAGAAAAGTCAGACTGGTGCGTTTACCTTCCGTCCGTGAGAGCTGGGGTTAGCCAGGAGTGGAGTCAGTGAAAGAGAGGAGGTTTTTCGCTGAGTGGTATGAAGTCCCAGTTAACAGCTCTGTGCCGTGTCCTGAGGCTGATTAGGTGATCAGAAGGCTCTGTTTGATTGTCAGTTCAGGTCTTGGTTTCCAGAGGGATAGAAGGAGACGTGGGCTTAGTCGGCCATCTTGACTCCGCCCCCAGGATATAATTCTTAAAATAGTTAAATACATTTTAAAATAAATACATTGTTTATAACAAACTTTAAGCAATTGTTAATAACTTGTACTAATAAAAATGTGGAGAAATGAATATTCGAGCATGGTATTTGGAAGGGTGTAATGATAAGTATTTCAAAAGTAAGTATTGTTGAACTTTACACATTCAATTATTTATGTTCATTTACCCATTTCACTGCCATAACTATTTAAAGTATATTTACAAATTTTGCCAAAAAGAGTATGTAAAGAATTATGGTATTATCATTGCAAAATATTAGGAACACCTTTAAAATGAAGGAATTATTAACTAAACTATTGTACTTATATTATCCAGTTTTATTTACCTGTTACATATGGTATTACTTTTACCTGAATTTATTTAAAACATTATTATAAATTGGAGTGTTTGTAAAAATAGGCATGCTATTTGATAGAATAGATTCCAGATATATGCTTGCAGCACTGACTATTGGAAAAGGACTAGAATTTGAAGAGAAAATCATGGAGAGACTTAACTTGTTCTCTGTGGGAGAGAATGTTTTTTAACACACATGGTGTTGACTGACCACATCTCTGGCTACGTGTGCCATCAGACAGAAAAAGAGTGCAAGCTTTGTCCACTAAATGCAAGCAAAACGAAGTCTCACTTTCAGGCTTAGGACCAAAAACCTGCTCAGTCTCTTTTCCTAATGTGGCAAACAAAAAGTCAATTTTCTAAATAATGCCATATATTATGGTGGATTCTCTCCATTAGCCTTTGTCACTGAAGGACCATGGAGAATATATTTTCCTGTCAACCTGAGTTGGATGTTTAGTGTCAGTAAAATGAAATTCTGAAGTCATTGAGATTTTTTTTCATTGATTTTTACTACCTCACAACTAGCTTGTTTTAATACCCACTTTATTATAGCAGCTTTATTCACTCTGTGTAAAACTCCCCCCAAAAATCCATTGACATCAAGTTAGTTGCAACTCATACAGAGACCGTAAGACAGAGTAGAACTACCTCATAGGATTTCCAAGGACCAGCTGGTGGATTTGAACTGCTGACTTTTTGGTTACCAGCCAAACCCCTAACCGCTACATCACCAGGGCCCCTCTGGTCTGTATAGTACTATGTGTTCCTTGATTAGTACCATCAAAAATAAAAGAGGCTAAATAAAGAGGAGTATGCCAGGCTGACAGAAGAATTGTGGAAAGCATAATGTATATGTAAACATATTTTAAAAGTAATTCTAAAGCTTTGTGAATTTTCCTTCTTTGTCTTCAGACGTAAAAGATCTTCATGTAGCTTTAGGACTGATTTTAGCTTCTTGTTTTTCAAATGTCTGACTTCAACTCAAAGTTGAACAATCTTCTTATTACGTGTCACATTATCTTGTCTTTCTTTGTCAAGGAGCAAATAGGTAGAATCAACAGAAATAACACATTCCATGTCCTAGTCTCTTCATAACTGACCTTAAATCCCGCTGGACTTTTAAATACCTCTTAGTCGATAATAATAACAAAATAAAAAATACTTCTATTTTTGTTGCACAAATATGAGACTTTTTTTTAAATTAAGAATTGGAGATGTAGAAATGATTTCTGAGGTGTTGTTATATCACTTCTATAATTTAGTAAGTATAATAAGGCAATACAATCATCAATAAAAAGAAAAAGTAATATAACTATGATGATTGGAATTTATTTCACAACATAAATTTACAATAATTGTGTAAGGCACCAGGGCTTCATCACATTGATTTTTCATAAGTAATTTACAATTTGATACTTAACAAATTTCAGGTAATATGATATTCTCACAGTATGATGTTATTCACATTTTTTGTAATATTGGTATAGCTGTTATTCAGCCTTGTTACTATGTAAAACTTTCATAGATTGTTAAACTTCATTATTATTTATTTATTTATTTTGAAATTTTACTTTGAGGACTAAGGTGCGCCTGATCCAGCCACCATATTTTCTGTAGCCTCATATACGCACAAAAGAAGGATGAATAACAAGAAAAACTGTGGGAGAATTGCTGTTGTTATGTGTCCTTGAGTTAATTCCGACTCATAATGACCTTGTGCACAACAGAACAAAACTCTAGCGGGACCCACACCATGCCCACAATTATTTTTGTGCTTAACTCCATTTTCGAGGCCACTGTGTCAGTCCATCTTGTTAAGGGACATCTTCTTTTTCATTGACCCTTCACTCTACCAAACATGATGTCCTTCTCCAGGAATTAATCCCTCCTGAAAACATGTGCAAAGTGTATGAGAAATGGTCTCACTATCTTTGCTTCTAAAGAGCACACAGATTGTACTTCTTCCAGAACAGATCTGTTTGTTCTTTTGGCAGCACATGGTTCAGTCAACATTCATCTCCAACACCATAATTCAAAGGCATCAATTCTGCTGTCTTCCTCATTTGTTGTTCACAGTCTTTGATGTATATGTTGCAATTTGAAAGAACCATGGCTTTGGTCAGGTGAACCCTAGTCTTTGAGATGACATCTTTGCTTTTCAATATTTTAAAGAGGTCCTTTGCAGCAGATTTTCCCAAAGCAATGCATCCTTTGACTTCTTGAGTACTACTTCTATGGGCATTATTAAGGAACCGAGTAAAATGAAATCTTTGACAACCCCTATCCTTTCTCCATTTATGATGATATTGCTTACTGGTCTACTTATGAGGATTTCTTTTTTTTTTTTATGTTGAGGTGTAATCCATATTGAAGACTACGGTCTTTGATCTTCATCAGTAAGTGTTTCAAGGCCTCTTCATGTGCAGCAAGTAGGGTTGTGTCATCTGCATAACACAAGTTGTTAATGAGTCTTCCTCCAACCTGATCCCTCATTCTTTTCCACACAGTCCAAGTTCTTGGAATATTTGCTTGGCATACAGATTGAAGAAGTGTGGTGTAAGGATAAAATCCTGGTGCACACTTTTTTTGACTTTAAAACATACAGTGTCTGCTTGTTCTGTTCTCACAACTGCCTCTCGATTCACATACAGATTCCTCATGAGTACAATTAAATGTTCTGGAATTCCTATTCTCTGAAATGTTGTCTATAACGTGTTACGGTCTACACAGTTGAAAACCTTTGCACAGTTAATGAAACATAGGTAAGCAGCTTTCTGGTGCTCCCAGATTTGAGCCAAGATCCATGTGACATCTGTAATGATATCCCTGGTTCTGCATCTTTTTTTTAAATTAAGATGTTGGAAAAAATTATTGAATATATCATGGACTACCACATGTTGGAATAAATATGTCTTGAAAGAAGTACCACCAAAGTAGAAGGAAGGATGATGAGACTTCATCTCAAGTATTTGGGACATATTATCATGATGAATAAGTACCCGGAGAAAGATATCATACCCATTAAACTAGTGAGCCACCGTAAAAGAGAAAGCCTCTCAATGAGATCAACTGACAAAGCTGTCTGCAACAATGGACTCAAGATAGAGCAATGGCTGTGAGGCTGGTGCAGGATGAGGCAGTATTCTGTTCCGTTACAGATACAGTTCCAAGGAATTGGAACTAACTCTATGATTTCTAACACCTATATAAAAACCTTAATAAATTTACTTAATATAGAATATCACAAATACGTTTTCTGTTATGGCATTAACAGCTTTAAAAACTATTTGAAATTTATCTCAGCCCTAAAAGCCGCTTTAAAATCACTAAATGTTTCTGGTATAGCTCTATAAAGGATTGAAACTTTGTTGGAAATAAAACGATGCACCTGATTTTTGTTTGCTTGTTTTTCCTTAAATTACACAGTAAAGAAGGTCAAAGATAAAGCAAAACAAACAAACAAAAAAAGATGTAGAAACAAGTGGAATCAAAGGAAGCGTAATATAAACATAAGTGTTTAAATTGTATTCACTACTTCTGGAGGTTTTATTTCTGAAAAAAAGCCTATCGTCAAGGTTTCTAATTGGATTCCTCCAATGTTCTGCAGAAGCACTTGGGTAAGATTTGTGACGGAGTAATATTATTGCTCCTCCAGAAGCAATGCACAAAAATTATGTTTCTTTAGAAATGAAATTTTTCATTGTCCTCTCAGGATTTCCCCACAAAATTATTCGTCTTGTTTTGGAAGCTAGTGGAATTATTACTATTTTCCTGAGGTCTCTACCACTTCTTATGGATATTGCTGAATCTGACAATTAATGATGACATTCTCTCACCTTTGTTTTTCCAGTCATTCTCATGGTCTTAGAATCAAACTCCTTGTGTGAAATATTTCTTGTTTGAAAGACCTGAAGTGTTTTCTGTTTATTGGATAAATCCTGAAAATGTGGGTATATTTAACATGTTTTTTTAAAGACTGTAAGTTCAGAATAATGAGTAAATTATAATCATAATCATCTTATATAATCAATAGATGGCAACTGTATGCATTTTTCCTGTAAATCTTTACAGTGGTCAGGTATCTCCAATCAAAGACCTATTCAGGCAAAAGCTTTGTATTTTTTTTTTAATTTGTAACTGTATGTTTTACACTAGCTGCAACACATTTTGTGCTATATCTTAATTAAAATGAACAATTAATGATGATAAGCATACATAATCCATCACCTGAAATAGTTTGTTTTCCTTTGCCACCTTACATAAATTAATTTATGAAATGCTTCTTTAGAGCACTATATACAGTGTAGTGCAACGAGACATTTACAAACGTTTTTCTTTCATCCCTATTTATATTAGCTCAACATTTTATTCTTAGATTTAATTTTCTTTTTTTTTGCTTTTGATAAAATTGTTTACTTTTTTAAAGATTTAAGTAAATATTAACTTAAAATCAATGCTACCTCATAGGGAAAATATTCAGTGGCTTGCATAGTATTCTCAAAGCTTCTTAGTGAACTTACTACCTTTACTTTTCTGTCACTGCTACTATCAACTCTGTATTATGCCAGTTATGACTGAAATTGATTTTCTGCCTTGATTTTCTTTGTTGAACTTTCCATCGATCTCATTCTCATCTGAGGTGAATTGTGTTAAACTCTGAACCAATTCAACTAAACTGCTGCACCGTCTAAGGACTCCATATTTAAATATTTAACAGAAAGTTTCTGGCACTTCTTTCTTCCTACAGTGAATAAGGAGTAGGAGGGATTATATATATTTAAAAAATAACAGTAGATAGTTCACATTGAAATCAAATATATGGAAGCTTTTCATCATTCTCCATCTTATCTCCCTCTATGTATTCTCCTCTCTTAAAACGTGAATTTATCAGCAGGGACTATAATAACTATTTATCATTTGTTGTTTGCCATGCATTTATATATGTGTGTGTGTATATATATATATATATGTATATCCTCATGACACTGTGGATAAGAGATAACAACCATTCACCAGAAAACCCTATAGTCCCTGTAGCATAGTTCTATTTTATCCTATAGGGTCTCTACAAGTCAGAATCAACTCAATGGTAACATTTCTTTAACACACACACACACACAAGTATACTATCTATATATATACTATGTACATATACACATACACACACACACACATATATATATATAAATATGTGTTAAACTTCAGGGCAACCCCGTGATGGTTCTATGCTGATTCTAATTCCCCAGCATCCCCACTGTTAACTCTTGCATAGATATAGCTCTCTAGTAGTTTCCTCATAACCCAGGTCGAATTATGTACCCCCCCCCAAAAAAAATCTGTAGCAACCTAGTTGGGAACATTCTAATCATGAGATCTCTATCTGAGTGTCCAGTCAGATGCTATATAACTGCGAGTCTTCAGAATATTAGCAGAAAGTTTCACCCATGCTAAATTAATTTCTATGCCACATGGACTATTTTAAAACCATGGCACTGTCAGATGCTAAATCTCTCTTCTTAGAACCTAGAACTCCTTTGATCCCCTATGGCATAGTTAATGGAGTCAGCAATATCAGAAAATGTATTAATGTATTCACAGCTGGAAAATACATTTGCAGGATACTTACAATATCTATAGTAATTGATTCTTTTTGTTTAGTACAAGTTCTGTTTTCTAGTTTATTCATCTGTTTGATGCAGCCCATTCCATTTGAAGTTGCAAGTATTTATCGTATAAATAGCTGTATATATTCTTGCTTTAAATTAGTTTGTAATTTGTAGCAGCTTCTCAGTATTTTTGAGACCAGTGAGGCGATTTTCATTCCTCTCCATCATGTTTCTTTGAATTTAGAAAGTTGAAAGACTTGATGATTAGTACAGCTCCAGATTCATTTTGAGCAGTCAAGTTTCCAAAGTAGAAAACGAACCACAATACAAAAATGTAATAGCGTATTATAGTACAGAAAGCTAATTTCCTGTTGCTGTTACAAATTCACTCACTAAAAATGTCAGGACAATCTTATTTCATAATTTTAACACAATAGTGGAGAGTTGTTGTAATAGACCAAGTATTTATGATAATTAGGTTTTGCTGAATAATGTGGTTCTTCAAAGATGATAGTTGTGGATATTGATTTTCCAAATGGACTGAGCCATTGATTGAATGCAATTTGAAGAGGAACAGAATTAGTCTCTTGAATTTACCTGGGGCTGCTACCAGTGGAATACATTATCTGAAGCATCCCATAGCTGTGTTTCATATGTCAAGGGTTCACCCTGTCTGGTGGTTTGCTTGTGAAATCATTTCTTAGTTAATAATTTTTAACTGCAAATCCACAGATGACTCCAAGGATGCTACTCAGTGATCGATTTTTGTGCCCATTTGCTAAAATAAACACATTCTAGAGTTGAACTGAGAATGTTAAAGTTTTTGAATCGTGCAACAAAACAAGGAAGTAGAATGTCAATTACATTTTGCAAATATAGGCTTTCATTGGAAGATAGAAGTTTTTCTTCAGAGAGAGCTTCCATAACAATAAAACCAATAAATGTTCCTCAGGGAGAACACAATGGAAGATATCTTCATGTGAAATATAGCAAATCATTCTTTAATTCATATTAAGTAAAAAAGTTATCATCCATTAACAGTAGTGTAAAAGGAATCAAGTTAGTGAGTGATCATATTTTTGAACATTTTTTTCATATTCCAATCTCTCAAACTAAAATATCAAACATTCATTGTGGATAATATGGACTATTTTAATTCAGTGTCACAACACTGATGATGTACTTTACAATCAATGGAAAAATTCTAAGTTATATGGCTATCTCACTCATTTTTTAATTGTAAACTTTTATGATGTACAATGTCAAGACCTAGTGCCAATTACTAATTTATTTATTTTTTTATAATTAAAGACAAACTTGGATATTCCTCTCTAGTGTGACTTGGATATTCCTCTCTGGTATCACTCTGAAATATTTCAAATTTATTTTGCCATCCAGTAAGAGTGAGTCAAATTAAAGTTATCTTTCATGAGCATGATTTCATACAATAATTTTATTTGTATAACCTATGAACATATAGTACGTACATAGCAAAAAAAATTGAATATTTCATAGAATTGATTCAAACACATTTTTCTGTATTTAATGTCTCTGAACTTGTAGTCAATGGCACCTTAAAAAACCAAGTGACAATAGTTTTTGTTTTACTGTGATAAATAATCTGAAAATTTTATCTTTGCCATTTTTAATATATTCTTTTATTTCTACTGAATTTAATAGATGTTTATATGATACTGCCTGTAAGATTATGTCATTCATTTTAGGTAATCCTTTCTTTACCCTCTCATTAGATGTTCCGACTCAGTGGCGCTTGGCTTGGCTTGGCTGTTAGATGTTAAGTGGTTTAATTGTTATAACTCTTAACTGAAAGATGAGCAGGTTGATTCAAAGAGGTAGTACTTGGAAACCACATGGAGCAGTTCTGCTATCCTATAGGGTTGCTATGAGTAGGAATCAGCTTGAAGGAAACTTAAAATATATATATGTATATATATATGCTGATGTTTCATTATTAAATGTATTCCAAAATGCTCATATTAATTCATGTTTCTTAGTAAAATGTTGTGTGTGTGTGTGTACATGTGTGCAGATGTGGTTTGATCTTCGGGATCATGATTTTTCTAGTTTTGAATATTCCCACCTACTGGGTAATGAAATACGTTTTCTTCACCAATTCTGTCACTTTAGTATTTTGTAATTCATTGTATTTGAATTATGAGAGAAGTGATAGTTCAGTGGTATATTTTTCTCTTTTCATGTGGGAGACCTAGTTCCAATTCTCAGACAACACACCTCATGTACAGATCCCATCTGTTAGTGAAAGCTCATATGCTTTTCTGATCATAAACAGGTCTCCAAGGAGTTTCCAGACTACAATAGAGGAGCAAAAATAAATAAATAAACAAGGATGGTGATCTGCTTCTGAAAATTAGTCAAAGAAATTCTTATAGATCACAAAAATCTTAACTGAAATTAATCTTGGGAATGGCTCAGGTTTGCACAGCATTTGTTTCTGTCGTGCACGAATTTGCCATGAGTTAAGCGCTGACCTGAGAGCTGTTAACAACAGCAAACAGTCAATCAAGATACTTCATTAGCTCTCTTACTTATGAACTGTGTTTCTCAAAGCAGTGTTTTAGGGTTTATCTTCCATTGCTTTTATTGTATTCAGTATAGAATTTATGCTGGTAACTCAGTTTATGTCTGGTCCATTATCTATGAATTCGATTTGCAACATTCATAACTGGACTGTCCCCCTATGTAATTCTGCTCTAGTGGTACCTTTTTTCTGCCTTTGCAATTCTCATTTCCTATTGATTGTTCTACTTTTCCTGAATCTACCTTAATTAAACACTTCTAATATTATTTGTCAGTTATATTGGAGAATGTATGCAGGTTTTTACACTTCACAGTAAGGTGAATAAATTACTTCACACTTAAAATACCAGACCCTTACACAACATGTTGCATTACTATTGTTTTAAATAGTCAGTGTGCTGAACTATGCATTTACCTTTTTCATTGCTATTGGTCCTCCTGCACTTTACACATTCTTGCATAGTATTATTTTCCTTATACCTGAATGATGCCTATTATTTTGTTGGTTTATTAATTTTTGGTGCACATAGGCTTTTAAAACATTCAATGTTATTGTATTGAAATTCACTTATATCACCTTTATAATCTAGTATTGACTTCTATATTGTAATTACTTTCTTCCAGCACTATGACTTTCCGTTGTTATGTGGCTTCTTTTGCAAAGCTGGCTGTGAGCTTCACTTGTACTCTGTGAAAGTAATGTGTCTATTTCTCCGGTTGTTCTTAACACTTCTTCACATTTGGTTTGTATAAATTTGACTATAATATACACAGTTGTGCTTTGTTTATGGTGTTTCCTATTTGAAATTCACAGAGCTTCTTCAATCTTGACTGATGATTTCTCTGAGTTTTGAAATTTTTCAGTTTATAACGCATAAATTGTTGCTTCACCGTTCTCTCTTTCATTTTCCTCTGGACCTCTATTTGCATGCATGCAACAATTTTTTCTCTTCGTCCTGTGAAGGATGATGTCACTATCTAGTTTCCTAGCAAATTTGCATGTCCCCATGCAGGTAGCAGAGACAAAACTCAAATGCAATCTGGTCCAAGTCTTAGTGGAACATCCTACGATTCTTTCTGGAATAGAGAAAATAGAAAGTTTTGAGAGAGTTGTCTCAGCCGCATTTCTCAACAGTCTCAGTAATTTTTGAAAGATCTTATCTTTCAGGTGGTTACTTCAAGACAGGTAGCTGTCTACTTCCCTACTTTCAACAAGGATGAGAGCTTCCACTTTCCTCCCATAAAATACACCTGTAGACTATAAAACCATATTCCTATGTTCTTTAATTGATTCTCTATAATAGAGCAATGCACTGCTTGTGTTGTCTGTTGTCTAGGCCTTTTACTTCACAGTCATTCCGTGAGACTAGGAGCACATGGGACTTCACAGTCATCCCGTGGGACTAGGAGCACATGGGACTTGCAACAGGACAGTGTAGAACTGGTTGAGTTTGTATATGGATTGAAACAGAATGCTGACTAAAAAGTAAAGAACGAATATTCTTTTATTGCCTAGATTAAAGTAACAAAATAAAGTAAAAATTGCTAAACATCTGTAGTAAATCTAAATAAAGACACGTATGATATAAATATTATTGAAAATATGATAGCCATAATTAAAAATTTTCATCATCTCCACATCTTGGAAGATTTTGTATTATAAAGATGTGATTTCTCTAAAATATACTAAACAACTCCTACCTGATTTAAGACCAGTACTGATGGTTGCCTCATCTGCTTTGTCATCTCACTCTTTGCTGATTTGGAGACGCAAAAGAAAACAACGTCTTTAACCCTTGAAGCATATTTCATATAGTCAGTGTCAACCGTTCTCTACATAAACTATTATTGATATTAATACATACAAATGTGTAAGTGTACAGTCCCTTTTTCACAAAAGTTTTTGGTTGTGAAATCCATGTTTAAAGAAACAATAGTGAACACTTACATGATCCATTCACTCTAAATAACAGTAAGTTGCCAAACCGTGCAAATATTGGATTGTAGAATCATGCTGACTAGTTTGTACTGAGGAATTCCCTGTAAGTACCCTTCTTGCTGTTTATGACAGGCTAGAGTCCAGAGCTACTTTGAAAGTGCCACTGCTGGATCTAAAGAATGAAACTGTAAATGTTAAAAAAAAGAAAAGTGGAAAGATGAAAGGATATTTCCCTATAATTTTAATATAGGCGATTGTACTAAGATTAGGGCCAAAGCACATTTAATTATTTTAGTGATTCAGCATCATTTCATGTACTACTCATTATCTTTTCTTGAATGACAGCAGACATCTGTCTACAGAGAACATAATTATTTATGCCATGAGGTTAGCCATTATGGAATGTACTGATCTAATAAAAATAGTCAATATTTGGTTTGCTTTATTGTTTTATTTTATTTTTGAGAAGGTAACACCAGTCTTATTCCAGGAAAATAAAGTGGAGACTTACTGCTCAATAGTCTAGAACATTTTCTATGTTTTGACACGGAATTGTGGCCAAGCAGGATTTTTGAAATGTCTGCACTGTTACTTGTTGGTCAACTTCCAGTACAGTAAGAATCAATATAGATTGTAAGTTTTCTCTTTTCAAGTTTACATAGAAATTCTTTACCTTTTCTCTGGAATACAAGTACTACTGAAGGTCCAATTCTCAAAATACAGCCTAAGGAGAAAAACTAACAATTGATTAAGTTATTGTATTGATACTATTGTATTGGCTTGGCTTTATTGATACTAATTTGTATTCCACATATCTACCATAAAGGATGTGTTAGTAGTAGATAAACAACTGAACACAGTAGTTGAAAGAGTTTTCTCTAAGCATAGTGGTCTATGGAATGGATTTCAAAATAAAAATAAAGTCTTCAAATTCCACTCTGTGTTAGAAGCATTATTTCTTTACTATTTAAATATTTTTGTAAGTCCTCTGTCCATTCAGAGGCAACTTAGAAGAAACAACTGGCAATCTACTTCTGAAAAATTAGTCGCTGAAAACTGTGTGGATCACAGTTCTACTCTTACATGCTTGGGATCATCATGGTTCATCTCAGTGAGAACTGGTTTTTCATTTTATAAAAGAAACAAACATGTTTGTGGACTTTTGTAAATACAAATGCATTGGTCTATGTATCAGAAGAAAATTTGTTTTGGTAATGTTTCCTAACCATGTCAGTATACTCATTTACAGAGAAAAGGATCTTGTAGTAGAGTTTTTTTAGGTGCAAGTTAAAACAGTTTCTACTCAAAATCTTAGTTAATTACATTGTTCTAAAATTTGTGTGAAAACTAGATTTCAGAGATTAAAGAAAAGAGAGAATTCTGGAAAAAAGAGAAAAACAATTAATTGTTTATATTTGTTGTTGAGTTTTTGAGACATGATGACTCATAGTGGCCTTACATATAACAGACGGAAATGTTCCTTGTGCTGTCATTGTCACAGTGGTCGATGGTTGAGTCCATTGTTGTGGATATTGTGACAATCCACCTCTTTCAATGTTTCTTCATTTTCTTCCTTGTAAATGATCAATAGAACTGATACATTTGCCAATGAATTTTGGACAGCTGAAGAGTAGATCCAAACTATAGCTTGAAATACTAAATATTATGCATAACCAAGGCTCTATTAAGAAAAGTGGGAATATTTATGACCTTAAACCAAAAAAAAAAAACACAAAACCCTGAAGTCTTCTTCAAGCCAAATAACAGTTTAGCTTAACTAGCTAAGAAATTCTGCCTTGAGCATTGTGTTCTTTTAAACAACTGTCTATTTGGGATCAGACTGACAAGAACAACTTAAAAGGTCAGACAGGAAGTTTAGGGGGCAATGAGTTTATGTCAATGAAGAAGGTACAGTTTGGAAAACAAGGGTGAGAATGATTGCATAGCTTGAAGAATGTCCTCAGTGTCACTGAACTGACATGTAGAAATCGTTGAATTAGTGTATGCTTTGCTTTGCATATGCATACATACGGGTTTGGTTGGGGTTTTTGGTCATATATACATATATAATATTTTATTGTGCTTTAAGTGAAAGCTTACAATTCAAGACAATTTATCTTACAGAGTCTTGCACATGCACTGTTGTACAACTCTAGCTGCTCTCCCAACCTGTGACAGTATAATCTTCCTTTGCATCCTGTACTTCCCATGTTCATTCAGTCAATTTCTGTCCCTCTCTAGAAGCACACTCTTCAACAACATCACTCTATATCTTACAGTCTAGTTCAACGTTTGTCTGAAAAGTTGGCCTCGGTAGTGGTTTCACCTCCCAGCAGGTAGACAATATGTGGGCCATGTTCTCCAGAGACCATCCAGGATACCACATCATTAGGTCTGGTCTTCTAATAGAGCTCTAGATCTGCACTCTCATTTTTCGCCCACCACATCAGGGGTTCTACCTATTGTTCCCTGTCAGGGTAGTCATCGGTGAAGGCTGGAGCACCATCTAATTCTTATACTCTCATGCTGATATAGTCTCTGAATCGTATGGCCTTTTTTGTCTCCTAGGCTCATATTTTCCTCATGGTGGATTGGGATCAATTGATGCTCCTTGGATATCAGCTTTCTAGCTTTTAAATCCCAGGTGTCACTCACCAAAATGAGATGCAGAACATTTTCATATGCTTTGTTAATGTATCCAACTGTTTTATAACGATTTTGCCAAGTTGATATATTGAATAAGATACAAGTCTTTAGTTAAAAGAAATAATGATAAATTGGACTAAAGACATTCATAGTTTCTTAACAAACTTGATGATTCAGTAATACTGATCACCATCACAGAACTGTAGTAGATTACAGATTATTTGCAAAGGATTGTAACATCCAGCTTCTAAAATGTGCAAAGGATACATAACAATCTCCATGGCAATGGTATAACTATTTCTCCAAGAGTTACTATAATTGGGGCAGGCTTGATGGGACACAGATATTACGACTTAGGTATGACTGAAAGTATCTGGCTTTAGTAAGAAGAATACAAAATGCAGTATAAGAGTATTGAGCAATCTTAGCAAAGATGAGGAAAAACATTTCATTTCTGTTCCTGAGTGGATTTAGCAGAAGGTGTGAAACCAAGATATCATTGCTGATGTCAGATGGATCTTGGCATTTGATTATGTGGATCATAAAAATATTATGGATAACAGTGCAGAGAATGAGAATGAGAATTCCAGAAAACTTAACTGTGCTCATGAGGAATCTCTACCTGGATCAAGAAGCACGTGAAAGGTCAACTGCATGTTTTAAAGTCAGGAAAGGTGTGTGTTAAGGTTGTATCCTTTCACAATACTGAACTCAATCTGTATACTAAGCAACTAATCAGAGAAGCTGGTCTCTGTGAAAAAGAATGGATAATGAGGACTGGAGGAAGACTAGTTAACAACCTGAATTACGAAGATAACAGTACCTTGCTTCCTGAAAGTGAAGAGGACTTGAACCACTTAATAATGAAGATCAGAGAACACAACCTTTAGTACGGATGATGCCCCAGCATCCAGAAAATCCTCACAACTAAAAAAATAAGCAACATTATAATAAACAGAGAAAAGAATGAAATTATCAAGGACTTATTTTACTTGGATCCACAATCAACACCCCCGGAAGCAGAGATCAGTAAATCAAAAGACACATTGCTCTGGGCAAACTTGCTGCAAATGACCTCTTTAAAGTGAATGTGTGAGTAGCCTAAACCCTGGTGTTTGCTCAGTTGTTTCATATGCACATGAAAGCTGGACAACGAATAAAGAAGACTGAAGAACCAATGTCTTTGAATTGTGGGTTAGCGAATAACATTGAAAAGACTACCAAAAAAAAAGATCTTTTTAGAAGACGTACAATCAGAATGTTCCTTAGAAGCATGGGTGAAGAGACTATGTCTCACATACTTTGGACATTTTGTCAGGAGAAGTTAGTCCCTGGAAATGAACATCATGCTTATTAAAGCAGGGGTCAGTGAAAAAGAAGAATACACACAGATGGACTCACATAGCAGCTGCAACAATAGGCTCAAGCACAACAATTGTGAGAATGGTTCAGAACCAGACAGTGCTTTATTCTGTTTTACTTGGGGTTACTATGAGTTAGAAGTGACTCGAGGCCACTTAAAACATTTATGTGAATGTGTTGTGCATTTTGCTTGGCAGCTTGTGGAGAAATGAAAATTCCTTTACAGTTGTATAGGCAAGTGCTGAATTCTCAAGACAAGCACCATATGAAAAATTAAACACAAAACTCCAATAATGGCTTCAGTGTAGACACTATTCAAACTGTGAAACTGATTTTAGGATTATGTGGAAGCCATGGACAACTTTTCATTAACACAATTACATGTAAAAAATAATAATTAGGAAAAAATTATGGGTAAGCAAATACTTTGAGGTTGATGGTTTAAGCCCACCGACTCTTCTACTAGATGTTGCAGTTTGCTACTGCAAAGATTTACAGCCTTGGAAACCCCGGGGGGGCAGTTCTGATCAGTGCTATGAGGTCACTATGAATTAGACACATTTCTCTGGTGATGAGATGGTGTTTAAGTGCTTCAAGCCTCCACTTTCTGTATTCTAAAACAAAGGACCATAACGCTCAACTCACTGTGTAGTTGTTGTTGGAATGAAATATCGATTTAAACATTTAACACCTATTGCCTCACAAAAGAAAAATGTAACAATGTCTCAAGTAATTTAAGTATTCACAAGAAGGAAATAAACATGATGTTATGAACAGATAAAGGGAAGGAACAGAGAAAAAAGGTAAGTAGGAAGAAGAAAAAGAAAAAAGTAAGAAAAGTGAGAAGGAAAGAATGAAAAGAAATAAAAGAAGAAAAGTGAATAGAAATAAAAGGTAACACGATTGAGATGGAACTAAACAAGAGGGGAAAGTTGACATGAAGAATTCAATGTTCTACATGGACGTAAGTCCCAATCTAGTGTTACGCTTTTGAGATGATAGCAGGATACATGCCGAAATGCCTAGTAGACGTGTACATGACTGTAGGTTAGAAAAGGAATCCTATGTGAAGATGTGGAGATGAGAGTTATCCTTCTAAAAGTAGGTAACCATGAAAAAAATGAGGTTTTAGAAAGTGAGACTATAAAGCTAAGAGTTAGTAAAGAAAAATAAATAGGAGGAGGAAAAGAACGAGGAAGAAAGTATGTTGGAGAAAATAAGTTATTGATATGGTAACCTCATTTATTTTCTTTTCTACATCCTTAAATAATTCCTAAACACTGAAAATCACAACTCATCCATAATTAAAAACACAACCTTAATGATTCACATTGTCTTCGAGTTGATTCCAACTCATAGTGACCCTATAGACAGAGCAGAACTGCCCCAAAGAGTTTCTAAGGAGCGCCTGGCAGGTTTAAACTGCTTACCCTCTTGTTAGCAGCTGTAGCACTTAAACTTAACCCTTACAGATGTCAAAATATATATAAAAGAACAAAAGAATAAAAGAACACAGCTTAGTCGGAATTGAAGAATTACAATACGTGCTTCTGGACCCAGAGTGATGGTATAAAGACAAATCACTCATTGTCCTTATCCTGAGAAGCTTGCATAACATTAATTAGACAAGGTTAACAGATACATTTTCTAGCATACATCATGATGTTGAAAAATAACTACCTGATAGTGAATTACTAAGGAAATGTACTTTTCACTTCCTTTGTTACTCCTATACATACCTTTATTAATTGCTCTGTCTGGTAGAAAGTATAAACATTTTATTCCTCTTGTAGAGAGGTAAGAAAATCCTCAGCTTTGAGAATAGTTCTTATATTTTAATACTTTAATCAAAGAAACCTCACAATTAGATTGATTACCTCAATTTAAAAAGCCTAGTCTCAGGTAAAGTAGACTCTATTAAAAAGGATGTCAAGGCTCTGTGAATCTGCCTAACGGGCTCTAGGAAGTGACAAGCAATGTAGTTTATTCTCAGATTCTCAAGAGGAAAGCATCATATATTGAAAAGAATTTTCTAAATTGCTCATTTACTGTCCAGCATCATTGATAATTCATGAAGTCAGTGGAATATAAGCCAAATAAATCTACCTAAACTATCTGTTCTCTTTTATGTCTTCAAACATTATAAAGAAGAGACACATAAAATCTCTTTTTTTGAGAGAAATATTGTACCTATGTGGCAGATAGCTCCCAATAATTATATATTTTGTTTGTATCATAAAAGTGCTCATATTTTTTCCAAAAAGAAAATGACAAGAAATTACTCTTTGTAGTAATCAGTGATACACTAGGTATGTACTTTTTTTTTTATTATGATTGAATGAAAATGTACATTCCCATATATATTTGCATGACCATCCATGTGCAGCTTCCACTACTCTCCCTGCCCGGTGGCAGCACACTCTTCCTCTCCGCTCCATACGTGTCTTGTCCTCCCAACAGTCTCGTATCCCCTCCTCTCCACCCGATCCCCTTCCTGCAGTAAGAGGATGACCAGGATGACATCCTGTACATGCATAAGACCATAAAGTGCACACATGATATGGTCACTCTGTGTCACAAAGTCCAATTGATTCCTGTGTGAGAGTTGACCTCTGTTATGATTTATGGACATCGGCAGCATCAGGGCCATGGGCCATGCTAACAGGGAAACTCCAAGGCCCCTGAACCATCAATTAGTGTCTTTTAATGGAGATCTCAGGGTGCACCCCTTCTTATTCTTGTGTTGTGAGGGGGACTCAACCTTGTGAGCTCCATCACGGCTATCACTGGTGGTAGCTGGGAACCATCTGGTTCTTTTGGTCACAAGTCGATGTAGTCACCCACACACGTGGGTCTCTCTGTCTTCTAGGTTCTCTTTCCCCAATGTCATTTTGGTCCTTGATGTTAATCTGCTCCTGCTAAGTTGGAACCATTTGCTGTACTCTCAGATGGCAGCTTGGCAGCTTTCAAGAACCCGGATGCCACTCACCTATGTGGGGTGTGGATAGACCACATTATCAAAATGCTAGTTGTGCCAATTGGCCTCGATTTCCCTTGAGAGCAGGGTCCCCGGCCCCCCACCCCAGCTACTCTTTCCTTGCAGTGTTGGGTTAAGACGGGAGGAGTAATCATGTTACGTTGAAGTTCAGCTCTTTCTAATGTATGCTGTCACCAATTTGATCCAACCAAATTTCTATCAACTAACTAATCTAAACTCTCCCCCGTCACCTTTCCTCCCTGCCCTCCCTTGCAGCCATCAAAGAATCTTTTCTTCTATGTGTGAGTCAATTTTTAAGTTCTTATCATTGGAGTCTCATACAATATTTATTCTTTTGTCGCTGCCACTTTCACTGAACATGAAGTCCTCCGCTTGAAATCAGGTTATGAGATGTTTTCTAAAATCATCATTGTTCTTTATCATCACATAGTGTTCCATTGAGTATACATACCATGGTTTACCTATCCATTCTTCTGTTGTTGGACATCTGGGTTGATTATATCTTTTTGCTATTGTGGAATGCTGTGATAAGCATTTGTGTGCATATATCAGTTCATGTGAATGGCCTTGATTCTGTAGGATATATTCCAAGCAGTGAAATTACTGGGTCAAACGGCATATCTATATCCAGCTTTTTACAGAAGCACCAGATTACTTTCCAAAGAGGTTGCACCATTTTGCAATCCCACCAACAGTGTAGGAGACTTCCAGTTTCTCCACAGCCTCTCCAGCATTTGTTGTTTTGCATTTTATGGATCGTGGCCAACGTTGTTGGGGTGAGATGGTATCTCATTGTAGTTTTGATTTGAATGTCTTTAATAGTTAATGATCATGTGCATGTCCTCATGTGCTTTTTGGCTGTTCGGATCTCCTCTTTAGGGAAGTGCCTGTCCATCTCCTTTGCCCATCACTTAATTGAATGATTTATTTTTTTCTTATTGACATTTTGTGGTACCTTATAAATTATGGAGATCAGGCATCAATCTGACATAGAGTTGCCAAATATTTTTCTGATTCTGTAGGTGACCTTTTAATTATATTAATAAAGTCATTGGATGAGCACAAGTGTTTGATTCTTAATAGTTCCCATTTATCTCTTTTTTTTCTGTTGTTTGTAGTTTGTTTGACAGAGTTTGAACTCTGTCTATGCTGTGCATTAAAACTTCCATTATTGTTCCTACTTTTTCTTTGGTGAGCTTTATCATTTTAGATTTGATATTTAGGTCTTTTATCTGTTTGAGCTGGTTTTTGTGTAAGGTGTAAGACATGGGTATTGTTTCAGTTTTTTGCAGATGGATATCCAATTTTACCAGCACCATTTATTGAAGACATTGTTTTTACCACAGCTTAATGTCTTAGGGCCTTTGTTGAATATCAACTGTTCATAGGAAGATGGTGGCATCTCTGAGGTCTCAGTTCTGTTCCATTGATCTATCTGGCTCTTTTTGTGCCAGTATCAGGCTGTTTTGACTACAGTGGCAGTGTAATAGATTCTAAAGTTGGGTAGCGAGAGGCCTTCCAGTGTTTTCTTCTTCTTCAGCAGTGCTCTACTTATAATGGGCTTCTTCTCCTTCCAGACAAAGTTAGTGATTTGTTTCTCCATCTCCTTGCAAAATGTCCCCGGAATTTGTATTGGGATTGCATTATATAAGTAGATTGCTTTGGGTAAAATAGACATTTTCACAATGTTAAGTCTTCCCATCCATGAGCAGGGTACATTTCTCCACTTATGTAAGTCTCTCTTGGTTTATTGTAGTAAGGACTTGTAGTTCTCTTTGTAAATGTCTGTTATTTTTCTAGTTAGATTTATTCCTAGGTACTTTACCTTCTTAGGGGCTATAGTAAATGGTATTGATTTAGTGATTTTTTCCTTCATAATCTCATTGTTGGTATAACGGAATCCTACTGATTACTTATGTTTATATCGTATCCTGAGACTTTATTGAACTCTTCTATCAGTCTGAGTAGTTTACTTATGGATTCCTTAGGATTCTCTGAGTATACAATTGTATCATCTGCAAATAAGGAGATTTTTGACTTCTTTGCTGATGCAGATGTTTTTCATGCTTTGGTCTTATCTAATTGTTCTGGCTAGAACTTCTACTACCACGTTGCATAGGAGAGGTGAGAGTGGGCATCCTTTTCTAGTTCCTGTTCTCAAGGAAAATTGTTTCAGTCTCTCTCCATTCAGGATGACGTAGGCAGTTGACTTTGTTTAAATGGCCCATATTGCACTGAAGAATTTGCCATCTATTCATATTTTGTTGAGAGTTTTTAGCATGAATTGGTGTTGGACTTTATCAAATGCCTTTTCTGCATCAGCAGACAAAATCAGGTGATTCTTATCTTTTGTGGTATTCATATCGTTGATAGCATTCATTATTTTTCGGATGTTGAAACAGCTTTGCATTCCTGGTGTGAATCCAACTTGGTTATGATGGATTGTTGTTTGGGCATCTTGTGTTCTACTGAGAAGAATTTTGTTGAAGATTTTTGCACCTAGATTCATGAGTGACATTGGTCTGTAGTTCTCCATTTTCATTGAGTCTTTCCCTGGCTTTGGTATCAGGGTTGTGCTGGCTTCCTAGAATGAATTTGGGAGTATTCCATCCCTTTCTATACTGTGAAATAGTTTCAGTAGTACTGGAGATAACTCTTCTCTAAAAGCTTGGTAAAAGCTTGGTAGAATTCTGCAGTGAAGCTATCTGGGCCCAGGCTTTTTTGGTTGGTAGTTATTGTATGATTTTTTCAATCTCTTTCTTTGTGATGGGTTTATTAAGTTGTTCTGCTTCACCTTGTGATAACTGTGTTAGGTGATATAAGTCAAGGAGTTTGTCCATTTCCTCTAGGTTTTCAAATTTGTTAGAGTACAGACTTTCTTAGTATTCTGTTAGGATAATTTTAATTTCTGTTGGATCTGTTATGACAACTCCCCTCTCATTTCTTATTTGGGTTCTTTGTTTCCTTTCCTGTTTTTCTTTAGTAAGTTTAGCCAATGGTTTGTCAATTTAGTTGATTTTTTTCAAAAAATCAGCTTTTGGTCTTTTCAGTTTTTTCAATTGTTTAGTTCTTCTCTAGTCTTTATGACCTGTTTTCTTCTGGTGCCTAAAGTGTTCCTCTGTTGTTCTCTCTCTACTTGTTCAATCTATAGGGTTAGTTCCTTGCTTGCTTCCTTTCTTCCTTCCTTCCAGATGTGTGCATTTGTGTAGATGAACTGACCTCTGAGCACTGCTTTGGCTGCATCCCATAGGAAGTGTTTTGATTCTCACTGGAATCTACCAATTTCTTTATTTCAACCTTGATTTCTTTCACAACCCATGGGTTTTTGAGTAAGATGTTCAGTTTCCATGGGTTCCACTTTCTATGTTTCTTTTGCTATTGATTTCTACTTTTATGGTTTTATGATCTGAGAAGATGTTTGCGTTAATTCAATGATATGGATTTTGTTGAGAATTGTTTTATGTCCTAACACATGATGCATTCTGGAGAATGTTCCATGTGCACTGGAAAAGAAGATGCAGTTGTCTGCTGATAGACAGAAAGTTCTGTATGTGTCAATGAGATCTATTTGACTAATTGTGGCAATAAATTCCTCTGTGTCTTTACTGAGCTTTTTTCTAGACAATCTGTCCAGTATTGAGAGTGGAGTATTGAAGCACCCACTATTATTGTCAAGTCATCTATCTCATTTTTGAGTGTAGTCAATGCTTCTTCATTGTATTTAGGTGCTCTAATATTAGGTGCATAAATATTTAATATTGTTAAGTTCTGCTTGTGTAGTGAACCTTTCAGCAATAATGTCCATCCTTGCCCACAATGGTATATTCTTCCATCTTTTAATTTTCAATTTGTTCCTATCTTTAAGTCTAAGGTGATTTTCTTTTAGGCAACACATAGGTGGGTTGTGACTTTTGATCCAAGAAGTCACTTGGTGTCTCTTATTGGAGTGTTCAGCCCATTCACATAATGTAATTATTGATAGGTATGTGTTTAGTGCTGTTATTGTGATATGTTTATTTTTGTGTTCATGTTTTCTCTGTGCTGGGACTTTCTTCTTGGTGAGTTGATTTTTGAACTTTTTCAGGGTTGGTTTTGTGGTTGTTGAGACTCCTAAATTACATTTCTTGATTTGATGTGTTCTATCTTTATTGTGTGTTACAGCTGCCCCTATGATCTCTCTGAATAAACTATGTATATTTTAGATATTATTTTAAATACAATTTTAATTATTACCAGTCTTAATAACTTCCTCTCCATCTGCAAGGACTATAACAACTGTAGTACATCCCTCTTTTTAATATGATTATATCATTGTTTTCATGATATGATCACTGGGTCATTTGTTTCACTATTACAGCTTTGATTGAGTTTGGAGCCTTCGCTAACTGAGCAGGATTATGGATGATGTTTCCTTCTAAAATACAAAGTTAGTGGTTTTGTTCTGCTTAGCCAAGACATTCTTTCAGTATTTCTTGCAGCTTTGGTTTGGTTTTTATAAAGTCTCTGAGTTTCTGTTTATCTGTGAATGTCTTAATTTCATATTCACATTTAAAAGATAGTTTTGCAGGCTATGTAATTCTTGGTTGGAAGTTCTTCTCCTTCAAGGTTTTGAGTGTGTCACTCCACTGTCTCTGTGCCAGTACTGTTTCTGCTGGGAATCTGATGAAAGCCTACAGTTTCCCTTTCTGTGTCAGCTTTGCTTTGAATCTTGCTGCCTTTAAGAGTTTCTGCTCGGGTTTCAGTTTGTTAAGCTTGATTACAATATGTCTTGGAGTCTGTCATTTGAGATCTATATTGAGTGGTGTTTGATATGCAGCTTAGATATCTATATTCTCTTCTTTAATAATTTCTGGGAAGTTTTCTATCAGCAGCTCAGCCACAATACTCTCTGTGTTCTCAGATGTCTTGCCCTGTTCAGGAATTCCAATTAATCATAGATTGTTCCTCTTAATAGAGTCTCACATGCTTCTTAATGCTTCTTCATTTTTCTTGTTTCTTTTTTTGATTACTCCTTGTACAGGCTGGAGTCAGTAGCTCTGTCTTCCAAGTCAGAAAGTGGATTTTCCATTTGTTCCATTTTGTTTTCTTGGCTTTGAATTGAAGTTTCTACTTCTTTGATTTTGTTTTTGATCAGATGGATTTCAGGGTACTGGTGTTCCATTGGAACGAACAGCTTGCTTAATTTTTCATTTTGCTCTGCTGTATTTTGTATAAGTTCTAGCAGGGCTGTCTATAGAATCCTTTTGCATTCACCCTCCTATAGTTTCAGAAAATTTTCTTCTTCTCAGAAGTTCTTTGATGCTCTCTTTTGGGGGCCTTCTGAAGCCACAGGTGATTTCTTGGTTACAGTTTTCTCCAGAGGTTGTTGCTTTTTGGGCATCATTTGAGTCTATAGAGGCTGAGTGAGATGCTGTCCAGACAGACTGCATCTCTAGGCTGTCTTGAAAGGTAAAAGGTAGCTGACCAATTCCAAAGTCTGTCTGGTGTTCAGGTGTTTATGTCCATCTTCGCAGCTGGCAAAGTAAGCACCTCTATATCCAACTCCAGATGTTATAAACTAGTTCCAGACACACAATGGCTACTGCCCTGATATTCTCTGCTGTTGGACCCCAGCTGTAGGCGACATTGTGTAGAATAGTTTTTCTGCTGGAAAAGCTGTTTTTATGCTGAAAAAAGGCATGTGCTGCCTCCCAGGGTAGGAGTTAGGTCCAGCTGTGGCTTCCATATGTGTATATCTACCTCCTAGTGGAACAAGATGGCATTCTGCTGATCCTCCATGCTTGCCTTTGTACAGGCTACTCAGTGGCATAGGCAGAAAGAGAGGCCAAAGGTGCCAAGATGCACAGGATCCAAAGCTGGGCTCTCAAAATATGGCAAATTTACCTGCTGATCCCCCCAGCAGTGAGTCTGAGATTAACTGTCAAGTCCCAGCTCTGTCTGCTGGCTAAGACAGAGACAAAAAAAGACAAGCTACCTTTGGTCTGTGAAAGCCAGCACTCACTGAGAGCAGGGGTCAGTGAAAAAGAGGAAGTTTTCCTTTCAGTGGTGTGAAGTCCAAATTAACAGCCTTATGCCATATCCTAGGGCTCAGTTGGTATCCAGAAGGCTCCATTTAATTATCAGTTCAGGTCCTGGTTTGAGATGGACTTAGGGAGATGTGTGGTTAGTCTGCCATCTCCATCTTGACCCCACCCCTGACTTCAACAGTATATTGACAAGAACTGCCAGAAAAGAATACCAGAAATATGTTTATCTGTTTTTTACTGACTGCAAAGGCATTTGAACACGTGGATCATAGCAAATTACGGATAGTATTGCAGAGAATGAGAAGTCTACAACACTTTGTGCTCATAAGCAATCTATATAAGGATCAAGAGGCAGTATGTGAACAGAATAGGGAGACTAGGAAGAAAAGCTGTGTATAAGGGTTATAGCCTTCCACCACACCTTTTCAGTCTGTATGCTGAGCAAATAATCTGGAGTATAGGAGTATAGGAAGAAAGATGAGTCATCAGGATTGAAGCAAGTCTCATTAACAAATTACTTTAGCAGATCAAACAACCTTGCATGATAGAAGTCAAGAGAACTTGAAACACTTACTGATGAAGATTAAAGACCACGACCTTTAGTATGACTGCATCTCAACATCAAAAAAAAAAAAAAATGAAATCACCACAATGTAACTGTTAAGCAACATGATAAATGGAGAAGGGATTGACTGAGGTTGTCAAGGATTTCATTTTACTTGGTTCAACAAACAATGCCCATGGAAGCAACAGTCAAGAAATCAAAAGACACATTGCATTGGGAAACTGGTATAGCACCTCTTTAAAGTGTTGAAAACTACAGACTTCCCTTTGAAGACTAAGGTGTGCCTGACCAAAGTCATGGTGTTTTCAGTCACACCATATGCATGTGAAAGCTGGACAGTGAATAAAGAAGACAGCAGAAGAATTGATGCCCTTGAACTGTGGTGTTGGAGAATACTGAACATACCATGGACAGCCAAAAGAACAAACAGATGTGTTCTGAAAGTAGTACAACCAGTGTTCCTTGGAAGTAAAATTGGCAAGACTGCTTCATACATTCTTTGGACATACTGTTAGGTGTGATCATTCCCAGAGAAGGGCATCATGTTTGGTAAAGTGGAGGGTCAGTGAAAAAGAGAAAGCCCCTCAACAAGATGGTTTGACACAGTGGCTGCAACAATGAGCTCAAGCATAAAAATGATTGTGGGCATGGCACAAGACTGGGTGGTGTTTTGTTCTGTTGCACAGGGAGTCAGTCTGTGTTGAAATCATCTCAGCGGCACCTAACAACAACAACAGTTATTGGGTTGCAGTGAAAATCTAGATTATAATTTTGTGTCATATAAATTTTATTGTTTTTCCCTTCAACTGGGATGTCATTCACTTTGTTTAAGTTCTCTGCTTGTTAAATACAGATGAAAACTAATGAAGTGAAAGACTAAACAAAATAGGAGAAACATGCAGTCTGTCTAAAGTTTCTTCCTCTCCCAAATATATTCAAACACGAATTCAGTTGCATTTTATAGGACTCTTCTTCTTCCTTTTCAGTAGATTAGTATTAAATTTAAAATATTTAAATAACTTCCAATATTTCAGAAATTGAGAGATTTTTGCTATGCAAAAATAAACACCAATAGTGAAGGTCAATGTGGGAACAAAATTTTTTAACTAGAAGTTGAACAGGAAATGTTATAGAGCATTCCTGATGTCTGAAAGTCTAATATCTACAAATCTTTGTTAGAAGAACATTTTTTTTTTAAACTTCCTATGCTTTAGCTTTCCTGTTTTCATTCTTTTGCTGTGTTAGACTTCTGTACTCAGTTAATGTGTTTGAAAAATCTAAACTTAACATACTTGGTGAAGTTTTTCTGACACAGCAACTGTTTAAACCTATTTTACATTCTGACTTATGGCCTCCGGACTTTGAGAATTGGTTAATCCTATTTAACTCAGTGGGTGGGATCCCATGAGGATGAACTCAGTCTATAATTTATTTTGTGTTCAGGAAGGGACATAAAGCCATTAATTTATGTGACATATTAGCTAAACATTTTGCTATTTTCTGCCTCAGTAAATCTCAGGCCAGTATTTCTCAGACTAATATTTTATACCCCCCAAAAAGCAGACTTCAGACACAGCTTATTATAGCCAAGAACTCTTATAATCTGTAACATAGCAAAAATGTCTCAGAAGATGTCTAAATGTCACAGATTTTATCATTAACTGATCTCTAATTTGTTCTTATGTCTATGTTAGCACTGGCTATGTGTTAAACTATTTGACTACATGTATTTATGGGCAAGATGGTAAAGTAACCAAAACACAGCTGGCTGTTAGTATTTGCCCAGCAAATATTTTAGAATGGATATGTCAAGTAGCTTGGGTAAAGGATCAAGATCCAAAATTACGTGGCAAGTTCTAAGAATTAGGCTTCTAGTAGAAAGGGTTAGTAGCAGGGGATAAAAAGTGAAGAGCCTCTAGCTGACATTTCATTATTGTACTAGAGATTATAGGAAATGAATTAAATGTTTAATTTTAATAATTCAATGTCAAAATTTGTGTTTTAAAATACGCAGTTACATCTGCAAGATAATCCCAAAGGCTTTTTTAATTGTGCATTAAAAATACTTACCTATTTAAAGTCTTCTTAACTAATTTGACAAGGCAATAACAATTCTTACTGGATTAATACTGCTGTTAAACTTGTAAAACAGTAAATTGTTGACACTTTTTGGCAAGAAAAACATATTTTTGAGAAGAATCAAGAAATTTTTTTTCACTGAACATTACTGATAGCACTTTTATAGAATAAAATCCCTGCCCTTGCCAATTAATAAAATTAAGTTATTCTGAGCTTGTTTTACTTAATGGGAAATGGAAAGAATAGTAAAAAGAGAAAGCCATGTGCTTCTGTAAAATTTTATTTTATCACAGATGTCAAATACTGTTTGTTGTCATTTTCTCTTAATTAAGTGATCAGGTATCATTTATGCAACAATATTAGATTTCAATACCTTGGAAACATACCAGTTAAGAATTAACACTCTTGAAATAACTTGGCATTTCACAAACATGTATAGAGATAAGAAAACTGATTTTCACTAATTTATATTTTTAAAGATATCAAGAGAGGCTCATGAAATAAAATGTTTCTCTTTGATCTCACTGTGAAATAAATTGCGTATCTCATAATATATACATTTTTGTTTAAATATTTAATACTTTTAATATCCATTAATTCCTCCCATTCTAATCACAGCTACATTGCCTTTTTAAGTATTCCTAAAAACTGTCAAATACCTAAATAATTGAGGTTTGGATGCTAGAAATAATTTTTTTCTTTCTATACAGGTTATGTAGAGGAGAAAATAAAGGATATATATGCAAGTATTTATATAGAGAGATTTACTTCAAGGAAATAGCTCACACAATTGTGAGTGCTGGCAAATTCCAAGTCCATGGGTTAGGCTGAAAGTTGAAGACTTCTGTTAACTCAGTGATTGTAAGAGCTGACAAAACCAAAACTACTGATCAAGTGGCATGCTGGAGGCCTTTGGTGGTAGCTCACCAGTTTCTGAGGACAGTTGAATCCAAAATCTGCAAGTCAGAAAGTGGGCTGAGGACTTCTCCAGGGTTGCATTCCAAGAACTGTTGGTCAGATGACAGGAAGAGTACAAGGTTGGAAGAGAAGGTAATTTTCATACATATACTGAAGTCAGACCACACCTTCAAGGAAACTACCATTAACTGATTGTCTGATCAAATTAGGTCACATCATAGAAGTAATTACATTATGTTAACTTATTATCTTAAGGAAGAGTGATTAGCCCAGTGTCTACGAAACCAAAGAGAATCATAGCCTAGCCACATTGAGAGATTCCATGTTTGTTTCAAACTGCAAATTAAAAAAAACAGGAAAAAAGAAAAATAAAACTTTTAAGTCTTGAGTAAGATCTATAAACCACTCATATTTGCAGCCCCTGAATTTATATACACAGGATTATTCTACTAATGGATGATATATATGATAGCCCTACACAAGCCACATTGTACTGAGTACATATTGTCCCCCAAATAAATGCAAGGAATAGACCATTTGAGTTAGAATTAGTAATTCTTTATGAAAGCTGTAAAACAGCATCTTCTGACAATGCACACAGACTGCAATTTCACTCTGGGCCGCATAGTATTGGTTAGAAAATTGTGTTTTTATTACATGTTCTGGGTTTCTTGTTTAAATTGTAATTGATCTAGAAATGTAAATGTCACTCGGTTTCTAGAAAAATTAGATTAGTTCAACATTAGTTTTAGAATACTGTGCTCTGAAAACTGTTGTTTCATATTACAGGTAAAACTGGAATTTTAAGTAAATTATTTCAAGTTTTTGAGGTTACTAAAATGAAATTTGCTTGTAAATTCAGTGTTTTCTAATGCTCGTATGATAATCCTGTCATGTCACTTATTGGCAAGACAGAACTACTACAGATCTAAACTAAAGATATTTTACATCTGTGATGTTTTGTGTACTTCTAAAAATAATCCATGAGGTAATGTGACTTTTCCAGTTGAGTGCCATTAATTTCCTACTAATTGATTATACAGTCACACATGGCATAACATCCTTTTGGTTAATGTTCGATGACACATGTGTCAGTGGCTCTGTAAGATTCTTAGAAAGTTCAGAAATCTCATTTGGAGAGTGAAAAGTAGGGGACATAATTAGACATAGTGAATACAACAGCATCCCACACACAATAAGTCTACTTACACAGAAAAATTGAACTATCAGGCATATATTGGTACAGTATATATAGAAAATCTGTGATTTACGTGTCTTGACAGTCACAATGAATGCTTATGTTACTGGCTTGTGTATGTACTGTACTCTCTATCATCCTGGAGTTACAAACATCCAAGTTACATACAACCCGTAGTTGTGAATCAACCTCAGTAAACCCTATTGTATTAAAAATTCTAGAAACATAACATGGCTTGTAATAACATAGAGGTGTTGTTTTGTGGCATGCATGAAGGGATTATCTTTATACTCTTTTATTATGTTAAAAAAGTTTAGTGTATCTGGAAAGAAGTGTTTACTTTTTTTAATGAATCAAATGTATAGTATGTACTAAGACAAATTTTTGACTAGCTTATGTTAGATAAAACCATACCCAACTGTTCTGACTTGCACACAAATAAGCATCAAGACAGATTTATAAATGGAACTTATACATAAATCAAGGACTATGTATAACATGACGTTCATACAACATTCAAATTATACAACATTCTGTTTTGTAAAATCTATTGTGGATGAAAAATACATGACTATAGCTTTGTCTTAAATTTCTAGGGCAATTCCACCTCAGTATTGTAGTAACTAGAACTTTTTATCACTTTACTATATATATGTGGCATGTCCGGTGTGTTACTGAGTTTTGTTTTTTAATACAGTCACTTGAGTTATTTATTATAAATTTTGAATAGGCAAAATAGAATGACAAAAATCATAGGTATTGAAAAATAATTTGAATCTCAGGTTCAAACACTGGGTATAAGAAAGAACTAACGTAGAATGAGCTGACGGATATAATTTGTCCATTAAAGCTTTTTGTAAAAAGTAACATTTGAAGGAGGAAAACAAGCAATTATTATTAAAATTATACACATTAATCACTTCACTTTTATTCTCGTTTTATGTGTCTATTGAATTATTTATCCATTACCTATCTGTTTAATATTTGTATTATTCATCAGTGGCTTTTATCTTATAGCCTGAATGTATTAGTGATGTATCAGAATTCCAATTAGACTGAGTAGAGGCCCTAAGTTTTATTTACTTAGTATCTCACATACAATTCATTGAGCATAGTTCGGAGTTGGAAACTGTTTCAAAAAAGAATTTAATCACTAATGGGTAGGTTTCAGAAGATTTTTAAATCAAGATATCATATTTAAACTGAACTTGATTTCCTTGACGATATCAAGGACAAGCAATTTACCACTGTGATGCGTCTGAAATAAAGGTGACCTGATAAAAATACTTCTGAATGTCGCTGAGTGATGAAATTATCTCATGCAAATCAACTCATGAAAAAAAATGATGTTTAATTTCTAATATCAATATTCTAAAATAAAAATGTGGATTGAGCTAAGAAAGGAAAATGTTGGTTTTTGCTTCTGAGTAGAATGTTCTAATTTCGATTATTTAGCCATGTATACACTTACAAATGTAAGTTTTTTTTTTTTTAATGATTTATAGAAATAGGACTTTTAAGACTGAAAGGCTGAATAGGAGTTCAAAAGGCAATATCTACTTCTATTTCATGAATGAAAATCAAACAAAACCCATTGCTTTTGAGTTAATACCAATTTGTAGCAACCCTACAAGGACAGGATAGAACGGTCCAATAGGGCTTCCAAGGAGTAGGTGGCTGAAACCGAACTGCTGACCCTTCTGTAGCAGCTGGAGCTCTTAATCACTGAGCACCAAGGCTTCATATTTCCCCAAAACAATTATTAAATCATTTTATTTAGACAGGACAGTGTGCACAGGAAGTAATATGCAATTAAGTTAATATAGAGGAAGGATCATAAATCCTCCAAATACTAAAAAATATCACAATGTTCTGAACTCTAAAAATAAAACATTTAGAAAAATAAAACTTCTGCTCTCTAAAATGAGATATTTATAATGATGCAGTGGTATTTAACTAATATATATGTCGTTGACATTACAAAGAAAAAGAACAGTTTTTGAAATGGGCAAGGTTTAGGCTTACAACAAATTTGCCTCTGAAGAAGTACAGCCAGAATGCTCCTTAAAAGCAAAAATGGCAGGACTTCTTCTCACGTACTTTGGAAATGTAATCATAAGGGAAAGTAGAATGAGTGAAAAAGAGGAAGACGCTCAATGAAATGGATTGACCCTGTGGCAGCAACAGAGGGGTCAAGCATAGCAATGATTGCGAGGATGGCAGAGGACAGAGCCGTGTTTAGTTCTGTTGTCCGTAGGGTCACTAGGAGTTGGAACAGACACGAGGGCACCTAGGAACAACAGATTTAGATTGAACAATCACTACTACGTCATGAAAGCAATAGTAAATATTAAAATTGTTCAAATAAACTCTATCCTACAAATTATAAAATGACTATAATAGCCAATACACTGTTAAAACATACCAGGATACAAAAATTAAAAAATAAAAATAGATACTTCGAAAGTGCTTATTTTACTTATAGAAGTCAGAGATTCAACAGGTGAATTAATTCCCTATTAAAGGATAAACTGATGGTGAATTGATTTAAAAAATATTAATACTAAATCTAAATTATTTAAAATATAGAAACATTCTAAATTTCACACTGAGAAAACTAAGAACCACATGCAACATCATCAGTCAAAAGCCAAGACAAAGACAAATTCGGTCTATATACTTCAAAAAGATTCTGTGACGTTAAAAGAGATTTTATTTAAAGAAATGCAGAATTTGACTTGATTTGGTATTTTCCATTATAAAATAAATGCCCAGAGAAAATGAAAGGGATGCAAGACATCAATGTTGCTAGTTTTCAGTGTAGGCTCCAATTATGGCAACCTTGAGTATAACAGAAAGAAATGTTGCCTCTCTCCGTGGTCTTTAGCATGCGTCCTGTCATGTTGCTAGTGTGTCCATCCGTGTCATTGAGAATTTCCCTTTCTTCCACTGGCGTTGTGCGTTGGCAAACAAAGTGGTCTTTTCTAACAACTGGTCTTTCCTGGTATCGTGAATTGAACGATGTCTGCTGGAGAAAGAAAAGCCTGAGAGGCAGAGACAAACCAGTCCGAGGGTCTAGAGAAGCTTATTCAAACAGCAAGAGAGTGGGCTCTGAGCTGAGGATGGCTTAGCTTCCAGGCCAGCAGGGCAAGTTTTTGCAGTTTTAAAGTTCCGATGAGGTAATGTGGGGTGAGGGAATTTATGGTTTGATAAGGAAGAAGTAGTATTAGAAGGAGGAGGGGTTAAGATTTGTTTATGGTCAAGGAAGAACTTTGATTAGGAGGGCAAGTTTTATGGTGTACCAAGTTGGGCATACCAGGCTGTTTTCAGGTAATGGTGAGGTCTGATCATTGGACCTCCCTGAATTTCAGGGACAGAGTCCTCTCAGTCAACTCCCTAAATTTCAGCATCAGAGTCCCTCCATAGTTCACCTAAAAATCCGTGTAGTAATTCGGTTGAGCCATGATTCTGGTGCTGTGTAACGTTCCTCCGTGATTCAAATCCGGCCTATATGATGTTAATGAGGGAGGATGGGTGGCACTTATCTTAGAGGGGAAAGACTGTGTGAGATTGTATTGTGCCTTGAGGCAATCTCTTGGGATATAAAGGAAGGGACGTAAATAGAGAATTGGAGACTTCCTATAACCAAGAAAGAAGCGCAGGCAGCAGAGTGCATCCTTTGGTAAGGACCTGGGTCCCTAATTCACAGAAGCTCCCAGTCCAGGGGAGGATTGATGACAAAGATCTTTTTTCCGAGCCAACAGATAAAGCCTTCTCCTGGAGCTGATGCCCTGAATTTGGACTTGTATCCTACCGGACTGTGACAGAATAATTTCTCTTTTTAAAAGCCATCCAGCTGTGGTATTTCTGTGAAAGGAACACTAGATGACTAGCTGATAACATGTCCAAAATAAGCAAATCAAAGCTTTATCATCCTTGCTTCTAAGTAACAGTCTTATTTCTTCTGAGATTGATTTGTTCGTTCTTCTGGTGATTTACTATTCCTTACCAACAACACAGTTTGAAATTATCAATTATTGGGGGGTTGTGTTCCTTTTTTAATATTCAATTTTTTCATGTGTATGAGACAACAAATAAGGCAATAGACTGGGTCAGGTTCACCTTAGTCATAAAAGTTACAAAAATCCTCATTGAAAATGTTCATTCCTAATATGAACATGCATTGCGAACATTCTCAGAACAGTTTAAGAAATATTTCAACTTAAATGTATGCTATTAAAACTAAATGTTTACAGAAACGGTTGGTTTTAATCTTAAAATAGACAACTGAAGTATAGACAATACAAATGAATGAGCACTCTAATAAATACAGCACGAGTAATCAAAGGAGGAAGATTACCATAAAAATGCAGATTAGCTTTGCAAATATGAAGATTTGTGCTCAGTGTGTATTAGACTTGAAATACAGGCTGATACTTTCTGAAACTGAAACTTTTTTTAGACAAATATGAAGACAAACACGTAATTTAATATTTTATTTTGACCTTGTTATTAAATATCACATAGTATACCTGCATTTTACATAGAACTATATAAGCATGAGTATATTGCTCAGTATAAGTTTGTGTTCTTTACCTAACACTCTTTTCTCCATAATGAAGGATAAAATAATTTTAATGGAATACAAGGCAATTACCACTAATGCAATGAATGTTGCTATTTTTGCATCTTAATGATGAGTACTCATAAGCAAAATGTAACAAGAAGCTAATTTGATGACTAGGGAGCTGGTACTACTGTGGCAAGACTGGCAATTATAGGGGTTTTTATAAATATTGTGACTTTTTGTGATTTGCCCAAATTCTAAACCTTGAATGTGTGTTGATTAGAAATCAATCAGTACCAAATTATAATCAGTACAGTATAATGATATTTATCAATCGCAGATTATATTTTTGACTATGTGCAAAATTGTGCTACAATCGCTTTACATGAGTTAATTCGTTTAATGCACCAAAAAACCTGGGTGAAGTAGATATTTTTAAACACTTTTCAGATGAGGAAGGGGCAAGTCAGTAAGATTACAGAATTTCTCTAATGTCAATCAACTAGAAAATATAGGAGCTGGGATTTGAACCTGACAGTCTGACTCCAGATTCTTTGCAATTTATTACTACACTGTAATAAATTCCAAAGCTGGTGGGAAGCTTTTTAAAATATTGATGCCAAATATTGATACAGTGACTTATTCTTAATGGCATTTAAATTTGTACAACAGTTTTTCAAACACACCCACACCCATATAAATCCATTTAAATGTTCATTTACTGTAAGGTGGTGTAACATTTATTATTAGCAATTATTCAATTATTGAAAAATAGATATTATATTATTAACAATTATATATGTATGTATAATTGTATGTACATATTTTAAAAGTTATATATTATAACATACAAAAGTTATGTATTATAAAGGCTTGGCAATATATGCTACATATGAATTGGACCCGACTTGACGGCACTGGGTTTTTTTCGGGGGGGGTGGTTTATTAATTTATATATTGTAAGATATAATATGGTATATAAAAGTTTATATGACATGATATATAAAAGTTATATATTCTGTATTATAATAATATAGAACATATTATTAAAACATATATATGTATATATGAATTTTAATAATGTATAAGATCCCTAGGGTCGCCATGAGTCAGATCCGACTCGACGGCACTTGACTTGGTTGGCTGACAATTACATTTGCAATCTCATTCTGGAAAAATTGCTACGTACCTCATTGTTGAATATCACTATGGTCACCTTAGAAGCACTTCCTTTGGGAAGCTATGCACAAACACAGGTGCCTAGTCCACCCTTCAAAACTATTTTGAACCTCTTTCTTTGGAATGGCCATCAGAGCTGTCATTGTATTACTCTACATCCTGAAGTCTTCAAAATGTCTTCTTTTCAGTATTGCCTTTATCTTCAGGTAAAGAATAACTCATTGAGGACTAAATCAGGTGAATAGAGAGGGTGTTCCAATGTAGCTATTTGTTTACTGGCTAAAAACAGACAGTGTCATGTGAGCTGGTACATTGTCATGATGCAAGAGCCGCGAGTTATTCACAAAAAGTTCAGGTCATTTTTATCTAACTTTTTCATGAAGCCTTTTTAGCATTTCCAAATAGTAAACTTGGTTGACTGTCTAGCTGGTACAAATTCATAACAAACAATCCCTCTGATACCCCCCAAAAATTAACAATATCGTTTTGATTCCTGATTTGTATTGATGAAAATTTTGGTCGTGGAGAACTGGCTGGCTTTCATTGTACACTTTGATGCTTTGTTTCAGGGTTGTATTGGTATACCCACATTTCATCACCAGTGATATTATGGCCCCAAAGATAGTCCTACCTTTCCAAAAGGTCTTGGAAAACTTTCAGTCTCCCTTATTTTTATTCATTGAAGAGATCCTTTGGGACCATTTTTGCACACACCTTTCTCATGCCAAGATTTTCAAATAAGATTTTCCTAACTGTTCCTTTATCAGTGTTAACTTGGTCTCCTATGCCTCTCACAGTCAGCCAACGATTTTGGTGTTCAATTTGATGAAGTTTTGCAATGTTTTTCCAGTTCTGCTCATTACTGGCTGCCCTGACTTCTCTTCATCAGTAACACTTTCTGTCTCCTTAACAAAAAGTTTAATTTATTTTTACACTGCCATTTTCCTTATGGCTTTATCCTCATAAACTTGGACTAACATGTCTCTGATTTCACTTCCACTCTTGCCAAGTTTAACAAGAAATTTAATGTTTGTTCTTTGCTCTAATTCAGGCTTTGACATTCTTGTGATAGCACACAAAAGCACACAACAATAGTAATAAACACCACTCAGCAAGATGCTGCCACACATTGATGTGAACACAGCTGTGAGATACTGACATACCATGGTTATAAAATCTTACTGAGTTGCTTGTACAGTGCTGCCAACATAAGTGCATCGTGTCAAGTTCATCAACTTGATTGTCAGACATCAGATTTTATTGCCCTGTAAATATAGCCTGTCACATAGGTTACTGTGAGTTCAAATTGACTTGATTGAACACAACAATGACAATATATGTACATGGGAAAGTATCATTTGTAATAATAGAAAATGGAATGTTACCTATATTTGCTGCTTAGGGAATAGCATAGCATTTCGCTTTGTTACTAGGTACTCATAGCAACCTCACACATAACAGAAAGTAATATTACCCAGTCTTTTGCCATATGTATACTTAATTATTAGAAATCAAACAAATTGTGAAGACTGGCAGTATAGCAATTTGTCAGCTAACATAAGTAAAAAGACAGAATACAAGATTGTTTGCAAACTATTCTTAACTATGTATAAAACTGCTATTAAATGCAACACTTAATAATAATTGAAAACACAGATGAAACATATGTGACTATCTTTTTATTTTTAAGATTCTTACCCTAGCAAGCAATTTTACTTTTAACAGGACACTGTGGTCATAAAGTGTGATAATCTACCTAGAAGATACTTTTGGCAATATTTTTTCTAACCTTTAGTCTATCAATTCACTTACAAAAATTAATTCTAGGGTTCTCAACAACTGACATATGTGTATATTCATAACACAATTATTTACAGCAGTAAGACATTGGCAACAAATAAACTCACCTAAGAGATGATTCCTGGATCATCCATCTGATAGAAATTTTTAATCATGAAAGTATTGTAGAAAAATGTTAAACATTTTAGGAACCTCTTAAAAAATACTACTAGAAATTTAAGAAAATCAAGGTAAGCATTGCAATGGTGTGTATTTCTGTGAGTAGAATTTATGGGCTATTTATTTATTTATAGCTATTCTGCATTTGTCATTTTCTCTGTGATCAACATACATATTACTTTCACGCTTGCCAGAAGTAAATAGATATGTTTGTGTGTCTAGTCATTTCAAGAATAGTATAAATATCCAAACGTTTTCAGTGTTCCACTGTTGTTTACCTAGATAAAGGCATTATGCTAAAAGGAAAACCAAATCCATTGCCATTAAATCTGTTCTGACTCATGTCAACCCTATAGGGCAACTTAAAACTGCCCTGTAGGGTTTCCAAGGAATAGCTTGCAGATTGGGTTTGAGCTGCTGACCTTTAATGCCTGTGCCATCAGGGTTCCAAAGGTGTATTTACGCCTGACTTATATATTTTGTTCAGTGGTAAGATACAAAGTAGCATTTTTAGGTGCTGTGCAGTCAGTTCTGACTGGTAGCAAACCCATGGACAACAGATAGAGCACTGCACAAGAAACAGTCCCGTGCCATCCTCACAATCGTTGTTGAGTCCATCATTCTATCCACTATCTCAATACACCCCTCACTGAGAGTCTTTCTCTTGCTGATTCTCCACTGACCAAGCACAATATCTTTCTCTAACGAATGTTCCCTCCTGATAACATGTCCAAATACATGAAATAAACTCTCGTCACTCTCACATCGAAGGGGAATTCTGATTATTGTTACTCTAAGACAGATTCCTTCATTCTTCTGGCAATCCATGGTACAGTGAATATTCTTTGCCTACACCGTTATTCAAAGTCATCGATTCTTCTTTGATCTCCCTTATTCACTGCCCAGCTTTTGCATTCATACAAAGCTATTGAAAATACCATGACTTGGGCACTTGGCTTGGCTTTTGGGTCAGAAGCACCTGAGTCTTTGATGTGACGTCTTTGTTTTTTAATCATTTAAAGAGGTCTTTTGCAGCAGGTTTGCCCATAGCAACATATCATTTGATCTTTTTACTGCTGCTCCCGTGGGCATTAACTACAGACTCAAGTAAAACGAAATCTCTAACACCTTCAATTGTTTCTCTGTTCATCAGGGTGTTGCTTCTCTGTTCAGTTGTGAATATTCACATACTGAGCAAAACTTGTTTTGGGTGTACGTATTCTCATTTATTTAAACTATTCTCCAACATCTGTTGAACATAAAATATGTGAGTAGTAATTGCAGCTTTGTATATTGGAACTTCTAACAGAAAGTTGATATATATTTGTTACATAAAAGCCCATTATTATCCCTGCATTCTGTACCTCTGTATACTGGGCAAACAAAACAATTTAATCTCTAGTAGTTAGTACTTTCAATTCTTCTTCCAAGCAGTGCCTTAGATTATTTCATAACAAAAGATGTATTTAAACTAAGACCTTTGAAATTACAGGGTGTCAAAGTGTGAACATACTTCAGATTTGCACTAAAAAATTCACATAAATGTAAAATAAATGTCTCTACATATACTCAAAATCTATTTCCAGTAGAATCCACAGGAATTAATGTATTGTTAATCTACCAAGTTCAAGTAAGTATATATGGAATTTGCTACATTTAAACTCATAATTTCTTTGAAGGCTATTTTTAATTATTCTTGTTTTATGTTATAATGTTACCACATTATCTATGAACACTATTTAAAAAGCAGCTTTCTGTTGCATTTTCATAATGTCTTTTTTGGCAAACCTAGATACACTTGTATTATAATATTTGTTTGTAAGTTTAAAGTCGCTGGAGTTTGTCATCTTTAAGGTCTTTGTCTATAAATATCTTTAAATGATAGAGCTTTAGAAATTGAGTAGCATTGTAGTACTGTTTTCTAGGGACCTATCTTTGAAAGCCAAAGCAATTTAAGAAGGTTAATTAAGGTCACATTTATAAGGAAGGGAATGCAACCTGTAATTAAACTAAAATAACTTTACATCAAATTATGAAGTGGTTTCCTACAGAACACATTAACATTTAGAAAAGAAAAAGTGGAATGGGCAAATAAGTAGAACTGCATATATACAAAGAAGTTTCTTCATAGGTAGAGATACTGGTGTTTTGTTGTTTTTGTTAAGCACAGTGTGCAGAAATTTGGCTAGGCCAAATTAACCAAATGCTAATGAGGGCACCTCATTTTTCTCCCATCACGTCGGGGACTGTATGTTTTATTCCCTGTCAGGACGACCACTAGTGGTGGCTGAGCACCATTTAGTTTTTCTGGTCTCATGCTAATGTAGTTTCTGGACTATGTGGCACTTTTTCCCTCCTGGGCTCATATCTTCCTTATGTTTTTGATATCCTTTATTCTCCTCTGCTCCTGGTGGGTTTGGACACACTAATGTTAACTTAGATGGCTGCTTGTTATCTTTTGATGGGCCGCTTGCTAGAGTTTACAATACGGATGACAATCGCCAAAGTGGGATGCGGAGCATTTTCTTAAAAAACTTCATTAGGCTAATGACCTAGATGTCCCCTGAAACCATTGTCCTCAGACACCTGCCTCTACTTCTTTGACCCTTGAAGTATTGGGTTATGTTTAAGAAAGTTCTTAACTTTGGGTTTAGACTAGTCATACTGATTTCTCCTCTACCGTATTGTGGTGGTCAGGATTATGTCAACTTGGCCACTCCACATTTGGCTGCTGTACTAAGTGACAGGGAAGGGTCTGTGTTGGCTTCCAGCCCCTGAGCTCTCATCTCTCCACCTTCCACTACTACTGTTGGTCTGCTCACATAGCCAGGAGCTTCTGCTCTCTTCTTCCGGCATCTGGTTCCTGGACTTGAACTAGCAGCTGTTGGATTCATCAATCCTTAGAGTTGCCGCTTAAGAGTCCTGCTCCCTGACCTGCCAATCCTGGGTTCGCTAGGCTCTGCCACTCCATCTCGCCTCCAGCTTGGGATCCACCGACCTACACAACCACTGATCTAGAACTCTGGTCTCTGATCTGCTGAGCTTGAGTTCATTATCTCTTGTGGCCACGTGAGGCTTGTGCTGGGACTTGGGACATTGAGCTTCTGTGATTGCGTGAGCTGTTTCCTATATCTATATCTATCTATCCACCTACATTGTAAATCTTTCCTTGTACCTACACACTGGTTTTGCTTCCCTAGAAAACCCAGCCTAAGATATGTATGTTGTCCCTCACTTTACCTAACTCAACTCTTTTTTACTACCTAATTCCCTCTCCTCACGCCACACTGATGTAACCATAAAAGACCGTTTTCTTCTTAGTTTAAACTTCTTCTTGAGTCCTTCTAACAGAAATCTCATAAAATATTTGCCTTTTGCAAGTAGCTAATTTCACTCAGCGTAATGCCTTCCAGATTCTGTCATGTTGTGAGATGTTTCCCAAGCCTGTCCTTGTTCTTTGCCATTGTGTAGAATAGCATTGTGTGAATATACCATAGTCTGTTTATCCACTCATCTACTGATGGGCACCTAGGTGGATTCAATCTTTTGTTACTGTGAACAGTGCTGCAATAAACATTGGTGTACATGCATTTATTCATGTGATATCCCTTATTTTTCTAGGATATATTCCAAACAGTGGGATTGCTGGAAAGTACAGTATTTCTCTTTTCAGCTTTTTTAAGAAAACATGAAATCAATTTCCAAAGAATTTGTATCATTTTGCATTCCCAGCAGCAGTGTATAGATATTCCAGTCACTCCACCACCTCCATCACCTCTACAACATTTATTATGTTATTATTTGGATTAATATCAGCCTTCTTTGTCAAAGATTTCATTTTACTTGGGTCTACAATCAATGCCCTTGGAAGTTGCAGTCAAGAAATCAAAAGACACTTTGCAATGGGAAAATCTGCTGCCAAGGACTTCTTCAAAGTATTCAAAAGTAAGGGAGGCATTTTGAAGATTAAAATGCACCTGACCCAATCCATGATATTTTTCAATCACACTGTATGCATGTGAAAGCTGGACTATGAATAAAGAAGACAGAAGAAATGATGCCTTTGAACTGTGGTATTGGAGAAGAATGTTGAACGTACGGTGGACCACCAAATGAACCAACAGATCTGTTCTGGAAGAAGTACAACCAGAGTCCTCCTTGGAAGCAAAGATGGCAAGACTGCATCTTACATACTTTGGACATGTTGTCAGGAAAGATCAGCCCCTGGAGAAAGACATCATACTTTGTAGAGTGGAGGGTCAGTGAAAAAGAGGAAGACCCTCAACGAGATGGATTGACACAGAGGCTGTAACAATGGACTTAAGCATAAAAACAACTGTGGACATGGCACAAGGTGGGGCAGTGTTTTGTTCTGTTGTTCATAGAGTCACTATGAGTGCAGTACTGACTCGGCAGTGTCTAACAACGACATCAACCTTCTGGTATCTCATACTTTTGATTCGGCTTTCTATAATGGCTAATGACCAAGAGCATTTCCTCATGTATCTATAAGCTGCCTGAATGTCTTCTTTTGTGAAGTGTCTGTTTATATCGTTTGCTCATTTTTTAATTGAATTGTCTTTTTGTTGTTGAAGTTTTACAATATCTTGTAGATTATGAAGACTAGATGCTCATAAGTTTAGTGGTAGCTAAACACTTTTTTCCCAGTCAGTAGTCTTTTTACTATTTTCATAAGATCTTTGGGTGAGCATAAGTGTTTGATTTTTAGGAGTTCACAGTTATCTATTTTCTCATCTGGTGTTTGTACACTGTTAATAAAGCTTTGCATTCTGTTTATGCAGTATACGAGGACTCCCAGGCTTATCTCTGTTTTTTCTTTCATAATCTTTATCATTCTAGATATTATATTTCAGTCTTTGATAAATTTTGAGATAGTTTTTGAGCATGGTGTGAGATATGGGTCTTGTTTCATTTTTTTGCAGATAGGTATCCACTTACATCAAGACTGTTTGTTAAAAAAGGTAGTCTCCCCAATTTACAAACTTTGGGCCTTTGTCAAATATCAGCTGCTAATAGACAAATGATTTTATTTCTGGATTCTCGGTTCTGTTCTCTTGGTCCTGTACTGGTCTGTCTGGACTACGATGGCAGTGTAATAGGTTCTAAAGACAGGTAGTGTAAGAACTTACATTTTTTTACTTCTTCAATAATACTTTATCAGGGTTTTTTTACCTTTCCATATGAAGTTGATGATTTGTTTCTCCATCTCATTAAAAAAAATGTCATTGGAATTTGTATCTGTATTGCACTGTATCTATAGGTTCTCTTTTAGTCACTTGGTACTGCTCCAATAGAAAATACCAGAAGTGGAAGGCTTTATGAAGAGAAACTTTTATTGTCACAGTCCAGAAAGCCACAAATCCATTCATAAGTTACAAATCCATTTAACATAAGAAATAATCACAGTCTGGTAGGCAAAGAGTTCAAATTCAATGAAAGCATCTCAGCACTGGAACCTAGGGTCCAAAGGATGTGCTCTGCTCTTGGTGCTGCTCCCTTGATGGTATGAGGTTCCTAGCTTCCTCCGCTCACTTTTCTCCCTTATATCCCAGAAACCTGTAGCTTAGTTCTGCCTCACCAACACAGCTGCAGCCCATTCTCCATCACCAATATCACAGAGGCAGGATTCACAACACATGAGAGTTATGGCACCATATTGGGACTCCTGGCCAAGTCAAATCAACACATACATTTTTGAGGGGACACAATTCAATCCATGACAGATCCTTTTGGGTAGGACTTTTGTTTTCTTCATATTGAAGGCTGTGGTCCTTGATCTTCAGTAAATGTTCAAATCTTCCTCACTTTCAGCAAGTAAGGTGGTGTCATCTGCATAACGCAGGTTGTTAATGAGTTGTCCTCCAATTCTGTTGCTTTGTCCTCCTTTGCACAATCCAGCTTCTTGGATTATTTTCTTGGCATACAGATTGAAAAGGTGTGGTGAAAAGATTCAATCCTAACTCACACCTTTCCTGACTTTAAGCCATGCAGTGTTAGTTGTTCTGTTTCAATGATTGCCTTTGAATTGTGGTGTTGGACAAGAATGTTGATTGTACCATGGACTGCCAAATGACCAAGCAGATCTATTCTGGAAGAAGCACAACCAGAGTGCTCCTTGAAAGCAAAGATGGCAAGACTGTGTCTTAAGTACTTTGGATATGTTGTCAGGAAAGATCAGTCCCTGGAGAAGGACATCACGCTTGGTAGAGTGGAGGGGTCAGGGAAAAAGATGAAGATCACCAATGAGATGGATCAACACAGTGGCTGCAACAAGGGGTTTAAGCATAAAAACGATTGTGAATGTGGCACAAGACCTGGCAGTGTTTCATTGTGTTGTGCATAGGATTGCTATGAGTCAGAAGTGACTTGATGTCACCTAACGACAACAACAACAGTATTTCATTGGAGATTTTTGCATTAAACTTCATGGATGATATTGGTTTGTAATTTTCCATTCCCTGTCATGTCTTCACCTAGTTTTGGTATCAGTGTAATGCCAATTTCATAAAACAAATTTGACAATATTCCATCCTTTCCTATGCTCTATAATACCTTTAGTAGCAGTTGTGTTAATTTTTCTTTAAAAGTTTGGTAGAAATCTACAGTGAAGCTGTTGGGCCCAGGGTTTGTCTTGATTGGGAGTTCTTTAAGTTACTTTTTCAATCTCTTCTTTTGTAATGGGTTTATTTGGTTGTTCTACTTCTTTTTGTGTTAGTTTGAGTACATAGAGCATTTCTAGAAATGTATCCAGTTCCTCTAGGTTTTCACATTTGCTACAATGCAATTTTTCATAGTATTCTGCTGTAATATATATAGATATATTTAATTTCAGTTGTGATATTACCCATCTCATCTCTTATTCAAGTTATTTGCTTCCTCTCCTGCTGTTCTTTTGTTATTCTGGCCATTGGTTTATAAATTCTGTTGATGTTCTCAAAGAACCACCATTTGGTCTTGTTAACTTTATCATTTTTCTGATTCTCTAATTCACTTAGTTTTTCTCTAACTTTTATTAATTTCTTGCTTCTGTTACCCAAGAGTTTCTTTTGCTGCCCTCTTCCTCTGTTCAAATTGTTGGGTTAATCCTTTGATCTGGGCCCATTCTCCTTTTTGGATGTGTGCACTTATTGAGAGAAATTAACCTCTGAACACTGGTTTTACTGTGTCCCGGAAATTCTGGTACGACCTGTTATAATGCTCATTTGATTCCATGAACTTCTTTATTCCATCCTGGATTTCTTCTATAACCTAGTAGTTTTCAAACAAGATGTTCAGTTTCCATGTGTTTGATTTTTTTTCCCTTCCTTTTTCTATTATTGTTTTGTACTTTTATGGCTTTGTACTCTGAAAAGTTGCTTTGTAATATTTTGATGTTTTGAATATTTTAAGGCTTGTTTTATGGCCTAAAATATGGTTACTTCTGAAGAATATTTTATGTGTGTTGGAAAAGAAAGCACACTTGCCTGGGATTGCATGGAGTGTTCTGTATATACTTATGAGTTCATTTGGTTGAATTGTGCATTTAGGTCTCCTGTGTCATTTTTGAGCTTTTTTCAGATGTTCCATCCTTCACACAAAGTGGTGTCTTGAAGTCTCCTGCCATTATTGTGGAGCTTTCTGTTTTCAGTGTGGTCAATATTTGTTTTATGTATTTGGACCCCTATCATTATATTCATAAATATTTAACATAGTTATGTACTCTTGGGGTATTGACCCTTTAAATCATTATATAGTACTCTTCCTTATGAATTGTGGTAGATTTTACTTTAAAGTCTACTGTATTATAAATTAATACTGCCACTCCTGCTTTCTTTGGAATGTTGTTTGTTTCACATACTTTTTTCTAACCTTTGAGTTTTAGAATGTTAGCACCTGTAAATCTAAAGTGTGTCTCCTGTAGGCAGCATATATATGGATTATTATTATTATTATTTTATCCAGTAAGCCACTCTCTTCTTTACTGGTGCTTTTAATCCATTTACTTTCAACATAATTATGATTCTGTAATTTTACTATTAATTTTCTCACTTTCTACTTTCCGTGTTTTTATGCTTTCTTGGAGCCTTTTCAATTTGATATTACACTCTGCTAATTTTCCTTCATCTCCTTCCTGTTTTTTGGAAGAGTTCTAAACATTAATCTCTTGAATTCTACCTCTGATAATTCTGGTCTGGTATCTTCATCCGGAAGATTTCTTGATTCTTTGGTTTGGAGATTCCTAAAGCCATCACTGTCTGCCTCTTTAAGTTATTTGGTATTCCTATTGTGTCTGAGACATCAGTAAGTTTTTGAATTTATTTGCTTTATGCTTCCTTACTGTATTCTAGCTTCTTGTTTTGTTTTCACATGTCTGAATAGGCTGGTTGTGTGTTCTAGTTTGGGTATTGGTGTCTTTGAAGCTTTAAAGACATGTCACCAGGTTTTTAGAGCTGTTACTGTACACGTGAGACCAGATGTTCATGTACTTTTCTTCTCTGAATTCAGCTGAGGTGTCTGGGTAGTTAGTCATCAAGCGTATGGTGCAGACTCTATCCTAATGTCCTAGATGGGCAAGGGTGATTGATGTAGGTGTAGGTATCTGGCTGCAGGTGCTGAGAAAGACAGGGACTAACAGCTGTACCTGAGTATCTATAAGGAAGGTATGTCCCCTTATGGCAGATTCTGGATAAAGGGACTATTTCTGACCTAAGTTGGCAATTTTTCCCCCTTCTCCTATTTTGTTCAACTGTTTCCTTTCTAATTCTAAGATAATGGCTGAGGGAGCATCAGGAATCCTAGTACTGGCTCGGGTAATAATGTCATACTCCAGAGCTGGGCACAGTTCAGGAAAAAGGAGGAGGAAGTACTGGGCAAATGGAGAGCAGTTCATTGCTAAGAAAAGGTTTAGATTCACATGCATGGTGGATTAGAAGCAAGCCACTTAGCTTTTGAAGACCAAGTGCTGCTTTTCACTGACAGTGGAGTGATGAGTGTTCTTTCTGTTGCTCCATTTCCCCTGCTGAGGACGATGCCTTTAAAAGGCCCCTGCTCTTTTCACCACACTGGCTGAAGCTACTTCCTAGTGATCAGGTCTCACCAGTCTTAGCTACTTCTGTACCTATTGTCCCTTTTCTGTCACTCAGTCCTATTTCTCAGCTTTCTCTTTAATGTGCTGGGCTCCCAGAACATCATATATAAACAATTTGTTTATTTGTGGTCTTTGTTGTCAGAGGCTAACAGGAAGCACCTGACTATTCTACCTCTTGATTATGACTCCTCCTCTATAGTTATAAGAATGCAAAATAGAGAAGTTTGGACTTAACGGAGGAAAAAAAATAGTACATCATGAATAATGTTTAGAGTGTATGTATGTCATGGGTTGAGTTGTGTTTCCCCTCACCCCCCCAAAAAAAGTGTGTAGCAATTTGGCTGGCTATGATTCTTATGTTGTGTAATTTTCCTTCAGTCTGTGACTTTCCTATGCTGTAAATCCCAATCTCTACCTGCAGTTAGTAGATTGAGTTATGCCAAAGAGTATTAGGGTGGGCCTGTAACACTGTTACTAAGGGAGTTCCCCTGGAGTGTGGCATGCATCATCTTTTATCCTACAAGAGATAAAAGGAAAGGGAAGCAAGCAAAGATTTGGGGAGCTCATACTACCAATAAAGCACACTGGAATGTTTGGACCTGAGGTTTCTGCACCTAGATTCTCTCAGACCTACAAAAGACTGATACAACACAAAGAGTTTCCTCCAGATGATGACTGAGAAAGAATGCCTTCACCTGGAGCCGGCACGCTGAATTCAAATTTCCAGCCTCTGAACTGTGCAACAATAAACTTTTCTTTGTTAAAGCCATCCACTCATGGTATTTCTGTTAGCGAAGTACTAGATGACTAAGACAACCAGCAAAAATAATAATAATAATAATAATAGAGGAGCCAAAAAAAAATAATAATAGAGGAGCCAAAAAATAATAATAGAGGTGCATATTATTAACAATAACCTTTGTAAGCTTTTATTTTGGGAAGTATTATTAGCACAAAAGAAAAGATGAATTGTGGCCTGTGGAGCTATACAGTGTATTAGTGGTTGTTGAAAGCTGAGCATTATAGTTGTGGAAGTCTGGCGAATTTTTTTTCTCCCCCCCAGAATGTTTCAATTTGACCATTTAAGTATGGGACAAATTCATTAGCTAGACATCAGAATGGGGAAAAAGTCATCATTACTTTGAGTAGTGATGGGTAGTGGTGGTTCTCTGGTAGGAATCTCACTTTCTGTGTGAGAGAGCAGGATTTGTATCCTGGCCAATGTGTGTGAAGCCCAATCACCACCTATCTGTTACTGGTGACTTGTGTATTGCTATGTTGCCGAACAAATTTTAGTGGCCCTTCAGACTAAGACAGACTGGGAAGAATGGCCTAGAAATCTACTTCCAAAAGTCACCCAATGAAATCCTGAGTATCACAATAGTTCAGTCCTGTTGTGCATGAGACCCCAAGAGTTGGTGGCCAATTTGAGTATGCATACCAGCAGCAACAATCATAAAGAGAATTGTGAAGGGCGTGCATGGAATAGTCAACTAGCATATTGGCACTAATGGTGCCCAGGACAATTTCAGGGAAGTATAAATTGGTTGCTTGAGGCCAGTAAACATTCATTTACAGGGCTATCACCCCGCATCTTAGAATATGTTACACTAGCCACATTCAGCTACAGGGTGATAAGCCTTCAATAAAAAAGTATTTAGATTTAATGAATAATTAAGGAATAAAAACATGAAAATGGCAAGTTATTGGACATTGTATAGAAAGGAGCAGTTAATATGACCAACAATAAAATTTAAGCTAGTTAGGTGAAGAAGATAGATTACCAATAGAGTGAAAGATAATTAATATGTGATGCAATGTGTGGACTGGAAGCCTTATACAATTTATACATTGATAATTTGACCTGAAATACTGGAGGAAGGGAGCTGAAATGAAAGAAGATGCTGGTTAGAATAAAGGAACCATGCAACTGAAATTAAAGAGGGATTAAAGTTTGTGAGAAACGCCGAGTATAGTTTAGAAAATAATTTTTGAAGACAGGAATTCGAGATCCTGAGGCACTCAGATTTTTCGAGTATATTATACGTATTAGAATCCCTGAGAATTAAGACAGGAATAGATTTGAAGTTAATGAACTAAAACTGAAAAGAAATAAATTGACACATAGGTTAGATGACAGTCACATTAAGGAGTAGTAAGTGATATAAGTTAAAATTCCATGATACAAAGCTGGAAAGGAGCAAAGAAGGAAGGTCTGAAATCAATAATAAGGCACAAGGCAAATATATGTTTCAATCCTTTTCAAGTGGTGTAAGATCTGCTGGAGAAAAGGAATACAGAAACCACCAACTGAGACAATTGCAGAAGTGATATCTTCTTGAAAAATTCAGGCCTCCAATAATTTCAGAATGTGAAGAGAAAAGTTAGAAAAGAACCTAAGAGGCTTTAGATGATGAGAGACCACAGTTTCCTTTATGAACAGTGGATGTTTACGGAATCTGGAGAGGCATAAACATAGGGTCAGAATACAGGATGTTCAGTGACTTAGTGTGATTCAAGTGAGGAAGTTGAGAAGTGACCTGGGATTTTAGAGTTTTAACTAATAAAGTAGGGATAAAGAACACTATGAGTTAGAGTATCCTCATAATCCTATTCTTGGAAGACATTTGACATGTATTTTAGACCCAAGGTGACTTGCGTTGGAAGTTAGCCAACATATACTTCTACCCATCCTCACAATGGTATAAAGGACATTTCAGAGAGAATGTTATCATTTGAAGCTAAGTATTTTCTTGACATCTGGTCAGTATATTTTATAATGTATTTTAATTCTTGCCATGAAACGTCTTTCACTGAAAATGTAAAGCTTTACACTAACTACTTGTTTGCACCATAAGAAAATATATTCTCATTGAAAGTAACTGATTTAAAAGTGACCTTTAAAACATAACCATTTGCAACTTTACGATTGCCTATAAATTATTTCCCTTCAAAGAAATATGTACACTAAAAAAATACTTAAATTAGGGGATATTCAGAACTAGCGAAGGATATAGGGATCCTCTTGTTATTAATCAGATACACTGATTTTGGTGTGGAGTTTGGGGTGCCATTTTTTTCCTGGAAATTTTGTACAAAATATATATTAAGAAAAATAAAATATACGGTCATCAATAAATAAAAGATTTGGTATTTTAAGAATCATACATTTCATTTTTACTTTGCTTCAGATGGAAATATACAGAACAAGTAGTTTCTTGTTTAACAGTTAGTGAACATTTTTTATGACACTGATTAACAATCCCACAGCAGGTCAGCACTGACCCTTCTCAAAATTGAGTACCCTTTTACCAGCTTTTCTGTCCCCTCTTGCCTTCAAGTCCTTGCCCCTGCACTAATGTGTCCCTTAACTCTCACATTGTTTTATGGGCCTGTTAATTCTTTGGTTGAAGCGTGAACCCCAGGAAAGACTTCATTACTGGGCTGAAAGACTGTCCATGGGCCACACTCTCAGCGTTTCTCCGGTTTCTAACAGGGCAGCAATTCTGGTTTTACCTTTCTGAATTAGAGTGTTGTACCACATTTTTCTCCAGCTCTATCTGGGACCCTCTGATGTTATCCCTGTCAGAGCCGTCAGTGCTGTAGCTGGACACCATCTAGTTGTACTGGATCCAGTCTATGGGAGGCTATTGTAGATACAGTCCAATTTGTTCTTTGGAGTAATTTTTCTATGTTTTCTTATTTTTCTTCACCTTGTTTGTTTCTTGTTTTGTGTAAATCTTTTCATGAGTTTTTACAGTAGTGGTCTCATACAATATTTTTCCTTTTGTGATTGACTTATTCCACACAGAATAATGCCCTCCAATTTCTTCCATGTTATGATATGTTTCACAGATTAACCACTGTTTTTTATTGTTACATAATACTCTATTGTGTGTATGTATCGGAGTTTGTGTATGCATTCATCTGTTGATGAGTATCTAGGTTTTTTTTCTCCCCAAAGTTTTGCTGTTGTGAGCGATGTTGCAGTGAACACGGGAGTGTGTATAGCTATTCATGTGACTACATCTTACTTCTCTAAGACATTCATGAAGTGGGATTGCTGGGTCATGCAGTAGTTCTATTTCTAGCTTTCTAAGGAAGCACCATATTGTTTTTTAAAATGGTTGCAACATTTTGCATTCCCACTAGCAGGGCATAGGAGTTTTGATCTCCCAGCAGCCTCTCCAACGTTCGTTATTTCCTATTTTGGTGATCTGTGCCAGTTGCTGGAGTGAAATATTTCATTGTAATTTTGAATTGCATTTCTCTGGTGGTGTAATGGTTCAGTGCTACATCTATTAAGCAAAAGGTCAGCAGTTCAAATTCGCCAAACACTCCTTGGAAACTCTATGGAACTGTTCTATTCTGTTATGAATTGACTTCATGTCTGTTGGTTTGATTTTGGTTTTAGCAACATTACAGACCCATAACCAGAGAAGAGCTTGAAAAAGTTAAATAAAAACATCCCAACAATAACAACAAAAGCCCTACCCGAGATGGCTTCACTGGAAAATGCTACCAAAAATTCACAGAAAAGCTTGCATCAGTACTGCTCAGTCTATTTCAGAATGGAGAAGAGGAAGAAATACCTCTGAATTAATCTTATGAAGCTGGTATAGTTCTGACACCAAAACCTGTTATGGATCTTTTCAGATGTTCAACATAATTTTGTATTAATTTGACTAGGTAGTATCTTTCAAAATTTATACATTTCTTCCAGGTTTTCAAATTCGTTGGAGTTTTTCATAACACTCATGATCTTTTTACTTTCAGTGGCGTCTTTCATAATGTCCCCTATGTCATTTCTTACTTCAGTTATTTGAGTCTTTCCATGTTCTTCTTTTGTCAGTTTGGCCAGTGGGTTGTTTATTTTGTTGGCCCTTTCAACAAACCACTTTTTGGTGTTGTTAAAACATCCTGCTGTTTTTCTGCTCTCTGTTTCATTAATCTCTGCTCTGATCTTAATTATTTCCTTGCTTCTTGGTGGTTGTGGGCTTCTTTAGCTCTTCTCTTTCTATTTACTTCAGCTATATAGCTAATATATTGATTTTGTCAATTTATATACTTTTTGATGTGTGCATACATTACTACAAATTGACCTCTGAGGACTGCCTTATCTGTGTCTCACAGGTTTTGGTATGATGTCTTTTCTCTTGTTTGATTGTAGGACTTGTTTGACTCCATCTTTGATTTTCTCTATTACCCAATGGCTTTTAAGCAGGATGTTATGGAGTTTCCATGTAACTGATCTTTTCTGTCTTTGTTCTTACTGTTGTTAATTTCTACTTTGAAGACATTGTGTTCAGAGAAGATAACTTTATACTATGTAAGTGTTTCATATTTTGTGGAAGGTTGCTAGGTAGCCTAAGATATGATCTACTCTGGAGAATGTTCCATGTGCACTGGAACAAAATGTGTACTTTGCAATTATTGTGTGGAATATTCTTAACTCTATAAGGTCAAGTTGGCTGATTGTGTCTTTCAGTTTTCTGTATCTTTGTTGCATTTCTTTCTAGATGTTCTATCCTTTACTGAAAGAGGTATGTTGAAATTTCCTACTATTATTGTGAAACTGTCAGTTTCTCTTTTCAGTGTTATTAGAGTTTCTTTTGTATATTTTGGAGACCTATCACTGGGTGCATAAATGTTTATTATGGTTCTTCATGATAGATTATCTATGTAATCATTATATAGTAACTTTCCATTGTTTTTTATGGTGAATTTTACTTTGAAGTCTATTTTATCTGAAATTAGCATTTCCTTTCCTGTGGATCTGACTCGACGGCACTTGGCTTGGCTTCCGGTTCTTTTTGTTTGTTTGTTTGTTTGTTTTTGGTAGCTATTTGCTTGACATATATATTTTTCATCCCTTGATTTTAAATAAATTTATGTCATATTTCTAAGGTGTGTCTCCTGTAAATGTTATGTTAATGGATTCTATTTTTCTTTTTCATTTCTTTTTTTTAAACAAGTGCTGTCTCTGAATACTCATAATTTTTTATTCTGATTGTATTTCACATAATTCTCAGGGTTTCTTCATTTTTTGTTGTCTTTTTTATGTTTTTTCTTTAAACAGAATTGTAGCCAAGTGTTTGCCTTCAATTTCACTGATTTTATCTTCCATCATTTCAAACCTCTTCCTCAATCCTTCTGTAATACTGTACATTTCTGAAATTTTGTTGTTTATCTTTTGGATTTCTAATTGTTTTTGCATGACTTATAGTTCTACCTTGACCTGTAGAGTTGCCATAAGTTGGATCCAACTCGACGGCAGTATATTAGTATTTTCAATTCTTCTATAAAGTTTTCATTGTATTCCGTAAATTTATCTATTTTTTCCTCACTTTTGTCTGCTTTTTGCTTCAACTTTTGAATAGTTCTGAATATTAGAGATTTGTTTTCCCTTTCAGGGAGTTCTCATGCCTTTTTTTCTACTGGAAAGTGATTTGATGATTTATTTTTGGATACCTGATAGTACCATCCTGTCATTTAAAACAAACAAACAAACAAATTTTGATATTGTCTACTGTCTTCAGAGCAATCAGTAGTTTCATTCATTTATTGATTGTAGATATTTTTATTTCAGCCTGCTTTTATTTGTTTATGTCAGAGCAGACAGGTTGTGCACTCTCCTTTGCTCTTCTGTGGTCATAACAGTTTTTTTTCTTTTTTTAAATCTAATATGACTGAGTGAAAATGTACATTCCTCTATAAATTTACATGCCCACCTATATGCAGCATCCACTGCTCTCCCTGTCTGGTGACAGCACACTATTCCTCTCTGCTCTATATGTCCATAACAGTTTTTTAAAATGTTGTCCATTGGGCAGGACCAGTTGCTTAGTTATTGTGCAGCAGGGCAGGTCCAGATGAAGGAAAAAGGCCTGTGGTGAGTAGTTTACGACATTACTAGGGCTGACAAAGCAAATCAAGAACCAGTGCTGGGCAGGTTGCAGTAGGTCGTGCCTTTTCTACTCAGGGGTGTGATGCTCAACACACTGCTCAGGCAGGTGAGAAGGAACATGCAGGTTGTTATGTGCGGAACTAAAGTGGATATGGGAGAGAGATAAGAATGGAGAGAGACATATGAGCCTAAAACAAAACAAAAAGAACCACAAGGGAACTGTCCACTGGAATAGAGAGATGAAGAACCAAGAAATGGTAAAAAGTAAAAAGAAGACAAAAAAGGAAGATAAATAAAGAAAATAATAATAATTAGTCAAAAATTTCAAGGATGAGAAAAAGTCCCCCACAGATCCAATTCATACTGCTTCAAAGATCAGGGAAGTATTTGCCTGGCTGTGTTGAATAATCTGGTTAGAAGACATATGGATGTTACACAGTGACAGATATTCAGGCACAGAAAAAGAAGGTAAATAAAGAGAGGCAAGGACAGGAAAATGAGGAAATATCAAAATCAAAAAAGAGACAAAAGGGGAAAGATGAAGAAAAATACCTCCAGGGGTCCCACTAACATAGACAGGCAGACTGGTGTTGTGGACCCTAAGCCATTCAGTGCAGACTGGCTATCAGGGGTTCCCAAGTTATCAAGAGTAATAAGCAAATAGATAAACAGACAAAATGAAAATCAACATAGAGGAGAAAAAAAAAAAAAAAAAAAAAACCAGAGGATTTTACCAGTGTGGTGTCCCAGACCTAGTGGTGGTTCCCTTGCTCGGTGGTACTTCTCGGCCTTTCAAGGAAAGGCAAACATAGTGCAAAAAGCCAGACGTTTAGGAGAAAAGATGGGAAGGTGTTGTGATGCATAGAAGAAATCAAAAGAAACAGAAAAAAGCCACACCATCAACAGACAAATGACACTGACAGAGCTAGCCATTGGTGCAGAGGGGGCAATCTAAGTGACTGGGGCCAAAGGTTTTCCTCCTGACCAAGAGACTGCAGCTGGCGTGAAGCAGCTGGGAGACTGGGTGGGTGGGAAGGGTGCGGCTAGGAAAGCATGTATGTCTGGCTGCTGGATGATATATGCCCTGTTGAGGGCTACTGAAAGTACTTTCGTATACTCCCCATCTGCTAATCTCCAGTGTGGTCAGTTCAAATTCAAGCAGTGTGGATGCTACAAAATTACTAGTCAGTTGAGTCACTGCAGTTAGTTGGGAGGCATCAGAGTTAGAGCAGAACTGAATGAGGAGTGGGAAAGCACGTATCACTGTTTACCATACAGTTTGCCATCTGTTGGAATTTTGGTGAATCTGCTTTCCTGTGCTTTCTGTCTGCTGATCTCCAATAGGAGTCCCAGATGGTTGCAACAATTCATTGTGAGGGTGATGCATAGTATTCCACTATGTATATGTATTATAATTTGTTTATCTGTTTATCTCTAACGGAGCATTCAAGTTGTATCAATCTTTTCGTAAATGTGAATAGTGCTGCAATGAACATGGCATACATATGTCTATTCATGTGAGGCTAAAAGGGGTATGTCTCTTTGAGGGACTTGCTGGATCATATAATATTTCTATTTCTAGTTTTCTAAGGAATAAATCCACAGGTGTCTTAGAAAATGGAAAGTTGATCCAATAGTTCTGAAGCTAACTTCCCTTTTATTTTCCCATACACAAATATACTTAAATACCCAAGACAAAAACAACCCTATTATGACTTAAAATATGTTTTTTTAAAATAGCAATTTAATACACTAATAGTTTGGTTGACTATTTTTATAATACACTCATTCAAGTTTTTATTAAATTAAATATTAACTAAGTTGTCTTCATATACAAACATGAATTTTAGCTAACAATATGTCCAGTTTGCTGAACAAATGAAATTGGATATTTTACACGTTTTAGCCTTAGTACAGTTTAATTAATGACCATTTTCTCACAGTTTTCCTTCCATAAGTTTCTTTTAAGCCTCCCTTGTGCACAGCAGATACGTATGCATTTGCATTTAATGAAAAACATAGTTTGTTTTTCTACAAAGAGGATAAAAGTAGCAGTCTTTTTGAAGTCAATTTTACATATCATAATTAATATTTTCATTTTTTTCTATGCTTTGCAAGACACATTTCCTTTGTTTATGAAGTTCAGTTCATATTTTATTAAATAAGTGAATACATATTTAGAAGTTATTTATAAGTGTCTGTCATTGATACTTAAAGAATGTTACTGATAGTGATTGCTCACTGGGTGTTCAGGCATGATTAAAATAATTGAAGCATGACCAACTAAATTATTAAGGAAAAAATCTATCAAAAGGTAAATTGTTATGGCTATTTCAATGATGGCTAACAAGACATATTGTAGTCTGGAATTAAATTCACAATTAAAATGTCTAATAGAATCTTATTGGAACTACAAAGAATAACTATCATATATTTGTTGAATAATGTCTGCATTGTTGATATTATTAAATTTTTTATTAAAGTATTAATTAGGGAATGTGACTTAGACTAAGTGAACTTTTTTAACATTTAGTTTCTTCTATTAATTTCATGTTTTCTATATCAGAAATGTAGATAAGTTTATATATAAGGCTTTCAAGGGAAAGAACACTGTGATGTCATTAAGCTCTCTTGGCAAAATACATTTACCTGTATGTGCTATTATTGGATATAATAGATTACAAAGCACATGTATAAAGGAAATATTTCAAAGATAGGAATTAACATGGGAATATCTGTTTAATATTCAAAGGAATGAGACTGAAACAAAACCTTAAAATCTTAAAGTTTAAGATACAAAGCTAATGTAAAAGCAAATACTAAAGCAGGGTATCCTAATACAATCTCCTCTCGGTTCTATCAGATTTCATAGGAAATGTATGCTGTTGTAAAAAGGGTGTGAGGGCAGTATATGACCTCTTTCAACTCCTAAACAGGGGAGGCAAACTAAGATCAGCAGCAAAAGGCTAACTCTCACGAGGTAGAAGCCCAACAAGCCTCCTCTCTCTGCCATCTTTACTAATTTAGACACTATCTTATACTACCTTCCTTAGAATTCTCTCTTAGGTTCAGTAATTCATTGCAATGGTTACATAGACCTCACAGACCATATTAACAATGATGGAGTTTATGAGGGAAGAAACAGTTACAATTCTGGCTCAGGAACACTCAGGGTATAGTTCTTTCATCACATTACTTCTTCCGAACCATGCTCAAAGGCATACCTCTCCTTGGCCCTAAGTCTCTGCCCAAAGGCACTCAGATTTCTCTCTTCATGGGATGGGAATCCCATCACTTTGCGTCCTGGGCTGAGTCTGTCCTGTCACTGCTTCTCACCATCTTCAGGGTAACAGCTCACTCTTTGTCTATCCCCTGGTCTCAGGACCTCTTAGCACTGACTCCTGGCTCTTCTTCCTTAGTGGTGATGGGATCCTCCTCTCAGCTCTGGAATTCACTTACTTTTAAAGGCAAAACTGACCAATTCCCTTAGCCAGCCAAGTGCCATCGAGTCAATTCCCTTGGTAGGTCAAAATTATCCTATCATGCAGTCATCTCAGTGGGAGTTAGGGTCATGGCTAGAAAGGCCCCACATCAAAGTAATCCACTGCAACTATGAAAACACTTGCAGGTTTGCAAAGTTAATTATGCTTTTCAAGAATAATTAAGAGGTACCAAAACTTTGAAAAGGATGAACTTCCGTTTCATTGATTTTAAACTGAGGAACTGAACTTCATAATCACCAAATTTGAAAAGCATCTAGCTTTCTATGTTAAGAGTAGTCCGATTCCAGATTTAAACTGTATTGGTATTTTCAAAAAATTGCTAACACAATTTAGAACTATAAAAGGAGTATTGCAGGAGGGAAGATGACATGGAAATCAGTAAATCTGTCAAATAATATCTCTCCAAAAAACAAGTATGTAATCTAAGAAAATGGAAAATTCTTAAAGAACTTAAAGATGACATTGCAGAAACTACAATAAAAAAGAAACTATATTTATGATGGGAACCCTGGTGGCATAATGGTTAAGTGATATAGCTGCTAACCAAGACGTCAGCAGTTCAAATCTTCCAGGTGCTCCTTGGAAACTCTATGGGGCAGTTCTGCTCTGACCTATAGGGATGCTATGATTTGGAATCTACTCAATGGCACTGTTTTTTTCCTTAGATTTATGATAATCACAATGAAAATTATAAGCAAATGTATTTAAAATGGGTGATATGAAAACTGAATTCCTAGCGCATACTCATTGAAAGAAAAAGAAATTTCTCAAAATTTTGGTAGCAAATTACAGAACATTTGATAAAAAGTTATTTCTAGGTGCATTTCATCAAACAAATCTATCAGATAAATAAGTAAAAATACACACACACCCATGAATTCTAGGCATAGAACAAACATAATGTGCAAAGATCTTGAAAAATATTTTTGAAGACTATTTTGGTATTTGGTTTATTTTGAAATGCTGTTACTCATCTCTGAATTTTATAATGAAATCAGAATGAAAGAGAAAGGGTACAAACAAGTCTGTGCTTCTCAGGAAAAGAGTGAGGTTGAGGTATAGACTACCAAAAGCACATGAAAATTTTACGTTAGAATTATTCTATCAATTTTGGTTGAAATTAAAGGACTATATTCTTTTTAAAAACATAGAAATTTATACTAAAAAGAGTGTATAATCATGTGTCTAAATTTTTTCTAAGCAAACTTAACTAACAACTTGAGAAGAAATTTGATAACATGATCTACACACACAATAAATAAACAACAATATTATTCCATTCTTGTAATGGCATCTGATATCCAACAAATTCTGTATCATAATTTTGTTGTATAAATCATGTATAGTTTATTAAATATTGAATAGATATTTAGAAAAAATTTTGAAAGTATTGTCTTTGTTAAATTGTTGTTATTATTATCCTCCTCATTATTTGTCTGAGTTACTGTTTTTCCCTCCTTTTTAAGGAGATTGCTGCTTTCAGACCCTGAATCTTCATCAACAGACTCCATTTATTTATGCAGTCTTCACTTCTGTTAATATTCTATCTTGTTTGCAATTTATAATCTTTGTTTGTAATGTAAATGATTTACCTTGAATATGCAGAACTTAGATGAAAATTTTATCCACTTCTGGAACTCTGTAATAGTAGCTCCTTAGCTATTAACCCTTGTTTTCCCTTGAAAAGATATTAACTCTTGTCTTTCAAAGATAGAGAGAGAATTGTTTAGAAAATTGCTTATAAGTGTCAAATTTAGACATGTACATAACTTCTTTAACTTCCTCAGGTAAAAATGTGATTAAATTCCAGTTGAGACAATGTAGATTTGAAAAATACAAATAATGATCAAAGACATTATATCAAACCCAAACTAGGTAATTCAAAATAATAAATTACCAATATTTTTTTGTCAATTAACTACAACAAAAGCAACGTGATATTTGAAAACTCTTAGTCAAGTAGATAACTGTAATTTGTTTGAAACTGATAAATGCTGGAGAAAAATAAAAGGATAAATTTTAAATTCTCTAGTTTGTATGTGTAAAGTCAATACTATGTATTTTTTAAGAAATAAAAAGAAAATGTCAGGAATTACACAGTTACAGTTCACCTCTAGTTTTCCTTAAGATATTGGTATTTTATGTTAATAAGATTATCTCCAGGAAATTATTATCATGTTTTTACATTATTGGTAAACGAGCCCTGGAGTCTGAAATGGTTGTTGGGCTGCTAACTGAAAGGTCAAGGGTTTGAATACACTAGACTCTCTGTGGAAGAATGGTGTGGCAGTCTGCTTCTGTAAACATTTACAGCCATGGAACCCCACTGGGCAGTTCTACCCTACCCTATAAAGTCACTATGAGTCAGAATCACCTTGATGGCAGTTGATTATATTGCTGAAAAGTGGGGAATTGTTAAGGAGAGTTTGTAGATTAAAGGGTAGTGAATTACCCTTTGTTACATGTCCTAAAATACGTGTACACCAATTTGACACTGTAATTTCAGATTAGACTGTACTGTGGATGAACGTCACAGAAATAATCTGATAGGAAGACTTACTTAACTGATAAATACTGTCAATGACAAAGATCCATAGTAATTTTTAAAAAATTATTTTCTTTCCTAAAAATCATTTACTTGAGATAAAATATCAGATACTTATACATGAGCATATATGCATGTACATCTAATTCTTCTGTTCCTATAGTCTTAGAACCTGATTTCATCTTCGCATCTGAAAAAAGAAAACAGAACACTCATCAGGGCACAGAGATAGTTAACAAAACCAATAGCTAAAAGAAACAGAAATGTGCTAGTGTTGTTGCTTTTAGGTACCATTGAGTCAATTCCAATTCACAGGGACCCTCTGCACAACAGAACAAAACACAACACGGTCTTTGGCCTTGTCCACAATCTTTTTTATGTTTAAGCCCATTGTTGTGGCTACTATGTTGATCTGTCTTGTTGAGGGTCTTCCCTTTTTTAGCTGACCCTCCACCCTACCAAGCATGATGTCCTTCTCCAGGGACAGATCTTTCCTGACAACATGTTCAAAGTATGTAAGACGCAGTCTTGCCATCTAGGCTTCCAAGCAGCACTCTCGTTGTACTTCTTCCAGAACAGATCTGTTTGTTCTTTGGCTGTCCATGCCACCTTCAACATACTTGTCCAACACCACAATTCAAAGGCACCATTTTTTCTTCTGTCTTCTTTGTCCATTGCCCAGCGTTCCCATGTATATGATGTGATTGAAAATACTGTGGCTTGGGTCAGGTGCACTTTGTCTTCACAGTAACATCTTTACTTTTCAATACTTTAAAGATGTCCATTGCACCAGTATTTTCCATTGCAGTGTGTCTTTTGATTTCTTGACTGCTTCTTCTGTGGACATTAATTGTGGACCCAAGGAAAATGAAATCCTTGACAAGCTCAGTCTTTTCTCCATTTATCACCATGTTACTTACTGGTCCAGTTGTGAAGATTTTTGTTTTCTTGATGTGATGGTTTAATCCATACTGAAAACAGTGGTCTTTGGTCTTCATCAGTAAGTGTTTCAAATCTTCTTCACTTCCTGCAGCTAAGGTGGTATCGTCTGCCTAACGCAGGTTGTTAATGAACCATTCTCCAATCCTGATCCCTTGTTCTTCTTTGTATAATACAGCCTCATGGATTATTTGTTCCACATACAAATTGAAAAGTTATTGTGAAAGGACACAATCTTGCTGCACACCTTTCCTGACTTTAAACCATGCAGTGTTCCATTGTTTTGTTTACCCAACTGCCTCTTGATCCATATACAGATTCCTTAAAAGCACAACTAAATGTTCTGGAATTCCTAATCTTCGCAATGTTAGCCATAAATAGGATCCACACAGTTGAATGCATTTGCATAGTCAATGAAACACAGGTAAACGTCTTTCTGGTATTCTCTGCTTTCAGCCAAGATCTATCTGACATCAGCAATCAACAATGATATCCCTGATTTCACTTCCTTTTCTGAATCCACCTTGAATTTCTGGCAGTTTCTTCTCACTATATTCTTGCACTCACTTTTCAATGACCTTGAGCAAAGTTTTACTTTTGTGTAATATTAGTGACATGTTTGGTAATTTCTGCATTCGGCTGGATATTTTGCTTTGGAAAGTGCTTAAATATGGATCTCTTCCAGTCAGTTGGCCAACTAGCTGTCTTCCAAGGTTCTTGGCATAGATGAGTGCTGCATCTGTTTATTGAAATATCTCAGTTGATATTCCATCAGCTGTTGGAGCCTTGTTTTTTCCCAATGCCTTCAATGCAGCTTTGACTTCTTTCTTCAGTACCATTGGTTCCTGATCACATGCTACCTCTTCAGATGGATGAACATCAGCCAGTTCCTTCTGGTTAAAGACTCTGTGTATTTCTTCCATGTTGACTAGATGCTCCCAGAGTTGTTTAATATTTTCCCTGTAGAATACTTCACTACTGCAATGGGAGTCTTGAATTTTTAATTTGGTTGTTTCAGCTTAAGACATGCAGAAATTGTTCTTTCCTTCTGGTTTTCCATTTCCAGCTCTTTGCATGTCATTATAATACTTTCTTTTGTTTTCTCAAGCTGCCCTTTGAACTCTTCTGTTTAGGTCTTTTACTTTCCATTCCTTCCTTTTTCTTAAGCTGCTCGATATCCAAGAACAATTTTCAGAGTCTCTTTTGATATTGAATTTTGTCTTTTCTTTCTTTCCTGTCTTTTTAATTACCTTTTGCTCTCTTCATGGATGATGTCTTTGATGTTATTTCACAATTCTTTGGGTCTTCAGTCATCAGTGGTCAACACAGCAAATCTATTCTTGAAATGTTCTTGAAACTCCTGGATATATTTCAGGTCATACTTTGGCTCTTGCAGTCTTGTTCTAATTGTCTTCAGTTTCGGTTTAAACTTGCACGTGAGCAGCTGATGATGTGTGTTGCAGTCAGCACCTGATCTTGTTTTGACTGCTGATGTGGAGCTTTCCCATTGTCTTTTTTCACAGATGTAGTTGATTTGGTTCCTGTGTAGTCTGTCTGGTGCGGTCCATGGGTATAGTTGCTGTTTTGTGTTGGGTAAAAAGGTATTTGCAATGGAGATGTCATTAGTCTTGCAAAATTCTATCATGCTGTCTCTGGCATTGCTTCTATCACCAAGGTCGTATTTACCAACTGCTAATCCCTATTCTTTGTTTCCAGCTTTTTCATTCCAGTCACCAATAGTTACCAATGCATCCTGATTGCATGTTCAAACAATCTCAAACTGCAAAAGCTGGTAAAAATCTTCAATCTTTTCATCTTTAGCCTTATGAAATATGATTATTAACTCCATTATATTTATTTTATATTTGTATCTGTCCACTTTTATTCTATGTATATTTATTTTTAAGGATTTCTGGTGACACAGTGCTTAAGTGCTTCTCTGCTAAACGAGAGGTTGTGGGTTTCAACCCACCTTGTGTCCACAGAGGAGAAAGGCAGGATGACATGTTCCTGTAATAACTGCAGCCTCGAAAGTCCAAGGGTATAATTCTAATCCGTCATAGGGGCCTCTATCAACCAAAATTGACTTGACAGTACCTAACAATGACAATGACAATGTATTTATTTTTAGAACTTAATAAGGCTGAAGTATGAGTTGTTTGTAAGAACATTTAAATGGCTGAAACCTGAAACTAATTTTTAACTTTCAATAAAATATATATGGTTTTAAAAAGTAGGAAGAACTTTACTTTTTTAGAGGAAAATATTTGATGTGTTTGCTTTACAAACAGCAAAAGTTTTCTAGGATTCAGTAGAGCTTAATTTTATTCTTAGCTCATAATTAGTTTGGAAGAAAACAAGTTCAAGGGAAAATTATTAAAAATCGGGTTGATTCTTTCAGTGGGCTAACTTCCTTGAGGCTCAGTAATGGCTTATGTGTTATGCATTCTCTAATACATAGGCAATTGTTTACAATAAGACAGGAGATTAAAAATATTTTTGGAACTGGGTCAATAAATTATTTAGGCAAAAAAATACTATGGAATGTAATAGAAATCAGAATGATTATGGAAAATCTTGAATTTTTGCTCTTTTTTAAATATATTTTTTATTATGATTCAGAGAGAATATACAGTCCCATATAAATTAGCACACCCACCAATGAGTGGCTCCCACTGCACTCTCTGTCCCATGACAGCACACTCCTCTTCTCCATTCTGTTCATGTCATATCCTCCTAACAGTCTCCTATCCCCTCCTCTCCACCCTCTCCCCCACCTACAGTAAGAGGTCAGCTAGATGACATCCTATAGATGCATAGAACCATAAAGTGTACACATGATATGGTTGTTCTGTGTCACCAAGTCCAATTCATTCCTACCTGAAGAGTTGACCTCCATCCAACATGATTTATGGACAGGGGCAGCATCAGGGCCAGGGGCCATGCTCCCACGGAACCCCAAGGCACCTGGACCATCAGTTGTGGTCTTTTAGTGGAGATCTCAGGGTGCACCCTTTTTTTTTATTTTTGTGTTGCCTGTGAGACTCAGCTTTGTGAGCCTCATCATGTCTATCACTGGTGGTGGCCGGACACAATCTGGTTCTTCAGTCACATGTCGATGTAGTCACCCACTCATGTGGGTCTCTCTGTTTTCTGGGTTCTCTTTCCCCCATGTTGTTTTAGTCCTTCATGATCATCTCTTCCTGTTGAGTTGGGATATTTGCTGTACCCTCAGATGGCAGCTTGGCAGCTTTTAAACCCCAGACATCACTCACCAGTGTGGGGTGCAGACACTCCTCATTAGCAAAATGCTAGTTGTGCCAATTGGCATCAGTTTCCCCGGGGAGCATGGTCCCCAGCACCCTGCTCTAGCTACTCCGTCCTTGCAATGTTGGGGCAACATGGGAGGAGTAATTATGTTATGTCGAAGTCCAGTTAAAATTGATCTTCCTTCTACTGTGTGCTGTAGCTGATTTCACCCAAAACAATTTCTATCAACTATCTAATCTATACCTCACCCTCTCCCTCCCTTCCTCCCAACACTTCCAGCCTCCAAAGAATCTTTTCTTCTATGCATAAGTCTGTTTTTAAGTTCTTATTGTAGCAGTCTCATACAATATTTGTTGTTTTGTCACTGACTACTTTCACACAACATAATGTCCTCCAGTTGAAACCAGGTTATGTTTCCTAAAATCACCATTGTTCTTTATCATTGCATAGTGTTCCACTGAGTATATATACTGTAGTTTACCTATCCATTCCTCTATTGTTGGGCATCTGGGTTGGTTCCATCATTTTGCTATTGTGAACTGTGCTGCAATAAACATTCATGTGCAGGTATCAGTTGGTGTGAATCTCCTGGATTCTGCAGGATATATTCCAAGCAGCAGTATTATTGGGTCAAATGGCATATCTATTTCCAGCTTTTTAAGGAAGTGCCAGATTGTTTTCCAAAGAGGTTGCACCATTTTGCCATCGCATCAACAGTGTAGGAGAGTTCCAATTTCTCCACAGCTTCTCCAGCATTTGTTGTTTTGCATTTTTTGGATCATGGGCAGTCTTGTTGAGGTGAGATGGTATCTCATTGCAGTTTTGATTTGAATTTCTTTAGTAGTTAATGATAGGGAACATGTCCACATGTGTTTTTTGACTATCTGGACCTCCTCTTTAGAGAAGTGTCTGTCCATCTCCTTTGCCCATTGCTTAATTCCATGATTTATCTTTTTCTTACTGATATTTTGTAGTGCCATATAAGTTATGGAGATCAGTCGTCAGTCTGACATATTGTTGCCAAATATTTTTTCCCATTCTGTGGGTGATGTTTTAATTCTATTAATAAAGTCTTTGGATGAGCAAAAGTGATTGATTCTTAGTAGTTCCCATTGAACTATTTTCTCTTCTGTTGTTTGTGGTTTCTCTTCTGTTGTTCTGCAGTTTGTTTCACAGATTTTGAAGTCTGTCTATGTTGCATATTAAAACTTCCATTGTTCCTACTTTTTTTTGGATGAGCTTTATCATTTTGATTTGACATTTAGGTCTTCTATCCAGTTTGAGTTGGTTTTTGTATAAGGTGTAAGATATGGATCTTGATTCAGTTTATTGCAGATGGATAACCAATTTTGCCAGCACCATTTGTTGAAGAGATTGTTTTTACCCCAGTTTAATGTCTTAGGGTCTTTGTTGAATATCAACTGTTCATAGAAAGATGGTGTCATCTCTGGGGTCTTAATTCTGTTCTATTGATCCATCTGTCCCTTTTTGTACCAGTATCAGGCTGTTTTGACTCCTGTGGCAGTGTAATAGCTTCTAAAGTCAGGTAGTGAGAGGCCTCTCCGTGTGTTCTTCTCCTTCTTTAGTAGTGCTTTACTTATCTGGGGCTTTTTCTCTTTCCCAACAAAGTTGGTGATTTGTTTCTCCATCTCGTTAAAAAGTGTCCCTGGAATTTGTATTGGCATTGCATTATATAAGTAGATTGCTATGGGTAAAGTAGACATTTTCACAATGTTAAAACGTACTATCCATGAGCAGGGTAGGTTTCTCCATTTACGTTTAAGTCTCTCTTAGTTTGTTGTAATCAGGACTTGTAGTTCTCTTTGTAAACGTCTTTTATTTCTCTGGTTAGATTTATACCTAGGTACTTTATGTTCTTAGGGGCTATCTCATTGATTTGCTAGTTTCTTCCTTAATAATCTTGTTGTTGGTATAAAGGAATCCTACTGATTTACTCATGCTTATCTTGTATCCTGAGAATTTGTTGAACTCTTCTGTCAATTTGAGTAGTTTACTTATGGATTCTTTAGGATTCTCTGTGTATACACTCATATCACCTGCAAACAGGGGCATTTAGACTTCTTCTTTGCTGATGCAGACGCCCTCTATTTCTTGGCCTTGTCTAATTGCTCTGGCTGGAACTTCTAGCACTATGTTGAATAGGAGAGGTGAGAGTCGGCATCCTTGTCTAGTTCCTGTTCTCAGGGGAAATTGTTTCAGTCTCTCTCCATTCAGGATGACATAGGCAGTTGGCTTTGTTTAAATGGTCTTTACTGCATTGAGGAATTTGCCATCTATTCCTATTTTGCTCAGAGTTTTTAGCATGAATGTGTGTTGGACTTTTCAAATGCCTTTTCTGCATTAGTAGACAAAATCAGATGATTCTTGTCTTTAGTGTTATTTATGTGGTTGATCACATTATTTGTTTTTCAGATGTTGAATCAACCTTGCATCCCTGGTATGAATCCAACTTGGTCATGATGAATTATTTTTTGGATATGTTGTATTCTGTTGGCAAGAATTTTGTTGAAGATATTTGCATCTAGATTCATGAGTGTTATTGGTCTGTAGTTCTCCTTTCTTGTTGAGTCTTTTCCTGGCTTCAGTACCAGGCTTATGCTGGATTCATAGAATCAATTTGGTAGTATTCCATCCTTTTCTATACTCTGAAATAGTCTCAGTAGTATCACGTTTTTGAGTGTAGTCAGTTTTTCTTTGGTGCATTTATATGCTCTAGTATTGTGTGCATAAATATTTAATATTGTTAAGTCCTGCTTGTGTATTGAAACTTTTATCAATAAGTAGTGACCATCCTTGTCCCACGATGGTGTATTTTACATTAAAAGTGATTTTTATCTGAGATTAGTATGGCCACACCTTCTCTTCTTTGTGTATTGCTAGCTTGATATATATTTTTCCATCCTTTAATTTTCAGTTTGCTCATATCTTTAAGTCCAAGCAACATATGGATGGGTTGTGTCTTTTGATCCAGGACGTCACTCATTTTATCTTTATTGAAGCATTCCATCCATTCACCTTCAATGTAATTATTGATAGGTATGTTTTTAGTGCTTTTGTTTTTATATATTTACTTCTGTGTTGATGTTTTCTCTGTTCTTATTCTGTTTTGGAACACTCTTCTTTATGAGTTGATTGTTCACTTTTCTCAGTGTTGGCTTTGTAGTTGTTGAGATTCCTGTATTATGTTTCTTGATTTGATACGTTGTATCTTTATTGTGCTTTGCTGGTCCCCCTATCATCCCCCTTGAAAGTCCACGTTTAAATCCAATTTTAAGTACTACAAATCTTACCGACTTCCTTGCCATCTGGGAGGAATATAATGACTGTAGTATATCCCTCTTTTTAATATGATGACATCATAGTTTTCATGATATGATCACTGGATAACTTCTTTCAATATTACAGCTTTGATTGAGTTTGGAGCCTTCCTTAACTAAGTAGGTTTCTGGATGATGTGTCCTGTATTTCCTCCTAAAATATAAAATTAATAGTTTTGTTCTTCTAAGTCAACAATTTATCTCAGTATCTCTTGTAGCTTTGGTTTGGGTTTTACAAATTCTCTGAATGTCTGTTTATCTGTGAATGTCTTGATTTCATTTCTGCATTTCAAAGATAGTTTTGTAGGACATATAATTCCATATAATTCTAATTTGGAAGTTCTCCATCAAGGCTTTGAATGTGTCACCCCATTGTCTCTGTGCCAGCATCGTTTCTGCTGAGAAATGAGACAGAAGTCTACAGAGTTTCCCTCTGAATGTTAGCTTTGATTTCAGTTTTGCTGCATTTAAGAGTTTCTGCTTGTGTTTTACTTTGTTATGCTTAATTATAATATGTCTTGTAGTCTTTCTTTTTTTATTTATATTGAGTGGCATTTGATACGCATCTTGGATATCTATATTCTCTTCTTTCATTATTTCTGGGAAGCTTTCTGTCAGCAGCTCAGCAACAATACTCTCTGTGTTCCCAGGTATCTCTCCCTGTTCAAGAACTTCAATTAATCATAGACTATTCCTCTTAATAGAGTCCCACATGCTTCTTAATGCTTCTTCATTTTTCTTTTTCTTTTCTTTTTTTTTCCTGATTTCTCCTCACAGATGCTCAAGTCAGTAGCTCTATCTTGCAAGTCAGAAAGTCTATTTTCCATTTGTTCCATTCTGTTTTCTTGTCTTTGAACTGAATTTTCTATCTCTTTGATTTTGTTATTGATCTGTTGGATTTCAGAGTACTGGTGTCCTATCAGATCAAACAGCTTGCTTAATTTTTCATTTTTCTCTGCTGCATTTTATATAAGGTCTAGGAGAAATCTATAAATAATTCTTTTATACTTGCCCTCTGATAGTTTCAGAATGGCTTCTTCGTTTGGGAAGTTCTTTGGATCTTTATTTTGTGGGCCTTCTGAAGCTATAGGTGTATTCTTCCCAATGTTCCAGTCCAAAGTTTGTTACTTTTTGGGCATCTGGAGGTTGTTTTGTTTCTCCAGTGTTACTTTAACAGGATCTACAGCTCAGTCTGAAAAGGAAGTTGTTTACCAGATACCTCTATATACTCCATTGACTTGGTTCAGTGAAATCTCTGGGGTAGCAGTCTCCACCTCTTTATTGGCTAAGATAGATCCCTACTTATGGAGTCACTGGGGAGACATCAGCTGACTCTATAATGTGAGACAGTAAAGGCTGGAAGAGGCACCATCCTGATGCATCACAGTTATTTCCCTATTGAAAGATAAAAGGTATCTGACAGCTTCAAAAATTACTTTCAGGTGTGCAGGTCCTTCCTTCCAGCTAGCAAAGTAAGTGCCTCTATATCAAAGACTGCTTTACTGCTGGAAAAGTGCTCTCTGGGCAGGCAGTGAATCCCAGCCTGGGAATTAGGTCCAGCTGTGGCCTCTGTATAGGAAACTCCACCACCTGGTGAATCAAGATGGCATCCCCCACAAGTTCTCCTGCCCACCTTGAGAAAGGCTATTCAATGGCAGAGATTCAGAGATTCTGAGAGAGAGAGACCAGAAGCACCAAGTTGCACAGATTGCAAGGTCAGGCTCTCAAAATGTGGTGACTTCGCTTGCTGATCTCATCAGCAGTGTGTCTTAAGTCTTGCTGCCAGTCACCTCAGCCCCTTCTGCTGGCCAAAAGGGAGAAAAAAAAATCAAAATGGTGATTTACCTTCAGTCCATGAGAGCCAGGACTCAACAAGGGTGGGGTCAGTGAAAGAGCAGAAATTTTTTGCTCAGTTGTATGTATACCAAATAGATGTGTCCTAGGGCTCACTAGGTGTCCAGAGGCTCTGTTTAATTATCAGTTCAGGCCTTGGTATCCAGAGGGATTTAGGGAGACATGTGTTTAGTCTGCCATCTTGACTCCACCTGCTCAAATTTTTACTCTGAAGGTAAAAAAAATCTAAATGTATCTAATGCAAAAAATCACTTGTATATTGTAAAAATGTATCTATAAACTAATATTCATTGAAAAAATATAACTGTGATCATCCATAATCCCATCAACAAATATGGTTGTCCTTCAGATATCAAAGATGTAGCTACAGTGAAAATTTTTTATTACATAGCAGCAAATCATTTACATTATTTTACCCAAAGTGTGACCAAGAGTCCACAAAAAGTGTTGTTATTACCTGCTGTCAAGTTGATTTCACTCTCACTGACCCCATGTGACAATGACATTGTTAGGTTTGAATTGTCCTCCTTTAGTTATCAACGAGTGTATTAACTATTGTGTCCCCAGAGCTCCTTATCAATAATTACTCCTATCAATTTATCTTTTGTCCTGTTCACTGAGTTTTGCTTTTTCTAAACTTTTTTTCTTTTTGTGTCTTGTATGTACAAGGAAGTCACTTAGAAAACCTAGAACTGGAGATGCCTTACAAATTTATGGGAATGACAGAATACTACTCACTTGGTACTTGAATAAACCTTACTTTAAGGTGAGCAATGATAGCAGTTGTAACAAATATATAATCACATTCCATTTTGGTGAAGGACCAGATTAAATAAATGTACCATAATAAAAAGATTATGCATGCTTTATGTTCCAAAAGAGTAAATGAGTTCAAATGGCAATATTATAGTGTTAATTGATGTCTAAAAAATAGCATGAATGCCAAATGCTTTGAAGAACCCCCATAATATGCTTTATCACTGGCACATAAATCAGTTGCCAGGGAGTCAATTTTGACTCATAACAACACTATGTGTTTCAGATTAGAACTACACTCCACAGGAATTTCAATGGCTGTGATTTTTCAGAGGCATATCTCCTAGAACTGTCTTCTAAAGTGCATCCAGATGAATTTTAACAGAGAAAGTTTTCAAAAGTTTAATAACGCTCACATTCAATGCTGAACAAATCACAGAGAGAATGAACAACAGTCATAACAATAACAAATTAATGAATTTGGTAATTGAGACTTTCTAGAATTTGGGAAACTATAGGAAATTTAGATATTTGTTAGTTATTCATACAGTCATTAACTAAGTATTACTTTTGTTATGAGTTATATATCAAAGTTAGGTAACACATCACCATTGGTTCTACCTTCTGCCTGATACTGTCAGAGATATTCACATCAATGCTGGTGTCAAATTCAAAAAAGTTACTTTTACGTAATTCAATTGAATAAAGAAACCTTCATGCATCTCTCTGTTTTGACATGAAAGAGTCAGGACAAAAAATTACTACATATAAGGTTGCTATGATTTGGAAACTACTCAATGACACTGGGCTTTTCATTTTATTTTATTTTATTTTTTGGTTCATATCTATCTATGCAGATATATGCATACACACACACACACACACACACAAACACACATACACACACACCCCATATATATATGTTAACATTACCATTGAGTCCTTTCCAAATCGTATTAACCATATAGGGCAGAGTAGGACAGCCTCATAGAGTTTCCAAGGATGGCCTGGTAAATTCAAACTGCTCACCTTCTAGTCAGCAGCTGTCACAATTTACTGCTCCACCAAGGCTTCCTCTCTCTCTGAGAGAGACAACAAAATTATTTGTTAGAATTTAAAAAAAGAATGTAGAAATAGCTAAGAAATTAAATGTCCCTTTTCTTGGAGTGTTTTTTTCCTATTATAATTACCTATTTATCGGTATACATAACTACTACAGAAATTCTAGTGGCATAGTGGTTAAGTGTTACGATCAGCAGTTCAGATTCACCAGGCGATCCTCAGCAACTCCATGGAGCAGTTCTACTCTGTCCTATAGGGTTGATATGAGTTGGAATCAACTAGATGGTGGTGGGTTTGGCCTTTGGTATAACTTATACAGTTGAAGTTTTGTGATTTTTAGGATAGAGATTGGAATTTAGAAATTGAATTTTATCAAGATATATAAATGTCCATCTCTAACAAGGTTAAGCAAAATTTAGTGTGAGCAGTAATAGAAATGTAAAGATCTAAATAAAGCCAGAAAGGAGTAAAGAGAGCTGAGAAATAATTTATTTTTGAGAAATCTTTTTCTGTATCTAATCCTTTTCATCTGTTACTTTTCCTTTCTAAAAAATTAGACGCCTAAATGCAGGCTATTATGAAGAATAATCAACATGATTCTCAAAAGCAGTTTGCAATTTTGGAAAGGAGGTAAAGATGTTCAATGCTGGAAATCAAATCTAGTTTTCAAAAGATATGTCCTTTTAAATATTGAAGTCATTATTTAAAACATGCAGGCTGATTTACTGGATACTGAATTCTTCTGGGTCAAGAAGAACTGATGTCTCTGCATTTTGATGCTGGTGAAGAATGCTGAATATACTATGAACTTCCAGAAGAACAAACAAATCCTTGGAAGAAATACAGCCAAATGCTCCTTAGAAGTAAGGATAGCAACACATAATCTCACATATTTTGAACATTTTATCAGGAGTGACCAGTTTCTAGAACAGGAAATCATGTCTGATAAAGAAGAGGGTCAGTGAAAAAGAGGACCCTTAACAACATGGATTGACACAGTGGCTATCTATGTCTGAGTAACAGGCTCAAACATAGCAAAGCTTTTGAGGATGGCAGAGGACTGGCAGTGTTTCATTTTGTTGGCTATAGGGTTGTTAGGAGTGGAAAGCGGTGCAGTGGTGTCTAAAAACCTCAGCTGGATAGGCTATTATGCTGTTCAGACGTTATGTTTGTTTAGGCAGTTCCTGAAATGACACTAGCTGTGAGCAGTCCTCTTGATGTGCTAATCAGTTACAATTTGATTTAGTTTTATTTTCCTCTGAAAGTACTGTATCCTTTGATCATGTCAAGATTCTGAGCTAAGAAGAAATTTAATTGGATAAAAACCAAAATCAAAGATATTAAACCATTTCTAAAAATTTTTCAAAAAACATTTACGTAATATCTATACTGAAATTCCCCAGTGCATGCCGTTTAACAATCACTTCTTGGTATATTTGAAATTTTAATTTTTTTAATTTAAATATTTCCTTTCATTTTTGTATTATTCACTTTGATTTTCTATGTATAGATTGGCTAGAGTAACAATGTATTTCAGAAGAACATAGAGACACACACCCAAGGCATCTGATGACCTGATAGCAAAGATGATTAAAAAAGAACTTAATTTCTGATTCTATTGACTTACCTCTTAGCTATTGCTGTTATTTCACTGACCTTAACGTTTTGCTGATTTTACTTTCTTATTTAAAAGCTTCTGTCTTCATAAGAAATACTATTGAGGGAAGTGAAGTCTATAATATTGTCATTTTTTTGTTATTAATTTGTTTTACATCCAAGGATTCAAGAACTAGTGAATATTTTCCTTAAGAGGCAATCTTCTGAGAAAAACACCAGGCAGTGACATACTGCAAACTTTGGGAACCAGCAATTCCATTTGACCTATACATAAGGGCCCTTACAGGTCACTTGGGGGTTTACTGACCATATACTGCCTTCTGAAATGGTTGAAAGTCGACTAATGCTTTTTGGTACAGCAACTTGGTGTATTCCTTCCATCTTTTTTGGATGTTTATGTGTTGTTCAATATTTTGCCCATAGAATCCTTCAATATTAGTGAATAGTCATTGATTATTGCTAGACTGAGACAGATTCCACATCAAAAACAATCCTTACTGTTGATTTAGGTATATACTTATCCTTAAAAAACTTATTCACATACACAAATAGATGACCCGGGAAGCATATATTGTTCTTTTTTAAAAGAAAATTCAGTTAATTCTTTACATTGCTTCCTTGTCATATGCAAAATTGCCAAGTAATCTTTCATCAAATTATGTTTTCCCAGTGGTATCAATGGACAACTTAATGAGACTTCACACTTGGTGGCTACTTCTCATTACCTTGAAGAAAAAAACCCTCCTAATTTAGAAACGTGAATGTTAACCGTTTTGTCATGACCACTCAGAGCCTAGCCTTGACTCGACCTGATTGCAAATGCTATTATGAGTGCCTCTCTCGCTATTCAGCAGATGGCCAGCTGTCAGTACACCCACTGAACAGGCAACTCTGCACTGAGAGCCACAACTGCCTCTAGTGACTAGATGAGGAGAGACCAAGGCCCAGATATGGTATAATGTGAAAGGAAAATAAATAAATAAATCACCAACAACTGACAGGTAAGACAATCTGAAACAAATGTCAATATGTATTTTATACAATAGTTGTCCATTTGTGATTGGCTTACCTCACTGAGAATAATGCTTTCAAAGTTCATCCATGGTGTGGCATGTGTCAGAAATTCATGTCTCTCCATGGCAGAGTAATTATTTCATTAGAAACCCTGACGGCATAATGGCTAAATGCTTAGGTGATAACCAAAATGTAAGCATCTTGAATCCCCAGCTGCTCTATGGGAGAAAGATGCAGTAGTTGGCTTCCCTAAAGATTTACAGCCTTGAAAACCTTATGGGGCAGTTCTACCCTGTCCTATAGCATCACTGAGTTTGAATTGACTCAATGGCAGTGGATTTCTTTGGATTTAATACTTCATTATATGTACATAACGTACTGAATAAAACAAATCAGGACAGGCTCAGGACACTTTGGATCAAAACAAATAATCACATTACATATAGATACAGTCACAGACTCTTATTTTTTATATTAATCAGGACCACTATAAACAGAATAGGGTATTATCTCCAGCAAAGGTCTCCCAAAAGTCTCCATTCCAAATCCTCCCTAACATACAGGGCCCTGCAACAGAGACTCACAGACACACAGATACGCACACATGCATATGAGTACACACAAACCCAGAGGGAATCCTTAACCTTCAGATCTCTTTTCCAAGATAGAAAAGTTTTCTGACCCTCACTCCACCACTTTCTCTCCAAATTAGTTCAAATTTTGTTGCAGAAAAACTTAGAGAAGGAGTACATAGATAAACATTGTAGAAAAATATAAAGATAAATGTCACCCAGCAGGAGCCTCTCTAATAGGTAGTCCAAGCATTGTACAGCCAACTTTGTCTTTCCCTGGTCACTGTACAGCTTACTCAACAAAGCATAGACACAAAGCCTACATGCAGCAGATGAATCAACATTATCTTCTCCTTGCCGTGACTTAATTCTTTTGGTAAGTTTGGACAAATGTATGATATTATACAGGCAAAAGATTAACTAAATGTATGCCTATTTTCCTGAAATAAATTTAAAGATGAACACATCTTTTAAACTGCACTCTCTCTCTGTAATGAAACAGATTATAAAAGTGTGTATTTTGCTTCATTGTGGGTGGACTCATTTCTGTAGATTTCTAATATAACCTTCAAATGGTGTTTTCTCATAAGTGATTACATTGAACTGGTGATGCATTGGATAATTTTTAAAACCTCATCCTTACTGAACAAGGAGACCTGACTGGAAAAACAACACTTTCCTCTTCATATTCCTTTCCTCTCATCTTACTATCCTTCTATTTTATGAATAAATTAAAAATAACTGAAAATCTTTGTTTTTCAAAGAGTATTAGTGTCCATAAATACTGCAGGAATATAGCAGTTGTTGAAAAGAGGACCTTTTGACAGAAAAAGAGAAAAAAAGAAAAAAGCGCTTCAAAATGGTGTAAATTAACTTTGCTTTTTACTTAACAACTAACAGATGGTAAGAGTTTTAGAGATGATTAAAAAAATGAAGAGATGAGCTGTTTTACTATACCTTCAACTTATCTCCACACTGTATTTCTAAAAGCCAAAATTGATATTCTCTAATCCTGAGTGCTCTGGAAGAAACATATCAAATAATGGTTGTTTTTTGCTTTTATTTCTTTTACTATATGAACTTAAATTACCTCAGACACTGTAGGAAACTCCAGTAACTTCAGAAATGAAAACTCAAGTATCATATTCACTTACGAGTTGGATTTGGTCAAAGGGGAACTTACCAGACCAGTCTTGCTTGACTTTCTTGATTAGAATATATTTGTAAGTTGAGACCATTTGTGTAAAGAAAGAACTCCCCTGTTTGCTACAGTCCCCTAGAATCCTTATTGCCTTACATCTGGCAAGCATCTGAGAGAAGGGAAATTCCCTCAGTAGATACTGAAGAGTTGCTTGTTACTTTTTTCCCTTTAAAACATTGTATTTGTGCCCTATGAGGGTTACCACATATTTAACAAAGACACACATACTTTTGAATCAATTAATTAATTTGAGTGAGTCAAATCATACATGATGTAATTAAAGTTGGAATAACGGACTATACCAAATTTGTTTACATTCCTGCAAACCAAAACCAAACTCACTGTGGTCAGTTGATTCCAACTCATAGTGATCCTGTAGGACGGAGTAGAACTGCTGCATTGAATTTATAGGAAACCCTGGTGGCATAGTGGGTTAAATGCTACATGTTCTCACCAAAAGGTCAATAGTTCAAGTCCTCCAAGTGCTCCTTTGAAAATCTACGAGGCAGTTCTACTCTGATCTCTAGGGCTCTGAGTCCTACTCTGATCTCTAGGGCTATGAGTCGGACCTGACTCTACAGCACTGTTTTTTTTTTTTTTTTTTTTGGTTTATAATTTCCAAAGAGCGTCTAGCAATTCCAAGCTGCCTACCTTACGGCTAGCAGTGATAGCACGTAACTACACCACCAGGGTTTCCGTATTCCCAAGCTTAAAAGAAATTGAGACTTTTCTACTATAACCCGGTCTCTCCCTACACATTGAATCCTAACTCCAATTACAGTCAAGCATTCATATGACTTCTTCAATCAAACTGATTTTAATAGTGGTCAATGTTCATGCCATAATTATTCCACTTTAAAGTGTTTTCACAGAAATGGCTTTCTCTCCCCGACTCTTTCATTTATGTCCTTGCTCATCTATAAAGCATTATTTAATACTTTCTCCAAGAATCTATCATTCCAGTCTTGCTATTCTTTTAGCAGTTAGAGCCTATACCTGACGGTGCATGAGATAAATATATTCGACGTTGTCACTTGCCTTTGCCAGTTGTTTCCAGAGTGTCGGTACTGCTTCTTTCCGATTCTTCTCTCAGTGGAGAGTAGCTCGGAAGTCTGCTTTGGTAACGTTAGTTGAGGTTAGTCATAACGGCACTTGGCTGGCTTGGCAGTCATAAAGAGATTTTTTAAAAGTTTGACTTTGATCACGTGGGTAGTAGTAACCATCGTAATTTTGTAAATGCTGAGTGTTTGGGATAAGATCTGAATGTTGTGACGATGTTGGAGGATAGACCACCCTCCACCCCGGCCCCTGTAGGAACTGCCTTATATAATTTTTTAGATCTTTTAGCTTTCATTTCCTCTCAGACTACTTCACAGACACTAAACCAAATCTAGCGACAGATTGATGTTTAGTGATGTTTCTGTCACTATGAAAATAATTATAAAATCTATTTTATTCATAGAATACATTGTATATTTTTTAACAACGAATTGAGTTGGGTAAGTTAAAATATGGTGAGAAAGACAGTATAAAGAACCCAAAGTTTTACTTTTAAGCAACAAATGACATTATTTTGGAAGAATGTCATATCTTATTACTTGGTATAATCAACGTATATTTGTCTAAAACCAAATGGTAGCTAGTCTGGACATACTTTCATAATTCTACCTAGCTGTATCAGCCAGAATAAGGTTTAGTTTACTAATTTTTGGATAGGTCATATATTAAAAATGAAACCCACTGCTGTCGAGTCTGGTCTGACTCATAGTGACCTAGAGAGGAACTGCCGCATAGAGTTTCCAAGGAGCGCCTGGCAGATTTGAATTGCTGATCTTTTGGTTAGCAGACATGGCACCTAATCACTACGCCACCGGGGTTTCCCGTTCATATATTACTCACCCAAATATTAGTTTAATTTGTTCTTTTTAAGATCATCTTTAGTCACAAACTTGGTAATGAGAAACTAAGCTTCTGAGCTACTGAAAAACTTCCTTATGCACAAAGAAGCAAATTAATTCAAGTATATTTCCCTTTCATCTATTATTATATTACAATGCATTATTGTATTAATATTTTATTCATACTTAAAATTAACTGTAATGAAAATTAGTCTACTATTTTATGATTTCCTGGTAGCAAGGAGATGTCATTAGATTACTGTTTCATTATATGTTAAATTTTCTAAATAGTCCAGACCTTGTTTCAATTACTGGAATAAGATGACAACAAACCCAAAAATCATATTTTTGGAAATGTGATTCATGTCTAGTACTTTTGCAGGAATGCTTCAAAATTAACAGTAACAAAATTAAAGTTGATTGATGTGACTAAGATTTTTGGTATAGCTCGAGTCCCATTCAAGATGTTGATGCATTTTACACTGACTTATGAATATTTATAATTGAGATACAGAAAATACAATAACTACATAATGATTCAAATTATATACTACTCAAAAGGAAATTTTCTTAATTTCAGGTATTAAATTACATCTTTATTTAAGATTTCTACAGGGATATTCCTGATCATTTCCAAACTATTTAAAGCAATACTTTTGAATGTTTATGACCATCATTTTTAATAATTCCCAAGACAGACAATTTCATCTTGTGTGCCTCATTGCAAAGCGATTTATATACTAAAATTCATATGAATGAATTAGTAATTAGTTTTCTTTCAGTTTAGGTGGACCTGGTAGGTCTGGAAAGGACTGGAAGTCTTAAGACTATGTGAACTACGCATATGTTTTTGTCACACATCAATATGGTAGAAGAGCTCAGTGGGAGTAGTGATTAAGAGCTCAGCTGCTAACCTAAGTGTGGTTTGAAACCCAGCCACTCCAGGAGAGAAAGATGAGGTAGTATGCCTCGATAAATATTTAGTCTTGGAAATCCTGTGGGGAAGTTCTACCTTGAACTGGCTATACCACAATGGTCCATAAGTGATACAAGTGAAACAACTGATAGGTGGAAGACTCATTGCTCTTGCTTCAGGGCAGTATTCAAATCCTAAAGGCCAGTTCTACTTTGACCTATGAGTAGGTCAGGTTACTAGTACTATGAGTAGGAATCGATTTGATGGCAGTGGGTTTCGTTTTTGGTTTTAATATTGGAAAATAACTGTTCTGGTGACTGGACTGAATAGTACTGGACCTGGAGTGACCAATGACTGAAGTTCAAAACTTATCAATCACTGGTGTCTTACTCTTCAGTACTGGGTTTAATAACACTCTTCTTTTTGCCCCACTATACTGACTTGATGTTAATGAGGTTTTTTTGTATTTTTTTGGTGTGTGTGTGCTTGGGAGGGGCTATGAATACTTAAAACAGGAAACCTGGTGATGCAGTGTTTAAATCACTTGACTGCTAACTGAAAGTTCTGTGGCTAGAACCCACTGGTAGCTGTACTGGGAAAAGATGTGCCAATCTGTTTCTGTAAAAATTTACTGACTTGGAAACACTGTGGAGCAGTTCTACTCTGTCATATAAGGTTGCTGTGAGATGAATGTCCCGGATGACTGTGAGATATTTTTTGTTGTTGTTGTTTCTTTGTTTATACTTAAAAGCATTCCTAGAGAATGCACTTATTTAATACTGTCATATATAAACCTTTGGGCTTTGCCTGTGTTCCATAAACACTGTTTTAAATTCATCTGAGTTGGGACCTGTATTCTTACTTGGGACCTCTCTAATGCCTAGCACTTGCCCCTGGGGCCAACCTTCATACCTGGACTGACACAGAGCATGAAGCATCTGATGATTTTGGATTAATTTTTTAAACTACAAATTCAAGTAGAGTGATTGAAATTTCAACTTCCTTTGCAATTTGTGCTTTATCTATCTGGTGTCTCATAAGTTATGCTTGAATTAAATAACACTTCCTGTGTCATCTGTCTATTTATTATTGGTGAGCATGCAATCAGACTGAGAGTATCTACAGTTAGTGTCCTTAAAGAGTAAATTATCCCAACCACTAGCCCACAAATAGAAAAATCTTAGTTTAAATTTCCTATCATTGTTTCATTCCCTCCCTGCCTCTATTGCCATGACTATACAGTTGTCTGTTTTTCTGGAAATTGAGGATGTAAAACTTTGAAATAATTTGAACTTGCTGAGTCTTAGTTTCTTCTCCTGTGTAAGATAGATAATTCCCACCTTACTGAAAATTATTAACCTCAGATCATATGTGTACCTGTAATTTTGAACTGTGATGAGAAGATATTTTACAAGCAATAACATTCATGCACAGTCTGTATTTAATTAATGATTCTAAAAAAGAAAAGTTAGTTTAAAATGAATATAACCTCATCACTAAGACTATGGCAATCCAGGTTATGTGTACATAACATTTTTTACAGAGCAGCCAATTCTATAATTTGTTAATAATAGAATGTTATTTTCTTCTTATTCTCCATAAGAATTCTTCCCTCAAAAGATTTAGTTCCCAACCAACTTCTCTGGTTCATGGCTGTAACAAAATTTCAACAAATGATCAATAAATGATTACTTTTTCTTTAAGAGATTATTGTTAATATAATTATCATAGTGAGACCTCAGAAACATAGATCTTTTTATCTTTGGGTTTATAGTAAGGTAAAAGAATAGTCATTTATACTGCAATTCAGATTGATTAAATGTTTTAATAATGATAAACATTACAAGTGACAAAAGCAGAAAGGAGTTACTGAATTTCAAACATCTGGTCATTTTGCAAAAATTGGCATTATGCAAAAATGAAAGTAGACCAAATCAGAAGTAGACCCTGTGGAGGATGACTGAATCACTACATAACTGTCAGAGTGCATTATTACATAACTGCCAAACAACTGATTCTGACCCAGCCAGTTGATACACACACATAGCTGTTACAGTGAGTGTTACTGTCACTTTATATCTCAGCATTCACTGCTGCTAGATGCATGCTGTCAGTAGTAAAACAGCTGCATAGTACAAGTTGGACAGTATTTTTATTTTTTTTTTACTATTGTCATAATGTAAAATGTTGGATCATAAAATAGTCAATAATTGAGGAGAAGGTGTAGACTACTTTTCCTCGAAAAGGTGAAAACTGAATTCTGCAGAACATGTAGAATCAAATGGCAAATAAAGCAGGAAAAGTTAAACACTGCTTGCTACGTATGGTTCAGCATTTCTTTGTTCAACAAATATACGTTGATTATCTAACTGTAACAGATGCTCAGCTAGGAATTAAGACAAATTTAAATAATTAATGATCTTTACTCAGTAAAAGGCATACATATAGAAGACACCATTGCAGTTCATTGAACGAAGTGTTTTGACAGAGTTATGTTACAGGAGCACAGGAACAAATGCATATATTTACAGTGGTCAATCAAGAATTGAATACATTTTGAAATCTGAAACAATTTATCTAGTTCAAAGATGAGTGCAAGGGCCAAAGGGACAGCATGTGTGAAAGCGTGTTGTTATAAAATCAACTGATGGGTGTCATGGATTGAGTTGTGTCCCCCGCAAAATATTTGTAGCACTTTGTCTAGGCTGAGATTCCTGGTATCGTAGGATGTTCCTGTGTGCTACAAACTGTGCCTGTTTGCTGTTAATGAAGGAGGCTGGGCGGCAGTTCTGTTGGTGGGGCGGCGCTCAGTCCTCAGATTGTGTTGTTCCTTGAGGGTATATAGGATATACAGGAAAGGAAAGCAAGCAGAGATTTGGGGACCTCATACCATCAGTAAAGAAGCAACTCTAGGAGCAGCGTGTGTCCTTTAGAAAGGAACTGGGGTCCCTGGTCCTCAAAATCTCCCACTCCAGGGCAGGATTGATGGCAAGGACCCTCCTCCAGAACCAAAAGAAAAAGCATTCTCCTGCAGGTGATGCACTGAATCTGGACTTGTAGCCTACTGGACTGTGACAAAATCAAATTTCACTTTTTAAAGCCATCCATCTGTGGTATCTCTGTTACAGCAGCACCAGATGACTAAAACGATAGGTTAAATGAATAACAATAATGTTGGAACATTAGGGAGGTACTTGAGAAAAATTTTGAATATACTAAGGACTTCTTGAGGAACAGACAAACCTGTTGTGGAAGAAATATAGCCAGAATGCTCCTCAGATACAGAACAGAAAGACAAAGACTTTGTCTTGCTTACTTTGGATACAACATGACGAGGGACCAATTCCTGAAAGACGTCATACTTGCTAAGCAGAGGGTCAGCAAAACAGAGGAAGAGCTCAGTGAGATGGATAAACACAGTGGCTGTAACAACGGCTCAAAGACCCCTACTACTGCCAGGATTGCAAAGGACTGGAAAGTTCTTTGTTCTCTTATAAATTGGCTGGCTTGAATACAGGGCTTCATTATAAGTCTGAATCAATGAAAGGCCACCTAATAATAACAACAGAGAATAATAGACACTTGGTGGTAGATTTGAAATGATACCTCTGGATTTTACTCACAAAGAAAGAGTTTGAAGGAAGTCTATAAAGAACATGGAGAAAGAGCAGACCGATTTCAAGTATGGACTTTATACTTTAAAACGTGTTATATTTATTTTTTCAAGCAATATTTATGAACATTTACTTGGTTCTAAAGAATTTTCCAGCACACAGTGAACAAGAGTTTACAGTAAGTCATTGATGTTAGAGACCTTATACTGTAGAATCCTGGCAACAGCAGCCACAAGATTAATAGATTAAAGAAGGACAGAGCTGGATCATACTGGACAGTTAGAAATCCACTGAAGTAATATATTATTAACCAAAAAAAAAAAAAGGATGGTTTTATCTAAGGCAGTTGAACAGAACCTGAGAAAGAGGAGATTGATTTGAGAGTTATACAGCAGGTATAAATGACATCTCTTTGCAACTTACTTGTTGTGGTAGGTGAGAACAGAAAAGGAGTCTACTAAGTATTTCAGTCCTTTAGACTTGAACATGCTGAAAGTTATCACCTATAATGGGACAAATGCGCATCATGTACCCCTTGATATGGTACACAGGGAAGATTCAAAGTATTTCTTATAGTATTTATGTGAAATATATGACTTATGCTAAATCATGAGGAAACATCAGACAAATCTAAATTGAAGAATATTCTATAAAAGAACAGTAACATACTCTTCAAAAATATCAAAACAATGAAAGACAAAGAAAAACTGAAGAATTGTATATCAAAGAGTGTAAAGAGGCATAGCAAAAAACAAAAACAACATTGAAGAAAGAGTTAATAAATGATTGGTTGATTAAAGAGAGTAGTAAGAAGACTACAAGAATAATTCAAGCCTGAAAACATTTATCTTTGATAAGATTAATAATCATTTATACACACAACATATAAAACATGGTATTTTGTATATAGTGAAGCTGAGGATAGATCTATGCCCTTTACAATCTTGGGACTGAGCCAGCAACTCCAAAACTAAATTGAAATTTTTTTTTTGTATCTGTGATTTATTTGGAAACATTTCAAGACTTGAGCATAAACACAAAGCTAGTATGTTAAACGTCTGTACTAATTAGTTTTAAACTTAATCTCTATGGGTAATTAGTTGTCCTAATCAAGAAAAACACATTGCCCGGAAGATTAACTAAAAACCCACTGCTATGAAGTTGATTCTAACTCATGGTGACACAAATTATGTCAGATTAGAACTACGCTTTCTAAGATTTTCAGAGCTTGATTTTTTGGAAGTAAATCTCTGGGCCTTTCTTTCAACGCAACTCTGCATGAACTTGAACCGCCAAATCGTCACTCAGCAGTTGAGTGTGTTAACCATTTGCATCACTCAGAACACCAAATCTAAATGCATCGTTAAGGTGTTTCTACTTTCTATAGATCAACAGCTGAGGATGTGGTCATTCATGAAGTCAGCGTGAAGGTCTCTTTTTATTAGTGAAAGTATTGATCTTGTAAATACTATTATAATAAGTATTAGAAATAAGTTTTCCATTTTTAATTAAAATATTATGTATAAATTAACAAAAATATTTTTGGATAATCATCATTTCCTGAAGAATGTAAGATAGCCTACATAGGTCTGTATTCATGGATTGGTTTTGAAGGATTTCTATTTCTGTGATGACAGTCTTAAGAGGGATAGAATCTTGTCTCTAGAATATTACTCTCTGCTGTGCATGGGCCTTTCATAAAAGGCTCCTGTTAAAGAGTTAAAAGGATAGAGAACTGAGATTCCTTCAAGTTTGTAGAAGAGGTTTTATGAAAAGATTTCTGTTCATTTGATAACAAAATTTTGTTTTATTTCTATATACAGGGCAACATTTGTACTGAAAGTATTTTTTCTTTTAACATAGTAATGAATCTGCGTGAGAGCAGCTAACTCACACTCACAGGAAACTTTCTTGTATAATACCACAGAGAACATAAGAGATGAACACTTCAATAGGCTTCATTTGGTCAGCAGTTTCTATCTTGAGAAGAAAAACTGAAAATCATTTATTAATCTGGCTGCACAAAAGAGTTTATAGAAGATTTCAGAATACTGTCTGAATCTGTAGATTAGGGGGTATGTGGCAAGGATTATTTTGTAAAATAAATTATAACAGATCAGTTGCAATCCAGTCAATTCTGTTTCTTGAGAACCTCATGTGTTTTAGAGCAGAACTGTGCCTCATAAAGTTTGCAACAGCGAATTTTTCAGATGTAGGTTGCCAGGTCTGAGATACCTCTAAAGTGGACTGAAATCCTTAACTTTTTGGTTAGCAGCTGAGCATTTTACATTTGTGTCAGACATGGACTCCAAAATGACTTATGAGACTTAGAAACAGAGTTCAAACTCTTGTGTCCATTTTTGAAGTCTCAACTGATTTAAGCAATTGATTTTAGGCAATTTGAAATGTGATATTGATGGAAGAGGAGTCTACATAAGAAAACACAGATTGCTTTTTTTTGCAAAGTTGTCAGCTTGTCAACATAACAAGTTGGAATAAAAGCCTGCAGAAATCACTGCTAAAAATAATCTGGGTCAGATGAGGAGAGACAAATGTTAAACCACTGCAAGTAATGGGTGATATATAAGGCTTGACAAAGATTTTAGAGAAAACAGGCAAGGACCATGCAGACTACTGACCCAGGTATTTAGTCCACCCCCTCACTCAAATCTTTCTTCAACAAATAGTCAACTAGGAGTTAATCCCAGCACTTTGAAGGCAAGTTAAATTCACACAGCTAGAAGTCTAAGACCCACAAAAAGATAATAAAAGAAAAAAAAGAGGAAAGGAACATAGAAGAGGGACAGGAAATAAAAATAATACACAACAACAACAAAACTATGCATCAGGAAAACTGTCACAAAATTATGGGTGAATATTAAAATGAATCAAAGGAATTAAAGACAACATATTTTGAGATTTAAATTTAAAAAATGCACTAAAGCTGAAGTAAACAAAATGAAATTAAAAGTTTGGTAGGAGAGTTTAGAAAAGAATGGAAGAGAAAAGAAAGTAACAATCAAAATTATACTGATAAGAGATTCAAGAAACTGGTATTTAAAAAACATTTAGACTTTAGTTTCAAATTCTGTTATTTTTGAGATAAATATTTGATGTAAGAAGAGTTACATTTATTAAGTTTTTACCATATTTTTGGTTTTCAGTAGTCATAATTGTCTTTAGGGGATGACATTTGCCAAATAGACTACTAAATAACTGCACAAAATAAATGTAATTAATGTTTTATGAAATTTTTCTTAGTTTAATATTTCTAACAAGGGTCATCTTACTTGAATGGTCATCTTTTGGAAATCCAAGTTACAGTACTCTTCCCACATTTATGAGCCTTGGTAGCGTAGTGGTTAAGAGCTCAGCTGCTAACCCAAGGTCAGTAACTGGAATTCACCAGCCACTCCTTGGAAACCCTATGAGGAGGTTCTACTCTGTCCTATAGGGTCACTATGAGTCAGCATTGACTTGAAGACAATGAGTTAAAAATATATGAGCAAAAAAGAGAAATCAGCAGAGAAACAGGAGGACCTCATACCATCAAACAAGAAACAGGCATGAACATAGTGTGTTCTTTGGACTTGAGCTCCCTGTGGTTAGAAGCTTCTTGATCAGGGGATGATTATTACAGCTTTATTGTGCTTTATGGCTGCCCATATGAATCCTCTTAATAAACTATACATTAACTCAATTTTAATTACTACCAGTCTTGTCAACATCCTCTCCATCTGGAAGGACTATTACAACTGTAATACATCCCTCTTTATAATATAATGATCTCATAGTTTTCATGATATGATTCTTGGATCATTTGATTCACTATTATAGCTTTGACTGAGTTTGGAGCCTTCCCTAACTGAGCAGGATTGTGGATGATGTCGTTCTAAAATATAAAGTTAGTGTTTTTGTTCTTCTAAGCCAAGAGATTCTTTCAATATTTCTTGTAGCTTTGCTTAGTTTTTACAAAGTCTCAGAGTTTCTGTTTGTCTGCAAATGTCTTAATTTCATTTTCTTATTTGAAAGATAGTTTTGCAAGATATATAATTCTTGGTTGGCAGTTCTCCTTCAAGGCTTTGACTGTGTCATGCCACTGTCTCCATGCCAGCATCATTTTTGCTGAGAAATCTAATGAAAGCCCACAGGGTTTCCCTCTGAATGTTAGCTTTGCTTTGAGTCTTGCTGCCTTTAAGAGTTTCTGCTTATGTTTCATTTTGTTAAGCTTGATTATAGTATGTCTTGGAGTCTTTCTTTTGAGATCACATTGAGTGATGTTTGATACATATCTTGATTATGTAAATTTTCTTCTTTCATAATTTCTGGCAAGTTTTGTATCAGCAGCTCAGCCACAATACTCTCTGTGTTCTCAGATGTCTCATCCTGCTCAGGAACTCCAATTAATCATAGATTGTTCCTCTTCATAGAATCCCACATGCTTCTCAATGCTTCTTCCTTTTTCTTGTTTCTTTTTTCTGATTTCTCCTCATACATGCTGGAATCAATAGCTCTGTCTTTCAAATCAGAAAGTCTCTTTTCCATTTGTTCCATTCTGTTTTCTTGGCTTTGAATGGACGTTCTATGTCTTTGATTTTGTTCCTGATCTGTTGGATTTCAGAGTATTGGTATTCCATCAGATCGAACAGCTTCCTTAATTTTTCATTTTGCTCTGCTGCATTTTGTATAAGCTCTAGGAAGATTCTATATATAATCCTTTTGTATTCACCTACCAATAGTTTCAGAAAAGATTCTTCATCTCAGAAGTCCTTTAGCTGTTTCTTTTCAGGGCCTTCTGATGCCATGTGTGATTTCTTGGTCATGGCCTTCTCCAGAGTGTGTTGCATTTTAGGTTGCATATGGGTCAATAGAGGCTGGGAGAGATGCTGTGAGGATGGACCACAGTTGTTTCTCTAGGCCATCTTAAAATGAGAAGTAAAAAGTATCTGACAACTTCCAAGGTCCTTCAGGTTTTCAGCTGTATAGGTCCCTCTTCCCAGCTGGCAAAGTAAGCACCTCTATATCAAACCCCAGATGTTATAAACTAGCTCAAAATACAGAAAGACTACTACCCTGATGTCAGGCCCCAGCTGTAGGTGATACTGTGTAGAATTCTGCTTTTCCATCAGAAAACTGCTCTCTTCTGGGTAGAAACTGCCTCCCAGCCTAGGAATTAGGTTCAGCTGAGGCTTCTGTGTGAGTATCCTGCCTCCCGGTGGAACAAGATGACATCCCACACAAGCTCACCACCTGGCTGGGACCAGGTTACTGGTGGAAAGAGAGGCCAAAAGTGCCAAGATGCCCAGAGTCCACAGCCTCTGTTGCCAGGCTCCAGCCCCAGGCAACACTGTGCAAAGCACTACCTCTCTGCTGGAAAAGCACTCTCACCCCAGCAGGTGCCGCCTCCTGGCCTAGGAACCAAGTACAGCCGGGGCTTCAGCCTGGGCATCTCCTTCTCCCAATGGATCAAGATGGTGTCCCACACAAGCTCATCACCTCATCCGTACAGCTACCACACAGCAGAGGTAGAAAGATAGGCCAAAGGAGCCAAGATACTCAGAGTCCAAAGCCGGGCTTTCAGAACACGGCAATTGTGCTTGTTGATCCCACCAGCAGTGCATCTGAGACCAGTGGCTAGTCAAGTCCCAGTTCTGCCTGCCGACCAATACAGAGAAAAAAAAAAAAAAAGCGAAATGGTGAGTTACCTTCAGTCTGTGCAAGCTCGCACTCCCCAAGAGTGGGGTCAGGGAAAGAGAGGAGGTTTTGTGTTCAGTGCTATGAAGTCCAAATTAACAGCCCTAATGCCACTTCCTAGGGCTCACTAGGTGTCCAGAAGGCTCCATTTAATTATCAATCCAGGTCTTGGTTTCCAGAGGGATTTAGGGAGACATGGGTTTAGTCCACCATCTTGAATCTGCCCCCCTTGATTAGGAGATGATTAATAACAAGGACCCTTCTCCAAAACTGACAGAGAAAGAAAGCCTTCAGAGCTGGTACTCTGAATTTGAACTTGTAGCCTACTAGACTCTGAGAAAATAAGTTTTTCTTTGTTGAAGCCATTCACTTGTAATATTTCTGCTACAACAGGCCTAGATGACTAAGACAGCATGTTATAAGGAAGGATCAATCCCTGGAGAAGGGTACCATGTTTGCTCAACAAGGGGTCAGTGAAAGGGAAGAAGACCCACAATGAGGTAATTACAATGCTCTCAAACATACACAATGATTGTGAAAACGGTACAGGACTGGACACTGTTCTGTTCTGTTGTACATAGCATTATTATGAGCTGAAACCAACTCAATGACACCCAAAAAGGCTATAGAAATAAAATTGATTTTTATGTTAATTTCCAGTAATTTTGCTAAATGTAGTTATTATTTCTAATATTTTATGCACAAATGACCAAGGATTTTCTATATACATGACAACTTTATCTGTATACATACATACACATATATAAATAAATATATATGTGCTTATATCTCTCTATATACTTATCTTCCACATTCAGGCTTCATGTTTGAGTTTAACCTGCATGGTAGATGTCTTCCTCACCATTGCTGAAGTTTCCTTAGGAGAAACTTGAAATCTGGCTTTCATTTGCCTTCTTGTTCATCCCATCTATTGACTATAATAGCATATAGTTGAATACAAACTTTAGACAATGTTCTAGCTATTTGGTGATTGACTAGTTAGGTTTAGGAACATTACTTGGAACATGTGACCTCTTTTAACAGTGTTCAGTATCTTAAATTATGTTTTGCTTAGAACATGGCAGGTGTGCAATATAATTGAAAAGCAACATAAAAAGCTGCACAGTGTTAGTGGAAAGAACTCTAGCAGCCAAAGAACAGAATTCCTTTCTAATTTTGTCAGTAATTAGCATAGCGGATCTGAAACATCACTGTTTCCTTATCTATAGTATACACAAGTAATATTCCCACTGGGTACTTTCCCGTATGTATAAATGAATCATGAGACCCTATGTACATAAATGTGAAAATATTCATACTTGAAAAAGTAAGTCAAACCAGTTTGTTTTACATTTAAATCTTTTCTTTTCCTTTTTTTCCCCAAAGTCTGCCTTCTATCTGTAAAACTTCTACTTATTTATGCTTATTTATGCTCTTTCCTTTCTTTAGTATCCAGATATACTTTCTTCATTGTAATTAGATTTTGTTTCCTATGTTTCCTCCCCAAACAAAAATGAGTCTCTCTCACCTTTATGTATGCCAGAAAAATCTGTAGCATAGTTTCAAAGATGTTCCATAAATGTATATTATGAAAGTAAATCAATTTAAATTCATGCTTTTTTTCCTAAGGATGTATTTTCATTTGGAAAAAATATATATATCTGTCTTCAAACATCAAAAAAGGAAATCACTTTTTCACATAAAAACAATTTTTCTGTTCCTAGTAGTTGTGATGAATGGATACTCTGTCTTCACGTAACAGGCTGCTGGGCTGTAGCCACTATATTCCCAAAGATGTGTACAGTTATCTCTCATTTATTCTTCTTTCTCTCACTTACTGCTAGCTTAAGTGAAACTTTATTATAAGAATACTAAAAACTTAAAATTGTTATTTTTCCTTGATAATTTGATAACTTAGTGACAATGCTAACAAGTATTGTGTTCTTTTCTCAAGACTGCAGTTTCTTAGTGTTCAGGATATTAAAGAAATTAACCTTGGTTAGAATTCTAAGACTTGATCCCTCTAGCGATTTGTTACTTGTATTGTTAGAGTCTGGGTGTTAGTTAATAGAGGAATTTGTTTCTACAACTTAATGAAGTATTTTATTTTAAATGATATCTCAAGGACGCAGTTTCACCTCATGGGATTGCGAGGCAAATCACTTTTCTCTGAGTAATTTCTAAATTGCTTTTTAAAATTTATTATATTCAGGCAGAATGGTTTGAAAACCCATAATAAATTTAATATATGATAGAAGTGTACTCTTGTGAAAACAGAGATCTCTGTTTTGTAGCTATGGTGGCAGTACATTTTGAACCTTCATAAATTCTTAGACATAATACCAATTTCTTTTACGAGACGAACTTCAAAAATGTTTGCATATTAAATGTGAAGATAGAATCCAGAAATAATGAACTCATGTAAATGAATAAAATGGCAGAATATTTTATTTTATGAATTTTATTATTATTAATAAATCACAGACAGTGTAATAATATTGAAGTTACTACACTCCCGCTAATCTAACAGATTGGGCAATTGTGGTAGATTAGCATCTGTTTTTTGCTAATGCTGTGCACAATACCGTTAACAATCTCACATGGGTAAAAGAGAGGTATACAAATATTGTACTCCTTTATACACTAGAAATATAGCGAAAAATCTTCACTCCTTGCCAATATATGGTGAGATATTTATGTAGACAAATAGACTGAGGTTTCCTATTTCAAACTTTAGAAAAGGACAAGAAGAAAACAGAGTCTGGGGACAATATAGGTCAAAATGTTAGTGTATCAAGGTTTCATTTATAACTCCAGCTTCACCTTGATTCTGTCAACTGAGAAACAATTACCTTTCATTCATACCAGATAATGTGCCTGTCGAGGAACTATCACCCACCTTTCTGACGGTTACCTAGAGTGGTAGTAAAATATGTTGGTTCACAACTGAACATTTATTGAAACAGACAAGGCTAACAATGTTTGAGAAGCAGATTGGCTCCACACATGGCAAACATTTGCTGCTATCTCATTAGGCTGATATCTCACTACTAAAGGCCAAGGAAACATCATCTGAGGCCATGCATTTTGAAAATTTAGTTTTTACTTTTTGCTTTAGAATCATTGAAAACACTGGAAATAACAGGCTACAAAAACAGGCACAAAATTCCTTCCCAGAAATTAATATTTACAGCAAGTTTCCTAAGAGACATCTGAATCAATGAGAAGAAGTTTACGTTTTTTATCTGGTAATACGTAATGGAACAACAGTTGCTATAGTTGATATATATTAACAAATAAATTATTGCTTTGTACTTGTAGTGATATTTTTATGTTCAACAAGATTGTTTGTAACTTGACTTTCTTGTAGGTTTTTAGGGTGCAGATGCAATAAGTGAATTGCCTCCCACCTTCCACCACTTCAAAAAGAAAACAATCCAAATGATTATGTATTTATTTTCTTGTTTTATTTTTGCATATTTTCAATGCTGTTGGGAAGTGTTAATAATGCAAATGTTAATAATGCAAATTAAAATATAAATAATAATGATATGTCATATATAAAATCATTACTGTTGAATCAGTTCTGACTCATAGTGACCAGGGCAGAGGGCAGAGTCTAGCAGCCCATAGGTTTTTCAAGGCTGTAATGTTTAAGAAAGCAGATCCCCAGGTCTTTTCTTCCTAGAAGCAGCTGGTATGTATGAACTGTCAACCTTTCGTTAGTAGCCAAGGGCTTAACCACTGCAGTCGGTGATGGGCTTTATAACATGAAAGTACAGAATCAATCTTCACTATGAGAGAAAAGTAATGGCTTGAAAATATTTTGAGACAATATGATGAACTTCCATAGAATTGAGTATCTCAACTTTCCCAACTTGTATACAAAAGTTTATGTTGACCAAACACAAAAAGGTAAATTCAGTTCAATGTATAGTTAACCTAAAAGCAACCAAAGTGTATTAGTTAATAAATGTGTATTAATATTGAGGTTGCATAAATTAAAAAAAATCTAAGTAGAATTCATGAAGATTCTATTATATATGATAAATATAACTATACTTTTGTAACAAAATTAGCTGAAGAAGTAATAACTTAATGATCATTTATTTTAAGCATCTGTTTTACAAGGCATCATATTCTCAATTATTCCAGACCTAAGAACTGAAGGGTCACGTTAGTTGAAGAGGTGTTGCTTTTGGGGTAATGTCATTTATGGTAGCAGAATTCAGTGAACATTGATCATTTATAATGTGTAAGACAGTACCAAATGTTTTACATATACATTACCTCGTTACATCTGTACTACATTCTATAATTCCTACTTAATATAAGTGATGCTCGAAGAGGTCACATAGCTTTTTCAAAATATCATGGACAGACTGGATCTGCTAATTAAGTTTGTGTGTCTTAAATTTTTGGTTCTATTAGTGAGCTATATTTGTGTTATTTCTTTGCATGATTCTCCAATGATATATTGATTTAAAAAACATGAAATATAGAAAAATACACAACAAATGAGTTGTCATCACTGTTTATAATACTCTTGTCAAAACACATAGAATTGTACATTGAAAAGCAATTTCATTATATGTAAATTACAATGAAGGATTTTGGTAGCACAATAGTTAAATGCTCAGCCACTAAACCAAAGGTCAGTGGATCAAACTCACCAGAGGTTCTTTGGAAGAAAAGATGTTTATTTCTGCAATAAACAGAAAACTTTACAGAACTCATTTTTCTCAAAATATGGCAAATTTTCTTCTCAGTCATTGCAGGAAGCATTTGTGTTTGTCCGCTATTATACTACATGACCTGAAGTGTTGCAGATGTTAACATCTATTTCTTGAACAAAGGATAAATTAAGTATCAGTACAAGTACAAGACAGAGTACAAGATGAAGGAAAGATGAAAAATGACTCAAGAAGTTATTTACAAATTGTTTAAAGATAATTAAATTGAATTCATGGAACTGAAGTTCACTTGTTCACTTAATACGTTCTTTTGCTGTTGTTTTCCGTTATGTAACCTGCTATACTGCATAACTTGTTCTTATTGCTGTTTTGTGCTACCCGGCGTGCTCTGGCTCACAGCCACCCAGTATGACAGAGTAGCACTATCCTGTAGCGTTTCCTGGGCCACAGTCTTTATGGGAGTGGATCAACACATCTGTTCTCCCAAGGAATCCTCTGGTGAATTTGATCTACTGACCTTTCATGTAGTGGCTGAGCATTTAACTATTGTGCCACCAAACTGCTTCATTGTGAGTTACGTATAATGAAATTTCTTTTCAATGTACAATCCTATGAGTTTTGATGGATGTATTAACTTGTGTAACCACCACCACAACCAAAATGTGGAACATACCCATCTCCCCCCAAATTCCCTCCTACCCTTGGTTGGCAGTTCTCTCCCCCAACTCCTAGCCTTTAATTTTTCATTTTTATCACTATCACCAGTGCTTTCTATTGATTTACGTGATATCTCTCCCATATCTTCAGTTTGAAGTTTTCTTTATCACTTTGTTGAAGTGTGTGTGCATGTGTGTGTGTGTGTGTGTGTGTATGTGCATATTTTAGTCCATACCTTTATTTTATTGAGGGAGGCGAGGAAAGCAAGAAAGCAGTAAAGAAAGAATAAGGTGGAAATATTTATTTTTTCCAAACTAGAAGATTATAAAAGTCTGCCTCCCCCAAATCATCCTCTAGAGTTGGCTGACCATTCTCAGCACACTCTGTCTATGTGTCAGTAGTAGCAGGTGGGGTGTCCTGGCCTGGATCTTTAGGTTGCTCTCCCCATAGTGTGGGGCTAAATGAGATGCACTCCATAGACTGAGACAGCAAGTGCAAAATCAAATAGAACCACAAAGATGTAAATTAGATAACTGGAGGCTGCCTTGAGTGTATTTACAGTTTCTAATGCTGTGTATACACATTATTATCAAGTGGATTCCTATTCATAACAACCCTATAGGACAAAGTGGAACTACTTTCAGGCTCTAAATCTTTACAGAAGCAGAGTGCCACATCTTTCCTTTCAGAGTGAATGGTAAGTTTGGATCACCCATCTTTCAGTTAACAGAGCATGAGCTTAACCACTTCAATGTTAAAGAAAATGTGGCTCTGCCTGTAGCAGAAGTCAACTAGTTCATGTACTTAACCAGTTGTCATAACTTACTCTAATGACTGAAGACTAGAGAAATCAGTAGGCTTCCGGGGATTGTTTGTGAATTTTCCCTTGAGACATTCTAAAACTACTACCATTTGCTTGTGTTACTCAGAGTTAGGCTTTACTAAAAACAACTTTTTTTTTTTTAGAAAGGAGGAAGCTGAGATTTCTTTAAAGTCTGTAGTCACTAAGTGATGTGAGGTTGTACTGTCCCATTCTCACAATGGTTGCTGTTTGAGCTCATTGTTATAGTTACTGTGCCAGTCTATCTTGTTAGGGATCTTCTTCTTTGCTGACCCTCTACCTTATCAAACATGGTGTACTTCTCCAGGGACTAGTCCCTGCTAATAATATGTACCAAGGATGTGAGATAAAATCTAGCATCTTTGTTTCTAAGGAGCGTTCTGGCTGTACTTCTTGCAAGACAGAAATGATCTTTCATTTGGTAGTCCATCATATATTTAATATTCCTCACCAACACCACAATTCAAAGGCATCTATTTCTCTTTGGTCTTCCTCATTCACTGTCAAGCTTTGCATGAATGTAAGTTGGTTGAAAGTACCATGGCTTATGTGCAACCTAATATTTAAGGTGAGCTTATTGTTTTCTAAGTCTTGAAAGACGTGTTCTGCAGCAGATTTACCCAATGCAATAATTTAATAGATAGTGACAGGAAAATCTTGCACTCTTCTTGTTTGCCTACGGTTATACACCCACACAGCCTTTGGTACCACTTTCACTATTTCCAACACTCTAATTGGAGAAATAATTTCCATGTCATCATTTTGTATGAATAGAAAAAAGTGGTAAGACACAAACAAGAGATTAATTTCTACAACAATATCAACTATATTGCTGCAGTTTATAGTTTTATGTTTTCAATGCTTTTATATTTTACAGTACTATTAACTGTGTAACAGCTAAAACAAACAGCTAGCATCAAGTAGAAAGTTCATCATGGCATATCTCTCCCATAAAAACAAATTTATAACCAGTGAGGCAAGTATAAAAAAAATGTCAGTTTATCGCAACACAGCTATTAGAGTAACTGTAGTTATTTTTACTTTTCATTTATATTTTGAATGAATGATCAGAAAAGGAGGACCACAATTATTCTAAAAAATCAAGCAAACAAAAATAACTATAGATTCTCCTACAGCAAATGTTTTGCTATTCTTAGATGAAAACTAAAATTACTCCTTTAAAGTTGTTAGATGAAGATTTGTGTGCATATAAACTTCAGTTAAAATAACAGTAATCATTTCTTTCAAGCCACAATATTTCCAGAAAGTAATGAATATCATGGCAAAAAAATGAATAAATATGAGGTATGTGTAGAAGTATTCAGTGTGTATTTCTACGTAGTTTGTCAAACAGCTTTGTAAAAGTGCTTCCAGAATAAAATGTAAACATTTTATTAATATTTTAGTAAGACTTGTTATGTGCCCTTGTGTCCACACAGCTAACAGAAACCCTATAAACAATAGAATAAAACTGGCCAGTCTTGCCATACTCACAATTCTTGTTATGTTTGAGCCCACATTTTTGTAGCCACTTTGTCAGTTGGTCTTGTTGAGGGTCTTCCACATGTTTGCTGAGACTTTCCTTTACCAAGCATGATGTCCTCCCCCACTAACACTTCTGATAATAATTCCAAATATGTATAATGAAACCCTGCCATCTTTCCTTCCAAGAAGCATGCATTCTGGCTATAAGTCTTGTAAGACAGACTTATTTCCTTGTTCTTTTGACAGTAAATGTTATATCTGTATTTTGTGTCAACACTAAAATTCAAGGGCATCTATTCTTCCAAAAAGGAATATTTTATTCATTTTACAGCTTTTCTGTGCACATGAGGTAACTGAAAGCACCATGGCTGGGATAACACTCATCTTAGTCCATGAAGAGACATATGTAATTTTTAACACTTAAAAAAGGTATTTTGCAGGAGATTCATTCAATGCAATGCACTGTTTGATTTCTTGACATTTAGTAAAACTTAAGCACTATAAAACAATGAGAAATTTGGAAAGTCTATTCAATTCTACACAAAATTTTAGCTCAGATAACCCTTTACCGTATGCTTCATTTTTTCAGCATTAACATTTCCTTTAAGCTGTTAAGTAGCACTGGTAATATATGTTTTAAGATACATGTATATACACTTATACAACTATGTGCTCTGAAATTATGTAGTATATAATTGTATATAGCCAGCCAAGCCAAGTGCCGTTGAGTTGGATAGTTGTCATTAATATATATGTATATATGTATATGTATATATATATTTAGGGGAAAAGTTCACAAATTCTTGAAATCAAATTGAAGTAGACAAGCCTAATGTAACATTTTGTTGTATTTTTTTTTTTTTTACTTTGCTACAGTTTATTGGCAAAGACTTGTTATTAAGCAAAAATATCTGAAATAAAACTAGAATGACATTTTAGGTAAGCTATGTCTCAGTAAAATCAGTCAAGAGTCATGACCAAGAAATGAATCACAGTCTTTTTAACTGTGTACCCTTACAATGTCCTAGAGAAAATAATGGAAGTAACTCCATTATCACCAGATGTACCTTTTTGTTAAATTTTCACTGAAAGCAATTCTTGGGATTGTTCTTAGTGATAATTTTCTAACGCTGTAAATATCACAACTGTTTTTTTTTTTTTTTTGTCATGACACACATGTTAGTGTCAATGCTACCTAATTAGTATTTATGGTGCAAAATTATTTGAATTTCTTAGGAAATTTTATGTTGAGAATATTATTCAACATTATTTTCCAGTTTCTTCCTTTTAGTCTTTAATTATATAGTTTCATCAAACTGAATAAAACAAATAATAATTTGAGAATCGATGTTTCCAAAAAATGTCACATTATTGTTTGAAACCACAAATTACATCTTGTACCGCTAAGTTTAAAAATGATTTTTTGTGAGGCAAGGCTAAGATGACAGAGTAGTCAGATGCTTCTTGTGATTTCTCTAATAGCAAAGACCCTAAAACTCAAATGAATCAATTACATATGACATCCTAAGAGCCCTAAACATGAAAGGGAAAGTTGATAAGTCAGATTGAGTGACACAGAAGTGAGAGTTAGTCCAGAAGAAGTACCTAGGAATGACTGTACCTGACCTGTCAGGAATTGGCATCCAATCAGTGGATCTGCAGCAGGGAGCAGCTGTGTTCACAAAGTATCTTACACAGTATGAGATACCAAGCATCCAGGAGGCCATTCATAACTCTAAAATCTGTGAAAAATGGCATTTGGTTGTCAAAAACTAAGTAGCTTACATCTACTCTACTAGGCACAGATCTAAAACTTTCCTTCAGGATAAACTTCTTTACCTTTTACCAGCACTTCCTCCTCCTTTGTCTTCTCAGAGTCCTAGCCAGCTCCAGAGACTGACATGTTCTTTGGGCAGGAAGCAGGAACACTTAATGCTGTTCTTCTAGCCATAAAGCGGGAACAATTTAACAAAAACGGGCATAAAAAATAGCCTGTTGGCTTCTTTAAGCCAGGAACCCAGGCAGAGTGACTCCCTTCGCCTGAGTGTAGACATAAGAGATCCATGGAACTTGAATGCCTCACACCAAGGAGCATACTGCACCAAGTACTGATAATCTGGTTACAAAACCTATCCACATATGCCCCTTAAGTAACAGGGGCACACTTTCCTCACAAATTTTCATGGATGACTGTCTGCCCTCTGACTTTCTAAGCATGTGCAGCCTGATACCTGTGCCCGTACCTGCCCATTTAGGATTGTAGGGGAGACCCTGCACCACTCTTCGGACTGACTACCTGAGCACCTGAGCTGAATACGTACCAGAAAAGTAAAAAGATGCCTGGGCTCACATGCCTAGCAACACCTCTAATCATCTGGTAACAGGGCATCAGAGGCTTCAAAGTGGCAATAATCAAACTAAGTCACACAACCAGTGTATTTGTGCATTTTAAGACAAAACAAAAATTAGAACACAGTAAGCAACCAAAGTAATAAATACAACACCTCATTGATGGTTGAGAGAAAACAGTCAATATCAAATCACATAAAGAGGCAGATCATGACAGCTTCAGGAAGCTCCCAAAAGAAAGAATAAAAAGTTTTCCAGGTGAAAAGAAATTCCTGGAATTAGCAGAGGTGGAATACAAATGATTAATATAGAGAACAAGTGCCTGGCTGGCAAGAGACCTGGAAGGAGATCAAGCAAAATGCAGCAGAGCATAACCACAAATCAAAAACACTGCAGGAAATCATAGAGTCACACACAGATATTCAGGAGATTAATAATAAAATTACACAATTAGACAACAAACAGAAAGTCAAAGAAGGAGAACTGAGGCAAAATAAGGCCAAATTAGTAAAACTGAATATAAAGTACTTGACACCAACATGTTTGAGGAATTTTTTTTTTTAATCTTTTTAAAAAACTTTAAAATGTGAAGAAGCTTTAAAATTTATGTGAGGCTCTATTAAGAGGAATAATGCATCTGTGGTTGGAGTACCAGATTTTGGTTGGGGTGGTAACAGAAAATGCATAGAGAACTGTTGAACATGTGTTGAAAGAAAACTTTCCAGAGATTTTGAAAGATGAAAAGATATCTATCCAAGACATTCATTGGATTCCACATGACATAGATACCAAAAGAAAGGCACCAAGACATACTACAACGAAAATTGCCCAAACTAAAGATAAGGATATGCTTTTAAAACTGGCTAGAGATAAGTAAAAAAAATATCTACAAAGGAGAGTCAATAAGACTAAGTCAAACAGGAGAGTCTATATAAGAAAAATAGATGAAGAAATTGAAGTAATTGTCTGATCTTGTAACAAGTCCAAGTGGATGACATATTTTATTTGAATCAAAATTTTAGAAAGAGATAAATGACTGATTGAACTATACAAAAGCAAAGCAACAGCTTTCTTTTGAAAGACATTGAACTATGATCATAAAGGAGGGCTTCCTTCAGTTTCCAGAATCTACCCACACTTGTATTAGATTTGGGGTGAATAATTTAAGCACCTGTAACACCACATTCTCACTGACAATTTATTTAAAAAGAAAACAAACAAACAAAAAATGCTTATTTTGTACTAAGGTTTATTTGGAAATATGTAGGCAGACTTCCACAATCACAATACCTATGAACCTAGGCCTCTACAGGAATCTAGGCCCAGGGTAACAGAGATACTAAATGAAGATACAGTGAAGAGATTGCAACTAGGTTTAAGAATTATCCCTGGGGGCAGAGTCAAAATGGCAGACTAAACACCCATCTCCCTAAAAACCTCTGGAAACCAAGACCTGAACTGATAATTAAACAGAGCCTTCTGGATACCTAGCTAGACCTAGAGCATGGCATAAGACTGTTAATTTGGACTTCATACCATTGCACAGAAAATCTCCTCTCTTTTGCTGTCTCTGCTCTTGGTGAGTGTTGGCTTTCACAGATTGAAGCTAACTCACCATTTTAACTTTTTTTTCTCTGTCTTGTCTGGCAGGCAGAGCTGAGACTTGACTAGCAGTTAATCCCAGATGCACAGCTGGTGGGATCAGCAGATGAACTTGCCACATTTTGAGATCCTGCCTTTCGATCTGTGGTTCTCGGCACCCTTGGCCTTTCTTTCCACCTCTGCCATTGAGTAGCCTGTATCGAGGCAGACAGGGAGCTTGTGTGGGATGCCATCTTGTTCCACTGGGAGATGGAAAAACATAGTTGGAGGCCTCAGCTAGATCTAATTCCTAGGCTGGGAGGCAGCACCTGCCTGAGAAGAGAGATTTTCCTGCAGAAAAGCAGTATTTCACACAGTGTAGCCTACAGCTGTGGCTTGGCAGCAGAGGCCAGCAGGGGAGTAGCCTTTCTGTATTTTGAACTAGTTATAACATCTGGGGTTGGATAGAGAGGTGCTTATTTTGGTCGCTGGGAAGAGCGACATGTACACCTGAAAACCTAACTGACTTTGGAAGTTGTCAGATACCTTTTACCTTTCATTTTAAGATGGACTAAAGAAACAACTGCAGTCCATCCTCACAGTATCTCTTCCAGCCTTTATTGGTTCACATGATGCCAAAAAAAACCAACAAACTCTAGAGGAAGCTGTAACCAAGAAATCATTCATGGCTTCAGAAGGCCCCCAAAAGAAAGCATCAAAGAACTTCCCAGATGAGGAAACCTTTCTGAAACTATTGGAAGGTGAACACAAAAGCACTATATAAATAGCCCTCCTAGAGATCTTTTACAAAATGAAGCAGAGCAAATGAAAATTTAAGCAAGCTGTTCTATCTGGTGGAACACTGGTACTCTGAAATCCAACAGATCAGGAACAAAATCAAAGACACAGAAACTTCAACTCAAAGTCAAGAAAACAGAATGGAACAAATGGGAAATCAACTTTCTGACTTGGAAGACAGAGCTACTGACTCCAGCCTGTATGAGGAGAAATCAAAAAAAGAAACAAGAAAAATGAAGAAGCTTGAAGAAACATGTGGGACTCTATTAAGAGGAACAATATATGTTTAATTGAAGTTCCTGCACAGGGTGAGACATCTGAGAACACAGAAAGTATTGTGGCTGAGCTGCTGACACAAAACTTCCCAGAAATTATGAAAGAAGAGAATATAGCTATCCAAGTTGCATATCAAACATCACTCAGTATAGATCTCAAAAGAAAGACTCCAAGACACATTATAATCAAGCTTAACAAAACAAAACCTGAGAAGAAACTTTTAAAGGCAGCAAGACTCAAAGCAAAGCTTACAATCAGAGGGAAAGTCTGTAGACTTTCTTTGGATTTCTCAGAAGAAATGATGCTGGCATGGAGACAGTGACATGACACATTCAAAGTCTCAAAGGAGAAGAACTTCCAACCAAGAATTACATATCCTGCAAAACTATCTTTCAAATATATATATAAAAAAAATTAAGACATTTGCAGATAAACAGGAACTCAGAGACTTTTTAAAAACCAAGGCAAAGCTACAAGAAATACTGAAAGAAACTCTTGGCTTAGAAGAACAAAAACACTAATCTTATATTTTAGAAGTGAATTCAGGAGACATCACCCAGAAATCTACTAGTTAGGAAAGGCTCCAAAATCAATCAAAGCTATAATAGTGGAAGAAATGATCCAGTGATCATATCATGAAAACTAGGATGTCACATTATTGAAAAGAGGGATGTACTACAGTCATTATAGTCCTTCCAGATGGACAGGAAGTTAAAAAGACTGGTAGTAATTAAAATTGGGTTTATACCTAGTTTATTATTGGGATCATAGGGGTAGCTGTAAAGCACAATACAGATGCAACATATCAAATCAAGAAACATAACACAGGAGTCTTAACAACCACAAAACCAACCCTGAAAAAGGTGAAAAATCAACTCACAAAGAAGAATGTCCCAGAACAGATTAATAAAAACAGCAGAGAAAACATCAGCACAGAAATAAACATATCACAATGACAGCACTAAACACATACCTATCAATAACTACATTGAATAACAACACTGAATGCTCCAGTAAAGAGACATTGAGTGACATCTTGGATCAAAAGACATGACCCATCCATATGTTGCCTGCTAGAAACTCACCTTACACTTAAAGATAGGAACAAATTGAAAATTAAAGGATGGAAGAATCTATATAAAGCTAACAATACACAAAACAGGTGTGTCAATTCTAATCTCAGATAAAATAAATTTTAATGTAAAATCCACCATGGTGGACAAGGATGGACACTATTTATTGCTAACAGGTTCAATACACAAGCAGGACTTACCAATATTAAATACTTATACACCTAATATTAGAACACATAACTACAATGAAGAAGCACTGATTACACTCAAAAATGAGGTAGATCTCTCCACAATAATGGTGGGAGACTTCAATGCTCCACTCTCAGTGTTGGACAGATCATCTAGAAAAAAGCTCAATAAAGACATAGAAGACCTTATTGCCAAAATTAACCAACTAGATCTCACTGACACATATAGAACTTTCTATCCATCAGTAGACAACTACACTTTCTTCTCTAGTGCACATGGAACATTCTCCAGAATAGACCATGTGTTAGAACAGAAAGCAATTCTCAACAAAATCCATATCATTGAATTAATGCAAAGCATCTTATCAGATCATAAAGGCATGAAAGTTGAAATCAATAGCAGAGAAAACATGGATAGAAAGTGGAACTCAAGGAAATCGAACAATATCTTGTTCAAAAAAACATGGATTATAGAAGAAATTAAGAATGAAATAAAGAAATTTGTGGATTCCAATGAGAATGAAAACCTTCCTACCAGAACCTATGGGATACAGACAAAGTAGTGCTCAGAGGTCAGTTTATCTCCATAAATGTACACATCAGGAAGGAAGCAAGAAAGCAAACTAAAGAACTACAGCTTAAAAAGGAGAGTGAGAACAACAGAGGAACCCTCAGGCAACAGAAGACAACAGATAATAAAGATTAGAGCAGAAATAAACAAATTAGTGAATAGAAGAACAGTTGAAAACAAATGAAAAGATCAAATGCTAGTTTTTTGAAAAGATCAACAAAATTGACAAACCACTGGCTAAACATACTACAGAAAACCAGGAAAGGAAACAAATAACCCAAACAAGAAATGAGAGAGGAGTTGTCATAACAGATCCAACAGAAGTTAAAATTATCCTAACAGAATACTAAGGAAGTCTGTACTCTAACAAATTTGAAAACCTAGAGGAAATGGACAAATTTCTTGATTCATATCACCTACCTAAATGATCACAAGATGAAGCAGAACAGCTTAATAAACACATCACAGAGGAAGAGATTGAAAAAGTCAACCAAAAACTACCAGCTAGAAAAATCCTGGTCCCAGATGGCTTCACTGCAGAATTCTACCAAGAGTTATTTTAGAGAAGAGTTATCTCCAATACTACTGAGACGATTTCACGGTATAGAAAGGTATGGAATACTCCCAAATTCATTCTATGAAGCCAGCATAACCCTGATACCAAAGCCAGGGAAAGACCCAGTAAAAAAGGAGAACTACAGACTGATATGCCTCATGAATCTAGATGCAAAAATCTTCTACAAAATTCTTGCCAACAGATTACAACCACATATCAAAAAAAATTATTGATCACGACCAAATTGGATTCATACCAGGGATGCAAGGCTGGTTCAACATCAGAAAAAATAATTAATGTGATCAACCACATAAATAGCACAAAAGACAAGAAACACCTGAGATTGTCGTTGATGCAGAAAAGGCTTTTGATAAAGTCCAACACCCATTCATGCTAAAAACTCTTAGTAAAATAGGAAGAGATGGCAAGTTCTTCAATGCAGTAAGGGCCATTTATACAAAGTCAAATGCCTACATCATCCTGAATGGAGAGAGACTGAAACAATTTCGCTTGAGAACAGGAACTAGACAAGGATGTCTACTCTCACCTTTCCTATTCAACATTGTACTAGAAGTTCTAGCCAGAGCAATTAGACAAGACCAAGAAAAAAAGGGCATCTGCACTGGCAAAGAAGAAGTAAAAGTCTCCCTATTTACAGATGATATGATTGTATATAGAAAGAATCTCAAAGTGACACAAGCCTTCAGCAAACTCCAACTGATAGCGGAGCTCAGCAACTACTCAAACTGATAGAACTACTCAAACTGACAGAAGAGTTCACGAAGTCTGAGGATACAAGATAAACATAAATAAATCAGTAAGATTCCTTTATACCAACAACGAGACTGTTAATGAAGAAATCACCAAATCAATACCATTTACTATAGTCTCTAAGAAGATGAACTACCTAGGAAGGAATCTAACTAGAGAAATAAAAGACCTTTACAAAGAGAACTACAAATCCTTACTACAGAAAACTAGGAGAGACTTACATAAATGGAGAAACCTACCTTCCTCATGGATAGGAAGACTTAACCCTGTGAAAATGTCTCTTTTACCCAAAGCAATCTACTTATATAATGCAATCCCAATGCAAACTCCAGGGACATTTTTTAATGAGATGGATAAACAAATCACCAATTGTGTTTGAAAAGGGAAGAAGCCCTTGATAAGTAAAGCACCACTGAAGAAGAAGAACACCCTGGGAGGGCTCTCACTACCCAGCTTTAGTTCTTAAAAGCAGAATCATGCATAGAAGAAAAGACTCTTTGACGGCTGCAAATGTGGGGAGGGAGACAGGACAAGGGGGGCGAGGTTTCAGTTTGAATAAAAACCCAGTGCCATTGAGTCAGATCCAACTCATAGTGACCCTAGAGGCCATAGAGTATTCAAGATTGATAGAAATTTGGTTGGGTGAAATCTGTGACAGCATACATTAGAAAGAAGATCAGTATTAACTGGACTTCAACATAACATGATTATTGCCCCAATTAACCCAATATTGGAAGGACGGAGTAGCTGGGGCTGGAGGTAGGGAAGCATGCTCTCGGGGAGATCAAGGCCAATTGGCACAACTAGCATTTTGCCAAGAGAGTCTTCTGTACCCCACATTGGTGAGTGGAATCTAGGGTCTTAAAAGCTGCCAAGTTGCCATCTGAGGGTGCAGAAAGTGGTCCCAACTCAGCAGGAATGGATGATCACCAAGGACCAAAATGACATGGGGGAAAGTGAACCCAGAAGACAGAGAGACCCGTGTGAGTGGGTAACTACATTGACTGGTGACTGTAAGGAGTGGATGGTGCCTGGCCACCACCAGTGATAGCTGTGATGGAGCTCAAAAAGTTGAGTCTCACTGGCAACACAAGAATAAAAAGCGGTATACCATGAGATCTCCACTAAAAGACTGCAGTTGATGGTCTAGGGGCCCCAGAGTTCCCCTGAGAGCATGGCTGCTGGCCTTGTCCATAAATCATAATAGAGGTTAGCTCTTCAGACAGGAATGGATTGGACTTGTTGACACAGAGTTACCATATCATGTGTGCACTTTATGGTTCTATGCATCCATAGGATGTCATCCTTCTGACCTCTTACTGGAGGCAGGGGAGTAGTTGGAGAGGAGGGGATAGGACATTGTTGAAAGGATCAGACTTATGGATCAGAGTGGAAGAGTGTGCTGTCACTGGGCAGGGAGAGCAATGGGAGCTGCATATAGTTGGGCATTTAGTTTACATGGGAATGTACATTTTCACTGAATCAAAATTAAAAAAAAAGTAAAGGGAAAAAAAGAATTACCCCCCATCCTATTACAGAACTAAAACTACTGTCATTGAGTTGATTCTGACACATAGTGACTATCAAATGCCAATAGCTCTTTTGAAAACACACTGGTTAGAATGATACCTTAAATCCTGACCACAACTATCATTCCAAATTTCTAAATTTCTGGGGCTCTATTAAAAGGAAAGGGAAACTTGGAAGATCAGTGGAGCTTGATCATTTTAGCAGAAACATTGAGCTGTATAAACTTTCCACTACTGTAGCAGTGTAAGATTGCAAAGAAATTCTTTCTGAAATTGGATAAAACTATCAACTGAATGTGCAAATGACATTCGCATGCAACAACTGTACCCTTGTAGAAATGTCAGTGTGATAATGTAGCAAGAATTGCAAATACATTGGCATTTATCGTAAGAAAATAGAATTTTAATGTTGCTTAGTGTCTGAAACACTGGTGGCGTAGTGATTAAATGCTATGGCTGCTAATCAAAAAGGCTGGCAGTTAAATTCACCAGGTGGTCCTTGCAAACTCTATGGGGTAATTCTACTCTGTCCTATGGGGTCTCTGTGAGTTGAAATTGACTCAATGGCAGTGGGTTTTACTGTGATGGTAAAGTTTCCATGTCATTGTGGCTGTGTCTCTATTCTCAGTGCTTTGACAGTTATGATCCAGTCTGGTAGCTATGTAAGGATGTGATTACCACCATAATGCAATGTGATATAATGTAATGACCTCCATGATGAAATCTCCTACGAGTGATTAATCAGTAGATAGGACATTTCTGTGGGGTTGTGGCCTGCATCTAATGTATGTGGACTTTCCAGTAAAGCTTACAGGCTTTTGCTCAGGATCCCTCATCTGACCTCTGATTCTTGAGACTTGAGCTAGCAGCCTACCTGCCTAAATTGTGATTTGTTTGCCTCTGCAGACCATGAAACAGAGTCCTGCTGTCTGACCTGCCAATCTTGGGTCTATTAGCCCCTGAAGCTATGTGAAGTCAGGAGGAGCCTCCAGCCTCAAGCGAGAACTTAGGACTTTGTAGGCTCCACAACCACGTAAGCTATTTTCTTGTTATACATTTCTCATTCTCTCTCTCTTTATATATAAAAAATTTGCTATTGTTTTTAGGTGTTGTGGAGTTAATTCTGACTCATTGTGACCCTCCATACAAAGAATAAAACATTACCAGGGCTTTTGCTGTCCTCACAGGCCTTATTATGTTTGAGCCCTTTTTTTGCAGCCACTATAGAAAACCATTTCATGGACGGCTTTCCTCTTTTTTGCTGACCCTCTGCTAAGCAGAATGTCATTCTTCAGGGACTGATTCCTCTTGACAAAATGTCCAAAGTATGTGAGACATAGTCTAGCCATTCTTGCGTATAATGCTCATTCTGACTATACTTCTCCTAAAACAGATTTGTTCCTTCTTTTGGCAGTCCGTGGTATATTCAATATTCTTCTCCAATGACACAATGCAAAGCTATTAATTCAGTCTTAGTTGTTCATTCTCCAGCTTTCTCACGCATATAAGGCCTTTGAAAACTTCACGGCTTGGGTCAGGCACATCTTAGTCTTCAAGATGACATTTTTGCTTTTCAGCACCTTGAAAAGTCTTTGGCAGGAAACCCTGATGGTGTAGTGGTTAAGTGTTACATCTGCTAACCAAAAGGTCAGCACCTCAAATCCACCAACGACTCCTTGGAAACTCTATGGACAGTTCTACTCTACTCTCCTATAGGGTTGCTATGAGTCAGAATCAACTTGAAAGCACTGGGTTGGGTTTGGTTTTGCCCAGTGCAGTGTATCTTTTGATTTCTTTACTGCTGTTTTCATGAACATTGATTGTGGACCCAAGTAAAATAAAATTCTTGGCAACTTCAGTCTTTTCCCCATTAATAGTAATGTTGCTTTACTGAGTTAAAATGGTGAATGGATCCAATAAAATAATTTTCTTTTGCAAATTTAGATATGCAATGTGGATGGCTTCAAAGAACATATATATTAAGCAAATTTTAGGGATGGGAATGTTTCCGTGAAGTTCCTACTGAATGCAACAACAACAACAACAATAAAATTACCCTTCCTTTTGTTATTGTTAAAAGCATTTCAGCCAAAAATGCATTTCGGGGGAATTTTCATTCAGTTGAATTTTCAGCTCTTCCCCTTAAACGTTGCATCTTATGAGTATGGAAAGGGTGTTGGCAGCCTTGAGGTCATGACTCATTTAGAAAAGAAGTGACTGTGCAAAAGACTTCTACTATCAGGATTCATATTAGGACTGCATAACAGTAATTCTATTCAGCAGTCAGGCAAATATTTAGTTTACATTACAGTGAAAACATTGTGGAGACTACTCTGTTTTCTTAAAGAAGCAACAACAGGATGTGTTATTGGTATTTGCAGTAATCTAATTAGTGGATTTACATACTGACTGCCTCCTGAACAACTTCCTTCTGAGAAGCCTTTCTGCATACAAAGTAGACATACATTTTGAAGACAGAAAAAATGTAAGTTATTCAGCCAGATGCATTTTTACTTTGCAATTTAAAATAGAAGTTTAAAGATAACTTCGAAATCTCTAAGCATTTTACTTCCTGCTTCTACATTTACCTGTAATATATTATTTTAATTAACTACTGAGGCCATATTACATATAATTATTAAAGGTCAGTGCATTTATTATTATTATTTTATTTCTCAACATCACATTATCCAGTGCTTTAAGCTCTGACTTAAGAGTGTTAATGTGTATTGTTGGGCATAATTCAGTTTTAAATGATACAGCAGTGATTTCTTTTCTAGCAATGGCACTGCTTTTGTTCAGTACTCCAACGACCTGAAGTTTTTGAGTATCCTTCAATTTTAGTTGGTTATCACTTTTAAAAAATATGTGATTACAGATGTATAATGTTTAAGTTATTTTATATATTTGATACTTTATTCTACTTTTTTAAATTTAGCTAAAAAGGTTCTTTGAGGTATTGACATTTCTTTCTTTCCTTTCTCTTTGTAACTACAGCTTAGGCTTAACACCTTCATGAAAGCATATAATCAGGCCAAACCAGTTGATTTTGAGTCACTTCTGCCTCATGACAATCCCATGTGTGAGACAGCAGAAATGTTCTCCATGGGGTCTTTAATGGTTGGTATTTTGAAAGATCTCCAGGCCTTTGCTAGTATTAGGCAAGTTACTTCACGTCTTTGGATTTCCGGTCCTACTTCTGTAAAACAAGAATAACAATCCCATCAGAGAGATCAGTGAACTGAGCGTTCCACTTAACCTCACTGCTATCCTTTCAAAGGTCTCCTCTTCATTGCCCCAGAAAATTCATCAGTTGCACTTATCTTAATTCTTTTTCCAGTTTTCAAAACCAGCTTGCCAAATGATTCACATCAGTTCTCAAACGAGGAAGATAAATTTGTCACTCTGCAGACAGTTGCTCCTAGGTGGATGGGTGAACAGGATACTCATAGAAGCCTCCTTGTAAGTTATTTAGTGCTCCAGTATGAGGTGTTTGGTAATTTTTATGACCTTATGAACTTTAGCACTTCTCTGACCGTTTCCTGCCCAATCTCTTAGCAGTTTTTTAAGTCCTTGATTCCTATATTAAATTCTCTATTCTTGAATTACTGGGAGTCACTCTGGGTCTCTGAGTGAAACAGACTAATGCACCAGTAATATCATAGAATAAAATAAGCAAATGAATAAAAACCTTTGCTGCTGAGTTGATTCTGACTTACACTACCCTTATAGAACAGAGAACTGTACCATAGGGTTTCCAAGGCTGGTCTTTACAGCGGTAGACTGGCGAATCTTTCTCTGGATGATCTGTTGGCAGTTTTGAAACTCCCAACATTCATTGAACAGTCTAGTACTTAACCAGTGTGCCACCAGGGCTCCTGTCGTCAAGTCGGGTCCGATTCATAACAACCCTAGAGAGCAGAGTAGAACTGCCCCACAGAGTTCCCAAGGAGCACCTGGAGGATTTTAACTGCTGACATTTTGGTTAGCAGATGCAGCACTTAACCCATTATGCCACCACAGTTTCCTAATGCAAGATAGGAACAGGAAATATTTAGAATTTGTCTTTTCAGTTGTGAAAATTGGCCATACTTTTTCATCAAGAGAGAAAATTAAGTGTATCATTTACTATTCAAATAATAATGATATTAAATATTTTTGAGCACTTAACTATGTCTAAATGGCAATCCTGGTAGTGTAGGGGTTAACAACTATGGCTGCCCACCAGAAGGTCTGAAGTTTAAATCCAATCCTACAGTTTCTCCTTGGGAACACTGTGGGACAGTTTTGTTCTGTCCTATATAGGGTTGCTATCAGTCAGAATCAACTTGATGGCAAGACGTTTTTATCTGGAGGAGGGTTATGTTTAAATACTGCTCTAAGTAAATTATTTATCAATTTAACACTTTGAACTACATGGCAAGTACTGTTATTATACAATTAGTCAAGAGAGGAAGCTGAGGCAAGGATAGGCTAAGTAACTTGCCTGAGGACATACGGACAACGAGTAGAAGGTGAAGAAGTTCAAACTAGAAAGTTTGGCAATAGATCCTACACTTTTTACCTCAAGGATATATTTCTTTGACACTATATTTACCCTCACGACTCACAGTTTACACTCTACAGGTAACAACAACCTCACAGAGTGTTGTATTAAATGAGCTAGTATTCCTCAAATATGTAGCAAACTGTGTCCTCCATACCCAAAACACAAACAACACCAGAAAAAAATAAACTCACTGTTTTTAGAGTGGATTCCAATTCACAGTGACACTATACCACAGAGTAGAATTGCTCCATAGAGTCAACCTTTGAGTTAGTACGTGTAGCATTTAACAACTATGTAACCAGGGTTTCTGCACCTTTCGTAACAGGTATTGAAAAAGAGAACATCTTGTAATAGTGTTACTAGAATCGTTTTTAATGTTTGAACTTTCCTTAGTGAATGATATAGTAAATTTTCTGAAAAAGAAACTCAGCCTTGACCTTGTCCCTACCTTAGACAAACTTAATTAGCATATTTAAAATGATTATTGTGTTACATCAAATTGTATTTAGAAACAGTAAGTGTGCTAGATTAAGAAAAAGTTTGTGAATGAAAAAAATGAAGTATTTATTTTGTTGGAGACTAACTTGCAGAAATATGGTTGTTAATATGTTTTGTCTTTGAAATAAAAAGTATAAGGCTTAAATGTAAAAAAACTCAAATGTATTTAGGTGTTATGATAATATGGTTCAAAGGAATGGTGTTGGATGAATACATACACAAAACAAATTCATATTAATCCAATAACATTATTTAAAAACAAAGTATCATTAATACAGTATTTAAAAACAGGTTATATTGAGTCCCTGAGTGGTGAAAATGGCCAAGTGCTGGATTACTAGTGAAAAGACTGGTGGCTGAAACCCATCCAAATGCCCCTTAGCAGACAGGCTTGTTGATCTGCTTCTGAAAGGTTGCAGACTTCAGAACCCTATGGGGCTGTGCAACTTCGTGCGTGTGCAGTGGCTGCAAAAGTGGCTTACAAGTAACTAAAAGCAATCGCAACATATATATATACATATATACATAGCACTCCCTGAATACTCGAGAGTCAGTTCTACCCTGGCCCCTAGAGTCGCCATGAGTCGGATCCGACTCGATGGCACTTGGCTGGCATGCAAACACATATATATTACAAATATATGCAAACATATCCTACATAAAGCTGTACCATTTATTTAAATATATATATATTATATAAGTATTTACTTACTAATGAATTGTACAGTTTAGGAAATATAACCAATAAGTAATACTTTTCAATACTCTTATTAAATTATATAGCATAATAAATATGAGTGTAATGTAGGAAGATTTTAATCTTAATCTAAAGCGGCTGCATGTGTTTGGAAATAATTAACTACAATTTTAATTAGGAAGATAATACACACCTGGAATTATTTTCAAGTTCTCACTTATCTCAGGCACATAATGAGAGAATTAGAAAAGGATACCCAGCTACTATCACTGAACGTTTTGATCAAATAGCCTGTAGAAGAATCTTAATTAAGTGGGGAGAAATGTGTAAAATAATTGTAAATTGTTATAGACTTCAGACTTTCAGGAGTCGTGGAAGCCGGGTGAACTGAAGCCTTCATATAATCATTAAAACTTAAATGAAAAATATCCCTTCGATTCTTATTAAAACCTCATGATCGTTCAGCTTTACCAGTGAACAACATATACTTTGTGCATTGTACCATTTAAGAATCATCTGTATGGAATCAAACTGACCATAACTCAAAAGATTAGATAGTAAAAGTAGAGGGCAGTGAGATTTTGTTAAAGTGAGGCAGTTTGGAAAAGGAGGGTAAGAATGGTTGCCTAACTTGAAGAATGTTGTTAATGTAACTGAATTTTATGTACATTAACTCTAAAATTGGTATATATCCTGCTGTGTGTGTTCTTAACCCCAATAAAAAGCAAAATGATTATGAAAACAAAACAAAACTGGTGAGTTAATCTAAAACAAATTCAAACCAAACCCACTGCTATCGAGTCAATTCCTACTCATGGCAATGCTGTAGGACGGAGTAGAACTGACCCAGAGAGTTTCCAACGAGTGTCTATTGGATCCGAACTGCTAGCCACTTGGTTAGCAGCCATGGTTTCCAGCCACTACGACACTAGGGTTTCCAATAACCCTATAGTACAGTTGTCCAACAGGGTTTCCAAAGAGCTTCTGATAGATTCGAACTGCCAGTCTTTAGGTATGTAGTTGAGCTCGCTGTACCACTAGGCCTTGCAGGTAGTTTAAGGCCTTCAAAAACATGAAATTTTACTTTTCTTTTTTCCTCTTTTACATAGATTCTTTGATTTTCTGACAAAGTTACTCAGTATTATCTCTATGAAAGAAGCAGAAATCAAATCTGGATTGTATGCATGCTTTTTTTTAATATACATATATATAAAGTTTTATTTTAATAAGAAATGTTGGTTAGTAGTTATTTCTCTTTAATTTACAAGATTTTTGGTTTGCTGATTTTAAGAATAGAAGGGATGAAATGGAAATGGGTTGAAATCTCAAATCTGCAGGATATATTATATATAGTTTACTTAGGCAATCTCCAAGCAGTTTCCATGGCAGCTGGAAGTTAAACATGTGATAGCATAAATTATTTAAAGTTAGACATCTCTAAAGATATTAGAGTGCATGACTCTCTAAAGACAGGAAAGACAGGTAAACTAATTAAAGTCTAGTTTACCAATTTACATGTATATAGCTTATCAGTGAATGTATTTAATATATTTTTAAAATGTGGCTATATTTAAATTTAAGGGAAAAAAGGGATTATGATACATTGGAGACTTCAATTTGCAATTATGGGACCTGTCAAGCAGAATATATATTTCATATGTATCCAATATATTTTAAGTTCCACATTCCCTTGCATCTCCAAGAAAGCAGAATACCTGCGGTTTTTAGATCTCATAACCCATGCCTAAGCTCTCTAGTCACTATGGTAACTATACAGTCTCTTACAGTAGTACTGAATTTTATGTACAGTAACTGTAAAATTGGTATACGTTATGCTGTGTGTGTTCTCAACTCTACCAACAAAAACCAAAATGATTATGAAAACAAAGCAGAACAAAAAAACTGGTGAGTTAATCTAAACCAAATCCATTGTTATCAAGTCAATTCCTACGAATAGCAGTACTATAGGACAGAGTAGAACTACTGTCATGGATTCAATTGTGTCTTTCCACCCCAAAATGTGTGTTACTTTGGCAAAGCCATGATTCCCGGTATTGTGTGATCATCTACCATTTTGTCACCTGATTTGATTTTTGTATGTATTGTAAACCCTATCACAATAATGTTAACAAGATGGGTTAGCTGCAGTTATAATGATGAGCTCTACTAGATTAGATTGTTTCTAAGCCAGTGTCTTTTGAGATATGAAAGAGCGAAGCAAGCTGAGAGACAAGGAAACCTCGTATCACCAAGAAAGCGATACCAGGAGCAGACCACGTCCCTTGGGCCCGGTGTGTGTGAGAAGCTCCACAACCAGGGAAACATTTATGACAAGGACCTTTCTGCAGAGCCAACAGAGATAGAAAAGTCTCCCCTGGATCTGATGCCATGAATTCAGACTTCTAGTATGCTAGACTCTTAGAGAATAAATTTCTCTTTATTAAAGCTATTCACTTGTGGTATTTCTGTTATAACAATGCTAGATGACTGAGACATCCACCTACCACCACATAATCTTGAATAAGTTCCATGAATAATCAATATAGAAGTGAATTTGCTATCTCATTGATTTCTATGTAGCCTACCTTTGACAAGTGTATAATTATATTTATGAATTTAGTTAAGGAGGTTGTTTTCTCATTCTTCAGTAATGATGCAGTATCTAGTGGCAGAAAAAAATAAAGAAGTTTTATTAGCCATCACAGCTATAAAAAACTTATTTTCAGCGGGCTCTCTGCACCCCACGTTGGTGAGTGGCGTCTGGTGTCTTAAAAGCTGCCAAGCTGCCATCTGAGGGCAGAGCAAATTGTCCCAACTCACCAGGAATGGATGCTCACCGAGGACCAAAACGACATGGGAGAAAGACAACCCAGAAGACAGAGAGACCCACATAAGTGAGTGCCTGCATCGACTTGAGACCGGAAGAACAGGATGGTGCCCAGCCACCACCAGTGATAGCTGCCATGGAGCTCGCAAAGTTGAGCGTCACTGGCAACACAAGAATAAAAAGGGGGGCACCCTGAAATCTCAACTAAAAGACTGCAATTGATGGTCCAGCGGCTTCAGCGTTCCCCTGGGAGCATGGATCCTGGCCCTGATGCTGCCTTTGCCCATAAATCATAAAGAAGATCCACTCTTCGGACAGGAGTGGATTGGACTTGGCGATGCAGAGTGACCACATATTGGATGCACTTTATGGTTCTATGCATCTGTAGGATATCATCCTGCTGACCTGTGGCTGGAGGAAGGAGAGTGGGTGGAGAGGAGGGGAAAGGAGACTGTTGGGAGGATGAGACATGTATGGAGCAGAGAGGAATAGTGTGCAGTCACCGGACAGGGAGAGCAGTGGAAGCTGCATATAGGTAGACACGCAAATTTATATGGGAATGTACATTTTCACTCAGTCATAATAAAAAAATAAAACAACAACAATAAACAAAACTTATTTTTTCATACAACTATATGTGCTAATTGGGGAGCAAAAGGTGGCAAATCTAATAGATCTATTTTAAAGTTTTTCATTCCCATGTTGCAGATTCAATTATTTTGATAATTGTTGGTGATAATTCTCCAAAACTTTCAAAATATGTATTCATATGCACATGTGTGCATATTGTTTCTGCCATTGAGTCAGTTCGGACTCACAGCTACACTGTGTAATACATGATGAACCACTGCAAGGTCCTGCACTGTCTTTTCACAGCCACCGCAGTATTTAACCCCCGTATGGCAGCCATCGTGTCAGTCCATCACTGAGGCTTCGTTTCCACTGAACCTCTACTTTTGGAAACCTTATAGCCTTCCAGGATTAGCACCTCCCAACAACATATCTAAAGTCTGTAAGATGAAGTCTCACCATCCTCTCTTCAAAGAAGCATTCTGGGTGCACTTCTTCCAAACAGATTTGTTCATTCTTCTAGAAGCGCGTAGTATATTCTATGTTCTTCACCAATATCACAATATAAATTAGTCAATTTTTGGTCTTCTCTTTTCATTGTCCAGTGTTCACATGCATGTGGGACAGTTGGAAAGAACAGGACTTGGGTCAGGTGGGTCAGGTGCATCTAAGTTCTCCAGGTGAAATCTTTTTTTTTTTTTAATACTTTAAAGAATTCTTTTGCAACAGATATTTCCATTACATTATTTGATTTTTTCACTGTTGCTTCAATGAGCATTGCTTATGGATCCTAATAAAGTGAAATTTCTAGACAACTTCAGTATTTTCTCCATTTATCATGATGTCACTCATTGGCCCAGTTGTAAGGATTTTTGTTTCCTTTATATTCAAGTGCAATCTATACTGAAGGCTGTAGTCTTTGATCTTCATCAGTAAGTGCTCCAAATTTTCTGTTTTCAGCAAACAAGTTTGTGTCATCAGCACATCTCAGGTTGTTGATTAGTCTTCCTCCAACTCTGTTCCATGGTATTCTCCATGCAGTCCAACTTTTTAGATTATTTGCTCAGCACACAAATTGAATAAGTATGCTGATAGGACACAACTCTGACACACACTTATTTAATTTTAAACCAGACAATATCCCTTTGTTCTTTAGGAATGATTGCCTCTTGCCTGTGTACAGATTACCCCTGACCACATTTACGTGTTCTGGAGTTCTCATTCTCTGCAACATTAGCCATAATTTGTTATAATCCTTACAGTCAAATGTCTTGTATATTCAGTAAAACACAGGTGAACTTCTTGTATTCTCTCTTTCAGTCCAGATTAATCCAACATCAGCAATAATATTCCTCCTTCCATGAATTTTTCTGAATCCAGCTTGAATTTCTGACACTTCCTTTTCAAAGTACTACTGTAACCATTTTGAATAATCTTCAGGAAAATTTTACTTGCATGTGATATTAATGATACTGTTCGATAACTTCTGCATTTCATTGGATCACCTCTCTTTGGAATAGACAGATAGATGAACCTTTTCCAGTTGACTGACCAGGTACCTGTCTTCCAAGTTGATTTACCAGATACCTGTCTGCCAAATTTCTTGGTAAAAACTGGTGATCACTTCTAGTTTTGCATCTTTTTGTTGAAGTCTCAATTAATATTCTGTTAATCCTGGAACACTGGCTTTTCACGGATGCCTTCGGTGCTGCTTGGACTTCTGCCTTCAGTACCATCATCTCTGATGATATTCTGTTTCCTCACATGGTTAAACATTGACCACTTCTTATGCGTATAGTGATTCTGTTTATCTCTGTAATCTTCCTTTGACATTCCCTGCACAGTTCAATTTTTTGCACATAGAATCTTTCAACAGTTTGACTTGAAGCTTGATTTTTTTTCCATTTTTTTTTTTTAGCATGAGAAATGCCGAGCATGTGCTTCCCTTTTGTTTTTTAATTAGAGGTCTTTGAACAACTCATCATCACACTTTGTCTTTTCAAGATGCCTTCTGAAACCTTCTTCTATTCATCTCCTTTTACTGCATCCTTTCTTCTGTTCTCGTTATCTACTGTATGTTTGTCAGCAAATTTCACAATCCATTTTCTTTCTTTCCTATATTCTGAATGACCTTTTGCTTTTTTCATGTATGATGCATTTGTCATCCCATCGCTCTTCTTATCTTCAGTCATTAGTGTCTAACACATCAAATTTGTTCTGGAGATGGTCTTCAAATTCAGGTGGGGTGTACTCAAAGTGTACTTTGGCTATTGTGAACTTTTTATTTTTCTTCAGCTTCCACTTGAATCTGCCTAAGAACAATTGGTGGTCTACTCTGCAGTTGTCCACTGGCCTTGTTTTGATTGTTAACATTTAATTTCTCCAGCATCTCTTTCCACAGATGTAGTTGATCTGATTCCTGTGTATTTCATTTGTTGAAGTTCAAGTGTATCATTTAAATTGTTGAGAAGCTATGTTTTCATTTAACAAGCTGTTCGTATTGCAATATTCCGTCATGCAATCTCAGGCATAATTTCTGTCACCAAAGCCGTATTTTCCAAACACTAATCCTTCTTCATTTTCAACTTTTGCACTCCAATCACTAGTAATTATTAATGCATCTTGGTTCCATATTTGATTAATTTAAGATTACAGAAATTGATTTAAAAAAATTTATATTTCCTCATCGTTTGCACTAGTGGTGTGTGCGCAAATTCAAATAACAGTCATGTTCACTAGTCATTGCTGTAGGTGTAGATATTACTCTATCACTGACAGTATTGTACTTCAAGATAGATCTTGACTTTTTTTTTAGCAATGAATGTGATACTGTTCCTCTTCAAGTTGTCATTTCCAGCATAGCAGACCATACGGTTGTGTCATTCAAATGTCATTCAAAATGGCCAATAGCAGTCAATTTTAGCTCACACATGCCTAGGATATTACTTTTTAAGTATTTCGTTTCAGTTTTGGTGACTTCCAATTATTCTACCTTGATACTTGGTACATTCCATATTCTTATTACAAACATACATTTGCAGCTGTTCTCATTTGGCAAGTGACATATCAGCCAATGACGGGATGAAAACCTTACTCTGCTTAAAGTCAAGTCTTTGAGGAGGAAGCTCTTCTTGATGTGTATCTTGAGTGCCTTCTAACACGTGGAATTTATCTAGCAATCTCTCTTCTGCTTTTGAAATGGCATTTGTTTTCCATAAAGATAGAGGTCTTCCTGGTGTAGGTTAAGTACCCGGCTGCTAACCAAACCAGAAGCAGATCAAATCTCCAGTTGCTCTGAGGGAAACACACGTAACAGTGTGCTTCCATAAAGAATAACAGCTTTGGAATCACTATAGAGCGATTCTTTGGGTCCTAAAATGTCTTCATGAGCCAGCGTTGACTCAAGGCAGTGGGTACTATGAAGAGAAACTACACTTTACCAGTAACATTTTACAGTCCATTATTATTTAGATACACTTTATTGTCTCCCTTTATCTAAAGAACCACTTTTACTCCATTATATCGTGTCACTAGGCATAGCAATCGACTTGGAAGCACACAACAATAACAGCATAAAAACAAGAATATTTTATTTAAAAATAGGCAAGTTTTTTCTACACTAAACATATTTGATGTAGTGTCTAATATGTTTATTATTTTAAAATCATAAACATCATTTGTAACCATATAATTTACCGCACTACAGGGTCACTATGAGTTGCACCTGACTAGATGACAATGATTTTTTTTTTTTTTATTCTTGTAAGGATAAATTTGGAATTTTTCAGAAAATAAAATTGGCATAAATTTTTATGAATTTCACCCAACTGTACGAGCCAGAGAGAGATTAAAAAAAAAAAGTTCCTTTGAGTCAATGCTGACACATAACAACCCTACAGACAGAGTAGAACTGTCCCACAGAGTTTCTAAGGAGCACCTGGAGGATTTGAACTGCTGACCTTTTGGTTAGCAGCTGTACACCTAACCGCTACACCACCAGGCTTTGTAGAGAGAGATAAAAGAATCAGAATTAAGTTAAAAATATAAAATGAAATAGTTGAACAAACTGATAAAAATAAAATCCAAACCAAAACAGCATTGTAAACAAAGTCAAATTCTTTCTATGGGTAGTAGAAATTTTGAAAACATTAGTGCTAACATTCCCATGAAAGTTTTTCCTCAAGGAATTGATAGTTTCTTAAAATTAAATGTTATTTTCAAATGATAAGACTCTGTTTAGTTACTAAATAATGTGCCCCACTTATGCTGGTAGTGCTGGATGCATTTTATTTTTTATTTGTTTTTATTTATTTTTTAATATGAATGAGTGAAAATGTACATTCCCATATAAATTTACATGCCCACCTATATGCAGCTCCCACTGCTCTCCCTGCCCAGTGACAGCACACTATTCCTCTCTGCTCCATACATGTCTCATCCTCCCAACAGTCTCCTTTCCCCTCGTCTCCACCCACTCTCCTTCCTCCAGCCAGAGGTCAGCAGGATGACATCCTATTGATGCAAAGAACCATAAAGTGCATCTAATATACGGTCACTCTGCATCGCCAAGTCCAATCCATTTGTGTCTGAAGAGTGGACCTTGGTTATGATTTATGGACAGGGGCAGTGTCAGGGCTAGGGGCCATGCTCCCAGGGGAACCCCAAAACTACTGGACCATCAATTGAGGTCTTTTAGTAGAGATCTCACAGTGCACCCCTTTTTATTCTTGTGTTGCCAGTGAGACTCAACTTAGTGAGCTCCATCGTGGCTATCACTGGTGGTGGCCAGGCACCATCCAGTTCTTCTGGTCCCAAGTCGATGTTGGCACCCACTCATGTGGCTCTCTCTGTCTTCTGGGTTGTTGTTACCCCGTGTCATTTTGGTCCTCGATGAGCATCCGTTCCTGCTGAGTTGGGACCATTTGCTGTTCCTTTGGATGGTACTGGTTGCATGAAATTGGTGACAGCATACATTAGAAACAAGAACAATATTAAGTGGACTTCAGCATAACTTGAGTACTCCTTCCATCTTAACCCAGTATTGCAAGGATAGAGTAGCTGGGGCAGGGGGCAGGGGACCATGCTCTTAGGCGAAATCAAGGCCAATTGGCACAACTAGTGTTTTGCTAAGCGGGCTCTCTACACCCCACATTGGTGAGTGGCATCTGGGGTCTTAAAAGCTGCCATGCTGGATGCATTTTAATAGTTAAAATCACATGAAAATTAAATGGGTCATTCAACGGATTGAGGAAAACAGACTGTATTAAAGAAGGTTTTAAAAATTAAAAACCCAGTAAAGAAAATACTTGCAACATCTGTTATTTTAAGTATACAATATTTTAAGATGTTGAAGCCCATATGCCAGGAAAGTACTAGACAAACCAAATCCTAAACAATGTGATTTTATAGTAGAGTAGGGCTAGTGAAATATATTCAAATGTATCTTTAAAACGCATTGCATTTCAATTAAAGAGAATACATAAACAATCATTTTGCTTTAATAAGAAAACTACAAAGCCTCATATTAAAAATATATTTTTATTTGTAAATTAATGATCAGGAAGGGCAGAATGCTTTTGTAACAAATTTATGACACTATAAGATTCTAATCAATACATAATTAAAATTCAAATGGGCAAACATTTTAAATGATCTTGAGACTAGACTAATAATTCAATGAATAAAAAGATTTAGCTCTAATAACCTACTTGGTTGTCAGAATTTTTACTCAGAGAGGTGGAAACAATGTAAGAAACATTGAAACAATTTATAGTTACTAAAATGATAAATGGTAACTAAAGTAGCATTAGATATATTCTATATTCCATATTGTATTCCATTGGAAAAGAGTAACAGAAAACAGGAGGTGAGCTAACGAGGCTGAGTGTATCTTAACTAAAGAAGAGAGGTTCTGGCAAGGAGTTTAAACTAGTTTACTATTTAAGGTCTATAAGGAACGAGATGTACATTTCTTCACTCCCACTTCCTTTCAGGTATTACAAAAACCATGCTTATTTATTATTTAAGCCTCTCAAATATGGAAAAATCCCACCTATCTGACAGTTTATCTTATTATGGTGGCTCGTGGGTTGCTTTGACACTGGGTGCTCTGCCACAGAAATTTCAAATACCAGCAGGGTAGTCTTTGGTGGACACGTTTCGGTAGTTCTTGCAGACTAATACAGAATAGTCCAAAAGGCCTGGCAATGTACTATTGAGAATTAGCCAAGGAACTTTCTCCAATTGTCTTGAGCTGGACATTTCATCAGGAGGGATCAATTGCTGGGGGACAGCACTGGGTTTGGTAAAGTAGGGGGTCAGGTAGGGTCAGGAAGACACTCAGTGAGACGGATTGCCACAGCTGCCACAATAGTCTCAAATATACCGGCAATCATGAGAATGAAAAAGAACTGGGCAACATTTTGTGTTGTTGTACACAGTGTTACCATGAGTCGGAGTTGACTGGATAACAGCTCTCTCTCTCTCTCTCTAATGTGGAAATAGTTGTAATCACATAATAGCCTATATTCTTTCTCTCACTTATACCTTTGAAGTGGTAATTCACTCAGTATGGACTGGCCTTCCTTAACATGCCTATTAAATGTATGCTCAAAACTCAGTCAATAGCTTATCTCCTCGAAGAGATATTTTTCAGTTACAAGAGGTAGAATTGAACAGTTCTGTAGAAAATTGCCATGGAAACATTCACTGAGGACTTATTATACATTCTTGGCAAAGGTTTTTTTTAAAAAAAAAGTAAAATAAAAAAGAGTGACCTTGGCAGCAGCCAGCTTCGAACTTTGCTAGGCTTTTAATCTCCAACTTGTTGTGTGTCTTAACATCACCACTGGGCTCAGTTCTTTACTAAAAGGACTCAGGAAGGCGTTTATACTCGTGGTTAGAGTTTACTGCAATCAAATGATACAGATTAAAAACAGGAAAGGAAAAAGGCCTGTGGAGAGAAGCCCAGGAAAAACCAGGCATAGCCCTCCAGTTATCTTTTCCCAGGAAGAATCACATAGATGCACTCAATTCTTTGAGACACAGTGTGTGACAACACATGCAAGGTTTTGTCAACCACGAAAGCTCACTAAGTCTTGGTCTCTGTGACTTTTATCAGTGATTAGTCATATAGGCATATAGTACTTCTGTAACTACTCAGACTCCAACGTAAAATCAGGCATTCACCAAAAGCCACATTTTAGCATAAATTGATCAAACTAATACCATGTCGTCCAACACTTCAAATATTAAAACAAACAAACAAACAGCTAGAATATTACAGGGCTCAGAGCTCGTCTCTTAGGAGCTGGCCAAGTCCAGTCCTAAAGATATGATTTCACTGGAGATGTGCAGAGTTTGGATAATGTTGGCCTACTGAATTAACTAATTAAACTAACTAACTAATTAAATTAATTAATTTTCCTACACATTAGCCAAACATTCCCAAATTTATTTCTCATTCTGCATGTTTCATAACCATGATTTTTTCTCTCTGCTCCTATTAGATATTTATTTGCCTTTGTATACTCCGGTTCTTGCTTGGTTGCCCTTCTAGTTCATTGATCCTCTAATATGATTCTATCGTACCAAGCTAATCCTTAGACACAAACCCATTGTCATTATTGAATCCATATGACTTGCTTTTTGTCCTGGATGAGAACAACTTTTAGAGCGTCTGGGAACTCTCTTCACTGGTAATGTCACGTGATAACACACATACCTGCATTTCTCTTTACAGTCTCTCTACTACCTTTTGCTTGAGGAGTCTTTGCTTGAACATTCCTGTCTATTTAATCTCTTTTTCCCCACAGCATCAATTCTTCCTGGCATGTGGCTTACCCTTAAAGATGATATCTCTAGCTGATATTCCTGCTTTTCAATTTTAACAATAATAAACTAACTTTTTCTCAGTTTTATCTATTTATTCAATGTTGTGGATTGAATTGCGTCCCTCCAAATGTCTGTGTAGCAATTTGGCTAGGCTGTGTTTCTTGGTATTGTGTGATCTTCCTGTATGTTGTAAATCCTGCTTCTGTGATTTACTGAAGGAGGATGGGAGGTAGTTGTGTTGGTGGGGCAGGACTCATGTGTAAGACTGTGTTGTGCTTTGAGGCACTCTTAGGATATCAAGGAAGGAAGGAGAATTGGGTAGAGGTTGAGAACTTCATACCATCAGAAAAGAAGCAGTCCCATAAGTCCATCCCTTGGAAGCAAGATGCCTGTACCTCAGAAACTCCTAGTGTAGGGGAAGGAGAGAAAAACTTACCCCGGAGGTAACCCTCAATTTGGACTTTTAGCCTACTCTACCTTGAGGAAATTTCTCTCTGTTTAAAGCCATCCACTTCTGGTATATCTGTCATAGCAGCACTAGATGGCTAAAAGACTCAGATTCATCCTGATGTTGTATGCTGCGTGTAGGTATGCATATCCATATTGAAACATTTTTTAAAATATTGTAATTTTAAAAACAATCAAAGGGCTTTGTTAACAAAAAGTAAAGGCAAGAACATGTCAGAAATTTAGGACTCAACTTCAGGGTGTAGATCAGAAATGAAAACACGGCTTAATTTTATATACCAATGATTTCAAATAAAATGTGTAATATTGTATAAAATATAATTGCAATATAATATAATATTGAAATGTTTTATTCCTTCAACAGGAGGACTCATAAAACAAACTGTACAAGAGGTTAAATTTTAATAATGAGACATTTATAAAATATATCATTACACCATCATGCTAGTACATTGTAATAGTCAGTGGAAGAATGATACGAGGTGGTGAGTGAATTACAGCTCAGACAAGACAGACTGAGTGTAAATCTTGGCTCTGCCAACTGGTAAGTTACTTAATCAGCTAAGACTCAGAGACCTAATTGACAAATGCAACTATTAATAGTACATACTTGATGGGGTTTTGTGGGATTTAAATAAAATGATGTATGCTCTTAACACAAAGCCTATTACCCAAGTCCACCATTCAAAGACCACAAGTATCATCTATAGCATGCTGCTCCAGACTGGCTAACATTTTAACATACCTTCTGGTGTGAGTTCTTTATTTTTCTTAACTGGAGAAAACTGTGAACTATTTCTTTTGAGAAGCACAAACTCATAAAACTATTCTGTGTGACTATAAAATTGTATACCTTTAAAAAACATTTACCTAATTCCATTTGCTCTCCTTCCATGAACAACAAAAGCCCATGGATTACAATTCAGTTTCCCATGCAAAATAGTCAACGGGGAAGAACTGGATGGATGAACTAAATTGAATATTCTGGTTAATTTATTGCATGTGCTTTCAACCTAGGTTAATAGATTGTTCCTTGTACATCAATTCTGTGTGAGCTTTATTAGTGGATCAAACACTCAAAAGACTTGTTATTTAGAGGTATGCTGATGAAATTGAAATTACGGGAATCTACAGATTATCATTAAACCTTGACATGCTGTAACCGGTTCTTGAAACAATGTCTGGGGAGTCAATATACTTCTTTGTGGAATTCTTTCTCTGCAACAAGAATTGAGCTTATGGCAAGAGCCTAACAGAAGGATTCATTTCTCTTCCCACTTGAACATTCTAGAATAATACAGAAATTCTCATAAATTTAATGATACGGTTATGCAGAGTCAAAAGCACCTTTGAAAAGTTGTCTATGTCTGTTAATAAGACATATGGTCTTATCAAACTTCCCTTTTACATTTCCAAAATTTTTCCTGTAATTTTCAAATGAATAAATTGATATTCACAGAAGTGAGGTTAATGAGCCAAAATCATTTAATTGTTGAATTTGGGGGCTGATAATATTGAGATTATGCAATATGTTTTGTGCATCAAACTTGTGAAAAATACCACAGTGTGTGTTACAACAAAAATAAGTAACACATTTTTCCTGTTCTCAAAGAAGATTACCCAGTGGTGTGTATGTTTAAGTGTTCAGCCACTAAAAGATTAGTGGGTCACATTCAACCAGAGATACCTTGGAAGAAAGGACTGGTGATCTACCTCTGAAAGGTTACAGCAATTTGGAAATCTTGTGAAGAAATGCAGTTACACTCTGAAACAAAGGTAGTCAACCTTAACCGGAGCTGACTTTATTACAACTGGTTTTGGGTTATCATCAAAGAATTTTAACATATTAAAAAAAAGAAAAAGTTGAAAATAACTATGCAAATTAAAACATCAACTAAGTGATGTAAAAGAATGGTGAAAATTTGCTATGCAATAAAGCAGGAGGAAAATGAACTATATTGTTTAAATGTTCCAACCAAGAACTTTCAGTTTATTTCCTGAGTTGAGAAAATCATTTGTTTCCTCCCTATTCATTTTTTGCCTAGTCTTTGCCTTCATTTGGAAGTGGTCTTCAAGTAGAATAACCACGTGGTGGTACACCGTATGCCTTTTTGAGCATGGTTTTACTCACTGATCCCCGTTACTGAGGGCAGATGTTGCACACACTTAATTTCACCATTTTAACACTTTTGCATTTCTTAATGTTCATCCATTAGCACATAGTCCATTAGTCTTGTACCGCAGAACTGATCACACAACTGTGTGAGGTTATTTTTCTCTCCACATTTTCTCCTTTGATGCTTGCAATCACATCAACAGAAGTTCACACTAAAAGAAGCATTTTAGACCTCTGAAAGATAATAAAATGTCATCTAGGCCTTCCCTTTATTTTACAAGTTAAGAAACAGCCATTAATCTAGAACTCTACATTAATTTTTTTTCATTAGTGTATTCCCATGCTTTCCAGAGCCTGTGTTTTGACTTGTTCTAATCTCTGAAATCAAAACATGAACTTTTATTTATGCTTAAAAAAGGCACAAAAGGAAAGTTAATACTATGTATTAGAATTATTCATATTCCCATACTCTAAGTGAAATGACTTAATAATTACACTGACAGCATTTTATTATTAAATTATACATAATTTTAATATAGCTCATTCTTGATAAATAAGGTGTTATTTTAGAACTTTACATGATGGATTCCTGGATATTTATTCATTGGTACACAGAGTAAATTGGGCAACTTACTTAGTTATTTCTAGGTAAAGAAATGCAATAGCAGACATTTCTTTTTCTGTACATATGTCTGTGTGTATGTATATAATAGTTTTTGTTTTTATTTTGTTTTGTTTTTATATTTTGTCCTTCAGTAATCGATACTGTTATAATAAAATTACTGCTGGTGGCCTGAGTCTCTTATAAATATGAGAACTAGCTCCTAGAAAAAGAAATGTTGGATTTGATTTAATATGTACTAAATAATATAAAGATTTAATGATATATTCCATCTATTCCACTAAATTATTATTCACTCTGCAAAAGCTGGGACTCCTGGTGGTGCTGTCATAAAAAGCTCCACAACTAGCGAAAAAGTTAGTGGTTTCAATCCAGCAGGCACTCCTCGGAAATGCTGTAAGGCAGTTCTACTCTGTCCTATAGGGATGCTGTACATCAGAATCAACTTGACAACAGCACATTACTTTGCTTTGGGTATGCAAAAGCTGGAGTATCAGTAAACCAAACCCACTCCTACTGAGTTAATTTTGACTCATAGCAAGCCTACAGAACAGGTAGAACTGCCCCACAGAATTTCCATAGAGCACCTGGCAGATTTGAACGGCCGACGTTTTGGTTAGCATCTTGTAGTACTGTAGTACTAAGCCAACAGTTTTAGTAAAGGATATACATAGGATATATCTATATGTATCAGTAAAGGACACATATATAACACACACATATACACACAGGATATGAGCCCTGACAGTTAAGTTTCAAAACTGATCCTAGAAAAAAGTGCTACACACCTCATTGCTGATTATCACTATGGTCACCTTCAAAGTACTTCTCTTAGGAAGCTACACACAAATGGTAGTGCCTATTCCACCCTTCAAAACAATTTTGTTACTCATTTTCTGCAATGGCCATCAGAGCTGTTTTTGATGTCCTGAATGTCACCAAAATGTCTTTTTTTCAATATTCGGTTTGTCTTCAGGTAGAGAAAAAAGCCATTGGAGGTCAGCTCAAGCAAGTAGGAAGGGTGTCCGATACAGTTCTTTGTTTACTGGCTAAACACTCCCTCAGAGACAACTTTTAAATTTGTGAATTGCCACCATCCTACTGTGATCAATGGTTATTCCAGAAAGAGTTACAAAATTGCTTTGAAGGGGAGACTAGGCACTGGCATCAGTCCATACCTTCCCAAGGGGAGTACTTCAAAGATTACTGTAATGATATTCAGCAACAAGGTATATAGCACTTGGGCTTAATTGTCAGACCTAATATATAAAGGACGTTTATCTTCCACTTGTCTGTCTGTCTGTCTGTATACACATACATGCAACCTAGGAATCTTTAGTTTGATAAAGGATGTAAAGGACTGGAACAGGTTATTAGAAACTTTGGATTTAGAACTTTCTGTAATTAACTAAATGGTTTTGGCCTATTAACTTAGACTGAATCAATGGCACGTAAGTAGTAATTCAACATTCATGAATATTTTATGAAAGAAAATGAAATTCAACCTTGCTCCTTGTGGCTGGATCAAGATCATTTTGAACCATGAGGCTATCTGGAAAAGAGCTGCAATGAAAAATGGATTCAAAAATGAGACCAAAACAAACAAACAAAAACAATTAAGACATGTGAGTCATTGAGAACTTTAGTGAGAATTTTTTTTTTTTTTTGATTACGTGAAAATGTTCAATCTGTCCTAGTCACCTGGTACTGGTCTAACAGAAAATACCATGAGTGGAAGGGTTTATGATGAGAAATTTTATTGTCATAGCCCGGTAATCCACAAATCCACTCACAAGGTGCAAGTCCATTCAATAAGAGACGTTACCACAGTCCGGTGGCTGAGTCCAAATCCAGGAATCTCGGATCCAAAGGACGTGCTTGCTCTCGGTTGTGCTCCTCTGTTGGTGGTGTGAGGTTCCCAACTTCCTCTGCTCACTTCTTTTCCTTATATCCCACAAACTTGTAACTTGAGTGCTGCCTCACTAACAGAACTGCAGCCCGTTCTCCATCATCAATATCACAGAGGCAGGATTTACAACACATGGGAGGAAGTATACCATATTGGGACTCCTAGCTGAGTCAAATCAACACACACATTTTCGGGGGAACACAGTTCAACCCATGATGCCCATGATACAATCCAAATTAAATTTGCATGCCAAACTATCTGTAACTCCTTCTGCTCTCCTTGCCTGGTGACAGTACACTCCTCTTTTTCATTCTATATGTGTCATATCCTCTTAAAAATCACCTGTCCCCTCCTTTCCACTTTCTCCTCTACCATCTGGAAAGAGGCCAGTAGGACAACATCTTATAAATGCACAGAACCATAAAGTACACTCACCATACGGTCATACTCTATCACTGAGTCCAGTCCATTCTTGTCTGAAGAGTTGATGTCAGTAATGTTTTCTGATCATGGACAGCAGCAGGTCTAGAAGGCCCAGGCTGCTGGACCATCAGTGACAGTCTTTAGCGTTCTTGAGGTGCACACCTTTTTTTTTCTTGTTGCCACTGGGACTCAACATTGTGTGCCCCATCACAGCTGTCATTGGTGATGGTCAGGCACCATTTGGTTCTTCTGGTCACATGTTGATTCAGTCACCCACTAACACGGGTCCTTTTGTCTCCTGAGCTCTTTTTCCCTCATGTCTTTGTTGCTGTTGGTGATCAACTGTTCTGGCTAAACTTACAAAATAAAACAGGAAAGGAAGCAAATAAACTGAATAAGAAAGGAGATGGGAGATGTCAAAACAGACCCAACTGGAATCAGAAATATCATAACAGAATACTAAAAAAGACTGTGCTTGAACAGATTTGGAAACCTAGATTTACATCACCTACCGAAATTATATCAAGGAGAAAAAGAATAACTCAATAAACTCAACACAAAGGAAGAGATTGAAAAACTCATCAAAAAAACTACCAACCAAAATATTTCCTGGCCAAGGCGACTTCACCAGAGGATTCTACCACACTTTCATAGAGAAGTGAACTCTAATATTACTCGGACAATTTCATAGTGTAGAAAGAGATGAAATATTCCCAAATTGATTCTACGTAGCCAACACAACCTTGATACAAAAGTCAGGGACAGATCCAGAGAGTCTGAAAGAATTTCTTTTCAGAATGGGAATTAGACAAGGTTGCACAGTTTCACCACTTCAATTCAACACTGTACTAGAGGTTCTGTAGGTGGTCTCTTAACTCTTTTGATAAAGTAATGGTATTGATTTGGTGATTTCATACTTGATGATCTCTTTGTTGGTATAAAGGAATCCTACTGATTTACTTCTGTTTTTCTTATATCCTATAATTTGCTGAGCTCTTCTATTAGGTCCAGTAGTTTACTTACAGATTCTTTGGGATTCGCTACATATGCAATCAAAGTATCTGCACATAAGGAGACTTTAACTTCTGCTTTGCCAGTGCAGATGCCCTTAATTTCTTTATCTTGTCTAATCACTCTGCCTAGAACCTCTAGTACAGTGTTGAATAGTAGTGGTGAGAGTGGGCATCCTTGTCTAATTCCCACTCTCAAAAGAAATTCTTCAGACTCTCTCCACTCTGGATGATGTAGGTGGTTGCCTTTGCATAGATGCCCTTTTTTGCATTGAAGAATTTGTCTTACTACTTTGCTGAGAGTTTTTAGCATGAATGGCTGTTGGACTTTGTTAAATGGCTTTTCTGTATCAGTTGACAAAATGAAGTGATTCTTATACTTTATGCTATTTTTGTGGTTTATCACATTGTTTTTCTGATGTTCAACCAGCCTTGCATCTCCAGTATGAATTCAACTTGGTGATGATGAATTATTATTGTGATACATTACTGAATTCTATCGGCAAGGATTCTGTTGAAGATTTTTGCATCTATGTTCCTGAGTGATACTGGTCTGTAATTTTCTTTTTTTGTGAGATCTTTCCCTGACTTTTGTATCAGGGTTAACCTGGCTTCATGGAATGAATTTGGGAGAATTCCATCTCTTTCTACAGTGTGAAATTGTCTGAGTAGTATTAGAGTTCACTTTTCTGTGAAAGTGTGGTAAAATCCTCTGGTGAAGTTGGCCAGGACAGTTTTTAGTTGCCTAATTCTGTCATTTTATTATTAATCTGCTGGATTTCCAATCATTGACGTTCCATCAGTTCAAATAGCTTACTTAATTTTTCATTTTGTTTTGTGGAATTTTGTTTAATGTCTAGGGGGGCTTCATATATAATCATTTTAAACATGAGCTCTGATAGTTTCAGAAAGACTACTTCATCTAGGACGTTTTTTGATTCTTTATTTTGGGAATTTTCTGGAGCCATGGCAGACTGTTTTTTTAAATAGTTAGCAATTGTTTGTTGTCTGTGTGCCATCTAGAGGCAGTTTCATTTCCCTGGTTTCACCTCAATAAGAACTGCAGCGTAGTTCTAAGAGAGGAGTTGGTCACCAGCTGCCTTTGTGTCCTCTAGTGACTGGCCCCAGATGGACTCTCTGGGTTGGCAGACTTCACCTCCTGGCTGTCAAAGTCAGTGACCTAAGTAAGGAGTCACTGGGGTGCCATCAGCTGATGCTATGATGTGGATCAGTGAAAGGTGGAAGAGATGTTGTGAGACCACTCAGCAATAAGTTCTCCAGGTAGTCTTATTTTGAAAGGTACTTTACTGTTAAGCAGAGAAGTGTCCAACAGCTGCCAATATCAGTTAGGCCCTCAGGTGTGGCTGGCTCCACCTTCCAGTTGACAATGAAAGAATCCCATAGGCCATCTCCAGATGCTATGACATAGTTCAAAGTAGGGATGTGTTATAGCCTTGCTGCCATCTCAGCTGGGGCCTACCATAAGGTACAATTATCCTAAACACAGCTTTTCTGCTGGAGATGTGCTTTCTGAATCTCAGCTTGGGAACTAGGCACCCCCCCTCCACCCTGTTGAGACCTCCCAGCTGGCTAAGATGTCATCTCACCTGAGCTGCTCTTCCTGACACGAAACAGCAGAATCTATGGTGCAGCTCAGAAAAGAAAGAGCGGAGGTGCAGTGGTGCCCTCAGTCAGCAACTGGGTTCTCAAAATGTAATTATCACAATCACAGTCTTTCTGCTGTGCTACACGCTGTTTACTTAAGCATTGCAGTTCAGCATATTGGCTGGCTCATGCTCAACTGTCACCTCCCTGATAGCACAGAAAGGCACCAGTACCTGCAGTCTTCCCAAACGGTGAGTCAGCTGAAGCAGGATTCAGCATGCACTGCCTCATGTTAGAGAGAGGTAGCTTCCTGTTTAATGGCATATGGTCCAATCTGACAACTCCATGCTATATCCTTGGTCTCCCTGGATGTCCATGCTGCTCCATTCATTTATCATTCCAGGCCTTAATTTCTAGAGGGAACTGAGGACACATCTGCCAACTTGACTCCATGCTGGAAATTTTGTTTCCTCATAGCCAGTAATTCTTAGGCTACTACTACTCAGCTACCTGTAACTCTTATTCTCAACTGATATGCCACACAGATAGAGCACCATATTTTTACACTGTGTATATGAGGCACACCTTCTACATTTATTTGCCAGCTTCTCCCTCAATTTGCAAGGTATTTTTTTAAGCACCACCATGCCATTTTTCTCTATAAGTTGCTTTAATATGCATATCTATATATATACATATACATTATAGTGTGCTTAAAGCACTTCATGGGGGAGAATTTGGCAAACAAACTCAGAAGGCATGTGTTATTTGTGTAAAAATATGGCACTGAAAGTCATAGCAAATTTCTCTGAAGTAATAGTGATGACAATAGAATTTCAGCATAAAACATTTTCAGGTATTTAAGTAATCTCAATGAACCACTATCATATTGAAAGATTTAGCTTATATCTGCTCACTGTCTACAAATTTGATGCTAGGCAGTTAGATGTAAATCCTGTTTTCATCACTAACTCCTCTGTGATATCAGTCAAGCTGGAAATCTAAGTATTTCAATTTACTGATCCATAAATGACAATATAAATGTCATAGTGAAGAACAAGGAGATAGAGTAAAAAGCTTTACATATGTTCCTAAAGTCTACCAAAGAAATCAATATGTTACAACTATTATTTATTTTTGTTTGCATATCAAAGCATTTATTTATGTGACATGCAAATGACTTCACAAATGACTAAGAATACAGTGGTAAACAAATTAATACATAGATTTAAAAAATGTGACTTAATAAGAAAGATAGACATTTGGAAGATAATTTAATAAATGGGATAATTTCTAAGATAAGTTCATTGCTGTCAATTTGATTCTGACTCATAGATACCCATAAGGCAGAACAAAACTACCTGTAAAGTTTCTGAGGAGTGGCTGGTGGATTTGAATTGCCAACAATTTGGTTAGTAGTCTAGCTGTTAATTACTGTGCCACCAAGACACAATGTCTAAGATAATGACACGAATACAATGCTGAAACAAAACACAGGCCGATCATTTATAGAAAGGAGTCATATAATTTGACACTTGAGCTTAGATACAACCAGTAATTAGGAGCTGGTCAAGTGGTAGATGATTGTACTAGACAAAAGGAGACCATTCCCTGAAGAGTGAAGAATCTATTCTATAATTTTGGTGTAAGGGGGTTCTGTGTTATCATGGAACCTCATATAGTTCAATAAAGTTTAAACAGATTATGACAGAAAGAAATGTAACCTCTATACAGTGGTTGAAGAGATATCAGGATTAGGGCATGACAGGCCTTGACAGTTTTGCTAAGAAATTTGCACTTTATCTCAACCTAGCTAAAAACCACTATTCGCTTGCTATATTCTAGTTTCTTGTTTTGTTTTCTTTTGAAATGTTCAAATAGGGTGATCATGTATGCTAGTTTGGTTATTGGTACTTTTGAAAAACTAATGTACTGTCACCAGGTGGCTAGAAATGTCACTAGATGTGAGAGCCCAGGAGTCCCTTTACTTTTCTTGCATGAATTCAGTTCTGGTTTCTAGATAGTCAGTCACCCAGGGTGTGGTGCAGGCTCTCTCTGCCTGTTCTAGATGGGTGATTGGTGTAGGCACAAGTATCTAGCTGTAGGCACTGAGAAAGTTAGAGGGCTAACAGCTGTCCCTGAGTATCTGTGAGGATGTCTTGTTCCCTTATGCTTGATGCTAGGTGAAGACACTGTTTCCATCTTGAATTTCCAGCTCGGGGAAGTTGGTAGATTTCCTCTCCCATCTTTCAGTTTGTTAAATTATCCCCTCTCTAAGTCTAGAAGGAGTCCTATTTCTGGCATAGTTAATGGCATCAGCCTGGAGCCAGGAACAGTTCAGAGAAGGGATGGGGATGCTTTAGGAAACCAGACAAATGTTTATCCCAAAGGAAGCATTTAGATCCCTATGAGACAGGTAAATACCAGGTACTTAGCTTTCGACGGTCATGTGCAGCTTTTCATTGGTTCTGGAGGTTCAAGTGTACCATCTACTACTCTTTACAATTTATAAAGATGTCCTCTAAATGCCATTGCTCCACTCACCATGCTGGCTGTGGTCAATTCCTGGTAGGTCAAATCTGACCTGTTCTAGGTAATTCTGGACATACTCTGCCTTCCCTGTTGCTCAGTCTGATTTCTCAGCTTTCTTTTTTATGTTCAAGGGCTCCTAGGATGTCATATGTAATCAATTTGGATCTCTATCTTTAGAAGGACCAAAAGAAGTGACTGACTACTCTGCCATCTTGGACCTGCCTCAGGTAAAAACCACTGTAAAACTGGTTGTGGGAGAGGGAAAGAGGTATGGAATGGGGAAGGGAACCAATTAAATACGCATAGGGCATGAATAAAAGAAGATAAATGACAAAAGTTCTAAAGATTTACTATTCAATAAGCACTGAAAATAAAAGTTGCCACTGAGTCAATTTCAACTCATAACAACACTATAGGACAGGATAGAATTGCCCCATACTGTTTCAAGGAGTATCTGCTGAATTCAAGCTGCCAGTCTTTTGGTTAGCAGTCGTGGCTCTTAACCACCAGGGTTCAGAAGGCGAAAAGATCGAGTCAAGTGGTCAGACTATGAGAATGAATGACTACAGCATTAGTCAATAAGATAAAAAAGTGAAAAGGAGCACAAAATAGACTGATGCAATTAGTTTCAACGAATTCCATCCATCAAGTGGAGTTTAGTTGGAAACAACCCTAATCTCTTGTACGCAAAGCCAAAGAATTATGAAATGCTACGTTTTGAAAACTGTCTTTCGATACTGAGTAGCAGCGACTTAATAGCACTGTAGGGAAAATAGTTTATTAGATCAGGCATAGAAAAACACAGGATATGCAAGAATAAAGGCAAAAAGAGATATACAATTCATAGAAAATGCCTCAAAAGTAAGACAGTTTTTTTTTAACGCATATTTTGTCATAATATGCCATCAAGTTGCTTCCAAGTGGTAATGACGCTATGTACAATAAAATGAAACATTGCCTGACACTGCACCATTCTAGATTCTTTTTTATATTTGAATCCATTATTGCAGCTCCTGAGGCAATCCCCCTCATTGAGAGACTTCCTGTTTTGCTGACTCTCCACATTACCAAGCATAATTTCCTGTTCCAGGGACTGTTCCTCCTGATAACATTTCTCCAGTACGTGAGAGGATGTCTCATCGTCCTTTCTTCAGTGCAGTATCTGGCTGTACTTCCTCCTTTTCAATCTTCTGGTAGTCCCTGATTCAGTATTGAATATATTTAAGTATGTTCAATATTTCTTGCCAACATCATAATTCAAAGGCATCAATTTTTTTTTCCAGTCTCGTTAATCCAACTTTCCTGTGCATATGAAGCAACTGAGAAGACCATAGTTTGGGTCAGGTGCTTCTTAGTCTTCAAAGTGACATCTTGCTTCTGAATATTTTAAATAGGTATTTGCAGCATATTTTCCCACCACAATATATTGTTTGATTTCTTGATTCTCAAGAGAGAGCTGATTGTGGATCCAAGAAAAATGAAATCTTTGACAACTACAATATTTTTTTCGATTTACATGATGTTGCTTATTGATCCAGTTATGAGGACTTTTTTTTTTATGTTATAATGTAGTCCATGCCAAAGGCATACTATAGTCTTTGTTCCTTATTAGTAAGTACTTAATGTTCTCTTTACTTTCAGTGTACCAGAGATTATCAACGTATATAAAGAGCTGCCTTGGAGGCTGTCATGACTTATGATGACCCTATATGTGTCAGATAACACGGTACTCCACAGGGCTTTTAATGGTTAATATTTCAGGAAGCAGGTTACCAGGCTTTTATCCTAAGACTTTTCTGACCAACCTTTTGGTTTGCAGTAAAGCCTGTTAACCATTTGCAACATAAAAAGACTCTAGTGTATATATTTTGTTTTTGTTGCTGTTGGGTGCTAACAGATAGTGAGTCAATATGCTACAGAAGAAAATACTGCCTGATCCTATGCTATCTGCAGAAACACTGTTATGTTTGAGACCATAGTTGCAGCTGCAGCCACTGTGTCAATCTATCTTGCAGGGGAAAAAGTTCTATTTCTCATATGGTATGCACTTCAACTTTTGATAAAAATCTATTTTCATTGTGATTAACTGTGATGATAAATCTTTTTACAAAGCAGTGTTAGGTACTTTGTCAACTTTCTCTTATCCCCAGAAGAAAATACTAATTCTTCATGTGCTTACTTAAATAAAAAACTATTTTCAGAGGAGACTCTGAGAACTTTGTGTAGATTTGTGAAGCATATTATCACAATAATAGCATTTAACTGTCAAAATTTGATTGACACCGATCAAAATGTCAGGACGAGTCCAGAACTTCAATGTTTCCTAGTTGTTTGCATACACGCACACATCTGCACACATACACACACACACACAGACATAATCCTTATTACATGTAATATTAATTATAAAATAGTTGTGTACAAAAAGCTCATCACAATATTTTATATACAGAAATAAACAAGTAAAGAACAAAGAATGTATTGATGGTCTTTATTTGTGCCCTCAAAATATGGAAACAAAAAATATGTACATTATTTTTGCCCATTGCCACTTCTATGTTCTTCAGAGAGCAGTAAGACCATACTCTGACCTAATAGTGATTCTGCATACATTAAGAGGTAAAGTACTACCTAAAGATATGTTTGTCAAAAAAAAAAAGAAAATGTGATTTCTATTTAGCAGACATGTAGTCCATCAGAAACAAAGTAATAAACAGTAATTTGGGGAAGTACATGTATGCTATATGAATACATAGCAGACGTTCCTTGAAATGAAGATAGTATGCATACCCTGGAGACTTAGTTGAGGTGTGTACTAGTTACATTTATGTCTTTTGAAGTTTTGATTCCTTGACTATAGTTTACACATATTTAATGTATTTACACATTGTTATGCATATTTCCTTATCCCCAGAGAAAAATATTAATTCTTCTTATGCTTATTTAAATAAAAAATATCTTCAGAGGAGACTTTGACTAATAGCCTTTAAGTAAGCACATTTTAGAAGAGTAAACCCAGTGCCATCTAATCGATTCTGACTTATGCCCATGCATAGTATACAGAGCATGACACCACTCCTCTAACCCATCCAGCTTCAATTGAATTATGTCTCTCTCAAAATCTGTGTATCAATTTGACTGTGCCCTCATTCCCAGTATGATGCAGCTCTCATCTGAGTTGTGGTTGTAATTTTTTGTTGAAGAGGATTCAGGTCGGATTGTAACTCCCTTACGAAGGTCACATCCTTGATGCAATGTGAAGGGAGTTTCCTGGGGGTAGTCTGCACCACTTTTTATTTTATAAGAGGTAAAAGGGAAAAGAAACTAGAGGAGTGTGATGCAGACCTCAACCACCAAAAAAGCAGTGCTGGGAGCAGAGCAGATTCTTTGAACCCAGAGTCCAAAGACTAGAGAAGCATCTAGTCTCAGGGAAGATCAATGTGAAGACTGACAGAGTAAGACTTACACTGGAACTGATGACCTGAATTTAGACTATTAGTTAAAGACTTATCTTTGAGGAATCTATAAATACATGTGCTATCACAAATGACTAAACCCAATTGCTGCTAAAAAAAAAAAAAAAAAAATTGTGTCTGTCTGTCCATTATACTGTGGGGGTTTATATGTTGTGGTGATGCCGAAAACTATGTCACAAGTAATCAAGCAGTAGCAGAGTCACCCGTGTTTTACAAGTTTCAGCTGAACTTTCAGGCTAAGACTTGGATAAAGGACCTGGCCGTCTATTTCTGAAAATAATTAGCCAGTGAAAACAGTATGAACAACAGCAGAACACTGTTTGATATAGCTTCAAAGACAAGCCCCTCTGGTTAGAAGACACTCAGAAAAAGACTGTTGAAGAGCTACATCCTTGAAGCAGAATTAACCATGATGGACGTGGACAGAGCCAGGCTTTGGGGACCTTCATTTGCTCAGGCCACATGACTCAAAATGAGAAGAAACAGTTGCAAACATTCATTAATCATGAGAACATGGAATGTACAATGTATAAACCTAGGGAAACTGTAAGTTGTCCAAAAAGAAATGAGCTGAAATAGACTGGTATTTGCCATTGTGAAGCAGACAATCACGTAGTCTACTATGCCGGAAATGACAATTCGAAGAGGAATCGTGGTAGATCCACTGTCAAAAAGAACATTTCAAGATCTATCCTGAAGTACAACACTGTCAGTGACACACTGACTTCCATACACTTACAAGCAAGACTAGTTAATATTATTAATCAAATTTATACACCAATCAGAATGGCCAAAGCTGGAGAAATCAAAGATTCTTTACCAGCTGCTAAGTATGAAATTCACTGAACATGTAACAGGGATACACTGATAATCCCTGGTGATTGGAATACAAAAGTTGGAAACAAATAAGAAGGATCAGTAGCTGGAAAATATGATGTTGGTGATAGAAACAATGCTGAAAATTGTGTAATAGAATTTTGCAAGACCAATTACTTCTTCAGTGCAAGTATCTTTTTTCACCAACATAAACAGTAACTATACACATGGACTCCATAAGACGGAACACACAGGAGTCAAATTGACTATCTCTGTGGAAACAGATAATTTGAAAGTAACATAGCAGTCAAAGCAAGGCCAATTGTTATTGCAGCACAGACCATCAATTGCTCATATGCAAGTTCAAGTTGAAACTGAAAAAATTATAAAAATAAATCCACAAAAGCCAAAGTATAGCCCTGAGTGCATCTCACAAGAGCCAAAGTATAACCGTAAGTATATCTCACCTGAATTTAAAACCAAGCAGAAGGATAGCTTTGACACTCAGAACACTGATGACCAAAGACCAGATAAGTTGTGGAATGATGTCTAGGGCACCACTCATGAGGAAAGCAAGAGGTCACTAAAACGAGAAGAAAGGAAGAAAAGACCAAAAGGCATGTAAGTGGAGACTCTGAAATTTACTCTTGAATATGGAGTAGCTAAAGCAAAAAGAAGAAATGATGAAGTAAAAGAACTAATAGAAGATTTCAAAGGTGAGCTGGGAAAACAAAGTACTATAATGGCGTGTGCAAAGATCTGGTGTAGGAAATTCGTAAAGGAAAATCGTACTTGGGATTTGTCAAGGTCACAGAACTGAAGAGAAACTTCAAGCCTAGAGTTGCAATATTAAAGAGCTCCATGGCAAAAATATTAAATGATGCAGGACATATCAAAGGAAGATGGAAGGACTGCACAGTCATTGTACCAAAGAAGATTGGTCAGTGTTCAACCACTTTGAGAGGGAGCATGCGCTCAGGTGCCAGTGGTTCTGGAGGAAGAAGTTCAAGCTGCACTGAAGGCACTGACAAAATACAAGACTTCAGGAACTGGCAGACTATCGACTGAGATGTTTCAAAAATTGGATGCAGCACCAGAGGTCCTCATTCGTCAAATGAAATTTGGAAGACAGCCACTTGGGCAACCAACCGGAAGAGATTCATATTTATGCCCATTCCCGATAAAGGTGACCCAGCAGAATGTGAAAATTATCAAACAGTATCATTAATATCAGACACAAGTAAAATTTTGGTCAAAACCATTCAAAAGTGAATGCAATTGTGCATTGACAGGGAACTGCCAGCAGAAAAGGATGTGGAACCAAAGATATCATTGCTGAGGTGAGATGGATCCTGGCTGAAAGCAGAGAATTGCAGAAAGACATTTACCTGTATTTTATTGACTGTACTAAGGCATTCAATGTGTGGATTCTAATAAATTATTATTAACATTGCAGAGAATGTGAACTCTGGAACATTTAATTGTGCTCATGAGAATGCTGTACATGGATCAAGAAGCCTTAGTTCAAATAGGATTAGTGGATACTGCGCGGTTTAAAGTCAGGAAACATGTGTCAGGATTGTATGCTTTTGCCATATCTAATTAATCTGTATATGGAGCAAATTACCTGAGAAGCTGGAGTATACGAAGAAGAAAGGGGCATCAGGATTGGATGAACACTCATGAAAAGCCTGTGTTACGAAGACAGCACAACCTTGTTTGCTGACAATGAAGAGCATTTGACAAACTTGCCGATGAAGACGCAGAGACCACAGCACTCAGCAGGGATTACACATCAACAGAAAGAAAACAAATGTCCTCACAACCGGTCCAATAAGCAACATAATGATAAACAGAGAGAATCTCGAGGTTGTCATGGATTTCATCGTACTTAGATCCACAATCAGTACCCACGGAGGCAGAGGCCAAGAAATCAAGAGACATATTGCATTGGTAAAATCTGCTGCCAAAGACCTCTTTAAAGTACTGAAAAGCAAAAATGTCACTTTGAAGAATAAGGTTCACTTGACCCAAGCTATGATATTTTCACTTGCATCACACATATGTGAAGGTGCACAATTAATAAAGAAGAATTGATGTTTTCGAATTGTGGTGATAGCAAAGAATATGGATTGTACCATGGACTGCCAGAAGAACTAACAGATGTTGGAAGGTGTGCAGCCAGAATGCCCCCTAGAAAGAAAGATAGCAAGACTATGTCTTACATACTTTAGACCTGGGCATCATGCTTGGTGAGCACAGGATCAGCAAAAAAGAGTAAGACCCTCCGTGAAGCAGACGGCCACAGCAGCTGCTAAATAGGCACAAGCGTAACAAAGATCATAGGCGTGTACAGGACTGGCCAGTATTTCATTCTGCTGTACATAGGTTTGCTCTGAGTCCAAATCCATATAACAATATCACCAAAACCCACTTTACTGTAAGGAAACAAACTTCTCTTTGTTTAAAGTCTTACAGTTGTGATATTTCTGTAATAACAGCACTAGATGACTAAGATACTGCCTTCCTCCAATTGATCCAAATGACATGCTAAGAAAATGATAAACACACACACACACACACACACACACACTTACATATGCATGTGTATACATTTAGTGACTTAGAGAATGGAACAGGTTTGGCACAGTTATTCCATTAAGTGGAAATATAAAAAAATATCAATGAAAGTCAATATTCATTTTGGAATAAGTGTTTACAGCAGAGTACTACTGCTTTTATTTCTTTTCTGTCATTAACCGGGAGTTAACTAAATTAGAGAAGAGTATCTTCTCTCTCATTTTTTCCTGGAAAATCGGTATATAAGGCAAGCTCTCTTTAACATCATTATAGTTCCAGTGTCTAGATTTCCTCTGATAAATTGGTTATCACATTAGCCCTTAAACAATTATTTTACAAACTGCAAAGTTATTTTAAATTCATCCATTCTGCTTCATCACCTCTTAGCACAATTATATTGTCATTTATAATCCTCATAGCATAACACTGACTCTATTTCTGATCATATTCTTTAATAAGAAGTGTTTAATTTAAAAAGATAACATGGGAGTTAACTTATACTGAATAATATGTCTATAGAACTTTATCTGAGACAATGGAATATGTAAATGCATTCCTAGTGCTTACAATTTTATCTAAATATTCCAAATTATTTAACCCTTACATAAAATTATTATATCCCATTTTATAAACGTATCTTCTTACATTTGTGTTTTCATTACAGTGAAGTTATTTATTGATTTTCTATTTTGTAAATATTGTAATGTAGCAACTACTACAAAATTTGAAGTATACTGGGTTATAGCCAGTTTTACGATTTTTATAATATTTTCATGTGGGAATGTATTTTCCTTTTCCTATATATTGAAAAAGGTCTTAAATCACAGATTTTATCTAGCCTTTGTATATAGGCTTAAGTATTTGGTAACAAAATAAGTTAATTTGAGATAACTATTACAATCTATCCCAAAATTTTAGGAAGCTTTCTCACCTGTAGATACTACTTGAGCCTTTGATAAACTTAAATATCAAAATTAAGTATTGAGTCAGTAGACCAAACAAAAAGCATTCAGAGAATAGAGACAAAATGGTTTCATTCCATATTACTTAGAATCAGAAACTAAAATTAGTCCTCATTTATTCACAATCTATAATCTGTATATTATATATGTTATAATAATCTATGATAACATGCTGAACCTCATTTCCATATTGAGAAAAATACAAATTGCCATTGAAAAAATAAAACAAAACATTGATCAAAAAAAGAGTCCAAATGTATAATAAAGAGCACACAATATAGGAGAAAGCAATATCCAGAATCTATATATGAGAGGTCAAACAATAAAGAAGTAAGCAGTATAGGAGAGAAAAGAGTGCTTTGTAATCTATGGGAAAAAAAAAAAAAGATAGCACCTTAATAATACACAAGAAAAAGGTATAGTTTAGAAACAACTATAATAAAGTCAATAAATAAAAGAGAAGAAAGAAGACAAATAAACCAAGAAGAAAAGGATGAAATGCCATGGTAAGACAATGAGCTGATGAAAAGTAAAGAACAATCTCAAGAATTATCAGCGAACTTGACATCCTTAGCAGAGCAAAAATATCTTACAGGCTGAAATTTAGTATTTGAATGACCTCTCTGGAAACCAAATAAAACACATATCCAACTTATAAGTAAGTTTCACACTATAAACTAATCTACAAGTGTAGATAAGAATTCATATTTTCTTCCTAAAATTCAACATTTAAGAAAGTCATGCATGAAAGAAATTATTAAAATATCTTGGAAAAATCTAAAATGAACCAAACGGTATATGTCCATTGGAATGACTATGCTGTGGTCACTTCATGATTGCAGACGGCCCCCTCACCTCAGGTATGATTGGAATGTTGAGCGTGATGGTGCCACATACACACCAAGAAGGTATGAAAAGGCTTATTTGTCATTGTCATTGAGCTATATCCTCCCCAAATGTGTGTATCATTTTCACTGGGCCATGATTCCCACTATTGTGTGATTATTCACCATTTTGGTAGACTTTACTTACGCATTGGAATTTTATCATTATGATTTAATAGGGTGGATTAGAGGTAGCTTCATTAATTGGATAGTGTCTTAAGACACTCCTTCTTTGAGATACAAAGGAGAGAAGTGAGAAGAGAGACATGGAGACCTCATACCACCAAGAAAGCAGTGCCAGCAGCGGAGTCTGTCCTTTGGACCTGAGGTTCCTGTGTTGAGACACCGCCAGACGAAGAGAAGACTGATTGCAAGGATCTTCCTCCAGAGCAGCCAGAGAGAGAAAGCCTTCCCCTGAAGATGAGGCCCTGCTAGACTACAAGAGAATAAACTTTCTGTTAAAACAATCCACTTACGGTATTTCTGTTATAAAAGCATCAGATGACTAAGACAGCCATAAAATGACACTTTCTGGAGATACCAGGATACACTCCCACAGAGGTCCAAAAATGGCTTGGAAGACCAAGAATGGCTTTGAAGTTTTATTGCAACTTAGAGTGAGGATGGAGCTTACATGGTTTGCATAATTTAAGAGCACCAAAGAAGAGAGCAAGTGGGCTTTCTTACTGGCTCATCTACTGACAGAACAAGAGGGAAAGCAGTAGGAGCGTGGCTCAAAAACTGTTCACAGTCAAACATCAAAAATAGATCCAGGCTCTTCGTTACAGAACCTCCCATATTAAGCACACCAGTTGCCGCTGAATCGGCCTCTTGGTAGCCACACGTGCTTCAGAGTAGGATGGCCCTCCACAGGGGCTTCAGTGCTGTGATATTTTGGAAGTAGTTTACCAGGTCTTGCCTTTGAGGTGTCTCTGTGTGGATGTGAGCCGTCAACATTCTGTCAGCAGCCGAGCACGGAACTATTCACAGCACACGGTGACTTTATTGAAAACATATATACTTTATCAAAACAAATTTAAAATTTAATCTTGACAGGTATTTCAAAGACAATCAAGGTGCTTTACCACTTTTTAAACACACACACCAAATTTTAGGAGAAATGCTTAGCAATTAGGGTCAGAGGCCATGTTGTTAAAAAAAATTAACTTCTTTTCTTCCCTAGTACAACCTTGGAGATAAAAATATACTTTCATAAGTGACAATGCATTGTCTGCTTATTGTCTGCAAACAGGACCATGAAATTAATAATAAGAAAAGATCTGCCTTTTGTATGTGGTAGAATGTTTTTAATGAACTCAAAGTGATTATACTTTATCCCCATTTTGGAAAGTTAGTACTTTCTGTCCTTACAGGGTTTGAGAATAGCTGATAACTGCTACGTGTGAGAAATAAACTCATCGAGTCAACAAAGCTACAAATTGGTTCCCTGAATTAAGATAATGCCTTCAGCATTTATTTTCTTTTTCATGAAAGCTATGTACATTATAGCACTTCTAAAAAGAGTCTCACACAATGGAGGAATGGAAAAACCGTGTCTTTAGATCCACTTTTTGTCAGGCTGTCATCTAGCTGATTCTGACTCATTGTGAAACTATAGGTGTCAGAGTAGAACTGGTCCATAGGGTGTTGAAGGCTGTCACCTTTCTAAAGCAAATCTCTAGGCCTGTCTTTTAAGGTGCTTCTGGGTGGGGTGAATCACCAACCTTTCAGCTGCTAGTAGAACACTTAAAATTTTCCACCACCCAGGAACTCATGTTTAGATCCATCGTCAGCTGCCTCTCCTGACTCTCTTTTCCACTGATCTGAATATAGTTCTTTCTCTTCTAGAGCTCTCAAAAGTCACGTGTAGAGTTGTAAGGGTAACACCGTTGAAAGCTGAAATATTCTTTGTTGCTCATTTTCACTTCTATACACACTTGACTGCATAGCTCTATGTTATACCTGGAGCCCTAACAGTACAGTGGTTAAGTGGTCAACTGCTAACCAAAAGATATATAATTCTAGAGTCTGAATCCACTAGCTGCTCCTTGGAAACCTTATGAGGCAGGTCTACTCTGTCCTAAGGTTTCCATGAGTCAGAATCAACTCGATAGCAAAAGGTTTGTTTGGGTATGTTATAGCTAGACGGAACCACCTATGAGAATGGACTGAATCAGTGTCCGAATGCCTGATTAAGCTTATCTTGCCTAGCTGGCTTTGCTTTTCACTGTTTGAAATTGTGTGCATAACAACTTTCTCGCTCCTCTCAATCTGAATAGTGCTACTCACCTTGTCCTTCAAGAAATATTATTTGCAATGCAAAATCCTCAAGAGATTGCAGCCCCTTGCCTCATTCACTGCCCTACTTATATCCCTGGTCTGATCTGTTCACTTAAGTCAGATTTCCATTTTATTTTAAACAGCTTCCCAGTTACTCTGCCCACAAGAGGTATTGTTTTATCTGCTCTTTGCTGCCCTCATCTGACAATGTCCTGTTAAAAACATTTGAAAAAACATAACCTGTTACCATCAAGTCTATTCTCATAATGACCACTATTTTATACAGAGTATTCTTTTTTCTTTTTCTAATTCTTCTTTTTTTTAATTAAATAAAAAATGAAAGTATTCATACTCTGTGCTTACAATATTGGGCTAAGAGAGGAGGAGTACACAAGTTGTGTCGAAGTCCCATTAATGTTGATCTTCTTGCTAATGTGTACTGTCACCAATTTCACCCTACCAAATTTCTAACAACTATCTAATCTAAACCTTCACCCCTTGCCCTCCCACCATCCCACCCTTCCCACCCTTGAAGCTGTCAAAGAATCTTTTCTGTTATTTATGAGTATGCTTTTTAGTTTTTATTTAGGGGTCTAATATAGTAATTGTCCTTCTGTCGCTGACTAGTTTCACTCAACATAATGTCCTCCAGTTGAGACCAAATTGAGAGATGTTTCCTTCTTTATCAATGTATAGTACTCCATTGAGTACATATATCAACGTTTACCTATCCATTCTTCTGTTGTTGGGCATCTGGGTTGATTCCAACTTTTTGCTATCGTGGACTGTGCTGCAATGAACATTCATGTGCATGTATCAGTTGGTGTGAATGGCTTTGATTCTGTATGATGTATTAGCATCCAAACACTTAATTGCTATAGCAAAAGGCTCCTTTAGTTTGGTCAAATTCAAGGAGTAGAATGGTTTAATGACATCATAGTTCATTTATTTTAAGGGAGTAAATCAACACAGAAACCATACACAAACTGAGGGAAAGTAGGAAAGAGAAAAAAGATCCTACAATCATAAATCACTACTAGAAGATGATGGCCAATTTTTGACTTCTTAAGAGGAACTCTGCCCTATTTAGTACTGATCCTATAAGGCTGTTCTTGTGAACCAAAAAAAAAAAACCCACTGCTGTCGAGTAAATTCTGATTTATAGCAGCCCTATAGGACAGAGTAGAACTGTCCCATAGAATTTCCAAGGAGCATCTGGCAGATATGAACTGCTGGTCTTTCACTTAGCAGCTATAGGACTTAACCACTACGCCTCCAGAGTTTGAATAGTGTACTATATAAAGCCAGAAGCTAAACCCACTGCAAAGCAACCCCATAGGACAAAGTAGAACTGCTCCACATGAGTTCTAAGGAGCAGCTGATGCTGAAACACCAATAATTTGAGCAGTAGCTGAAATCTTAACCACTGTGCATCAGGGCTACAGCATAGCATGTAGAATACATATGATAATTAAGATTGTGTGTCACCTTGGCCAGGCCATGGTTTTCAGTGTTTATATGCTATCATTTCCATGATTGCATCTATTGTGAGTAGCTAATTAGTTGAAAGGGGGTGTTCTTGGGGCATGCGTGCCTGCGTCCAATATAAGCAGATATTCTAGACTTTTTCCTCATTATAGATTCTGCAGCCCTGCTGTTCATCTGACTTCCACCTCTTGGGACTCAAGCTATCAATTTGTCTACAGATTCTGGAATTTCTGGATCTTTGCAGTCTGAGATTGAAGCTCTGCTTTTTGACCTGCCAATCTTGGGTTTGCCAGCCTCTGTGGCTACATGGGAAAACCTGATGGTGTAGTGGTTAAGCGTTCAGTTGCCAACCAAAAAGTCAGATACTCTAATCCACCAGGTGCTCCTTGGGAACCCTATGGGATGTTCTACTCTGTCCTGTAGGATAGCTATGAGTTGGAATTAACATCAGTGGGATAATTTGGGCGGGGGAGGTGTGGCTATGTGAATTGAGAGAAGTCTCTATCCTGATTCACAGACTTGGAACATTCCAGCTTCTACAACACAGTGAGATGTCTCCTTGACATGTCTCTACATAAATATTTATATGCTTTACCAGTTTTGCTTCTCTAGAGAACCCAGTTTAAGACAGTATAGTAATCCCAAATTCTGTGGTAGCAAAAATTAAATTTCACAGCTTAAAGATCACAAATTTATGTTTTTTCATGATCATTTTTATCCTTCAGTCAGAAGCATATAAATATTGCATATAAAATAAATCATTCACATGGATATACAGTGCTGGAATTTTATTTCCATGCATTTTTTGACCAGGTTTATATCATTTATATTTTGTGTAGATTTAGATTCAAGCAATCAGTTATTCAAACATGCATCTAAATGCAGTACATATTCAAATATGTGTAACTATACAATCTCATTTCATGTAATTTAGAATTTAAGGAGACATATAGGCTGGGAAACTAGTAAAATCTGGATAATAAATGTTTTTCTCAATTAGAACTCTTTTGATTTTTATAAAGGAAACCAATGGCAAATGTGTCCTTGCAGAGAAGTGTACAAACTAGCCATTTGACAAAGTTCCTGTATGCTTCCCTGACTAACATTAGATTATGTGAGTACTCACTAAGATTATTCTAATATGATTCAATATTCAAATTTAGTAAACATACTCATATATGATCATATAACCTAAAATCTAGTAACATAAAAAGGTTGAAATTTTATATTATTTTTTTATACTCAAAAACATGTTCTAAGCCATCAGTTTACTTTCACTAAGTCCCTACTCAGTGTGAAGTGGAGAACGAAAAGTACTCACTTTTAACTTAGTGTAAGAAACATATAGAATACTTGTAAGTCATAGAGATTCTGCACCATCGTTTATCCTTTTAGTTCACACAAATCTTGGCTTTACAGCACTTGTCTCAATAAAGCGTGTTTGGATTTCAGTGTTGGCATACACCCCTACTCAGGTGGTTGTGTTACCCAACTGTAAAATTCTCAGTCTATGTAAAATGAGAAAACACATTATGACATATCCTACTGCCCAGAATTAGTCTGATGATGCCAACTTATTATTAGCAGGGTACAATTTATGCCAGCAACTACAAAAGTCCCATTGTCAAAGCAAGCACCTGCATCTGTTCATCTAAGGCAATGATTCCTACTTTTCCAATTATTCATACAAACTTGATCATGTTTCATTTTACACATTGCAAATTACCTCCAGCTTCCATTTCTGCTCTCAAGAGAACAGTTCTTAAGAGAGCAGAGGTATCATTGATTTAACCAAAATTACACTAAATGTGTGCTTTCCCATCGTTTATGATTTAAGGAGGGTCAGAACATTGAGGAAGAAGTAAAACCAGAAAATGCCATCATCTTTCTCTGCAGAAACTTTCAGGCTTCCATTGCTTCACATGTTATACATGGAAGAAATCTTAAAGTAAAATGATAGAAAATACGAATGTGACTGTGGTTAGTAATGGGCATCTCCAGTCGCCACCAACGTCTGTCCATAAAGAAATAATCAATGAAGGTGGTGACAGCCATAAAGAGACCTGAGATATGGTTGCAATCATAATTATTTTGTCTGCATTCAAAAAGACCCTGAATTCCATTTGGACTCAGTAGTCATCTTTGACATGTTGATATGGACTATATCATGTTCTCTTACTAGAGAAAAAAACTAATAACTTCCCTGCTGGTGGTCTTTGTATCTATAGCTTAGACTACTTGCATTCCATTTTATGAAAAAAGAGAAATGTTCATGGGAAAAGGAGACCTTCTTTAAATAGACATTATGTGAGGAAAGTTTCCTGGAAAGAGTAAATAGTTAACATGCTGTGCTGCTAAACAAAAATTTTTAAATTCAAGTTTACCTGGAATATTTTGGACAAAAGGCATGATGATCTACTCACAAAAAAATCTTCCATCGAAAACACTGTGGAGCACAGTTCTATTCCAACACAAGAATCACCATGAGTTGGAATCAACTGCACAGACGCTGGTACAGTTCATGGGAGGAAAACCCATTTTCCAATCAATTTGTTTTCAGACCATTCTAACAAACTTTAATTTTACCACCATGAAACTCTGATTATTAACATCTTCACTTAAAGGTTAGGAAATTGATGCATAGAGATAAAATGATTTTGTTAATGTTATATACTATGTTCCTGGTAGAGCCAACAAGTCAGGTTTCCTCACATGAGTCCTATATCTTTAAGTATACCATGTATTTTATATGTAAAAAAAGTCTACTTTATAAATGTAATTACTTGTTACTTATGTGCATTTTAAATTCATGTTATTTTTTACGTAAGGTAAAAAGGTTGTATCTTGCTGATGGTATCTTTTAACATATTTTCTGTCTCATGTTTATGATTCACTATATTATGAACTATAAATTTAAAACTTTGCTGTGTGAGTCGGATCTGACTCGACGGCAGTTGGCTGCTGGTCATGGGCAAAAATAGAGTATAATAAAATTAACACTAATGTTAGTTGAAAATATATTTCTAATACCTTAAAGAAAAGTTTTTGTTTTTGCTCAAAGTAAAAATAAAAAGAATCAGATTAAATGCACCTGGAAAATCTAACTTACATTTTCCAGTCGGTTTAGAGGAAATGTGATAATACTCCCCAAATAAAAAAAGCATGTGAAGTGATGTATTAAAGAACAATTTATTCAGATCTTTTTAATAGCTGTCAATATTAAAATTAAAGAATAAAAAGAGGTTCTGAATGGGACCAATCATAATAGTTACCAATTGATTCTCTTTCAAATTTAGAAAAAAATATGTTTGCAATAAAGTCACTTTAACTCTACTTTAGAAAATGTGTTTTCTCTTTAAATCAGTCACATTTTTGCTTTAGAAGAGATATAGGTCTTTTGAGAGAGCTATTTCACAAAGACACTCAAAATTCTGTAGTTCAAATCTGCTCTTCCAAAGTAAACTGCTGAAACACTTATTGATAATGAAACAATCAAATTCAAATTTCAGTTCTCAATTGACTTACCCAGAGAAGATCAAAAGGAAGGGGAGAAGGTTGAGTTAAGTTTGTAATACTGCTGTGAGATTTATTTCAGATTAGGGAGTAGGGAAGGGATGAGATTTTTATCAATACAGCTAGTCTGTAATTCCTCTTACTATTTTCTTCTAATTTATTGCTGCTTGGTAGAAAGTAGTGTTTTAGGAAAATAAAAATTCAAATGATATAGCAGGAAAATTTCTTCCATTAGAAGAGTTTGAAACAATCTCTCACGGTAAAAAGAGCTATCGTAGTTGGACAATTCCTATCTTAGTGACCATTACTGCATAAAAAATATACAGTAAATATAATAGGTTAAACCAGAAAGAATGTCTTACTATCTAGAATTCTACGTATTGAGTGTGCTATTCTGGTGATATTTCCTGAGCTCATGTACATGGTTGCACTCAGCTGGTGGGTTGCCTGGGAACCAGTTCAGTAAATGAGACTGAGATAACTTCTTTCCTGAGTCGACTTAGCTTTATGGAACCTCCTGTTGAGTCAGAGTACAACTGTGTTCCACAGGATTTTCAACGGCTGACTTTTCAGATGTACATCAGCAGGTCTTTCTTCCAAGGCATCTCTTTGTGGACTTTAACTTATTACCTTTCATTTTTTAGCTAAGCGCACTGATGGTTTGCATGACCTAGAAACTTACGTGGACAAGGCACCTTGTGTTTTCATCTTGAACTGGGCCCCACTTCTATGGCCAGCTCTAGGGCTAGTGGAAGAAACAGGGAGCTAAATTAGAACGGAAAAGAATCCAGATCTGAAGAGATGGCCACTCTAAACAGAATGGTAGGATAAGGTGTTGCAAAGTCATTTGGGTTCTGAATCTATTTTGACTACAGAGTGAAGAATATTGGCTGATGAACTTTATGGAAGTTGAAAGAGAAAGACTTCTGTGTTAAGTTTTAATATGATTCAGACTTACTTTTGTCTTCACGCTAAATATTCTATACTCAGGAATTAATACATACATATTAGTTGTTTTGTGTGTATGTGTATATATATATATATGTAGAAACCCTCGTCACATAGTGGTTCAGTGCTATGGCAGCTAAAGGCTGGCCTTTCAGATTCACTAGGAGCTTCTTGGAAACTTTGTGGGGCAGTTCTACTCTGGTCTATAAGTTCTGAAGAGTGAGAATCAACTCTACACAATGATATATATAGTGACAGTCTCACACACACACACACACACACACACACACACACCCTGTCGTCAAGTCGATTCTCACTCAAGGACACTCTAGGACAGAAAGAAACTACCCCATAGAGTTTTCAGGGAGCACCTAGAGGTTTTGAACTACTGACCTTCCAGCGAGCAGACATAGCTCCTAGCCTCTATGTCCCCAGGACTTCCACAGTATCACAGCCAGTGTTTATTAACTCTTGGTGACAAACTGTAAAACCAGAAAGTTTCAACGTCAGGTATCAGAATGATGGGCCAACATGTAATTTTGGGAAGCAAAGGTCAGGATGTAAACCATGTGTTTATTGGAAGAACGGGTCAAAATATAAACAAGTATTTCCTTGGAAAAATGTGTTCATAATTGCAATCTTGTATAACCTAAGCAGTTGGCTTTCCTCTCCTAAGCAGCACATACTCCCTCCTAGGCAAGTGACTTTTACATTTCATAGGACTTCAAACTGAAGCTGATCTTATCCACAGTCACCAACACCCTGCTTTTCATTTGTTCTCTGTGTGCATAGACAGCTCCCTCCACTTGAAAGAACCCCGGTATAGCCACTGCTACCCAGTCAGTTTTGACTTACAGTGACTATAGATCAGAGTAGAGCTGCTCCCGCAGGATTTTCAAGGAGTGCCTGGTAGATTTGAACCACCCTTTAAAGTTTCTAAAGTGTGTCTGGTAGATTTGAGCTGCTGACCTTTGGTTAGCAGGTGTAGCACTTAACCACTACAACACCAGGATTTCCAGTCCTAGTATAGCAGTGGTTAAGAGGCACAGCTGCTAACCAAAAGGTTGGAAATTCAAATCCATCAGCTGCTTCTTGGAAATCCTATGGGGAAGTCCTACTCTGTCCTTTAGGGTTACTATGGGCCAGAATTTACTCAGGGACATTGGGTTTGACTTTTGGTTTTCAACTTGAACTGCAGATTGCTTGTATTTTTACTTAGCACTGTCCATCTCAAGCTGCAATATATCCCAATGAAACTTTTATTCCACTGCTAAAAGAGTCCAATATTTTGTTTGACAAAAACTCAAATGTCCTAGTGTTGTGACTACTATTAATTAGTATCCATAATTCACTGATTTCATCTATAAATTTATAGTTTTGTTGCATGATTAAATTATTTACTTGGCATACACAATCAGTGAAATATAAAAATTATTCTCTTGACCCTATATTTTGACAATATGTTTACCTCATTATAAATACACGAGTGAGATTAAGATTATTTTCCCCTTATAATCATTATCTCTTCTGTGTACTGTTTCTCAGTACAAACTATTCTTTCTCCCAAATCACTTCTATATTAGCATTTGTTTTTACCACCCCATTTAGCCTTGTATTATTCTAGAGGGAAGTAAAATCAATCATTGTTAATTATACGTTATTTATTCAATACTGGCGTAGTTGCTTTGGAGATGTGGAATACATCACTAAGGTTCCCAGAAATTCCTTACTTTCTAGATTTAGTTCCCTGATTATAATGGCCTGTTTCCTTTGAGTCACATGTTTACTTATTAAAAGCCTTGTTCCACCGTCACTAGACTTTGAATCTCTCATCTCTGAAGTGCTCTCTTGTTGATGTTTCAATTCCTGACAACCTGCATATCTGGATGAAGATTTCTTTCTTCCTTTAAAACCCCAAACATTAAACTTGAGTATTTGGAAAGTGCTTCCTAAATGTTATACCTTTAGGAATAACTACCTTTACTCCTCAAAAGAAAATAACAACAATTAAGAAATATGTTTCTATTCTTATGGAATAAGAATAATGAAAACTTTACCATCTGTTTTTAATCAAAAGATAGAATTAGTGTATAGGTAATAAGTAGTGAATATTATCTGTGAGATTATTCCAAATGGATCAAATCACTGTTAAAACACTTATTAAAAAAAAGTTATAATTTTATTCTTGTTTGACCTTAATCCAAACTCTTGAAACCAGGCAGAGGACTCATGAACAGGGGGTGTGTTCAAATATTTTGGAAGTATATTTTTGCAATCACAATATAGCCCGTTGTGGCAGCTGAAAGACCTCATAATGTGGTTTAGAAATTGAATAAAGAAAGGAAGAGCATCAGGGACTTCGGGAAGCATCTCTAGGGCAATTAGCCAGAGAAGCCTGACTAGAAACTAGCTGTAAAACTTATATTAACACTTGATATGGAAAGACCAGGTCACTGGGAAAACACTTAGCACTGGAACAAAAATAGTAGTGTAATGGTACAAAAAAAACATATTCATGATTACATAACTCTTGTACAGCTGTCATATGCAATGTTTGCAAAGATTTTTTTTTTTTGGTAATCCGATAATAACTTTAAAATTAGAATCCTTAATTATTTACTGGAAACCTTGGTGGCAAAATGGATAAGTGCTACGGCAGCTAACCAACCTGTCAGCAAGTTCAAATTTGTCAGGTGCTCCTTGGAAAATTTATGAGGCAGTTCTACTCTGTCCTATAGGGCTGCTACGGGATGGAATTGACTTGATGGCATGGATTTTGGTTTTATTATTTAGTTTTCCAAAAATATCAGAAAAGCTTTAAAGTATTATGAGAAATTTTAAAAGTCATCTTCATAAGAAATTTCACAAAAACAAAAGACTATAGACTCATTTGGACAGGTCCATATCTATCCATTTTTGTTTGTTTGTTTGTTTTTTAATTAATTGTGATTAAATGACAGTTTACAATCCAATTATCCATATAAAATCTCGAGTATCTGCATCTCTGCAACCCTATCTGCTCTCCTCACCCTGTGACAGCACACTCCTTTTTTTCACTCTTCACTTCTAGTATCCACTCAACCAACACTTGTCCCCTCCTCTCTACCCTCTCCTTTCCCATCTAAAAAGAAGCCAGTTGAACAGCTTCATGTATATATAAAACTATGAAGTACACATACCGTCTGCAAGTCCAGTCCATTCTTTGTCTGAAAAGCTGGCTTCTGATTTCAGTTCTAGGCTGGCAGCAAGTCTAGGAGCCATGTTCTCAGGGGACCGTTCAGGTGGTCGGGCCATAGATTCTGATCTGTGAGTAGATTTGTTGGTCTGCATACCTCTTTTTCTTGTGCTAAGCCAGGGACTGTACGTTGTGATCCCTGTCAGGGCTGCATTTGGTGGCAGCCAGTCATTCGTTCTGGTTTCATGCTGATATAACCTCCAAATCATAAGGGGCCTTCTGTCTCTTAGGATAACTTGTCCTCACGTCTTTGATGTTCTCGGTTGTCATCTATTCCAGGTGGACTGGCACCAACTGATGTTCCTAAATGGCAGCTTGCTGGCTTTTAAGACCCCAGATGCCACTCACCAACATGGGGTGCAAAAGACCCTCTTGGAAAAAGGCTGACTATGCCAATGGACCCGAAAACATAGTCTCCTGAAAACATAGTCTCCAGACCCCGGACAGGATCCATATAAATCTTAATCATCACTGTTTTCCACATGCCTTCAGTGTCTGATGTTTAGAAAATAATTAACAATATTTTTGAAAGAATCCAGGAGTATCAACTTAAGGAGTGGGTAGCCTTTGAGTCAAGGCCTGTAGACAAGATGGTAAACAGTTATTTTATGTTGTTAACATGAAGATGGTGAGAAAATATCCAAAGGGAGAAAATATGGCATTTTATTTTGTATCAGAATTTAAAATTACTACTTTAAAATAAAACACACATTGAACAGTGTATAGAACATGTACATATAATTTAACAAACAGTTATAGAGGAACACGTTAGCCACTTTTAAGATATGTTTATATTTTTTCAAGGTTGTTCATAATATTTAATTTATTCTAATTCACTTTCATAAAAGCCAAAAGCCAAGTGCTGTCAGTCGGATCCGACTCACTTTCATAATACAGGTGATTATTAATGGTTAAAATGGCAAGAGTATATCAAATGATAGATTTTTGGTGTACTAAGAGATAAAATGAAACAGTGGATTGACATGATAAAAAAAATTTAAGTCAGTTAAATGAATACATCTGTGTCAATTATTCTCACACATTTTTCATTGAAACTACTTTCTAAAGTGGATTCCTGCTAAAGGGATAAACTTTGTTAGACAAACATTTTTCATAAAAGATTACATATATAACGTAGCACGTTTCAACATTTTAAATATGTAAAAATGCAAGTAATGATAAACATGGATTTATTGGAAATTCCTCTCAATTTCGAATAGATCAAAAAACATCTGTTACCTACAAATATAAAAAACCCCAAACCAAACCTACTGCCATCAAGTCGATTCTGACTCATAGCAACCTTATATATAAACCTTCTAAATATCAAAGGGCTGGTTTGCTTGGAGTGCCCTGACATTATAGAGAATATATTGGACTGAAATGTTGTTTCTTGATATGTTCTTACTGATCTCTTACATATAAAGAAGGGAGAAAGAATGCTATACTGATTTAAATATTTTTAAAATAGCCAAAAATAAATGATATTTAAAATATTTGTATAATGTCATTAGCATAGCACAGCTTAAAGACATCAAGGGACACTGCAAAATAAATATTTAGAATAGATATTTACCTAGAATTGTAAAGGCCAAGGCCAAGTGCCGTCGAGTCGGATCTGACTCATGGCAACAGAATTGTAAAAGATAAAAAAAAAAAAAAGTAGTTAACTTGTAACTGTCAAATAGAGAAAACTTGTATGCTGCTTCGTCAGTGAGAATCAGTAAGTTAAATCATATTTCTATGCTTTCCAACTATGTGCCCTAGTAATGTCTTTATAGAAGCTCTAGTGGTGTAGTTTAACCATCAGAAGAACAGCAGTTCCAATCCACCAGCTACTTCTTAGAAAACCCATGGATCAGTTCTACCATGTCCTATAGGGTCATTATGAGTCAGAATGGAACAATGTCAACAGATTTGGTTTTGATTTTTTTTAGTTTTTTGTTGATGTTCTTAACACCCTTGAGATCATCCTCTGAGAAAATGTAACTGAATGAAAACAATCTCCTTGGTAGCTGTTGGAAGTCAGTACTGACGAAAGATACTTTTTTTTTTTCAAACTTAAATCTTTATTTTTCTGCTCTCATTAATACCTTTAAATGAAATGCATATTCAAAGAACTTGTCCTATACTTCCCACAACAAAAGAAGTGGCATTTACCCAGTTTTTTCCATGAATCAAGTGGAAAATATACCACCTGTTGAGAGGGAGTATGTATTTAAAGAGGATGTGTTTATTAAAGTAAAACTCTCCAATAAACTTAAGTGTGGGGACTCCTCTTCCTAGTGGAATATTGAGGTGGAAAGTCCCCTTAGCAACTAGATGCACATCTTCTGTGCAAGGATTCCCTACGACTCCTGGCACCTCTGTGGAAAACATTACTCACCAGGGAAAACCAGGAGGTATCAGTACCCACTGGGGAAGACCAAGAGACATCGGTACTTGTTGGGGAAGACCAGGAGGCATCAGTATTTTCTTGGGGAAGACCAGGAGGCATCAGTACTCTCTGGGGAAGACCAACAGGCATTGGCACTTGCTGAGGAAGACAGCAGGCATCAGCAACAAATATCAAGGATAAAAACAAATGCAATTGTTTCCTAGCAGCAGTCTTCAAGGAAAAATAGCTTTATGTTTCCTGTGCTTTCTTTGGCCACATTTAAGCCCACTGAATCATTGCTAATAGTACATAATAGTTCCCAAATTTAGCACTCGTGCTGAACGCTCCCTGACTTCAGTTTGATGTATTTGGTGAAGTCAGCTTGAGAGTTTCTACCAATATTAATATGACCAGAGGGACCTCTGAAAACACATGGAACTACTGTTTATATGTTATATAAAAGATCACTTGCACACTGTGCATAGTTTAAGGAAATATACTATGTAAGAGGTACAATGTTGTTCTGTCCCATATATTTCCTTTTTTGCCATATGAAAAGTGTGTCCTGCTGGAAAATCTGTTAGAGTAATGCATAACTGTGAAGGCGAAGGAGCACTGAGATGCATTTATTCCTACACCACTCACTAGCATAAGAAAGCTCCGGGTCCTAACCTCACAGGCAGTATAAATGATAAATGTACCGTAACGTTTCCTTCTAGTGTTTCCAGCCTCCCATTGTTTTCATAGATATGTATATAAATACTGGGTTGCAGGACCTGTATCTGAAGATTGCTGACAAGATGTCTGGTATGGTGCTTTCATATTTTATGACTTATTGAACTATAATTTTAAATTTGTTCAGCACATCAGCAGGTTAAGTGAATTCTTCTTTGTTCCATTTCAGAATACTTTTTGGTTACATTTCACTGAGCTATGTATCATTTCAGAGTGGCTCCTTGAGCACAGGCATGAAAAGAGTTCTGGCTTTAAATCTGCACTCATCAGACCTGAAAACAAAACAATTAAAATTAAAGTATTCCCTCAGTGCCTTAAAACTAAGGAGATGATTAAAAATAGCTGTTTGTGAGGCAAGTTAATATGGGGAAATCTGTTTACTGCACTGTGAGAATCTCCAAGGAATTCTTGCATGCTGTGTGCCTGAAGAGATGTGTTTGAGAGACTCAATCTCTTTAGCTTAGATTAGCAAACAAAAACTGTTACAAAAAGAGGTTAAATAAATTAGATACACAGGTGTATTGAGGGTTAGCACATAGCCAGAAACAGTTTTCCCCCAATTTATCTTCATTGTTTTTGTGGCTTATTTAATTCACAGAATATAAGAACAATGTAACTACTAATGATGGTGAGAGGAAACTGCACCTATGCTATTAGGTAGTCCTGTGAAGATTAGAGAAATCCTGTTGGTGTAGTGGTGAAGTGGTACAGCTGCTAACCAAAAGGTCGGCAGTTCAAATCCAGCAGGTGCTCCTTGGAAACTCTACTAGGGATAATTCTATTCTTTCCATAGGGTCACTGTGAGTCAGAATAGACTTGATGGCCCTGTTTTTTTTTTTTTTTTTTAAGATTAAAACCCTATAAGGCAGTTATCTTGTCACGTAGGTTCACTGTGGGTCAGAATTTATTTTATGGCACTCAACAATCAGAATAAAAACATAATCATACTTTTATAAAATTTCATGTGTGTGGTTGTAACCTGTAAACCTTCTCTTGACTCTGTAGCCAAAACATGCCATCTATCTCTAGGACCCTGAGCATTATGGAAAAAAAAAAATAGGAAAACTTTTAGTATTTTAATTATTTTAAACTATAAAATATACAGATTAACTATGGGGTTTTTGCTCAGTATGTGTGTAAGTGGAATAATTTAGCTTTAACATGATAATATCAATTAAACAAATAAATTAGCCCCCGAAATTTGTCCAAGGGGCTTCATAGATTTCTTGGAAAGATTACACACATACGTGATGACAAAATACTGCAAACACAAGTACACTATGAAAAAATAAAACTGAATTTTCTTCTTCCCAAGGACCCTATCTAGGGTCATTGTCAGTCATATTAAGAAGTATAAAGCATTATTAGTGAATCAGAACTGCTAAGAACTCAGGCAAAAACAAAAAGGATCATTATTGTAAATGTGGATGTATATCCATTGTTCACTAAGTTGAAACTCATCAATATATTTTGTACAGTTTACACTTACAAATGAAAATGTTCCAGTTTTCTCCACCATCTCAATGATGACAAATGCCTATCACTAATATTCTGTCTAGTGAATATTTAATCACAAACACACATGTCCACACAGTTACAGTATTCCTTTAAGATAAGATGAAATTTTTTAACCATGGGAGATAAAATGAAGTATCTTCCTAAACAGATATTAGGAAGAATGTATTTGAACTTGTTTTAATGGACATAATATTTTATTGCCAAAGACAATAGTCTATTACATAAAAAACCTCATATTTGCTTATGTTGTAAAATTTTGAAGACATAATTTTCAAGGCTGTTTAATTTACTTAAAATAAGGAATTGGAAGGATTTAAAACTCATTTCCACATATGAAAAAGCATGATACTTTTTTATGAGTTTGCAAGAAAAAACAATTTATGATGTTACAAAAGATGGAAATTGAGACTGAATTACAGTAAGTAACTTGCATACAATTGAAAGACGAGAATACTGTTTCAGTAAGTGCAGACAATGATAGACTCTTTATATGTGGACTTACTTATTATTGTGAGATGAACTTACTCCAGGAGAAACAAATACAAACCTAACTGAAACAATTTCCAATTAACATATTTGATTCTCTGAATCATACTTTTTTTAACTCAGATCAAATTATTCTTACTAATATTAACATAACTAATCTCTTGAGTGATTTTTAAAATGTTATTCAATTACTTAAATAAATCTATAGAATTTAAACTACTACTAATGTAATTTTGTAATTGGAAAATTAAGAAAAAAATAATGTAGTGACTTCAGAAGGTCACACAGAGAGTAAGCTGTTGTTGTTAGGAGCCGTCCAGTCAATTCTATTTCATGGTGACGCTATAGAATGGGATAGACTGCCCCATAGGGCTTCCAAGGAGTGGCTAGTGGAGTCTGACTGTCAACCTTTTGGTCAGCAGCCATAGCTCTTCACTAAAAAGCTACCAGGTCTCCGAGACCATAAGAGACAGAGTGAAATCCCCACCCAGGCACTCTGGCCCGGGGACTTCCTCTCAGTCATGACATTCATTTTTGTATTTCTAGAATAACATTTTCAGTTAGCACAGATGAGGACAGATAGGCAGGTAGGTAGGTAGGTAGGTAGGCAGGTAGGTAGATAGACAATGATTCTCTTCACTTGCTGTAGTTCTGTTCCATACAATCCTCTCAAATACTGAACTTAAAAATATTGAACCACACTTTTTCAATCTGGACTACTGATTTTTCACCATTCTGCACATATGTGTACCTGTAAATAATTTCAAAATCAAAAACTGTATTTTTAGTGAATAGGTGAATTCCAAATTTGCAAATAATAAGCACCAACTTGTGAGTTTATCCATATATCTATATTTATATCTGTATCTATCCGTGTGTGTGTATGTATACGTGTATAGGTATGCATGTATATATACATATATGTGTATACACACACGTGTGTGTATACATATGCACACAAACACAACAGTGAGAGACCACTAATAGCCAAGTGCTGTCGAGTCAGATCCCACTCATGGTGACCCTAGGATGCAACATTTTAAAATATTTTAATATCTTTGCTTTATTATCTTAGTTTCCATTTTGTGTTTGTTTTGTGATGGACATGATATATTAGGACAGAATTACATATAAATGATTTCCACTTGGGAAGCTAGGTACCAAACCATCTGTGCCTGGTAGCACAGACCTATCACAACCCTAAAGTTCATAACACCCTTTCCTCCCTTTGATTTTCTTTGACATTCTTCTACATTCGATTCCTACTCTAGTCTCCTCTTTATTTGAGGGTAAACATGCACTTACATAAAACATTTCAATACATTTACTCTGATAATACGAAGCGTTTTTATAAATAAAATATAAACTATCTCAGGGGTTTCCAAGGAGAGGCTGGTGGATTTGAACTGCTGACTTTTTGGTTAACAGCCACATTCTTAATCATTTTACCACCAGGACTCCCAGTAGAAAAGAAATATCTACTATTTCTTAGGCAATTTATAGAAACTTTGATAATTCTATAGATGATACTTCTATTTCAGATTCCTTCCTGATCACTCAATCTCTTTCCCACCCTTTGTACTTTCAGGCTCCCAGTCTAGCACTGTATTAAAAATATATGAAGAACCATATCTTTTTTGGCTTAGAAGGAAAAGAAGAAAGATCATTCCTTCCTGAGAATTTTCAGTTTATGATATCATTTTCCAGTTCTCTAAGCTAAACTGGTTGCATAGCAGCTAGCAATAGAATGAGAATAGTTAATTAGAAGGGGACAGCAAAATGTCCCTTAAGATCTTCACAGCCATATTCCCTAGACATTTTATGTACTGTCTGGAGAATTATTTCATTGTCAGAGTGCGCTCCCTACTGACAAACTGCAAATGTTCTGAAAAGGTGTTAACTAACAGATTCAAACTGGTTGTCCTGGAGTCCATTCCAACTCATAGCTACCTAACAGGGCAGAATAGAATTGCCATGTAGGATTTCCAAAGAGTGGCTGGTGGATTTGAACTGCTGACCTTTGGTTGGTACTGATTAGCAGCAGGGCTCTTAATCAGTGCACATTAATATTATTTAGATTATCTAATTTTATATTCAAGTCCTACGTGTTTAGGACCAGACTCTAGAGAATTTTGTAAAAAGTCTGATTAACATTCAATGGTCAAACAGAGAATTATGTTAGGAGAAATGAAGTTACTTTGATGCATTCAGTGCAGAGTCAGAAGTGATCTGTTCAATAAATACTTAAACACTTTTAGAAACAGTGGAAAACATGTTGATCTATGAAGGAATTTGACATAACGTTGTTCATTTTCCCAAGTAATCTGTGCAATCCTCCCTAATGTTTACTCCGTATCACTCTATTTAAATTTTCTCTCCTTTTGTTTTTACTTAGCTCCTTTCAGTAAACTAGATTGTGTCATAATTCTTCAAGTCTGTTACTTTGCCTGTGTTTCTCTAGGAGTGAATGCCAGCTCAATTCTACCATAATGTAAGATGTACTATATGTCAGAAGACAGAAATATTGCTTGTTTTGCTCACTGATTTAAGCCAAAGGTTTAAAACAAGACTAATTTATTTGGAAAATAAATGAAAGCTTCCCTTTATTTCTTTGTAACATGGATTCTGCATTTTCTCTTATTATAGAGATTATATTGTTGCTGTAATAGTGTGCCCCAAAGTTAATTTTAACTCACAGCAAACTCATAGGACAGAACATAATTTCCTATTCATCAGGTTTCCAATTTTCTGATCTTTATGTGAGTTTACTAGGTTTTGTCTCATGTGCAATGGCTGCTGTATCCAGACTGCCAGTCTTTTGTTTAGCAGCTGACCATTGCACTGCCTGGGCTTCTTCCTTATATAAAAAACAACACCCACTGCTCTTGAGTCAATTCTGACTCACAGTGGCCCTACAGGACAGAAAAGAACTGCTCTATGGAGTTTACAAAGGGGGCCTGGTGAATATGAACTATAGATCTCAACCCCTACACCACCAGGGCATACTCCTCCCTATTTAAAACCAAAACTCACTGCTGTAGAGTCAATTCTGACTCATAGACACCCTATAGGACAGAGAAGAACTAACTGCTCCATAGAGGCTCCAAGGACTACCTGGCGGACTCCAACTAGCACACTTTTAACGAGCAGATGTAGTATTTAACCTCTAGGGCATCTAATTTTCCTAGTGCTGCTGTAACAAATACCTCAGTGGTTTCTCATAGCTTTATAGGCTAGAAGTTAGAATTTAGAATATGGTTCTTGAGGGAGGTCCTTCTCAGTCTATGCCACCTTCTAGTAGTCATCAGCAATCCTTAGTGTTCCTGGATTTGTAGATGTATCAGTCGCAGTCCCCCATCCTCTTCTTTGCCCTGTATCTCTGTCTAGTCTGTTTATTTTACAATTCAGATGTAACTAGGTTTAGGATATGTACTATTCCAGCCCCATCTCACTAGTATAATAAGAGCCTTCCCCCCACCCCCCCAAACAGGATTATACACAGGTACAGAGGTTAAGATTTCAGTATGTATTTTGGGGACACTCAATTCTACCATAATGTAGGATGTACTATATGTCAGGCTGAACATTTCAAAATATCAAGCTATGTAATTATACCAAAAACCATATAAGGTGAATAGGATTATTATCCACATTGTACAGACACAGTAACCGAGGTAAATTACATAAGATTATACAGCTAGAAGTGGTATATAGAGCCCAGTAAACTGGTCAAGTACTCTGACTCCTAGTCTGATGAGAAATTTAAGTAGTACCCTGATTGAAACAACTGAGGAGGACATATTGAATTATTTTTCTGTGTATTGCTTATACTTTGTACCAACCTGCTGTCACTGATTACTGTAGTTTCTAATGTAGGAGTTCCTGTTGTAATTTGTAATCTTTCATTTCATTATGTTTGTTCATAAATTAAAGCAGTGTTTAATTAGCGATGCTACTTTTCCACTTACACACTATTTTCCTCTGGGTGGAAAAAAAAAATGTTCTTTTCAGCACTAACCCTAATATTCTGAGCTTTGGGAAAGATGTCTGTAATGAAGGATGTACTGGATTCAGCAACTCAAAATCCCTTAATACATATTGCAACAGAACAAAGGGACTATATGAAAGTTTGAATCAAAATATAAATAGCAGAGAGTCTAAATAAATCTCAGGAGTGAGAAGATGAAGGACACTGGAATCATATTACCAGATGTTCAGCCCCTACTGTGAATTCAAAAGGAAGGAAAAAGTGCTGTTAATTGGAAATATTTGAGGTCATTATGCTTTTAAAATCACAATCAGAACTTTGTCTCATAAGCAAATGCAACTGAAAAATTTAAAAATATGTTAACTGTGAAACCTTGCTAGAAAAATATAGAGATTATTTGAGTTTTCAGAATTACTAGAGGATCTCACTTGTATAAAATTAGTTTTTTATTCTCTTTGATTTTGCATGGCAAACTTTTGTTACACTGCATTTCAGCTATACATCCAGTAAATAATCTGGCTATCCAAAATCCAGTCATTCCATTTTAGACAGCTGTGGTCACTACAACCCAACATATCAACAGTTAGACAGAGACAGGGTTTGATACTAACCTCTTCTTTTTGAATCAGTTTCAGGTGTTTCTGTTTCCAAAACTGTTGAATCAAAAGCATTAATTTTACGTTTCCATTATGACAGAACCAACATCAGTAGCGACTAAAGCATAATTTCTTTAGGAGGCAGTGCAGCCTGTTCTCTGATCAAGTTTCTTTTCCCACAGGCAGACATCTGTTTTAAATTACATAGCAAGCAGGCAAGAGAAAGGAAGCTAACAATAAAGCGCTTCCCCAGGGAAGGAAGAATGAGGAGCTGACTTGAGGTATCCTATTGAATAAATAAAACTCTATACTTCTGTCAATTATTCCCATTCATGCATGCTTGTATGAACACATTCACACAAACGAGGCACGCAAGTTATTTATGAATGTCATTTTATTCCTACATGTTATTTTACTTCAGACAAGAAATTTCTACCTGTCATTTTGAGGATCATTATGGTTTCTTTTTACTTCTAAGAAACTAGAGGAAGGGTGTGGTGATTAATTCGTTTTAAGGATCGTTTATTTTTTCTTATTAAACAAACAGACGCTTATTGACAGTGATATTAGTGAAATTGTCTAATAAGTTGCCACAATACTGCTGTAACTAGGAAGAACACAGATGCCCAGAAATACAACCTGAAGTGTTGCCAAAATGAAAGTGGAAACATCATCTTAACAGTCAATGAATTTTTTACAAATACAACTTTTACTAGATAAGGGTACTTTAACTCCAAAGAATATATCAAATCCTCTATCACAGGGTTTTGATATTAAGAAACCAATTGAAGATATGACTTTCTGGACTCCAAGCTCAATGCTGATGCTAAAACTTTACTTAAGTTTTCCAAAGCAGTAGCACTAAGAAATTCCCAAGTTCATATGCTGCAGAATTCTGGAAGTGTGCCTTCTGTAGAATCTCTCAACACGGGGCATTAACTAACATGCCATTCCAGATTAAGCTTTCCTCAATGGTGGCAGCAGGTCAGTGGACTTGAATAATTAGTTCACAGGGAGCCTCCATCTCTCATTCTACACATCAACAATTTACTGTCAGAGAAGATTTAATAGTTATGAAACACAAACATGAAGATTCAAATGGCAGACAATTTTAGAAGATACCTTAAAGTCTAATCAGTGTGTTGGACTATGAATCCCACTATAAACTCTCACTAGGCAGATATGAATAAAAGGCAAATATGAGTAAAATGCAGATCTCTGCCTGGTGAATACTGGTGACATGGAACCCACCTTAATTATAACATGACTTGTGCTAGAGGCCATCAGGACCTGATGTGGTATACTGCAGAGCCGAAAGCTAACAAAATAATTTTAAACTGCAAAGTATCAATAACTTCAAACAAAAAGACTAATTTTCATCCAAACTATAGGTCCAAAGCTATTGGCAAGTGAGATTGATAATTTTAGTTGCTTCAGAATCCAGACTGAAGAAGGGTATCATTTTGCCAGATGCTACCACATGTCTCCAACAGGAAAGGGGAAAGCATCTAAAGCCTGTTGTCTGAATGGCCCCCTGATAACACAGACCCTGAAGTTGTGGCTAGACCAGAGGTGAAACCAGTACTGAAGCCAGCTCTTCAGACAAAGATTAGGCTGGACCATGGGACATAGACTGATGTAGATGGTGTGCATACTTTGGAGTTTTATATACATACATACGTATATATGTCTTACGTATATAGCCAGCCAGCCAAGTGCCGTCGAGTCGGGAGTTATATATCATATATATAACATATATGTGATATACATATATATATGAGGTTGCCCTCTAGACAGATTCCTGTCTAGAGGGGAGTGGAGACAGCAGAGAGAAGAGCACAAGTGTTGGGTCAGTGGGTATTGGACATACAGGGTGGAAAGGAAGTGTGTGCTCTCACAGGGTGAGGAGAGCAGATAGAGTTGATTGAGGTTGCTGCTTGGGGGTTTATATGGCAGATTGACTTGCGTTGTAAACTTTTACTTAATCACAATAAAAAAAAATAGGAAAGCTGTCATTCTTTTGTGTTTTCTACCCAATAGATCACATGTAACACTCATGCATGCGTTTCATTGCCTAAAGTGAATCACATGGATAAGACTAATATAAAAAATGATGGAAACTGTAATTTATTATTCTGTTAAGCATTAGAAATGGAAGAGATGGAAAACATTTGAATGTAAGAATGTCAGGCATGCAGACCATCAAGGTGGAGTGACTTTGGAAATTGAAGCTGAATAAACACATAAGGCATCTATTTGTTGTTCAATGCCATGTGTAAGCTGCCTCCGTATTTTGTGCTTTCTCTACCTTGAATTTATATTCTTTCTCACATTGTCTCAAAAATCCTTCTAAGTATTTCTCTTGGAACTGAGATTATATAAGTAATATACTAGTTCACATCCTCAGCATATGAGCACTGTCACTAAAATTCTCTTTCCTCTCTTTCCCTCTCCTGTCCTCTCTTATGTAAATCTTAGTCTACTGGGAAGATACATCTCCTCTGAAGACCAAAACCCAGGTACCTGAGGGAGAGTCAGAAGAATTACAGAAGTGGTTCTGATTGTTGAGTCAAGATGGCTACAAAAGTTATAACACTTCCCATCTGAAAAGGCAAAAGCAATTTCCCCTTCCTTATACGATTGGACTCGATTCTTGTTTTGACCAACAGAATGTGGCAGATGAAAAGTTCTGAAACTTTCAAGGCCATGTTATATTTTAAGAAGACTGGCAGTTTCTACCTCTGTCTGCTCCAAGCAAGTCACTTGTCATTATTTAAAGATGCTCAGGCAGATCTCGAAGTGATGAGAAGCCACAAAGGAGAGGGATATGCCAGGTGGAAGAACCCCAAGACCCCATTTGTTCGAGGGAAGACGTTTTGTCTATTCTAGCTCAGGCTACTTTGCCTGCTGAAACCTGAGTCAATGCTGGGTAGAGTAGAATAGCCAAGAACTTACGTCAGTTTACACAGAATACTGAGAAATAATAAAAATTGGTATTTGGAGCTATTGAAATTAGAGATAGATTTTTTTTTTTTTTGGAAACAGTATATAAGTGAAACAATTCTTTATGCTGGCTGAGCATTCAAATCACTCCAAGGGTTGTAAAAATTTTCACAGCAAATAAGTTACAGTTTCTGGGGCTGGAACCCTGGCGTCACTATTTTTAAAGTTTTAAAAGGTGATTCCTAGAGTGAGTCGGGTCTGAAAGCCATAGAGTTAGTTTTACTCATTCCCCAATTTTGCTTCTAAGTAATCTCTCCTGAAACAATTTTTAAAGTATCAACTAATTTTACTTTATGCTCTCTAGCTCTACGATTTCATTTCTTGTCTTAAAGACTTGTTCTTCAAAACACACTGTGTCAAGCACTCTGAAAATGACGTCTCTGTTCCACGAGAAATGTGATTAACGGATCATTGATTCAATGAATTGGTTTTCTTTGAACAATCGCTTTTGTATATCCAGATACATTTCAACTGGATAGGCTTCATGATAAGAGTGTTTAGCCCATTTATGAAATGTGAATCATTGACCTTGTATTTGAATCTTCAGGGATTATTTTTCAGAATCTTTTTAGATCCTGTTAGGACTTCCTTTGTTCATCTGAGAAGCTGTCCATAAATGATGCAGTGTTTCTACAGGTAACTAATTTCTGCATTGTATACATTTTATATACCGGGAAGAAACAGAAATCTTGGCCAGGTATTAGGTAGAGATACAAATGCAAACCTAGATCAGTTAGCACATGTAATGATGGCTTATATTTTCATGAATCTATAGTAACGAGCAAGGACCCCCAGAGGCACAGCAGTTAAGTTTTCTGCTGCTACGGTGCTTCAAACTCACCAGGCCCTCCGTAAGAGAAAGCTATGGCAGTATGACTCTATAAAGACCTAGAGCCTTGGAAACCCAGATCTACTCTGTCCTATAATGTCTCTATGAGCTGAAATTGACTAAATGGCCAAGCATTTGGTTTGGACTGTTAATATTTGTTACATATTAAATAAGCTGGTATTTGATCTTTTTAATGAACATGTATCTTTTGTAAAGTATTAGCACATCCTTACTGAGAATCAACTCTACTAGATTCTTAAAAATAAGGAGAGTGAGAAAAAAAATCTTAACAGTTATAGTTTAGTATTGATTTCTGAATTTATTATTTACATTCAAGTATTTTGGAAATGGACAATTATTTGAATCTTGGGTCTACCAATTACTGACTGGGTGAATTTGGTGAAACTACTTAAACTCTCCAAAGCCTCAGTTCCTCACTTATTAAAAAAAAAAAAAAAAAAACTCTACATCTCAGAGTTATTTTGAGGGTTAAAATAGGTGTTGATAGCACAGTTCTTAGAAGAAAGAAGGCACTAAGTAGCTGTTATCTCTTTTAATCATGTCTAAGCATCACAGTTTACTAAATATAGCTAGAGAACACCTTCTGTGCTCACAATCTCTTATCTTTAAATGGGTAGGAAACTAAAAGAGGCTGTAGATATTTGAGAAGAACTTCATAGGCGTTTCTCCCATTAATAAGCAATAAAATATGCGAAGATACAATAAGTGAATGAGCATTACTGAATGCCTACTATACATGCAAACTTATCTGCTAAGAGTCAACCAAAAAGTTAACAGAAGCATAAATTAGAGACAGTTGTAAACAATTTTGGCTCAAAATTTTCTTGTACAAACCAAAAACTCTTACTGAAAGTCCTCTAGTCTGCAGAGTCATTTTCACTGGACTTACCTTATTTACACTCTTTAAGCATCTGAGAGCCTAACTTAACTTTCAACTCTTTAGGCATAGAACTGTGCATAGAATTCGAGATGCCCAAGTCCCATAGAGGCGCACTTTCCATTACATCTTGCAGCTGTAGGAATAAAAGAGAACAGTAAATGCTACTTGAATTTCATGCTTTAAAATATCCAGTAAAGATGAATTCACTTGCTGCACCTGCTTGTTGTTTTATCATTCCATTTCCTGTCTCCCTTGTGAGCTGGCCCATAGACACACCTATTTAAAATGATTGTATCTTGAAAGAATGAAAATTGATAATTCATAACCCGTAGGCTCTTCTACAATGGTAATATCTGTGCTATATGTACATTACAAATGAAATCATTTTTAAAGCTAGCATAGGGGCTGTCTAATAAAAACCTCTTATGGAATCCTACTGTGCCTGCTCAGTAGCAGCTTTTTGTAGTGAAACATTTAAATGTTTAAAAAGGAACAGAACAAATGTGATTGATTATCAGTTCACTTGCCAGATTCTACATTGAAATTAAAGAAAGTAAAAGCTCTTTTACGTAAGTGATACAATCACCTGCAATATTAAACCAATAAAATATATTTGGCTGTTCGTGAACTGTCTTGACCCAGATGAATAAAGCAGTCTTCTAGAATGCAGGAGCCTTATATAGCAGCTGATCAATCCTCTGTAACTGTGGAAAAGTAGTTAAAAGCATTCCAAATTGACTAAAAGGTCAACTCTGAAAGAATTCCATCATTGAAGCAAATTTAAAGTTAGCCATGCTTATGATAAGCAGAACAAATGAAGAAAAAAAATACAACCTAGTAGTATGTGCTTTGGAGATATTCTAAGAATTATTAACTCATTAAAACAAGTTCCCAGTGCCTTAAACAAAACAAAAGTAGGTCTAATTGAAAATTCATTTGTTTTTCTGCTTATCTAAATAATAGTCAACGCCCAGATGATTTTGAATGAGCCATTACACTTCTTTGCAGATAGCTGTGTTGTCTCTAAATACTCTATTTTTGCTTAAAGTCTCCATATAGTCCATTTTAAATGACTGCAGATAATATTCGCATATGATCTGTTGTTTAAAAATCATAAATCTGTCCAAAGAGAAAGATTCTTTAACAGTTTCCTCAGAATTCAGTTTGCAGAGAGGCATATCTGAGGCTGAGATGAACCTTTTCAAATACATCTATTTGCTTTAAAGTACGAATTAGATTTTAGCAGCAGAAAATACAATGCAGTGTAGAATACAGTACAGTCAACGAGAATTCTGTTTTCTGATGACTGAGAATTTTCAGGGTGACGGAAAGTATTAAAAACATCTTGTAGCTGTGGGTTGTTTGAATGTATGCAAATGTGTAGCAATGAAAGGCCATGGCTCCATTAATTAGGAGGGCCATGTTAAAAAAGGCAGCAACTGTGCCCTAGACAAGGAGAGCGATTAGACAAGGAGGCAGAACAGACAAAATGAAATGCTGGAAGTCGTCAACATGGGTGTAACTCAGACAGTCAGTTACAAGGAAGAAAGACATTTCTTATTTCATGAGGATCAGGAAGCTATGTTAAATCAGGGGCAAGAATAGCAGACAAATAAAGCAATTGATTTACTTGCTCCCTGGGGCTTGGTTAGGCTTGGGCCTTTCGTGTAGCTTATAAAGACGCACACATGTAGTTTGTAGGGATTGTAGGAAGAATCAAGAAGTCTCCCTACCCCAATTTTGTTTTTTGAAAAATATCTCTGCCAATTGGCTCCTGAAATTATCATTTGCTCTAGTTTTATTTCTTGAATATAAAAATAATTTTTGAAACAAATTAAATTTTTCCACAATGTGAGTAATACAGTCAACTTCTCATCACTGTAAGTAGATCTAAAACACAAATGTTAGAGAGATAAAAATATGTAAATAATAAAGTTCATGGCTAACATTCTGGCAGTAGTTATGAATCATTCCTTGGATAATTCCACAACAAGGATTTAAAAATGTTTTAAGGAATGAGTATATGGTTATAAAATATATAGCATGTCATCAAATTGACCATTTTGCTGGACAACAAATTCTGATAACTATGGAAAAAAAATTCCATTACTACACAGTCACATCATAAACATCTCAAATTTGTAATATACAATCTATCCTTTTATCCTCCACCTCAGAGTTAATAATATGAAAATATTTGCATTGAATTAGGTAATATAAATAAAAATACAGCAACAATGACCTAAATAAATTAAATTTAATCTGTCATTTTATGAAGATTCATTTATTCATATATGGAATAAATACTCGAGAATAAATATCAAATATTGATTATTCTTGTCGGCATAGTTTAACAAATGGACACTTCTTACTCAGATGTTCAGTATTCAGAGAGCTGGTATTCCTGCTGTGGATGCTCTTCCCTCTGGGAATGTAAAACTTGAAGACAGTACTGTATTGCCCTATGCTTTAGCACCCCCTGCTGGCAATTCTAGAGACCCATTCCAATTATTTGAAGAGGAATTGATTAGAAATACCCTGCATTTGAACTCTTGACTGCTGAGAAGTCAGGAATTCAAATCTACCAGCAGCTCCCCAGGAGAAAAGCCCTGACCATCTGCTCACAGGAAGACTACAGCCTAGAGAACCCAATGAGCCAATTCTGTTCTATCACATGGGGTCACTAAGATGCGAAATTGACCAGACAGCACATAACAAATGCGTATTTTAGGTATGTGCTTGCATACATGAATATTTACACTGATATAGCACACATGTTCATGAAAAGACATCATGTTTAGGACATAGCACAGGCATTGCTGATATATCTCATCCTTTAAAATTTGTCATTGTAAATAAAATTATGAAAATTAAACAGCTCTCTGTTAACATTTTTAAAAGTCTAATGGATTAATTTATAACGTCATTAATTTCCTATTAGTTCTGTAATAAATTACCACATACTTGGTAGCTGAAAAACTACAAGTATATTATCTTACACTTTTGCGGGTTAGACTTTTGCCATAGACTCTACTGGGCTAAAATGAAAGTGTCATCAGAGCTGTCTTCCTTTTTTGGTGACTAGAGTAGATTCAGCTTCCTTGCTTCTTCCACCATGAAGAGTTTACCTGGAGTCTCTGGATGCCAGAAATGGTTCACAGGCTTGGCTGCTAACTGAATGATTGGAAGTTTAAGTCCACCCAGTGGTACCACAGAAGAAAGGTCTGATAATCAACTTCCAAAAAATCAGCAATTGAAAACCCTGTGGAGCGCAGTGATACTCCAAAGTAGCTGCAGTCACTAAGGATCTGAGTCCTCTTCGTGGCAGCTGGTTTTGAAACCACCCACATGACTTTGATTCCTTGCTGCTTCATTCTATCTTCAAAGATAGACTATTGTATGCTCCTAATTGTTTGTGTCCTCTTCTGCCTTCTCTGCTACTTGTAAGGATTCTTCCAGACAGTCTATCATTAAGGTCGTCTGACTAGCAACCTTAATATCCTTTAGCCATGTATAGAATACCACATTCATGGGCTAGAATGTAGACATCTTTAGGGGAAGGAAGCATTTTGTTGTTTACTATACTAGTTAGAAATTACTTCTTAATTATGAAAGTAATGTATGGTTAGGGATTTAAAAAAATGCCTATTCCTACATTAACAGTAGGGAAAAAAAGGCCAGATTTTTGATGTTTTCTGAAATTAATATACATATATGTACACACACATACACACACACACACACACACACACATATATATATATATATATATATATATATAAGACAAATTCTTACCACCAAAAAAAGAATTTCCTCTGCTGTGGAATACACAAAGATGAAAATTAAATAAAGGGGAAATAATAAAGTATTAAAAGAAATACAATCGAGGTTAGAAATCTTATCTTCTTGCAGATGACATTTTTAAGGTTTCTGTGATAAAAATGTACTCTTGAAATTTTACTTTGCATGCAGTACAAATAAAATGGACCTTAAATTAATTTGTAAACTAGCAGAACTACAACCTTATTTCCTTAACTTACTGCTTTTTGGTGCTGGGGTAATAAGAAAGACTGGTTAAGAAAGTATACATATTGCTCAGATTGTTGTTTTTTAAATCTTGCTTTACAATTTAGTAGGTACGTTATTTTAGTCAAGTTCTGAACTTCTCCGTGTTCGGGTATCACGTCTGTAAGGTGGAGACAATAACCATGGTCACCACCTCAAAGGATGGCTTTAATGTTGCTTGCATGGGAATTAGATAAAATAATTCATCAAAAGTATCTGTGAATGCAAAACTTAGAAACTGACAAGTAAAAAGACTTTAAATTTGAAATCTCTAACTATCAGAAAACAGTTTTCACCTTAAAATGCAACAGTTTAAAGCTGGCAATGTATGTACAGGATGAATGCCTTTGGATCTGCTGCAAAGAAAGAACATGCAATTTAAAATTTTTAACACGTCAATTGGTTGGTAGTCATCTGTCAACCAACCTCATTAAATCTCTCTGGCTATTAGCCTTTCGTCTTTCCTAAACCATTAAAATGAAAAAAATAAAAATATTTTATGGATCAAAGCCAATTAACTATACTTTGGTATGCACAAAATTAAGGACAGAGTTGTTTTATTTGAATAGTCACACTGAGAGTCTTTATGTTAGTTTTTTTCTGTCCCCAAAGAGGCATATCTTAAATGTAAATTATCTCAGAAAATAACAAGAGAACTCCTACCAGCTAGAGATTGATTCTAGTTCTTTAATATTTTGTCCTTCCTTATTTATATTAAGTAGCATATTTTTATATCTTTAAGAAGACTTAATTGAGTGTCTTCACTTGGCACTATGAATGCAATGGTTAAATAAATATATTTAATGAAGAGAAAAATAACAACAAAAGATACATTGATCTATTCCTAAAATGTCATTCTAATGGGGTGAGAATATTTTTAAATAAGAAGTTAAATACATTGCCAAATGAATTAATGAAAATATCAGAAGTAAGTTTAATGAGAAAACACAAACAGAAGAGACTGCTAGACAATGGGAGCTTGAAACCTTCCTAGAAGAGTAACACAGCTCTAAGCTTCTAAGAATGAGTCAAGTAATCTGAAGCAGACAGAGGTGCAGGAAAGAGAGTAGCAAGTACAAAGAAGGAGGAGAGTAGAAAAAGAATATTTTCAAGAGAGGAAGAATATGAACTTGGATGTGGAGTATGAGTCAGGTAAGTTTGGAAACAAATCATTTATCAAGGTACATGTTTAGTTTTTACCTTGTGGAAAAAACCCCTGAAAATAATTATATGTATGTAAAGAAAATTTCTGTGAATCCTTTGTGAACAATGAAGATGTAGTTTTCAATTTTAACTCAGCATGATCAAATTTCAATTGTCTTGTTTAATTTCTACTTAGGAAAACACGGCTGTCTTAGGCTAGGTTCTGTACAGAGGAAAATCAGTAAAGTGTGTGTGTGTATGTGGTGTGTGTGTAAAGAGATTTATATTTAGAAAAAATCTCATGCAATTGTAGAAACTGAAACATCTCAAGCCCTGGATCAGGATACCATTTTCACACAGCTGGGGAACCTGGTGAACCTAAGGTTGGCGGGTTGGAGAGCAGGGTTCTTGATTTCAGGCTGTGAATTCCAGCAAATCCCAAGATGGCAGATGAGACTGCAATGTTTCTTCTGATTCATGTAGTTACGGGGGCTGTTGAACACATGATTGACAGGTTGGAGAACAAGACTGTTACTCACAGGCTGTGAAATTCAATGAATCTCAAGATTGACTGGTCAACTGCTTACCCAGGTCCCAAGAACTAGACAGGAGAAGATAAGAGAGAAATAGCAGCTGGATCCATAAAAGCCAAAACTTTGGCAAAGTGAGCAGACAGGACACAAGCAGGTGAAGGTAGAAACATGAAGGCTGAGGCTTCAGTGAGCCACCACAGGTCACACCCTGACCAACACCACTCAGCAGATTCCATCCCGGGAGTGATCACAACATTATACAACAGCTCGGACACTGAGAATCATGGTCCATTCAAGCTGACACACAATCTTCCTTGTGTGTGTTTGGCTACTCAAAATGGTGGTTTAAAGAATAAGAACAACCTGAAAAATATTAAAGATTATTCTTTATCCTTTCTTTGGGATCTTTGTCATATGACATTGTTATAACAAAATACCTTTTAATGAGGCCATTCTAATACTATGAAAATTAAGTTTCCCAAGCTGGGATCCCAGGTGGACACACCTTGTTCAAATTAGAGTTCTGTGGTAAATAGTACAATAATGCAAATGTTTCAGTAATTATTCCAGGGTATATATAAGTGGGAAAATGATAATCTTTATGAAGCTTCTCTTTCAAAGAGGAGACATTCCATTTTATGGGAGATTTTATCATAAAGTTCTAAAAGCATTTAAAAATCTTGATAATAAACTTCGTAACATGTCCCAAACAATATACTGCTATTAATGCATCCCCTTTGAAAACACTTCTATTCAATACAAAATCGTGGATCAGATAGTTCATTTAATATGCCTTTGACTTTTTTCAGATTAAGGGTAGAAAAGAAATGTTAAGAGATGAAATACAGCCTTTTTCTATGTTAGGGGGCAAAAGTAAGCCCATGAACCTAAAACGACACCTTAGAAAGGATATTATTTATAGAAGCTAGAATATGAAAGAAAATGCTAGAAGATGTCAAAATTGATTGAAATACTCAACCTTGACAGCTCTGAAATTTGCAGGTTGAATACCTGCCAAAATTTGTGAATGATCTCCTATATTCTTAAACTGCTTGGTTTAGCTAGCATCAGGATGTAAATGGATGAGAGAAGCCAAGAAACTGTAACCCATTTTATTCTCCAAACTTAGCCTCATATATGTCATTCTGCACTAGAAAAAGAGGCTGGAAAAGTCTATGGGTGGTGGTGAAATGATTTTTTTTCCTTTCAGTGACTATTCTTAATGTTATACATGTACAGCATAGTAAAAACTATTCAAGAATTTTTTTCTACTAAGTTGCTTCTGTCTACCCCATAAGTAATCTACACATAAATACATATTCTTTTATTGAATGTACTTATTTATTTGTTGTTATGATTTCCTTGGTGTTGTGTGTGTGTGTGTGCACGTGTGTGTGTTTGTGTGTGTTAAATATTCATCCAACCTAAGATGATAAAGAATTTGTGTCAGTTTTATTAAAAAACATACAGAATGCTCTAAGTAACCAGGCAAGAAAGTAATAAAAGAACATTGCCAAAAGAAAATGCACCAAAGACAGCCAGAGTCTCTTGCCTATTAAAGGGTAGCAGAGGCTAATTAAAGCCTTCCAAGGAGAATGTTTGCAAGACTAGGATAAAACTAGAATGGCAATGAAATGACTAGATTTCAATTAGATGAAAAACAAGACAAATAGTTAACTATGGAGACTCTTGCAGTGATTGCGATTCTTTTCAGCTTATCCCACATCTAGGTTTCCCTCAACGTTATATTCTGTTAGCACTTGCACACACATACACTCACTCACACACATAAACACACAGAAATTCAGAGTGTCTGAAATACAGAAAAATCTAACTAGAGCTCTTTTACTTAAAAAACAGATCTGTAATATACATCTCTACTAACATTTGAATTAATCATTTAACCGTGACTGACATTTTCTCATAATGTGATGTTAAAATCACACATTATAAACCTTAGCACCTTAACTATGAAGAGAATCTCTTTACAGAAATTATTGACAGCTAATTGATGACTTAAAAAACAAAGCACACTTTATTGAAGAAAATTGATAGTTGTAAGTCCTTAAATAATCCTATCAATACAAATAGTAGTATCGAATAAAATGAACAAGATATTTAATTTAAACATGTAAGACAACAAATAATAATTTTCTCTCTGTCCTCTTTTTTCTTTTTTCCCCCAAAAATATTTTCCAGAAGTGGAGAAAGTAGAATGGTGACTTAGGAAAGCAATTTGATGGTAATACAATGATTCTTTTGTTAAGTTGGGAGATTAAAAAAAAAAAAAAGATACTTGTATTCCATTTTAAAATATAAATCTTATCAGTATGTGAGCTTTATCAATTATACTCCAACTTTTTTATTATTGCCAGTCTTATATAATTCTGAGAAATAGATTCTGAACATCCCACTATCACCACCAAAAAAAGCCCTCATCTAATGATTATTCAAGGCATAATTCACTTGTTCTACTTAAGCAAGAAATGAGAAAAAGAGAATGAGAATTTGACAAAGAGATAAAAAAGAAACACAAGTGTTCCACTTACCTTTTTTCAAATGGTACCCATTCTATTCACATGGAATATATGGTTATTCTGCCTTTACCATCCATTTACCACTCCGTCCTTATGTAAATCCATTAGTGCTTCTACAAATGCTTCCAAACATCTACTTCTATTTGAATAATTATCCCTTGCCCAAGATTTTAACATTTTATTTTAACCTTTATGGCAGTTCAGTGTCACCCTTCTCCTCATCGGTGCCTATAACCCAATGATTGCAACTCTGGAGACACACTACTTGTCAAATACTAAATTCTAGAAGAAATTTTGAACAAATGGAAAAAAGTAAGGCAGTTAAGTGATACTTTTTTGTTGGAAACAATATATATCCCAAACGAACTCTCTATATTTGAATTATTTTTAAAGATTCAATTTAAGTCTACAAGATATGCAGATGCATACTTTTGCTTTTTGAAAGTAAGAGGACCTGAAGTGCTTACTGACTAAGGTCAAAAATGACAAACTTCAATATGGATTACATCTCAACTTAAAGAAAACAATCCAAAGACATAGCTATGGGTAGCTATGGTGTCAGTGGCCAAGACATTGAAGAAGAACTTCTGAGTCAGTGATGCAGATTGGACTTGCCCAGACAAAATTTGGAAATGTAAATTTTTCTAGAAGAATAAGTTGTAATTCAGGCAAGAGAGAGAAAATTGAAGCCAAGATAACAAAGGCTGCAACCACAGAAATAGGAAATGCACTTGCTGAAAAGATGCAAAGCCTGTTTAGTGCTAATGACTGATAGTGTAAAACTTGCAGTCATGTGACGTGGGCCTAATGTTCAGAGTATATAACATGTGCAGTATTCCAAAATATGCTAATTTAGAAGAAAGCACTGGATATGGTAGTGGTTTTTAATGAAAAACAAAAAAAGGCTGAGTATACACACAGAGAAGAATCTGATGGTGAGTACAGTGATTTTGGGTATAAACACAAGAAATATAGAAGTGAGACAGTTAGTCCTGCATCTATTTTAAGGGAAGATGAAGATAAAGTGTGAATAGGAGAAGAAGAGGTTTATCTTTCTAAATAAAATCTTATGAGAATGAGAATGAAGATGATGCTGATCTCTCAAAATACAATTTTGGTGTCAGTGAAGAATATAGTAAGAAGAGTAAATCTAATAGATGAAATGATTTAAAGTCTCGATCTTCACATTCATGATCTTAATGATACATACCCTTGTAATAGAATTCAAGATCTAGATCTAGATCCTATTCAAGCAGTTCTTCTAGTATGGAGCTAAGATCTTGTTCCAGTCCCAGATAACATTTGAGATACTTGTATCACGGGTCAAAATCAAGATCTAGGTTCAGGTTCCACAGAGCTTCTTCTTTCCCACCAAAAAGACCTTATTCAAGTTCATCATCTTCTTCTGAGAGGAACAGAAAGAGAAGTTTTTCTAGATCTTCTTCATCTGGTAATCACAAAAAGAAAAAAGAAAGAAAGAAAAAGAAAACACACACACACACAAAGGAGATCACAGTCTCCTGAAAGCGGGGTGGCTGGTGAAAACACTAAACAACCCTGAGTCCAGTGCCAACCCCTGTGGAACAGTACTTTACCCAGGCTTCACATGTCATCTTCTGAATCATCTCATTGTCGTTCACTTCAAAATCAAAAAAGAAACAAAATGTTAAAATTTGTATCTTAAAAATACTGTGCCTTGATCAGTACAGTGTCTGAAGCATATTTTTAAAGAAACTGATTTATTACTTGGTTGGAAGTGCTAAATCTGCTAGTAGAAGTACACACCATATATTGTTTCTCAGAACAATACAATTGAGGTTTTTTTGTGAAATTAAAGCTGAATAGTTTTTAAGCCAAAAATGTCCCAAAATACATATTTAGCATTAAGTACTTAAAAGCATTTTCTTTATTTAAAATCATCTGAACTATAACAAACAGCTTTATTTCCTAATCTGTACTATTTCATTTCCAAATATTTCACATCTGTCAGTGAGGACAGAATTGTGAAAGTTGCCTGAATTTCAGGCAAGGAGATGAAGTTTGGTAAATTAGTTGGCAAAAGGCTTCTTATGTTAACCCAAGAAGTTAACTTGGTTTTGTTAATCATGTCTAACTGATTCTCTTGGAAACCCTGGTGGGGTAGAGGGTTAAGTGCTATGTCTGCTAACCAAAAAAGTGACCAGTAAAAATTTGCCAAGAGGCTCCTTGGAAACTCTATGCAGCAGTTCCATTCTGACCTCTAGGATCACCTTGAGTCAGACTCAACTTGATGGCAATGGGTTTTACCTAACTGCCTCTCTTAGGAAAAAAAGTAAGCTAAGTTGCAAAACAGCCAATGAGAAATGTCTTTACTTTGAAATCCCCCATATTAATAATTCCTCGTATCAGGCTTTCCTTTATTCACTTTTACTTTTTGCAATACCACATTTAGTGTAAAAGTATCTCGTGAATTGTAGGAGAGAAAAGATCTTACTCATTTCTCTCTTACTAACACCTACATTAGGGTGAGAAAGAAACGCAGTCTGACAATTCATCTCTTCTATTGATATGGTTGGCTGATGAGAAAAAGAAGCAAAATGCTTAGTATTTTAAGAAGCTTTGCAGGCAAGGATGAGATGCTGGAGTAGTCAGATGCTTCTTGTGATCCCAGTAACAACAAAAACTCAACAAAACAAAACAAATGAATCTATTATATGTGATATTCCAGGAATATCAAAGGGAAAGTTCAGAAATCAGACTGAGCTATAGGGAAAGGATAGAAGAACCTAGGAATGGCTAGAGCTGACCTGGTGGGAATCAGCATCCTGCAGGTGGAATGACAGTAGAGAGCACGGTGAGAAGAGCAGAGCATTCAAAATTGCCTTATACAGCAGGAGAGACAAACCAGAGGAGAGATCACTCACTCACACTTCCAGAATCAACGAACAATGGCATTCAATCAGCAAAAGCTAACTAGCCTGTGCCTAACTTATGGCTTATGATTTTAAAGTTTTACTTTAGGGTAAACCTACCTCCCTTTACCAATGTTTGCCCCTCCTTTCTCTGCACAGCACTGCCTCCAGAGACTGACACATCCCCTAGGCACAAGGTAGAACTTACATATACCCTGAGCAGACACAGAAAGGGAACAATTTAGCAGATGGGGGGAGGGGGGAACAGAGAGGGGAATCTGCTGGCTCCTCTGACCTGGGAACTCAGGTCATAAACTGGTCTTTTGCATAAGTATAAGCATAAGGGGTCCATGGACCTTGAATGCCTCTCACCTCTGCATGTTCTATTGTGTACCCATAATCCTGAATCAAAATGTATCCACCTATACACTTAAAGGAAAAGAGACACATTTAACTCACAGATACTCACAGGTTTTAAATAGGGAGGAGTATACCCTGGTGGTATAGGGGCTGAGATCCATAGTTAACATTCACCAGCCCCCTTCTGCTCTCAACAGCTAGAGCCAGGTACCTGTGCCTATACTAATCACTTAGCCCATCTAGGACTGTAGGAGAGACAAGCCACCACACACTTGATGACCAACTCACTGGACACTTGAGCTGAAACCACTATGTTGTTCTTGTTAGGTACTGTGTTGCTAGTTCTGGCTCACAGTGGCCCAATGTACAACAAAGCATAACATTGTCCAGTCCTATGCCATACTCAAAATTGTTATGCTTGAGCCCATTGTTGCAGACACTGTGTCATTCCATCTTGATAAGGGTGTTCTTTTTTCATTGAACTTCTACTTTACCAAGTGTGATTCCTTTCTGCAGGAAATAATCCCTCCTGACAACATGCCCAATGTATGTATGATGTAATATCACCATCTTGATTCCAAGGGGCACTCTGCTGGTACTTCTTCCAAGGCAGATGTGTTTACTCTTTTAGCAGTCCTTGGTATATTCTATATTCTTCTTTCTAATACCATAGTTCAAAGTCAGGAGTTCTGTCTTCTTTATTCATTCTTCAGCTTTCATATGCATATGATGTGACTGAGAATACCATGTCTTGGGTCAGGCATACCTTAGTTTTCAAGGTAATATCTTTGTTCTTCAACACTTGAAATAGGTCTTTTGTAGCAGGTTTGCCTAATGCAATGCATCTTTTGATTTCTTGACTGCTGTTTCTAAGGATGTTGATTGCGGATCAAGTAAAATGAAGTTCTTGATAACCTCAATATTTTCTCTACATAGTATGATGTTACTTATTGATCCATCTGTGAGGATTTTTGTTTTCTTCATGTTGAGTTATAACCAGTACTGAAGACCTTGGTATTTGGTCTCAATAAGTAGGCATTTCAAATCTTCTTCACTTTCAGCAAACAAGGTTGTGTCATCTGCGTAACGTGCGTTGTGTATGAGTCTTCTTTAAGTTATGATGCCCTGTTCTTCTTCATATATAATTCTCAGATTATTTGCTCATCATACATATTGAGTAGATATGGCTAAAGAATACAACCCATATGTACACCTTTCCTGAATTAAATCATGTAATGTCCATTTGTTCTGCTCTAACAACTACCTTTTGATTCATTTCCAGATTCCTCATGAACATAATTAGTATTCCAGAATTCCCATTTGCTACAATGTTATCCATAATTTGTCATGATCCGTGTGGTCTAATGCCTATGCATAGTCAACAAAACACAAATAGTTTTCTAGGCTTCTCTGCTTTCCACCAAGATCCATCTGACATGAGCAATGATATCTTTGATTCCACATCTTTTTCTGAATTTGACCTGAATTTATGGCAGTTCCCCGTGAATACACTGCTATTACGGCTTTTGAATAATCTTCAGCAAAATTTTAACAGTGTGTATTATTAATGATATCATTCAATAATGTCCACATCTATTTAGACATCCTTTTCTGCAAATAGGTGTAAATATGAAGCTCTTTCAGAGTCAGTTTGCCTGGTAGTAGTTTTTCAAATTTTCGACATAGATGATTGCAGACATCCAGAGTTGAATTCATATAAGAAAAGTAAGTGAAATCTTGGGTTCACATGACTAGCAACAGCCTTAACCACCCAGTGGCAGGATATTAGAACCTGAAAGTTTCCAACAATCAAACTAGCTTGCACAATCAGACTATTTGGGCATTTCAAAACAAAACAAGAAGCTAGAACACAGTAAGCAAACGTAAAAGAAACAAATGCAACAAACTCACTGATGGCTCAGAGACAAGAGTCAATAATGAGCCACATAAAGAGGCAGACCACAGTATCTTCAGGAAGTTTTCAAAACAAAGAATAAAACATTTTCCACATGAAGAGAATTTGCTGGAAATATCAAAGATAGATACCAAAAGTTAATATACAGAAAGCTTCAAGAGATCAGGAAAGAGATTATGTGAAACACAGTAGAGCATAATGACAAATTAAACAGGATACAAGACCACAGAGGGACAACATGTAGAAATTCAGACTATCAAGAATAAAACAACAGAATTAAATAACTCAGTAGAAACTCAAAGGAGCAGAACTGAGGCAATGAAAGTCAGAATTAGTGAGACTGAAAAACAAAGCAACTGAAAATAAATTATTTTAGGAAAAGTGAAATAAGAAAATTAAAAAAATAAACACTAAAATGTGGAACTCTATAAGTGGAATAATCTATGAATGATTGGAGTAGCAGAACAGGGAGTGACAACAGAAAATAGAGGAGAATTGTTAAAGGTTCATTGACAGAAAAAGTTTCCTGATGTCATAAATATGGAAGATATCTATCCAAGATGCTCATCAACTTTCACACAAAGCAGATCCAAAAGAAAGACACCAAGATACATTATGATGAAATTTATCAAAACTGAAGAAAATGAGACAATTTTTAAAGCTGTCAGGGATAAACTACAACAACAGAAATCTATGTAGGAGAATCAACAATACTAAGCTTTGACTGACTACTCAGCAGAAACCATGCAGGCAAGAAGGCAATGGAATAACATATATAAAGCCTTGAAGGAAAAAAAAATTCCCAGCCAAGAGTTATGTACTTGCAAAATTGTCTCAAACATGATGCTAAAATCAGGACACTTCAGGATTACTAGAAATTTCAGGGATTTGTAAAGCCAAACCACAAATACAAGAACTACTAAAAGAAGTCCTCAGATTAGAAAATTGTTAATGTCAGACAGCAGCAAAAGACTAGAACACAGGATTGAGTAACTAGATACAAACTGAGATAGGGAAATCCAAAACAAATCAAAGCTAAATCACTGAATATAGGGAAACAGGGATGTCATTTACAAGAGATGACAACATGTTAACAATAGAGATTTAAAAAATGCAATCATAGATCATTAATATGGAAAGCAAGTTAAAGGGATACAAAGAAATGAAAAACTGGTTTAGATTTAGGAAAACAGGTATAAGTATTAAGGTAACCACAAAAGAAATTAACAATCCTACACATCAAAATGAGAAACAAGAAAACTATGATGTCTAGCAAAAACACAGCCAACAAGAATGAAAAAGATGAATACACATAACGAAAGATGACTCAGCACATAAAATTAAGTGGAACACAGAAATTGGCAATAATGCACACACACAAAAAAAGCCATTAAAATGATAGTCTATCAAATATTATGCTAAATGTGAAGAGATTAAGTACACCAATAAAAAGACAGAGAGTGGCAGAACGGATTACCAAAAAAAGATTGAGCCATAAAGTGTTTGCAAGAGATAAACCTCAGACTTAAAGATACAAACTAATTAAAACTCAGATGGAAACAAAATTACATTAAGCAAATACCATTCATAAAAGTGCAAGAATGGCAATATTAATTTCTGATACAATAGACTTCAATGTAAAATCCACACAGTGTGTAAGGAAGGACACTTTATAATAATTAAAGGGTCAATACATCAGGAAAAGATAATCATATTTAGTATTTACACACCCAAGGATAAGAACAAACAAACAAAAAAACACTGCTACCAAGTCACATCCAACTTATAGAGACTCTAGAGGTCAGAGTAGACCTGCCCCATAGAGTTCCTAAGATGTGCCTGGTGGATTTGAACAGCTGACATTTTGGTTAACAGACACAGTACTTAACCCACTATGTCACCAGGGTTTCCCATCCCAATAATAGAACTCCTAAATACATAAAGAAAGCTTCAACACCATTGCCAAGAGAAGTAGACAGCCACACAATAGTAGTAGGAGACTTCAACACGTCACTTTCAGTGAAAGAGAGAACATTCGGAAAGAAGCTCAATAAAGACATGAAAGATCAACCTACTTGGACTCTTAGATATACACAGAACACTCCATCAAACAGCAGCCAAGTATGCTTTCTCTTCTGATGAACATGAAACATTCTCCAGAGTAGACCATGTATTAGGCCAAAAAGCAAGACTTAACAAAATTCAAAGCTCTTAAATACTGAAAAACTTGTTTTCAGACATAAAGCCATAAAAGTAGGAATCAGTAATGGAAAAAGCAATGGCATTTTTTGCCACTTCCAGCACCCCAGTGACCAGCACTGGATAGGGTCCAAGGCCGAGATGGGTGGGAAGAGGATGGGAAATGTCATTTATGCATGAAACACATCACTCACACAAGAAACACATCATGAGCACAAGATAAAGTTGGGACCAGGTGGGACCACAGTCTCTGATGGAGACCCATGGACACTGGTCAGCTTACACAAGCTTTACTTATAGACATAGCAGGTAGTAAGTCGACAGGGCGGGGCATTGCCAAAAATGGTCATGATCGTTGTTATAGACTGTACGGAAACTGTCTTCAGAGGACAGGAACATGTAAATAGTCTTAACCTGAGCTATTATCTTGCAAACAGCTTCAAGGAAACAGCTCTAGCTTTGGGATTATTATTGTACAAATAGTTTGATCTGGGCTAGTATCTTGCAAATAGTCTCAAGGAAATAGTTTAGCCTGAATTGCAAATGGTTCAGCCTAGTCCCATTATTCTGCAAACTCTTTCAGGTTGCCAAGTAGAGAGGTACAAACATAGGAAGAAGAAGGAGGGGGCAAGGGGACTAGGACTCAGAAGCTCCCAGGCTGCAGCAGTTTTTCAATAAGATAGAGAAACAAATTACCAACTTTATGTGAAAGGTAAGAAAATATCAACAACATCAAAATCAAAGCCACTGCTATCAAGTTGATTCTGACTCATAGCCACTCTATAGACCGAGTAGAATTGCCTCATAGAGTTTCCAAGGAATACCTAGGAGATTTGAACTGCTGAGCTTCTGGTTATCAGCTATAGTACTTAACTACTATGCCTTCAGCATTCCCATGAAAGAGAACAGCCCCAGATAATTAAAGCATTAATGAAGAAGAACAAAGTGGGAGGCCTCAAACCACCTGACTTTAGAACCTGCTATACTGCCACAGTAGTAACCACCTGCTACTGACACAACCAATACATAGATCATCAGACCAGAAATGAGAATCCAGACATAAAATTATCCATCTATGCACAGCTGATATTTGACCAAAATCCAATGGCCATAAATTGGGGAAAAGACAGTCTCTTTGACAAATAATATTGACATAACTAGACACCCATTTGCAAAAAAAAAGAAAGAAAGAAAGAAAAGAAACAAGACCCATATCTCACAACATGCATAAAATCTAACTTGAAATGGATGAAAGACCTAAATCTGAAATCTAAATAATAAAGATTATGGAAGAAAAAAATAAAGACAGTGCTGGGAGTCATAAAACATGGCACAAAAAGAATACAAAATATTAGTAACAATGCACAATGCATAGACACCAGAAGAGAAGATCGATAACTAGGAACTCCTAAAAATCAAATGTTTTCATCTAAAGAATTCACCAAATCAATAAAAGGACAACCTACAGACTGGGTGAAGATTTTGGGTAAGACTAACCTGATCAGTGTCTAATCTCTGAAATCTGCAAGATACTGCAAAATGTCAACAATGAGAAGATAACCCCATTAAAAATGGGTGAAGGACAGGCACAGACATTTCACCAAAGGAGACATTCAGGTGGCTAACAGATACATGAGGAAATGCTCAGCTGGAGCAAATGAGAATGAAGAACATGAATGACAGAAAGAAAATATGAGCCCAAGGGGCAGAAAGGGCCACATAAACCAAAAACTACATCAACAAGCGACAGGAAAATCTAAATGATATCCGGCTACCACCAATGACTGTCTTTACCAGGAACTCAACAAAGAGTCCCTGATGAAGTGGGAGAAATGTGGGATGCAGAACTCAAACTCTAGTAAAAAGATCAGATGTGATGATCTGACAGACTGGAGGTTTCCAAGAAAGTATGGCCCCTGGATTCTGTTAGCCCAGAACTGAAACCATTCCAGAAGCCAACTCATGAAGAGCGTGCATCTTGGGTTACATTTAATTCAGGAGACTAACTGGGCAGCTCCTTTCCAGAGATGAGATTAATTGAGCTGGGTGAATGGACATGGGAAATACAGAGTGGAGGAGAAGAATGTGCTGCCACAGAGTCGGGAGAGCAAACAGGGTATGCTTTTGTATGAGAATCTGACTAGAATTGGAAACTTTCACTTGCAGCACAATGAAAAAAAAATTGACAAATCTTTATTTGGTGTCCTTTAAAAATGTAGTTGTCACATATTATGTAATAAAGAGGAAAAATCATATTCATTAATGAAGAGAAAATTGAAGAAACCTAAAGCATATTTCTCCCTGGGTGGAAGGCCAGCAGGGACGTTGTGAATCTGAGTATACACTTGCTTTGAGACATTTAACTTTAAATACATTGCAATAAAGTTTTCTTAAGAATAAGTGAATGGTTGTTTCTACATGATGTATGCAGAATTTATTGTTCTCACTCACAGTTCTTTTGGCCTAAAATTTTTTCAAATTTGCTTAATGTCTCAGAATTAAAATCTGATCACCTGAGTTCCAAAAAAAAAAAAGCAAAAAATGATCTCAGAACTGCACCAATCCATTATGATAAACAAACAAAAAAAAATGTTGAAGTTGTCAAGAACCTCATGTTACTTGTATCCATAGTCAATGCTCTTAGAATCAAGTCAAGAAATCAAATGATGAATTGCACTGGACAAGTCTTCTTCAAAAGACCTCTTCAAAATTTTGAAAAAACAAACGCATCACTTTGATAATTAAGGTGTTCTTGACATAAGACACAGCTTGTCAGTTTCCTGATCTGAATGCAAAAGCTGGGCAATACAAAAGGCAGACTGAAGAAGAACTGACACATTTGAACTGTGTTGTGAAAGAACATCAAACTGTAGGAAGAACCAACACATGTATCTTGCAAGAGACATAGCTGGAATGCTTTCTGAGAGGGAAGACGGTAGGACTTTGTCTTGCTTACTTTGAATATGTTATCAGGAAAGACCAATTCCTGGAGAAGGACTTCATATTTAGTAAAGCAGAGGCTCAACTTTAAAGACAATGTTCAACAAGAAATATTGACACAACAGCTGCAGCAACATCCTCAAGCATACCTACTACTGTGAAATGACACAGGACTGTGCAGGGTATTGTTTTGTTAAATGTGTGATCAATGTGAGACAGAGCAGACTTGATGGCACCTAACAACAAAATATAGGCAAATTTCTAGAGAAATCTGTAAAAAAGAAGAAAAAAAGCAAATGAAATGAAGTCAGCTAAAACTAAATAGGCAGAGAATATTTAGACACATTTTTGATTACAGAGATGCTTGCATTTTGTTTTACATAAGAGTTAAGCTTCTTTTTTTTTAAGCAAATTGTACTAAATATGGAAGAACAATGGTATAATAGTAAGAGCAGGTTTTTGCATCCAATTAAACCTGATTTTAAATGTCAGTTTTGCTATTTTGTTGCTGGGTGATTATGAGAATATTGTATATATTCTTAGTTTCTCAATTACCTGCATGTTAACAACCAAACACAAAACCAAACCCACTGCTGGTAAGTCAATTTTCACTCACTGTAACCCTAACAGACAGAGTGGAATTGCCCTATTGGGTTTCCGTAGAGTATCTGGTGGATTCAAACTGTTGATCTTTTGGTTAGCATCCATAGCTACTAACCAGGGTCCCGTATTACAACCAGCTGTCATTAAAATTAATTCTGCCAGTGGTGACAGCACATGTCAGAATAGAACTGTGCTCTATCGGGTTTTTAATAGCTAATTTGTCACAGGCATACAACCAGGCCTTTCTTCCTAGGGGCTTCTGAGTGGAATTGAACTGACTGCCTTTGGGCAGCATTTTACTATTTCACCATCCAGGGTCTTCTCAGTCAGATAATCGTTATCTAATGTTATAGATAGAGATGACCCCAAAAGATCATCTTATCATATTTGGAAGGCACTTGGTAATAGTTGTCATCCTCATTAACTTGTCAACTTATGCTTTTAATTCATTTACTTAATTTTTTGAGTGCTCAGATTCAAATGTGAGATAATGTCAACATCTGGCATAGGACTAAGTGAAGACAGGGCCTTGATATCACTTCTGCTTCTTGATGAGAGTATGTTATAGAAGAAGATATTTTAAAATACTTTCAGTTTCCTTAACTGTAAATCACAGTCCTGATAATTCAGTGGTTAAGAATATGGCTGCTACCAAAAAAGTTGGCAGTTCAAATCCACTAGCTCCTCCACGGAAGCCCTACAAAGCAGTTTTACTTTTGCTTGTAGAGTCCCATTAAGTCAGACTTGACTCACTGGGAATAGGTTTAGTGTTTTAACTGCAAATTGAGGACTAAAAACTTGCAGCCTACCAACCTATAAGAATGCTGTGAGAATCAAGTTAAGAGAAAAAATGGTTTTGTTAATTTAAATAATTATACTGCTGTTAAATGCAAATGAGAATAAAGCTCAATATATGACTCAATTATCAAACTAAATGCAAAAGTGGAACAGTAAGACTTTACTGATTAATCTTTCTGTTGAAAATTTTTTACACATTTTATCAAACTAATGTTTATTTGAAATAATCACAATTTTAAAATACAGTACAAAAAACAGTTAAATGAAAGCATTTATTCAATCTGACAATAATAAATTGAACCTGAGGATATGCCGTAATAATCTGCAACCAGGAAGAGTAAAGACAAAAAGGTGTTGTAGAGATCTGAGAGACAACTTGGGGTAGAATTTCTATCTCATCAAAGGATGAAGCATTTAGCAGATCTATATTAAGTTGAAGAGTTAAGGTTAATAGCAAAATGAGTTTCAGCAAAGTCAAGAAATTACAAGTAGCCAGAATCTGCTAGTCCTAGGCCCTGAAAGAGTGTGTTGACTTGTAAGTACGGGGAAGACAGGTAAAAGTTTGTAGCAAAATCAGAGACAAGAGGGTTGGAATATGAGGACAGGAATACTAGAGATGGAACATCACCTTGTGATAATTACTAACTCACAGACAGGCAGAAAGTGGTGGATGAACAGTGTCTTTCTGAGGAAGAGTCTTCAGTAGTGGAGGAATGTAGAAGGAAGAAAATCTAGCTCTGATGAAGAAGGGGTGGCAGGAGGCATCAGTTCATGGGTACACTGTAGGGAAACTAAGAAAAAACTGTCAAATATAGACTCCAGGTGAAGCCTAATCATACAGAAAGGCTCAAACCAAGATAAACCTTCAGCACACATAAAATGAAAATAATGGCACTTGCCTTAGTGAGTCAAACACTGATTACATGTTTTTCAGTCATATACAGCTAGATTTCACAGTGAAGTTATGTGAGATGACATATACAGCTAAAAATAAATACAGTCAGTACTGTCTAGAAGGAATACATATATCACATTTCATTAAAACCTACTGAATTGTGAGATAATCAGGATACTCTCTCGTAACTATTTTTCATTATGTGTATGATCAGGATTCCAACTGGCTTATGGAGAGACCGTTCATCTCAGAATTATTTTCTTTTTCTTTATTTCATGATGAAATTGTATTAGAATACATGGTTTAGAAGATAACTAATTTACTACGTACGAGATTTTTTTCTGGAATGGCCATCAGAGCTGTTGTCAAACTACTCTTGATGTCCTCAATGAGATCAAAATGTCTTCCTTTTAACATTTCCTTTATTTTGGGGTTAAAAATAAATTCTTTGGGGTAGCTAGGATATTCCAATACAGTTCTTTGCTTACTGGTTAAAAGCTCCCTCATAGACAACTATACAATTACATTCACAAACTTGCCACTTCGCCACTGTGTGCAGTGGACCCTCCAGAAAGACTTCCAAAATTGGTCTGAATGGTAGACTAGGCTCTGGTGTAAGTGCATGGCTTCCCAAAGGGAGTACTTTGAAGATGACCTAGTGATTTTCATCAGTGGGGTATGTAGTACTTAGAACAATTAAGTTCGTGGACTTAATTGTCAGACTCACATGTGCTAAGTGAAATTAGCTATACATATGAGATAAAGTTTGCCACGGAGGCAGAAACTCTGTTAATCTTTGAATATATAAAAATCTTTTATTTAATTCTTCTTGCAATTAGTTGGTTATTACTTGTTGATTCATTTTATTAAAAGCACTGAAACCTTATAAGTACTCAAGACTTTAAGACCATCAAAGTCCTGATTTATTAATAATAATAGACAGAATCCGTTAAGATTTGGTCACTTTCTCTAAAAATATTAATTTTGTGACATCAGCCTTACTTCCTCTCGATAAAATTATAGTTCCTTGAAGAACTGCTGGCCATAGGTTTTGAAACACTTTTACATGTAGATCTGTCCATAAAATATTATGAAAAGAATGTAAAAAATAGTATGTATTCACATATGCACACTAGAATATTTATAGAGAATTAGATTTTTTAAGATGAATTAGAAGTATTACTGACCTTATGAACACAGCATAGATATTGATATAAATAGGTATTCCCCTGAAGAAATCGCTATCCCTTATGACAAAAATGAAAACTGAAATTTAGAGCTTGTGGTTTAATAAATTGATTTTTTATTATTGTTTCCTAATAAGGATTAATCAGAATGCTAATAGAGAACAAAAATAACTCATCTGTACACAAACTGTAAGTATATAATTGATTCTAATTTACTTTAATTATGTTTTATAAATGCCAAATTTCTCCATAGACTAGCAGTGTAGTTATGTTTCAAATGACTGGCACATTCAATATACTAATGATTAAAATTAATCATTTCATAAGCACATTTTATTGAGTTATTTTAAATTATAATTACCTGAAAGTCTAAACATGATAATCTCCTACATTAATATGTTGGCCTCAAAAGTCAAACACGAAAAGGAAACACCAACATTATGGAAAAATGAAACAGCTTGCATTGCTACACCTCTGGTGGCAATCCCCCCGAACAAACAAACACATTGTCATTGAATTGACTCCAACTCATAGCAACCCTGTAGGAAAGAGCTGAACTGCCCTATAAGGTTTCCAAGGAGTGCCTGGTGGATTTCAACTGCCCAACTTTGGGTTAGCAGCTGTTGCTTTTTACCACTGCACCACTATGGTTTCCATGTTATCTGTTGGTAAGTTAATCAATTCTAGACTATGTTACTTAATTTTTCACTATTAATACACCGCAGTACTTTTTCCTTTAAGTCAAGAATCATAGTAAAAGCTGGGGATAAGAAAAAGATGAATAAGAGTGGTTTGAAATCTCAAGGAGTGAATAGTGTGTTACAGTTCCTATTGGGTAAATATATATTTAAATTTAATATCAAAATAGTATAAGGAGAAACACAAAGAATTTCCTAAACTTGAGGAAAAACAGATAAATATCAGGAACAGTTAAATATGCCTTTGTAGTTTATAAAGGCTTTCTGTTAAAGATACATAAGAGTGAAGGACATAAAGAATCATTGTAACATTTTTCCCAAGAAAGAAGGAATATCAGAAACTTACAGAAACTTTAGAAAAGCAAATTCTATATCTTTTGATTGAAATTAATATAGCATGAATAGAAAGTATACTTAAAATGGAGAGTGATGGCAAATGAATCCACCTAATAATGGCCGGACCATGAATAATTTTGTGACATTACCTTGGAAGTTTACATTTTGTGATTATTCTAACTTTATTATAACTTTGTACACCATGTAATACAGAATGTATCATGTTCTACATGTGTTTTACAGAAGTAAAAACTTTTCTAAATTATGCTGCCAGAGCCAACAACACTGCCTGATTTCAGTTTTGACTGAATTGTAACTTAGCTGTCTAAATGGGATGGTTTTCACACTCTGTAAAATTCTGTCATATATGCTAAATAATGTTTTTAGTACTATCATTTTCTCCATTTTACAAATGAAGAAACTGAGAGTGAAGTAGTAAGAGAGAAGAGATTCAAAGTTAAGCAATGCAATTTTAGAAATTACCTTTTTTTTTTCATTGTCATTGAGTGGAAGTATACAATCCAAGTTAAGTTTGCATGCCTACCTCTCTGCAGGTCCTTCTGCTCTCCTTGGCTGGTGACAGCACAACCCTCCTTTCCGTTCTATACATAACATATATTCTTAACAATCTCCTCTCCACCTGTCCAACCTCCGCTCCACCCTCTCATCTCCCTTCTGCTAAGAGGCTGGTAGGAAATCATCCTATAGCTGCATAGAACCGGAGTGCACAGACCACAAGGTCACTGCGTCCTCAAGTCCAATTCATTCCTGTCCTAAGAGTTGACCTCTGTAATGATTTATGATCAGGGGCAGTAGCAAGTCTAGGGGCCATGCTCCCAGGGGAATGCCCAGGCATTTGGGCCATCAGCTGCAGTCTCTGAGTCGAGTTCCTGCAGTGCACCCCTCTTTTTCTCATGTTGCCACTGGGACTCCATATTGTGTGCCCCATCACGGCTGTCATTGGCGGTGGCCAGGCACCATCTGTTTCTTCCGATCACATGTTGGAACAGTCACCCATTCACATGGGTCCTTCTGTTTTCTGGGCTCTTTTTCTCTCATGTCTTTGTTGTCCTTGGTGATCACCTGTTCCAGCTGAGTTGGAACCATTGGTGTACCTCAGATGGCGGCTTGCTAGCTTTTAAGATCCCACATGGCACTCACCAGTATGGAGTGCAGAAGATTCTCTTAGCAATAGGCTAGTTATGCCAGCTGGCCTTGATGTCCCCTAAGAGAACAGTCCCTGGACTCCTACCCCTACTTCTCTATCCTTGCAATATTGGGTTAAGATTAAATGAGCCAGTTTATTTTGAAGTCCAGTAAAGTTGATCTCCTTTCTAATGTATGCTGTCACTACTTTCACCCAACCAATTTTCTATCAACTACCTAACCTATAACCAGCCTTCTCTCTCCCTCCCTCCCTCCCACCCGTTGAATCCTTCAGAGTCTTTTCTTCTGTTCCTGAGTCTGTTTTTTAAGTCCTTACAGTAGAACAAATACAACATTTGTCCTTCCACCACTGATTTCACTCAGGGTGATGTCTTCCAACTGAAACCAGGTTATGAGATTCTTTCTAAAATCATCATTGGTGTTTATCATTGCATAGCATTCCACTGAGCACATATACCATAGTTGTTTATCCATTCATCCGTTGTTGAGCATTTGGGTTGATTCCATCTTTTTGCTATTGTAAACTGTGCTGCAATAAACACTGATACACGTATATCTGTTTGTGTGACAGCCTTTGTTTCTGCAGGGTGTATCCAAGTCATGGGATTACTGGGTCAAATGGTATATCTATTTCCAGCTTTTTAAGGAAGCAACAGATTGCTTTATAAAGAGGTTGTACCATTTTGCAATCCCACCAGCACTATAGGAGAGTTTGAATTTCTCTGTAGCCTATGTAGCATTTGTTGTTTTACATTTTTTGAACCATGGCCAACCTTGATGGGTTGAGATGGTATCTCACTGTAGTTTTGATTTGGATTTCACTAACAGCTAATGATTGTAAGCATTTCCTCATGTGTCTTTTGGCTGCCTGGATGTCCTCTTTATTGAAATGTCTGTCCATTTCCTTTGCTTAATGCTTGATTGGGCTATTTATCCTTTTCTTGTTGACGTTTTGCAGTACCTTGTAGTTTATGGAGATCAGACATCGGTCTGACATACAGCTGCCAAGTATTTTTTTCCTACTGTAGGTGGTCTTTTAATTCTTTTGATCAGGTATTCAGATGAGCAGAAGTGTTTGATTCTTAGTAGTTGCCATTTAGCTGTGTTCTCTTCTGCTGATTGTGCTTTCTGTGTCAGATTTTGAAGTCCAAGCTGTGTATTAAAACTTCCATTGCTCAACCTATTTTTTCTTGCATTGTATTTAATGTTTTAGGTTTGATATTTGGGCCTCCAATCCAATTTGTGTTGGTTTTTATGTTAGGTGTGAGATATGGGTCTTGTTTCAATTTTTCACAGATGGATATCCAATTTTGCTAGTACCATTTGTTAAAGAGACATTTTTACCCCAGTTTACAATCATAGGGCCTTTGTCGAATATCACTTATTCATAGGAGGTTGGTGATATCACTGGGGTCTCAACTCTGCTCCATTGGTCTATATGTCTCTTTTTGTATCAGTACCAGGCTGTTTTGACAACTGTAGCAGTGTAACAGTTTCTAAAGTTGGATAGTAAGAGGCCACAGTGTGTGTTCTTCTTCTTCAGTAGTTCTTTGCTTATCTAGGGCTTCTTCCCTTTCCAAACAAAGTTGGTGATTTGTTTTTGAATCTCATTAAAAAGTGTCACTGCAATTTGTATTGTAATTGCATTGTGAAAGCAAAATGTAGATTGCTTTGGGTAAAACAGACATTTTCAAAATGTTAAGTCTTCCTAACCACGAGCAGGTAGGTTCCTCCATTTATGTGAGTCTCTCTCAGTTTCTTGCAGTAAGGTCTTGTTCTCTTTGTATAGATCTCTTATTTTTCCAGTTAGGTTTATTCCTAGGTATTTTATCTTCTTGGAGGCTACAGTAAATGGAATTGATTTGATGATTTTTTCTTTAACGATCTCTTGGTTGGTATAGAGCAATCCTACTGAGTTACTTATGTTTATCTTGTACCCTGATACTTTGCTGACATCTTCTGTTAGTTTGAATAGTTTGCTTATGTATTCTTTGGGATTCTCAGCATATACGTTCATATCATTTGTTGATAGGAAGATTTTTATTTCTTCTTTGTCATTGTGGGTATGCTTTATTTCTTTGTCTTGTCTCCTTGCCCTGGCCAGAACTTCTAGCAGAATGTGGATCGGGAGAGGTGAGAGCAGGCATCCTTGTCTAGTTCTCATTTTCAAGGGAATTATTTCAGTCTCTTTCCACTCAGGATCATGTAGGAGGTTGTCTTTGTATAGATGATCCTTGTGGCATTGAGGAATTTCCCCTTTTTAACTATTTTACTGAGAGTTTTTAGGATGAGCGGGTGTTGGACTTTGTCCAATGTCTTTTCTGCATCGATTGACAATATCAAGCGATTATTGTCTTTAGCATTATTTAAATGGTTGATCACATTAATTGTTTTTCTGATGTTGAAGCAGGCTTGCATCACTGGTACAAATCCAGCTTGATCACGATGAATTATTTTTTAATATGGTGTTTAATTCTATTGGCAAGGATTTTGTTGAAGATTTTTCATCTAGGTTCATGAGTGATATTGGTTTGTAGTGGTCTGTAGTTCTCCTTTATTTTTGGATTGTTCTTTGACTTTGGCATCAGGTTTACTCTGGCTTCATGGAATGAAATTGGGAATGAAACAGTCTCAGTAGTATTGGAATTAACTCTTCTCTAAAAGGGAGATAGAATTCTGTGATGAAGCCATCTGGGCCAGGCCTTTTTTTTGGTTGATACTTTTTTGATGACTTCTTCAATCTCTTCCATTGTGATGGGTTTATTAAATTCTTCTACTTCTCCTTGTGATAATTTTGGTAAGAGATCTAATTCTAGGAATTTGTCTATTTCCTCTATGTATTCAAATCTGTTGTAGTACAGTCTTTTGCAATATTCTGTTAGACACTTTTGATTTCTGTTGTATCTATTGTGACATCTGCCATCCCATTACTTACTTGGATTGTTTGTTTCTTCTCCTATTCTTCTTCAGTAAGTTTAGCCAATAGCTTGTCAGTTTTGTTGATCTTTTCAAAAAACTAGCTTTGGGTTTTATCATTTTTTTCAATTGTTCATCTATTCTCTAATCCATTTAGTTTTAATCTAATCTTTTCGATTTGTTTTCTTCTGATGTCTGAGAGATTCCACTGTTGCTCTGTCTACTTGCTCAAGCTGCTAGGTTAATCCTTTGGTTTGGGTCCTTTCTTTCTTCTGCATGCGTGCATCTGGAGAAATAAACTGACCTCTAATCACTGCTTTGGCTGTATGACATAGGTTCTGGTAAGATGTGTTTTCATTCTCATTTAAATCATTTGAATCTCATTTATTCATTTCATCCTTGATTTATTCTGTAACCCAGAGCTTTTTGAGAAAGATGTTGTTCAGTTCCATGAATTCCAATTTCTTTTTTTTTTCTGCTATTTATTTCAACTTTTATGGATTTATGGTCTGAGAAGATGCTTTTCAATAATTCAATGGTTTGGATTTTGGTGAAATTTGCTTTATGTCCTAACATATGGTCTATTCTGGAAGTGTTCCATGTGCATTGGAAAAGAAGGTTTAGTTATCTGTTAATGGATAAAAGGTTCTGTATATGCTAATAAGGTCTAATGGGTTAATGGTTGCAATAACATCTTCTCTGTCTTTACTGAGCTTTTCTCTAGATGATTTGTCCACTGCTGAAGTTGAAGTGTTGAAGTCTCCAACTATCATTGTGGAGTGATCTATCCCACTTTTCAATGTTGTCATTGTTCTACATATTTAGGTGTTCTAGTACTGGGTGCATAAATATTTAATATTGTTAAGTCCTGTCTGTATATTGAACCTTTCAGCAATATGTAGTGAATGTCTTTGTCCAACGTGGTAGATTTTAAGTTAAAATTTGTTTTATCTGAGATTAGCATTCCCATACCTACTGTTCTTTGTATACTGTTAACATGACATATATTATTCCATTCTTTAATTTTCATTTCGTATCTTTAAGTCTAAGTTCTGTTTCTTGTAACCAAAATATAGATGGATTATGTCTTTTGATTCAAGATATCATTCATTGTCTCTTTACAGGAGAGTTCAGTCCATTTACATTCAATGTAATTATCAATGCCAAGCCAGCCGTAATTATCAATAGGTGTGTGTTTATTGCTGTCATTTTGGTGTATTTATTTTTGTGTTGGTGATTTCTCTGCTGTTCTTAATATTACGTTCTGTGTCACACTGCATGGGTTGACATTTCATCTTTTTCAGTGTTGATTTTGTGTTTGTTGAGGCTCTTGTATTATGTTTCTCGTTTTGATACATTACATTGCTATTTTGTTTTGTGGCCATTCCTGTAATACCCCTTAATAATCTAAGTTTAAACCCAATTTTGACTTCTACATACCTTATTAACTTCCTCTCCAAATGGAGGGATTATAACTATTGTAGTATATCCCTCTTTTTAATGTGATGGTATCTTAGTTTTCATGATATGATCACTGTTCCCTTCTTTTAATAGTATTGCTTTGATTGAGATTTGTGCCTTCCCTGGGTTGCTTTCTGGGTGTTGTGTGCTGCATTTCTTCCTTAAATATTCAGTTAGCGGTTTTATTTTTCTAAGCAAAGAGCTTCTTTCAGTTTTTCTTGGAGTTTTGAGGTGGTTTTTACAAAGTCCCTAGACTTCTGTTTATTTTTCAATGTCTTAATTTTGTCTTCATATTTCAAAGACAGTTTTGCAGGATATATAACTCTTGTTTGGAAGTTTTTCTCCTTCAAGGCTTTGAATGTGTCATCCCACTGCCTCTGTGCAAACATCATTTCTGCTGAGAAGTCAGATGAAAGCCTACAGGGCTTCCCTCTGAATGTTAGCTTTGCTTTGAGTCTTGCTGCCTTTAAGAACTTCAGTTTGTGTTTCATTTTATTAAGGTCCATTATGATATGTTTTGGTGTCTTTCTTTTGAGATTTAGTTTTTGTGATGTTCCATATGCATCTTGGATATATATGTTCTCTTCTTTCATAATTTCAAAGAAGTTTTCTGTCAGCAGCTCAACAACAATATTCTGTTTTCAGATCTCCCTCCCTGTTTTAGGAACTCCAATTAATTTTAGATTATTCCCTTTAATAGAATGCCATATATTTCTCAATGCTTCTTCATTTGTCTTATTTCTTTTCTCTGATTTCTGCTCACAGGTTCTGGTGTCAGTAGCTCTATCTTCAAAATCACTAAGTGTGACTTTGCATCTGTCCATTCCACTCTTTTGCCTTTGCATTGAATCGTACAGTTCTGCAATTTTGTTATTGATCTGTTGGATTTCAGAATGTTGATATTTCGTCAGTTTGAATAGCTTGCTTAATTTTTCATTTTGATCTGTTGCAATTTGTTTGATCTCTTGGAGGGTTCTTGATATAGTTCTTTCATTCTTGACCTCTGATAGTTTCAGAAAGGCTTCTTAAGCTATGAGGTTTCTTGATTGTTTATTTTGGAAATTTTCTAGAGCCACGGTTTGTTGTTTCTTTAAATGTTTGGCAATGCTCTGTTACTTGCAGGACATCTAGGGACTGTTTAGTGTCTCTGGTGTTACCTCAACGAGAGATGAGATATAATTCTGAGAAGGGAGTTTGTCACCAGCCACCTGTTTGTACTCTAGTGACTGGCCCTAGTGGACTCTCTGTGGTGGTAGTTTCCACCTTCTGGCTGACAAGGACACCTCATTACTTATGGAGTCATTGGTGGGCCATTCACCGACCCTATGATGTGGGTCAGTAAAGGCTGGAAGCAATGTCGTTGGGCTGTGCAATAGTTATTTCTCCAGGAAGTCTTATTTTAAAAAGCTAAAAGCTATCTGATAGCTTCCAAAATTAGTTAGGTCATCAGTATGGCAGGCTCCTCCTTTCTATTGACAATAGAGGCCTCTTTGGCCATCCTAAGATGCAATGATGCAGTCCAAAGTAGCAAGTGGATACTGAGCTGCTGCCACTGCCCACTGGGCACTACCCATAAGGCAACACTGTGCTAAACACAGTCTTTTTGTTGGGAAAGCACTCTTTGGACTGGCACTGCCTCCCAGTGTGGGAATTAGCCTCTGCTGAGGCCTTCAGTTGGGTAACTCCACTCCCAGCTGAACAAGATGGTGTCTTGTTCAAGCTACCCCTCCTGCCGTGAAACAGCTGAATGTATGGCAGATCTCAAAAAAAGAGAGGGTCAAGGGGCTATGCTGACCTCAGTCTGCTGCCAGGTTCTCAAAATGTGGCTATTCTACACTGCAGCACACGCTATCACTTCAACACTGCAGCTAAGCATATCTGTTGACTCATGCCCATCCCCAACTCACCAGCCAATGAAGAGAAAAAACAAATAAAAACATTCAGTCTGTGCGAACTGACCATTCAGCAAGAGTGGGGCTCAGCAAGAAAGAGAAATTTTCCCATTTAGTGGCATGTAGTCCAAACTGAGAGCCCTATGCAGCATCATAGAGCTCACTGGGTATCCAGAAAGCTTCATTCAGTTATCAACCCTGGCCTTAGTTTTCAGACAGAATTAAGGAGATGTGTGTCTAGTCTACCACATGGACTCCACCCCCTCTAGAACTTGCAATTTTAAAAGTTGAATACAAACTAGAATATCATAAATATTGACTAATTAAATCAACCTTTTTTAATGATTTCTTAGGGTTAGGTGCTAGACTGCTAATCAAAGTTCAAAAGTTCTACTCCACCTGTCTCTTCTTGGAAATCCTATGGGGTAGTTCTACTCTGTCCTTTAGGGGCAACTATGAGTTGAAATAGGCTGATGGCTACAAGTTTTTTTTTTATTTGTGTTTATTAAATGTCAGGAATTTCTCTAGATGCTTGTGATACATCAATATATGAAACAGATTTTTTTTTCACAACTTGTTTTTATGGCTGTTGTGAATGTGTAGCAGAACATACATCAATTCAATAATTTTTATCCAATATAATTATACCTAACATACCAGTCAGGTCCATTGATTATATTCTTCAAATTGTGCAGTCATTTTCACCTTCCTTTTCTTACTCTTTCTGTCTTATTAACATAAATTCAATGTCCACTTAATTTTCCTATCTTTTTTTTTTAAGTTGTGTTTGTCTGTTTGATCTCATATAGGTAAGTTTTAAAAAAAGCTTAATGCTTAAGGCAGACAGTGTTTACTAGTTAAGGTAAACTGTTGTTTGGTTTTAAGAAGACCTGAGGAAGTATTTTTGTTTTAAGGGTTAAAGATAGTTTTAGAGGAGTAGTTTCAAGGATTCATTTAGCCTCCCAGCTCTGGATACTTTGGATTCCATAAGAAATAGAAATTCTATTTTACATTTTTTCCCCTTTTGATTAGGATGCTTCTACAGAGTTTTTGATTGAAATGTTCAGTAATGGTAACCATGTAACATCTGGTCTTACTGTAAAGAGGTCAATTGTTCATAGAGGTGGTTAACAACACGTTTCACTTCCTCCTTAGCTTAGGCTATGTTTTCTATACAACCAAAACCAGTGGTATGTATAAATACATACTGAGAGATGTTTATATCAAGGAAAGAGCTCATGCCATTACAGAGGCTGCAATAGTAAAAGTCCATGATTTAGGAAAGAGGACTCTCCTGATTCAAGTAGCCTCCGAGGCTGGAAAACTCAAGATCAGAATGTTGGAGAGCAGGGCTTGTGCTCACAGGCTATAATGACTGACATGTTCCAACAGCATCAGATCAACTGCTAGCTCAAGACCCAAGGACAAGAGGTCAAATGATAAGAGGCAGCTGCAGGATCCAGAACAAGCCAAAAGTTTTGGCAAGAATAGCAGGAAGGAAGTAGGCAAAGAAGGTCGACAAGATGAAGACTGACGGAGAGTCCCACCCCTGCTAGTAATTCTCAGCAGATTCCATCATGGGGATGATCACATATTAGATTTCAACAGAGAAATGGTCACAACCTATTCAATTGCCTGAACACTGAGAGTCATGACCTAGCCAAAAAGTCTTCACCATCACATTACTCCTATATTTGAGTCTTTATCCCCTGTTGATCCAGGGAATAAAGATCAATTGCACCTTGAATGGCCATGTACAGGCTTTTAAGATTTCAGGCACTGCTCAACAGAATTAGGAGATAGAACAGAAGCAGTAAACACATTATTAGGTTAATAAACTATGATGTCCCATGAAACCATGACTCTAAACCTCCAGTCCTATTTATAAATTATAATCTGTAAAATGAATTCAGTACTGTTTTTCCCATCGCTAGCCACAAAATAACAACTAAAAAGTTATTATTTTCATATCCATATATAGAGCTTCTCTTCCAATCACGTACTCTGTAGTTAAACATACTCAGATCACTAGCTATGCTAAATAGCATGACAATAAGGGTACTACATGCCCTTTTCATTGTGTATCTTTTCCTGATAAAAGATCTCATAAGCCACAACTTTCAAATATTGTAGCTAAATGGCTGAATTACAACATTTTGGATGGCTGATCAGGAGAAGATCCATTGATAAGTACACATTAAGTGAAACATACATGTTTTATTGAACTAATGCAATTTTAAAGTTTAGTGTGTTATATTAGCATAACCTGTGACTATGAATTACTTTTTTTAAGACCAAATACTTAAATAGTTTGAATTTAATAATTAGGCAATACAAATAATGATACAAACATACTGGTAATACTGGTAACAATATCTTCTGAAATTATACAGATGAGGACACATTAATCTTTTTATTCACGCTTTCCAGAAATATTTATTTCATTTCTAGAATGTATAAACAGAATACATCCGTTACTAAGGTTTGTGAGGGAAGTAATGTAGAAAAAAGTTTCCTTCTTAAGTTGTTACAGTCTATTTTCTGGGGGATATTTAACTAAGAAACAAACACCTAAAGAATTTATAAGAATAAGAAGCACTTATATTCAATAATATAAAATAAAATTTCATGAATGGAATGATATTTGGTCATATCAGCTTTTTTAGATTGTCTCTATAAATGAAAATTTTGTATATATCCTTTGCTAGTTATGTCACTTAATTACACATAACTACATGATAACATTTCTCTCTGATTCTTTCTAATCATCCTGATATATAAATTTAACCCACAGATGCAAATTTTATTAAAATTAGACAGTAATATATGAAGAATTGTTATTCATTTTTCCTGGATAACGTGATACGTAGTTTCATCACTTCATTCTCAGCTTAAATGTACTGCCTCCGTTTATCTTCCTGAAACTAACTAACAGGATATCTGATTATTATTATTTTTTTTAATCTTTGTTTGTGGTGTGTCTCTTCTACTAATATATAAAACTTCATGGAGTTTTTTTACTTTTTTAATTTGGTGTATTACTATCTACACTGTTTCAATCTTTGGCACATAATGTTATTGATTAAAGGAATGAAATAAATGACAAATTACTTTCTTTGTTAGGTACCCTAGAGTAGGTTCCAATTTACTGCAACCCTGTGTACAACAGGACAAAATACTGTCCAGCCCTGAGGCATTCTCACAAGCACTGTTATGCTGAAGCTGGTTGTTATAGCCATTGTGTCAATCCACCCCATTAAGCGTCTTCTTTTTTTTCTGATCCTCTACTTTACCAAAGATGATGTCCTACTCCAGGGGCCGATCACTCCTGACAACATGTCCAAAGTATATGAGGCACAGTCTCTCCATCTTTGCTTCTAAGGAGTATTATGGTTGTACTTAGTGCAAGATAGATTTGTTTGTTGTCTTGACAGGCCATGGAAACTGAATATTCTTCTCCAACACCACAACTCAAAGGCATCAATTCTTCTTCAGTTTCCTTTATTCATTATCAATAGAAAGTGGTTGAAAATACCATGGTTTGAATCAGGCACACATTAGTCTTCAAGGTAAAATATTTGCTTTTCAGCAATTTAAAGAGGTCTTTTGTAGTAGATTTGCCCAATGCAATCAGTTTTTAATTTCTTGACTGCTGCTTCCATGTGTGTTCATTATGTATCCAAGTAAAATGGAATCCTTCCCAATTTATTCTTTTACCTATCTATCATGATGCTGCTTATTGGTCCAGTTGTGAAGATTTTTGTTTCCTTTACGTTGATTTATAGTCCATACTGAAGACCACCAGTGAGTGCTTTCAGCAAGCAAGGTTGTGTCATTTGCATAACATGGATCATTAACAGGTCTTCCTCCAATCCTGATGCTCCATTCTTCTTCATATAGCCCACACAGCATCCCTTTGTTCTGTTAGAATGACGGCCTCTTCATCTACGTTCAGAATCTTCATGCACACAATTAAGTGTTATAGAATCTTTATTCTTCGTGATGTTATCTACAATTTGTTATGAGCTACACAGATGGATGCCTTTACATAGTCAATAAAACACATGTAAACATCTTTCTAGTATTCTTTGTATCCTCTGTTTTCAGTCAGAATCCATTTGATATCAGCAGTGACATCCCTGGTTCCACATACTTTTCTGAATGTGGCTTGAATTTCTGGCAGTTCTCTGTTGTTATGCTGCTGTATCTACTTCGAAGTGATCTTCAGCAAAACTTTACTTGCATATGACATTAATGATACTGTTTGATAATTTCTGCATTCAGTGGGATCACCTTTATTGGAAATAGTTATAAACAAAGATCTGTTCCTGTTGGTTGGCCAGGCAGCTATCTTCTAAATTTCTTTCTTTTTTTTTTTATTATAATTGAATGAAAATGTACATTCCCACATAAATTTGCATGCTCACCTATATGCAGCTCCCACTGTTCTCTCTGCCCGGTAACAGCATACTCTTCCTCTCTGCTCCATACATGTCTTATCCTTCCAGTGAACTTCTGTCCCCTGCACCCCATCCACTCTCTTCCTCCAGTAAGAGGTCATCAGGATGACATCCTGTAGATGCATAGAACCATAAAGTGCATATGTGATGTGGTCACTCTGTGTCACCAACTCCAATTGATTCCTGTCTGAGAGTTGACGCCCATTAAGCTTTATAGACAAGGGCCAGGGGTCATACTCCCAAGGGAAACTTGAGGCCTGTGGACCATCAGTTGAGGTCTTTTAATAGAGATCTCATGGCACACCCCTTTTTATTCTTGTGTTGCCAGTGAGACTAAACATTGTGAGCTCCATCATGGCTATCACTGGTGGTGGCCGGGCACCATCCAGTTCTTGCGGTCACAAGTCGATGTAGTCACCCACTTACGTTGGTATCTCTGTCTTCTGGGTGTCTTTCCCAGTGTCATTTTAGTCCTTGGTGATCATCCGTTCCTGCTGAGTTGGTACCATTTGCTGTACCCTCAGGTGGCAGCTTGGCAGCTTTTAAAGCCTCAGATGCCACTCACCAATGTGGGGTGCAGAAGGCTCTCTTAGCAAAATGCTAGTTGTGCCAATTGACCTCAGTTTCCCCTGAAAGCATGGTCTTCAGCCCGCCACCCCAGCTATTTGTCCTTGTAATATTCAATTAAGATGGTTGGAGTAGTCATGTTATGTTGAAGTCCAGTTAATACTGATTTTCTTTCTAATCTGTGCTGTCTCAGATTTCACCCAATCGAGTTTCTATCAACTATCTAATCTAAGCCCTCCTTCCCTCACCCTCCCGCAAGCCCCCCACCGCTGCCATCAAACAGTCTTTTCCTCTATGCATGAGTCTGCTTTTAAGTTCTTATCATAGGGGTCTCATACAATATTTGTCCGTTCGTTGCTAACTACTTTCATTCAGCATAATATTCTCCAACTGAAATCGGGTTATGAGATGTTTCCTAAAATCATCGTTGCTCTTTCTCATTGCATAGTATTCCATTGAATATACAAACCAGAGTTTACCTATCCATTCCTCTGTTGTTGGGCATCTGAGTTGATTCCATCTTTTTGTTTGTGGACTGTGCTGCGATAAACATTTGTAAGCGTGTATCAGTTGGTGTGTGTCGGAGATCAGAGAGTTCTCCAACATGAGCATGGGAGACGGAGGAGAGCAATCGCCAAAACTGAGAAAAGATAGCTTGGGGTCAGGGGGCTACATGGCAATCGCCAGCCGAGAGCCCAGAGCAAAGTTTTATTATAGTGTTTATACTCTTTTGGTATCTAGGATAGAAGGAAGTGAAACATACAGTAACTAAGTAAGTTGGGCACAGTTTCGGTCATACATTGTTCTACATGTTCGGGCCAAGGGCTTGGAAGTATTCCCAGACTGTCTCTAGGTTGCAGTACACAAACGTCATAGAAGGTTACACAGAGTTGAAGTAACGGTTCAGCATCCAAGATGGCTTCACTTATGTCAAGTGTGTTTGACATGATTTCCCTCAGGTGTGAATGGCTTTGATTCTGTAGGATATATTTTGAGCAGTGGAAAGACTGAGTCAAATAGTATATCTATAGCCAGCTTTTCAAGGAAGATCCCGATTGCTTTTTGAAGAGATTGAATCATTTTGCAATCTCACCAACAGTGTAGGAGAGTTTCAATTTCTCTAATTGATTTACGTCTGCTCTAATCTTTACCATCTGTTTTCTTCTGTTGCTTGAGGGGTTCCTCTGTTCTTTACTTTTTCAAGCTGTAGGGTTAGTTCCTTGATTTAGTTTATTTCTTCCTTCCAGATGTGTCCACTTATGGAGATAAACTAACCTCTGAGAACTGCTTTGGCTGTATCCCATAGGTTCTGATAGGATGTGTTATAATTCTCATTGGAATCCATCAATTTCTTTCTTTCATCTTTGATTTCTTTTACAACCCATGGGTTTTTGAGCAAGATGTTGTTCAGTTTCTATGAGTTCCACTTTTTATCTACATTTTTTCTGCTATTGTTTGACTTTTTTGGCTTTCTGATTTGAGAAGATACTTTGAGAATTGCTTTATGTCGTAACACATGGTCTGTTCTGGAGAATGTTCCATGTGCCCTGCAGAAGAAGATGTAGTTGTCTGCTGATGGATAGAAAGTTCTGTATGTGTCAACAAGGTCTAGTTGATTAACTGTGGCAACAAGGTGTTCTGTGTCTTTATTGAACTTTTCTCTAGATGATATATCCAATATTGAGACTGGAATGTTGAAGTCTCCCACTATTACTGTTGAGTAATCTATCTCATTTTTGAGTGTAGTCAGTGTTTCTTCAGTGTATTTAGCTGCTCTAATATTAGGTGCACAAGTGTTTATCATTGTTAAGTCCTCTTTGTGTATTGCAAGTTTCAGCAATGAAGTGTGTCCATCCTTGTCCATGATAGTGGATTTTACATTAAAATCTATTTTATATGAGATTATAATTGCCACCCAAGCTCTCTTTGTGTATTGTTAGCTTGGTATATATTCTTTAAGTCTAAGGAGAGTTTCTTGTAGGCAACATATGGATGGGTTGTGTGTTTTGATCCAAGATGTCACTTGATGTCTCTTTACTGGAGTGTTCAGTCCTTTCACATTCAGTGTGATTATTGATAAGTATGTGTTCAGTGCTGCCATTGTGATATGTTTATTTTTGTGTTGATGTTTTCTCTGTTGTTCTTATTAACCTCTTCTGGGACTTTCTTCTTTGTGAGTTGATTTTTTGCCTTTTTTAGGGTTGGTTTTGTGGTTGTTGAGTCTGCTGTATTACTTTTCTTGACCTGATATGTTATATTTTTATTGTGCCTTATGGGTGCCTCTAAAATTCCCCTTAGTAAACTGCGTATAACCCCAGTTTCAATTACTACTATTCTTATGAACTTCCTCTCCATCTGGAAGGACTATAACAACTGTAGTACAACCCTTTTTCTAATATGATGACATCATAGTTTTCAAGATATGATCACTGGATCACTTCTTTTAATAGTTGGTTGAGTTTCGAGCCTTCCCTGATTGAGTAGGATTCTGGGTGATGTGTCTTTATTTACTTCAAAAATATGAAGTTAGTGGTTTTCTTCTTCTATGCCCAGAGATTCAGTATTTCTTGTAGCTTTGGTTTGGTTTTTACGGAGTCTCTGAGTTTCTATTTATCTGCAAATATCTTAATTTCATTTTCGTATTTGAAAGATAATTTTGCAGGATATATAATTCTTGGTTGGAAGTTCTTCTCCTTCAAGGCTTTGAATGTGTTGTGCCACTGTCTCCGTGCCAGCATGAATTCTGCTGAAAAATCCGACTAAAATATACAGTATTTCTCTCTGAATATTAGCTTTGTTTTGAGTCTTGTTGCCTTTAAGAGCCTCTGATTATGTTTCGTCTCGTTAAGCTTAATTATAGTATGTCTTAGAGTCTTTCTTTGGAAATCTTTATCAAGGGACATTCAGTATATGTCTTGGTTATCTATATTCTCGTCTTTAATAATTTCTGGGAAGTTTTCTGTCAGCAGCTAAGCATTAATACTGTCTGTGTTCTCAAATGTCTTGCCCTGTTCAGGAACTCCAGTTAATTGTAGATTGTTCCTCTTAATAGAGTCCCACATACTTCTTAATGCTTCTTCATTTTTCTTGTTTCTTTTTTTCTGACTTTTCTTCATAGATGCTGGTGTCAGTAGCTTTGTCTTCCAAATCAGAAAGTCAATTTTCCATTTGTTCCATTCTGTTTTCTTGGCTTTGAATTGAAGTTTCTATGTCTTTGATTTTGTTCTTGATCTGTTGGATTTCAGACTACTAGTGTTCCATCAGGTTGAACAGCTTGCTTAATTTTTCCTTTTGCTCTGTTGCATTTTGTATAAGGTCTAGGAGGGCTCTCTATATCATCCTTTTGTATTCACCATCCAATAGTTTCAGAAAAGCTTCATCTGGCAAGTTGTGAGGTGCTTTCTTTTCGGGGCCTTCTGAAGCCAGGGTGATTTCTTGGTTACACTTTTCTCCAGAGTTTGTTGCTTTTGTGGCATCATGTGAGTCCTTATTAGAGGCTGGGAGAGATGCTTTCAGGATGGACTGCAGTTGTTTCTCTAGGCTGTCTTAAAATGAGAGATAAAAAGTATCTGACAACTTCCAAATCTGTCAGATATTCAGATGTATAAGTTCCTTTTCCCAGCTGGCAAAGTAAGCATCACTATATTGAACCCCAGATGTTATAAACTAACTCAAAACACAGAAGGGCTACTGCCCTGCTGGCCTCTGCTGTCAGGCCCCATCTGTAGGCAACACTGCATAGAATACTGCTTTTCTGCCCAAAAAGAGGACTCCTCCAGTCAGGCACTTCCTCTCAGCCCAGGAATTAGGTCCAGCTGAGGCTTCTGTATGGGTATATCCACCTCATGGTGGAGCAAGATGGTGTCCCACACAAGATTGCCACATGGATAGGATCAAAAGAGAGAGCAAATATGCTGAGATGCACAGAGTCCACAGCTCTCTATTGCCTGGCCCCAACCGTAGGTCTCCATCTGTAAAATACTGCTTCTCTACCAGAAAAACATTCTCCCCTGGGTAGTCACTGCCTCCCAGCCTATTAACTAGGTCCAGCTGGGGCCTCTGTATGGGTATATACATCTTCCAATGGAAAAAGATGGCATCCTGCACAAGCTTGCCACTGCCGTGATACCAGCTACTATACAACAGAGGCAGAAAGAGAGGCCAAAGGTATCAAGAAGCACAGAGTCTAAAGCAGGCTCTCAAAATACGGCAGTTTTGCTTGCCGATCCCATCAGCAGTGCATCTGTGATTAGCGACTAGTCAAGTCCCAGCTCCACCCAGCAGCTAAGACAGAGGGGAAAAAAAATGTAAAATGGTGAGTTACTTTTGGTCTGTGCAAGCCTACGCTCTTTGAGAGTGGGGTCTGTGAAAGAGATGAGGTTTTGCATTCAGTGGTATGAAGTCCAAATTAACAGCCCTATGCTGCTTCCTGGGGCTCAGTAGGTGTCCAGTAGGCTCCATATAATTATCAATTCAAGTCTTGGTTTCCAGACGGATTTAGGGAGATGTGTGTTTAGTCTGCCATCTTTTTTTTGCCTCCCCAAAATTTCTTGACACAGACAAGTGAATACTTCTGTTGCTGTTATTTGCTTATTGAAATATCTTGGAGCCTTTTTTTTCCCACCAATGCCTGCAGTCTAACTTGGACTTCTTCCTTCAATAACATTGGGTTCTTATCTTGCAGTACTTTCTGAAATGTTAGAACATTGCCCAATTACTTTAAGTATAGTGATTCTGTGTGTTCCTTCCAGCCAAAGCCAAGTGTTGTCGAGTCGGATCTGACTCATGGCGACCATCATCATTTAATATTTTCTCTTCCAATATTGCAATGTAAGACTTGGTTGTTTTCCAGTTCTTTCAGCTTGAGAAATACCAAGTACATTCTCTGCTGTTGATTTTCCATCTCCACTTCTTTGCGTGTCATTATGATACTTTACTTTTCTTCTTGTGTTGTCTTTTGAAATCTGTTGTTCAACTCTTTTTATCTACCATGTCTTGTTTTTGCTTTAACTACCTTGAGCCAGTTTCTGAGTCTCTTCTGATATTCTAGTCTTTTCTTTCTTATCTGTCTTTTTAATGACCTCTTGCTTTCTTCATGTATGATGTCCTTGATAGCATTCCATGACTAATTTTGTCTTCGATCATTAGTGTTGAGCTCATCATATCTATTCCTGAGATGATTTTGGAATTCAGGTAAGATGTACTCAAATTGTACTTTGTCTCTTGTGGACTTTTTAAAACTTTCTTCAGTTTCAGCTTGAACTTGCATATGAGCTATTGATAGTCTGTTCTGAAGTTGCCCCCTGGCCTTGTTCTGACTGGTGACATCAAGCTGTTCCATTCTTTCTGCCCATAGATGTAGTATGTTGGATTCCTGTGTAATCCATCTGGTGAGATTCATGTGAATAGCAGCTGTTTTTGCTGGTGAATATAGTATTTACAATGAAGATGTTGATTTTACAAAATCCTATGATGTAATCTCTGAAATCATTTCTGTCACTAAGGCCAAATTTTCCACCTACTGATCTTTCTTCATTATGTTCAATTAAAGACAATATGATAAGATTTTAGAGACATGTCTGAAATTTTAAGCTATTACTGTCTAAAACTGGAGACCTTTTCAAGTGGAAAAATTAGGCATAAAAGGCATGAAGATTTTGCTGTTTAATGTATCTCAGTAGGTACTATGTTTCTTTCTAATATGCTACAACATTTCATACTAGTGCCAAAATATAAATCAGTGAATCAGCCTTCTACTTTTGCAACCCTAAATCAACTAAAAGCTGTGCATTGCTGTGTAGTTTAAAAAACAAAGCTGGATCTGTTCATTCTCTTGGCAAGTTTTGCCTGCAAGTAGTAGACTATTTTTTTTCCTTTTTAATTCTCTTAAATAAAATAGTGGGTGGAATGTATGTAGTGAGTCAGGGGACTGAGTAGGATTAAAGTAGTGATAATAGCACTGATATTACTCATAATGTTTAACTTGTTCTGAATCTAAATTTAATGTATATGTATATAGGATGAACTTGAGCAAGACAAAAACTGAATGTTTAAATGTTCTGCTTTTTCAATTTTCTATTGGTTGCATGTATGTGTATAAATTTAGGAAAAAGTGAATTCCCTGCTTATTAGACTATTTAGTTTGACTACAATAAGACACCTTTAGACTTCCTAGATTAGATATCCTCTCTTTACAGATACTCTAGATACAGATACTATGGAAACTGCATAGCTTTCTCATCAGATCACACGGTGAATTGAGAAATTTAGCTGCAAGGTAGTTCTAGTAGAAAAATGGTAGTTCTAGTAGAAAAGTAGTAATTCTAACTCCCCAACTAGAATGTACAGGAGTTCCCTCACTAGAGGTATTCATTTGGTCTAGAATTTCCTATCTTAATGCAACAGCTTAACATGATCTCTGTTCAACTTACTTTTTTTTTTTTTAACTCTACATCATTATCATTTAATTATACAACGAAACCTGTTAGATCTGAAACTCAACAGGGCTGCTTTGTTTTCTGTATTTTGAAAGTTTTGCACATTTGACAGGGTGCAATCTTACCACCAGAAATCTTGCTGGCTTGTCTGTCATTCTCTATTAATAATTCTACCTCATAAATACCCAGAAAGTATTTGTTTTTAATTTTATAGAAACAGTATAAAAACTGAACAATTTCTTTCTGATTTCCCAATTTATTCAACTTATGTACAGGTAAATGTATATACTATTCAAACAAAGATATGAATTTCACTTTTTAATAAAACATTTATGGTCAATTGATGAAATTACTGAAACAAATTTCTAAGTCTGTAGCTTTATCAAAAAACTCTTGATTTCCTTATACTTTTCACGTTGCTTGAAAGCCTTTATAGAGTGGAAAATTTGTGTTTGACTTAAAGGCTCAGGCTTTTCTAATAGCAGGTCTTCATCATACTCATTACTGTTGTCTTTAGATCGTGAGTGCATGATTTCTTCTAGTTTTATAGTATCTCCTTAAGTGAAAATTTCTTTTTGATATCAATGTAAGATACTGCATTGACTCTGTTTTCTGAAAAACCTCTAAACGTCATTTATCATGTTCTAAATCTGTATGATGTCATTAGGAAAAAGAAACCTTAGTTCGTAAAGCATTTTTTTAATGTTTTCATTTTTAATCATTTAGATTGTTGGCTTAAGAAATGATATTGAAAGGTCATCTATTTCTTCTGAAATCGCTCATGTCATTTTGCACATCTCAGTGTTGGCAGCTGATTTTCCAAACAACAACTTCCTATAGTTTAATGTTTTGGATAATGCCATTAACTAGAGATTGTAGAACCATCATTATGGAAGGTGAAAAATAATTTAAAGTTGGACAGAGAAGTGACTGCTAAAAGTTGCATTGCCAATGAACAAAAGAACATTTTCGTTTTTTTCATGCCATTGTTCAGTCTATTTAGCAGCTCTTCGTAAACTGCTTTCATCATCCCATTTTTTATTTCATTTCCATTCTATTGAAAGCTGATTAATTTTTATGTCTTGAAGCACCATGTGTTCTTACTCTTTACAATTACCTGTGGCTTCTCAAATGTTCCATCTGCAACTGTGATTAAGAAGATGGTAAGCTACTATTTTAAAAACTAACACTGAGACCATTCTTCCCCTTCTATTTTCAGAGTCCACTTTGGAAACCCTGGCAGCACAGAGGTTAAGTGCTATGTCTGTTAATGAAACGGTAAGCGGTTCAAATCTGACAGGTGCTTCTTGGAAGTTCTATGGAGCAGTCCTACTCTGGTCTATAGGGTTGATATGAGTTGGAATAGACTCAAAAGCAGTATTTTTGTGGGAGGGGCTGTTGTTTGTTTTGTTTGGCATTGGAAACCCTGGTGGTGTAGTGGTTAAGTGTTTCATCTGCTAACCCAGCGGTCAGCAGTCTGAATCTGCCAGGTACTCCTTGGAAACCTTATGGGGCAGCTCTACTCTGTCAATAGTGTCGCTGTGTGTCAGAATCAACTCAACTACAGTGGGTTTATTTGGCATTGTCCTTTAAAACAGAGTAGTCTTCCAAGAATTTGCAATGTCTTTATGATCATGTCCCCTTTCTTTTAATTTTGTTAACCAGTTTTGAATAATGTCTTCACAATCTTTGTTTCATTTCCCACAAGCTACAAGTGATTCCATAGGCTTTTTTTTTTTTTTTTTGTCAGCTCTGGAATCATCTGTTAGACACTCAAAATTCATCAGCCTCTTAAAAATTTTACTGTTTCTGTCTCCTTTGCTTTCAGGATAGGTCCTTAAATGGGAACATTTCTGGTGAGGCTTGAAGAAACCACTGAAACACCAAATTGTCGATTTCTGCATAATTTATATCCTTTCCTTTTTTGGTGTTTCTGCTGGGGCTGCTCATGTACTTTTCAATTATTTATCATTTCTTTCGTAATTGAGGAAATTGATGTTTTGTATGTGGCACTTAATTATAGCTTCCTTGGTGGTCCTTTTCAATTATCTTTTTGTAAACACTCAACTCTTCTTGCAGAGATAAATTTCTCATTCTCTTTTACATGACTTTAAAATTATACACTTTTTTAAAAAAGAACCCAAACATGAAATAAGTTCTTATAAAAATTAAAGAACTTATGATTGCATCAAAACCATGAATATCTCAAAAAAAATCTTAGCACCACTGAATGATAAAGTTAGCATACATCAGTAAAAAGTTTTTCTTTTTTTAAGGACATTAGAATGTTTTTGCTTTTGTACACACATTGAATGTATTAAGTGAGGAAATGCTTCTCTAGAAAGAAATTTGAAGGGAAGAATTTCAAGGAGATGAAGTGGTAGATTTTGAAAGTTATAGCAACGTGTATCAAAATTCAAATAACTAAGGTGAACACTAAAAATTAATGCTAAGGAGACAGATAAAACATATCAGGACAGGGAAAAAAGAGATGTGCTTTGCTGCATTGTAATGAAAATGAATACATCTCATATCCTGTTCCAAATCTATGGTTGTTGCTCTTGGCTACAGGGCGGAAAAAACACATTGTCAAAAAACAAAAAGGCAACATGTAAAGAATAAACTGAACAGTCCATTGCTTTTCATTCAATTCCAACTTATAGCAACCGTATAGGACAGAGTGGAACTGCTCCGATAGACTTTCCAAAGAACAGCTGGTGGATTCCAACTGCCAACTTTTGGTTAACAGATGTAACATTTACCCACTATACTACCAAAGTTTCAGTGTAAAGAATAGATATATCAAAAGAAAGGAGTCACTATATGTACTCACACATGGTAGCAACGTAAGAGGAGGTGGAAGACTGAGCCTTCATCTCAGATCATTTCTTGCCACTATTTCTGGCTTTTGTATTTGCATATTCCTCCTATTTGGGTTGCAGTACTGACAATTTTCTTATTCTGCCTATGTCTGGCAGATTCTATATTCCAGAGAATATGTATTTGGCCAAAGCTGTTTATTTCAGCAGAAAACATTAGGGTTGGCCTTCTCTGATGGGTTTGTACCTTGTACAGAGATTCTGGCTTTTGTAGATTTTATTGTAATTTATTTTTCAACATAAAGTTTTGCTTATTCATGTTTCTACTTTTATGAGTCTTAACTTGTTGCTTTCTCTGAGTTTCTTACATTTCAAAATTGTAGCTTTTCAGGATAAAAGTTACAATGAGGTTGGCTGGCCACCCACCAGCCAGTTGCACTCTAAGAATTAGAGAGGCATTCTGTGCCCCTCTTACACTGCTGACTCACATTCTGTGACTTCCTTCTTTTATCAGATTCTAATCCCTTTACTAGAATGTGGATAGTGTAAAATTATTTTGTATATATGTAGCTTCTTCCCAGGTCAGTGTTTGTACCAGTTCTTCTGGAACTTCCTGGAATTTGAATATAGAGGTAAGTAGGGTAAGGTAGGAATAGATTTTAAGAAGAATCGCCATTTCTACTCCAGATGACTCTTCCAGGAGAGGCTATTATGGAATTCCCAGGCAAGGAGAGACAAACTGCTTGACAGGAAAGAAAAAGCTTGTTTTATTGGAAAGGAAAGACTAGCAGAATTTAGGTATCCAGAGTCCTCAGTTTCATTGCAGAATACCAATTCTAATAACTGTGCTCAGTTAAATGTTATAGACCCTAGGTGACTGATTTCTGTTTGTTTCTTAGATGAACCACTAAAAGGGTCAGACTTTTGGTTCTAAGAAACGTATTTCTTGCTGGTACAAAACGTAATACATTCTTTCCAGAGCAGTCATAGAAGCTTCCTCATTCTTATCTAGACCTTTTGTTGGAAATTTTAATGTGTGAGATCATGAGATGACACTGCATCTGGCTGCTACCACAAGACATGGAGGAGGATGAGAAATTACTAGAACTGACTGCCAGCGAAATAACAACTTGACTTCATTTCTGTTCTCCAAATCTTGGGCACTGTTATGTCACTGGTCAATTCCACCATGGAGTCTTATGGAAAGGGAGTTTTGGAAATCCTTGGAAAGGGTCGGCAGTTGAGCTAACTGCAGACTACGTAGCTGAAATACTTGTGTCATTCTGGGGATCTACAGTAGTTCTCTAGGGGATTGGGGAATCGAAGGCAATTTAGTTCTGTAATATAAGCCAGGCAGAGAAACAGATAAAAGGATTTCAGTAGTATTAATACTTTCAGATGACTAAAGATTTCTAGAATATGCATGTTAACAAGAATGTTGTGATGAGTGTCTGAGTAGCTAACAGATAAACGTGGATAGATACAATCTCCATTTTGCATAATTACAATAGTGTTAATTAAAATTTTCCCTATGTGTAACATTCCCACAGCTAAAATGGATCTCAAGTAGACATTTACCTGAGCTAACTAGAATTTTAGGAAGCTACATATAATTTTATTGGAAATAATTGTGCATAGGGTAGATTGAATGAAGCAGCATTTATTTAGAGCTGAAAATAGAGCTGAAAAATATTTTGAACTTCAAATATTTTGAGGTTTTTGAACTTAGGAAAGTAGATTTTTTTAAAAATGTATAAAGCAGTCACTGTTACAATGTTAATCTATGCAGAAAGTATAGTTGTTTCATTCTTTGTTATATACGTTCATAATTGTACTATTTTTGTTGTTTTCTAAACAAAATATGTTTTTTAACTCACCACTTTTGTCAGTTTGACCTTGAAAATGCTTCAAAATCTCCTGTTTGGATTCCTCATTCATAAAATAAAGAATGGATACTTACAAGCTCTTAGAACAACATCTGGCACTTAACAATGTGGTAATCAATATCATTATTATTAATGGCTTTATCACTGTTATTATCATGGCTTTGTTTCTACATCATGATAACACTAATGTGCATATTTACGGAATGCCTACATCATATACATAAAATATTCAAAATCCAAGTAAAATAATAAAGACAGGTTAAAAAAAAAAGAAAAGAAATAGAAAAGCATCTGTCAGATCTCTGGCGAAAAGAAAAAGAAAAAAGCAGAACTCTTGGACTGTGTAATTTGAGAGAAGTTAATTGAACCACTATTGACAAAGGCCACGAAGGCAGAATCCAGGGGACTTCATGGCTGCTAACCAAAACCCAAACCCAAACTCGTTGCTTTTGAGTTGATTCTGACTCATAGCAACGCAGGATGTTATTTCAGTACCCAGATCTGAAGAACTGAATGGAAGAAGCAGCTAGAGAAACTCAGGAAGACAGAGAGCTGTGAAAAGAGCCTCCTTAGCAAAAACAAAACTTTTAGTTATATTAAGAAACAAATATATACTAAACCCAAAGAAAGAAAAATAGGGAAATGAAAAACAGACACATTCATGTTCCTCTCACTGATCTGTTAGTATTCTTCACTGACCGAATCCAGATTGCATCCAAAAGCCAAGAGAACCCTTAATGCAACATATGTCTCCTGGGATTAGGAAAAGGAGAAAAGTGTTGATCTTGAGGGGAATAATTGATATTACATGGTATCATAGTACATAGTTTTTAAAGTATTATCTGATGAACAGTACTTTGAAATGGAGTATCTTATCTCAAAATTTTAGTAAATTAATAATGACTAAATTAGAGTACATTTAATAACCAGACAGAATAAGGTGTATTCTATGTTTCTTATATATCAGGAAAACTGGTATTTGTTTTAGATTAGGGAAAAATGGAATTTAAATTGATGTATGAAAAACTGTCAAAGATATTTTGATTAGTGAAAACAGCTACATTAATGGCCCTTGGATATATGTAGACATTTTCCATTTTTAAAATTCTGCCCCATGGAGTTTCCAAGGAGTGCCTGATGGATTTGAACTGTGAACTTTTTGGTTAATAGCCATAGAACTTATCAATTATACTACCAAATTTTCCTTTGAGATAAATCAAATCTCTATATTTAGAAAACAGTTTTTTTTTAAAAAAAAAAAAAATTCACTAGCAAGATTTCAGGATTCACTGTATTTACTACAATTACTTAAAAGCATGGTATGTAAGCAAGATTTCTAATAAATAACATTATTATGATGATGATTTATCATTATTTACATTTCAAAGACCCTTATTTTCCTAATTTCAAATAAATAATTTGCTTTCTGTATTTTTCTCTTTAATTTTAATTAAAATATTAATGTTTATATGTATATATGTATCTTTCTTTGTATAATGGCTGTACTTGAAATAAAAATCCCCTATGTACATAAAACTAAAATTGTCATATTATGTATTATTAATGAAACTGATCCTACCAGTAATCAAAGTAGGTTAATAACTTGCAGATAGCAAAATTAGTAAATATTTAAATCAAATATAAAATAATGTTTAGGGTAAATCAATTGAATTATTTTCACTTTCTCATTTTCATTCCTTCTGATGTATCCATCACTCATAATTCTAACCACCAATTTCCTAAATGTGTATTATGTCTTTGTTGAGAATTATAGCTGGTACAGGAGAAAGAGTAGTCAGTGTCTCCACAAATCCTCAGTTCTAAAGTCAGATGAGACCATAAGCATGGCTGGCAATATGGTTAGTTCGTTTTTCTTATTCCAAATCTCAATTTTCTTAGCAACATTAATAACATTTATTTCACATTTTTCAATCCTACTTCATAACACACTTCATAATCTCGGTAGATCACTTCATAATGAATCTATTTAATCGAAACTATGTAAGCTATCAGGCAGAAAGGCTTTCAATATCCAGTCTCCTCATAGCCATCATGTATTTAAAACATCCAGAAATCTTCCACAAGAAAATAAAGAAAGCCCCTCAAGTTCACAATAACAAAGAAATTTCTAGGGAGGCTAGCATTAAAATTACCTCTTTAAAAGTATTCTGAGCATTTAATGACGTAGAGACTTGGATTTTGATGATCAGATTGGAGGCAGGAGACAATGTCCTTAGTCAAAATAAACTGAGTAATTAGAACTGACATCCACATGTAAAGCTAGAATATAAAGTCACTACGCAATGAAACAAGGAGATGGTTTTAAAAAAATTACATCAACAAAGGAAAAGCAAATGATTTTTTGTCTTGTTTAGTTTAGAAGGAAAAATTAAAAATGTTTGCATTACAGTTTTGAAAATTTAAAATCCATGTTCTGTCTTTCAGTAGATTTTGGCTTCGAAGAGATAACTGCTATCGAATTCAAGACACTTAAAGTTGAGAGTTAATTTATAGGTTCCAGTTTGATAAGGACACAAGGTATCTGTGAGAAACTGAAATGATTTCTTCAGATCATGCTATATACATACTTAAAAGCAAGCATCAGTGGAAATAATAAACCACAGAAATTAATTGTTGAGGACTTCATCTGTTATAATTGTCATATCCTGAATATAATATTAAGTGTGAATGAGACTTAAAAGAAGTTAAAAATACTAACTTAAAACCCAAACAAAAAATAAGATAATACAAAAAAAAGGACTACGAGGACTAAAATATATAAAATTAAAACAAAAATATTAGTCAAAAATATATTGAATGTAGATTACAAGTGAGCTAAAATATGCGAGGCCCAACAATTAAGTCCACCTAACTTAATTGTTCTAACTGCTGCATACCTCACTGCTGAATATCACTACAGTCACCTTTGAAATACTCAGAGAAGCTAGGCATTGACATCAGGGGCCGTTGCACATGGTAGCATGGTGGCAAGTGCACGAACTTATTAGTACAGTTGTCTGTGAGGGAGTTTTTAGCCCACATGATCAGGCCCCAAATGGCTTTTTTCTTTTCTGGAAGATAAAGGAAATATTGAAAGGAAAACATTTTGGTGACATCTAAGACTTCAAGGATGATACAGCAACAGCTCTGATGCCCTTCCAGAAAGAGTTCCAAAATTGCCTTGAAGAGTGGGCTAGGTGCTGGAGTCTGTGTATGGTCTCCCAAGGGGAGTACTTCAAAGGTGACTGTAGTGATAGTCAGCAATGAAGAATGTGTCACTTTTTCTAAGACGAGTTTGGAACTTAATTGTGAGACCTTATAGTTGAAGAAATTTGAGAAGATAAAGCTAAAACATTTAGGGATGGAAAATATTTAGCTTTATGAATTGATATGGATAATAGAATGATAAATATATACCATAAATATTGTGATGGTTTAAAAATGGATAGAACAGAAGAAGGAAAACATATGATTATATAATGGTTGGAGATTTTGCAGAATTTGCTAATGATACTAGTTTCAGATTTACTAACATTCAAGGAATGCTAGTAGATGTAATTGAAAAATAAAACTCATCTAGATACATTAGGACTCATCACAGTGACAGCTGATCATCGGTAACAGTGGGAAGACTTTAAGAAGTATACACACTGAACAAAAACTGTTCCCCCAAAACAAATTTCAATTACAATGTGAACAAATTTATAAACAGCAACAAGAAACTTAATAGAAAATGAACTAGTGGCTTCAATGTTACAGCACAGTGGTTAACACTCAGATAAACCGTTACTTAAGAAAGTCTTCGAAACACATTTTGAGATAAAATTGAGAAACAAAATTCTCAAAAAAAAATACCGTTATTAATATCGTATTTTTCAATAATTTATTTAAGAAGAAATATAAGAAATAACAGTGGACAGTTCAGTAAATATGAGTAAAAGTTGACTATTTACCACATAGCAATAATTGTAAGAATATTGACTAAGGGATTAAATAAATTTGTTTGCTTTGTTATTCTACTGTGATTTAAGTGAAAGTTTACAAGTCCTGTCAATTAGTAAGACAAAAACTTACACAAACATTGCTGTGTAACTCTAAGTGCTCTCCAACAGCAAGGTAGAACACCCCTACTTTCCACCCCGTATTTCCCATATCGATTCCATCAGCTCCTGTCATCTTGCCTCTGACAAGATCTGTCCAATTAGTCTTATGTATCTACTTAATCCAAGAAACACAAGCTTTAGCAATATCATTTTGTCTCTTATATTCTAGTCCAATCTGTCTGAAGTGCTGGGACTAGGCTCAGTTCTGGGCTATACGAGACTCCTGGGGTTATTATGTCTTTCAGGGACCCTCCAGTCCGTCGGACCATCAAATTTGGTCATTTTGATAGAGTTCAAGTTCTGCACCCCGGTTTTCTCCTGATACATCAGGGACTGTTAGTTGTGTTTCTTGTCAGGCCAGTCATTCATGGTGTTGGGCACAACACAATTATTCTGGTTTCATGTTGATGTAGTCTCTGGATTATGTGGCCCTTTCTGTATCTCGGGCTCATATTCTCATTATGTCTTTGATGTCCTTGATTCTTTTCTGCTCCAGGTGAGTTGAGACCAAGTGATACTTCTTAGATGGTCACATGCTAGCTTTTAAGATTCCAGATGCCACTCACCAAAGTGCAATGTAAAAGATGTTATTAAAAAAAAAATCTTTGTAATACCAATTCACCTAGATGCCCTCTGAAACCTCTATTCCCAGACTTTTTCACCTTCTGTTCTGACCTTCATAGTGTTAAGTTACATTTAGAAAGCTTCTTAGCTTTTTGTTTAGGATAGCTGTGCTGACTTCTTATCTACCACTTGCTGTTCCTCCTTTCACCTAACCTAACTTCTCTCTCCTATCTAATCCCAGAGAAATAAAGTGTGTCACATGAATAGATACATGTACACCATTGTTGTAACAGCAATGTTCCCAATAGCAAAAAGATGGAATCAACGTAGGTGTTCATCAACAGATGAATGGATAAACTATGGTATATTCACACAACGGCATAATAGGTGATGATAAAGAACAATGAACTTGGGAAACTTCTCATAATGTGGAGGAATCTGGAAGGCATTATGGTGAAATTATTCAGTTGCAAAAGCATAAATATTGCATAAGACCACTAGTATATTGACTCAAGAAAACGTTTAAAAGTAGAGGAAAACTGTCTTTGATGGTTACAGGTGTGGGGAAAGAAGGAAGGGGTATTCATTGATTAGACAAAACCACCATCCCATTCAGTCTTTTTCTACCTAGCGACCTTATAGGTCAGAATACAACTGCCCCTTTCCAAGGAGTACCTGGTAGATTTGACCTATTGATCTTTTGATTATCAGACATAGCTTTTACTCATCATGCCACCAGGGTGTCTACTGTACAGAAAAGAGTGGGATAAAATACTCCAAGTAAGCAAAATTTAAGATACTGTTTATTATTTATCCAGGGATTAGAGATTTTTGGAAGTACAATATGCAGTTGTTTACAGAAAATGGTTTATAGATTTTCCACATGATCAGGAATTTGGAAGGAACAAGATTGGAACATTTGCAACCAAGCCAAGGCTGTCAGTGGAAGAAAAATGTGGATAAAGCTCAATGAATTTTCCCAGAAAGTGAGAATATTTATGGCTGAATGCTCAGCAAAAGGTCTTATCTCCAACAGAAGTTCTCAAAAACGGGATCTACAAAGTATTCTTCTCTGAGGAGTTCAGTTAGCTATTCAGGGCTTCTTCCCTTACCATTTGACATTGGTGATTTGTTTCTCCATCTTATTAAAAAATTCCATCAGAATTTGGATCAAGATTATATTGTAGTTGTAGATTGTTTTTGGTATTTTAGTAGAATACAAACTTTTATTGTGGTGAGTCTTGCCATCCAGGAGCAAGGTGTGTTTCTCCTCTTCTGCAGATCTCTTTTGGTTTCTTGAAGTAAAGTCTTGTAGTTTTCTTTGTATAGGTCTTTTAAGTCTCTGGTTAGATTTCTTCATAAGATTTTCTTGTGGGCTATTGTAAATGATATCGATTCAGTGATTTCCTCTGTAATATTTTCTTTGTTGATGTAAAGGAATATGACGTATTTTTGTCTGTTTATCTTGTAGCCTGTGTAATTAGCTAAACTTTTTTATAATAGGTCCAATAGTTTCATTGTGTGTTATTTAGGCTTATTTGTATATCAGACCGTATCATCTGCACAGAGATACCTTCACTTCTTCCTTACCATTGTGAATGTCCTTTATTTCTTTATCTTACTTGATTGCCCTAGCTAGAACATACATTACAATGCTAAATAAAAGTGGTAACAAATGGCATCCCTGTCTCTGTCCACTTGAAATGATAATGGCAGTTGGCTTTGTACAGTTGCCTTTTATTATGTTAAGAAATTTCCCTCTATTCCTATTTTTCTAAGAATTTTTAACATGAAAGGGCATTGGAATTTGTCAAATGTCCTTTGAACCACAGTTGATAAAATCATGTATTAATTGTTTCTTGGTTTTATTTATGTGATTGATTACTGTGATTCTTTTTCTAATGGTTGACCATCCCTGCATCCTTGGTATGATTCCTACTTGGTCGTAGTGAAGTAGTTCTTTGATATGTTTTGAATTCAACTGACTAGAATTTCATTGATGACTTTTCATCTACTTTCATGAGAGATATTGATGTATTATTTCCCTTTTTTGTTTTGTCTTTACCTGGTTTTAGCATCAGGATTGTGCTGGCTTTATAGAATGAATTTGGAAGCATTCCATCATCCTCTATGCTCTGAAATCCCTTTAATAACAGTGGTGTTAACTCTTCTCTAAGTTTGTTGGAATTCTCAAGTGAAGCCATCAGAGTAGGTTGTTTTGTTTGTTTCTGTTGAGAGATTTTTGATTAACTTTTCTATCTCTTCTTTTGTGATGCATTTAGTTGTTATACCTCTGTTTGTGTTATTTTAAGTAGGCAGAGTGTTTCTAGAAATTTGTCCATTTCTTCTAGGTTTTCAAATACATTTGAGTAAAATGTTCACTTCAATCTGTTGTGATATCACCCATATAATTTCTTATTCATGTTATTTCCCTCCTCTCCTGTTTTTCTTCTGCCACTTTGGCTAGTCATTTATTAATTTTCTTGATCTTTTCAGAGAATCAATTTTTGGTCTTACTAACTCTTTCAAATGTTTTTCTATTCTTAATTCATTAATTTTTGCTCCATTTTTTTTTTTTTTTAACTGTGTCTTCTTTTTTATTTCTAAGACTTGATGGCACTTGGCTTGGCTTAAAAAAAATATGATTAAATGAAAGCATACAGTCCAAATCAAATTTGCATACCCTCCTCCCTACAACTCTGCCTGCTCTCCACATTCTTCTTTTTCACTCTTCGCTGCTAGTATCCTCCCACTGAACTTTGTCCACTCCTCTTCATCCTCTCCTCTCCTGCATAGAAAGAAACCAATAGAGCAGCCTTGTATAAATGTATAAAACCATAAAGTATACATACCACATGCTCACTTCAGTGTAGTTCTGCTTTAATTTTTATTATTTGCTTTCTTCTTGTGCCTGAAGTGTTCCTTTTGCTGCTCTCTTTCTGTATGTTTGAATAGTAAGGTGAATGCTTCAGTTTTGGCCTTCTTTTTGGGCAGTGTGCATTTATTGACAGAAATTGATCTCTGAGCACTGTTCTGCTGTTTCTCAAAGATTCTGGTAGTATGTGTTTTAAATTATGTTTTGATTCTGTACCTTTCCATATTCCATCTTGATTTCTTCTGAAACAATCATTTTTGAACAAAGTGTTCAGTTTCCGTGTATTTGGTTTCTCCCTCTCTCTTCTCTTCTTGCTTTCTTGTTTTCTCTGCTACTGATCTCAAATCTATGACTTTATTGTCTGAAAAGATGCCTTGCACTATTTCATTACTTCGAATTTTGTTAGAGATTATACTGTAGCCTAACATGTGCTCAATTCTGAAGACTGTTCATTGTGTGTTGGAAAATAAAGTACATTTGGCTGCTGTTGGGTAGATCTCTGTTTATGTCTATGATGTCAAGTTGGTTGAGTGTGGCATTTTGATCTGCTGTGTTTTTTTAAGCTTCCTTTTAGGATATTCCAGACTTCACTGACAGTGGTGTGTTGACGGCTCCTACTATTATTCTGGATCTCTCTGGTTCTCTTTTCAATGCAGTTAGTGTTTGTTTCATGTAATTTGTAACCCTATCATTGGAAGCATAAATATTTAATATGTTTATGTCCTCCTGGAATATTGACTCTTTAATCATTATATAGTGTTCTTTGTCATCCAGTGTGGTAGATTTTACTTAGAAGTCTTAGAAATTAATATTGCTACATCTTCTCCGCTGAATGTTATTTGGCTTATTTATTTATTTTTCAATCTTTTGAATTTTAGTTCATTTGCGTCTTTAAGTCTAATGTGTGTATCCTGTAGTCTTTAGATATATATGGATCCTGTTTTTTAATGGAATCTCTCAGTCTCTCTTATTGGTGCATTTATTCTATTTATATTCAGTGTAATATAAATATGAATGTATAATTTCCATACTGTCATTTTGATGCCATTGTGTGTGTATACTGTTGACAATTTCTTCTTTCCATTAATTTTTCTATCCTGAGTCATTTTTATGGTTTTTATTTTTTTTAATTGTTAATTGTTTTTGTATTTGCTGTGACTTCTTGTTTTCCTATTTTTTTATTTCCATGTATAAGATTGTTAATTTCTTTTGTTGCTACCTTAATATTTACCCCTTTTTTCTAAATTTATCTTTTAATTGTCTTTATTTCCTTAACTTGCTCTCCACACAATAGATCTACGACCGCGTTTTTTTAAATTCCTCTTTTTTTTGCTGTTGTTGTAAAGTTAGCTTTTAAATAATGACATCTCTGTTTCTCTATTTTTGGTGTTTTGCCTTTGATCTTTTTCTTGTGATTTCTCTACCTGGATTTATATCCAGCTGCTCTGTTCTGTGTGCCAGTCTTATGTTGTTATCTGATGTCGTTGATATTCTAACCAAAGGACTCACTTTAGTATTTCTCATATATATATGTCTATATACACATACATATATATATATATATATATTTTTTTTTTCTTTTGGAAAATTCTCTGGACTTCTATTTCTCTGGAAATATTTGAGAGACAGCTTTGCTGAACATATAATTATTGTCTAGCTATTTTTTTTTTTTTCTTTCAGGGCTTTGTGCATGTCGCTCTATTGCCTTCTTGTCTGTAAAGTTTTTGCTGGGTAGTCTTAGTTTTGTCTTACTGACTCTGTTATGCAGACTATTTTTTTTTTTTTTATTTATCTCTTTGTTAGGTGCTGTTGAGTCAGTTTCAACTCATAGTGACTGTATACCTCTAACCAATTTTAAAATTTTCTCCTTAGTTTTGGCAAATTTGAATATAATACGCTTTGGTGTCTTTCTTTTGAAATCTGTATAATCTTGGATAGATATTTTCCCATCTTTCGTAATATCATAAAAGCTTTCTGTCAACAAATCTTTTTCAAGTCTCTCTATGCTTTCTGTTATAATCCCCGATTCAATACTCCACTGGTTCACAGATTATTCTTCTTGTTAAAGGTTCCACCTAGTTTTTAGTGTTTCTTCATTTTTTAAATTCTATCAAAGTTTTCCCCAGATATGCTGGTATCAGTGTTACTACTTTGGATTTCCATCATCTCAGCACTATTTTTTTACTTTCTATTGAATTGCCTAATTTTGTACTTTTATTATTAATCTTCTGAATTGCTACTTCATGTCTCTGTATGCTTTGTTATAGTCCTTTTAATTTGTTGTTATACTGTGCTGCATTTTGCCTCATCTCGTTCCTGATCTATTGAATAGTTCTAAATATTACTTTTTTGTATTTTACTTCCAATAATTCCAGCAAGTTCTCTTTATCTGAAAAAAAAAAAAAAAAAAAAAAAAAAAAACGATTCTTTGTGAGCTTTGTGAAACCACCAAGGTCTGCCTCTTTAGGTGATTTATTATTGACTATTGTCTCTGAGCCATCAGTAAGTTGTTGTATTCTTATATTTTATGTTTATTTACTACTTTACATCCCTTTGTTTTGTTTGAAATGCTTAGATAGGCTGGTTGTGTGTATTAGATGGAAGGAGTGGTTACAGTTATTGAAAAATGCAGGGGTCTCACGGCTGTTCCTGAGTTTCTGTGAAGAAGGTGAGTTCCCTTACACCTGAGCTAGATAAAGGAATTGTTTCTACTCTGAATTCCCATATCAGGAGAGTTAGCAGTTTTTTTTTTTTTTTCTCTCTCTTTCCCATTTGGCAAATTGTTCCCTTTTTGAGTCTATGAGAATCCTCAGGGTCCCTTCTCTGCATGGTGGGTTGGACACAAGCCACGTAGTTTTTGATGATCAAGTACTGCTTTTTACAGGTTCTTAAATGTGGTTGTACCCGCCACTGTTGAGTCTCTCCCACTGGGTAGAACACCATCCAAATGCAGTTGATCCGCTCACAACCCTAAATGCCACCAGTTCCTGCTTGGTCAGGTCTGGCGCTTCTGGACTTACTACCCTTCCTAATCACTTGGTCTGATTTCTCAACTTTCCCTTTGATGTTCAAGCCTACTAGAATGTCATGTATAATCAATTAACTTGTTCTTTTGGGTCTTTGCTGTTAGATGCATCACAGGAAGCATCTCTACTTAAGACACTCTTGGCTTCATACCCTGGAATTTGTTTTTATTATCATTATTATTATGATTGAATGAAAATGTACATTCCCATATAAATTTGCATGCCCACCTCTGTGCAGCTCCCACTGCTCTCACTGTCTGGTGACAACACGCTCTTCCTCTCCATTCTATATATGTCATATCCTCCAAATAATCTCCTACCCCTTCTATCCCCCCTCCCCTGCTTTCATTAAGAGGTCAGCAGGACAACATCCTATATGTGTATAGAACCATAAAGCTCACACATGATATGGTCACTCTGTGTCACCAAGTCCAATCAACTCCTGTCCAAAAAGTTGACCTCTGTTATTATTTATGCACAGGGGCAGCATCAGGGTTAGGGGCCATGCTCTCAGGGGAACCACAATGCCCCTGGACCATCAATTGTGGTCTTCTGGTGGCAATCTCAGGGTGTACCCCTCTTTATTCTTGTGTTGCCAGTGAGACTTGACTTTGTGAGACAGGTCCATCACACTTCATTTTGGTGGTGGCTGGGCACTGTCTGGTTCTTCTAGTTACATGCTGATACAGTCAGCTATTCACATGAGTTCTTCTGTCACCTGGTCTGTTTTTCACTTGTGTCTTTGTTGTTCCTGGTGATCGTCTGTTCTGGATGAATTGGGACCATTTGGTGTACCTCAGAAAGCAGCTTTTAAGACTCCAGATGACACTTATCAATATGGGATGCAAAAGACTCTCTTAGCAATTTGTTAGTTATGCCAGTTGGATTCGATGTCCCTTGCTACTCTATCCTTGCAATATTGGGTTAAGATTAGAAGAGATTTCAGTTTCTGTTGAAGTCCATTACACTGATCTTTTTTTCTGTTGTGTGCTGTCGCTGCCTTCACCCAACCAATCTTCTGTTGACTGTCTAATCTATGACCAGCCCTCTTCTTCCGTTCCTTCCCCTGCAAGCATTCAAGGTGACTTTTCTTCTGTACATGAGTCTATTTTTGCATCCTAAAAGTGGGGTGACATACAAAGTTTTTGTGCTGCTGACTGATTTTACTCAGCATAATGTCTTCCAATGGAAACCAGATTATGAGATGCTTTCTAAAGTCGTCATTGTTCTTGATCATTGCATAGTGTTCGAATGAGTAAATGTACCATAGTTTGTTTATCCATTCATCTGTTTTTGGGCATCTGGTTGATTCCATCTTCTAGCTGTTGTGGACTGTGCTGCCATAAATATTTATGTGCATGTATTCGCTCATGTGACTGCTCTTGATTTTGTAGAATATATTCCAAGCAGTAGGATTACTGGATCAAATGATGTATCTATTTCCAGCTTTTAAGGAAGCGCCAGTTGCTTCCCAAAAAGGTTGTACCATTGCACAATCCCTACAGCAGTGTAGAGTTCCAATCTCTCCACAGCCTATCCAGAATTTATTCTTTTGTGTTTTATGGATCATGGCCAACCTTATTGGGGTGAGATGATATCTAATTGTAGATTTGATTTCAATTTCTCTGATAGTTAATGATCAGGAGCATTTCCTCATGGATACCCCCTTTAGTGATGAGTCTGCCTATCTCCTTTGGCCATTGCTTAACTGGGTTATTTATCTTTTTCTTGTTGATATTTTACAGTACCTTGTAGACTATGGATATCAGACTTCAGTCCAACATGTAGTTGCCCAATATTTTTTCACATTCTTTGGGTGGTCTTTTTAATTCTTTTGATAAAGTCTTTGGATGAGCAAAAGTGTTTGATTATCAGTAATTCCCATTTATCTGTTTTCTCTTTTGTTTATCCTGCTTTGTTTGTCAGCTTTTGAAGTCTGTATAAGCTGTGTTTTAGACCTTTCATTGTTGACCCTATTTTTCTTGCATGATCTTTATCATTTTAAGTTTGATGTTTAGGTCTTTTGTCCATTTTGAATTAGTTTTGGTGTAATGTGTGAGATATGTGTCTTGTTACAATTGTTTGCTGATGGATATCCAGTTTTGCCAGCACCATTTGTTAAAGAGACTTTTTACTGCAATTTATAATCTTAAACCTCTGTAAAATATCAACTGTCTGTGAGAGGATGGTAGTGTCTCTGGGGACTCCACTCTGTCACATTGGTTTATATGTCTCTTTTTGTAGCAGTACCAGGCTGTTTTGACTACTGTGACAGTGTAATAAGTTCTGAGGTTGAGAAGTGTCAGGCCTCTCACTGTGTTCGTTTTCCATGCTAGTGCTTTATGTATCTGGGGTGTCTTCCCTTATGAAACAAAGTTGGTGATTTGTTTCTTCATCTCATTAAAAAAAGACTCTGGAATTTGAATTGGGATTGCATTGTATATCTAGATTGCTTTTGGTAAAATAGATATTTTCACAATGTTAAGTCTTCCTATCCACGAGTAGGGTAAGTTTCTGTACTTATGTAAGTCTCTTCATTTCTTGCAGTAAGATCTGATTGTTCTCCATATACAGGTGTCTTATTTCTCTGGTTAGATTTATTCTTAAGTATTTTATCTTCTTGGTGGCTATAGTAAGTTGCATTGATTTGGGGATTTCTTATTTAATGAGCTCTTTTTTGGTATAAAGGAATCCTCCTGATTTACTTATGTTGATCTTATATTCTGATACTTTGCTGAAGTCTTCTATTAGTTTGAGTAGTTTACTTACGGATTCTTTAGAATTCTCTGTGTATGCAATCATATCATCTGCAAATAGGGTGATTTTTACTTCTTCTCTGCTGGTGTGGGGGCCCTATATTTCTTTGTCTTGTCTGGCCAGAACTTCTAGTACAATGTTGAATAGAAGTGGTGAGAGTGGGCATCTTTGTCTATCTCCTGTTCTCAGGAGGAATTCTTTCAGTCTCTCTCCATTTAGGATCAGGTACCCAGTTGGCTCTTTGTAGATGCCCCTTATTGTGTTCAGTAATTACCTGTCTATTACTATTTTACTGAGAGTTTTTAGTATAAGTGAGTGGTGGATTTTGTCAAATGCCTTTCGTGCATCAGTTGACAAAATCAGTTGATTCTTATCTTTTGTGTTATATATGTGGTTGATCACATGAATCGTTTTTCTGATGTTGAACCATACTTGCATCCCAAGTATGAATCCCACTTGGCCATGGTGAATTATTTCTTTGATATACTGCTGAATTCTAGTGGCAAGGATTTTGTTGAAGATTTTTGCATCTAGGTTCATGGTGACATTAGTTTGTAATTTTGCTTTATTGTAGGATCCGTCTCTGGCATTGGTATCAAGGTTATCCTGGCTTCATAGAATGAATTTGGGAGCATTCCATCCCTTTCTATGATGTGAAATCTCAGTAGTCTTGGAGTTAACTCATTTCCAGAAGTTTGGTAGAATTCTCCACTGAGTCTATCGGGGCCAGAGCTTTTTTTTGTTTGGTAGTTTTTTATTTTTATTTTTTTGATGTCTTTAATCTCTTCCTTTGTTATGAGATTATTATTAAGTTTTTCTACGTCTCCTTGTGATAATTTTAGTAGATGATATTAATCTTGAAATTTGTCCATTTCCTCGAGGCTTTCAAACCTGTTAAGGTACAGTCTTCTGTGGTATTGTGTTATGGTACTTTTGATGTCAGTTGGGTCTGTTGTGATATCTCCCCTCTCATTTCTTATTTAGGTTATTTGTTTCCTCTCCTGTTTTTCTTTTGTAAGTTTAGCCAAAGTTTTATCAAATTTGTTGATCTTTAAAAAGAAAAACAACTTTTAGTTTGGCAGTTTTTTCAATTGTTTTATTCTCTAATTCATTCAGTTTTGCTCTAATCTTTGTTATCTGTTTTCCTCGGCTGATTGAGGGGTTCCTCCATTGCTCTCTTTTTACTTTTTCAAGCTCTAGGATTAATTCTTTAGTTTGGGTCCTTTTTTTCTGTGGGAATGTGTTCATTTATAGAGATAAATTGATCTCTGAGTATGGTTTTGTCTAGATCCCATAGGTTCTGGTAGGAAGTGTTTTCATTCTCATTTGAATCCATAAATTTCTTTATTTTGTCCTTGATTTCTTCTATAATGCATTGGCTTTACGAGAAAGGTGCTGTTTGTGAGTTCCAAATTCTGTGTATTTTTTTCTGCTATTGATTTCAGCTATTATGGCTTTATGGTCCTAGAAGATGCTTTGCAATAATTCAATAGTTTGGATTTCATTGTGATTTGCTTTGTGTCCATTCTGGAAAATGTTCCATGTGCATTGCAGAGGAAGACTTAGTTATCTGTTGATGGATAAAAATTTCTTTGTATGTTGATGAGGTGTAGTTTGTTAATTGTTGTAATAAGATCTTCTGTGTCTTTACTGAGCTTTTTTTCTGGATGATCTTTCCAATACTGAAAGTGGAGTGCTGATGTCTCCCACTGTTGTTGTGAACTGATCTAGCTCATTTTTCATTGTAGTCAGTGTTTGTTTGATGTGATCAGATATTCCTGTATTGGGTGCATAAATACTTAATACTGTTAAGTGCTGCTTCTATATTGAAACTTTCAGCAATAATGACTGTTCTTGTCCACGATGGTGGCTTTTACATTAAAATTTGTTTAATCTGAGATTAGTATTGTCACACCTGCTCTTCTTTGTATATTGTTAGCTAGGCATGTATTATTCCATCTTTTAATTTTCAGTTGATTCATATCTTTGAGTCTAAGGTGTGTTTATGATAAGTAACATATAGAGGGGCTGTGTCTTTTGATCCAGGATATCACTCACTGTCTTTTTATTGGAGTATTCTGTCTACTTACATTCAGTGTAATTATTGATACACATGTGTTTAGTGTTGTCATTTTGATGTGTTTATTTTTGTTTTGTTTTCTTTATGGGTTGACTTTTCATCCTTTTCAGTGCTGTTTTTGTGGTTGTTGAGAATACTGCATTACATTTCTTCTTTTGATATGTAGCATTGTTACTGTGCTTTGTATCTACCCTATTATCCCCTTTCATATTCTAAGTTTAAATCCAATTTTAACTTTTGCATACCTTTTTAACTTCTTCCCCATCTGAAAAGACTATAACTACTGTAGTGTAACCCTCTTTTTAGTGTTACGATGTTATAATTTTCATGATATTATCAGTGGTTTCCCTTCTTTTAATATTGTAGCTTTGATTGAGTTTCGTGAATTCCCTGAACAGATTTCTAGTTGCTATGTCCTGAACTACCTCCTTAGGTATACTCTTAATGGATTTGTTTTTCTAAGCAAGGAGCAAAGAACTTTTTTCAGTATTTCTTGTAGTTTGGGTTTGGTTTTTACAAAGTCTTTAAACTTCTCTGTATCTGAGACTGTCTTAATTTCATCTTCATATTTGAGAGACAGTTTTGTAAGATATATAAGTTTTGGTTGGAAGTTTTTCTCCTTCGAGGCTTTGAATGTGTCATTCCGCTGCATCATGGCCAACATCATTTCTGCTGAGAAGTCAGTTGAAAGCCTACAGGGTTTCCATCTGAATGTTAGCTTTTCTTTGAACTTCACTGCCTTTAATAAAATCTGCTTGTGTTTCATTTTAATATGCTTCATTATAACTCATCTTGGGTGTCTTTCTTTTGGGGTCTAGTTTTTGTGATGTTCAATAAAGGTCTAGGATTTCTATGATGTCTTTCATAATTTCAGGGGAGTTTTCTGTTGGCAACTCAACAACAATACTGTCTGTGTTTTCAGCTATCCCTACCTGTTCAAGAACTCCTTTAATTGCAGATTATTCATTTTAATAGAGTCCCACATGTTTCCTAATCCATCTTCATTATTTATGTATTTATTCTTCTCTGATTTCTCCTTATAAATGCTGTGTCAGTTGCTCATGTCAAGGTCATTAAGTCTGACTTCCTTCTCCTCAATTCTGCTCTTTTGGCTTTGGATTGAAATGTCTAATTCTGTCGTTTTGTTATTGATCTGCTCAATTTCAGGTCATTGATGTTCCATCAGTTCGAATAGCTTACTTGAATTTTCATTTTACTCAGCTGCATTTTGTTTGCTATCTAGCTGGGTTCTATATATAATTCTTTTGTACTCAACCACCAGTAGTTTCAGAAAGCCTTCTTCATCTGGTAAGTTTTTTGATTCTTTACTTTGGAATATTCCAGATCCATTGTAGGCTATTTCTTTAAAGGTTAGAGAGCGATTGTTGCCTTCATGCCATCTAAAGTCTTTAGTTTCTCTCATGATACCTCAACAGGAGCTGAGGCACAGTTCTGAGAGGGGAGTAAGTGGCCAGTTACCTCTGTGTACATGAGTGACTGGCCCCAGTGGAGCCTCTGGGGTACAGCTTCAGCCTCCTATCTGGCAATGATGGTACCCCACTTACAGAGTCATTGGGGTGCTGTCAACTGACCCTATGATGTGCATCAGTAAAGGCTGGAAGAGATGCTGCCCAGACTCTCAGCAGTTATTTCTCCAGGCAGTCTTATTTTAAAAATTTAGGAGCCATGTGGCAGCTTCCAAAATCAGTCAGGCCACCAGGTGTGCCAGTTGTTGCCTTCTGGCCGAGAACAGAGACACCATTCCTGCCATCCCTAGATGCTATGAAGTAGTTTAAAGTAGGGAGAGGTTACAGCCTTGCTGCCCTCCTAAGCTGGGTTCTACCTGTAAGGTAACACTGTTCTAAACACAGCTTTTTTGATGGAAAAGTGCTTTCCGGTCTGGCACTGATTCTCAGTGTGGGAATTATCCACCGCTGAGACCTCCAGCTGGGTGACTCTGCCTCCTAGCTGACCTATATGGCATCCTGGCTGAGCTGCTCTTACCATCACAAAACAGTAGAATCCATGGCAGAGCTCAGGGAAGAGAAGGTGGAGGTCAGTGGCACTCTCCATCAGGAGCTGGTTCTCAAAATGTGGCTATCCTGTGCACTGTCTCTCTGCTGTGCTATTCACTGTTTAGTACTTCCCTTCAGTGTATTTGCTGTCTCATGCTGTCCCCTATCTCATCAATAAGGGGAAAAAAAAAGAAAAGAAAAAAGTGTCAGTACCCTGCAGTCCACCCAAGTGGACAGTCAGCAGGAGCAGGGCTCAGCATGCTCTGCCTTGTCAAAGAGAGGTAGTTTCCCATTTAGTGGTATGTAGTTCAATCTGGTAACTCTATGGCGTATCCTAGGGTTCCTTTGGTGTCCAGAGTGTTCTGTTTAATTATCAGTCCAGACCTTTGTTTTCAGAGGCAATTGAGGAGATATGTGCTAGTCTACCATCTTGACCGCCTAAGCCAATTTTTTAAATAGTCCATGAGGATCCAACCTGATGGCATGGCTGTTCAGTGTTATTGCTGTTAACCCAAAAGTGTTTATTTTGAATTCACCAGCTGCTCTTTGGAAATTCTATTGGTCAAATGTGCTCTGTTCTATAGACAGAACTACACTGCCTTCTAAGTTATGCCTTCTCCTCACTTATTCACTATGAGTCTGAATATAAGGATCTATAATATACAGTAGAGACTGGGGATAACAAGATAAAAAAAGTAACTAGTTCCTACCTATAGTGGTAGAAAATGATTAGCATTAGTATTATGAGTGGTAATATGACCAGTGATTACCAAAATGTCATCTTCTATACAGACAATGCCATGTGATGTGATAAGTTTTATTCTGAAATGCTAGTTTGAAGCAGTGATTGGAAGGCTTAAGTTCTGAAAGCAAAACAGTATTTTGTTTGATAATGTTAATCATGTCATGAGCTAATTTGACTCTTCTGATAAGATGCCAAATGACATTAATCAGACAAGCAGATTTAAGATTTAACATATTAATGCTGTATTTTTGTTAAGTATTTATCCGGTCAGGCATGTAAAATAGAAAGAAATTGTGAAAACACCTGGGAGATAAAAAATGCATAAAATGAACTCATAGAGTAGTTTATTGAAACAGTCTATAAAAAGATAAATTTGAAACTAATATGCATGTATTATGTAACAGTTCAAGACTTGTAAACAATGGATTACATTACAGAACACAGTTGCAGCATGCTGTGAGATGAAAAAGGTCAAGGAAAATAACAGCAACTATTGGCAATACTCTCATAATGCAACTCATTGTTTGTTTCTATTCCTTTCTATTAAGGACATCTACTCTTCTGTTAATTGACATTCCAAGAGCTGATGTAATTACACAGAAGGATTGGAGATGATAAAGCTACAGCTAGGGAAAAGACAAATTACTCGCAGTGGCAGAAACCTTTATATAAATGTTGAAAGATGTATAATGTGTGGTATTCACGAGAATGCATATTTCAAATCTCTGATTACCTGGAACAACTAAGCTAAAGCCTCAGTTGCTGAGCTTTGAAATTCACCTTACTGCTAAGATCACTTTTTTCACAGGCTGCTTCCAGCTAATGATCAAACACGGCAGGAATGCTTAAACACATCTGTTCTTTGGAGGCACTGGGATCCTCTGGGTGACTGGTTGACTGGCTTGAGATAGCCATGAAAACCTTACCAAACTCTTGCAGTCTTAGTTATATGTTACCCTCACTTGCTTACTATCTCATTATCTGACATTTTAAGTTTAGTAGCATAGTAAAATATCTACTACCTGACTATTTTTCTGAGTTCATAATGTACATTTGGTAATAATGAATACCAAGAAGAGAGGTAAGAATAGCATTGGCTTGATTGGTTATGTGTTAACTTGGGTAAGCCCTGACTGTCAGTTGTTTCACAGTCATGTAGTGATGTAGTCATCCTCCATTTTTATATAATCCTTTATTTTTATATAATACCAATTTCTCATGATAGCCTGGTCTTTGGGACCTAGCCATGCTGGTATGTGAGAAGATGGTGTAATTCTACTCAGCTTTCCTTCTCTCCCCGTTACACTGGGACATCAAAACTACATCTTGATCTAATGGCTTTTTTTTGCCTCCATCTCTCTTATTTTGCCTAGTAGACCTTGTTCTTAATACATCTCTCGTGGAGTTAACCACACTGGGGCCTATGCTTCTCAGGTAACCCAAGGAAATACATAATGTGACTAAATAAAACAAGATACTGATTTTTTTTAGACTTATAACTTAAAATCACTACCTCAAATGACTATTTCAGAATAAAATACATAGGAACACAGAGTAAAAACAAGGAATCAGTACTTTAAGAAATGTGTGAGGTTTGTGACCTTGCTACAAAGACATATGTCAACATTGTGTTACCATTATTGCTATTTCTTTGTGCTTCTCTCCTTTTTTTGTTGTTCTTTTTAGTAGCACTATAGAAGACGAAAACAAAGAATTTGAATGTGCTGAGAGAGTGAAGAAAAGCAAGCAAACAAAACAAGAGACTAAAAGATGATGGTTTGGAAGGAGGGGGAAAAAAAAAAAAAAAACAAAAAAACCCTGCAACAGAAAGGAAGGGGAGAGCAATGAGTACTGCACTGAGAATGAGCCCTAGTTTTAACGTGGAGTGACCTATGAAAGATGTTCTCAGGACTACTTGAAAAAGGGATAGTATGTTCAAATACAGGGTAAATACTGTGTTCTAGTTATCAAATGCATCTGTACACCAAATATTCTCACTAAAGTGTTAATTTTAGTAAATCAACAAGATTCAGTTTCTTTTAAGTTAAGCAGCTTGACTTAGTAACATCTTCACAGTTTCCTGTTGCAAATCAATGCACAATAACTTAAGATAAATTTAAGCTTCTTTGCTACACATGGAAGTTGTTATACATAATCGTCTTAGTCACTTTAGAACGCCTTTAAATATAATAATAATAATCTAATTATTTCTATTTGGCAAAAGCAAAACATTAAAAATTAAAACTAAGTGTATCAACCATTTAATTAACACAGAAAATATATTCACTAGTTAAAAGATGTAATTATTTACCACTAAATATACTAATATGTAATAGTTATAATGTGAAGTTGAAAGGTCAATGATGTACAACAAAAAACTGAAACAAAGCTCAAAGGAAAAGAACCAGCACAGCTACTTTTATTACTCAGTGCAATTTTTAATGAGGATTATTTAAAATTAAACTGCTGATACAAACAGATAATGTAAGAATTAAAATAGAAATAATTTAGAGAAGACACGAATTTGTTGCTTAAGTATATTCCTTAAGTATATTCCATTGTTTTCAAAAAAACAATGACATTAATCAGTTTACTGTTTTTTTCACTGCTGTATTATTTTAACTCCACTGGGAAGTGACATAACATGTTCGTCCAGTCCTTAAGTATATTCCATTGTTTTCAAAAAAACAATGACCTTAATCAGTTTACTGTTTTTTTCACTGCTGTATTATTTTAACTCCACTGGAAAGTGACATAACATGTTCGTCCAATCAAAGTCCTCTGCACATGTTACACACACACACCATGTGCACAGACACACATAAACCTGATAAACTATTTTAACTCACTGCTTTCTAAATTTATTTGTATAAAATATTTTAATTACATGTCACATTTTAATATATCCCTCATTTCAGTATTTCTCTGTGTGTGTGGGCGCATGTAGAGTATGTTATGTATGCAGATATGAGTGCTATTAAGTTCACAAACTCATCCCAGAAAACGTGCTACATAACTCATTTCTGAATATCACCATGGTCACTTTTGAAGTACTCGTTTTGGGAAGCTATGCACTGATATCAGTGCCTAGTCTACCCCTCAAAGAAATTTTGGAACTCTTTTTTTAGATTGGCCATCAGAGCTGTTGTCGTATTATGCTTTATGTCCTGAATGTCATCAAAATGTCTTCTGTTCAATACTTCCTTTATCTTTAGGGAAAGAATAAAGTCATTTTGAGCTAGATCAGGTGTATAGGGAGGGTGTTCCAATGCAGTTATTTGTTTACTGGCTAAAAACCACCTCTCAGACAACTATACAACTAACTTTGTGAACTTGCTACTTTGCCACTGTGTACAATGGCCACTCTAGAAAGAGTTCCAAAATTGCTTTCAAGGGTAGTCTAAGTGCTGGTATTGGTGCATAGCTTCCCAAGGGGAGTACTTTGAAGGTAACTGTAGTGATACTCAGAAATGAAGAGTGTAGTCACTTAGAACAACTATGTTTTGAGGGCTTGTTTGTCTGCCATTGGACTTGCACATGCATGCATATGCATATATGTGTAATAGCAAAATATCCAGGGTCACTGAAATATAATTTTATTATTACCTAGCAATATACTGGAATACCTTGTGTCTTAAAATAGTCTGTATTGTGTTTCTTGAAAAGGTTAAAAGTCATATACTTGCAGTCCATGTCATGGGTTGAATTGTGTCCCCCCAAAAATGTGTGGTTTTGCTAAACTGTGTGTTAAAGGATTAGGATGTGGCTGTAAATTCCTGCATAGAATTACTTCCCTTCTCTACTGTAAAGAGAGTTTCCCTGGAGTATGGCTTGCCCCACCTTTAATCCTTTTAGCCTGCAAGAGATAAAAGGAAAGAGAAGCAAGCAGAAAATTGGGAACCTCGTTACCATCAAGAAATCTCCACTGGGAGAAGAGCACGTCCTTCAGACCTGAGATTCCTGTGCCAAGACGCTCCCTGGACAAAGACTGATGCAATACCGGACTTTCTCCAGAGCCGACAAGGGGAAAGCTTTTCCCTGGAGCGGACACCCTGAATATGGACTTGCAACCTACCGGACTGTGTAAGAATAAACCTTCCTTTGTTAAAGCCATCCACTCTGTGGTATTTTTGTTAGAGCAGCCCTAGCTGACTAAAACAGTCTGCGAACTATGAACTAATTGGGATTCTATGTCTGTTCTTAAGTCAAATTCTTATGCAAGCTTGCAGAGCTAGGTACAGTTGTTACCTAAGAACAGTAAGGTAACAGTTTCTCTTAATATATGGTGTACATTTGTATGCCTAAACACAGTAAACACTTTTAGATACACTAAAATATCTTTAAAATAATAATACAGTAATAGCAATTGTAATGTTTTGACGTATCTTGCAAAGTAGCTCCCACTTGTTACTTAAAAATTTTGTGTGTACCTAGAATTTTTAATACAATAGACTTTGTGTGCATGTGTTCATAACTATGGGCTGTACATAAATGGGATGTTTGTTATGCAAGGACTGCCTGTACTGAAAATATGATGTATATTAAACTGAGGTGTCATAATGTGTCATATGCTTGAATTAAGGTGGTTTACCTATAATCAAAGGATCCCTAGTGGCACAGTGGTTAAGCTCTTGGCTGTTTAAAGCCACAATTCAATTCCCTGGAGAAAGATCTGCTAATCTGTTTCTGTAAAGAGAACAGCTTGGAAATGTTATGGGACAGTTCTACTCTGTCTCTGTTCTGTTCTGTAGGTCACTATCAGTGGGAATCTACTCACCATCAACCGGTGTGAGCTCTTTGGTCTATATTTCATAAATATATACAAGATAAGGTCAAGAGAAAATTCACAGCTCGTTCCGAATAAATGTGAAGGCAGGGGAATTTGTTGAGCAAACAGAATGAAAAAGTAAATGATTCTCAACTTAGAAAACGGATTACTGATAATGCAGCAGGGCTTGATCCAGAGAAATAAGAGACTGTGGTGCTATATAATGCGTGGTAGTCAGCTGCCCCTTAGGATCTGTTATTCTTCTCCCCTAGCCTAGCGATATCAAAAGCCCCTGAGTATATACATATATTTATTTAGATGTGATCCCCTTGGAACAAGGAAGCTATTGAAGGGACACAAATTACCACCTATGTGGACGAATTCCACTGTGTGGAGAAGGCAAAGAACATGCCACCAGGAGCAGTAGCCAAAGGATGGCAATACACTCCAGGGTTTTCAGGTGCAGGGGTCACTAAGAAAGACACAACTCAGGCAGTCGTTGGACAGACCACATTTACCTAAAGGGAAGAAAAGCAGGGCAAGATGAACTTTAACAGTGGTTGTCGGGGACCTGTAGCCAGCAGCTCACTCCCTGTAGCCAACTTAGGATCCTGACCTGCGAATACCACTCTAATGCTACAGATTTCTTCTTTCCAAGGAACAGATACTGAAGTGGAGTTGGCAGGTGTCATGTGATGGACACAGATAAGGGGAACAAACATTATCAGGCCAGCAATAGTCAAATGCCACCAAACATGACAAATGTTGCTATCCTCACATAGGGCCTGCAGCCCTGACTGGGCAGCTCACACAAGAGGCAGAGAACTACTCATTTTCTGCTTTCTTCATAGAGGCATTTTGGGATCTGCACTTATTCATTTCATCCTTATATATATTTTTTAATTATGATTGAATGAAAATGTACATTCCCATATAAATTTGCATGCTCACCTATATGCAGCTCCCACTGCTCTCCCTGCAAAGTGACAACATAATCTTCCTCTCTGCTCCATACATGTCCTATCCTTCCAACATTCTCCTATCCCCTCCTCTCCACCCACTCCCATTCCTCCAGTAAGAGGTCAGCAGGATGATATCCTATGGATGCATAAAACCATAAAGTGCCCACAAAATATGGTCACTCTGTGTCACCAAGTCCAATCCATTGCTGTTCAAAGAGTTGGCCTTCATTGTGATTTATGGACAGGAGCAGCATCAGGTCCAGGGACCACACTCCCAGGGGAACCCTAAAGCCCCTGGACCATCAGTTGTGGTCTTTTAGTGGAGATCTCAGGTTACACCCCTATTTATTCTTGTATTGCTAGTGAGCCTCAATTTTGTGAGCTCCATCCGGTTTATCACTGGTGGTGGCTGGGCACCATCTGGTTCTTCTGGTCATGAGTTGATGTAGACACTCACTTACGTGGGTCTCTCTGTCATCAGGGTTCTCTTTCCCCCATGTCGTTTTGATCCTCGGTGATCATTCACTCCTGCTGAGTTGGGAGCATTTAATGTAACCTCAGATGGCAGCTTGGCAGCTTTTAAGATCCCAGATGTCACTCACCAATGAGGAGTGCAGAGAGACCTCATTAGTAAAATGCTAGCTGTGCCAGTTCGCCTCGATTTCCCCTATAGGCATGATCCCTGGCCCCTGCCCCAGCTACTCTGTCCTTGCAATATTGGGTTAAGATGGAAGGAGTACTCAAGTTGTGTTGAAGTCCGGTTAATGTTGATCTTCCTGATGTGTGCTGTCACTAATTTCACCCAACGAAATTTCTATCTATCAACTGTCTAATCTAAACCTTCTCTGCTTTGTCCTCCTGCCCTCCACCCACTTACAGCCATCAAAGAGTCTTTTCTTCTACACATGAGTCTAAGTTCTTATCATAGGGGTCTCATACAATATTTGTCCTTTTGTTGTTGACTATTTTCACTCAACATAATGTCCTCCAGTTGAAACCAGGTTATGAGATGTTTCTTGAAATTGGTGTTCTTTCTCATTGCATAATGTTCCATTGTGTATACATACCATAGTTTATCTATCCATTCCTCTGTTGTTGGGCATCTGGGTTGATATTGTGGACTGTACTGTGATAAACATTCGTGTGCATGTATCTGTTGGTGTGAATGGCCTGGATTCTATAGGAAATATTCCAAGCAGTGGAATTACTGGGTCAAGTGGTATATCTAGATCCATTTTTTTAAGAGAGTGCCAGATTGCTTTCCAAAGAGGTTGCACTATTTTGCAATCCCAACAACAACATAGGAGAGTTCCACTTTCTCCAGAGCCTCTCCACAATTCGTTGTTTTTTGGATCACGGCCAAGCTTGTTGGGGTGAGATGGTATCTCGTTGTAGTTTCCTTTCTTTAATAGCTAATGATCGTGAACATGTCCACATGTGTTTTTTGGCTGCCTGGATCTCCTCTTTAGAGAAATGTCTATCTCCTTTGCCCATTGCTTAATTGGATGATTTATCTTTTTCTTACTGATATTTTGTAATATCTTATAAGTTAAGGAGATCAGATGTTGGCCTGACATATATTTGCCAAGTATTTTTTTCCCATTCTGTTCATGGGCTATTAATTTGTCCTGCACAATTCTAATTAACTATTTATTGATTTAGTAGATAATTGAAACACAAACAACCTTGAAGTGATTCAAGTCTTCATTCTCATCAATTTTTACATTGGAACTTTCTGAGTGTGCTGTATCTGGTTTATGGAGTAGAGTTAAGCAGGACCGATAAGATTGGGTTTACAGGCAATTAGGACTGAGTTTAATATTTATCCTTCTGTTTTCTAGGTTGAGTGGTAGGATCTTCATATTTCTGCATTTGGACTCAATTTCTCAAGAGATGGTGAGGGGCATTGTCAACTATGGAGTTTCACCAACTGTGCAGTTGATTTGTGTTACATATGGAAGACCTGAAATGGTTTGTGTTGACAGTAGCTGATCTTCCTGATACTAGGAACCGCACAAAAGCCCACATCTTGAGAGGCAGTGTGTCTTATACCTCTTTTGGAGGTTTTCCAGCAATTACTGGGCCAGAAGGCTCTTACTAACTAATTCTTGGTGAAGAAAACCATTTTTAAGTGACTGTGTTCACTTTAATGAGTCAGTGACCATAATAGGAAATTAGATACAAGGCCTGGCAAAGAAGTTGCTGAGTATAATAGGACAACAATATGAATTGTCCTGTGGTATTGGGTTACTCTCAGTGGTAGGTAGAATAATGAATTCACAAATATGCCTGTGTCCTAATTCCTGGAAACTTTGAATGTGAATTAATGTTTCAGATGCAATCAGCTGATCTTAAATGAGGGAGATTATATTGGATAATATAGGTTGGCCCAATGTAACCACGAGAGCCTTTTCATATCACTAAAGGAGATGGAAGTGTCAGAATTATTGTGAAATAATGTGATATGAGAAAGATGCTAACAGCCTTTCCTGCCTGGGAAGACAAAGATGCCAAGAACCAAGGAAGCAGGCAGCCTCTAGAACTTGTTAACAGCAATAAGATAATTTTTCCACTGAAGGCTCCAGAAAATAATGCATTAGTACCAATGCTGTGGCCTTAGATAAATGAGGTCTATTTTGAATTCCATAACTACAAAGCTGTAAGAAAATAAAATTTGTGCTCCTTTAAGCCACTAAGTTCACATCAATCTTTTATAGCAGTCATAGAAAACTAATACACACCTGTAGATAAGTCTTGGGAAAGATCGAGACAGATGATACATTCCTAATACAATGAGAACCCTAATTCTTTGTTATTAACAGCACTCTAGGCTATCTCTTACCAATTAATGCATGACTCTAGATATCAGACAGTATGCTATGTGGCTAACTATATTTTAATTTTAATTCTAAAGGCAAAGAGTAAAGGCTGGCTCTGAGCGCAGTATAAACCAGACCAATGCTGTTGAGTCAACTCCACATCATAGTGACTGTGGGGACAATATGCAAGATTGTCTTGCTCAGGCCTTCTGGTTGAAAGTGATTCAGCAACCAAGACATACCTGCCAGAAGCAAGCCTTCTGGCCAGATGTGTGATTCAGCAACAGCTATATAACCTGTTTATGAATTTGAAGTCCATATCTGGCTGTTAGTCATCTTTGAGTAAAACAGTATATAAGTCCACTGCATCACATGGCACGGCTGCTTGCTGAATGCCGTACCTGTTCCCTGCCATTGCATCAATAAATCTGCTATGTCTATCCCTACTTCATTGCTGAGTCTGCCTGAATCATGGATCTATATTCCTGGCCTTCAGTACCCGTATTCTGACAGTAGCCTTACAGGACAGAGTAGAACTGTCCCCTATGAGTTTCTACGGATCACCCGGTGGATTTGAACTGCTGACCTTTTGATTAGCAGCTGTAGCACTACACCAACACGATTGCAAAGCACAGCATAAGCACCCCTTAAATTCAAATTACCGTCTTCTTTTTTGGATGATTTATGAAAATCTTTTCACTTTGCAGTTTTTCCCTCAGTGGAAAGCTGAATGTGGTCAGGTGATGTAATTGAAATAAGATGTGGGCAAGTTCTGTAGGATTTTTCTAAGAAAACCACGGGTGTCTGGGTAACAATTAGTTGGCAGGAAACTTCTGGTTAACTCAGTGTGTTTTGTAACATGAAAGGCATCCATAAAGGCTATTACTGGCCACAGTACTAAATACAGATACACAGAAATCCATCAACTAGGTGATCTAAAGAAGAAGACTGACAGAGCAAAGACATAGTGCTCACTGGTGGTACAGTGGAAACCCTGGTGGTGTAGTGGTTAAGTATTACTTCCGCTAACTGAAATGCTGACAGTTCTCATCTGCCAGGTGTTCCTTGAAAACACTGCAGAGCAGGTCGACTCTAGTACTACATGATCGTTAAGAGTCAGAATCCTCTTCATGGCATTTTTTTTTTTTTTTTGGTGGTGAAGTGATTAAGGGCTCAACTGCTAACCAAAAAGTTGGTAGTTCAAATCCACCAGCCACTCTGCAGGAGAAAGACATGCGCTCTGTTTCTGTAAAGACTGTGCCTTAGAAACCGTATAGGGAAGTTATACTCTTATTCATAGACTGTTTACGAAATGGGATCTGCTTGATAGCAATGGGTTTAGTTTTTAAGACCTCCTCCTTACTCTCTGACTTGTAATCCCTCCGATTCCATCGACCGTATTCTATTTATTTGAATGAGCTTGCACTTATCTAAGTCTCCACATGATGAAAAAATTCATTAATAGTTTCATGATTTGCTAAGTACTTAGTACCTGAACAATCTTTTAAAGAATAACTGTCTGGAATCTGTGCTTATTTGAATTTAGTATCTGTGACAGATTTTGCAGTGTTTTTCATACCCTTATCCAGAATTTGAAGATAACAATAGTGCTTCATATAAGGAAAAGTTTCTTGAAGTGCATGGCAACACAATAGATGAGAAAGAAATCTGCTGGGACTTGAAGTCTCGCAGTGACTAATAATAGATGACAGATTAAGGATAATTGACAATGTCACTAAGAAGTGTTTGTAACAACAGAAGAAGGGGCTTCCACAGACAGCTGGAAGAGAAAGTACAGTATTATCAGAGGGAATTAAACCCTTTCATGGTGAAAGTAGGCATTAGACTTTAAATCTGGCTTCAATACACTTTCAATTCTTGTGACAAACGGAGAATATCCTATGATTTTAGAACTACTTTTCTCTTTCCATTTTCTCATATCATAAGTAACATGATATGCTTTAATAGAATTCATAAGAGTGAGCAATTTCTACTTGGAATATAGCTAAGACAAATCAGTAGTATATTAACAGGTTATGTAGTTATCACAAACTTATAAATTATAGACTTATTAATGACAAGTATATGTTACATTTAGGCATGGACTGAACTAGAGTTAAATAGTTTTTTATAAATTACCTACTGGCACTCTCTTTAACTTGGATACCTATAAGAAACACACATTTTAGAAAATTATATTATTCTAATTAGCACCCCTTATGTTGGTTTGAGTAAAGTGTAAATTAGTTCAACTCCATTAAGTCTAAAAGAATAATAATTTATCGCAGTAAAAACACATAAGCCTAAACAGAACCTTTGTAATTCTTTTACAAAAATCAACTTTATTTTTGTCAAAAATATGCACAGCAGAACATATACCAATTCAACAATTTCTGTACATGCAGTTAAGAGATATTGATCACATTCTTCCAGTTGTATGACCATCTTTAGTTTCCATGTCTTCGGTCGAGTTCTGTGGAGAAGCGAAACAATTAAAGTGTCTATATATGTAGACACGTATATACATTTAACTATGCATGCAAATATGTGTGTGTGTATAGATATGTATACATGTGTGTATGTATGTATGTAGAGAAAGATTTATCAAGGAAATGGTTTACATAGTTAAAAGGCTAGAAAGGCCCAAATCACTAAGGCAGGTTGGAGGCTCCTCACAACTCACATAGGTGGAAGCACAAGATCAAGGCTATGGAGTCCGAAAAATTCTAAGATCACCAGCAAAGCTTCTACCTCAGGTCCCAAGAACTAGGAGTCAGAATGATAGGAGACAGCTGTGGGATCCAGAGTGTGCATACACCTTGTCAGCAAGTCCACATATATTGGATACAGGCCATACCACCAATGAAATTCCCTTTTTACTGATTGGCTGCTAAGAGTCATGATCCCATGATCTCATCCTGGAGATAATTGCATTACATAGATCTTATCAAGGAGATATTACATCATTATATGACTCCTGAACCATACAGTAATTGCTTAACAACTAAGAATCATGGTCCAGCCAGGTTGACATATAACTGTCACATGTTTTTTCCAAGTTTTTCTTCTCCCATTAATATAAATTCACTGCCCCTTGGGTTTCCCATCTAATCTCTTGATGTACTGTTGTCCATTTCATCTCATACAGATAAGTCTTAAAAGAATTCAGTGTCCAAGGCAGATATTCTTTACAAGTTAAGTTGAACTATTATATGTTTTATAGAAGACTTTAGGGGGTATTTCAGGCTAAGTATTACAAATTATCTGAAGACAACAGTTTCAACGCTTCATCTTCAATAACTCCAGAAAGTTTGGAATCCATGAAAATTTGGAATTCTTTTCTAAATTGTCCTCCTTTTGATTAGAATTTTTTCTTTTTTTTAAAAAAGTAATCTCTGATCAAAATGTTCAATAATGATACTCTGGTACCATCCAAGTTTTCTGGTCTCATAGCAAAGCAGGCAGTTGTTCATGGAGGAAATCAGCCATACATTCTATTTCTTCTTACCATTTTTTTTTTTCATTTTTTCTCCTAGGTTAATAGAGACCAGTGGCTATACCATGGAAGTCTGCTTAAAAGCTTGAAGATTTTTAGACACTAAACACTATGCAGAAATGAACTAGGAGGATGAACAGAAGGACTAAACACATTTTTCAGGTAAGTTAACTGGGAAGTCCCATGAAATCATAACCCTCAGTCTTCAAACCAAGAAACAAACTCCCGTGAAGTATTTGGTTGTACACAAGCAACCTTAGCACCTCTTTTTCTTGTCATTGTTTTAAATATATCTATCACACAACATCTGACAATTCAGCTGTTTACAGATATATAACTTATTGACAGCAATTACGTTAATCATTTATGAAATCCTACCCTAACTCTGTGAATTTACATCTCCATAAATATAAATTCATTATTCCATAAGCAATAACTACCATTCCCCCTTCCCTCCTGCCCCTGGGAACCGCTAAGAAACTTTGATTCCTGTACATATGTGTGTTACACACACACACACAAAACACATAAATAAGGCTGTATAATATTTGTCTTCTTTGGATTGGCTTATTTTGCTTAGTATAATGTAGTTTTTAAACAGATGGAATTAATGAAAAAATGCATATTGTATGTATTTGGAATTTAGGGGTTGAACACAATAAGTTATTGTTTATGTTAAAAATATATATAACATGAAGAAAAATAATCAAAATACGGCACTTGGCTTGGCATGTTTTAAATATACATTAAGTTAAGCAAATAGTTATAAAATGGAAACACTACATCATTGTGTTTTTTTTTTTGTTTGTTTGTTTTAAGCTCTTCACCATCAGGTTCACTCCAACTCATAGTGACCCTGTAGGACAGATACAACTGCCCCATAGGGTTTCCATGGAGTGCCTGGTGGATTTGAACTGTTGGTTACTTGATTAGGAGTCAAACTTTTACCCATTATGCCACCAAAGTTTCTAGATTGCTGTATGGAATGTCTAGAATTGAATCTTTGTGCCATTATTTGTTAGCTATGGATAACTAAATTTCTAACTCTATGAATCTACCTCAGGTTTATTGTAAGGATTAAATGAAATCAGATATGTAAAATGTCCAGTAAACTAAAAAATTAAGCCAAAAGAAATCCACTACCCCTGAGTTGATTCCAGTTCATAAAGACCCTGTACGGCAGAGTGGAACCATGGGGTTTCCAAAGCTGTAAAACTTTACAGAAGCTGACTGCCACATCTTCTTCCAGCAGAGTGGCTGGTGAGTTTTAACCACCTACTTTAAGTTAGCGGCTGAGCACTTAACCAACCATACTACCACAGATCCTTGTGCACTATAAAACACTGTATCATTGTGCCAGAGATGGTCACTCTCCACAAAGCTTTGTGTTATCTCCTCCATTGTATAGAACTGTTTTGTCAGTAGCCAGTGATTACAACTATTCATCTCTCTTATATCTGGAAGGTTTAGTTTTCTCTGAGGTATGTTACTGAAGTGGCATGTAACTTTCTAACTTTGGGCCTGAAGAGACAAGTGTAGCTTTTTCACAAATTCTTTGTCTAGCTCCTGTGTGAATACAAAAAAAAAAAAAAAAAAAAAGCTTGGGTCCTTGAGTCATCACATGGAAAGATACATTCTAGATGTGAATATCAATCAGATTTAATGTGATCAAGAAAAAATTTCTCAAACAGCTGAAATTTGAGTTTTGCTACAAGATCGAATATTATCTTTGCTAATACATTTATGCAAACTTTTAAAATTACTGCTAATTTAGCTAGATATTGATATATTCATTTGTGGTAAATATGTATGGCTTTCAAAATGCTTGTGTCATGAAGAGATGCCAAACCTGCTGTATATCACATAGGGAATCATGCTGAAGGGTTATTATAAATTTTGACTTTGTAACATGTGATGTTAAGACACCTGGAAGCATACAGAAAGAGAACTCAAATGTCTGAGACATTAGTAATCATGAGTATAAATAAAGAACAAACACGCTGTCAAATCAATGCCAACATGGCAACCCTATAGGACAGAAAAGAACTACCCCACAGAGTTCCCAAAGAGCACCTGGTGGATTTGAACTGCCAGCCTTTTTGATTAGCAGCCATAGCACTTAACCACTATGCCACCAGAGTATAAATATAGTCATGTTAATATGACTACCTAAGTTACTGTAGCTGCTCTTCCCAATCTAATGTCACTCGATATTAGAAATTTGTTAGTTTCCTGCTTCCACATAGCCTTGTTGTTACCCAAGGGATGATTTACTCATGTCCACACTGTTTCACTTGACCCTCATTTCCTACCCCTGCTGACCTTTACTTTCAACACAACACATGGCATCTGTAGACATCCCTGCTAGCTCAGCTGTGAATCTCTAGTGGCTGCTTTGAAGGCACAGAAGATACGCTATTGCAGACTGACTTTCACTGGAGGCAACAGAGGAGTTGTAGGTTTCTGACGCTCTGCTTAACAGCACTCTTACAAGGTGAGAACAAGTTTCCTTCCCTCTGGATTGAACTTGATAAAAGAATAAAATATTCAACATAAAGGCCCATATAAGTATATTAATTTGCTCAGAGAATGTAACATCACAAAAAACAAAAATTATTTCATTTTTCAAACCAACACTTGTCATTATTTGCTCTGGATCTACACGGACTCCCAGTTAAGGTACTGCCACGTGGTAAATCCATCCACAGTGCTGCTCTTCAAACTCTTGAATTGTTTTGCTAACACTGACTTTTAATTCCAGACTTGTCTTACATAGAAGCCTCATTTTTACTCCTTGCAAATCCCCCAGTTCCTTCTAACAGATCTTTATATGTCTAAATTCTATACATGAAACAGAATTCACATGTCTTTCTTCCTCCCACGTATCAAGAAGCCTTTATGCAAAACGGTTTCACAGTTAAGATAGTTTGGGAAGGGATGTTGCATATCTTCACTTGACAGATGAATCCAATCCTTTTCTTTGGTCCAATCTGTATAACGTGTTGCAAAAAAAAAAAAAAGTGAATTGCTATCTGAATTTATATTTCTTTTCTTTCATAAAATATTAAAGATTTCATTGCCTCTTATGGAAGAAAGCTTAGTTTTAAGCTAATTTTCTTGAAAGTAGTTCACCCATCTGTAATGTTAGCTCTCATTACATACAGGATGAGGATAGAATATGCACATCTTATGTGAAAATAATCTTTTTCAAGAGTGAAACCAAATTAAAAGAAAAAAAAAGTTTAAGTAACTACCAAAGAGGGATAAACCTTTAATGCACTAGCTAGTTGACAACTTATGAAACATTAAATTCTGTTTAAGTTCTAAAAAAAAGTATTTCCTCATTTATATACTTTTCTTTTTGCTTTATCCTAAAATTGAATCTATAGAAATTGATTTTATAGTGTAGAAAGGGATACCTGAAGTCTGCATATAGAAATTCCACTTTAGAAATGTTATCTTCTAATTATTAATTATGTTTCATGTTTCCAAATAGACATATTTAGGAAAAAATGGCAAAGAAGCAGTTATTAAAAATACCTTAGGTTCTTAGAAGTATAATCCTGTAAAACACACTGACGTGCAAAGAACATTTCTCAGAATCTTTCAGGAAAAGTTTAAGTAGCAGTTCATTGAAAGGCAAGTTTAAGTTATTCAATTTCACATTTCCAGAATCTTCTAACATATATGTGTTGCCATATTGGCAGCGCAGTGAGTATTTCCAAAGGAAGATAGTGAGTCTTCAGACGCACTAAGTGTTATAAAGGAGAGCCATTCTGCAATTTCAGATTAATAAGTGTATTACTGTGCAAGCAGTTTTCATGACAGGAACTCAATAATTGCTTGTTTAACCTGGATTTCACACCGTGGTACTGTCCAAACCCTATAACTCGTCTAGTAAGATGACTAAGTTAGAATACATATCTGGTAACTTCTTTTTTATTTTTTAAGTGAGAAATATCCAAACAGGAAATGCTCAAATTATATAGAAGAAATTACCATTATTCTGATTGCGTATACACAAAACCCAGTTAATATAGTAGCTATTTTTGTGTGTATGCATTACTTTGTCAGTACATGGAGCCCTGGTAGTACAATGTTTAAGAGCTCAGCTGCTAACCAAAAGGTCTACAGTTTGAATGCACCAGCTGCTCCATGAGAGGAAGATACAGCAGTCTACTTCCATAAAGGTTTATAGCCTTGAAAACCCTAGGGGGGTTGCTATGAGTCAGATTCAACTTGACGGCAACGGGTTTGGTCTTATTTATATCAATACATAGTTTCCAAATTTTGAGAAGTATTACATAAAGGAAAATAAGGAACTTTATAGATGGAAAGATTCATAAAAATGTTTGAGGGAGGACATACATTTTGTTCTATTACTCTTAATTTGAATCTACGTGTTAGAAACCTTCTATGCAAGATATTTTTATCTTTTATAAATACATATTGGTTGTACAATACTCGTATATACCTAGTATCTCATCTCATTGTTGTTTTCCTCCGAAAGTAGAGATTTCTGCTGATAATATGCAAAAGTAGATGTATATTTTAAATGTTGTCTGACAGATGGATGTAGAAAAGAAAGACAAAAATTTTTATCTTATGGTAGATTAAAATAAAATGTTCTAAGATTGTCAGGAAATATATTCAAAGGAGATTTTTCAATAATGATAAGTAAAACATTTTAATTCAGATAGATCACTCTCTAAATATAAGAAAGATGTTCACACTGGGTATTATTTATTAGAATAATATATAAACTTTTCAAAATGAAAACAATTATATGTTTGTAAATACTACATCTTTTAAGTTTAATGTTTTCATTGCAAATTTATTTATGAATTTCAGTTTATAAAATTCAGTATACAGTCTATTGGGCAATGTCTAACCACAATTATATCCTTGGTCCCATAAGGTTATAATGTAGTTCAGAAATCCTTATCAAAGCCTAGATGTAAGAGATGTAATTAGACATAGTAAACACAACAGCTTCCTGGACACAGTACATGTATCTCGTGTCTCTTGAATGTAAAGTTATTACACTGCCTGACATAACTGTGCAATGTATTTTAACCTGTAATACATAGGTCTTGATCGTCATAGTAAATGCCTATTTAACAGGCTTATGTATATAGTATACTGTACTTTCTATCATTACCTTTACTGTCAGCTTTTACTAATCACATATAAAAAGTTTTCTGTACAACAGGGTGGGCTTCGACTCCCGCGCAACAGCAGCATCCAGTCTCGTTTACCAGCTGTCTCTTGAATGCCGTAGCATTATTTCTTTTTAACTCCCTCTTGAAAATATTACTGTAAAGTGCACCACAGCTCTCAAATGCATCAAAAACAGTTCTAGGGATAGCATCAAGAGGCGAAAGAGATGTACGGACTTGGAAGTGAAACCAGAGTTTATTAAATAATATGAAGGTGGAAAATCAGTGAATGCTACTACACGAGATTTAGCCAAGTTCACACAGCATCCAAACCACATAACATCCTAGTTCACAGATAATATTGTGGATGTGAAGCTACACATGATGGTAGATTTAATAAGAAATCAATCTACAGGAAGAATGAGGTTATTTTGACAAAACCAAGTATTTTAACAGGAAGGTTGCAGATGAATTTTGGTACATTGTGTTAACCTCAACATCTCATAGGTTACTTGTACAGTTATCTTGGTTGTTTACAATTAACAACACAATGATCAAGTCCATAATAATAAAAACAGTATTAGTCACTTTTAAAAACTCACTTGCAATGTTTGGCAAATTTCAGGTGATGACAAATCAAAATAACTAAATGAAGAATATCAGAAAATATTTACTTATTAAATAATTACTTCTAGTACTTACATAAACATTAAAGTAAGCCAACAAGCCTCCTAAATTACACTCAACTATGAAACTATATGTAATGTAATTTTGTCATTATAGGGCATGCTGTTTGCTTGACAACTGACAATTACTCTGTGATGACATCAGTTAAAACAGGGTTATACCTAAATTATGTCCATTACATATACATACCATTTGATTCATCCATCTGAAAAAAGTATTACTGCACAACTCTGTAAAGTTCCTAATCAATGATATTTATGTAAAATAAAAACAAATATGCAAAGAAATGGGAGGAAGTTGTATTCCAAAATACACAAAAATAATATTACTCTAACAGGACAAGGTTATACATTTATGCTTTCCAATGCAATGTAACTTGAGATGTAGTTTAATTTAGTGTGGTATGTTTTTGGTAGGAGTGTTAATGTCATGGACTGAATTCTGTATCCCCAAAATGAGTGTAGCGGTTTGGCTGGACCATGATTCCTCCTATTGTGTGAATTTCTTTTATGTTATAAATTCTGCCTTTATGGTGTTAATGAGGGAGGATGGGTGGTGGTTGTGTTTGTAGGGTAGGACTCAGTGTGTGAGATTGTATCATATCTTGAAGGAATCTCTTGAGACAGATGTAAAAGAAAGAAGGAAACAGAGATATGAGGACATTATACCACCAAGAAGTAGTGCTGGGAGCAGTGTGTGTCCTTTGGAAAGGGCCCCTGGTCCCTGTGCCTCAGAGTGGCCAGTCCAGAAGACCAGTGATGACAAGGTCCTTCCTCCAGAGCCGACAGACAAAATCTTCCCCTGGAGCTGATGCCCTGAATTTAGACAGCTATCCTATTGGATTATGACAAAACACATTGTTTCTTTTTAAAGCCATCTACTTGTAATTTTTCTCTTATAAGAGCACTAGATGACTAGAACAGTTGATGACAACTTTAAACAGTTGCATATATTTCAGTGTTCGAATTTGAAAGAAAGAACATTAGGAAAAAAAATGGAAAAACTCAACCCACCATTTTAGGGCTTGATAAAATTTTATTCATACACTAGGAATAAAGGAACAAATATACACCAAAATACATTCATACATCAAGGTCATTACTCAAAAAAAAAAAGTCTGAAAGAATTGTGTAACCCTGATCACCTAGTTTTTGCTAAAGAATGACTTAAGCACCAGGTGAAATAATGTTCAATATTATTTTTTAATTTTCTTTAAGTAAAGTACGGGTATTTAAATGACATAAGTGCTGGTAATACAATCTTGGTGTCTTCTGTCCCATAATAAAAATACTAAAATCAATACTTTTATGATTGGAAGACCCCATCTATAAATTTTATTGTCCATTAGCCAGTAATATTTTCCTTTCAGTACATTTTGAATATCTTGTCCTTGATCTTCTTTCATTTCTACCTATTTCCTTTCTTACACGTTTGGCTGCACACAGTTCCACCTCTCCCGTGACCTCCTTGCTTTTTCCTGCCTTGCCTTGCCACATTGTTCTCCTTCATGGCTTTGCTCACTTGAAAACACTCCTATGACCCTTGTAATAAACCTGTTTTTATTCACTACATTTTGCTAGTGATAAATAGGTGTAGGTAAATGACTTTTAACTATCTCATAACATGCAGGAAAAACTCGATGAACACAATTTCCAAAAGCAGAACAGTAGACTCTTATTACACCATTTTGACACAATTTTTCCATCATGTTGGTAAATCAACTACCCTTATCTTTATGTGCTTTACTGTAAGTAATTATTGATTTATTTTGAGCCATTTTAAGCCATTTGTCACAAAATTTGTTAATGAAGAAATCATATTAACTATCAATAAAAGAGCTTTGACAATCAACCACATGAAGAGAACAGAATATAAGAAATACAAGAATGTAGAGTGCAACACAAATTGTAATGAACCCCAAATTTATTTTGGTAAAATGTTGATAACTTTTCTTAAACTTTCTGATGAGTTCAGAAAACAATTTGATTTGTAGTTATCAATCGCATAATTCTTCTGTTGCACAGTCATTTAGTTTACCTCCTGATGAGAAAGATCCATCAGTACAATGAAACCATTATTTCCAAAGCTGCTTACTATGTGCTGTGTTATTTAGAACACAGGCAGAATAATCCTTTGGAATTTGGAAAGGGTTTTCTTCCTCTTTAGATTTTAATTGTGTACTGAAAACATGTTTCCATTTGTTTTTACTGTTCTCGACCTAAGCTAAATCTTCTCTTCTGTTCCAATATTAGTAAGTCATAAAAAAATTTAATAATAATGAAGTGAAGGGAATTAATAACAGTGTGTTAACACACACTAGTACACAGAAACGACAACTACTAAAGATTGTGACCGATTGTGTAGCTATTTACTATGAGATTCAGTACAACAAAATAAGCTCGTCCCCCCCCCAAAGTATGTGCTGTAAATTCTAATTTCTATGACTATGGTTATAACACTATTTGAGAATGAGTTGTTATGATAATGAGGGTTAGTACAGGGCATATTTTGAATCAACCTCTTTTGAGACACAAAAGAGATTAAACACATACCAGTACGCACAGATGGGAGAAGAGCTATGCCAAGCCACATGAAGATAGCCCCAGGAACAGAAACAGAAAGAGACAAGAATCTTCCTCCAGAGCCAACAGAGAGGCTTTCTCAAGACCTGGCAGGCTAAATTTGGACGTTGAGCCTCCGAAACTGTAAGAAAATAAATTTCTATTTGTTAAAGACATCTACTTGTAGTATTTCTGTTATAACAATAGATAACAAAAGCATGAAATGTACATAGAAGTCTCTTCAGTAAAATCACAATTACTGTGCTGTTAAAATTAACAGTGAAAGGCTCCGACAAATTTTTTTCACAGCCAGCATTCATTCATTCACTCAATTGTGAAAATTATTCTATACATTTTACTTATTCGTATTAAAATAATTTCAATTGACTTGGATATTATAATCTATTGATTTATATATTATAGAACTTCCTACTTATAAGAGAATACTTCAAAGTCAGGGAATTTGAAATCTTACAGTTTAGACAGTGATTATTTTATTCAAAAGTCGATGAAATTTATTACTGTTCATACCACATGCTGTCAGCCAAGCTCTCTTAGATTCTTTAGGCCTTGTACAAAGAAAACCTATACTGATAAAATAAAGAATTCCATCAATGTGTTCCAGTTAGTGCTGCTATTCAGAACAGCAATATATTACCCACCTGAGAGCCATGAAAATGCTAAAACAACTTTGCCCTGTCATGCTTAATCATTGTGTAATAAAAGCCATATTATTTCTGAACATAAAATGGTTTAAAATAATTAATTTCCGAAAACTTAAATGGATACTGCGGAGAATTATTAAGACCATGATTGATTTGGGTTGTGAAAAATATATCATCATAGTTATATGCAATTTCTCTTAAAATCTAGCACATTTTGTTTATACTTGTCTTTTAAATTATTGAGAGCTACATGCATATTTAAAAACCCTGGTGGCATAATGATTAAGTAATATGTCTGCTAACCAAAAGGTTAGCAGTTCAAATCCACCAAGCAGTCTTCAGAAACTTTCTGGGACAGTATTATTCTGACCCACAGGGTTGCTGTGAATCAAAATCGACTGGATGGGAGTTTTTTTTTTAAATGCATGTCTATAATTTCATTACAAATATTTTATTTCATTCATCACATGTAACATATTTTTATAAAAGTTTTATTGGTACATTCTCTAATTCTGTTGCTCTGTTTATCTCAAAACTATTCAGATTTCTCTAAATATTTTCCCATTAGAAAATATAAAAACAGAAAAAAAGGGTGTTCTCTAACGGTGTGGTATTAAATAGCTAGAAGCACTGAGAATTGTTGATCTCTCAAAATTGTCTCCGTTGTCAGTGTCCTACAGCCTCTGTGTTCTTCACCCATCAGTCTTTCTATACATTTTTGGAAAAACTACTTATTGATCTTGGGGCAGTTGAGGCTTCTCTCTACTAATCAGTAGTTAGCAGTTCTCACACTAGAAACCACTGCCTTCGAGTCGATTCTGACTCACAGTCACTCTATAGGTCAGAATAGAACTGCCCCCTTAGAGTTTCCAGGGAACACCTGACAGATCTGAACTGCCAACCTTTTGGTTAGCAGATGTAGCACTTAACCAGCATGCCACCAGGGTTTTCGACAATGGCACTTTTTATACCACTGCTGAAAATCAGTAGAACTCCCTGGTCCACTTTCTCAACTCTTTCATTGTCTGATGCGTTACTGAAAAGTATCATATTAACAGATGGTTACTGAATATCTGTCAGTAAAAGAAGGCATGACATCACAGAAAATTACTACAAACTGAAAGCTTTTTGTCGTTGTATCTAAAGTTTCAGTAGTTCTCACTTGACAGAAGGGAAGCAGTTTCAACCATCCAGCATGGCTGTCTTCATCCTGCCAAACTGCACCCTTAGCCCACCCCAGCCTCACTTCATACTCTTCCCATTTTCTCCCAGGATATTGACTTCATTTTTAAAGCATCACTTGTCAAAGCACAAAATCTTTGGTATATCATTTTGCAGAGCAATTTAACAACTCTATCTAAATATCTCCTATGTAGATAATAGCAAAGGTGTCTTGTCTTTCATCACCAAAAATGTCAATCAAGGTATTTTTTTTCCAGCATTGATTAATTCCTTCTATGAATAATAATTCTCCCACCTTCTCAGATCAAGTCATTTAAATTGCAAGCAACTTTTATAACTTTCAAATAACACTTGTCTTCCTTTTTACAAATGATCTGAGAGGCACAGATCATTCAGTCAAATGCTGATATATTCATTCATTAGCATTGCACTGAAATGGAAGTGTATACCCTTTTCACAAAGTAAAAAGAAAGATCTCATATTAAAATTTATGACTATTTTCTTTCGTAATGAGAATTTTTAAAAAATGTATTTATAGAGGACATTGTGAATCAGATGAAATATTTTCAACGCTTAAATCTTTTAACATATTCAGTGATATCACTGCTTGTATTTGTATTGACTTGTTCGTTGTAAGATAGCTAGAGCAGGCATAAGCGAAGTAGGTATCTGGGTCTGTCTAATATGGACATTGCCATAATCACCTGAACTTGATTCATAACAATGTAGTGAGACTATGAATGTAAGATCTCTAATAACATCTTGTTTGTGTTGTGGTATCGGTTGCCAGCGGACTAGATTCTCACTCATAGTGACTTCATGTTTTGCAAAGTAAAACTTCTCATTAAAAAAAAACAAACCATTGCTACTGGGCTGATATGGACTCCTAGAGACCCTGTATGAAAGACTAGAATTGCCCACAAGTTTCCGAGGAGCCTCTGGAAGATTCAAACTGCTGACCTTTTGGTTAGCAGCCGTAGCTCTTAACTACTATGCTACCAGATTTTCCATTAGCAGGATTGGCTTTTCAAAAGTGAATATACTTTGATGCATTTGGTAGTCAGAGATGCTGCTGTGTGGTTTCAGAACTTTAGTTTTTCCTCCGGTTTTCCATCATTTAACCATATGCACTATCCAGAAAACTTAACAACACTTTATAACATTTATTTATAAACCTAAGTTTTCCATAAATCCAAATGCTATACCTATTTTTTGAGATTCATTACATGAATTCAAAAATACAGAAAAATCTTTTCCTATGTTTTATTGACTACACAAAGGCATTCAACTGTGTGGATCATAAAAAATTATGTATAACATCACAGAGAATGGAAATTCGAGAACACCTGTGTTGGTGAGGAATCTGTGTATCAGCCAAGAGGCATTCATCTGAACAGAACAGGGGAATACTGTACAGTCTAAAGTTAAAAAAAAAAAAAAAAAGTGTGTGTCAGGCTTATATCCTTTCACAATATCTGTTCAGTCTGTATACTGAGCAAATAATCCAAGAAACTAATCTGTATGAAGAACACAGCAGCAGGAATGGAGGAACACATGTTAACAACCTTCATTATGCAAATGACACAACTTTGCTTTCTGAATGTGAAGAGAATTTGAAAAGCTTACTGATGATCATAGACTACAGCCTTCAGCATCAATAAAGCAAAAGTCAGCAGTAAGCAGCATCACAATAAACTGAGGAAAGATTGCAATGTCAAGGATTTTATTTGATTTGGTTCCACAATCAATGCCCATGGGAACAGCAGTCAAGAAATCAAGCTGCATTATACTGTGAAAACTTCCTGCAAGAGACCTCTTTAAATTGTTGAAAAGTAAATACACCACCTTGAAGACTAAGGTGTGCCTAATCTAAGCCAGAGTATTGTCAGTCTCGTCTTGGAAAAGATGAACAGCGAACAAGGAACACAGAAGAGGAGACACCTTTGAATTGTCTTGTTGAGGAAGAATTTTAAACATACTGTGGACTGCCGAAAGAACAAACAGATCTATTCTAGAAGGAGTACAACCAGAATGTTCCTTAAAAGTAAAGATGGTGACCCTACATCTTGCATAATTTGGATATATTGTCAGGACATCTATTTGGTAGAGGATCAGAGAAAAATCAGAAGACACCCGAGCAAGATTAACTGACACAGTGGCTACAACACTGGGCTTAAGCATAAAAATGATTGTGGGTATGGCACAGGACCAGGAGTGTTTCATTCTATTGTGCATTGTGTCTCTATGAGTTGTAACTGACTGGACAGCACCCAACAGCAACAATGTACAAACACATATGTAGATTATCTGTATTAATTTTATTGGAAATGGTAAGTTTTACTTACTGCTGCTGTCTTATTAAAATGTTTTTCAAACTAGCAAGGTACTGCTCATCAAGATTTTGACATATGAGTCAGAACATTGATCCTTCTTCTTCCTCATGTGTTGATTTTTGATCTTTTATTTTTTTTCGTAGTGCTTGTTAGTCTAATTCAGACATGTATTTACCGATTGGCACCCATATGCCAGGTTTTTTGGCTGCTTGGATCTTCTCTTTAGTGAAATGTCTGTCCATCTCCTTTGCCCATTGCTTAATTGGATGGTTTATCTTCTTCTTATTGATATTTTGTAGTATCTTATAGATTATGGAGATCAGGTGTCAGTCTGACATAGAGTTGCCAAATATTTTTTCCCATTCTGTAGGTGATCTTTTAATTCTATTAATAAAGTCTTCGGATCAGCAAAAGTGTTTGATTCTTAATAGTTCCTGTTTATCTATTTTCTCTTCTGTTGATTGTGCTTTCCTTGACAGATTTTGCAGTCTGTCCTCACTGTGTATTAAAACTTCCATTGTTGTTTCTACCTTTTCTTCTATGAGCTTTATCATTTTAGGTTTGATATTTAGGTCTTTTATCCAGTTGGAGTTGGTTTTTGTGTAAGGTGTAAGATATGGATGTTGATTCAGTTTATTGCAGATGGATAACCAATTTTACCAGCACCATTTGTTGAAGAGACTGTTTTTACCCCAATTTAATGTCTTAGGGCCTTTGTCGAATATCAACTGTTCATAGGCAGATGGTGTCATCTCTGGCGTCTCAATTCTGCTCCATTGATCCATCTGTCTGTTCTTGTACCAGTACCAGGCTGTTGTGATCACTGTGGCAGTGTAGTATGTTCTAAGGTTGGGTAATGAGAGGCCTCCCAGTGTGTTCTTGTTCTTTAGTAGTACCTTACTTATCCAGGGCTTCTTCCCTTTCCAAACAAAATTGGTGATTTGTTTCTCCATCTCTTTGAAAAATGACGCTGGAACTTGTATTGGGATTGTGTTATATAAATAAATTGCTTTGGGTGAAATGGACATTTTCACAATGTTAAGTCTTTCTATCCATGAGCAGGGTAGGTGTTTCCATTTATCTAAGTCTCTCTTAGTTTCTTGTAGTAAGGGCTTGTAGGTCTCTTTGTAAAGGTCTGTTGTTTCTCTGGTTAGATTAATTCCTAGGTATCTCATCTTCTTAGGGGCTACTGTAAATGGTATTGATTTGATAATTTCTTCCTTAACAGTCTCATTGTTGGTATAAAGGAAACCTACTGATTTACTTATGTTTATCTTGTATCCTGAGACTTTGCTGAACTCTTCTATCAGTTTGAGCAGCTTTTATAGATTCCTTGGGGTTCTCTGCACATACAATCATATCATCTGCAAACAGGGAGATTTTAACTTCCGCTTCACCAATGCAGATGCCCTTTATTTCTTCATTTTGTCTAATTGCTCTCACTAGAACTTCTAGCACAATTTTGAATAGGAGAGGTGACAGTGGGCATCCTTGTCTAGTTCCTGATCTCAAGGGAAAGTCTTTCAGTCTCTCCCCATTCAGGATGATGTGGGCAATTGGCTTTGTATAAATGGCCCTTATTGTGTTGAGGAATTTGCCGTCTATGCCCATTTTGCTAAGAGTTTTTAGCATGAATGGGTGTTGGACTTTTATCAAATGCCTTTTCTGCATCAATGGACAAAATCAGGTGATCCTTGTCTTTTGTGTTATTTATGTGATTCATCACATTGATTGTTTTTCTGATGTTGAACCAGCCTCACATCCCTGGTATGAATCCCACTTGGTCATGATGGATTATTTTCTTGATACTTTGTTGTATTCTATTGGCAAGAATTTTGTTGAAGATTTTTGCATCTAGATTCATGAGTAATATCGGTCTGTAGTTTTCTTTCTTTGTTGGGTCTTTCCCTGGCTTAGGTATCAGGGTTATGCTGGCTTCATAGAATGAGTTTGGGAGTATTGCATCCCTTTCTAAACTGTGAAATAGTCTCAGTAGCATTGGAGATAACTCTTCTCTAAATGCTTGGTAGAATTCTGCAGTGAAGCCATCTGGGCCTGGACTTTTTTGGTTGGCAATGTTTTGATGACATTTTCAATCTCTTCCTTTGTGATGGGTTTATTAAGTTGTTCTGCTTCACATTGTGATAATTTGGGTAGGTGGTATGAGTCAAGGAATTTGTCCATTTCCCCTAGGTTTTCAAATTTGTTACAGTACAGTTTTTCATAGTATTCTGTTATGATATTTTTTATTTCTCTTGCATCTGTGGTGACAACTCCCCTCTCATTTCTAATTTGGGTTATTTGTTTCCTTTCCTGCTTTTCTTTAGTAAGTTTAGCCAGAGGTTTGTCAATTTTGTTGATCTTTTCAAAAAACCAACCTCTGATCTTTTCAATTTTTTCAATGTCTTTTCTATTCTCTAATTCATTTAGCTCTGCTCTAATCTTTATGATCTCGTTTCTTCTGGTGCCTGAGGGGTTCCTCTGTTGTTCTCTTTCTACTTGTTCAAACTGTAGGGTTCCTTGATTTGGTTTCTTTCTTCCTTCCAGATGTGTGCATTTATGGAGATAAACAGACTTCTGAGCACTGCTTTTGCTGTATCCCATGGGTTCTGACAGGAAGTACTTTCATTCTCATTGGAAGCCATGAATTTCTTTACTTCATTCTTGATTTCCTCTATAACCCATGTTTTTTTGAGCAAGATATTCAGTTTCCAAGAGTTCCACTTTCTATCTATGTTTTTTCTGCTATTGATTTCAACTTTGATGGCTTTATGATCTGAGAATATGCTTTGCAGTAATTCAACGGTATGGATTTTGTTGAGCATTGCATTATGGCCTATCACATGGTCAATTCTGGAGAATGTTCCATGTGCACTGGAGAAGAAGGTGTAGTAGTCTGCTGTTGGGTGGAAAGTTCTGTACATGTCAGTGAGGTTTAGTTGGTTAATTGTGTCAATGAGGTCTTCTGTATCTTTACTGAGCTTTTTTCTAGATGATCTGTCTAGTAATGAGAGTGAAGTGTTAAAGTCTCTCACTATTATTGTGGAATCATCTAACGCGCTTTTGAGTGTAGTCAGTGTTCCATTGATATATTTAGGTGCTCTGATGTTAGGTGCATAAATATTTTATATAGTTAAGTCTTGCTTGTGTACTGAACCTTTCAGCAATAAATAGTGTCCATCTTTTACCACAATGGTGGTGGATTTGACATTAAAATTGATTTTGTCTGAGATTAGAATTGCCACCCCTGCTCTTCTTTGTTCATTGTTCGCTTGATATATATTCTTCTATCCCTTAATTTTCAGTTTGTTCCTATCTTTAGGTCTCAAGTGAGTTTCTTGTAGACAACATATGGATGGGTCATGTCTTTTGATCCAAGATGACACTCAGTGTCTCTTTACTGGAGCATTCAGTCCATTCACATTCAATTTAATTACTGATAGGTATGTGTTCACTGCTGTCATTGTGATATGTTTATTTTTATGTTGATGTTTTCTCTGTTATTCTTATTAGTCTGTTCTGGGACATTCTTTTTTGTGAGTTGATTTTTCACTTTTTTCAGAGCTGGTTTTGTAGTTGTTGAGACTCGTGTGTTACATTTCTTGAAATGGTATGATACATCTTTGTTGTGCGTTACAGCTGCCCCTATGATCTCCCTTAATTAACTATATATAAACCCAGTTTTAATTGCTACCAGTCTTGTCATCTTCCTCTCCGTCTGGAAGGACTGTAACAACTGTAGTACATCCCTCTTTTTATTATGATGACACCATAGTTTTCATGATGATCACTGGATTGCTTCTTTCCGTATCAAAGCTGTGATTGACTTTGGAGCCTTCCCTAAATGAGTAGGGTATTGAGTAATATGTCGTTCTAAAATATAAAGTTAGTGGTTTCGTTCTTCTAAGCCAGAGCCAAGAACTTCTTTCAGTATTTCTTGTAGTTTGGGTTTGGTTTTTATAAAGTCTCTGAGTTTCTGTTTATCTGGGAATGTCTTAATTTCATTTTTGTATTTGAAAGATCGTTTTGCAGGATATATAATTCTTTGTTGGAAGTTCTTCTCCTTCAAGGCTTTGAATGTGTCATGCCACTATCTCTGTGCCAGCATGGTTTCTGCTGAGAAATCTGACGAGAGCCTACAGGGTTTCCCTCTTAATGTTAGCTTTGCTTTGAGTCTTGCTGCCTTTAAGAGTTGCTGCTTATGTTTCATTTTGTTAAGCTTGATTATAATATGTCTTGGAGTCTTTCTTTTGAGATCTATATTGGGTGGCATATGATATGCATCTGAGACGTCTATATTCTCTTCCTTCATGATTTCTGGGAAGTTTTCTTTCAGCAGCTCAGCAACGATACACTCTGTGTTCTCAGATGTCTCACCCTGTTCAGGGACTCCAATTAATCGAAAGTTGTTCCTCTTAATAGAGTCCAACATGCTTCTTAACATTTCTTCATTTTTCTTGTTTCTTTTTTCTGATTTCTGCTCATAGACGCTGGCATCAGTAGCTCTGTCTTCCAAGTCAGAAATTCTTTTTTGTATTTGTTCCATTCTGTTTTCTTGGCTTTGCATGGAAGTTTCTATCTCTTTGATTTTGTTCTTGATCTGTTGGATTTCAGAGTACTGGTGTTCCATCAGATTGAACAGCTTGCTTAATTTTACATTTTGTTCTCTAGAAGGGCTCTGTATATAATCATTTTGTATTCACTTCCTGATGCTTTCATAAAAGTTTCTTCATCTGTAAAACTCCTTGGTTGCTTTGTTTGGGAGCCTTCTGAAGCCATGGGTGATTTCTTGTATGCCACAATTGTCTGTTGCTTTTTGGGTCCCATGTGAGTATGTAGAGGCTGGAAGAGGTACTGTGAAGATGGATTGCAAATGTTTCTCTAGGCTGTCTTAAAATGTAAAGCAAAAGGTTTTTGAGCACTTCACAAGTCAGTTAGGTTTTCAGGTGTAGAGGTCCCTCTTCTCAACTGACAAAGTAAGCACCGCTATATCCAACCCCAGATGATAACAAACTGGTTCAGAATACAGCAATGCTATTGCCCTGTTGGCTTCTGCTGACAGGGCCTAGCCTTAGGCGGCAGTGCGTCGAGTACTGGTTTTGTGATAGAAAAGCACTCTCTTGTGGGTAGGCTCTGGCTCCCAAGCTAAGAATTACGTCCAGCTGCGGCCACCGTATCCAAGATGGCGTCCTCCACATAGGCAGCAGACAGAGGGGCTAAAGGTGGAGAGAGGCAGTGATTCCTCTGATTCTGCTGCAGGGCCTGCAATGTAGGTGGCACTGGGAAAATGACTGCTTTTCTTTTGGAGAAGCGTTGTCCTGTTTGCAGGCGCCGGCTCCCAGGCTAAGAATTCGGTCCTGCTAAAATCTCACTACCAACATGGCATCCCGCACACTGGCTGCAGAATTCCATACAAAACCCACTGACACAGATATAAAATGAAAGGCTCAAAGTGGCTAGATTAAGAGAGTCCTAAACCTGGCTCTCAAAATATGGGAATAATTCTGTTTTTAATAAACAACAAAGCCAACAAACAAGCAGATGCCTAGAAGACTGCCTCTGTGGAGAGGTGCTAATTGAAGGATTTTTCAAGTGATCGCAAGTTTTAAACACCAAAACTATAAGAAGCAAAAAGTGATAGAATACCTGAAGAGAGTCATTATATTTGATCAGGGGATTATTTAGTACATCAGAACCAAGTCAGATAAATAGAAACGAGTCATCAGAAACATGTTTTTACTGAATTGCTACACAAAACTCACCAGTTGTTAAAGTGTCTATTGGAAATATCCCAGTAAACCTTCTTCCTCACCTTCAGTGTTTGGAACGAATACTAACAACTGTACTTACTAGCGTACAGCTTGTTCGTACTATGACTAATATTTAAAATGAGTAAGTTGCATTATGATTTCCTTATTTCCTGGATAATTAAAATAAGTGGAAGGGTTGTATAAGTGCATTAAAAAAGATATGAGTGCACTTTCTATTTGCCTATAAAAACTGATATTATGCAAGTATAGCATTTAAACTTTTACTTAAATTGGCAATAAAAGTCAATTGGTGGCACAAATCAAATCTTCATCAAGCTTTCAAACAGAAAATATTAAGTCATCTAATTATTAAACAGCCTCTATGACTCAGAAACCACTCAAGAGCAATAGGTTTGTGGTTTGGTTTAATTATTAAATACAATTAAAAGGAAGATTGCACATACATAGCATGGCGAAGTTCCACAGAGAAAGCACACACAGAATGTTCCTTTGAAGTGAGGAAGGCATCTTAATCTTGCTTACTTGGACTTGTCTTTAGAAAAGATCAATCACTAAAAAAAAAGAAAAAAATTGTGCTTGGTAAAGCAGATCAGTGAAAATGACGAAAGCCATTCATGGCACTGACTGACATGAAGACTACAGCAATCTTTTCAAACATAACAAGGACTGTGAAAATGACAAAGGAATAGGCAATGTTTCATTCTGTTGTACATAAAGTCATCATGAGCTGAAGCCAACTCGACAGCAACTGACAACAACAACAAAGTGCTGTGATCATTTTTCAGTCTTTATAAGTTTCCTTTATAAGGAAGAAGCACACGGTTTCTAAATACTAGAAAATCATACACAGACCAATAAACATCGGTGATAATTATTGAACAAAATTTTTAGAATTGCAGTAATAAGACTAGATCCACCAACAAACATAAAATGTGAACATAGACCACATTATTTCACAGGCAAAGTTTTACTTTCTCAAAAAAACCTAAACCGAACAAATGGAGACGTTCATGAACATCCCACCACTCTGACGTCAGGGCTCTCCATTAACTAACTTTTGATTGTCCGTGTTAAGCCCATCTTTTCCCTAAAGTTCTCTGTCGTCCACGGAATTCACTTAAAATAATTTGTATTCTATTGCTGTTAAAACCAAGTATGTAAAACAGAGAAATAACTAGCATGACTGAAAAAGAAAAACCTGTTGCCATCAGGTTCATTCCATCTCACAGGGACTTTATGAAGACAGGGTAGAACTGCCCCCAGGGTTTCCAAGGAGTACCTTAGTGGACTTGAACTGCCAAACTTTTGGTTAGTAGGTATAGCTCTTAACCCCTATATGGCCAGATTTTCTACCAGCATGATAGCTTCTGAACACTGAGTGTGCTCAGTTCTATATGACTGACAGATGAAGCAGTACTTTGAATAAAATACAAGCAAAATGCCAGATAGTATTCTCTCTGAATGCTTGCCTTCCTGTTGCTCGTGTTATATGCTTTCGAAACAGCAACAAAGTGTCCTCCCCACATTTCTAAAAATTTGTAATCAAAAGAAAGATTTCTGTAATTATATTTAAAAGGAAAATATGCCTGTTTTCTATGTTTTTATACAAAAAGAGTTATATGACACATTGTTGTTTGCCTTCGCATGATGTTTTCGTTAACCTTGAGAATAAATCTCGGAGGTAGATATAGTAAGGTTCTTAATTCAGTTTTCAGGAGGGGAAAAAAAGTAATGCGTTGTTTATTTTGTTGGTAAAGGAAGTATTCGTACGATGTCCACCTGGCATGATAGTTAAAGAACTTGGCTTTGAATCAAATGATCAGTGATTCTCAAACCCACAAGGCTCCCTGGCAGAAAGAAGTTGTGGCCATCTGCTTACATAAAGACTGAAGCCTTGGTAACCCTATTGGGAAGTTGTACTTTGTAGGAAATGACTCAGCAGCAACAGGTTTGGTCATAATTCAGTGATCGAGCAACTAGACTATAACAGACATTTTTTCAGTTACCCTACAATTTTTAGTGAATTATACTGAAGTCCTATATTGAAAAAAGGGGAATAAATCAGGTTTATTCTCAAGAGAAATACTATTCAGCAGCTTGGTTGATTGATAATTGAGTCAATATAAACTCTAGCCTCTCAGTGTCATTTATTTCTATTGCCTCAGTGTTCTAAGACCCAGGAAGACTGAATCAGAAAAAGTGCACCAAGATTCATTCATGCGATACTTGTTTTAGTCACTGCTACACTAATAACCAAAAGAGCAAAAGTCAGTTAGTATAAGACATCATCCAAACAAACAAACAAAAAAACATTACCATAGAGTAAATTCCAACTTACAGTGACCCTAGAACGGAATAGAACTGGCTATAGGATTTCAAAGGAGCAGCTGGTGGAGGCAAACTGCTAACCTTTTAACTAGCAGCTTAGCTCTTAACCATTGTGCAGCAAGGCTTATTTAATGTAAGAACAGTCCTCTATTTACTCAGTCACTCAGTGCATGCACTTGAATGTACAATACACAGGAACTGCTTAAAGTGTTGTTGATGGAGTAGAAAAGTCAACAGACAAGATCCGTTTTCTCAAAGAAATTATACACTAATCCAAATGTCAGAAATTCAAATCCACAAGCTGTGCCTTCAAAGAACTGTAGAGTAGTTTTACACTGTCTCACAGAGTCGCTATGAGCTGGAATGGGCTTAAGGGCAAACTACAATTGTAAAAATTATTAGTGTTAATTTATGTTTTTGATACCTCTAACCAGTAAAATATTAATGTTACAGTGTGATTTTGTACCCTGGACCTGTGCTAAATTTACTCAGTTCTAATGATCTCTACATCCTTTCACATTCTGCATGTACACGTCATGTTGTTATCAGATAATAGTTATACAATCCTTTTCAATTTTATGTCAATTTATTTTGTTGCTGCGGCTATTTCTATCACATTGTTTCGCTGTTCTCTGTTGAGTACCTTGAAATCAAAGCTTGGATTACCAATTTTCACTTTTTCTCCTAAAAAAATCATCTAAGATTTCTTTCAAAGCACAGTTTAACTGCGTATCACAAGATTTTATGTGTTGCATTTTCATTACCATTCAGTGCTACATCTGTTTCAATCTTCTTCCTTTCAAACCAAATCTGTTTAGGTATTAGAATAGTATCAATGTTAAACAGCATTTTCTTGATTTAACTTTTTCCAACCTTAGAAAATGTATTTTAAAGTGGAAAATACAAATTTACATTTTTTGCAGTACTGATGTATTTGAATTATATTTCAGTTTATTTTATCTATTTTCTATGTTCATATTATACTTTTTTGTCTTCATTTTTCCTTCTTTGAAATTTATTGATGAATTGATTTTGCTGTCACATTAACTGGTGGTACCCTTAAAAGACACCAAGAAAATGGGGAGTCACATCTCTTCCCTTTCGAAATCTGATATAAACCAATATCCTCTTTCCACAAGATATGCTATCCCTAAAAACTAGCTTAATACATTTATTTTACATGGCATTGTGTCCACAATTTTACTTTTATCTTGTTATTTTAAGCCTTATTCATTTGTAATAATTTCTATAACTTCTGTCTTATGTGGTTGATATGTACACTCATATTTTCACACTTTGTTAACTTCCTATTCTTGTCATTTGTTTCATATTTTCCTGAAACACAGTCTTGAAAAAAACTATCAATAACAATCTTGATGCTAAAATCTATCAATATTTACACTTGAAATATGTCTTTGATGCTTGTTCTTAAATCTGAGTGTACTGGACTTAAGGTTATGAACTCTGTCATTTATTAGATACAGTTCTACTTTCTTATGCTTCTAATTGCTGCTATTGATGAATCAGAAAACCTGGTGGTGTAATGGTTAGGAGTTTGGCTGCTAACCAAAAGGTCAGTTGTTGAAACCTACTAGGTACTCCTGGAAATTCTATGGGGTAATTCTACTCCACTTGATAGAGTCACTATGAGTTGGGACTGATTTGAAGATGACAAATCAGAATAGTTGCAATTTTTGTAGGTGGATTTATCTATTTTAATTCCAGTGAAGTTTCACAGGTTCACTACCATATTTTTAGATGTATGTGTATGTATACATTGCAGTCTGCCAGTCCACTTGGGACTACCTGTACTTCCACATATGAAGTTGCAGGCATTTCATGTTGTGCTTAACTTAAAAAATACCCTCAGCAAGGATGTTTTCAATACAGTCCTCCATTCTCTCATGTTGACCCAATTGTATGTACTGGGATGCTTTTATTCTGGTCACTTTGGCTCTTGACATTTTTTTCTCACTTCTAGAAACTGGGCAGATAGCTTTGTAGTTATCTGTGGTTCTTCATGTCCCTGCATCTATTTAAATGCAGCTGTAACTCATGGCTTGTGAAGGTGTGAGCCGTATTATCTGAGCTTGGGTGGTCAAGACACCGTTTCTCAGTTACAGACGTCGGCAGTTTCAACAGGATTGTACATCTCTGGTTTTGAGCTTCCCTTGCTACTCTATTTGTGTTAAGGTTTTCTTTATCCTCTGGCGAGATCCCCTTTTTAAAGCAATTTTTTGTTATATTTTATCTAGAATTTCTAAGTTTTATGGCAGAATAGTTTTCAGGATATTTAAACCATCAGCATTGAAAATTTCTGTTACTTATTTTGCATGTGTTCATTCTTGAAATGCTCTTTCATGAAAGACAGACAATGTTTGCTATGAAACATCATACAGTAAAGATATTAATAAAAGTTCTAATTAAATGATTTGTAATTCTCTTTATAGGACCTAGATTGTAGTTCCTAGCCTTACAAAATTATTCTTGGAGATTATTCCCAAGGATTCCACTCTCTATTCTAAGAAGTTTTTCAATGCATTTATCCACTAAAAAGTTTCCTTTTTCCTAATATCAACAAAACTGGAAAATTCTCTACAGCATTGTCAAATACTTTCTTTTGGTTTTCTGTTGAATTTTATAGGAAATGAATAATTTTTTGTTATGCAGATTTTTACAGGCATAAAAAAACATACAGCTGCTATTCAAGTTTTCAAGACCACTATATACTTTTTGAGATAATTACAGAATCATATGTAACTAAAGAAATAATACACCATGTTTTTGTGTACTTTCTACTCAGTGTTTCCCGCAACAGTAACATCTTACAAAGATTTTACAGTATCAGTACCAGGATATTGATGTGATACCATAAAGATACAAAACTGTTCCATCATTGGAAGAATCCTTCATGGCACCCTTTTATAGCTATATTCATTTCAATTCTCTCCCCTTCCTCCCGATCCCTGGAAATCACCAATCTGTTCGGCATTTGTGTAATTTTATCCTTTCAAGAACGTATATAAACAGAATCATGCAGTGTATAATGTTTCATGATTTTCTTTTTCCCCCCGTACTGCTTAATTTCCTACACATTAATTCAACTTGTGTGTCAGTGGTTTGTTTTTTTGATTACTGAGTAGTCTGCCGTTGTATACGTTGTAACACAGTCTCTTTAACATGTATAAATCACCTGTTGAAGTAAATTTGAGTTGTTTCCACTTTTGGGCTCTTACAGAGAAAACTGCTATGAACATTTATGTATAGGAATAAAATCCCAAGATTGTAATTTCTGCGACATATGGTAGTTTATAGTTTAGTTATATAAGAAACTGCCAAATTGGGTTTCAGTGTAGATGTATCATTTGTATTCTCACTAGCAATGCAGGAGTGAATCAGTTTCTCTGTCTTCTAGTCAGAATTTGGTGTTATCTTTTTTTTTTGGCTATATTTTTAGTGATATTTCATTGTAGTTTTAATTTAATGGTTAATGCTATTGCACTTCTTTCTGTGTCTTTATTTGCCATGTGATTACAGACAAAATATCTGCTCCTTTTTTTTCAGTTATTTAATATAACTGAGTGAAAATGTACATTCCCATATAAATTTACATACCCACCTATATGCAGCTTCCACTGCTCTCCGTGACCGGTGACAGCACACTATTTCTCTCTGCTCCATACATGTCTCATCCTCCCAACAACCTCCTTTCCCCTCCTCTCCGTCCACTCCCCTTCCTCCAGCCAGAGGTCAGCAGGATGACATCCTATAGATGTATAGAACCATAAAGTGCATCCAATACGTGGTCACTGCATCGCCAAGTCCAATCCATTCCTGTCCGAAGTGTGGACCTTCGTTGTGATTTATGGTTAAGGGCAGTATCAGGGCGTGGGGCCATGCTCCCAGGGCAACCCTGAAACTGCTGGACCATCAATTGAGATCTTTTAGTGGGGATCTCAGGGTGCACCCCTTTTTAGTCTTATGTTGCCAGTGAGACTCAACTTAGTGAGCTCCATCGCGGCTATTACTGGTGGTGGCCGGGCACCGGTTCTTCCGGTCCCACGTCAATGTAGGCACCCACTGATGTGCGTCTCTTTGTCTTCTGGGTTGTCTTTCCCCATGTCATTTTGGTCCTCGGTGAGCATCCATTCCTGCTGAGTTGGGACCATTTACTGTGCCCTCGGATGGCAGCTTGGCAGCTTTTAAGACCCCAGACGCCACTCACCAAGGTGGGGTGCAGAGAGCTCTCTTAGACGGTTTGCCTTTTTACTGTTAAGCTTTGAGAATACTTTTGAATTCTAAGTATGAGCCCTCTTTCAGGTGTTTTCTTCTAGATATGTAACTATTTTCTACAAATTTTTTATCCTCTTAACAGGACTTTCATAAACAAAAATAATTTTGATGATTTCAGTTTATCACTCTCTCCTTTTATGAAACATTACTTTGTATTAAATCTAAAAACTCTCTGTCTACCCTTCCGTGTGGCAGATTGTCTTCTGTTTTATCCTCAGTTATTAGATCATCTTTGTAGAATTTGTAGTTCTAGATTTACAGAAAATTTGAAAAGATAGTACTCAGAGTTCCCATATATTGTCTCTTCTTGACACAGTTTTCCACTGTGTGCTAATACACCATGCGTTACAGTAACATTTGTTACAGTTGATTAACCAACACTGATAATATTATAAATTACCAAAGTCCAGGGTTAAAATTAGGGTTTACTCTTTTTGTTGTACAGTTCTACGGATTTTATAAAACGAATGTCATGCATCTCTCATTGTAGTGCCATACAGAAAAGTTTCATAGTCCTAAAATCTTCTATGCCCTATTTATTCCTCCTTCTCTCTGGCTTCTAGAGTCGCCGTGAGTTGGATCTGACTCGACTGCCCTTGGCCTGGCTGGCTTGCTCCTACTCAACCCGTGGTGACCAATGACCTTTTTACTCTCTCTATAGATTTGCCTTTTCCAGAATGTCATAGATTTGGAATCATGCAGTATACAGCCTTTTTGCTGTCTTTTTTTAATTTAGTAATATACAGTGACTGTTCTACAAGGATTTTTTCTAAACTTTATTTATTTTGTCCTTGTTAAGAATATACACAGCAACATATACACAAATTCAACAGTTTCTACATGTATTTAGTGACATTGATTCTATCCTTCAAGTTGTTTCTCCTCATTAACACGAAAATCACTGACTTCTAAGGATTCTATTTAATCTTTTGAGTTGCTGTTGTCAATCTGATACCATGTACAGTATTTAAAGCAGCATAATGTTCAAGGTAGAACATTTTAGTAGTTACATTAAACTATTGCTCAGTTTTAAGATGACTTCATGGGATATTTTCAGTTTAAGTGTTACAGATAATTTCAGGACAATAGCTTTAGAGGTTCAGCCATTTACCATGACTCCAGAAAGTCTGGATTCCACATGGATTTGAAATTCTGTTTTTCAGTTTTCCTCTTTTCATCAGGATTCTTCTATGAAATCCTTATTTTTATTTATTTGCTTCTATGAAGTCTTTGATCAGAATGTTTAGTAAAGGGATCCAGCACTACCCAGTGTTGTGACTTAGTAATTTCTTTTCATCATTGTCCTAGTTATATGGTGGTTAAGCACTCACCCATTGACCAAAAGTTTACCAGTTAAAGGCTACAGGCTGCTTCATAGGAAACCCTGTAGTGTTAAGTGCTATGTCAAATCCACCAGACACTCCTCGGAAACTCTATGGGGCCGTTCTACTCTGACCTCTGGAGTCAGAGTGGCACCTGACTCGACAGCAGTGGGTTTTTGGTTTGGCTGTTCGTGAAGGATGGTTGTGGAAGTCTGCTTCTGTAAAGACGACTTTCTAGGAAATCTTGCTGGGAAGTTGTAGTTTGCTTTACAGGGTTACTATGAGTTGCAGTTGATTCTATAGCAGCAGGTTTGATTTTTGATTTTTGGTATGGAGGTACTAATTTGTTTACCCATTTATCTATTGGCACATATCTTACAAACTAATGAGTTCAGGTTTTTGTGTGGACATAGGTTTGCAACTAATTTGGGAAAATATCTATAGGGCAATTGCTTGACTGTATTCTAAACCCATGTTCAGCTTTGTATTCAACTACTGAAACATCTTCTAAAGTGGATGCATAGTTTTTTATTTCCCCTACTAATGAGAGAGTATTGCTACTTCTCCACAACCTTGCCAGAATTTGGTGCTATCACCATTTTGAATTTTAGCCATTACAGTTGTAAAAAACTGAACACCCACCACCGTCAAGTAGATTCCAATTCATAGCTACCCTACAGGACAGAGTAGAATTGCTCCATAGCGTTTCCAGTGAGTGTCTGTAGGATTCAAACTGCTGACCTATTGGTGAACAGATGCAGCACTTAACTATTGCACCAGCAACATTTCCATGTGGTACTTAACTGGTAATTCCCTAGCAACATAGTGTTGAAAATCTTTTCATATGCTTGCTTGCCATCTCTGTATGCCCTAAAGTTAGCATCCATTCAGACTTTTTATCTATTTTGAAATTAGGTTGTTTCTTTTCTTATGGCTGAGTTTTAAGAATTCCTTGATACAAGTCTTTTATCAGATGTGTGTTTTGTAAATATTTTCTCCCATTCTGTGTCATGTATTTTAATTACCTTAAGCGTTTTTTGTAGAGCAGAAGTTTAATTTTAATTAATCAAACATCACTTTTTCCTGCATGAATTTTGTTAATTTATTTAAAATCCAATTGCAGAATTCAAGGTCATTTAAATTTTACATTGTATTATCTTCCAAAAATTTTACAATTTTGTGTTTACATTGAGGTGCATGTTTAGGTTAATTTTGTGGAAACTATGAAGTCTTTGTCTTTAGGATCAGTTTATTGCTACCAACAAAATAATATGCTGAGATTGTGAGTGGGTACTGCTTTGAAACTACAGAGCAAGAGGGAAAGAAGCAACCTCTTTACAATATTGAGTTGCTTTATCTATGAGCTTGGAATAGCTTTGCATTTATTAACATCTTCTTTGATTTTTCATCACAGTTTTGTAGTCTTCCTCATGAAAATATAAATCTTGTACATGTTTTATCAGATTTATGCCTATTTATTTCATGTTTTGGTGTTATTTTGAATAGCATTTTGTTTTTAATTTCAAATTTCAATTGTCCCTCATTGGTATATAGAAAAAAATCTTGGCTATTGTATAATTATGAAGACTTACTGTAACTTTATTAAGTTTAGGAACTTTGTGTCATTTTTAGGGTTTTACTTCATAGACAATCATGTCATGTACAAAATAGTATTGATGACAATAGCATCTTTATCTTTCTCTTAATCTTGAAAAGAAAATCATCTAGTGTCTCGCCTTTAAGTATAACACCAGCCTTAGGTTTACTGTAGATGTTCTTTATCAAGTTGTGGAAGTTTCTATTTCTTCTTGCTGAAAGTTTTTATTACGAGCGGGTTTGGATTTCGTTAAATGCTTTTTGTGTATTTTTGATGAAATCATGTGATTTTTCTTTAGTCTGTTACTACAACGTATGAGGTCCAACAATTTAGTCAATGAACTTAATTGTTCTAAGTGCTACATATCTCACTGCTGAATATCACTGTGGTCACCTTCAAAGTACTTCACTTTGGAAGCTATACACTGATGCCGGCCCTCAGTCTACCCTTCGAAGCAATTTTGAAAGTCTCTGGAATGGCCATTGCACACAGTGGCAAGGTAGCAATTTCACGAACTAATTGTATAGTTGCCGTGAGAGTTTTTAGAAAGTATACAAACAAATGCTTTGGAACACCCTCACTACTCAACTTATCTGGCCCCTATAACTTTTACCATTACTAGAAGATAAAGGAAATATTGAAAAGAGAACATTTTGATGATACTCAGGACATCAAGGGTAATATGACAACAGTTTTGATGACCATTTGAGAAACAGTTCCAAAATTACTTTGAAGGGTGGACTAGGAGGAGTTGGCTAGGTGCATACCTTCCCAAGGGGAGTACTTTGAAGATGACCATAGCAATATTCAGCAGTGAGGTATGTAGCACTTTTTCTAGGATGAGTTCAAAAACTTAATTGCACACCTTGTATTACATTAATTAATATTCAGTTATTGCATATCTGCAATAAATCCTACTTGATGTTGTGTGCAATTTCTTTCATATACTGCTAGATTCAATTTCCTATGATTATGCTGAAGATGTTTCTTGTCATGTCTTTATCTGTTCTGCTGTTAGCATTAATGCTGTCTCCATAAAATGCGTTAGAAAAGGTTAACTGATCTTTTTTTTTTTTTTTTTGGAAGAATTCTAGAAATACTGGTGTTAACAGTCCTTAAGTCTTTGGTGACATTTGCCAGTAAAATTTCTAGGCTTTTTTTTTTTTTTTTCTCTTTTGAAAGTCAGATCCGACTCGATGGCACTTGGCTTTTGGCTTTGAAAGTCTGTTAATAGTTCACTCCATTTCTCATAATAGGTATGGGCCTCTTCTGATGTATCTTTTTACTGATTTCATTTCTGATACTAATGTGTATTTTCTGTGTTTTTTTTTGTTGTTGTTAGCCGTGTAGAGTTTAATCAATTTTGTTCAACATTTAAAATGAATAGCTTTTGGTTAAATTGATTTCATTATTTAAGTTCGTGTATGTATTTTTTTTCCATAAAGTGAGAGATTTAGGTGGTTTCTTTTATTATATTTTAAATTTTAGTCACCACATGTTCATTGTTAGTATTTAAAAAATTCAACTTGACTTTTGTATTGATTTTGTATTTTGAGACTTAGATGAATTCCTTTATTTGTTCTGCTATTTGAGGTTATTCGGGGGGAGTTATTTGTTTAGCTTTCTCAGATTACTTGTATTTCTTATGTAGATATCTATAACTATAACCAGTTTATATATTTCTATATATATGCATGTATTTTACTTTGCTCATATTTTCTTTCTTTTGTTTCAAGACAATGCACAATTACTTGTTGAAGTATTTTGTGATGAGTGCTTCTGAATATTTGTCAGATAATCCAGATCATCTCAGTGTTAGCATTTGTTAATAGTCTTTTCTCATTGATGTAGTGATTTTTCTAGTTTTAACTATGACAGTAATTTTTAACTGTATCCTGGACATTTTGGATATTGTAGTTTGAAGTTGTGAATTCTAGTTACTCTTTACTTTTTCTAGTACTCAGTCTCCCTTTTGAGGTAGGGACATAGATCTCTGAAAGATGCAAAGAAAATGGACTCGCAACAGTTCTGATGGCCATTCCAGTGAGAGTTCCAAAATTGTTTTGAAGGGTGGACTAGGAGCTGGCTGGATGCCTACCTTACCAAGGGGAAGTACTTTGAAAATGACTGTAGTGATATTCAGCAATGAGGTATGTAGCACTTTTTCTAGGATGAGTTCAAAAACTTAATTGCACACCTTGTGTTATATTAATTAATATCAAGTTATTGAACAAAACTTGCATACCTACAATAAATCCTACATGATGTTGTCTGCAATTTCATTCATATAATGTTAGATTCAGCTTTCTCAGATTTTGCTGAGTATGTCTCATTATTGTTGTGTCATGGACAGACAGCTACCGATAAATAGAATTTAAATGAAATCTTTTTTTTTTCTTTTTTCAGATAATCTATTCTATTATTCCCATCAGTGACGGACAACTGCATTTGTGTCATAATCATTCAGGCAAGGTGTATGTCAAGAGTATATCTTTTCACCATACTTACTAAATCTCAGTCTGTGCTGAGCAAGTAAACCAAGAAGCTTGACAATATGAAGATGCTCTGGCATCAGGATTGGAAGAAGACTTTAACAACCTACATTATATGGATGACAAAACCTTGCTTGCTTCAAGAGAAGAAAGACTTGAAGTGCTTACTGGTGAAGATCAAGGACTGCAGCCTTCCATACAGGTTATACCTCAACATGGAGTTAAACATAAGTCTTTACCACTGGACCAACAGGAAACATGAGAAACAAAGAAAATGTTCAAGAGGTCAAAGATTTTATTTCATTTTTTTGCTTGGATCCACAATCAATGTCCATGGCAGCAAGCAGTCAACAAATCTAATGATGTAGTTCCATGGGAAAATCTGCTGCAGTGGACCTCTTTAAAGCATTAAAAAACAAAGGTGTCCCTTTGAGGACTAAGGTGCTCCTGCTCCAAGCCATGATGTTTTCAATCACCTCACATGGGTGCAAAAACTGGACAATGAATAAGGAAGACTGAAAAAGAATAGATACCTTTGAGTTATGGTGTTGCTGAAGAATGTTGGCTATACCATGGTCTGCCAAAAGAATGAACAAAGATGTACTGGAAAAAGAAAACGAATGCTCCTTGGAAGCAAGGATGGTGAAACTTCATCTCAAGTACTTTGGACACGTTATCAGGAGGATCCAGTCCCTGAAGGAGGACATTATGCTTGGTAAAGGAGGTGGTCAGAAAACGATAGGAAGATCCTTAATGGGATGGATTGATACAGTAGATGGCATGACATGCAAGAGTAACAGTGGTTGTAGGATGGCACAGAACTGGGCAGTGCTTTTTCTGTTGTCACAGGATTGTTGAGTTGGAACCAACTCAGTGGTACTTAACAACAGCATCAACAGAATCATGATTGCCTTCCTGACTCTTTTTTTTCTCACACTTAAAATATAGTCCTATATTTAGAAATAAATAATAAATACAATAATGAAAATATTTTATCTAAAATTATCTCCTCTTTATTATTAAAATCTCTTGCCTAGACTTTGCAACTGTTTCCTTATTGAACTCACCCTTTTCATTCCTAATGATCTCCCCCATCTTGTGTAAGCATATCAACTAATCTGAACAATTAATACTTGCTTCTGTGTAAAACTCTTTCTCCTTTGTAAAATCCTGCAATATGGTTTAATTGTTTCCCGAACAAAGTTGTGCACAATATACATGACATGTGACTTCAGATGACCCTGATCTTCTTTGCCTATTTACTTCTTGTGTCATATATGATACTCTAATGTTTCATTTTTTTTTCTAAAGCATTGCAAGTTTTCTTAGTGTGAATATTCATAGATTCTGTTTCTTCTGTCTGAGATTCTCGTTTTCTTACTTTGCCCTGTAAACCATTTGTGTAGTTCTTCCTCTAAGTGTCATTACTTCTAAGTAATATTTCATGTCACATTCTATTTGGTTAGTCAATCCTTTACCTTAAAATGCACAGTTGCTGCACTTGCAATTTTGTTATTTACAATTGTTGCTGTTTTCTTTATTCATTTGATATTTGTATTGTAACTCTATAAGCTCCATGACAAAAGGAAACAACTCTGTGTATCTTACAACCAAAATTCATTTTCTTGACAGTTTCATTTTTTTTATTATTGAAGACATCTGTAATTGTATTTAGGTTTACATATTCGTTATTATGCATGCATTAGGAGTCTTAGTGGTGCAGTGGTTAAGAAATGACTACTAACCAAAAAGTCAGGTATTTGAACCTACCAGCAGCTACACAGTGGTAGTCTGATTCTTTAAAGATTATAGCCTTGGCAATTCTTGGAGGAATTTCTACTCTGCACTGTACAGTCACTATAGGGTGGATATGTTCTGCAATTTACTCAGACATTAAGTTTAGTTACTGTCTTAACTAAACATTTAGTTGTTTTGTTAAATCTGTATTTTGAAGAAATGGTGTGCAAAAAATCATATATCAAATATTTTTGTAATACAGTTGTAAGATATCAATAACATTTTTTGTAAATTAATTCATTAAAAGTCAGCTCTCAGTAGAATCAGGTAACAAATTAATTTTAGAGTACACATTACAAATTTTGTTATATTTACATTGGTTATTTCAATACACTTACATGAAGAAATATTAAGATTTAACAATGTCCATCCTTTAAGACTGAGCTTAAATTGGATCCTCATTTTATAGTATTGGTGGTTGAGATTTTGTTCTTTGTGGTGGCACACAGAAAGTATTACTGCTAGTAATTTTGTCATTGATTTTATTCCTTTCAGCAGTCAAAATACTTCAGGGATCGCAGCTGCAAGGCTCAAAGGAAGGAAATCAAGTCTAATTCGGAAGAGGTAGTGTAGAGCATTTCTATGATTTCATTACTTATAATAAAAAGATTTGGAATGTGTCCAATGGATAAGAGGTTTTGCTCCAGGAAATGCACTATGAAAAAAAAAAAATGCTCAAAGCAGTTGCATTTAAATGAATTTCATCAAGAATGGGATAAGAATATCTTTAATAAAATGAGCTTCCTTTTTTCTGCATCTCACTAACAGTTGCCAATTTTAGATTACAATATGTTGGTTGTATTTATAGTGTAGAAGTTTATGTCTGTACATTTTCATAACACTGGAAATATATTTATCATGATGTAGTGAACATTTTTTTTTAACTGTGATTATTCATTAATTTGGGGGCAAAGTCTTTTATAGCCAAGCCAGCCAAGTGCCGTCGAGTTGGATCCGACTCAATCATATCATAAAATGTCTAGTATAAGAAAATGAAAAATATATTGTTTTTCCAATAATGCATTTACTTTAAAATTTTCAGGAGCCATGATAATGATATAAAGTATATATAAAATACAGAAATTATCTACTCATAGCAATTAAAATTAATAATAATAAGCCAAGACAGGAATAGTTAATGTTCATTCTAGATAGTTCTACTCTGACACACGAGGTCCTGATGAAGTAGAATCAACTCACTAGTACCCAATAACAAATGTTCATCTTAGCCAGTGGAATACAGAATAAAAAAATAATCATATGCAGGTATACTGATATGCAAACACACATTTAAAAATAAAAGAAGTCAGAGAACTTTAGTGCAGAAAATAAGTTTGATATCATGTAAATTTAAGAATAACATGGTATGATAGCTTATGATTTAAGAATAACATGGTATGATAGCTTAGAGAAGATTATCTTACTGGTACAAGAAACACAATTTAAAAAGTGATTGTGGATGTGGATCCAAGATGGTGGAATTGTCAGATGCTTCCTTGGTCCCTTTTACAACAAAGATCTGAAAAACAAGTGAATTGGTTATGCATGACAATCTAGGAACCCTGAACACCAAAGACAAAGTTAAGGAATCAGACTAAACAGCAGGGGGAGTGAGAGATCTTTTAGAAGCAATGAGGAGTAGACAGACCTGACCCAATTGGTACTAGCACCACACAGGCTGGACCCAATAATACGAACACGGTGAGACAAACCACAACAATCAGTACATATAGTTCACATTGAGAGAGATTGTGTATCAGAAAGTCCACTCACACTTCCAGAACCAGTAAAAAGTGGCTTGAAATTGGCAAAAGTATTTGCTTGTAACCTACTATGTGGAACACAACTATTCCTTTGAAAACAATCTACTTCTCATTTACCTGTTTCCCATTCCCTGTTCTGCACTGGTCCAAGCCAACTTCAGAGACTGTCTCATAACAGGATGGACATAAGACCCCTCACATACCCTGACCTAATCTCCTGGCCTTGGAAAGAAAACAAGTGATCAAACAAGAAATGGTAAATTGCTGGCTCTCCTAAGCTGGGAACTCAGGACAGAAACATCTCTTTTGCCTAGGTGCAATTGTAAGGTGTCCATGGGCTTTGTGTTTTGCCCCTGCATAAACTTACGTGGGACAATTACAGCAAGATAGATCCCCGTTAGCACAGGACAACAGTGTATATATCTGAAGTCTAACCTCAACTGTAAGAGATAAGTGGTAGAGAAGATTTGTGACATTTGACACTGCCCTAATTATTAAATAGGTTCCTCACCTGCCCACATATTATAATAAAACTTGCCTAAGCAAAATATAAATAGAGTTTTAAGCAGTCTAAAAAACCCAGTGCTGTCGAGTCAGATCCGACTCATGGTGACCCTTTTAAGCAGTCTAGGGATAAATATGCAGAAGATTCAGTAAGCCTAAACTCAGACTATTCAGTAGAAACAATGCAGGGAAGAAGGCAATGGGAAGACACGCATAAAAATGATCACATTGGATCCGACTCGACGGCACTTGGCTTTGGCTTGGCATGTTGGAAAGAATAGGGCTAACTAAGGAATGTCTGGGATCAAAGGCTCAAGTTAGAACATGATAAATCTTCTAGAATATGATATAAAATATTTCATAATTTACATCTTATCTATCAAAATAACTTATGTAACATATTCCCTTAATAGCATGAGGGGCCCAACTGTGTGTGCTCATGGAAGCAGCAGTCAAGAAATCAAATGACATATTGTAATGGGCAACTTCTGTAAGAGATCTCTTTCTAGTATTTAAAAAACAAAGATGTCACTTTGAGGACTTTGGTGCACCTGAACCAAAGCATGGTATTTTCAAATTCTGTATGCAGGCAAAAGCTAGACAAGGAAGATGGGAGACTGAAGAAGAACTGATGTTGAATTGTGATGTTGGAAAACAATACTGAATATACTGTGGGCTGCCAAAATAACAAACAATTCTGTCTTTGAAGAATAACCAGAATATTTCTGACAAGCAAGGGTGACAACACTTCATCCCATGTACTCTAGACATGTTATCTGGTAGGACATATTCCTAGAAAAGGACACCTTGCTCCATATAGTAAAGGGACAGCAAAAGAGAGGAAGACTGTCAATGAGATATACTGACACAGTGACTGCTACAATGAGCTCAAGCACAAAGAGGATTGTGAGGATGACACAGGACTGGGCAGTGTTTTGTTCTATTGCATATATATATCATCATTATGAGTCAGAACCTACTAAAAGGCACAGTATGTCATATAAAGAATAGGCCATATATGTCTTGGAGAAAATTTCTAACTTTTAAAATATTTTATTTATGGAGCATATGTTAAAAATAATTAAAAGATTGAAAAATTATAGCCTAAAAAATGAAGATCACTCTAGCAATATACTTCCAAAAAAACTAACCATTGCAAAATTCTACAGAGGAAAGTTCTCCTCTGATACATGTGGAGTCATCATTAGTTGGGAGAATCTCCATGGCAACTGGCTTGTTTTTCTTTGATGAGTGAAAGCTACATTTAGATTTGTGTTTCACCAAACACCTGGGCACAATAGCCTAACTAATTTGATACATAATCAACTGTTACAGTGTATAATAACAATGTGTTATGTAACTGGACTACAGTTTATGTCCATTTTTCTCTGTACACATATGAAATTGACATTTGTAGGGTATTGAATTTGGTTCTAGTGCTACTGCAACAGTGGTGCACCACTGGAACATCTCACCTGGTCAATTTACTCAAGAGTTTCTCTTCAGTTTGTGTATAAAATTATGGTAAGTCACATGGTATAGGAATGATCAGCTTCTTATAGTATAGTCAAAGTGTTTAACCTAGTTTTAATGAAGATTTCATAAATCAATTAAGGAAGGTAATTTACTAAATGTTGGGAAGGATAATTAGATTATCAGTATTACAAAAGTGAGAGACAATTTCAGAAGTGTGCTGGATGTGAAGAAACACAGATGTCATACTATTGTTTTACAAAGTTTTCCTCCTTAGCTAATTCCAAACACTGGAAATTGGATCTTGCCCAACATGAGACTAAGATCTGTAAGATATGCCACTAGCTAATTTTACCTCTCAGGCTTTTCAAAGAGAAATATAGAATATTTTGATGTTTTTGTAGTGCAATTAGATGATAATCTAAAGAATCTAGCAAAGGGATTTATAAGGGGATCTATGGATCATGGTAACGGAGCAGGGGCTGATTAACATATATGGGAAAAACACATATTTAGTCAAAGTATCCTGTTTTGTGGTCATCCACTACTGATACCCACCAGTGGAGGCCAGAAGACGCTCTAAAACTAGTTCCCTGAGACATTCTTTAAATCTTGAAACTAAACTATTCCTCTGAGACTGCGTTTCAGAGAAATTGCAGAGTAGCACACAGAATAAAGGATATTACCTGTACAACCAATACCGTACTTAAAAATCTTCTGTATGAAACCAAAGGTCAACAATTATTGAAAAAGGAAAGATGAGAAAAGCGGCAGGAAAGCTAAAATGCTAGAACGGGAACAACCGGAACATGAAGAGAATGTCGACACATTGTGAAACATGTAGCAAATGTCACTGAAATATTTGTGTGGAAATTGTCAAATGAGAACCTACTTTGTTGTGTCTCTTTCAATTATAAATATTGACAATAGATTTCTAGTATTATAAAAAGTACCATTGATTTATCTCCATTAGAACTTACATGTATTTTATAGTTGCTAAAACTCTCCAAAAATATTAATAGATGGGCATTGTTATATCAGAATTAATGTAATGCTAGGAAAACTTGCTTTATTTTACTGCCCAATACGTAAATAAAAAAGAATTCATTAATTTTAATTGTGAGAATTTTATCTCAAGACATTTTTAGAATTTTTCATGTAGTGAATTTTTTATCCTTTAAAAATATAAAGAGAATTCCACAAGCTTCACTAGAATGCAAAAAGTGCACATAACAAAAACTAAGAAGTTCTTATTAAGAAATATTTAGAATCCCACAGTAACTTTTGTAAAGAATAGGTTATTGATACTTCAGATTATGTAAAATTCAGTGTATATTTTCCATTTCACAAAACTAAATCAAGCATACTTTTGTATCAATATTAGCTTTCAAAATGAGCCAATATTTTATGTTAAATGTTCCACTAGCTTAAATTGATCAGTGTTGCTCATTTATTTTAATTCTGTAAAGTTTTGCTACTATTTAATGAATTAAAAATTGTAATTTATGAGCACACACATATATATACATATATAACTTTTTATCATATGTTAAGAAACCGGGTTTTTATATAGCATTGTAATTGGCTTTAATAAATTTTACATACCAGTCTTAGCCTGACGGAAATAGTCTATTTGATGTTTCAAAAATACTTTAAATGTTGATCAGTTTTAGTTTTCAAGTAGCAAAAATAATAAAATAGTTGAAAGATAATGCAGCCCTGTGTTGTATTTTCCCAGAAGACATCTGAATATCATTAACTAATTTTAAATATAAAACATAAATGAATATACTGATAGTAAAGACCATTCTAAAAGTTAACCCAAAATATTAGTTTCGGTTATCAAACATATCAAACCAGTATTTGCAGCCCAATAGCAAAAGACACCCTTACTGCATAGTGAAACAAATCAACTACTACCTTCCATACTTAAAAATTACTTCCCTGAATCTACTTGCTGGAGTTTTTGTTGTAGTTGAGGCTTAAGTATGCTACTGTGAAGCTTGGAGGTCTCTAGGTGGCTCATGTCATTTGCCCTCAGTTGTAAACCGAAAGATTGGGGGTTGAAACCCACCTGGTGGCACTGAAGAAGACCGACCAGACAATCTACTTCTGAAAAAATGTTGATGAAAAAGAATCGTGCGGTCCTTAGTCCTGCCCTATAATACAGGGGGTTACTATGAATAAGTATTGGCTGGTCAGTATTTTTTTTTTTAATATGTGAAGCTTAAATAATATCCACGATTATAAGTACAGAATGTGCTATGTAAAAGTAGATGAAGAACATTGGTAGTTATTATCATAAAATTCTCTTATTAATGGAATTAACAACAATAATACATGATAATTATAATGATTTATGATTATTATAACATTTTTAGAACATGGTTGGTTTAGCATTCATTCTGCTCAGTTTCTAGCTACAGTAACTTCTTAACTGATATGACAAAAGAACTTGGGATATGGAGCATAGCGTAGATCATATTTCAGGAAATATTTGCCCAGAGCCATTTTTCATTATAAAATGTAATTAAATTATGAAGAAAACAAGGCAACAACAAAAATAGAGTATATATAGCATTAATTCCATCTGTAAAATTCAAGGACATTTTTTGAACTGCAAATCAAAAAACTAATTCCAAGAAGTAGCACTGACTTTTAACATAGTGCAGAAAAAAAAAAAAAAACAAATTTCTCGTATTGAATCCATTACACAAATAACATTTGACAATGAAATTTTAATTCTGTAAACTTTAATGTATCAGGAAACAGAATCTATGTTAATTCTTTTAACAGAAAGAATTTAATTTGACTGCAGGTTATATACTTCTACAAGAGTCAAAGAACATTACCAAAGCACTGAAGAACACCACAGGTAACTGTAGCAAGTAGCTACCAGGCCTAAGGCTGAGACTGAAAGAGAAGAATTTAAGTTTGTCAGATTCTAGAAGGTTGGAGGAGACAGCCTGCTCAGCTGGACCCTGCAGGGATGGGGCTCAGGCTAGTCCTGGTTCCTCTGAGGAGTACTTTAAGGCTGGCTCTGCAAATGCTCTGAGCCAGAGGCTTCTGACTGTTGAGGAGAACTGTTGTGGGAATAATATTTGCAGCAGCAAACAGATAGCAAAAGAAAGCCTCTTTTCCTTTACTTCCACCTTTCAATTACTATCTCCCCTGTGTTAGCACAATACAACAAGAAGCCAGCTGCCAAAGCAGAAATGCAATTTGCACGATCTCAGCCTTAGTGTCAAAAAACACAATAGAGAAGAATTCAGCCTACAGCGAGGCCAGAACATTCTAATTTCATGTAGGCTTCTATTACACTGCACTCTTACAGGCTTGTTCTATCAAGATTCACAAAATGTTATTTCTTAAAGTCTGGTCCTGCTGAATGTTGGAAATTGTTATTCTTACTATCAAGTACATCTCTATCTTTATCTCTTGCCAGTGTCTTCCTTCTATATCCAATCAGTGCTTTCACTATTTCCTGGACAAATTATCTTGTCATTATGCACCTCACACTGGAACATTTGCACAGCTTGTTCCTTCGGCATGGCATTCTCTTCCTTACTCTTCAGCTGGTTAACAATTAAATGGCCTTCATGACACAGCTAAAATGTCATCATACTTTGGCTCTGGTAACAGAACCCCTCTTATTGACTCCAACAATACTGTCTGCTCAAGAGCCAGGATGTTTTATGGTTGCTAACCAAAGTCGGCAGTTCAAGTCCACCAGCACTTTGACATCCACCTTGCTAACCCTGGGGAGCAGTTCTGGTCTGTCCTGTAGAGTCACTATGAGTCAGTATCAACTCAGTGGCAACAGGAATGCTTTGGATTTTTTATCCTCATTGTAGGATATAGTGCACTGACCACTAATGAATACATGATTTATCTCTTTCAGTAAGTCCTAAACTACTTGAGAGAGGTGGCCATTTTCTCTTCATCCTAGATTCTGTAAAATAGAATATATGTAATATATATTTATTAGCTTTTTAGATAGAAAATATCAAATGTTAACCATATGCACTAATATGGTTACTGTGTTTGGGTACCAGATTGTCTTACAAGCTTTCTAGACCTTAAGGGTAGAGAGGTAGCAAGCTAAACTGAAGGTAGACATTAGTCTACTGTGAAAGATGAGGAAGCTGTCTACGACTACTAAGACTAGAAAAAACTTAAGTGTCAGTGAGCGTATAGAAATTTATGTGGACGACAAAGCATACAAGAATAAAAATAAGATCATAACTAAAATATATTATCAGCGCCCATCTTTGTTCTCCTTCATCTAATAGAACTGTCAGTTGAAAGCAGTAAGAACAACAAAACATAAAGAGAACACAACCAAATAAGTAGATATTATCAATTATCAATCTATAACAAAATAACTTCCTTTTGATGCCTGATCAAATGGCAATTAATTTTGCAGTTGGTAAAACAAGAAACACTAGAGGAATGAAATAAAGAACAAATAAAAAAATATGAGAAGAAATAAAACAGGAAGATGGTTTAGGATATTTTTGAACGCTTATAACTTGTAAGAATGCCAACTGATACACTGAAGTCCTTTTAGAGAGCCCCTGAGACGTTCTGGAGCGCCTGAACACGGACGTCGTGCCTGAGTCATAGATCCAACCGGCCAGATTGCCTTTGTAGGCATCTCTGTTAATCACTAGATCAAAACCATTACTTAAATAATTTCACTTTCCTTTTGCTAATGTCATATAAAATTTAAACTGTTAATATTCTTTTGTCCTGATTTATGAATTTCATTCCTCATGCAAAGTGATAAGTTTTATAATTGAAGAAATGTTATGTGATTTCATTGGCATAACTCAAGTCATAAAAAAAGAGTTCATTCTTGCTTCTATAACAAAAAGAAAGTGAGACTCTGCATCTGACAGAGACTTTGAAAAGGGGTATGATAGGCAGGTCTTGTACCTTGGAGACTAATTTGGAATTGTTAGAGTGGAGAGCATTCTGAGGAACCTTGACCATTTTTTTAACTCTCTCATCTCTAATCCCAAACTGGCTATTTCACTTTCAAATATCCTGAGGCTAATTATTTCCTGATTGATCTTTTTAAATGAGCTTTTCACTGTCTCATTTAATGGATGTGTTCTCCTCCCTAAATCTTTTGTCAAACCTGCTTAGATAAAGAAATATCCCCCAGAGGTGACTTAGCTTTCTGTTAAATAGGTCAGCTGCAAACAGAAATAAGACCATCAAATCAAAATTTTTATGGAAATCAAATTCAGTGTTATATCTACATTACTGTGGAGTTTTTTTTTTTTTTCTGAGAATGTGAAAGAATATGAATATGGACCTCCACAACAGCAAGCCAGATTACTTTGAGACTTGTTTTGACAAAGTAGGTTGCTGAGAAAATCTATTTTGAAATTCAGCACATTTGCATTGGAATCTCTATACTAGTCATTAAATTAATGCAATGACCTTCAATAACACAATCCACATTTGCCTTTCTTGAACTTCATCTATTGAAATTCTATCAATCATACTTCAAGGCTAAATTTGTAGAAAAAGTTTATAAAATTCTCTTTTACTTAAATTCTCTTAAACTTTTTCATAGGGTTTTAATTTTACCCTCTGTAAACAAAGAAACTCTTTTTGTCAAGTATTCAACATACATACATGTACTTATGCATATACATACATTCTTGCCACATATATACATGCATACAAACATACACTGTATATGTAACACTGAAATGGAATTATATATTTTCCAGGTAAATATCATATAAATAGCATTACAGAGACAGATTTCTCTTAAAAGTATAGTCTTACACCCATACGTACAGCAATCAGGGCTGACTTCACATGTGTGTGACCACTGCACTTGCAAGGGGTCCCTTACTCAAAGGAGTCCTGTGATAGGAATTAATTTCTACAGGTGTCATTTTTTGAACCTTTGTATTTCTGCTTTTTATATAAAGTCTGATGAAATAATTTCATATGTATTGGTACTTTAGAGATCTGAATCACATGTAGTCCAAATTTTAGACCATCTTCCCATCACCTCCCCAGAATTTTTTCATGGCCATTTTTTTTTCTCACCCCTGACATCACCCCTAATATTGCCCTTGCTTCCTTCTCTTCACTCTAGAGGCCAACTTGTGTATGTAAGAAGGGGAAGGCTACCTTTTCTCTTTGCCTTGTAAGCCACATGGGGACCTGGGCACAGATTCAGAGAGATTTCGTATAGTGCACATTTCTTCCATGGCATTTAAAAGAAGAACATAGTGGTGACCATTTATACACTGAACTGACAGTTTCTTGGGATTTTTCATGAGAAAGTTGGCATCTATTACCTAACCTTGACCCAGGTGTTAATTATGTCCTGGCACAAAGAATGTGCCTTCCAGAGGACTCCCCATCATGGACTGAGGCAATGGATTGAAAGAGTGGACAAAACCTCAGTCCATGTTCTGGAAGAAGAGAGTGCTGGCTGCTGGTGAACCAAATGTTTACACGTGAGCATGTGGAGGGCAGGGTCCCAGGTGCCCATGAGGATCATCACTTATTCTGCAACTGTCCTCATTGCTGAGGGAACATGACATTAAACAGTAAAACAAACAAAACAAACAAACAAAAAAAAGAGGACAAATGCTGCAAATGGACTCTGAGTCTCTATAGTTAGTTATAAAATAAGTTAGGAAAGTTATCTATGTAGAAGACATGTGCTACAAGATATAAATAGTGTATTGAAAGCACAGTTACTGTCAGATGCACACCAGCTGTCACGAGTCTCAAAGTCGACACCTATATTGGCTTGGGTTTGGTCAGCAGAACCATTGAGTGTTCTGCAATGTGAGAATGACTGTAGGGATTAAAAGTGATTTAATTCTGGCATATGATGAAGTCTGGGAAAATTTGTCGCCTCTATTGAAGATGAACAAGACAGGCAGTCAGGAAGAAACCTAGACTTGAAGCAGTGCAGACTGAGGACAGATGAGTATTCACAATAGCAAATCACATTCCTAATCTGTTTCTCATTGGCATAACGATGTGATGGAATTGTAGAAGAAGCTCGGTTTCTTTACCGTAGAGCTTCACAAGCACCCATCTCAGAACTTAAAGTGTCTGATGAGGAGGAGGAGATGACTGTGAATTGCCTTGCTGCCCCTAGCAACGAAGTAAATCAGGGGGACATCAACATGGTACACGAGTTTAGCAACACTTGGTGTTCTATAACATACTTTGGAGTGGCTTCCCTGCTATTTCAATTTCAATTTTAAAATCTCATGCAAATTTCTTTTATAGTCAACCTCCACATAGAACCACAAAGAAAAAGGTGACGATAAGAAAATAACAGTAACAATTTCACTAAGTGGACACGTCACCAAGTCACTGCTGAGTCTTATAGTTCTGACCTTGCTCCATATGAAGAATAGTTACTTTTCCATGTTGTAGATTAAAAATATTTGAAATGGAAGATTTCATTCAAGACAATTGTACTGTGAGTATTATTTCTCTGACTCTCAAGTGGAAGTGGGTGGCATTGCTACAAAACCTCAGATTAGTGAGAGAGGCTTGTAACGGAGTATCATTGAACTTGGCATTCAGGTTTTTCAGTTTGGTGTATATCCGATGTATATGAGCAAATAAAAGTGATTGTATCAATATAATATGGACAGGAATCCAGGAAGTAAGTACAATATCTACACGATAGCTCAAATAAACATGAATCCTATGGATCAGAGGAACAATCACAGTAGAACTGAAAAGTGGATCTATGTCATGAAATTTTGCCTTTATTTCCTTGTCTGTTTTTTCTTTCATTTTTTATTTAAGTTGTTATTTGTATGAAATTTACAGAAAAGTAAGTTTCTCATTAAGCAATTAATACATAAATTTTTGTGATATTGGTTGTCAACCCTGTAACATTATCCCCTTTCCTACCCTCGGTGCCTCTGTGTCTATTTGTCCAGTTTCCCTATCCATTTCTGCCCTGTCAACCTTACGTCCAGGCTAGTGTGCCCATTTAGTCTTGTATACAAGACTGAACTACGAAACACGTTCCTCAGGCATGTTGTTTTACGTACCATATACCCTTCTAAACTTATAGGGTGAATCTTGGCAGTGACTTCAGTAGTGAGTTAGAAGAGTCCTCAGGGGCCACACTCTTGGGATTTCTCCAGTCTCTATCAGACCAAGAAGTCTGGTATATTTTGTGAGTATAAGTTTAAATTTTGTTCTACATTTTTCTCCTGTTCTGTCCAGGACTGTCTACTGTGATCCCTGTCAGAACAGTCAGTGAAAATGATATTGACTGTTGGTTTTCTATACATGCGCTTTGCTATGTTGATATATTTCCCTTCTATTCCTATCTTGTTGAGAGTTTTTATCAGGAATGTTTATGATTACACTTTTTTGAATGTCTTTTATGCATCAGTTGAGATGATCATGTGATTCTTTTATTTATGTATGGCGTTATATCAATTGATTTTCTAATGTTGAAGCATTCTAGCATACCTGATATGAATCCAGCTTGGTTGTAGTGCATTGTTTTTTTAATATAATGCTGAATTCTATTGGCTAGAGTTTTGTTGAGGAATTTTGACTGTATTCATGGTAGATATTGGTCTGTAATCCTTCCCTCCTTCCTTCCCTCCTTTTTTTCCTCCTTCATTCCCTCCCTCCTTCCTTCCTTGTATTTGCTTGGTTTGATTATCAAGGTTGTGCTGGCTTCATAGAATGAATTAGGAATTATCCCTCTCCACATTCTGAAATGGTTTCATAGTATTAATGTGAGCTTTTCTCTAAATTTTTGGTAGAATTTTCCAGTAAAGCCATTTGGGCCTGGATTTTTTTGTTGTTGAGAGGTTATCTTTTCAGTCTTTTATCTTGGTGTGGATCGTTGCAGATTTTCTACTTCAATTTGTGTTAGCTTATGTTGGTAGGGTGTTCTAGAAATCTTTTTTCTAGGTTTTCAAAATTACTACAGTACAGTTTTTCATAGTACTCTGTTATATATATATTTGTAATTTCAGTTGACTGTAGTAATATTCCCATTTCATTTCTTACTTGGGTTATTTATGTCCTCCCTGGTTTTTCTTTCGTACCTTTGCCAATGGTTTGTCAATTTTGTCAGTTCTTTCAAAGAACAAACTTTTGGGATTTTTGATTCTTTTTACGGAATTTCTAATCTCTATTTCATTTATTTCTGCTCTGATCATCATTATTATTATTATTTCCTCTGATGGCTGTGGGCTTCTTTTGCTGTTCTCTCTCTTTTGTTTAAATTCTACAGCTCGTGTTTTGACTTCTCCTTTTCTTTCCTGATGTGTGCATCTATTGCTATAAATTGACTTCTGAGTAAGGTTTGGGGATGATATATTTTTATTCTTGTTGATTTCAGATTTGTTTTTATTTTGTCTTTTCTTTTGTCTATTAATCAATGATTTTTAACAGTGTGTTATTGGCTATTCATTTCCTGTATTTTTTATTTACTTTTTTCTTTCTTTTGCTCTCCTGCTGTTACGTCATTGGGATCAGATATTTTGTGTGATCTCAGTGTTTGGATTTTGTTGGGGGTTGTTTTGTAGCTTATGATGTAATCTATTCTGCAGAATGTTTTATGTGTCTTGGAAAAGAATGTATAATTTGCTGCTGTTGGGTAAAGTGTTCAAGGTGTGTCTGTGAGGTCGAGATAATTGATTACGGCTTTTAGATTTTCTCTGTCTTTGCTGAGCGTCTTTCTACACGTTCTGCGTTTCATTGGCAGTGCTACATTGAAGTCTCCTGCTATTATTGTGGATCTACAAATTTCTCTTTTCATTGCAGTTAGAGTTTATTTTATGTATCATATGTTTTGTGTGCATAGATATTGATATTGGCTATGGTTACATTCTCATGCTGGGTTGTCCTTTCAATAATTACATAATGTCCTTTGCCTTTTATGGTAGATTATTTTGTCAAGTCTATTTTATCTGAGATTACTATTGTTATGCTTGCTGATTTTTGGTTACTATTTGCTTGATACATTTTTTCCCATCCTTTGATTTTCAATACATTTACGCCTTTGTTTCTAAAGTATGTATCTTATAGACAGTGTATCAATAAATTCTGCTTTTTATTCATTCTTTCACTCTTTGATTCCTTCCAGGTGTATTAAAATCATTTGGATTCAATATGATTATCAATAAATGTGTTTATTGCTGTCACTTCATTGTGTGTGTGTGTGTGTGTGTGTGTGTGTGGTGTTGATGCTTTCTTTGTATCTCTTACTCTACTGTCCTGAGTTCCTTTTGTTTGTGGGATTTCTTTTCAGTTGTAGGTTTTTTATCTACTGAGACTTTGTTTTTCTTTCTTCTTTACTTAGATGAGTAGTTTTGATAATTTTCTTTGTATCTATCTTGAAATATTCCCTTATCTTTCTAAGTTTGAGTCAGTTTTTTATCACTTGACATCACCTTGACTTTCTCTCCATTTGGCAGTTCTGTACCTGTATCATGTATCCCTTTCCATCGTTCTGATGTTGTCATTTACAGGTTGATGTTTCTAGTTTCCTTTTTTTTGTGTGTGTGTCTTGTAGTTATGTTTTATCCTTGAGAGTTCATTTGCTAGGTCAAGTGTCTTGCTAACATTGGCCTGTGTCTAAGATTAAGGTGGTTGTTTTCTAATCTAATACTTTATCCTACATTTAACTTTCAGATTTCCAGGATTGATGTCTGTGTCTATTTTACTTGTTTTGTTTTGTTTTTTTCAAGTTTTTTGTTGCAGTGAGATGACTTAGTGCATCTGGCTGGCTTGCCATTTTTCCTCTCTTCATTATGAATTTGTGTCTTAATTCAGGTTACTAAGAAGCAAAGTCTGAGATAGGGATTCTTGTTAGGTAATTTATTGTTGGAATGCTTTCAGGAAAAGACAGGTTGTATTAGTTTTTCTATTTCTGTTTAACAAATTACCATGAAGTTAGAAGCTTAAGACTACATCCTAATCTGTTATCTCACAATTTATGTGGGTCAAAAGCCTAGGCACAGGCTACTTGTGTTGCCTGACCAAGGTGTTACAGGTTGAAATCACCTTCTGAAGGATAGTGCCCCATTCTCACAAAGTGCTCTCTTTAAGCTAATCTTTCATCCTTACATTCAAAAGGTAATTCCTTTGTAGCATATATCTAGCAGATTAAGGGTGATATAAGTCATAGACAAATTGACGCCATAATTTGTAACCCCTGTGGCTTTTCCTTTTTTTTGAAATTTATCCCTTAAGCCAAGGAGATATTATGCAGCATCTCATACAGTTACCCTTTTTTTTTTTGCACACAGACAGTGATTTGACTGAGGTACTATGAAAAATAAAGACATACCCATCCCAATCAGGGTAAAAAAATGTCGTTTCCAAGGATAAATGGATCTGATGCTAGGGGATTTTACCAAGTTGCTGGGTGATTTCTTTGAAAGCAGGTATCACCATCTAGCATTGTCTATTTTGCTTGTGGGTCAGAAATTCAGGAATACTGTTCTGAAATACATAACTTTAGTCTATACCGTCATGAATATTCCATTTATGAGTTCAGTTTATCAGCCGTCAGCTGGCTTACAACAAATATTTGACGGTCAAGTTATCTGATTTACTTGGTAGTGAAATGACTCTTCTCTGTATGTGTCCTCTGATAAGTCTGAATAAAAAAATCACACTCTGTGCTCATTCTTGTGACTAATGTTCTTGCCTTTCTTTGGCTTTGTTGCCCCTGATACAATCTTATTTCTTCTGGTAATTCCATGTGCATCTTTATTTTAGATGTCTTGTCAGTTTGTAATGCCCGCAAAATAGTGTTGTTTGTCTGGTGCAAATATCTTTATTGCTCTGGGTTTTACTTGAATTTAGCAGTGTCCATTTCGCTCAATAACCAGATCATACCACATTACTGAATATGTGTGAATATTTGTTTCTATCCAGAATCAATGAGACCTATCAAAATTATACTCTTTCATCTGGAGTCATAAAGGCTTGCAAACAGCACCTACGATACTCCACTGGTTCCATCTCATCTGGAGCAAGGGAGAAGGAAGAAAGTGGAAGACACAGAGAAAGATTAGCCCAATGGACTAGTACGCCACAACTACCACAGCCACCACCTTAGTGACTCTATCACAACTAGGTGTCATCTGGCTATCACCACTGAGGGCTTTCACAGGGATCATAGTAAATGATACTGGACATAACTGAAGAACAAATGTTGAACAAAATTCTAACTCACATAAAAAAGCCAGACTCACTGGTCTGACAAAATTGAGGAAACTCTGAGTGTATGGTTCTGGAATATCCTTCTGAGTTCACTGCTGACGTCATTCTTGAAGTTCATCCTGCAGCCAAAGATTAGATAAATGAGTAAATCAAAATGAGACTAAAAGGACCCACCAGTCTAGGGGCAAGAACGAGACAGCAGGCAGGAACAATAAAGCTGGTAATGGGAAACTTAAGATTTAGAATGGGAGAGTGTTCATCCGTCATGAGGTTGACAATCAATGTCACAAAACAATAAGTGTTTTAATCGTTTAATGAGAAACTAATTTGCTCTGCAAACTTTCATCAAAAGCACAAACGAAAAAAAAGTTTACATCCAAGAATATCCTCTATAAAAAATCTGTGCTTTTTTTCATTGGAAAAAAATATATCATTTTAAACAACTTTGTAGAAAATGTCTGCCTTATGACCAGATAGATGACTCTCTTGTAATTTCACTCAGGTGGCAGGTCCCTGGGACTTTGCAGGCTTTATTTTGTTTTAATTTATTTTTGTTTTTTTTCAGCTGGGCGGGATCAACTCTCTGAGTCGTACGTGTCTGTACTAACAACTACTTACTCCTCTGGTTTGAATAGCATGATGCTGTCAGATTAATGAAATATTGTAATGTTCTGTTAGATGTGTAAACTATCCAAATAATTTAGGAATATGGTAGGTCAGAAAGAAAACTAATGTATCTGAAGCACTAACTGGAAGTCTGGTGCTTTGAATACACCCAGAGGAGCATTAGAAGAAAGGCCTGGTGTTATATTTTCAAAAGTTCACAGCCACAGAAACCCCTATGAATCACAGTTCTGCTGTGAAACACATGGAGTCACTATGAGTTGGCATTGACTTAACACCGTTTTTTAAAGCAAGACTGAGCATATACTGTGGTTCACTCATTTAAAAAGACACTTTTCTCTCTCTCTTTTTTTCTGAAATAAATGCCTTCTCCAAGTCAATAGTTGCATACGATTACATAACATTAATCTGTTCTAGTAAAGATATCTCACATGGCATAGTACCAGCGCTCAGAACAATCACATGTTCAAGCTTGTGGTTGTGCGTCTCGCCAGGCAAAATCCAGCAGGAAGCATTGTTAATCCGCATCTGTACATTTCTGGAAGTGGTATTAATGTCTCTCATTCCCCTGGCAGACAGTGTGAGGAGTGGTTTTAAAGCATTCAATTTGATCTTTCCTGCAATATTTGTTAGTCTATGGGCAAGGAACCACAGTGAGGGTTCTGTAAAATGCTAATCATTATCAGTTTAATTACGTATTTTGTAGATTTAAAATATGACCACCAGGTAGACTCTTGAAACTAGTGGAACCACTGTATTATAGAATGGTCTTGGGCTCAAACTCTTATCTGACCCTCATGTGACCCTATCATAATGGGGTGACAATGACACTTTGGTTTCCCAGGTATTAGCATAAACACACACCAGATCTCCAATAACCCTTGAGATATCTAGATCTTCACCTTTCCCCAGTGTGCAGTCATCTGAGTAAATTCTACCAGTCACCTGTGAAAACTGTTAATTTACACATTTGTACATGGGAAACTACTTCCCTTTTAGTCTCAGTTGATAAACTAGCTAAAATATAAAACTGAGAAAGACATTACATCTTTCTATTGGAACAATAGACTTCAGCATTTTGCTCATTCATTCTCAATCTCTTCTGATTACATTTACTATGTACTACCCTGGCTGGCTGCACAATTATTTTACACTACTATTTTGGAAACCCTGGTGGTGGAGTAGTACGTGCTGTCTCCTAAGTGGACAGTTCAAATTTGCCAAGAGCTCTTTGGAAACTATGGAGCTCTTTGGAAACTGTGACCCATAGGGTTGCTAGGAGTCAGAATCAACTTGACATCAGCTACTGGCTTTATTTTAACGTACTAAAATTACGCCTGTGAGCCAGGTCATTAAATGAATCTTGACATCTTTCCTTCTCTGTCTTTTGACTTTCCTCACTCATAGAGTAATATTAGTAAGAGACCTATTAGAGGTTTTAAATGTAAAAGATTTTATTTAGTTTAAATTATGCTGTAAAAGGAGACCGGGGAAAGAGAAAGAGAGAGAAAAAGTTTATTTGCATCCCGAGCAGCTTTACAGAGTTCTGGGGAGGGAGTCTGCAAAGCCTTGCGCCTGGCTGGGGAGTCGGGGATTTACAAAGGGTGGAGCAGGACCTTGTTGAGGACAGTTACTTGTTGGTAAGTAACCAACGGAGTTGTGGACGATTAGGACCGTTTGATTAGCATAAGGAGTGCCGTTTCAGTGGGGTGAGGTGAGGAGAGGACTAGTAGAGCCTATGGGGAGGAAGAGGCAGTCAGTCTCATTTAAACGAGAGAAAAACAACGGGAGGCTCTCCAAGGGTGGTCAAGAAATTAGGATTTCAGCCTAACAAGACCACCATAATAATAGTAATGAGGCCACCAGAATAGGCTTCATAAAAGCGATTCTAGGATGAGAATTCCTGATGAAATGATTTATTGGTAGTGAACTTAAATATTAGAGGTGGTCAGTGGAGAAGCTGAAAGAAGAAGCATACAGTGGGACAAATAAAGAAAGTAATCATATGGCCTTAGAGCAATATCAGTTTTGGTCTAATCCTCATAGGGAAGCTTTATAACACATCTTACACCACAGAATTAGTTTTACATTGTGGGAATGAAGCCAGCATTTTGTACCTCAACCCTCGTCAATTATTGGCTTAAGGCTATCTCCACAGAGAATGGAAAAATGTTGGAAAGATTTTATTTGTCAAGGAACAACTTTCTAACAGAGAGATCAGCAGTGAGCTGTTAAAGCCAATGCCTACAGAAGCTAGGACTAGCTAAAAGTCTGATGAAATAACTGTTAACAGGAGAAGAAAACTATATGCAACATAGAGCATAAGAGAAGCCTGAAGAATCATCAAAATAGAGACTATGAGGTATTCTAAGAAGGACAGAAACTTAAGGATATTGGTACTGGTCAGCCAAAAAGAGGCATTTGAAAACCCTACATGCGCTACCATAGGCCAGCCAAAGCCACCCAAGTGCTGTCGAGTCACCTCCGACTCATGTAAGATATAATATCTAAATATGTTCCTGGCTGAAAAGAGGGGACATTGTGTTGTAGGTTTTGTTGTTAGACTCAGTCAGGTCAGTTCAACTGATAGCAACCTCATACACAACAGAATGAAACACTGCCTGGGTCCTGAACCGTCCTCACAACTGGTACAACGTTTCAGCCCTTTGATATGACACTGTGTCAATCCAGCACATTGAGGGGCTTCCTCTCTTCCACTGACCCATTACTTTCCCAAGTGTCTGAGTCATCTAGTGCTGCTGTAACAGAAATACCACAGGAGGACGGCTTTAATAAGAGAAATACATGTCTTTGCAGTAAAGTAGGCTAAGAGTCCAAATTCAGGACATCAGCCCCAGGGGAAGGCTTTCTCTTTTAGCTTTAAAGGGAGGTCCTTGTTATCAGTCTTTCCCTAGACTAAGACATTCTGAGTTGCGAGGACCCAAGGTCCTTTCAAAAGGACACACTCTACTCTTGAGACTGCTTCTCGACTTCATGAGGTCCCCAGCTTTCTGCTTGTTTCCCTTTCCTTTGTGTTCCAAGACATTCCATCAAAGAATCATGCACTCTTACACATTGAGTCCTAACCCACCAACACAATTGCCACCAGTCCTCCCTCATTAGCATCATAGAAGCAGGATTTACAACACATTGTAATCACAGTCTAGCCAAATTGCTACACAGACTTTTGGAGGGATGTAATTCCGTCCATGACATTTCACCTGTTGGCCCCATGAAAATCACATCCTTGCAATATGCAAAACATATTCATTCCATTATATCATAGCAAAAGTCTTAACTCCAATCCAAAATCCAGAAATTCCCCTTCATCTATGAAATTTAGAATATGAATCATTTGTTGCCAATGGCAGAACAGGCACAAGTTAAACATATGCACTACAGATTGGAGAAACTGCAGGAAGAGAAAGGAAAATAGGCACCAAGCAACTCAGGAGCCCGTTACATTAGCCCTCAAGACTTTGAAAATTAACCTCCACTTTCTGAGACATTTTACCCAGTGATCCTGCCCTCCAGACTTTAGGTATTGGCCACAGTCTCCAGACTGTGAGTGGAGACCCCTTGGCTCTGGGCTTCAGCTCTGTCTTCCAGGCCCACTGGGATAGCAACTTTGCTCCCTCAGCTTTAAACATGCCATTGTCCTAGTTCAACTGAATCACAACTCCATTCTTAGAAATACCAGAGGCCATGATTCCATCTTTAGAGACCCTCAAGGTCACTGCCATACCTTTTAAGACTGCCTTTTTGTTCTTAACAATTCAGATTCTGGTTCCTATGGCCTCTTGCCTTGGTCCTCATGTGTGCATCTGCCCTGTTGGGCCAAGTGTTCCAAAGCTTGGTGGCTTCATTGATTAGTACACAGAGGCACACTACTCCAGGAAGCCTGCTGCACACAGTCACTGAGCTCTCTTGCTCTGTTGGTTAGCTCCAGTTCCGCCTGACACTGGTCTCCTGGTTTTGTCTTGCTGGTTAGCTGCTGTTTTTCCTCACCATCTGCATCCTCTCAGGTTTTAGCAGTTCACCTCAGTGCCTTCTGAGCCTTCTGTCCATTCAGTTTCAAAATAGCTTCCATATTTTAGATACCTGTTAGAAAAGTGCCCTACTCTCTTGTTCCCATGTTCTATCTTAGTTATTTAGTACTGCTCTAAGAGAATACAACGAGTATATGGCTTTAACAAAGAGGAATTTAGTTACTCATAGTAAAGCAGTCTAGGAGTCCAAATTCAAGACATCACAACCAGGGAAAGCTTTATCTTTTGGCTCTAGATGACAGTCCTTATTTTCAGCTTTCCCCTGGACTACGGGCTTCTGAGGCACAAGAACTGTAGGTCCTTTCCAAGGCACACCAAGAAGTATTGCTTCTTGGTGGTGTGAGGCTCCCTACTGTCTGCTTGTTTCCCTTTCCTTCATATCCCGTGAGATTGCCTCAAGGCATAACACAGTCTTATAGACTGAGTCTTGCTTCACTAACAAATGGCCAAAAACCTGTTAGTGGGGATATAACTCAATCTGTGACACCAGATATGATGTCCCTCTCCAGGGAATGGTCCCTCCCGATGATGTATCCAAATTATATAAGTATTCTCACCATCTTAACCTCTAAGGAACATTCTGGCTGTGCTTCTTCTAAGACAGATTTGTTTGTTCTTATGGAAGTCCATAGTATATTCAATATTCTTACCAACATCATAATTCAAAACATGATTTCTTCTTTTGTCTTCCTTATTCATTTTCCAACTTTCAAATCCATATGAGGTAAGTAAAAGTGCCATGACTTGGGTCAGGTGCACTATAGTCCTCAAAGTGACAACTTTGCTTTTGAACACTTGAAAGAAGTCTTTTGAAGCAGATTTGTCCAATGCAGTATGTCGTTGGATTTCTTGACTGCTGTTTCCATGAAAGTGGACTTTTGATCCAAGTGAAATGAAATCCTTGATAACTTGGATTTTCTCTCAGTTTGTCAAGATGTACATATTGTTCAGTTGTGAAGATTTATGTTTTCTTTAGGGTCACTACAAGTCGCAATGGACTTGACAGCAGTATTCTTTTTGTTAATTGTGTTGCAGTGCTTACTGAAGTTTGTAGTCTTTGATCTTCACCAGGAAGTGCTTCAAGTTCTCTTCACTGTCAGCAAGCAAGTTGGTGTCTTCTGTATACCTCAGGTTAATGACACCATCTCATATCCCGCATCTCTAACAAAAGTTGCTATATACATTCTGCGGTGACAGAGTTCTCCATATCATCCACCTTCTTCGATTATTTGTTCAGTATACAGATGGAATAAGTGTGTTGAAAGGATACAATGCTGATGTGTATCTTTCCTGATTTTAAAACACACAACATCCTTTGTTCTCTATAGACAACTCCCTTTTGGTCTGTGCATAGGTTCTTCATGAGCATAGTCAAGTGCTCTGGAATTGTCATTCTTTGGAATGTTTTCCATAATTTGTTGTGGTTCACATAGTAAAATAACCTCTCATTGTCAGTAAAATACAGATACATACCTTCCTGGAATTCTTTGCTTTCAACCTTTGCTTTGATGTCAACCATCTGACATTAGCAATGACAGCCCTCATTTCACATTCTCTTCTTAATCCAGCTTGAAATTCTGGTAGTACCCCATAGATTATAGTTGAAACTACTTTGTGAATCATCATTAGCAAAATTTTACTTGTGAATGATATTGTTAAATAATTTATCAATTCTTTTGGTTTACCTTCTGCTGCAGTGGAGACAAGTGTGGATGTCCTATAGTCAGTTGGCCAGGTAGTTGTCTTCAAAATTTCTTGGTTTAGACAAGTGAGAGCTTTCAGTTTTGTATTCATCTTCTGAAACATCTCAGTTGATGTTCTGTCATTTTCTGGAATCTTGTTTTTTGCTAATGCCTTTAGTGAAGCGTGGACTTCTTCCTTCAGTGTGATCCATTCTTGATCATATTTTAACTCCTGAGATGACTAAATGTCTACCAATTCCTTTTGGTACAGTAACTTTGTGCATTCCTTCCATCTTCTTTTGATTCTTCTTGTGTTATTTAGTATTTTACTCAGAAAATCCTTCAGGATTGCAACTTGAGGATAATTTTTCTCACCAGTTCTTTTAGCTTAAGAAATGCTGAGGGTGCTCTTTCCTTCAAATTTTCTAACTCCAATGTGTGTAGTTGCACACAGTCCATTGTAATACTTTGTCTTCGGGCGATACAGCCTTTGAGAGCTACTGTTCAGCTTTTCTTCATTATTTCTTCTAGTCACTTTAGCTATTTTAACTTCAAAAGCAAGTTTCAAAGTCTTTTCTGACCTCTATTTTGTTCTTTTCTTTATTTTCTGTCTTGTTAAGGACATTTTGCTTTCTTTATGAATCAGGTTCTTGGTGTCATCCCACAAATCATCTAGTCTTTGGTTATTAGTTGTTTTATTCAGCTAGTGCTGCTGTAACAGAAATACCACAGAGTGGATGGCTTTAACAAAGGAAGGTTTATTCTTACACAGTCCAGTAGGCTACAAGTCCATGTTCAGGGTGTCCGCTCCAGGGGAAGGCTTTCCCTTTGTCGGCTCTGGAGGAAAGTCCGGTATTGCATCAGTCTTTGTCCAGGGAGCGTCTTGGAGCAGGAACCTCAGGTCTGAAGGACACGCTCTTCTCCTGGTGCTGCTTGCTTGATAGTGTGAGGTTCCCTATTCTCAGCCTGTTTCCCTTTCCTTTTACCTCTTGTATGCTGAAAGGATTAAGGGTGGGGCAAGCTACACTCCAGGGAAACTCTCACTACAGTAGAGCAGGGATGCACTCTTTTAAAGGGGTTTACAGTCCCACCAAAATCCTTTGACACACAGTATAGGAACATCACAGAATGGAGGACAATCAGAAAACACTGGAAATCAGGGCCCAGCTGCGTGCCTACACCTATTTTGAGGGGGGCACAATTCAATCCACGACATTAGAGCTCTTCAGATGTTTTCTAAATTTAGGCGGAATATGCTCAAAGTTGTGTTTTGACTCTCGTGAACTTTGTACAGTACTCCTAGTTAAATGATCCTCTTCTTTCTTTAAGAGTCAACTTCTCAAGTATCAGGAAATCTGAGTGAGGAAAGAAAAATATCAATTTAGATTCAGGCTGGGAGTTTTGATTATTATCAGGGTCTTATCTATTGAAGTGAGATTACATTTATAACTCAAATGGACTGCAAGTCTCTGTTTTGCTTATGAGTGACTAACATTCACATGGCATTCAGGAATTTTTATTCACTGGCAGAGGAATAACTAGCAACTATCGGATCCGACTCGACGGCACTTGGCTTTGGCTTATTATTTTAGAAGTTGTAGTCAGTTGAATCTTACTAAATCTGTTTAGTTCAAGATAGTTAATACAAAACATGTCCCACAGATCAAAAATTCCAATATTGTTGAAAATAGAATGGGAGAAGTTAAGATGTAAGAGTTTTCTTAGGGAGAACCTTGACAATCATTCATCACACTAAGGAAGATGAAGCCCAGTGGTTGTTAACCAGATTTATACAAACCTGGGAATAATCTCATGTTGCTCCTAGACTGACCTTAACAAAAGTTGTAAGACAAGGAAAGAATGTTGATGTACAGAACACTGAAATTGTATATATTTTTCTTATTTATTGTTTTGCAAAATGGAAGCATTGGTTCTTGGTTATCCTAAGGTGAAAGTGTGGCATATAAGCCTCATTCTTCTTGTAAGCCTCTTTTCTCCTACTGCCTAAATGGTATTTGGTACAAGGGAGTAATATGTATAACATAATGAACAGTGTTTCTCAGCAGGTCATTGTAAATGTTCCACTCTTTTTTTGCCATATATACCACCTTCAAACCATGATTTATTTTGTTATTTCCTATTTTCTTTTAATATTAGCAACTTTATTTATTTACTTAATGATTCCTTAATTCATTCATTTTTGGGGAAATACTATTCATAAAATAATCTGGATCCCAAGCACTTTGAAAGGAAGTGTTGTTTACTAACAGTAACTTCAAAAATGAGAAATGATTAATATAACCTTTTAGCATTTGTGTTTAAATTTTGTCAAATAGTTTTCAGTTTTTAATGTTTTTAATACTGTTCACATTTTAATACTGCTCACATTTTAATCTTTAAAGTTGATTTTTTCAGCCGCAATGGAGCTCACAAAGTTGAGTCTCACTGACAACAGAAGAATAAAAAGGGGTTCACCTGAGATCGCCACTAAAAGATCACAATTGATGGTCCAGCGGCTTGTGGGTTCCCCTGGGAGCATGGCCTCTGGCCCGATGCTGCCCTTGCCCATAAATCATAATGAAGGTCCACTCTTTGGACACGAATCGATTGGACTTGGAGACGCAGAGTAACCATATATTGGATGCACTTTATGGTTCTATCATCTATAGCATATCATCCTGCTGACCTCTGGCTGGAATAAGGGGAGTGGGTGGAGAGGAGGGGAAAGGAGGCTTTTGGGAGGATGAGACATGTATGGAGCAGAGAGGAACAGTGTGCTGTCACCGAGCAGGGAGAGCAGTAGAAGCTGCAAATAAGTGGGTATGCAAATTTATATGGAAATGTACATTTTCACTCAGTCATAATAAAAAAAAAAAAAAGACAGGGAAAAAAGTTGATTTTTTTTCTAAACGATTAAAAATCATTCAAAAAATCACATTTTTTTTTTCAATGAGGCTCACAGGTTTCTCAAATCTTATTTCCCAGAAAACGTGTTGTGCAACTTATCCAAGTGTGACTACTCACTTAATAGGAATGTGGTTTAACCATGAGCAAAGGGTCTAAAATAATCTACAACTTTTGAGGATCAGCTTCCTAACTCTGGACATAAAGTTGATACTGAAACATTTATTTCTTAAAATAAATGTCATTTATCTTTTGGAGTTAACCAACTTTAATACTGTAAATTACTCATGGAGATAAAGTTGTTTTTCTCAGACTCAAAAATGTGATTATGATTAATAGCTCTGTTATTTAGTCATGTACTGAAATTAGAACATACTTCTAGCAATTAATTGCTATCGTCATACATACAACATTTACATCACAAGTTCAAGTCCTAAAGATCAAAAAGCACATAGAAACTTTGTGAAGAGTATTATTGATAAAAAGATAATAAAGCAAAGTGAAAATTTACCAGCAACTGTTGCTATGAAAAATGACTTTGTGTATCAATCCATCTTCTTTGTAACATTGAATCTTACATTATGATCTCCCACACAAACATATATCTGTGTTAGCATTTGCTATGATGGAGAAATGATACGAAACATTTCTACCACTGTAAAACTTTAAAACCGTATTGTTAATGTTTTATCATAATATGCAAAGAAAGAATGGTGGACAACATTTTATAGAGAGATATGTTTGTAAATCTGATATGTATGTAAATATTTGTACAATTTAAATTTTGCTTCACAGAATTTATTGTCAAAAATTATTTAAAGTTTTTTACTTCTCTATGCAATCACTTGTACTACTTTCTTAAATTTCTAATGTTAATGAGTACATTCATAAATTTACTTAATAAATATTTTTCTCATTTTCTTTTTGCTAAAAAAAAAATCAAGAATGTAAGGATACATAATCCATAGCTGCAAACCTACATTATGTTGAATCAAGTATTGGAGATAAAATTACAGTTATATAAAGAACATATGCAGTTGCCAGGAGGCAATAAGCTCTTCCGTACAGGGTGACCAGTGAAGGTTTGAACATAAGGTATCTCTTCAGTAGGATGTAAAAGGGTGGGTCAGATTTTACTAAGTGGAGATTGAACATTCAGGTAGAATAGACAAGATAATTGAAGACATAAAAGCATAAATAGGTCAAGATTTGGTTTGGGAATATAAAAAATTTCAAAGTCCAAATCTGTTGACCTTTAGAATAATTTATAAGGAGTAAGGGCGATAAAACTCAAAAGCTAGTTGGAGCAGGCTGTGGAGACTTTAGAAGTATGAATTCAGAAGAAAGGGAAGTAGTTGTTGTTTGTAAAGTTATCTCCCATTCATCTTGTTATGCATAACCAAATGAAACACTCCCTGCTCCCATGCCATCGTCATAATCATCGGTGTGTATAAATAAATTTGTGTGCCTATTGCATCAATACATCTTATTAAAGGTTTCTGTTGTTTCACTGACCTCTGTTTACCAAACATGATATTCTTTTCTAGAAGCTGGTGTTTCCTGATGACATGTCCAAAGCAAGAAAGAGGGAGTCTTTCCATCTTCTCTTCTAAGGAGCATTCTGATTATATTTTCTCTAAGATTTATATGTTTATTTTTTTGGTAGTTCATGGTAGATGCAACTGCATGAGGGCAGTTCCTCTCTGTCCTACAAGGTTGCTATGAGTCAGAATCAACTTGATGGCAGTAGGTTTGGTCTTGGGTTAAGGTTTATTTGTCTTTGCTATCATTGTGTTTGAATATATTAATTATTCTGCTGTTTTCCTTCTTAATTACTTGGTTTTCAAAAACAGATGAGACAAAACGAAAAAAATAAAAAGCTTGCATCAGGCTCACATTAGTCATCAAAGTGATATGTTTGCTTTTTAAAACTTTAAAGAGATCCTTGCAGCACATTGGCTCCAAGCAATATTTAGCTTGACTTTGTAACTGCTGCTGCTATGTACAGTGATTGTTGATCAATGAAGACTGACATTATTGACAACTTTATTTTTTTCTCTGGTTACTGTGATGTTGCTCATCAGCTTAGTTGTGAGAATGTTAGTTTCCTCCGCACCCACATGTAGTCTTCACTGCAGAATGCGGCCTGACCAGTCTTCAGTAAGTGCTTCGTGTAGTCTTCATTTTCATCCAGGAAGGTTGTGTCATCTGCATATTGCAGGTTCTTGATGAATCTTCCTCCAGTCCTATTGCCACATTCATCTTCACATAATCTGATTTCTCAGATTAACTGTTCAGTTTACAGACTGAATAAGGTACAAAATACAGCTATGCTGCACGGTATTTCTGATGATAAACCGCACAACATTCCCTTGTTCTGTTTGAACAACTGATTCTTGATCCATATACGAGTTCCATAAGAGCACAAATAAGCATTCCATGTATAATTGTTTATATGTGTATGTTTATGTGTATAATAAGAATATAGAAAGTGTATTTGGAGAGTAGATAAATTTGCACACTACAGCAATGCTTTGATATTTACAAGTGGAGTGGGTAGATGGAAAGTCTCACAGTAAAAGGAAACATTTTCCTTGTGAAACTAACAAGGAACACACACAAAATGACAAAAATACAGAGATAATTTCTGATGAGAGCAGAATAACAGTAGAAATGCAAAGACACATTTTTAGCTAGAGTTGCACTTCAAGAAAACAAAAATATATATATATAAAAACCAAACACACTACCATTGAGTCAACTTAGACTCACAGTGACCCTATAGGACAAAGTAGAACTATCCCATACAGTTTCCAACGAGTACCTGGTGGATTTGAACCATTTTGTTCAAACCATTTTGTTAGCAGTTGTATCACTTAACAAAAGATACAGCAATCGTAAGAATGTGTGTGTGCGTCTGTATGTGTATATGTCTGTGTGGGACTTAAATATGCATGTCTGTTGATATCTCTATACTGCTGTGTGCTGAAGGCATGTAGAAAAGGAGTTCATTTAAAGCTTTACAGAAATGGATGCTTGGTCAAATTTGATATGATCTAATGGGAGCATTGTTGAGTATAAATGCACACCACATGGTGATACATTACATTTGTGTTCTATATATTGCCTTTTGTCACTCTTCACATGATCTGATGTTTTTTATAAATGGATTGCTTCTCATAAGTTCATGATATTAAAATTAATGCCAGCTTACTCTCTTCTCTCTATTTTTATTTGTTTTTTAAGTTTCCACTAGATCCACTGACCTACCTCTGACAACTGGAATGTGGAGGAAAAAGTGGAAAAAGAGTTCTTTATTCTCTCGCTGACCCTCCTGTCATCCTGAGCAAATGCAATTGTATATATTTACATAATAATGTTGTCTATGTTTCTTTTTCAACATAGGAATGTTGAACTTGAAAATAAAAAGTAAAAAAACAATTGGGAACTACTGCTGGTGGTCTATTGTTTAAATTTCAAAACCTTTAAAATATGAGGTAATGATTGCCTACCAAGAAGAGATGACAATTGCCTAACAATATAAATGTCATCCACGTGAAAGAGAAATGGTCAGAAAAACACAAAAATTGTTTGAACCAAAAGAGAAGCAGAATAACTAAAAATTACTGTTATTGTCAAAAATGCCTGCAGAATTATGTCAGAACTTTTTTTCATCCTGACCCAAAAGTATGACAGTGACTTTCCTCACAGTGTTTGTGATATCAGACTGAGGTCTATTCAGAGCCTCTCTGTCATCTTACTGTAGAAAGGCCAGTTGGGGTTTCTATCTTTGTATGTTTCAGGCTAGTCCCTAAACAAAGAAGCTATTTTATTACCCCCGCAGGGGTCATACAACCAACTCTTTGTGTGCACATCAGTTCAAATAGGCCACTTGCTCATAATGACTCCAGAGCACATGGGTTTAGGTCACAGTGCAGAGTTGAATCAAAGTAGTTTTGTAAAGCGGTTTCTAAACATATCCCTACTGGATCCTAATTAAACACTGATGACTATAAAATGCTATACCATCATAAGAAATGTAATTAAACTAGTCATGGTCATGAAAATGCTAAACAAATTGATCTCAGCATACATGTGAACAGCAAAGCTACGTGTTTCCTGTTATCAGCTTATGGATATGTCTACTTTTAAAAATACATAAGAAATCGTCTGTGTTGTATATATTCTCCATCTGACTTCCGTGTGGCTTTAAACTTTTCCTCAGACCTGATTACTTTTCTCTTTGCCAATCAACCCATGATGACTTCTTAATGTTTTTCTTTGATACTGATTTGAAGTATATATTGAAATAGAAGACTGCTGTGAAGATCGGGGAAAGCTATAAACATTGAGACAGAAAACATTTACTTTGGAAAATCTCTGGAGTTAGAAAATATCTTTGTTATTTTATTAATAGTGACAAAACTTATAGTTGTGCTAATTTATTTAAGATTATGTTGACTATGGGACATCAAATTTAATGAGTCTCTTGACAAAACATAGTGTCTGGATTTACAGTGCTAAACACACGTAGATATTAAGAACTGGTGTACTGGAGATGGCTGCTTCATTTTATTTCACTTGGAAACATTACACAGTCACTCATACAGATGCAGACACTCAACATTTTTTGCATTTCAACTTTTACATTGAGTGTATCAATTTCTATAATTCTGCCAGTCCTCAATTCATTGAACACTAAATATGAAGTTTTCTTTTTAATATGCTATGTGCAGGTTTGAAAATATCTTTCTCTATTTGAAATGTATAATACTGAATATTCTCTTATGAACATCTGTGCTACCATCTACTGGAAAGGTAAGTATATATCAGCGATCATGTTCTTATCAGTTATTCAAAAGAGAATACAATGAAGTTGAAAGGAAATGTGTAAAATCTACATGGTTTTATTAATTAGAATGTACCAGTCTCAAAAAATGGGCTATAAATACATACATAATACTAAAAAGGTATCCACATGAGTATGTATTACATATTATAAAAGCAAGTTTGCACTGATGATAAACATTATGAATTGTAAAATTATTTAACGGTACTAATTAATTATTGGAGTCTTGGTGGCTGAGTGGCTAAGAACTTGGCTGCTAACCAAAAGAAAGCTCAGCAGTTCTACTCCACCATTCCTTGGAAACTCTATGGGACAGTTTTCCTCTGTGCTATAGAGTCACTGTAAGTCAGAATCCACTTGATCTCAATGGGCTGAACTGATCATTAAGCAATTTACTTTTATCTCATAATTTGACAGTTTTTGAATTCTTTATGAATTTAGAGGTCAACTAAGGTTTTGAACACAGAGTACTCACCTTTCATAGACAAGTGTTCGTATACTTTTGTTTTTTTTTAACCACATATTCTTTAGGAAAAAAAAAATGCAAATTGTCAGTAAGTGTCAGACGAAGCAGAAACACAATACGCAGCATGGTAATTTTAAGAGAGGATAATAGATGACCTACTATGCTTATTTTTATGAGTGTCTAAGGTACGCGAGAAGCCCTGGTGGTACAATGGTAAAGTACTTGTCTGCTATCCAAAATGTCACACTTGAATCCAGCAGCTTTTCCTTGGAAACCCTATGGAACTATAATATTCTGTCCTATAGGGTCGCTATGAATTGGAATCAACTTGATGGTGATGGGTAAGCTCCATGAATTCAAGCTTGTACACTATAAGAATTAAATGTTCACATCTGAAGAATGAGATATACAAATGTGGAACATACACAAGTGTTGTGTTATTTAAGAAGTTTGGGTTCATATTCTCACTCTCCACTCAACTCAAATCCACTGTTCTTGAGTGGATTTCAAACCATAGTGAACTGCAGGGCAAAGCAGAACTGTATCATAGAATTTCCAAGGAGCAACTGGTAGGTTTGAACTGCCGAACTTTGGTTAGCAACCAAGCTCTTACCTATTGCATGGCGAGGCTCCGCACCCCCCTACTAACTATAAAATCTATAAACATCACCAGTGAGTGAATTCTGACTCATAGCGATCCTATAGGGCGGAGTAGAATAGCCCACAAAGTTTTCAAGGAGCACCTGGTGGATTTAAACTGCCAACTTTTTGGATAGCAGCCGTAGCTCTTAACGGCTATGCCACCAACGTTTCCTCCACTAGGAAACTGTAAAAGTTTGAGGAATTTCACTAGCATTCTAATTATCAGAATAATACATATCGAGATTTTTGAGAATAATAGAGATTACTGCTACAAGATAACTAGCATAATTCTAGATAACAACAAATATTTTGTAAGTGCCTGTTAATCTTTTTTACATTGTATAATTCACTCCTTGGGAGGCCAGTATATGCTGATAATTTTGATTAAATTCAGGAAGGTATTGTCGTTGGCATTAATTTATTTAGAATAAAAAGATTGAATTAACTATTTTTCTCAACATTTACATTGAATGAGAAAATATGTACAAAAATGTGCACTTTCTTTGTTTCCAAAAAGAGTGCTTAAATAATATAGCTAAAGTAGAAAACATAAATAAGCTAATAAAATACATTTTATGTATGGATATTAGTTTCAATAATTAAAAATCATACCTAATTAAATGACTGGTGGAAAATTATTTTATAACCACCATTATTAGCATCGGCTGTTGCTATTAAATAAGATTTAATAAGAATACCAGCATACATTTGAGTTCAGAATTTGTTTGTAAAACTTAATTCATTTGGATGGCTGCCACACGTTATTTCTTCTGGGAGAGCAGAAATGATGCTTATTGGTAGAACTGAAGAATTTGTAAAAAGCAACTACTTAAAGTCAAGCATATTTAAAGTGTTCATTATTCTCTATAAGTACACACTACGTCTGGTTGAAAATCAACATTTAATGATTTTGGTCAAATATCGGAGTATAAATGTAGACTCTCAAATTATAGAATGTATATTCTGTTTTATTAGCAATTAAATTTAATTTTAAAAGGCGATTTACAATAGATTCCAATAATCAATTACATTTTTAATTCATGTAAGAAGTTAAAGCATTACGAAACACATTAGAAAAGATAACATATGACAAACATTTTATCAAAATTAACTCAATAAAAATGGTGTAAGCAAATTAGGATGCTCATAAATAATCCTAAAAATCATCCTTCAAAAAAATACTATTCAGATAAACCAAACTAGGAAATTATTTTTTGAAGCAAGCCTATAACATTTCGTCTTGATGTTACTCTCCTATGATCGGTGACAAAAAATGTGTTAAGCGTACTCGTCTGAGCTTTGCTCTGCAATTTTGGTAACATCACTCAAGTGCTATTTTACAGAGCCACGTACCACGTAAAGAGAGGAAAACTGCTAATGAAACGGGTTGACACAGTGTCGGCAAAACTGAGCTCAAAAATAGAAAAAACTGTGAAGATGGTGTAGAATCACGTGGCTTTCTTTCCATTGTCCATGGAGTCGCTGTAAGTCAGAATCAACTGGGTGGCTGCTAACAACAACATGCTTTATAAAATACTTTTAGCAGATCTTTACACATCACATACATCTTGTGGTTGCTACCTGTGTACTCAATTTTTTTTTATTTTCCAGTCACCTATCCATATATATTTTTCCCAATCCTCAGTATCCTAATATCTATACTATATCTGTCTTGGACTGATATATTCCACCCCCCCCCCCATGTAATAGCTATTTGGCTAGGCCATGATTATCAGTATTAAGTAGTTGTTCTCTAATCTATGATTTTCCTATTTTGTAAATCCTAATCTCAGTCTACAAATACAGGAGAAGTTTGATCTATATTAAAGACGATTACGGTGGGACTGTAAAACTGTTACTAAATTTACTTCACTGATCTGATACAAAAAGAGTTTCTCTGAGATGTGGCTTTCACTACCTTTTATCCTTTAATATAACAAGAGATAAAAGGAAAGGGAAGCAAGCAGAGGGTTGAGAATCTCATAACACAAAGAAAGCAATGTCTGGAGCATAGTACATCTACTAGACCTGAAGTTCCTGTCCTGAGATGTTCCCAGGTCAAAGGAAGACTGATGCGACAGAAGATCTTCCTCCAGAGCCAACAAAGAGAGAAAGCCTTCCTCTGGAGCTGGTGCCCCGAATCTGAACTTGTAGCCTGTTGGACTGTGACAGAAAAAACTTCTTTCTGTGAAAGTCATCAACTTGTGGTATTTCTCCTATAGCAGAGCTAGATGACCAAGGCAATGCCCAAGGAAAAATAAGTAATGGATGTAATCAAGAGTGAGCAGCATGCCTATATAGCAAATAAATCACATTTGGCTGCTTATTTAAGCTCCCTACAGTGATAGCATATAGGTTAAACCTACTTCTAAGAAACCATATTTTAACCAACTAGCAGAATTTCTTATTTCATAGTAGTTATTTTATATGCTAGCTTTGACTTCATTTTTGGGAAGAAATGATCTACACATTTTGTTAAATGATCAAAGCCACTGTTTTTCTCCTTTATTACCTCACATTCTATGGATATGCAAAGGTGGATGACATGTGGTTTCAGCATTTGGGTATTTTCTGTTTTAGAAAATTAGTAAAGAAATGTCACAAGAAGGAATAGGTCTGCTGTTAAACAGACAATATAAATATACTCAATGGTAAAATTATTTCCTTAGTTATAAAACTTCTTCATTTGAAACATCGAAAAAATATTGATTCAAGGTAAAGTTAATTCATCTTGGGATTTATTTACTCTTGCACTGTCAGTTCCAAACTCAAGCAGATTAAAATTCTTTGTTCATAAATTCATAATTTTGTTTTTGATTTGGATATTCTAAGAAGCAGTACTCTACACATGAAATAAGAAGCAACGCTCTACACATATGATTTTAGTCTATCGACTCCTAACAACAAAAGCAAATAAAATAAAACTAATCAGGAAAGCACTAAACTTGAAGTTTAACTACAGACTATCACAGTGATCTTAGTGCATACATATATATTGTTTTTTCCCAGCACATAAATAGTAGTTTCATGATCAAATACCCTTAAATACCCTTAATAAAAAGAAACAAAGTGAAAATTGCCAGAATCATCTTTTCCTACCGTGAACAAATTAGTTTCTGAAACTCATCCATGAGAGGCCAAAATCTTCCAGAAGACCAGGGTTCCATTTCTATGACATCTTCTAGTATGCACAATGACATTCAGGTGCCCTGACAGAGTTCATTTGCCTCTTAGGTGTATCATACTTGCTGAAGCATTACATAATATTATTAACTTGGATTGTAAATTCAGTGAACCAGAAAACACCGATACCAGCTCTGTGCTAAAGTGTAACAGCTAATTCACTCTAGAAAATGGCTTTCATTTTGAATATTGTCCAAAGGCAAGAATTAATTTTACAAGAACAAAAGTAGACTATCATGAAAATAGCATAATGACTCAAAATTGAAGTGTGTTTTAAGGAAAGTTTTCCTTATCAGTTGTATAGAAAGTATTTATAATCTTACTTTTGTAGAACTTAGACACTAGTCAATTATCTTTTCGTTCTCTGAGCACTCTTTGTCTCTCTCTCTCTCTCTCTTTTTTTTTTTTTTGGTCTTATAGGACTTTCTTATGTAGTGTTGTTCTTATAATCCCTGTAGTTCACTTTGTTTCCAACCATCCTCTACTTTTCTTTTAAATCACAAAATTGGAACATAATAATTACAAACAAACAAACAAAAAAAAAGTGATCAAGTCGGGTTTGACTCATAGCAACCCTAGAGGTCAGTGTACAACCGCTCCATAGAATTTCCACGGAGTGCCTGACAGATTTAAACTATTCGTCTTTTGGTTAGCAGACATAGCACTTAGCTGTCTACACCAACAGGGTTTCCAAGGAATATAATAGAAAGCTAAAATAAGAAAAATTGTCTCTTAAATCCATATGGAAAAAAAAATTTTTTTTCATCCTACAGACTTTCCTTATGTGACTTTCTCCTACCCTGTTCACAGAAAGGAAAACCAACATAGTAAAATTTACTTATGATTTCTAACCAAAATAACCTATTTTCAAAAAGTGCATGTCAGTTTTGACCCTCATACCTTTATTTGTATAAAACATTTTAAGAAATAACAAAGGAGTGCATAAATAAGCCAATCAACAATTGAGAAATACTTTGTGTATATAAAATGGTTACAATAAAGCTAATACAAGTGTCCTTAGGTGTTTGTGTATGTGTGTGTATATATGTATATGAGACTGTATATGTATTAAAGTCAGCTGGTGATTTCAACAGAAAAACATAAAGAAAAATCTGCATAGAACTGATTAAACTGCTCTTGGGAAATAAACTCTGGAGAGAATATTAGTCTTTTGGTCTATCTTCACTCATAATACTAAGATCTTTTTAACATTCTCCAAAAATGACTCTCCAAAAATGAAATCTCATCTTTTCTTCTTTTTAAAATGATTTTGAATGTAGAAAGGCTAACAAGTCACATATTGAAGCATAATTAGATAATTTAAAATATGAAAGTATTAAACACAAACATAAAAATCAAGTTTTAGAAGGAGACTGGAACAAAAGTAAAAATGGGTATTTAGACACAAAGGAGGCAGAAGAAGGAAAGCAGCAGTGAAAGAGAGAGGAGGAAGAGGAAAGATTTGGGCTCATGATTATCAGTCATTTCTATCTGAGGTACAATACCAGGTTTTATTAACATAGATGATGAACAGTAAATGACTCTGTTAGTAGAACTTCTTCAGATTTGATTGAAATTTGCAAACTCTGTTGCAGTCATTTTTTTCTCTAGAGTCTTATAACATAATGCATGGTACTCATACCATCAGTGGCCATATCACCTGGGAGAATGTTAGAGATGAAGACATTCAACTCTACCCAGATTTACAGAATCAAAATCTGCACTAGGACAAAATACCTGGTAATCCTTATGTACAACAATGCTGGAGAAATAATGCATGCTGCATATTTTAAAATTAAAAAAACAAACAAAACAAAAACATTATAAACTACATGGAGTTCCAAGCCAGGATGAGTGAGTGTGGAAGAGATCTTTGAGTATTCGAATGATTTTTACTATAGTAATTAGATAGTATTCTAATGCAGTAAGTCAGGTACATACCACAGTGAAAGGATGAGAAATCTAGCAATCTAGCGAGCAGAGAGCTACATGTTGCAGGTTGTTTACAACCTTCTGTCCAAGGTAGGAATAGCAGTGTGTGATAGTCTCCTGGACCATCTGTAACAAAATATCACACAGTGGATAACGTTAAATAACAGAAATTTATTGTCTCATAGTTCCAAGATTAGTACAATTTTTAGAAAAAATAGAAATATTTGATAGAACTATTAACCAACGTTTTATTGGTTATTTAGAGCATCACCCATTATCCAGGATTTTCTATGTGTCATGTAGTCATTCACTGGGAGATGGAAACATTTTAGGTTATATTAATTTTTCTTTTTTGCTGAGCCCATGCTAACAAATAGAACAGTTAATACTTTAGACTTCAAGGATATCTTAGAAATGCAAGAGTTGATACCTCCATTTATTTTGTATCTTGCTTGTTTTCCTGTAGGGAAGTAGGGGAGGGATGTGAAGAATGAAGGAGAGCGATACTTTCTGAATATTTGCTACTATCAAGCTGTTTGTTAGAAGTTCCATTTTCCCCCACGGGAGGTTAACCAAACCAAACCCACTGCTGTCAAGTCTATTCTAACTCACAGTGACCCTATAGACAGATGAGAACTGTCCTGTAGACTTTCCCAGGAGCACCTGGAAGACTTGAGCTGCCAGCCTTCTGATTAGCAGCCATGGCAACTAACCACTACACCACCAGGGTTTCCCACTGGAAGTTAGTCAATATATATCTGTATTTATTTTATCATGAAATGAAATGGGGGGTTTCTGGATCAAAATCAGATTCACCATTTATTTACATGGCGTATTAGTGCTGGTTCTCTATGTCCTGTTTTCTTCCCTGAAATGATATGATGAGACACAGGCAGACACTACATGTATAGAGGAGTGCTGGACTGAAGGAGAGAATCTAAGTTTAAGAAACTGCAAAGTTATATAAGTGTTGACATGTTCGCCCCTTCTGCCCTCCAAAGAAGGAGTGTGGAGGAAGAACACTTATCTTCTTCTCTGAAAAGAAAACATATCTTCTCTGCTATGGATTGAATTGTGTCACCCTGCCCCAAAAGGTATTTCAACTTGTCTAGGCCATGATTTCCAATGCTGTATGACTGTCTTCCATTTTGCAATTCGATGAAATTTCCTATGTGTTGTAAATGTTAGTAAAGCAAGAGAGGCAGTTATGCTGCTAATGTAGGACACAATCTACCCGATTAGGTTGTATTTAGATTCAATCTCTTTTGAGAAGTGAAAGAAGTGAAAAGAGAGGGTAAGTCCTCCTAACCACCACGATTGAAGAACCAGGAGTGGAGCACATTCTTTGGACCCTGAGTCCCATACTGAGAAGTTCCTAGACCAGTGGAAGATTAATGATAATTACTTTCCCCAGAACCGACAGAAACAGAAAAGTTTCCCCTATAGGTGGGACTCTAAGTTCAGATATCTAACCTCCTAGCCTGTGAGAGAGTAAATTTCTCATTGTTAAAGCCATCTTCTTGTATTTCCATTATGGCAGCACTGGATAGCTGACATGTACAATTGTGTCCCCTAAAATATTTGTATCGTTTTGGCCAGGCTGTGTTTCTCAGTATTGTGTGATTGTCCAGCATTTTGTCATCTGATGTGATTTTTCTATATTTTGGAAACCCTATTTCTATGACGATTAGATGTGATTTCTGGAAGTTAAGGGAGCACTCTAGCTTTGAGATTGGATTGTGTGTTGAGCCAGTCTCTGGCTTCTTTAGCCAGAGGAGAGACATGGAGACCTCATAGCATCGAGGAACAAGAGTTAGGAAATTAATGACTGTTTTGGACCCAGGATCCCTGCACTGAGAAGCCTCTCAACCAGGGGAAGATTGATGCTAAGGACTTGTTCTTAGCCTACGGACAGAGAAAGGCTTTTCTTGGAACAAGACCCTGACTCTGGATTTATAGCTTACCAGACTGCGAGAGAATAAAGTTTTATTTTTAAAGCCATCCACTTGTGTTATTTCTATTATAACAGCACTAGATAACTATGACAATAATTAAGATACTGTCTTTGAAAGAAAAGATAAAGGTCCACTAGGTTCTCACAATCACTTGGAATACAGTGAATGATGCTGAGGTTATTTTAAAATAATGTTTATTTATTAAAGAAGAACTGATGATAAAGAACTCAGCTACTAAGCAAAAAGTTGGCTCCATGAAAGTGAGATGTGGCATTTACGTTCCTTAAAGTTTTCAGCCCTGGAAATACTATGGGACAATTTTGCTCTGTCCTGTAGGGTCACTATGAGTTTGAATCCAGTTGACGGCAACAGATCTGGTTGTTTTAGGGGGTGGTTGGTAGTTATTTTATAACGTTTGAAATGTAAGCATGTAGCTCCAGGTGTCACACCTTGGCATATGTGGAGTAAATGGTTCCACATATAAAGAGATATTATCTTTATATCACATCGATGCTCTTTTCTCAGAAAGCTGAGCTCTGCAGATAAAGTCAAAAGAGATTTAGTTTCCTGAGAGGAGACCACTAATCCACCATGTCTCAGTATATGCCCGAGAAGGATGAGTAGAGTTGGGATACTTATCAAGTTTTGGATGTCTTATTTAAGGTAGATTTTTCAATAAATACTTATTGTTTTCAAGTTGATTCTGACTCTTAGATAATCTATAGGTCAAAGTTGAACTGCCCCATGGAATTTCCCAGGAGTGACTGGTGGATTCAAACTACTAACCTTTTTGGTTAGCAGCATGAGCCTTAACCACTTTACAAACAGTTCAATAGATACGGTAGAGGAAAACATGAAAAAAAAATCCATAAACTTATTGTCTTGAAGTTGATTGTCACTCATAGTGACTCTATGGTACAGAATAGAACTTCCCCATAGGATCTGCAAGGAACAGTTGGTGGATATGAACTGATAAATTTTAGTCACCAAACTCTTAACCGCTGTACCATAAGGGGTCTGGTAGAGCATTAGATACATAAAATGGAAAAGATACCATGTGAAGGGGCTAGAACAACAACAACAACAAATGGATGTGAGCTTGAAAATTTATACAACACAACTGTATTTAGTAAAGCTTCAAAGTAGAGAGGGTCAATAGTGTGGGGATGTCAGGGAAGGTTTTGCAGCCCTAGGTGAGGTAGCGGCATTCAGAGCTACTGTAAATGTGAACATTAGTATCAGATGAACTTTGGTTCACTTATAGGTTGGTAAGGCCTGGCACATGTGGCGTTCATCAGTGGTTTCAGAATAGGAAATTTTGTTGTGACCAATTCAGAATTTCATCCATATAAAGTATATAACTGAATGTTAAACAAAGGTTGGAAAACTTTTTTCCTGTTAAGAAAACATCAGTATAACTTCTTGGAAGAAATGTTTGTCTCATATTTTATGCATTTCCAAAAGGGTTGATATAAGATACCATATCACAAAACAATGTAGTCTTTTCTTTTTATTTAATTTTTGGTCTCATCATGTTTTAAGTGAAAATTTACAGTTAAAGTCAATTTCTCATACAAAAAGTTACACACACTTTGTCATGTGACCCTAGCTGCTCTCCCCCACACTGTGACAGCGTACTCCTCCCCTATATCCCATACTTCTCCACGTCTCTTAAACCTGATCCTATCCCTCTCTGTCATCTCCTCTTGCCTCGTAATAGGACCTACCCAGCTAGTCTCCTGTGTCTGCCCAAGCTAAGAAACACATTTTTCAACAACATCATTTCATGTCTTATGTATCTGTTCAATCTTTGTATGAGGAGTTCATTTCTGAAATGGTTTCAGTTCTGTGCTATCAGTGACTGGGGACCATTTCTTCCTGGGATCCCCCAGTCTCTCTGATCATCAAGTCCGGTCTTTTTACTAGAAATCAATTTCTGCACCTCACATTTCTTCTGCTCTATCAAGGATTCTGTTGAAGTCCCTGTGAGGGCAATCTTTGGTGGTGGCCGACAACATCTAGTTCTGGTCTCATGTTGATATAATCTCTGGTATATGTGTTTTCTGCTGTCTCATGGGCTTACACTTTTCTTGTATTTTTGATGCTCTTCCTTCTCCTTTGCTCCAGGTGGACTGAGAACAATTAATGCTTTTTAAATGGCTGCCTGTTAGGTTTCAAGACCCGAGATACCACTCACCAAAGTGGGATGCAAAACATTTGCTTTAAAAACATTATTATGGTAATTGACCTGGATGTCCTGTGAAAGCAAGGTTTCCAGACCCATGATCTTAGTACTTTGTGCCTTGGAGTGTTTGGTTTTATTTAGAATACTTTTAGGGTGGAGTCAAGATAGCAGACTAGACATACGTCTCCTTAACTCACTCATAAAACTAAAGTGAGGATTAATAATTAAACATCTTCTAGACGGCCAGTGTACCCTAGGACATGGTGTAGGAATGTCATTTTGGACTATGGGTCACTGAACAGGAAATTTCTTCTCTTTCGCTGGCCCCCACCCTTGTTGAATGACCAGCTCTTGCGAATTGAAGGTAATTACTGGCTTTAACTTTTTTCCTTTTTGTTAGCCTGTGGCAGCAATTGGGATTAACTGGCAGCGAAGTTTTGCCACACTGTTGACATGATGAGCAGGTGAAATAGCCACACTTTGAGAGCCTGGCTCTGGATCTGAGCACCACAGCCCATCCACCCTGCTTTCTGAACCTCTGTAATTGATTTGGCTATTTCTCAGAAGGTGAGAGGGCCTCTGCAGGATGCCATTTGTCCAACTCAGAGCCAGAGCTACCCAAACGGAGGCCTCAGCAGGGGCTGATTCCCAGGCTAGGAGGCAGTGTCAGTCTCAGCAGTACTTCCACAAAAGAAAAGCTATGTTGAACACAGTTTACCCTTTGGGTAGGACCTGATACCTGATGACAGGATTGCTGCCTGCTGTCCATACTTTCAACTAGATCACAGCATCTAGAGATGGACATAGAGGTGCCTCTACTGCCAGCTGGAAAGAGAGGCTTGTACACCTGACAGCCTGACTATTTATGGAAGCTGTCAGATAGCTTTTACCTTTGAAAATAAGACTACGTAGAGAAATAACTGTGGTGCAGCCTGACAGCATCTCTTCCAATATTGACTGACCCACAATATAGGGTGAGTTGACAGTCTTCCAGTGACTCCATAGCTAGAGCCATGGCTTTGGCAGTCAGGAGGTGGAGTCTGTTATCACAGAGAATTCACTGGGCCCAGTTGCTGGAGTACATAGAATCAACTGGTGATCAACTTCTACCTCAGCTCCTATTAAGGCAACACCAGAGAAACTAAACAATCTCTAGATACCCAAAAGGCAAGAAACCTTGGCCTGACACTTAAGGAAAAATCCAACCATGGCTCTAGAAAGCTCCAAAAAGAAAGAAGCAAAGAACTTCGCAGATGAAGAAGTCTTCCTGAAACTTTTGGAAGTTGAGTACAAAAGAATTATATAGAGAGCCCTCCTAGACATTATACAAACTTTAGCAGACCAAAATGAAAAATTGAGCAAGCTGTTTGATCTAATGTAATGCCAGCATTCTGAAGTTCAACAGATCAATAACAAAATTAAAGAATCAGAAAACTCAACTCAATGCCAAGAGAACAGAATTCAACAAATGGAAAAAAGATTTTCTGACTTGGGAGACAGAACTACTGACACCAGCATTTTTGAGGAGAAATCAGAGAAAAGACACAAGAAAAGTGAAGAAGCATTAAGAAACATGTAGAACTCTATCAAGAACAATCTATGATTAATTGGAGTTCCTGAACAAGAAGGGAAACCTGAAAACACAGAGAGGATTGTTATTGACTTGTTGACAGACAACTTTCCAGAAGAGAACACAGATATCAAAGACACGTATTGATTGCCATACAATACAGACCCTAAAAGAAAGACTCCAAGACATATTATCATCAAGCTTAATAAAATGAAACATAAGCTGAAACTCTTAAAGGCAGTGAGACTCAAAGCAAAGCTAACATTCAGAGTCAGGCTTTCATCTGACTTCTCAGCTGAAACTGTGTTGGCAAGCAGGCAGTGGGGCGGCATATTCAAAGCCCTGAAGGAGAAGAACTTCCAACCAAGTGTTATATATCCTGCAAAGCTGTCTTTAAAACATGAAAATGAAATTAAGACATTTGCAGATAAATAGAAACTCAGAGATTTGTAAAAACCAAATCAAATCTGCAAGAAATATTGAAAGACGCTCTTGGCTCAGACGAAAAAAAAACATTAACTCTATATTTTAGTAGACAATACAGGACACATCATCCAGAAGCACACTCAGTTGCAGAAGGCACAAACTCCAACCAAAGCTATAATGCCAAAAGAAGTGGTCCAGTGATCATATCATAAAAATTATGATACCATCACATTAAAACAAGGGACATATTACAGTATAGTCCATTCGGATGGAGAGGAAGTTAACAAGATATTTAGAAGTTAAAATCAGGTTTAAACATACATTATTAAGGGGGATTACAGGTGTAGCTGCAAAGCACAATAAAGAAGAGACATATCAAAACAAGAAATGCAATACAGGAGTCTCAACAAACACATACCAACGCTGAAAAGGGTGAAAAATCAACCTATAAAGAAGAATGTACCAGAACAGAACAGTAAGAGCAACAGAGAAACATCATAGCAAATATAAATAAAGCAAATGATAGCACTAAAATCTACAATTACATAGAAGATAAATGGACTCAATGCTCCAGTAAAGAGACAAGAGACATCTTAGATCAAAAGACATGACCCGTTTATATTCTGCTCACAAGAAACTCACCTTAGACTTAAAAATATGAACAAACTGAAAATTAAAAGATGGAATAATATATGCCAAATTAACAATATACAAAGAAGAGCAAGTGTGGCAATACTAATCTCAGATAAAATAGATTATACTGTTTAAAAAAAAAAAAAAAAAGCTCAGTAAAGACAAAGAAGACCTTATTGCAACAATTAACCAACTAGACCTCATCAACATATACAGAACTTTCTATCCATCATGTTGAGTGAAACCAGTCAGTGGTACAAGGACACTGCTTTAAGGACTTGAAAACTGACTTGTACTGAAGAAAGAAGATCAATTTAACTGGATTTAACCATAACCTGGAAACTCTTCCAATCTTAATGCAATAGGTAGGGACAGAGTAGCAGGGAGAGGGCCCTGGGAACTATGCTTTCAGAGTATATCGAGGCCAGTTGGTATGACTAGCCTATTGCTAAGAGAATCCTATCCACCCCATATTGGTGAGTGGCATCTGGGGTCTTAAAAGCTAGCAAGCTGCCATCTGCGGTACACCAATTGGTCCCAACTCATCTGGAACAGATGATCACCAAGGACAAAAGTGACACAAGGAAAAGAGAACCCAAAAGCCAGTAAGACCCATGTGAATGGGTGACTAAATTGACATGTGACCACAAGAACCAGATGGTCCCTGGCCACTTTCAGAGACAGCCATGATAGGGCTCACAAAATTGAGTCCCAGTGGCAATATGAGAATAAGAAGGGGTGCATCCTGAGGACTCTACTAAAATGCCACAACTGATAGTCTGAAAGCTTAGGGGTTTCCATGGGAGCATAGTCCTTAGACCTGAAGCTGCCCCAAGCATAAATCATTACTGAGGTCAACTCCTCCGTCAGGAATGGATTGGACTTGGTGGCACAGAGTGAGCATACTACGTGTGCACTTTATGGTTCTATGTGTCTATAGAATGTTGCCCAACTGGCCTTTTACTAGAGGGGAGTGGAGAGGGTGGAGAAGAGGGGACACAGGATTGTTAAGGTGTTGTGACTTGTCTAGAACAGAAAGGAGAGTACTGTTACCAGGTAAGGAGAGCAGTAAGAGCTGCACATAGACAGGTATGCAAATTTAAACCAGACTGTACACTTTAACCTAATCACAAAAAATTAAAAAAAAAAGAATACTTTGAAGCTTTAGGCTGAGTCCATTTGTGCTGACTTCTCTGCTGTATGTAGTCTCTCCCTTCACCAAAAATCATTATCTATTATCTAGCTAGTAAATAGCCCTCTCCCTCTCACCTCCCCTTGTAACCATCACATTTGTTCTTTGGCAATTGACAAATTTCGCTCTACACAATGCTTCCAAGATTCTTCCACTTATAAAATACTTCCCAAATTCATCATTGTTCTTTATGATTGCAAAATATTTCCTTTTGTGAATACACCATAGATACTATAGTTTATCTTTTCTTCTTTTGATGGGCACATAGTTTGGTTCTGTCTTTTTGCTACTGTGAAATACACTATAGTGAACATCATTGTACATGTATTTGTTTGTTTGAGAGCTCTTGTTTATCTAGGATATATTCCAAGAAGTGGAATTGCAGGATGGCACGTTATTTGTATTTTTAACTTTTTCAAAGATAGATATCTAGTTTTGTCAATACTGTTTGCTAAAGAAACTTCTTTTCTCCAGTTTATAGACTTAGGGCTTCTATCAAATACCAACTGCTTATAGGTGGATTGATTTTATGTTTAGATTCTCAGTTCTGTCCCATAGGTGTACATGTCTGTTGTTGTACCAGTATCAGGCTGTTTTGACTATTGTGGCAGTGTAATAGGTTCTAAAATCAGCTAGCGTGAGGCTTCCTTTTACTTTGATCTACTTCTATAATTCTTTACCCCTACAGGACTGCTTCCCTTTTGTTATGAAGTTGATGATTTGTTTTTCCATGTAACTAAAAAATACAATTGGTATTTGCTTTGGGATTGCATTTCATCTATCGATCATTTTGGGTAGAACAGACATTTTCACAATGTTGAGTCTAAGGCAGGCTTCTCTATACACATAACAATCTTTTGTTTTTTTGTTGTAGTGTTCTACAGTTTTCTTTGTATAGATTTTTGCATCTCTTGTTAAATTTATTCCTAAGTATTTTATCTTCTTGAGGGCTATATTAAATAATATTGATTCAGTGATTTCCTCCTTGATTCTCTTTTTGTTGGTGTAGAGGAATTCATGTGATTTTTGTATGTTTACCTTGTATCCTAATGTTTTGCTGAACTCTTCTGTTAGTTCTAGTAGTTTCTTTTGTTTTATTGTGGACTCTAAGTTTTTCTATTTATAAAATCATATCATCTGCAAATAGAAATCCCTTTACTACTTCCCCATCAATTTTATTTTTTTTTCTAGCATGAGTACTCTGGTTAGTTCCTCTAGCAAAATGATGAATAAAAGTAATGACAAAGGGTATCCTTGGCTGGATTCCGTTCATGAGGGGAATGTTTTAGGACTCTTTCTGTTTAGAATGATGTTGGCTGTTGACTTTGCATAGATGTCCTGTATTTTGCTGAGAAATTTTCCTTCTTTTCCTATTTTTCTGGGAGTTTTTAACATGAATGGGTGTTGGACTTTGTCAAATCCATTTTCTGTGTCAGTTGAAAAAATAAAGTGATTTTTGTCTTTTGTTTTATTTGTATGTTTGTTTGCATTGATTGTTTTTCTAATGTTGAACCATCCCTGCACCTGGTCATGCTGAATTAGTAGTAGTAGTATAATTTTACAAGATGTTGTTGAATTCTATCAGCTAGAGTTTTGTTGAGGATTTTTGCATCTAAGTTCCTGAAAGATATTGGTCTGTAATTTTCCTTTTTTGTGCTGTCTTTACCTCATTTTGGTATCAAGATTATGCTGGCTTCCCAGAATAAGTCTGGAAGAATTCCATCTTTTTCTATGCTCTGAAGTAAATTTAGTGATAATAATGTTAACTGTTCTCTTAAAGTTTGGCAGAATTCTCCAGTGAAGCCATCTGGGCCAGGGCTTTTTTTAGTTAAGACTTTTTAAATTCCTTTTCCAATCTCTTTTTTTCTATAAGTTTTTTTTTTTTTATTTAGTTGTTCTACCTCTGTTTGTGTTAGTTTGCGTGCTTCTAGGAATTTGTCCATTTCTTCTAGGTTTTCTAATATGTTAAAGTACATCTTTTCATACTATTTTATTACAACTTTTTTTCATTTCAGTTTGTTCTGTTTTGACATAGGACATCTCACTTCTTAGTTGGGTTATTTGTTTCCTCTCCTTTTTTTCTTTTGTCACTTCAACCAGTGATTTATCAGTTTTGTCAATCTATTTAAAGAAAAAGTTTTTGTCATGTTAGCTCTTTCAGTTGAGTTTCTATTCCCTATTTCATTTAATTCTGCTCTAATTTTTATTATTTGTTTTCTTCTGGTGCCAAAGGTCTTGTTTTTTTTCCTGCTCTTTTTCTACTTCTTTGGGTTGTAGCATTTATGCTGTGGTTTGTTCCCTTTCTGCTTTTTGACTATGTACATTTATCGAAACAATTTGACTTCTGATCACTGCTTTTGCTGTGGGGTAGGCTTTCATTCTTATTTGTGTCTGTGAGTGTCTTAATTCCATCTTTGATTTCTTCTACTACCCAGTAGCTTTTGAGCAAGGCATTGTTCGCTTTCCATGTGCTTGATTTTTTTCTCCCTTATTTTGCTGCTATTGATTTCATACTTTCATGGCGTTATGGTCTGAAATGATGTTTTGCAGTACTTCAGAGTTTCAGATTCTGTTAAATTTTGCTTTATGACATAAAAAATAATCCTAGAAGCTAAAGCATATGAAGAAGAATAGGAAATCAAGATTGAAGGAAGACTTATTATCAAATTGCCTTATGCAGATGACACAATATTGCTTGCTGATTGTGAATAAAATTTGAAATACTTGCTGATGAAGATTAAAGCCCGCGTGGATTACACCTCAGCATCAAGAAATCAGAAATACTCACTACTGGACAAGTAAAGAAAAATATGATAAAAGGGAAAAGATTGAGGTTGTCCAGGATTTCATTTTACCTGGTTCCACAATGTCCCATGGAAGCAGGAGTCAAGAAATGAGAAGATGCATTGCACTGGGAAAATTTCTTTCAAAAGACCTTGTTAAAGTGTTTAAAAGTAAAGATGCCACCTTGAAGTCTCAGGTGTGACTGACTCAAGCCATAATGTTTTCAATAGCACAATATTCATGTGAAAGCTGGACAATGAATAAGGAAGACAGAAGAGGAACTGATATCTTTGAATTACAGTGTTTATGAAGAATATTAAATATACCATGGGCTACCAAAAGAACAAACTGATTTGTCCTGGAAGAAGTTCAACCAGAGTGATCCTTAGAAGCAAAGATGGTGATACTATATCTTATATACTTTGAACATGTTGTCAGGAGGGATCAACCTCTAGAGAAGGATATCATGCTCAGTAAAGTAGAGGGACACTGAAAACCACAAAGACTGACAACAAGATGGATTTATAAATTTGCTGCAACAATGAGCTTCAGCACATAAATGATTGTGGGAATGGAGCAGGACTGGACATTGTTTGGTTCTGTTGTACATGAGTCACTATATGGCATCACTATGAGTACAAATTGACTGGATGACACCTAACAACAGCACAATCCCCCAACTAATGTTTGCAAGAAGACTCTGCAACCTTTACTATGATAACTCTGTTATTCTCGATTCCAGGAATGTGTAGTCTATATCTTAAACTGCTTTTTTTTTTGTTTATTTTCACATAAAGGATGAAAGTAGGTGGGGCAATCACAAGCTATCACATGAAAAGTCAAATTTCTCTTTTATAAAACCAAGTTTCTAAGGATTAAACTCTTTCCAGATTCTATAGTGGATGCTGGGCTTTGGGGTCACAAACGAACCCGTACAAGTTTGATTTACCAAAATATCCACAAAGGAAGAACTCCAACTTTCCTCAGACATCCAGAGACTCCATATATATTTGTCTCAGAGAAAATGGATGGATAAATTAATAGAACTGTGTAGAATAAAACAGTGCAAAATAGGAAAACTGTGTATCACATGAAAACTGTGAAAACACTGCATATTCACAATTGATCTGGTAACATATAGACTGGCTGTGATTCATTCAAGTAACAAAACCAGAATCTGTTTTAGAAGAGGTTGACAATTCCTGAAGCCTTGTGTTTCAGCAATACCTTCAGAGCAGCCTGGACTTCTTTCTTCGATATTATTGGTTCTGACCACACAGTACCTCCTGAGATGGTTAGACATTAACAAATTCTTTTGATGCAGTGACTCTATTTATTCCTTCCATGTTCTTTTGATGCTTTCTAGTTATTCAATATTTTAGTCATACAATCCTTCAGCATTGCAACTCTAGGTTTGAATTATTTCTTCATTTCTTTCAGCTTGAGAAATAGAGAGCATGTTTTCCAACTCCAGTTCTTTGCACATTTTATTAAAATACTTTGTCTTTTGCTCGTGTTTGTTTTAGCTCTTTGACATCATCATTTGTTCCATTTTCTTTAGCTACTCTACATTTAAATAAAGTTGAAATACTTTCTTGCATCTAGTTGGGTCTTCTGTTTCTTTCCTGTCTTTTTAACGATCTCTTACCTTCTTTATGTATCACTGCCTCCAACAGTTTATCTGGTATTTGTTTGCCAGTGTTCAATGCATCAAGCCTATCCTTGATATCATTTCTCAATTTACTTTAGATATACTAAAGGTTACTCTTTTGCTCTTATGGACCTATTTTAATGTTCTTTAGCTTCAACCTGAACACGTGTATGAACAATTGATGGTCAGTGCCACATTCAGCCTCTGGCCTTATTCTAACTAATGACATTAAGCTTTTCTATCATCTCTTACAACAAACATAGTCAATTTGACTCCTGTGTCTTCCATCTAGTGAGATCAACTTGTATAGTCATCATTTATGTTTTTGAAAAAGAAAAAGGCATTTGCAGTGAATAAGCAAGACGTCTTGCAACATCCCATCATGGCAACTCTGGCATTATTTCTACTACCAAGCCCATATTTTCCAACTACCAATCATTCTTTATTTCCAACTTTCTCATTCCAATCACCACCAATCATCAATGCATCTTAATTGCAAGTTTGATCAATTTCTGATTGCAAATTTTGGTAAAAAAAATCTTCACATTTTTTGTGCTTGGTGGTTGGTGTACAAATGTGAATAATAACTATATTAACTAGTCTTCCTTCTAGATATATCAATATTACCTTACCAACGAAAGCATTGTATCTCAGGCTGAAAGCTTATTTTTGATTAGAAATGTGTTTGTTATTCATCCTCAGTTTTTCATTCCCAGTATAGTAGATTACATGACTTTCTAATTCAAAATGGCCAATATGAGTCCATCTCAGCTCACTGATACATAGGACATAGATGCTTTGGTGTTTGATTTTATTTTTGAGACCTTTTGATTTTCCTATATTTGTACGTTCTACAACCTACTTTTGGATTATTGGTAGATTTTTCAGCTGTTGCGTCTCATTTTGCATTGTGCCACATCAGTACATGAAGATCTGATAAACTATACCCCATCCATGTCATTAATATTGACTGTTTTTGAGAAAGCAGCATATTCTGACTTGAAAGGCTTATCTTTGGGCAGTACATCAGAAAATGTTCTGCTACTATCAGTAAGATTTTCTCTCACCTTTTTCCCCCTCCCCCTTTTAAAAAGCAGATTGTCATGTTCTTATTCCCAGTATGTCTCAGGCTGGAAGTTACACTGAAGCCTGCCCACCAAGGGTGTCTCTGTTGGTATTTGAAATGCTAGTGGCACAACTTCCAGCATCACAGTATCAAGCAGCAATCACAGTACAACAAACAGATGAATGGTGGAGAGAGCACTTGTATGGTTTCATATACTCACTGGCTTTTAAGGGACAGGAGCTCACCAATCTAACATTCATCAACTTGTTGCCTTGGCATTGCAACACCAAGAAACCAAAAACTGATATAAAAACAATGAAAAAGGATAAGTCAGAACAAAAAGAACAATTGATCACAGGAAGAGAGCTCTTACAAGGAAAAGGTTACCAGCAGAACAGAAAAGTAAAAGGAGTAAGGAGACAATGTGAATTGTTGCATGTAAAAGAGGTTTGTAACAAAAAATAATGAAGAACAAAAACAGGCATTAATTGTTACCTAATTCAATCAAGCCATCCCAAACCCACTGCCTTGGAGTCTATTCCAACTTACAGGTACCCTGTAGGACAGAGTAGAAATGCCCACAGGGCTTCCAAGGGTGCAAACAGACTGCCATATCTTTCTCATAGAGCAGCTTGTGACTTCCAATCACCAGCCTTTCAGTTAGCGGCCAAGTATTTTATTACTGCACCACTAGAACAAGAATAAATACCAGTGGGGAACAAATTAAGGCCATATAAGATCAACAGAGTATAAATGTAAAAACACAAAAGAAATCATCAATGAGTGAAAGATTACAAAATTAAAAATGACACCATGGATACAGAAGATGTGGAGATGTAACATTTGAGGATCATACTTTTAAGAGAAGAAGAGAAAATGAATGCTGAAGAACTACTAATGAAATAGAATATAAATTGTAGAATAAAACAGAAGTATACGTCTACCTGAGTGCATGAGTTGAAAGTTTTTAAGTAGTACTGGAAAGAAAAACATATATTTGAAGATATTAATTTTTAAAAAGTATAATAACTGGTTGTATACAGCCTCCAACCAATGGGAAAGATGCTAACAAAAACTGTGAAATCACTTTACTTGTACATAAGGGATGCATGGGATTAAAGTTATCTTATTACAACTTTTGAGCTCACACAAGAATATACACACTAGGAGCTGCTTAGAAAATATATATTGACTGCACATCATCTGCTTCATCTATAATAAACAATTAAGGGTGGAATAGAGTAAAATATTATTTATAGGTTAGTAGGAAGGCTATAGCACCAAAAACATTCAGCAGTTCAAGATATCACCCTTTTGTCAGGGGAGAAAAATATTCTAAACAAAGAAAAGTGTTCTTTGCAGAACTTTTGAGAGACTTTAACATTCAAACTTGGATAATGAAAATTCAAGAAGCATACAAGAATTGAGTATTGCATTTCAGAGGAGTATCTGGTGGCACAGTAGTTAAAGTACTCATAACTTAAGAAAAAGTTCAAGTTTGCCAGCCAAGTGCCGTCAAGTTGGATAGAGTTGCCATATTGAAGGATTCCATGGACACAATACTGAACCACACAAAAGCATCATAAGAAGATAGACGGGCTTCACAGACATATCCTGTCTAAAATAATTGGTTGATGTTCACCCATTTCAGGATGTTGACTATGGCCAAGAACCGATTGCACTGAAGGAAGAAATTCAAGCAACACTGAAGGCATTGGTAAAAAATAAAACTACAGGAACTAATAGAAAACCAGTTGAGCTGTTTCAACAAACAGAAGCAACTATGGAAGAGCTCTCATTTATGCCAAGACATTTGAAATTTGACCAAATAACTGTAAAGGCTACACATTTGTGCTTATTCTAAGGAAAGATTATTTAGCAGAATGTATAAATTATTGAACAATATTATTAATATTAAATCTAAGTAAAAGTTTGTTGAAATAATTCAATTACGTTTATAGTATAACATTGATAGGGAACTGCCAGAAATTCTTCAGTGCTTTGTGCATGAGAAATGTTGAGCACGTCATTTTGGCTTTCTAACTCAAGCTTTTTGCACATTTTGTTGTAAATTACTTGGTGACACTTGGCTTGGCTACTTAAGCTTCCCCTTTAATATCTTGGCATTTAACTCTTTTACTTCATAATTTCTTCGTTTACTTGGGCTACTCTGTGTTCAAGAGCAGGTTTTAGCATCTCTTCTGACACATTGTGGTCTTTTAATTCTTTGCTGTCTTTTTTAGAGACCTTTTGCTTTCTTCATGTATGATGTGCTTGATGTCACCCCCCAACCCTTCTGTTATTTGGTCATTACATGTTAATATGTGGCAAGTCTATTTTGAGCTAGTCTCTAAATTCAGGTGGGATACATTCAAGATCATATTGGTTTTAATTTTCTTCAACTTGAACTTGCTTAGAAGCAACTGATGGTCTGTGCCACAGTCAATCCCTAGATTTGATCTATATGATTACCAGCCAGCCAATATGATGACATTGAGCTTTAATATCAACCCTTTCTACTAAAAAACTCAAACCAAACCCACTGACTTTGATTTGGACTTATAGCAACCTTATATTACAGAACAGAACTGCTCTGTAGATATAGTTTCCAAGGAGTGTCTGGAGGATTCCACTGCTGACCTTTCGGTTAACATATGTAGCACTTAACACATCAGCAGGGTTTTCACCACTTTCTAAGAGGTAGTCAGTTTGATTCCTGTGTATTCCATCCAGTGTACTCCCAGTGTGTACTCACTTTTTATGTTTTTGAAAAAAATAGTATTTGCAATGAATAAGTCATTGTCTTTGCAAAATTTGTTCACACTTTTAATCAGCTCTGTTAACCAGCAAACCAACACAGATATTTAATTTGGAGAAACCTGGCTATAGATTTGTGATGGTTAATTCTGCGTAACTAATTGAATAGGCAGTAGGTCCCATATGTTTTGCCAAACACTAGAAGTTGCTGTAATGGAGTAGTTACATACAATTAAATCATTTGGCAGTGGGTAGAACAAACTACCATCCATAATATACTGTAAACATTTCCATAATTGTATCCAATATAATCAAATCACTCAGTTTAGTTGAAGTCATACAAATATATAGTGGCTCCTACTCCTAGGCACTTGGCTTGTGGCTACTCCTAATCATTTCTGCATTTTAAAAACACCAGAATAGACAGAGAGTCTTACAGTTAGGTTCACAAACTCATTGTAGAAAAAGTGCTACATACCTCATTGCTGAATATCACTACAGTCACCTTCAAAGTACTCCCCTTGGGAAGCTACACACCGATGCCAATGGCTAGTTAACTGTTCAAAGCAATTTTGGAACTCTTTTTCTGGTATGGCTTTCAGAGTTGTCATTGTATTACTCTTGATGTCCTGAATGCTGTCAAAATATCTTCCTTTCAACATTTCCTTTACCTTTGGGTAAAGGAAAAAGTTGGTGGGGGCCAGATCAACAGAGGAAGGCAGATATTTCAATACAGTTATTTGTTTACTTGCTGAAAACTTCCTCACAGACAGTGAGTTGGTACCTTGTCACGGTGCAAGAGCCATGAGACGTTGGCAAAAAGTTCAGGTTGTTTTGGTCTAACTTTCTCATGCAGGCTTTTAATCACTTCCAAATAGTAAACTTGGTTAACTGTTTGTCCAGCTGGTGCAAATTCATAATGAATAATTCATATGATATCAAAGAAAGTTAGCAACATTGGTATGCCTCTCAATTTGGACTGATGCAACATTTCTGGTTGTGGAGAATTGGTTGACTTTCACTGTGCACTTTGACACTATGTTTCAGTGTCATAACTGTACACTCATGTTTCATGATCAGTGATAACATGGTCCAAAACATCATCTTGCCTCTTCAAAAGGTCTTGGCAAACTTAGACTCTCTTTTGCTTTTGTTCATCAGTGAGCTCCTTTGGGACCATTTTGCACACATCTTTCTCATGCCATGATTTTCAGTTAAGATTTTTCTGTTTCTCTGTCAGTGTATGTTTGATCTGCTATGCTTTTCACTGTCAGCTTACTGTCTTGATGCACAATTCAACAAGTTTTTGTCATTTCTGCTCATTACTGGCAGCCCTACACTCTCTTCTTCTGTGATGCTTTTTCTCCCCTCGGAAAAACATTTACTATGTTTGTACACTTCTATTTTCTTTAAGATATTATCCCCATAAATTTGGACAAAAATGTCTTTGATTTCACTTCCACCGCTGCCCAATTTAGAAAGAAAGTTAATGTTTGTTCTTTGCTCTAATACAAGCTCCAACATTCTCTCAATGGCACAAGAAAACACTCAACAACAATAATGAAAGCCATTCAGCAAGACACCACCATATGTTGACACAAACATAGCTGTGAGATACTGGTTATGACACTTTATTGAGTTGTTGTACGGTACTGTCAACTTAATCACACAGTAGAAAGTTCGCAAAAGTAATTGCCAGACCTCATAGCATGGGGGAAGACAGTTTGCATGTGAGCATTATTTACAAGTCAACAAATTAAAAAGCCATCCTGGCTAACATTCTTCTTTAAATTTGTAGCCTCTGGAACTGTGAGAAATAACTTTCTATTCATTAAAGATACCATCACGTGGTATTTGTGTTACAGAAACACTAGGTAACAGTCTTAGTTATCTCATACCACAAGCAGGCATCTAGAACAAGCAGAAATTTGTTCCCTCACCATTTAGGAAGCTAGTAGTCTGAAATTAGGGTGCTTGGCTATAGCCGTAGGCTTTCTCTCTGTGTCAACTCTGTAGGAAATTTCTTGTTTCTTCTGAGCATCTGCTCCTGGACAATGTTCTTGGTATCTCTCTTCACTCATTCCTACTTTTTCAGTTTGCTTGTTGAATCTCTTTTATATCTCAAAAGAGATTACTCAAAATTTACTCTACAGTAATATTACCTCATTTACATAGCAAACACAACTCATTCCCAAATGAGATTGATAGAGACTGGTAATTGTAACACATATTTGGAGTGAACTTAATCCTATCTATGAGCTGGAATTGACTTGACACAATGGATTTAGTGTTCTGATTTAATTCAACCTATAACAAGTAACTAAGACAAGGTTCTTAGGGGATGTGTTACAAACGTGTCTAATATAGCTAACCTATAACATGAAATTATAAGGATAATTTTTGAAAATTAACTAAAGAATACACACCACCTAATATATGTCATTAGCAACATGTTGAAATAGCATGGAGGCTAACATGAAATAAAATTCAGTAATTGTGATAATGATCTCAAAAAACTTTTAGACATGAATAGATCTGTGAATGCATAGTACTGAATACAAATGAAGAGAATAAAGCCTAACAAAATATTATTTAATTACTATGCATAGTTTATATATATATGTATATTTAATACAAGTAAGTATTTTAGGGTCTATAAGTGGGAAAGGAGAAGAGTGGAAGTAATAAACAAAGAAGAACAAGGAAATTATTTGAATAAGCCTAAGGGAAGAAAAGGCCAAGAAAGAAGAAAGCAATGGGACAGAGAGGTTCTTAGAGATAAACTTATTTGAATGGTTAACCCAACTCAATTCATGACTGAAGGTGAAAAAATACTTAAAAAAAAAAAAAAATCAGTTGCTATATCTAGTTACTCTGATGTGCTGGGTGCCTGGAATAAAATGATTACTTTTTGTCTTTAAATGGTCAGATACGGAAGGTTATGCAATTTAAGAGCAAAAATAGTAAACTAGTCTACAGAAGTTACAGTAACCTTCATAACTGGCAAAGTATTCCAGTGTTGCCTAAAGAATATAAGATTTTTTTGGAAGAAAGTATGGATGTGGAGCGGCACTTTAATCACATCTCCATGACACTACTAAACAGAACTTCAGAATGTTACAACTTACTGTCAATTTTCCAACCAGAAATCTTGACATTGACTTGTCTTTCATTAAAATCCACTCTGGCTGATGTTTTAGAGCCCATGCTTAGCTTGTATATAAGTACGGTTACACACAAGAGAGGGCTACCCTTTAATAAGCATTACCTTTCCATTGTAAATATATAAGAATATTTTCTGAATTTCTCATGGCTGTTTATACATTCTGTTGCTTACATGTGAAAAGTATTTAATGGTTGACATTAATATGATTAATAAGATTAAGCACCACAGTAGATCAGTCTTTGTCTTCATCATCTTGTGCTGCCATAACAGAAATACCACAAGTAGATTAATTTAAAGAGAGAAATTTTATTATGTTACAGTCCTGTAGGCTACAAGCCCAAGTTCAGGGCATCCAGAGGAATTCTTTCTCTGTTGGAGCTGGAGGAAGGTCTTTGTCATCTGCCAATCTTCACCTGGTCTGGGAGCCTCTGAGGCACAGGTACACCGTGGACATGCTCTGCTTCTGGCACTACCTTTTGGTAGTATGAGGTCCCCAACTCTCTGCTCTCTTCCTCTCCTCCCTTCCCCACCTCCTATCCTTCCCTTTCCTCTTTACTTTTCCTTTTCATCCAAAGATCTTGCACCTTGAGTCTGGCCCTGTCAACACAACTGCAGCCCATCTTCCCTCATTAACATCACAGTGGCAGGGTTTACTGCAACCAAGGATATCATACAGTAATAGTGACCACAGCCTAACCAAATGACTGCACATATTTCAGGGGGACACAGTTCAATCCATGACAGTCTGATTTAATACTATTTAAATCAAATGCTACTTACCTTCTCAGTTAAATTGTTGTTATGTTTTCTTTTTTGAGAGACAGAAGATTAAAAAAAGAAAAACAATGCCCGTGGAAGCAGAAGTCAGGAAATTAAGACTCAATGCACTGGGAAAATTTGCTGCAAAAGACCTCTTTCAAGTACTGAAAAGTGAAGATGTCACCCTGTAGGCTAAGGAGAGCCTGACCCAAGCCATGTTATTTTCAGTCTCTTCATACGCATGCAAAAGCTGAACAAAGAACAAGGAAGACAAAGAAGAAGTGATGCTTTTGAATGAGGGTGTTGGAGAAGAATGTGTACCGTACCATGGACCACCAAAAGAATAAACAAATGTGTTTTGGAAGAAGTACAATCAGAGTGCTCCTTGGAAGCAGAGATGGCAAGAGTGTGTCTTACATATTTTGGACATGTTTTCAGGAAGGATCAGTCCCTGGAGAAGGATATCATACTTGGTAGAGTTGGGGGGTCAGCAAAAAAGAGGAAGACCCTCAAGAAGATGGATTGACACCAGTGGTTGCAATCACGAACTTAAGCATCAAAATGATTGTGGACATGGCACAAGACCGGGCAGTGTTTCGTTCTGTTGTTCATAGCGTCTCTGTGAGTTGTAACTGATGTGATGGCACCTAACAGCAACATGTTTTCTCAGGAGTCTTAGTGGTATGGTGGTTAAAACATTCAACTGATAACAAAAAGGTTGAAAGTTCAAATCCTTTGACTGTTCCCTGGTAGGAAGACGTGGCATTCTGCTTCCTTAAGGATTTACAGTCTTGAAAAATCTGTGAGACATTTCTAGTCTATCCTGTAACCAAATAGCCAATCCACTGCCATCAAGTCAGGTCCTACTCATAGTGACCCTAGAGGTCAGAGTAGAGCTGCCCCATAGAGTTTTCAAGGAGCACCTAGAGGTTTTGAACTGTCAACTTTTGGTTAACAGATGTAGTGCTTAACCCACCATGCCACCAGGGTTTCCTATAGGTTTACTATATTTTCTTGAATTAGCATATATTATGTATATGTACCTCATAAATGGAAGAACCATTCATGAGGTACTTCGCTTTGGCAAATGGAAGAACCATTTCTATCAGAACTTTCCCTTAAGTTTAATATGTGATCTAATATCAAAATTGGTGTAATTATTCACTTGGTTGTGTCTAAAAAAGACCGATAAGTTAAATTTAAAAGCATGTGTACCACACTTGTTTCTGGAAACAGCCTGTTTCCAGTAATTAGACACAGACTTAGATTTTTAAGAATATTAAATTTCAATATTTTTCTATAATTTGGATCCCTTCAAGCTGGGCAAATATCTCACTTTAACAGAATTGCTTTTGGAATATACAGAAGTGCTGGAATTAACAAAAGTTATGTTTATAGACAAGTATAGTTGAACACAAATGCAGTTAGAATAAGGTCACAACCACTGATTTTCTGGAAGAAAACTCCACTTGCCAATAACTGTCATGTTAATATTAATATACTCCTATTCACTTAGCCTGCATTAAAAATGCCAACATTGATGGTAATAATAATAAACAACTATTAGTCTCTGCAGGTAAATATTGTTTGCATTGCATATCCTAGATAGGCATACTAGGCAGCATAACAGTTTTGGTAATTCTGTCAACATTAGTCAAAACAACAACAACAAAATTGGAGACTGATAGAAGTCCTGCTTTTTGATATAGCTGTTTATAGTTTCACTTCTCTGGCTGCTGGTATCCACTTGGTAATCCTACTGCCAGAGTTAACTAAATTGCATTGCCCTCAGGGGTGTATTTTTATTTTGATTGTTCCTTCACCCTGAAAAGCTAACTTTGAAGAATTTGAATAACAACACGACCCCTCAAGCCCAGGGATATATCCCATGGTGATGACAGGAAGAAAATAGATTTTTTTGGTTATTTTTTTAAATAGCATTTCCTATTTTCAAGGAAATCTTGAGTTCTGATCACTTCAGATCCTGTTGCTGTTCATATTCAGAGATACAATGCCATAGATTTGTAGTGTTGTAATCTAGGCATTCCCACGAGGCTGTAACCAGCATCAAACTCCATAACTAGCTGATCATATGGCACATTTTTTAGACTTGAAAGATAGGAAATCATCCTTTTTTTACTGAGCATTACCAACTGGTATCATGCAAAATCTACTCTTGCAGTGTCAAACATAGATAGCTTATATTTAATTTGATTTAAAGAAGAGAATTGCATACTATACTCATTAAGTCATCATGCAGGTCTTTGAAGAAGTACTACGTTTTGAGGTGCTGTAACTAGTGGGCCAACCAAGCATAGCATGAAATAAACATGCAAATGGCAAACAGAAATCTGTTAATTTGCGTGAAAAGTTGAAGTTAAAACAAAACAAGAGGATGAAAGCAGTTAGTTTGTGCTACTGCAGCACTGAATCCGCAATTTAGATCCTAGGGGAGTGACAAACCAGTCATTTAATGCTATGTCAACACATGTATCTTGTCTTTCATTAGTAAACTCTCCTGCTGGCTCCTACGCTGTCAGAAGTAGACCACCTACTGAAACTCATAGAGGTGTGGAAACTGGAAAGGTTTAATAATTCTGTTTGTTTAACTTTCTTCCTTACCCTGCCTCCAAGCAGTTTTTATTTTTCTCATTGCTTTTAGAACCAGTGCACATCAGCTTCATTTATGAAGTAAATGTTTAAAATGTTTATGATTCAAATGACCTACTTTCCTCTTAATTCCTCAGTTCACTTTGACTATCTTAGCCAACTGAGGGTTACATTTGCCCGTAAATTACCCACGCTTTATCTCCGCACACAGTCTGCCCACATCATCTGTGAATAGATAACCATAAAAAATAAATGGGGAGGAAAGACGACAGCATCCATCTCCCTTTCTTTCTGAAAAGTGTTCTACTGAGATCTTGGTTAATGACCTAAGCAGTATTAATAGATCCAGAGTATTTTCCACCCCTCCATTCCATCCCTGCAACTGCAAACCTGCTCAAGTAAACTGCTGCCTGCTTTTTAAATGGCATTGTTTACAAGCAGCTGATGAGTATATAATTTTTAAATGATTTCATAGAAAATCAAGACTATCATGCACTATTCCTGGAAATGCAAAGTTAACTAGGTAAAGAATTTTCACAGACAGCGTAATTTCTTCAGGACTTCCTGAATACAGCCAAGAGTCATAGAAAAGCTGTCCCACTTTCCCATTTTAAATAATGAGGCTATATTTAATGTATGAAATGTTATGCCACCTGTAAAATTAATTAGTGGGATTATTTTGCAATAATAAATTATTGTGCAGTTTTATACCAAGAACCAGTACATTTAAACGTAAAAACAGCCACGGTCCTGCTTCGTTCATATCTTCAACAGTGGTACCTATGAGTTAAACTTTTAAACATCTATTTTAATCAAACATGATATTTTCCTTTAAATTGTTGATCCCTTTTCTTATAATACAATCTTTATAATTAGTTTTGCTCTTGTCTTCTTAGAATTGCCTCAAAATTCTGTAGCTCTTTTTGTTTACCAGGTTGTTGTTTTTAGAATGAACAAATTAGGGTACCGTGGCTTAATAAAAAGCATTCCAATGAAGGAAGGAATAGCAGACAATATATGTACAATGTATGTACACACATTTATTCATCATGAAAACTGAAGTTTTTCATAAAAATACTTTATTAAAAACTGTGTAAATTCATTAAAAGAAACAGTGCAATTATTTAAGACATTACATTGCAAAGTTCATCATAAAATTTTGTTTTGCTTCGACCCACAGTCAACATGAAATCAGCAGTCAAGAAATCAATAACTGCATTGAACTTGGCAAACTGGCTGCAAAAGACCTCTTTCAATTGTTAAAAAACAAAGATGTCACTTTGAGGACTAAGATGCACGTGACCTAAGCCATGATGTTGTCAATACCTTGTATGCATGGAAAAGCTGGACAATAAATAAGCAAGACAAAAGGAGAACTGATACTTCTGAATTATTGTGCTGGTGACAAATATTGAATATACCACAGACGGCCAAAGGAATGAACAAGTTGGTCTTGGAAGAAATGCAACCAGAATCCTCCTCAGAAGAAAGGATGGGAAGATAAATCTCACATACTTTGGACTTGTCCGCAGGAATCAGACCCTGGAAAAGGACGTCGTGTTTGGCAAGGTAAAAGGTCTGTGAAGAAGAGGAAGATCTTCAGTAAAATGAACTGACACAACGTCTGCATCAGGGGACTCAAGCACAGCAACAGCTGGAAAGGTGGCACAGGGCCGTGGGGTGTTTTGTGCTGTTATGGACGAGAATGCTGTGAGTCAGAACCAAACTGACAGCACCCAGTAACGATAACAATTGTACAATGAAATTTAACCTTATTTAGCTAGGAAAAAGAATGTTTCTGAATTTCAAACTTTTAAATAAAAGCCAAGTGCCGTCGAGTGGAGAACTATTTTTATTTGAGTAATTAAACATTGAATTTGTATTTTCCAAAATGGCTTTTGGCTTATTCAGTTCAAAACTATTACTAATTTTGATTTATTGGAATTTAACTTCAAGATTTGCATGTAAATTTCTAAAAAAAAGTTGTTGTTTTTTTTTTTTTAATTTGAATGAAAAAGTTGAAAAAAATTATCTGTACCTCTCAGGAAGGTACATACTTACAAAAGGCTTAGAAATATTTCCTTTAAAAAAAAGTCCCTGTACCTCCCAAGGTTTTGCCTAGTTTCTTATATTTTAGAAATTAAGAAGCTATATTTATAATCAAATTCTGTAGCTCGTAAAGAAATGATCAGTATCTCCACTAAACTACTATTTCTAAAATGTATTCCATGCAATTTCCATCCCTTAGAGATAGCTTTTAATCCATGATACTTAACATATGTGAGATTGTTCACCTGTAAATCTCAATTAACTTTTTACCATAAACTAACTCTTTCTAAAAAGCTGTATCTTAGTAATTTTTTAAAATCACAGCTTTTCATCACATTCCAATTTTACAGAGTTTAGCCATATACTGTTTCAAGCACTGCTTGTTTGTTTTTCTGCTTGATTTTAGCGGAGAAATTTGAGGCTTTGTCTTTTCCTTCTGTCTGTGGTTCTTAAATTGATTTTATATCTCCCATAGGAAACATAATGTATGATATTATGAAGACAAAGCTTTAAGGTAAGTCTATTTCTTCTCAAGAATAAAATGAATGTGTGTATGTGTTTAAGACTACATTCCCTAAACATAATGAGAAGCATCTGATATTCAAAATACCTTAAAACAGTTGTGATCAGAAGATGTGTCCAAATCCAGCCAGGAGTTATCTTGGAGAACCACAACTCGATTTCTCACTTAATATATCTGGTTTGGGTTGACTAGCAGATATCCATAATAGAGCATTAACAAACACTGTAATTTGCTAGGGTCAGCCAGGTTTGGAGCTTTGAGACTGAAAGTCTTCTTAAATTACACTATCAGCTTTCGAAACTTCATTAGATTTAACCCATTTAGGCGCCACTGACTTCTCGGAATCCACAATAGAACCCTAATCAGAAAACCGCAGAGCAGCCAGTCTTCTGCTATCAGAAACCTCGATACAAATTTGTGTATTAATATTTCAGAACGTTTGTAGGAACAGAAACTCCCTGCTGAGCACTACAAACAGACAGGATACAGTTACACTCAGTCGACACGGCTGGAGCAGCTGACTGGCCCCTGTCTGTCTCTGGACTTGGCGAGTGGAGAGAGAAGAAGAAGAAAATGAAATGAATGCCTTTCTTTGATTTATGATTAATAAATTTCCATAATCGGAGACTCAGATAACCAGTAAATAGAAGAACATAAGGTTACAGCAAAATGAGCATTTTATTCTGTAATATGGCAGAGACCTACTGAAACAATGCTACTTTGATTTTTCAGGAGAATAAGTTTTAGAAGTTTTAGTTCTAGCTAACATTCTTGAAAGTATCTAATTTCATTTTTACCACGTCTTATGAGCAAATAAAATCTCAGAGATAATCCACAAAGTGGTGAAGTCGAAAATCTTTTATAGCTTAAAGACAGTAAGTTTATAAATAAAAACACAGTTATGGTCCATGAAAATTTTAATGATTTTTAGAAATACATGCAATAAACAGAAATGAAATTTCTATGAGAAAAAGCACAGACCAACGTTCACAGAAATAAAGCTAAATTTCATTTTTTACTTGATAAAATGAGACAATACGAATTTAAAGTACGATTCTCTATAAACATATAGGCTTTGTGTATCTATATCCATATATATATTAAAAATTATATACAAGAGATCTGTTTGTATGTAATGGGGAACTGTTACTAAATTTATCCATTTTAAAATGACACAGCTACCCTCGGGATAAATTTTTTCAAGATCTTCAAAAGAGTTAAGATTGTAAAATCATACTAGCATAAATTATGAACTATTCTTTTTAAATTGAAATTTCAAACTTACATTATCTTAAATATGTTACAACGAAGCTTTACTCTTTCAGCTCTCTTTAAACAAACAAATGATTAGGGCAGGCATATTTTCCATACTATGTAAATTCCAACATGGTATTTTATTTGATATGTGTGATTAGAAATGGAGGGTAAAATATATCTATTTATTGTATTATATACACCATAGGTATTCACTGATGATTTATTAATATATAGAAGTATAGTTTTTCTTTCCAAATGATAGCACATACACAGCACCAGGAATAAGGATAGTACTAACTTTGCCATTAGCTGCACATGACGAATCAAAAAGTTGGTAAGTTTCTTAGCTTTAATGTATACTTAAATATAAAATCCTTCAAAACTTTGCTATTCTATGATGACATCAGAATTTTTATATGTACACACACCCCCAACAAATTATAAATATTTTTATTTTCTACTGACATTAAAATTTCTCCAAATATGGTTCATATTAGAGTTTACAGCTAATTAATTTTAGAATGTAATGATATAGGGAAGAATATAAACATATGATAATCTTTAGCAGCTCAGATTTCAAAGGGCTATTTTGAATTGTTTTAATTCATCCGTTTGTAGAAGCTACCCACTACCTAGCTAATGAAGTGAGACGTAGACTGTTCTTGGGTACACTGTGACTCACTCTGCACTTTTGGTCTGGCTGATAATGCTACACTTTAAGTGTAGTGAATAATGTCTTCATTGTGCAAACAGGAAATTAAATAAAATTACACATCTATAGTTTTATTTTGGCTTCTTCTCCCAAGTGCGTTTCAGCCTTGTGTTCTAGTGTTTTAATCATCAAAATAAAAGTTGTTCCTCACTTATTTTTATTTCACATAGAGGGAATACTCCATCAGTCTGTTTTCCTTTGTCATCTTTTTAAATCTTAAATGCTTTAAAAAATGTATAATGTATGTAATGATAGCAAAAAAAAAGTTAAATGAACATTTGTGACTTGTCCAAGAATTAGAACACAACCAGTAACTGAATATATCCCTCTGCCTATTTCATCTCCCTTCCTTTGTACAGCATTTCCTAAAAATATACATTATCCCCAATTTTCTATTAAGAATCATCTTGTTTTTTGTTTTCAAAGTTAGCTTTGTAAAATATATATGGATTGTTGAGAAGTTATTGTTGTTGTTAGCTGCCATTGAGTCTGCCCCCTACTGGTAGTGACCTGATGTACAACTAGATCAAACCTTGTGTCCATACAGTTTTCAATGGCTTATTGCTAAAATTAGACTGTCAGGCCTTTCTTCCAAGTCTACTGTACTATATATTGCTCAATTTTTCATGTTTTGTGCTTTATAAAAAAATGTTCTTATTGTATGTGTTATCTTGGGTGCTTCGTTTTTAAACTCAATATTATTTTTCAATACAGTTCTTTGACACATGCACTAAAATGCCCATTGCTGTTGAGTGGATTTCAATTCATATTCTGTCTTATGATAGAATAGAACTCCCCCATAGGTTTTCCAAAAAAATAGCTAGTGGGTTTGAACCGCCAAGCTTTTGTTTAGAAACCTGAACTCTTAACCACAGTGCTACAGGGCTCCCTATACAGTGGTACTTTGATTATTCTCATTGATCAATAATATTTCTTCAAGTGATTATCCAGCAATATCTATTGATCAGCTAAGGAGGGTAACAGCATCAGGTGAGGAGGGTAATGACATCAGGTAAAGAGTGTAACAGCATCGGGTAAGGCAGATAACCACCTCAGGAAAGGAGGCTAACAGTGCTAAGTAAAGAGGGTAACGGGATTAGGTAAGCAGAGTAATAGAAACAGGTAAGCTGGGTAACACCATCAGGTAAGTGGGGTAACCCCATAAGGTAAGCAGGGCAATGCATCAGGTAAGGACAGCAAAGCTAAAGTGAGCAGCCCCCACTTGTCTGTCAGTGGAGGCTTACTTGTTGTGATGCAGGAAGCTATGCCACAAGCATTTAGGTACCAGCAGGTTCAACCGTGGTAGACAAGCTTCAACTGAGCTTCCAGACTAAGACAGACTAGGAAGAAGGACCCAGGAGTCTACTTTTTTTAAGGATCTAGCCAGAGAAATCCTTTTGAATAGCAGCCAAACATTGTCAGATATGGTGCCCGAAAGTGAGCCCCCCAACTTGGAAGGCACTTGGAAGACCACTGGGGAAGAGCTGCCTCCTCAAAGTAGAGTTGACCTTAATGATGTGTACGGAGTAAGGCCTCCGGGATGTTCGTTTGTTGATGTGGTATGACTCAAAATGAGAAGAAACAGCTGCAAACATCCATTAATAATTGGGACATGGACTGTATGAAGTATAAATCTAGGAAAATTGGAAATCGTCAAAAATGAAACAGAACACATAAACATTGGCATCCTAAACATTAGTGTGCTGAAATAGACAGGCTTGGGCCATTGTGAATCTGACCATCATATAGTCTACAATGCAAAACTGTACAGTCTACTACACAAAAATTGAAGAGGAACGGTACTGCATTCATCATCAAAAAGAACATCTCAAGATCCGTCTTGAAGTACAATGCTGTTGTTGGTGATAGGATAATATCCATATGACTACAAGGAAGGCCAGTTATGACTATTATTCAAATTTATGCACTAAACATTAAGGCCAAAGATGAAGAGATTGAAGATTTTTACCAGCTTCTGCAGTTTGAAATTGATTGAACATGCAATCAGTATACATTGACAATTACTGGTGACTGGAATGTAAAAGATGGAAACAAAGAAGAAGGATCAGTAGTTGGAAAATATGGCCTTGGTGATAGAAATCATGCTGGAGATCGCATGTTAGAATTTTGCAAGGCTAATGACTTTTTCATTGCAAACAATTTTTTTTAACCAGCCCAAACAACAACTGTATACAGGGACCTCATCAGATGGAATACACAGGAATCAAATTGATTGCATCTGTGGAAAAAGATGATGGAAAAGCTCCATATCAACAGTCAGAACAAGACCAGATGCTGACTGTGGCACAGACCGTCAACTGCTCATGGCAAATTCAAATTGAAGCTGAAGAAAATTAGAACAAGTCCACGACAGCCAGTGTGTGACCTTGAGTATATCCACCCTGAGTTTAAAGACCATTTCAAGAACAGGTTTGATGTGCTGATCATTAATGAACAAAGACCAGATGAATTGTGAAATAACATTAAAAGACATTATCCATGAAGAGAGCAAGAGGTCATAAAAAGTCAGGAGAGAAAGAAAAGACCAAATTGGATGTCATGGGAGACTCTGAAACTTGCTCTTGCACATCGAGCAGCTAAAGCAAAAGCAAGGAATGGTGAAGTAAAACACGTTAACAGAAGATTCCGGAGAGCAGCTTGAGAAGACAAAAGACAGTATTATAATGACATGTGCAAAGAGCTGGAAATAGAAAACCACAAGAGAAGAACACATTCTGCATTATCTGAAGCTGAAGAAACTGGAGAAAAAATTGCAATAGTGAAGTACTCTACAGGGAAACTGTTAAACAATTCAGGGAGCATCAAAACAAGGTGAAAGGAATGCACAGAGTCATCGTACCAGAAGGAACTGGTCAATGTTCAGCTATTTGAAGAGGTAGCATATGATCAGAAACCAACGGTATTGAAGGAAGAAGTCAAGGCTGCATTGAAGGCATTGGCAATAAGTAAATAAATAAAAGGCTCCGGGAATTGATGGGGTATCAACTGAGATTTCAACAAACAAGTGCAGCACTGTAAGTGCTCATTCATCCACGCCAAGAAATTTGGAGGACAGCTACCTGGCCAGCTGACTGGAAGAAATCCATATCTATGCTCTTTCCAAAGAAAGGTGATCCAGCTTAATGTGGAAATTACCAAAAAATGTCATTGATATCACATTCAAGTAAAATTTTGATCAAGATCATTTAAAAGTGACTACAACAGTCTGTTAACAAGGAACTGTCAGAAATTCAAGCTGGATTCAGAAGAGGACATGGAACCAGGATATCATTGTTAATGTCAGATGGATCTTGGCTGAAAGCGATGAATACCAGAAAGATGTTTGCTTGTGTTTCATTGACTATGCAAAAGCATTCCACTGTGTGGATCGTTCTAAATTATGGCTAATATTGCAGAAAATGGGAATTCCTGAATACCAAATAGTGCTCTTAAGGAATCTGTGTATGGATCATGAAGTAGTCATGTGAGCAGAGCAAGAGGACATTGCATGGTTTAGTTGGGAAAAAACTGTCCTTTCACCATACCTTTTTAATCTGGATACCAAGCAAGTAATCTGATAACCTGGGTTATATGAAGAACAAGGCATCAGAATTGGAGGATGACTCACTCACAACTCGCATTACGCAGATGACACCACCTTAAGCCAAGCCAAGTGCCTTACTGGCTGGAAATGAAAAAGTTTGAGACACTTACTGATGAAGATCAAGGACCACAGCCTTCGGTATGGATTGCACCTCAGCATCAGGAAGACAAAAATCTTCACAACTGGAGTAGTAAGCAACATCATCGTAAACAGAGAAAGGATTGAGGTTGTCAAAGATTTCTTTTTACTTGAGTCTACAATCAATGCTCATGGTGATCCAACTGAATGTGGAAATTACCAAAAAATGTCATTGAAGGTCAAGAAATCCAAAGATGCATTGCATTGGGAAAATTTGCTGTAAAGGACCTCTTTAAAGTATTGAAAAGTAAAGGTGCCACCTTGATGATTAAAAAGCACCTGACCCAAGCCATGGTATTTTCAATCACATCATATGCATGCAAACACCGGGCAACGAGCAAAGAAGACAGAAGAAGAATTAATGCCTTTGAATTGTGGTTTTGGAGAAGAATGTTGAGTGTACCATGGATTGCCAAAAGAATGAATAGATTTGTTCAGGAAGAAGTACAACCAAAGTGCTCCTTGGAAGCAAAGATGGCAAGGCTGCACCTCACATATTTTGGACATGTTGTCGGGAAGAATCAATCTCTGGAAAAGGACATCATGCTTTGTGGAGTGGAGGGTTAGTGAAAAAGAGGAAGACCCTTGATGAGAAGGACTGACACAGTCCCTGCAACAACTGGCTTAAGCATAAAAACTATTGTAGTCATGGCAAAAAACTGGGAAGTGTTTCGTTCTGTTCACAGGATCGCTGTGAGTCAGACCTGAGTCGATGGCACCTAACAGCAACATCTACTGAGTTTTACACATTCATTATTTTTTTCTGTGTCATTTTTTGGTTCTTTTGCTATTACAAATAATGCTACAATTAAAAAAAATGTATTTTTCTATAAACTTATACAAGTATTTATCTGGTTTATATTCCTAGAGGAGAACTACTGTATTGGAAGTTTGTAAATACACAACTTCACAAAAGAATACCAAATTACACACACAAACACACATACACAATTTCAATATGTTTGGCCCTGGACTCTTGAAATATCCTGTCATCTAGTAATGTTTTCCTAGGTATTTCTGGTTTTGGGAAAAAATAATTTTGTGTCCATTTGAGAAAGTAAGATATTGCCAAATGCCAAAGTGTACAAACAGAAAATGAAATAGCAAACACTTCTTACCCCTTATGTTTACACTTACCTCTGTCTTCACTTACTAAAAAAAAAAATTCATCTGATAACCTTCAATCTTGTAGAAAAGTGAATCGTAACCTATTTTCAACAAAACCACTGCCTTAATACCATACTGAAACATTTGAAGTCAGGAAAACAAAAAAGGTAAAATACAAAGTGAATTAACTCAAATTTAATGAGTGCATACATTATGAAAAGTAGGTTAATCATAATGTTTTCACTTTAAATTTAATATTTATAATTAATATATATTTATGCCATAATACTATATGGTACATATGCATTGTTTATATAGTTGTATATCATTCACACAGATAATGAAATGAGTTGTTGCATGCCATCTAAAAACATTATAATTGCTTTACTGTTTATATAGGCAATACTATTACGGTGCCACTGTACCTCGCCATTGTCAGATGCTCTTTATAAATTTTTCTGATAGCTAATATTAAAATAAAAATGTATCCACTTGTACTAAATCATTTCATTTTCTGTATCTGTGGAAAAATAAAATTTTTTATTTCTGGTTTTTCATATTTCTGGAACACAAAAGTTCTGCTTACTCCAACCCTAAAAAAATTTCCAACTTGTTCCAGTTTTCTTCTAGATTATCTTCAAGAATATCTTCTTTAAGACTATCTTTACAGATTGCTCCTTTGAGCTTTTTCTTATTCTGATGATTTCCAAGTTTATATTCACTACTAATTTCTCTCTTGAATTCTGGTCCTAAATTCTGATAACTAGACACTCATAGCTCTACTATAGAATTTAGCCTTGACCAAAGTGTAGTTTAGTCTTTGCCCTCCAGTCCTGGGAAATAATCTCTAACTCTTGTAATGCTATGTTGATGGGAGAGTCTTTGTTTACGTGGAGTTTATGAAAGACTCTAGAAAGTCAGCAGTACAATTTATTCTGGAGACTTGGGGTCACATATTATATGTTTGACTCCCAGAAAAAACTAGAGACTGAGATCAGCCATATGAGTCGCTATGCTGTGTAGAAATTTCATAATTCCACTATTCTGTCCTCAACTATGAAGATATAACAAATTCTTACTTTTTACTTCCCTGTTGAGTTCTGACAGCAGCCAGCCATGAGGTCCTGGATGTTTCTCTGATCCTAGCTACTTGGAGCTAGGTCAGATCTTACAAGTTAAAAGAAAACTGTCCTTCAGATTGCCAGTTACACAGAAGCTAATTCTGAATTTATAAGTCTACATGGCACTCCAAACTTCTGACCTGCTGGTTCCCATTACTTTCTGTAATCCAACAATTTCCTGGAAGAACTCACAGAACTCAGCAAAAGTGCTACAGTTACAATTTTAGATTTATTATGGCCAAAAAGATAGAAATCGTGATGAGCACACAAACACAAAAAGATGCATAGGAGATATTAGGGAGGGTTTCTAATGTGTAGCTTCCAAGTTCAAAAAAGTGGTCCACCACCCTCTCATGTAAATGGATATTTTTAACCAACCAAGAAGTTCATGGAACTTCTGTGTCCAGAGCAATCGTTGGTCTCCCTGAGGTCAGCAGGTATTCAGCTACCAAACTGTCTTTGTGTCTTAACCAGGCACCCAGTCATTTGCACCCTTCTTCAAATATCATCCAGTGGATATGGTTAATAAAGATACCTAAGTCATCCAGGAAAATCCAAGCATTTAGACCTAATCCTCAGGAAACAATGCAAAGACCAAATTACTTTGGGTAAAGCTAAATTCTTTACTCAGCAATGACCACCAAATTTGTGAGTTCAAGTCCCAGTTAAAATTCTGAACACTATGGTCAGCTTTGCTGGCTGTCAGTACTTTCATGCGCATTGCCATATGTTGCCATTCAAAGGTGATACATCTACGGCCCATTGAAAGACGACTATTGAAAGCTCTGTAAACTCTTTGGAATCCTAATTAACTCTGCCTCAAAAGTCTCTTCCGTTGGCTGATTATACTCCTCCCCCATAATTAACCCTATCTATAACACTTTTCATTGAGTTTTATGAGTCCTTCCAGTGAATCATCATCCCAGAGGTTAGTCTTGGGAGCCCTCAAACTTGTAGGTGGGTCAGCAATCGGTGTATCTTAGCACACTATGTAACTTCACAATTCTTTATGTTCTTTTTATTTATTTATTTATTACTGTAAATAAATAAAATTTGTAACATCTATCAACTATCTCATCTGTGATAAACTCTCATACTGCCCCCCTGCCCTTGTAGCCATCAAAATTATTTTCTTCTGTAGATAATTCTATTTTTAAGTCCTCATAATAAGGGTCTTATACAGTATTTGCCCTTTGGACACTGATTTAATTAGCATAATATCTTTCAATCAAAAAATATTTTCTAAAATCTCCATTGTTTTTTATCATAGCGTAGTGTTCCTTTGATTCTGTGTACCATTGTTTATCCATTCATCTGTTGATGGGCATCTGAGTTGATATCATCTTTTAGCTATTCTGGACTGTGTTAACTGAACTCACCTTCTCAAAGAGGAGCCAGTGGCCTCTGACCTCTGCTTCTGCTGTTTCACCATCTGGGAAAAGTGCAGCTTCTGCGAAGGGGCTGGTAACATACTTTCATTGTCAGCTGCAAGGCCTGTTTTCAACAGCACTTTGGACAGCTCTGTTTATGTTCTTGAATCACCACTGCTTATTTGCTTTCTACTGCCAAAATTGAGACCTTATTTATGTGCTTAATATTTGTTCTTTAGTTACCTATCTACTAATAATTGACAGAAAGTATGCATCAAACTCTCACAATAATTAATTCTTCAATCAACATCATCAGCCATATTTCTTAATGGACTTGTGTGAGGATTTCCTTGGAATATATATTCAATAGAGTATTGATTGGTTCATAGAATATCCTTTGAGTTAATTTGACTCTGTGGTAACAGAAGGTTGTTCAGAATAACTATGTCAGTCTACACTCTTACCTGAAATAGTTAAGGAGTGCGAGGCCCTCACACCCACAACAATCGTTTGTGTTTCATAATTATCTAATTTCAGTCAGTGTGACTGAAGAAAATTGATAATTTATTTATTTTAAATTGCATTTCTCTGCTTACTAATGATTTTCAGAATGTTTTTGTACTCTTACTTTTTTTAGCTTTCTTCTGTAAAAAGATGATCCATATTCCCCACCTGCTTTTTTTTTTCTCTGTACTGTTGTCTTTTGAGTAATGGCTTGCATGTTTCAGGAAATAGATACTTCTTAACACTTTTATTGTTGCCACTGTTGTTAAATAAACATGATTTCTGGTCTCCTTTTTTTTTTTTCTCCCCTCACTCTTGCCCTAATTTCCTCTAATTTGTTCTCATCAAAGTACCTAGGATGATACTGTTCAAATTTATGTTACATCATGAGATTTTTGTTGAAAATTTCTACATTTTCTTATCTTGCTTGAGGATAAAAGCCAAAGCAAGGTGTTACTGCTTGAGGATAAAAGCCAAAGCAAGGTTATTTTGCTGGTTTTTACTTCTTCTTCTATCTAATTCTCCCCACACTGTGCCTACTGCTGTTGCACTGATCTACATAGTATTTTTTGAATGTTCTAACCTCACGTCCACATTAGGGTCTTCGTACTTATTCTGTCTTCCTGGATACAGTTTGGCCTATTCTGAGCTCCTCTGATTATTCATTGTATGTTGTCTTCTTGCGAGTGTTCTTCTGAACAGCCATTGAAGGTTGCACCTTTAAAAATGTTTTACTTTGCTTTGTAATTTCTTTTCAAATACAATATAGTTAATTTGTTTATTACATTTATGATTTTATTCACTATACTTGAATATACAGTCCAAGAGCAAAAGCTCTTTTTTTTTTCTATTTTGTTTACTCATATATACCTATTGATTAGAAGTATTGAAACGTGGTAGGTGTTCAAAAAATAATTATCAAAATAGCTTACATTTCTTAGGAGATCCCTTCATCTGCACTTAAAACTTAGCTAGATCTCAGTATACTTATAGCCTTTCATTTGTATAGTTCTGCCAAAAATCAAATTCATTGCTGTCAAGTTGATTCTGAATCCTGAATACCCTATAGTGATTTAAAATGAGAATCAAATTAACTTGTTTTGGGTATTGAGTAAGGATAGTGTACCATGTTTCTGTTTTGTTTTCAGATTTTAAATGTTTTACAAAATAAGAAATCTTCACAGCATTGCATTTACTAGCTTGCATACAAATGTAAGAGCATACCACATGTTTACAGAGACAGATCTAAACAGGAGGTTGTTGAGTCTAACAGACAAGCTTTAGCCAAGGAAAACTTCACGAACATTCAAAAAGCAGAAAGAAGACAGTGAAATTCATACAAATGCTAGAATGATGAATAATAACATAGTTTACTCCTTTTATTCTTTGTTATAACTTTAGTGAGCCAAACCAAGTTCCCTCGAGTCGGATCCTACTCATGGCGACCCTCGGGGCCAGGGTAGAACTGAAGAAATCTAAAAATTAGTGTGTTGCTACTAGTCACCTACACATTTCATCTGGGAGTATTAAGCTGCTTACATCTCAGTGTCTCTTTGATTGTAAACTACTCTATCACTTCAATAGAACAGATTTTTGAAGGCATTTACTTGTATAAAACATATGTCTTTTATTATTATTCCACCGAGTCATTGAGTTCTCATTAAGTTATGTACATTTGATACTAAAACCCAAGAATCCTAGCTATGACCTTTTCACTCAGCTAAATATTAGTCCATTATTATGAAATTGAATATGCGTGCCTCAATTCAGACAAACATGAGTTCATAGGCCACCTTTCTCATCCTCATTATAATGTGAAGAATCACCTATCAATAGTGCTTGACTATGAAAAGAGAATGCATAAATGGAATAACTAACAAAGTTCATATTTAGTTTATCATTCTCTGTAAGAACAAACTATCACTCAGTTGAGTAAATTAAATTTTTTTCTTGTCTCCTGGCTGAAGACATGAATGGCGTTCTAAACCTTCCATTCTTATGTGTGCTGCCTCCATTACGAGCTCACTGTCAGTTGTGTACACTGAGCCAGAGCTGAGAGAAAACTAATCTGTGTGATTATTATGGTCTGAGATTGTATGTGGCCTTAGTCACAGAAGTTGGAAAAAAGCTCTCTGAGTTTCTGTACATCTTAAGTCATTTGTGAACGTCATTACTCATTTTGTCACCTCTTTTCAGTACACCTGAGATTCGAACTAGAGCATAAAGTTGAACACAGAGAGCTCCTGTTGTTGATTTCCTGACACTGGGTGCAATTGTGTTGATTGCAACTCATATGACCCTATGTGACAAGATGGAGCTGTCACATGTAGTTTCCTAGGCTGTAGTCTTTATGGGATCTATATCACAGATCTATTCTTGCACAGAGCTGCTAGTGGGTTTGAATTTCCAACCTTTGATTAGCATCTGAGAGAATAATCATTGTGCCACCAAGGCTTCTAAAAAGCTCCTAGGGCCAGTGTATTAATCTTCTGATAGCTGTACTTGGCATCTCATACTTAACATACTATAAGAATCCCAAATAGAATTCTGAATCCATTAGGAAATGTGATTATAATTATTAACATAACAGATGTTCCGTGTCATTAATCATCATCTTAAATTCAGGCAACACCAATTTGTTCACCTAGTCAGATTACCAAAAGATCATTCAAGAAGTCCATAAAAAATATCAAGACCTTGCTTATACCCATTACCTAATCAAATTCTTTTCCTCTTTCCACTTGAAATTTTATACTGCTCTCTATATCAAAAGTGTACACTATTCTGAATGTATTGGAATGTAGTTTCCAAAGGAATTTTTAAAATTTTCCCAAGCTTATTATAGATATACTTGCAAGTATATGTATGTTTCAGAGAGTTTCCAACAACCTGCGTATCTGAAACTCAATGTACAGGCCTGAAAATTAAGTTCCCAAACTCAATTGTTCTAAGTGCTACATGACTCATTGCTGACTATTACTACAGTCACCTTGGCAAGCTATGCACCCGGGCCAGTGCCTACTCTATGCTTCACAGCAGTTTTGGAACTCTTTCTGCGGTGGTCTTTGGGCACTGTGGTTTGGTGGCAAGCTTGCAAACTTAACTGTATAGTTGTCTGTGGGGAGTTTTTAGTCAACAAGCAAATAACTGTACTGAAACACCCTCCCTACTCACCTGACCTGGGCCCCAATCACTTTTTGCTTTACCCAAAGGCAAAGGAATTATCGAAAGGAAGACATTTGGATGACATTCAGAACATGAAAGATAATATGACTACAGCTCTGATGTCCATTCCAGAAAAAGAGTCCGAAAATTGCTTTGAAGGCTGGACTAGGCGCTGGCATCAGTGCATAGCTTCCCAAGGGGAATACTGTGAAGGTGACTAGAGTGATATTCAGAAACGACTCCTGTAACACTTTTTCTAGCATGAGCTTGTGAACTTAATTGGCAGTCCTTGTATTTTGTTATTTGAATCAAGGGCATTATGCAACTTTGCTAACAGTCTATTTTGAAAAATAATTAGAAAATTAAAAAGTTAAAAATGTTATTTTGATGATCTAAATGTTGTGATCTGGTAATCTAATGAAAGCATGCATTTATTTTTCCTTTCAATTTTAATTTTCAGATGCTGTTGAAAATGCTTTTATGGACAGTAAACTGTCTCTCATTAGTAAAGTTACAAACATTTCTCCACTTCAAATTTCTATTTTGTAGTGTTTTATAGGCCTGCTTAAAAAGTGAAAGAGTTCCTTCTACTAAGAGACCAGAACTGATGGTCTGATAATCTGGAGTGTCTCTGGGAGCAGGGACCCTAAACTTGCTGCTGCCCCAAACGTAAAACCAGTACTGAGGTCAACACATCAGACAAGAATGCACTGGACTCAGGCACACAGAATGAGAAGGCTGTGTGTATACTTTATGGTTTTATACATTTATAGAAGGCTGTCTTGCTGGTTACTTTTTAGAGGGGAGAGGAGAGGAGGAGACATTGTTGGGAAGAAACTAGAAGTAAAGAGTGAAAAGAAGAAGTGTACTGTCACAAGGGGGAGAGAGCAGAGTTAGTTATAGAGAGGCAGGTATGCAAAATTGACTTGCACTGTATACTTTTACTTAATTATAATAAAAAAATTAAAAAGAATATATTAAAAGTGAAGTTCTTTACACTTAAATTGGAAGATTCATTTATATTTTGAAAGAAAGCTTTGGCATAACATAAGTGTTAGAAAACTTTTAAATTAGACTCAATCAACTCGATAGTTCTAATAGAAACAGAATAGACTATTTCTAATACTTCCGTAATCTCCATATTTATTCCAGATGTTGGACACAGCTCGATGGCAGTGGGTGGGTATGTGTATGGGATATGTGTGTTCTTCAGTGGTAAATGCTCCATGTTTATGGAATTTCTGTAAAAATATGAATATAGGTAGATATAGTTGACTAAAGGCACATTCAATGTTTTTAACTAAAAGGTTTAACTGGAGACAACACTGAAAGTGTTTCATGTGGGGGGTCTAATTTTGGATACAGTTAGAGCAATTCACTAAGTGAAAAAGAATGAAATGACTACTAAGGGAAAAAGATACTTTCAAAAACCTGTTCATAAAACTACATAGTATAGTTTCTGGAAGCTAGATTTCAAGTGAGAAAAAGACAAATTTTTCAGAGAAACAAATCATGAGCTTAGCTTACAGATAATTTCCAATTTTATGAACCATGTATAGAAGATCTTTTCTTGCCAAAAATGTGTTAAATGTATTGATTTATTACAAAAAAATAGCATTTATGGTGTTTATTTACCAAAACCGAATTAGTGTAGGTTTTCCAAATAACACACTCTGGTAAGATGGCTTTAAACACTGAAACTGTGATTCTTTTTCTATCTGTAGTGATGTTCGGAAAACTGTGGTGGCATAGTAGTTAAGTGCTACACCTGCTAACCAAAAAGTTAGCAGTTCAAATCCACCAGTTGCCCCTTGGGAACTCTGTGGAACAGTTCTGCTGTATACTATAGGGTGTCTTTGAGTAGGGATGGACACCATAGCAATGGGTTTTGTTTTGTTTTAATAGTAATGTTTTGTTTTGTTTTGTTCAATAGTAACGTTTAATCTAACAATACCAACAAAACAAATACTTTGCTGTTTAGTTGATTTCCCCTCACAGCAACATTATGGCCATCCTTTATTCATTTAGATCCACAATCATGTCACATAATTGATCAGTTAGAAAATAGTGTTTACAGTACACAACAGCAACACTAAAACAAAGGTAGCTGGTATGGCTAAAGATTAGCACCTAACTTCATAGCCTAAAAGGCACTGAAGCAGCTCTGTCAAACCTTTATGGGTCACCTGTTTGTTATGATTCAGTTAAGTATAAATGCATGGGATTCCATTCCGGCAATAAGTCTTAATGCTGTGATACTTGCTGTTTTCATCTATAAAATGAGGCAGCTTAATTTATAATAACAAAAAAATCCCTGCTAGTATTTGATTCCAATCTGATTTCTCATTTTTAGTTTTTGAAAAGAGACAGAGAAAATACCTAAATACTATAATACTTTAGAAAATAAAACCTAATTTATACACAATTTTTAACAGTATGTATTACATATGCAAACACCAGATACCAGATTAAGGAACTACTAGGTTATTGTTCAACTGGATGCTTGTAGAAGCAACATTACAAGGATAATATCTTTGGTATACACCTCTGAGTATCTTTCTATGTCTCTCAAACCAATTATTAAGCTTAAAGATTTTTTTTCCTAAAAACACATTTGTAAAAGCTTACATTTGTCTTACGTTACTCAACAGATGTCCTACAGAAAAGCTGTGAAAAATGTAATCCTGTTGTGCTATAAAATTGTTTTATAATCACAAAAGTGTGTGGTTTTCACTTCTAATGTACTTTTAATTAAGAACCACCTCTGATGCTTTATGTGTGTTTTCTCTTGCTGTAAGGAAACCCTGGTAGTGTAGTGGTTAAGTGCTGCAGCGGTTAACCAGGTCAGCAGTTCAAATCTGCGAGAGGCTCTTTGAAAACTCTATGGGGTAGTTTTCCTCTGTCTTAGGGTCCCTATAATTTGGAATTGACTTGACAGCAGTGAGTTTTTGTTTTGCTTTACAAGTGAAATAATAAACAATTTGATGGTCTAAAGTAGATATTCCAGATCCTGCTTGAACTGTTAACTGACCTGCATGTTTAAAAAATACCAAGTTTTTTTTTTTTTTTTTAACATTTAGACACTACTTATTACTTGTTTGGACTGAGACTCAAGCATTTGAAGGTTTTGTCCTTCATTTTATTAACAAATATTTTATTATACTTTAAGCGAAAGTTTACAGTCCAAGTCAATTTGCTGTAAAAAACCCCGCACGTACATTGCTATGCAACTCCAGCTGGCCTCCCCCATGATGACACTTTTTAGCCTGTACTTCCTGTATCCATTCAACCAACTTCTGTCACTCCAACCACCCTCTCAATCTCACCTCTGGGCAGCAGCTGCTCGGAGAGCCTCATGTATGTGTGTGTGTATATATGTATGTATATTTATATATATATTTACAAAATTTTATTGTGATTTAAGTGAAAGTTTACAATTCAAGTCAATTAGCCATCTGAAACGTTGCCCCCACACTTCTATGCTACTCTAACCCACCGACCCCACCACCATGGCAGCACATTGCTCCTTTCCACTCTGTACTTCACACATCCATTCAACCAACACCTTTCCCGCTCCACCTTCTCATCTCACCTATGGACAAGGGCTGCTTACATATCCTCATGTGTATATTTAAGCTTAGAAGCATATTCCTCATGTGGACCACTCTATGTCTTTTAGTCCAGTCCAATCTTTGTCTGTAGAGTTTGTTTTGGTACTGGTTTCAGTTCTGGGCTAATAGAGACTCCAGGGCCCATGTTCTTAGGGTACCCTCAGGTCTGATGGACAACCGGGTGTGGTCTTTAATAGAGTTCTAGTTTTGCGCATCCATTTCTCTCCCACTACATCAGGGATTCTACATTGTGTTCCCTGTCAGGGCATTCATTGGTGGTGACTGGGCACTGTTTAGTTCTTCTGGTCTCTTGCTGATGTAGTATCTGTACTGAATGGCATCTTCTGTCTACTGGATTCATATTTTCTTCCTGTCTTTGATGTCCTTCATTCTGCTCCAGGTGAACTGGGACCAATTGACGGTACTTAGATGACAGCTTGCTAGTTTTTAAGATCCCAGACACCCCTCAGTAAAGTGAAATGTCAACATTTTCTTTAAAAAAAAAAAAAAGAAAAAGAAATCTAGTTATGCCAATTAGCCTAGATGTCCCCTGAAACCATAGTCCCCAGGCCCCTGTCCCTCTCCTCTGCCCTTGAAAATGTTGAGTTATATTTAGAAAACCTTTTAGCTTTTGTTGAAGTCTAGTTGTGCTAACCTCCCTTCTACTACATGCTGTCACTCCCTTCACTTAACCCAATTCATATCTGCTATCTAATCAATGAACGCTTCTCTCTTCCCCTCCCTCCTCTTGTACCCATCAGTGGTTTTGTTCTGTGCTTAAGCCTTTTCTTAAATTCGTATAATAGTTGTCTCATACAATATTTGTCCTTTTCCAACTACTGATTTCACTCAGCATAATGTCTTCAAGATAACTCTATGTTATGAAATGTTTCCTAAAATCATAATTGTTCTTTACAGTTGCATATTATTCCATTGTACAAATATACCATAGTTTGTCCATTCATCCGTCGATAGGCACTTAGTTTGATTTTATCTTTTTGCTATTGTGGACAATGCTGCAATAAACGTTGGTGTACAGGTATCTGTTCAAGTGAAAACTCTTATTTCTATAGGTGTGAACTTTGTGCTGTCACCTGGGTATCTTTCTGTGTGTATCTTTGGCAATTTCTTTGTTCCATTTAATTTTCTCTGATTTTTTTTTTAATGTGTTTGCTTTTCATCTTTTTTCAGTATTGGTGATTGTGTATTTGCTGAGGCTTCATGTTTTTCTTGTTTTTATTTTTTATTTTGATGCATAGGATTGATAATTTCCTACGTGGTTACCTTTGTATTTACCTCTATTTTTCTAAATTAAAACCAGTCTTTAATTTCTTTATACTGCTTTGCGTTCTTCCCCATATAGAAGATCAATGGCTACATTTTCTTTTGAATCCCTCCTTTTGTTATAATCTTCACATAATGATGACTCTGTTTCCCTATTTTCAGTGTTTTGTCCATGATTTCTTTTTGGATTCCCCTATTTGGGTTGATGAATAGGATCCGATTCAATGGCACTTCACTGGATTTGGGTTGATATCCATTTGTTGTGTTCTGTGTTCTGGTCTTGGGTTGTTATCTGGTATTACTGCTTTTCTAACCAACGGAATCCTCTTATTATTACTTGTAATTTTGCTTTACATTTAACAAATTCCCTAAATTTCTGTTTATCTGGTAATGTCCTAATTTTACCATCATATTTGAGAGACAGCTTTGCTGGATATACAGTTCTTGGACGGAAATTATTTTCCTTCAAGGGTTGTGTATGTCTTCCTACTGCCTTCTTGGTTACATGGTTTCTAGTGAACAGCCCAATCTTTTTGATTCTTCTTTTAAAAGTGTCTCCTTATCTTTAGTTTTGGCAAGTTTGATTATAATATACCCTGGTGCCTTTCTTTTGGGATTCACCTTGTATGGAGTTCAATGCACATCTTGGTTAGGTATCTTCTTATAAATCATGATATCAGGGAAGTTTTCTGTCAGCAAACCTGACAATTGTCTCTGTATTTTTAGTTACCCTTCCCCTCCTTCTGTTACTCCAATCACTCATAGATTATTACTCTTCTTAGAATCCCGTACCATTTTGAGTGTTTCTCATTTTTTTTTAAATTCTATTATCTGATATTTCCTCAAATATCACGATGTCGTGTATTTTATCTTCAGTCTCACTAATTCAGGCTTACATTTCCTCATGTCTGCTCCTTTGACTTTCTATTGAGTTGTCTAATTCTGTAGTTTTATTACTAATTTTCTGAATTTTTAATTCTTGCTACTGTATTCTTTCCTGTAGCTTATTCAGCTAGTCATTATGCTCTACTGCATTTTGCCTCATCTTCTTCCTCAACTTTTCAAGAGTTTTAAATATTAGTCTTTTGTATTCTACTTCTGATGATTCCAGGATGTTATTTTCCTCTGGAAAATTTGATTCTTTGTTCTGGGAGCTCCCTGAAGAGATCATGGTCAGCTCCTTTAAGTGCTTTGATACAGACTGCAGTTTTTCATGTCATCAGTAAACTGTAGTTATAGATTCAGCTCAGGTGTCCAGGTGGTCAGTCACCTAGTGTGTGGTGAAGATTCTTGCCTACTGTCCTAGATGGTCAGGGGTGACTAGTACAGCGGTTATTGGTGTGTGACTGCAGCCACAGAGAAAGACAAGGGACTAGCAGCCATCCTGAGTATCTGGCACAGTCTCTGCCCTAATTTTTCTGGTTTAGGGGAATTTGGAGAATTTTTGTTTTCCTTTTTCACTCTTTCCCCAACTATGCTAGCTAGATCTCCCTCTAAGTCTCAGAGAATGGTTCAGGTTGGCCTTAAGGTGTTCTACTTCTGGCTCAGTTAATTGTGTCAGAATCCAGGGTTATTCACCATTCAGAGAAGGGGGGAGTGGGCACTGGTAGAAGGAAAACTGGCCTCTATTGAGGATAAGATTCAGATCTGTTTGTGACAGGTTACATGCAATGACTTAGCTTTTGATTATCTGACACTGTCCCTCACTGGCTCCAGAGGCATGAGTGGATTCTTCAGAGAATCACCGCCACTGAAAGGAACACCCACCAATCTCCATGCCATGACTGAAAACATTAAGTCTGTGGAGTCCTGTGTGCTTCTGACGGTGTGTTTTCTCTTCCTCTGTGCTCAGTCCAATTTCTCAACGTTGCCTTTGATGTTCGTAGTATCTCATACATACTGAATTCATTTGTTGTTTTGTTAGAGGAGTCATGAGAGATGTGTATCTACTCCACCATTTTGGCCCACTATCAGCCTCATGCATATTTTTAAGCCAAGAAGTACCCTCTTCACCAGTATAACTCTGTGTATTATAGTTAGGCCAGCTGTTGCCTGAAGAGTTGGCTTTGGTACTGGTTTTAGCTTTGGGCTAGCAGACAGTCCAGGGGCCATGTCCTCAGGGAATGCTCCAGGCTGTTGTACCATCAGTCGGTCTTTTAATCTAGTTCAAGCTCTGCATCCCCATTTTTCTCCCACTACATCTGTGACTCTACACTGTATTCCCTGTCAGCATAGTCATTGGTTGTGGCCAGGCATAATCTAGTTCTTCTAGTCTTATGCAGATGTAGTCCCTGGATCATGTGACTCCTTCTGTCTCCTGGGCTTATATTTTTCTCATGTCTTTGATGCCCTTCATTCTCCTCTGCTCCAGGTGGATTAGGACCAATTGATGTTACTTAGATGGCAGCTTGCTAGATTTTAAGACCCCAGATGCCCCTCATTAAAGTGAAATGCAAAACATTAAAAAAACAATTAGTTAATGCATCTGTATTTTTAAGTACTACTCAGTTCATTAGGGAGAGTTAAAAGCCACCTATTTAAATATAGTACAGAAAGTAAATGTAGGTGTAAATTATGATTACTTGTTTCATATATCATTCCTTTTTGGATGTGGACAAAGCAACTGCAATTTGTATGTCACATAAAAAAATGTATATTTTGCAAGTACAGAGTTTCATTTATATTTTTCTTTAAAGTATTTATTTTGAAATAATTTTAGATTCATTAAAAAGTTATAAAGATAGGACAGAGCCAACAAGTCTCTATAAAGAGAAGGACCATGCCACCCCTCCTCAGCAAAGACCCTAAAAACTAAGTAAAACACAGGCAAGCATCAATCCTGGAACCATAAGTGTCAAATAGAGAGATGAAAAACTCAACTAAGCACTCAGTGGAACAAGAAACAGAGAGAACAGAGGACAGTCAAGAACAGAGGTCTTCCATCAACTAAGGCAATATGGATCTATCGTCTCTGATGCCTTTCAAAGATCAGCAGTCTTGGAATGTGGAAAAGGAGATTCACAGAACTCCCAGCAGAAAATCAAACATCAGTAAACAACGTGATATCTTTTCCCCATTCTACCTCCCTCTGTTCAGCATTCCTGGTTTTCCAGTTGACCTGTTCATGACCTCCTGGCAGGTTGATTCCCGGCTTCCTGGAGGGCTGTTTTGCTACTTCCTGCCAGGCTGATCCACAGCTTTGTGGGACAATGTTTGGCTTCCTGGGAGGTCAATTAACCGCTTCCTGGTGGGCTTATCTGCAACTTCTCAAAAGGACAATTCTTGGCTTCCTGGAGGGTCAAATAGCTGCTTCCCAGCAGGACGATCTTTGGCTTTCTGGGGAGCCAGTCTGCAGCTTCTCAGCTGGATGATTTTTAACTTCCAGAGGGTTTATTTGCTGCTTCCTGGAGGGCCAATACACATCATCCCAGATGGTTGATTTGCTGCCTCCCAGCAGGCCCCTCCAGGGCTTCCAAGGGGGTCTGCAATGCTGCACAGCAGGTGCTGGTTGCTTGCCATGAAGATTCACCCACTCTAACACTGCCATTCATTTTCTGGTGGCATTACTTTTATCATCTGCTTTTGGATTCTTTGCTACCTCTTACCTCCTCCTTCTATATCCCTGTACACCTGATTCCATATGCTGTCTTTGCTTCTTCTTAACCATGCCACTCACCTGGGAAGTAGCTTCCCCAGTCCTAGCCACCACATTGATGGGATCCCTGGGGTCACTTTATGCTTATTATTTCCCCTCTTTTTTTTTTTTTTTTTTTTTTGGTTTATCTTTCTTTTTTCCTTTCATTTTATCTTCATTTCCTTGTTTCTCATCTCCTCAAAACATCTTTTCTTTTCTCCTGAACACCTGAAGCTGTGTATAATCTCCACCCTTCCTAGCTGGACTGTACTGCACAACTTGGGGGACACTTCCCTAGTCTGAAAAATTGTGCCTATAGGATCCTGGGGAAAGCTTTCTTTTTATCTATTTTACTGTTATCATTTCTTCCCCTCCCCTTTTTTCTTCATTTTTCAACTTCTTGGGTGTACAGTCCAAGATCAGACTCCCTTATCACTTTATTTTTACTCCTATTTCACTGTAGTCTGTCTTCTTTTTCATATGCAATGCAGATGCACAGATGACAATCTCTCCTCTTTCTTCTGCCTGTCTACACTGTGCTGTAGCAGCACAGGCATGGCATACAAAATACACCCTGTACTGACTCCCATTTCACCTTGCTGACTCCAGTATTTGCCATAAACACCCCATCTCAGTCCTTTCTCTTTAGCTGGACCTTCTCTGTTGAGTCATAGCTGTGCATGTAGCATAAGAGTAAATAGATAAAAATATACAGCAAGTCTTCTCAGATATAACCAAATAAAATGAAAACTCTGGATGAAATAGACAAATATACAGTTATTAAAGAACAAATTACTACTGAATGTCCTGAAAACAGTAGATATGATTTTTTTTAAAAAAAAAAAGAAAGAAAGAAAGAAAGGATAGAATGATTCCAATAGGCATCCAAACAAAATGACAGATGATTTTCTGGTTAAAAAAAAGCAATAGAACTACGTGACAGGGAATTCAAATTTCAAATATTTCAGAGTCTTCCAAGAGTTGAAGCAAAAAGCAGACAAAATAGAGACAAAATATGACAAACTCATTGAAAACACAGACGAACACATGGCAAATAGAAGAAAAGTTAAAGAATTCAAGACAATACAGAAAATGCCAAAATAAATTCACACCTAGAAAACACATGAAAACAACAACTAGAAATACAAAAGATTAAAAGAAGCTTTCAGAAATGGACAATGTCATAGAAGGGCTGAAGAATGAGCTTGATACTATGGAAGACGGGATCAATGAAATAGAATCAACGAAATTAAAGACAAACATTTGGATACGAGTTTGCTTGAGGAATAATCAGAAAAAAAGTACAGCAAAAAAGATGAAGACGAGATGTACGGAGTGGAGCCAAAATGGAGGATTTGACACATGTCTCCTCTATGACGTCTGAGAACTAAGGCCTGGATTGGTAATTGAACAAAGCACTCTGTAAACCGAAGGATACTGTACTACAATATGTTATAGAGTTATCAGATTGCACTACGTACCACTAAACAGCAAACTGCCCCTCTCTAACATGAGGTACCTTATGCTGAGCACACCCCCTGCTGACTCACTGCTTGGGTGGACTGCAGGTACTGATTCCTTTTTTGTTATCTGGGAGGTGGGGGATGGCCATGAGCTGGTGAATATGCAAACTGCAGTGCTAAACTAGATAGGGTATAGCGCAGCAGAGAGACAGTGCATGGATAGTCACAGTTTGAGATCCCAGCTGCTGACTGAGGGTACGACTGCACCTCCACCTTCTCTTTTCTGAGCCTGTCTACAGATTTTGTGGTTTTGTGTTGGAAAGTGAAGCTAGGTTGGGAGTAAGTCATTGACCCAATACATTTGTGGGCTGGGAGGTGGAGTCAACCAACTGAAGGCCTTGGTAGGGGCTGACTCCCAAACTGAGAAGAAGTGCCAGTCTGGAAAGCACTTCTGAAACAAAAAGGCTGTGTTTAGCACAGTGTTACCTTATGGGTAGGGCCCAGCTGAGGATGGCAGCAAGGCCATAACCCTTTCATACTTTGAATAATGTCATAGCATCAGGGGACAGCCAAAGACGCATTTCTGTTGTCAACTGGGAGGCCGGGCCTGCCACACCTGCTGGCCTGAATGATTTCAGCAGCAGTTAGACAGATCCTAGCTTTTTAAAATAAGACTGCCTGGAGAAATAACTACTGAATGTCTTGGCAGCATCTCTTCCAGCCTTTACTGACCCACATCATAGGGTTGGTTGACAGGCCTCCACTGACTCCATAAGTAGGGCACTGTCTTTGCCAGTCAGGAGGAGGACCCTGCCACCTCAGAGAGTTCACTGGGGCCAGTCACTAGAGTACACAGAGGCAGATGGTGACCAACTCTCTTCTCAGAACTACAACTCAGCTCCTATGGAGATAAAACCAGAGAACCTAAACAGACACTAGATAGCCCAGAGGCAACAAACCATTCCTAATCATTTAAAGAAAGAGTCCAGCATGGCTCTGGAAAACTCCCAAAATAAAGAATCAAAAAACTTTGCATATGAAAAACGCTTCCTGTAAGTATCAGTGATCATGCACAAAATGGTTATATATACAGCCCTCCTACAGATTAAACAAAATGCAACAGAGCAAAATGAAAAATTAAGCCATCTATTTGAACTGATGAAACAACTACAATCTGAAATCAAAGAGATCAATAACAAAATGACAGAATTAGACAATTCAACCCAAAGCCAAAAGAACTGAATTAAAGAGATGGAAGTCAGACTTAGTGACTGGGAGGACAGAGCAACTGACACCAGCATTTATGAACAGAAATCAGAGAAAAGAAATAAAAAAATAAAGAAGCGTTAATAAACATGTGGGACTCTATTAAGAGGAATATTGATGATTAATTGGAGTTTCTGAACAGGGAGAGATAACTGCAAACACGAACAGTACTGTTCTTGAATTGCTGACAGAAAACTTCCCTGAAATTACAAAAGAAAGAACATAGATATCCAAGATGTGTATCAAATGACATGAAAACAAGACCCCAAAGAAAGACACCAAGAAATATTATAGCTGAGTTTAATAAAATGAAACAAAATCAGATTCTTTTAAAGGCAGCAATGCACAAAGCAAAAATAATATTCAGAGGAAAACCTGTAGGCTGTCATCTGAATTCTCAGCAGAAATGATGTTGGCACAGAGATGGTGGAATGACACATTCAAAGTCTTGAAGCAGAAAAACTTCTAACCAAGAATTATATATTCTGCAAAGTTGTCTGTCAAATATGAAGATCACATTAAAACATTCACAGATAAACAGAAGTTCAATACTTCATAAAAAAAAAAAAAAACTACAAGAAATACTGAAAGAAACTCTTTCATGTAACTGCCCTTGATTCTGTAGGATATATTACAAGTGGTAGGATTACTAGATCAAATGGTGTATCTATAGCCAGCTTTTTAAAAAGCACCAGACTGTTTCCAAACAGGTGGTATAATTTTGCAATCACATCACCAGTGTTGGAGAGTTTCAACTTCTCCACAGCCTCTCCAGCACTTGTTGTTTTGTTTTTATGGGTTATGGCCAATCTCGTTGGAGTGAGATGGTTATCTGATTGTAGTTTTGATTTGGAAAACTCTAATAGCTAGTGATGGTGAGCATTTCCTCATGTGTCTTTTGGCTGCCTAGATGTTCTCTTGATGAAGCATCTGTCTCCTTTGCCTGTTGCTTAACTGTTTATTGCAGAAAGGCCCACAATAGCAGAAAGATAGAATTAATCCAGATGCCCAAGAACAGATGAATGGATAAACAAACTGTGGTACATATACTCAATTGAACATTATACAATAATAAAGAGCAATGATAATTTTAGGAAGCGTATCATAACCTGGTTTCAATTGGAAGACATTTTGTCAAGTATAATCAGTCAGTGGCAGAAGGACAAATACTGTATGAGACCCCTGTGATAAGGACTTAAAAATAGACTTACGTACAGAAGAAAACACTCTTTGATGGCTGCAAGTGTGGGGAGGGAGGAGACGACTGGTTATAGATTAGATAGTTGATAGAAATTTTGTTGGTTGAAAGTAGTGACAGCACACATTAGAAAGAAGATCAACTTACCTGGAATTCAGCATAAACTGAAACTCTTTTAATCTTATCCCAATATTCCAAGGATAGAGTAACAGGTGCAGAGATCTGGGGGCCATGCTCTCAGGGGACGTCAAGGCCAATTGACATAACTAGCCTATTGCTAAGAGAGTCCTGTGCACACCACATCGGTTAGTACCATCTGGGCTCTTAACAGCTAGCAAGCTGTCCACTGAGATACACCAAATGGTCCCAACTCATCCAGAAAAGATGATCATGGAACAAAAAAGACACAAGAGAAAAAGAGCCCAGGAGATAGAAGGACTCATGTGAATGGGTGACTGTACCAACTTGTGACCTGAAGAACAAGGTGATGCTCTGCCACCCCCAAAGACAGCTGTAATGGGGCACACAATGTTTATTACCAGTGGCAACACAGGACAAAGTGGCTTGTACCTCAAGAACTCCAGTAAAAGACCGCAACTGATGGTCTGGCAGCCTGGGGGTTTCCCTAGGAGCATGGCCCCTAGATCTCTTGCTGCCCTGACCAGAAAACATTATTGAGGTCAACTCTTCTGACGAGAATTGACTGGACGCAGGAAGAGAATGTGATTATAGAGTGCAGGTACTTTATGATTCTATGCACCTGTAGGATGCTGTCCTACTGGCCTCTTACTAGAAGGCAGAGGAGAGAGTGGAAAGAGATTGCTAAAAGGATACGACGTATATGAAATGAAAAGGAGGTTTGTGGTGTCACCAGGCAAGGAAAATAGAATGAGCTGCAGATAGGCAGGTGTACAAATTTAATTTGGATTTTATACTTTCACTCAATAACAATAAAGTATTAAAAAAAAAAAAAAACCCTAGTAACAGGGAACCTTGTAGCGTTTTTAATGAATATTCTAAAACAATATGTGTATTAACAGTTTAATAAGAAATGAGTGTTTTCTGTAAGTCTTCATCTAAATCACAATAAAAAAGTCAAAAAAAAGTTGTGAAGATGTTAAGATTTCTCATCTCTCACTGAGCTTTCAATAATCTTAACGTTTTCCATTACCATAAAGCAATTATCAAAATAAGATGATTGTATACTACTCTTAATGAAATATGTGTTATTCAAATATTATTTTTCTTCATTCGTGTTTTCTGTTGCAGAATTGAATCCTGAATCCCACCTTACATTTAGTCATTATATTTCTTCAGTCTTTTCTAATGTGTGCCAATTCCTCAGTTTTTTCCTTTTTTAATGATTTTGTCATTTTTGTAAAGCTCTGGTTAACTGACCAGAATGTCTGAGGAAATCCTGGTGGCATAGTGGTTAAGTGCTATGGCTACTAATCCAAAAGCTGACAGTTCGAATTCCTCAGGAGCTCCTGGGAAACTCCATGATGAAGTTCTACTCTGTTCCGTAGCAATGCTATAAGTTGGAATTCATCCAGTGGCAGTGGGTTTGTTTTTCTTTTTTTATATAGGTTGTTATTTATGCTCTTTTGATATCCTCCTACCTTTTTTTGTGAGTACTTCTTTATTTTCTGGTACCATAAAGTTTCCTGGGCCCATTTTTTTTTTCTTTTTTTTTTTTTTTTTGGTTCGTTTGTTTCTTTTCCCCCCCTAGCCTGGAAAAAATTGTATCTCCAAGGATACTTGTTTCTTTTTATTGGGGAGTCATATTTAGAAAGCAATTATATAGGTGCTGAATGTATCTTTTGCTAACGAGAATTCATTTCTACTGGGCTATTTCAGTGGACAGAGATATAAAGTTTTGCATGTTTATTAGTCCATACATATACCTAGCTGTATTTACTTTTGCAATTATCTATATATATATGTGCATACATGTGTATTTCCTCATAAATTCTTTCTTTGGCAGTGAGAAACCAAATTTTTTATTTTCTAAAATATATTTGTGTGTCAGTTGATCAAATCATAAACACAAAATAGCTTAGATATTGTTAACCCTTAGATCTGACTCAACGGCACTTGGATTGACTAGATACATTTATGAGAAATAAATTTACCGGATGGAATAGAGAGTTAAACACAGTTGTTCTCATCTTCAGTTCCACATTGTCATGTAAAAAGACTGTTTGCTAAAGACATCTATATTAGTTCCTTTCATGATCATCCTCATCAGTATAAGTATGTTATTTATTTATAGTACATTTTACTCATCTATTTTTTTCCTACCTTTTGTTCTCCCTTCCCAAGTTCCAGTTGATTTTAAACAATTAATGATTACATAAAACATTAGTGTTCATCTCCATACTAATGGTTCATACATGCAACACGTAAATAAATTTTTAAAATCAACTGTAGATACAGGTGAAATGCTAGGTTCCTGTAGGGCGCTAACTATTTAACTTGATGAATAACCTAATGGTTGGAGATTGAAAACCATCCAGCAGTAGACACTCAAGAGTCTACTTTTATAAAGACTACAGCCAGGAAAATCCTAATGGGCAGATCTACTCTGTAACACACGGAGGTTACTGTAACTGAGAATCGACTGGAGGCCAACGGATTTTTAGAGTAAGAAAGAGACACCTCTTTGAGGAAGACAAGTTTGCCATCACTGGAGTGCCTCCTGAGCCGTTCCTACTGGTACTCACCATTACTCCCTCTTGCCAAGAAACAAGTCAGTCACGAAGTCATGCCACAGCCATGGCTTTCAAAGATAATGGAAAGACACCAATGAAATCAGAAATGGCTCTTCACAACTAAAATTACTCTAATGAGCTGCAATGTAAAAATCTACGGAGGTGTGTGCTGACTTGATTAGAGACACCAAGGAGGGGAAACTGGAAGTGAAGGGATCAGTTAGGATGCCCATGAAGACTTAGAGAACGTGAGAAAAAACCCTTGTGGGAAAGCTCTGAATCCTAGGATTGTTTCTGGATAGGAATCTTCAAGCTCGTCATTAACATGCACAGAACTTTCGAAATTGTTAAGCAATTTTAAAATTGCTAAGCTTCTATCAGTACCGAGCCTCAAGTAGAAGGTGAAGTCACTATTTAAAAAAAAAAAAAAAAAGCTCCTATTGAGTTGATTCTAGACCCTATAGGACAGAGACAAACTGCCCCACGAGTTTCCAAGCAGTGCCTGGAGTACTCAAACTGCCAACCTCAAAGTTAGCAGAGGTACCACTTAACTACTAGTCTATCAAGGCTAATGCAAGCACTTACTTCAACTATTCTCACAAATTATTCATTTACTAAAAAATAAGTAACTGTACAAAAGGTTTTACTTGGAGAGGCTCCTTCCTATCTCTAGGCTCCCATTATTACTGTCTTTTGTTTTTCTACCACTCTTGTATCTACCCTAGCTAGTTTTTTTCTTACTTGTTTATTTTACTCTTCTAGTATTTCCTTTTTACATAGTGAGCAGATACTATGTATTTTTTCAATCCTTGTAGTTTCTTACATAACGAGAAGCACATATAGATACTTTTTCCAAGTTTTGCTTTTTAAACTGAAGAGTAACGTCTTCTGAAAATAATCTCTCATAGTTTATACAGATCAATCCCACTATTTTTGTTGCTGCATAACACCCCGTTACATGAGTATACCACAGAGTTTTCCACAATTTTCCTGTAGAGAGATTTTAGGTGGCTTCTAAAATTTCCCAGTTGCAAAAAAAATGTGATGAATACTTACATATCAGCGTTGTGCCTGTGTACATATATGTACATAAATATATATACATAAGTATATATGTGTATATACATACATATTTATTGAGTCTATCTACTCATAGTAACCCTACAGAACAGAATGAAGCTGACCCACAGGGATAACAGCCAAAATCTTAGCCACTGTGCTACCAACACTCAAGTGTGTGTGTCCAACATGTGTGTGTGTGTGTGTGTGTGTGTGTGTGTGCATAAAAGCATATACACATATGTATTGTAGTTACACATATACATATTGATAAATACATATATGTGTTCACACAGACATTCACGTATTTATATTGTCAGAAATGTATATTGGGAGTAGATCCTTAAAAGCAGAATTGCTAAGGCTGAATGTAAATCTGTATGCAGTTTTGTCAGATTTCACATAATTTTCTCTAAAATTTTGCACCAGTTCCTATTCTCAGCAACAATGTATGAGGAACCTGTCCAACAGAATGCATTGTCAAACTTTTTAATCTTTGTAAATGTGATAGGTGAAAACTTGCGTTTCAGTATTGTTTTACTGTTCATTTAAGTAACTGTAAGAAAATCTACACATTTTTATATGTATAATGACAATTATTTGTAAATCATTTTATAAATTGTGTACTTTTTTTTGGAAGAAAACCTTGCCTGTATTTTAATACTTTAAAAATTTACGGTGTAGAGGTGTCACTTTTTTTTTCCATGTTCTTTCTCTCATGGTTACCTGTTCTTTTTATTTGTTTATGGAGTAATAATATAAAAATCAAATTTATCTCTTATATTTTTAGACAAATCCTGGCATTTTTTGACAATTTTATTAAGATGACATGCCCATATCATTTACTAAAATTTTAATTGAAATAAATAATTTTCCTTTAAACTTAGACTTAAAATGTATCATTGATGTTATAATTGGAAACCCTGGTGGCATAGTACTTAAGTACTATGTTTGCTAACCCAATGGTTGGCAGTCTGAATCTACCAGGTGCTCCATGGAAACTCTGTGGGCATTTCTACTCTACCCTATAGGGTCACTGAGATTCAGTTTTGATTCAACAGCACTGGGATGGGTGATATCTGAACATATATAGCAAAACACTTTTGAGTTTCAATTAAATGTTTCGCATTCATTACTTATTGTAAATATTTTTATGTCTGGAAATATTTTTTAAAAAATTAAGGCATAGATTATTGTTATGAAAATAAAATCACTCTAATTTTAAAACATGTATCTATAAAATATTTTCTTATCATTATTCTATTTTCTGGATATGACTATTTTTGCTCTCCTTATTTGTTTTCCTAAACAGAGCCTCTGAAGTTTTAAGAGGCAACTAGTTGTTTCTATTAAGTGTCATTGAGCCTCTTCCAGTGCATAGCCACCCTATGTCCATCAGAACTAAACACTTTGGGGTCTTATGCCACCTTCATTATCTTTGCTGTCTCAGCTCATTGTTGAAGCCACTGTGCCAATCCATCTCAAGGAGAATCTTCCTCTTCTTTTTGCTGATCCTTTTAACCAAACACAGTGTTTTTCTGCAGGAACATCTCCCTCCTGATGGCATGTTTAAAGTAAGTGAGATGCTCCTAACTTCTAAGAGCATGCAGGCTGCACTTCTTCTGAGACAGATACGATCATTGTTGTGGAAGATCATGGCATGTTAAATATTCTTCATGAACAGCATAAATTAAGGTGTCAATTCTGTACTTAATACATATAGTGCCAAGTGCCAAGTGCCGTCGAGTCAGAGAGAGAATATATATCAAAATGGAGTCTTGTCATAAATGTAATAACTGGCTGAATTATGAATTGGCTAAATTATTAAAACATAAAATGGCTGTGTTCAAGCTAAGTAAGATGGTGAGAAATGTAACATCAGGATGAAGAAGCAAAGTGAAAGAAAAAAGAATGAGAAAGAAACAGCTACCAGACGGACATGGCAGAAGATGTCCAGAGAGATGATAAAGACACGGCCAACCACAAAGAAGTCAGCAATGGAAGTTACCAGCAGAAAAGAAAAATGGACTGGTTGCTAGTGACCAGGATTAAAATAACAGCTTGTTTACACACTGTTATATAAACCCAGCACTCTGGATTTGGGGTTCACAGTTTCCTCTGGAGTCTGTATCCATCCATCTGCTGTCCTGCTGTGGCCTGATTCTAAGACCTCCTCTACCTCATGCTTCATGGGCTGGGGCAAGCAGTCTCCTCCTGAGAGTCTGTGCCCACTAGTCTGTTGACATACTGTGACCTGACCTTGGACCTCTTCTGTGTCATCCTCTAAGGCTTGGTTTGAGTGATTAGGACTGTTTCCAGTTGGTGCCTAAGCCTTCTGTGCTGTCCCTGCTGGCTGTGCTTCTGAGATGCCGTATCATCATCCCACTCTAGACTTTCCTGAGGTCTGAATAGTGAGAGCACAGCGAGTCCCTAAATTCCTTAGAGTGAAGCCTGCTTTTAGAGAAGTGTGAGTGATGACATACTAACATTATGACTGAACTGTGCAGTTCCTGTGGGATCTGGTGTGAACCTGTGTGTGGTTTTGAATTAACAGAACTAATGTAACTGCTTTGTGTGTTTTAGGGTACTGGCACCTTTTCATGTTTGTTTTTGAATAACAGTGTATGTTAAGTTGCTATTTAATGTATGTATAAGTGTGTGCTTCTAACCAAAATGTATTGATAAGTTTGTTTTCAACCAAGACATTAAATGAAAGCTTGTTACTAACACCAAGGCTTTTAGTTATTTATCTTCCTCTTGGAGAGCTCAACACTTTCTGGGTGCTCATGACATATTTTTCTTCAGTCTTCTGTTTTCATTGTCCAGTTGACATGTGCATCTGAGGCATTTGAAAATACTATAGCCTGGGTCAAGAGAACCTTATTCCTCCAAGTGATATCTTGGCTTTTTAGCACTTAAGAGATCTTTTGCAACAGATTGGGCCAAGGCCATGTGCTGTTTGATTTCTTGACTGCTGCTTCCATGAGTATTTATTATGAATCCACATAAAATAAAATTCTTGACAATCTCCATTTTTCTTTTTTCCTCCTGATGTCACTTATTGGTACAGTTCTGAGGTTTTTGTTTTCTTTATGTTGAGGTATTGTCACTGGCTTCAGTGCAGCCAGAACTTCTTCTTTGATCTTAATCAGTAAGTGCTCCAAACCCTCTTCAAATTTATCAAGTAAGATAAACTTGAAGGTGCTAACGAGCCTTCCTCCAATCCTGATACCACACTGTTCTTCACCTAGTCCAGCTTATCAGATTATTTGTTCACCATACAAATTTAATAAATATGGTGAAATTATACAATCTGGCACACAACCTTCTTACTTTTAAACCAGGCAGTATCTCCTTATTCTGCTTGAGTGACTGCCTCTTAATCTATGTACACATTTCACACGACTGCAATTAAGTATTCTAGAGTGTCTGCTCTTCTCAATGTTATTCATAATTTATTGCAATCTGCACATTCAAATGTCTTAGCATAGTTAATGAAATTCAGGTAAGCAAGTTTCTGGAAATTTTTACTTTTAGCCAAGATTCATTTAACATCAGCAGTGATATCTCTCATTCCACACCCTCTTTGGAATTTGGCTTGAATTCCTGGCTGTTTTCTGTCAATGTTCTGCTCCAATTGTTTTTGAATTGTCTTCAACAAAGTGTTATTTATGAGTAATATTAATAACATTGTTTGATAAGTATTACATTATACTGCATCACTTTCCTTTGAAATGGCCACAAATGTAGATCTGTTCTAGACAGTTGGCTGTGTGGATTCCTTTCATTTCACTTGGTGTAGAAGACTGAATGCTTGCAGTATTGCATCCGTTTATTGAAACATCTCAGTTGTTATTCTGTCAACTCCTGATGCCTTATTTTTTGTCGCTGGCTTCAGTGCAGCCAGAACTTCTTCTTTCAGTACTCTCAGTTCTTGATGACATGCTACCATCTGAAATCCATGAATATCAACCAATTATTTTTGGTACAATCATTGTGTGTATTCCTTCCATCTTTTTATGCCTCTTAGGTCATTAATTACCTTACTCATAGAATCCTTCATTGCTGTAATGCAAGGTTTGATTTTTTCACTTCTTTTCTTTCATCTTAGGAAATTGTAAACATGTTTTCTTTTTTTGGCTTTGTAACTCTAGGTATTCGTACATTTCTTTATAATACTTTCTCTTTTTGAACTGTGCTTTAAAGTCTTCTTTTCAGCTCTTGTACTTCATCATTTCTTCTATTCATTTTCACCTCCTGTTTAAACAAAAGTCATAGAGTCTATTCTGACATCTCTTTTGGTCTTTCCTGTCTTTTTAATTACCTCGTGTTTTCTTCACTCATAATGTCCTTGATGCCATCCTAAAACTTATCTGTTCTTTTGTCATTAGTGTTCAGTGTATTAAATACATTCTTGAATTTGTTCCTAAATTTAGGAAGGATATAATGAAGTCCATACTTTGGATCACATTGACGTGTTTTAATTTTCTTCTCCTATAACATGAACTTGCATATAAGCAGTTGATCCCACAATTGGCCCCTGATCTTGTTCCAGCTGATGATATTTAGCTTCTTCAGTGTCTCTTTCACAGATGTAGTCTATTTGATACCTGTGTAATGCCTATGTGTAGTCATAGCTTATGTTTGTAAGAAAAGATATTTCCAATGAATAAGCTGTTTGTCTGGCAAATTCTATCATGCAATATCCAGCATTGTTCCTGCTATCAAGACCATACTTTCCAGCTGCCAGTCCTTCTTCTTTGCTTACAACTTTCTCATTCCATTTACCAGTAATTGTCAATGCATTTTATCAAACTTAGACTGTAGAAGTCAGTAGAAAAAAGAAATAAAACAAGCAAAGAAACAAAACAAAACAAAAAAACAATAGTTTCTTCATCTTTGACGTTAGCAGTTGCTGTGATCATATTATCTGGTCTTCCTTGTAGGAATATGAATGTTATCTTATCACCGACAGAATTGTAATTTACCATAAATCTTATTTTCTTTTCTCAACAATGAATGTGTTGCCAGTCCTCTTCAATTTACTGTTATTGACATAATAGATGAAATAGTTATCCTATTTAAAATGACTGGTACCATCACTATGTCTTGTTTCTAGTTGTCTAGTGATGCTAAAACTGAAATACAAAGAGAAGCTTATTCTCTCAAGGTATAGGAGGCTAGAAGTATGAATTCAAGGTGCCAACTCTAGGGGAAGGCTTTCTGTCTCTGTTAGCTCTGGGGGAAAGACCTTGTCATCAATCTTTGCCTGGTCTAGTAGTTCTTTAGGAAACCCTGGTAGTGTATTAGTTAAGCATTACGGTTGCTAACCAAGAGGTCAGCAGTTCAGATCCACCAAGAACTCCTTGAAAACTCTCTGGGGCAGTTCAACACTATCCTATAGAGTTGCTGTGAGCTGCAATCAACTCAATGGCAATACATTTGGGGGGGCTCTGTAGCTTTTCAGTGCAGGGACTCCAGATTCAAAGGACACACACTCATGGATTTCCTTGTACAATAATAATGAGGTCCCCTGTCTCTATGATTTTCCTCTTTTTCATATCTCAAAAGATAATTCACTTAAGGAAAACCTGATCTTGTAGATTGACTCCTGCCTCAGCGGCATAACTACCTCTAATTCCATCTCCTTAATATTATACAAGTATGATTTACAACACATAGAAAAATCACATGAGGTGGCAAAATAGGTTGAAAATAACATAATACTGGAAATCATGGGCTAGTCTAGTTGACAAGCATTTTTGTTGCAGGGGAAGAAAATTATTAAATTCACAACATTACTCTATTTTAGTCTAGAAGCTCCACTGATACTTCTGCACTATGGGGGATACTGGTGGCATTTGAAATAACTTATGGTATAGCTTCTAGCATCACAGCAATATTAAAGATGCCAAAGTATGACAAACTGGCAGATGAGTGGGAAGAATTCTCTCAAGGAGTTGTTAAATCACAGATTTTTAGGTAATGTCCTAAGCCTAATATTAAATTCTGTGAGGGAGTTATATAATTTGCTTGTCTCCGGTGATTCTCAGGATGCTGCCCCAAAACTTGTTCTTTGAAAACCGCAGTTCTAGAGTAAGAATGGTGAGCTATTCTCTGTCCCTGTTCTGATTAAGGAAGTTAGTAATGCTTACTCTTTAATAAATTACATGTTTGTTTTTGACAAAACATTTGGAAAAAGTGGTTGTAGAATTTTTCCACTTCTGCAGAAAGGTAGGATATACACGCATATATATCTCTAAATACACATAGACATATAAAGTATTTCCTTGCCTCACTACTGCCATTGAGTCAATTCCTACTGATAGCAAACATACAGGACAGAGCAGAACTGCCCCAGATTACTTTCAAGATGCATTTGATGGATTCGGACTGTTGACTTTTTGGCTAGAAGCCACAACACTTAATAGCTATGCCGCCAGAGTTCCTTGCCTTAGAGTTCCATTAATATACATATATATATTTTTTTTTTTCTGAAGCTAGATACATTTTACATACTTTTTTTGTTAGTTACCATCCAGTCACAAACTCTGGTGGCATAGGGGGTTACTACGTTTGTTAACAAAAAGTCGGTAGTTCAAATCCATCAGGAACTCCTTAGAAACTATTTGGGGTAGTTCTCCTCTGACCTCTAGGGTTGCTGTGAGCTCGACTGGATTAGAAGACAGTGGTTTTTTTTTGTTTGTTTGTTTGTTTTTCCTTAATCAACCAGTCAGAATCCTGACCATGGCAACTTCACAGACTTTTCAAGACTGACCACTCAAAAGCAGATCACCAGACCAATCTTCCTGAAGCACCTCTCGGTGAGTTTGAACTACCAGACATTTGACTATTAATTGAATACTTATCCTTTCACTCCATCAACTCAAAGAATATCACAATAATGTAGAATTACAGTCCAATGCCTTGTTCCTTAGTTCAACCAATATCCATCGTATTATGCTAAAGTGGCACCAATTACACTAAACAAATTATACTAAAGTGGCACAGATTATGGTAAAGTGGTACAAATGCCTGCCAATAAATGTCCAGGGTTAGAAAATGTAACTGGGTTATATATCTCCTGTCTCTGAGACATTTTTTCTAAAAGGTGAATATAGAGTCTACAGGAAGGAGACGGGAGGGTGGGTAGGTAATAACCCTCAAATGTTGAAATATATATACCAAGAAATATTCTGAAATTTTCAGTTACACAAGAATGAAGGCCAGAAAATCTAGCTAAAGTTTTCTAAGAATTACTGAGTGACATGCAAGATTATAAAACTGTAGACGGGGGTGAGCATATTACCTTAACCTTGAGGAAATATTTCTAACAAATTCACTGAATAAGAATTCTAAAGAGAGTTGCAGACAAGAGAAGCCATGCTGCACAATCAGAGATTGAGGCCAGACCTGGGTTAAATGTTGGTCTGATGAAAGTCTTTCCTAGCTGAATGTATTCAGTTCAGTTCAGTGAAAGCGAACATACATACATACATACATACATATATATATATGTAGACTAATGATTGTTTTGCAGATCCACAACTCATTTATTTTAACCTCTCATTATTCAAGAACCCTCTGGAGGACATACAGAAGAATATGTTAGAGTAGTGAATATCTGGGCCTGGAAACAAAGGTAAAAAATAAGTAAAGAAAGCCTAAAATTCAGCAAAGAACACCTGTGCTGCATTAAAGAGAGACAGAAAACTGGTGACTAAATACAAAATTTAAACTTTTACAAACTAAACTAAGCTTACTTGACTAGAGAAATAAAAAGAGGATACATTAATGGACATATGAAATTTTGAAGAATATGCATCAGAAATTTTGGTCCTACATGGTCCCTATGGTCACATACTTCAGAAGCATGACAGCTATTGGAGTTAGAATTGAGCTAAGCATGGTTCTTCAAAAGACTCGTGTGAAGTTAAAGGAAAAAAAAATGTACTTGAGAGACGATTTACAGAGACAAGACAGCAAGTCTATATAAAAGACAAAGTAGTAACAATCGTAACAAATGACTCCTACATATAGATGTCTACGGAAGTTATGCTACTAGACATAGCTATAATCTCAAATATTCTCAACATTAATATTTAGCTTAATACTAATGTTGTAGTTTCTACACATAAATATATTTATTCACTGCTTTCAGTGGAGAAAAAATGGTTGTCAAAGCACATTTATTCATATTTTGTGCAAATGTAACTTGAAAATAAGCACATTTAAAAATTCAAATTAGGAGATGCTCAATATAAAATATTGATATTGCATTCCAATATCCAACAAATCTAACTTGTTTGTATGGTTTGCATAAAAAAAAAATAAGCTTGGGATAGGAGAAGATCTTAAACAATAGAGTAGAATGCAATGCTCCATTTTCCTAACTCCCCACAAACAAATACACATGTACTTATGACCAAGCAGAAATTATAAGACTAACTTTTTTAGAATTCTGGAAATCAGCCAAACATTTACAGCAAGAATAGAATACTGAATAAAGTAATGTGTGATGTCAAAATATAAAAGTTTTGTTTTCTACATTTCATGCCCTGCATGCTTTCTGACTTGGTGCAGTCTTAAATTTGCAGAAGACCCCATATTCCTAGGCTGCCTGAAAGACTGTGGCAAGGGACTTATTTCTATATGCTCTATATCAAAGCTTGTGCAAGAAAGACAGACATGGTCAATGCTCAAAGGGTATAGATGCTTCTAGCCACCTCATGCTAAAGAGTTCATTTGAAGAATACAGTAAATGCATAATGTCTATAAAGAGAAGTCATGATAGAAAACACATTGTACACAGAGAAATGCAGAGTGGAGCATGCATGTCCAGAGCAAGAAGTATGCTCAGAAAATACCTGAAAATACCAAAGAGGTGAAAACTTGTATACTGAAAATTATGAAACATATTGAATGAAATTAAAGGTGATCTAAATAAATAGAGAGACAGCTCTAGTTTATGAATTAGAAGACTTAATATTAAAAATATTCAATAACACTGAAAAGAATCTACAAATTCATCACAATCTTCATCAAAATTCCAGCAGCTTTTTTTCCATAAATGGACAAATTGACATTAATTTCTTGTGAAACTACACTGGATTCCAAACAGTCTAAATAATCTTGAAAAAGATTAAAGTAGAACTCATACTTAACAATTTCAAATTTCATTATAAGCTACAGTAATTTAAACAGTGTAATAGTGACATAAAATTGATATATAGACCAATGAAACAAAATCAAGAGTACAGAAATAAACCCACATATTTATGGCCCATTGAATTTCAGTGAGGGTAACAAATCCATTCAATGAGAAAAGTGTAGTCTTCCACAAATGGCCCCAGGACAATCAAGCTGTTGCATGCTGAGCAGCTAATATGGATCTATACCTCACAACATAAACAAAAATTAATTATAAATGGATTCATGATCTAAATGTGAGCAAAACTGCAAAATCTTAGATGAAATTACAGAGATAAATTTTCATGACCTGTTATTTGGCAAATGATTCTTAGATAAGACAGCCAAAATGTACAAGAAACAGCAGAAAACATAGATAATTTTGAACTTCATCAGAGTAAAATAAACAAAAAATATTTTGTTTGTCAAAGGACATTACCAAGCATGTGCAAAGACAACTTACAAAATGGGAAAATGTATTTGGAAATCACATATCAGATAAAAGTTTAACATCCAGGGTATAGGAAGAATTCCTAAGAACCAAAAATGAAAACACAACTCAGTCAAAAAATGGGCAAAGATTTGAAAAGGTATTTTTTTTTCCAGAAAAAGAGAAGATATACAAATAACCAATAAGCACATGTAAAGATGTTCAACATCATTAGTCATTAGGGAAATGCAGATCAAAATCAAAATAAAATACAGCTTCAGACTCACTAGGATGATTAGGTGACAGATGCCTGGATAATACTCTTTCATGTTACTGATTCAATCTGTAGTCTGAATAATTTATTTAAAAATCCAGTCTCTATGCAAATGGTGACTGGAGGAAGACTCATTAACATCTTGCAACTTTGTGTTCTGCAAAGGATGACCTGAGGTCACACCCTTCTGTTTAGAATACAACTAAATGTGAAGAAAATGAAAATCTTCACAAGACGAGAGATAAGTATCACGTCATGGTAGAGAAGTTAATGAAATTACTTTTTATTTGAATCAACAATCAATGACCATGGAAAGAACATTCACAAAATTAAACTACTTAGCACATTGGTTAAGTCTGTATCAAAATATCTCTTTAAAGTTTTAAGAAGTAAAGATGCCACATTGATAACTAAGCTGCACCTGCCCCATCCATGGTCCTTTCAGTTGCATCATAGGCTAGAGGGAATTTAACAATGAAAAAAGAAGAAAGAAGATGAATTGATCCATATGAATTGTAATGTTGATAAAGAATATTGACTACATCACGATCTACCAAGAACAAGGAAGAAATCAGTCTCAGAAAAATAAACAAATAAACAAAAGCAAAACATTCCTTATGGATAGCAGAGACCAGACTTTCATTTTCTTATTCTGAACAAGTCACCAAGAAAAAGCAGTTGCGGAGGTGGAATCAAGATGGTAGGCTAGACGCATGTATCCTTAATTCCCTCTGAAAACTAAGCCCAGGATTGATAATTGAATGGAGCATTCTGGACAAGCAGTGAGCCCTAAGACATGGCATAGTGTTGTCAGATTGGACCATGTGTCACTAAACAGGAAACTTCCTCTCTCTCTCTGAACCTTGCTCCTACTGGATCGCTGCTTTGGTGGACTGTAGGTACTACTGCTATTAATTTGTTGTTGTTGTTGGCCAGTAGGTAGGGGATGGGCATTATCAGGCATATCTGCTGAGCTGCAATGCTGAAGTGAACAGTGAGTGGCACAGCAGAAAGACAGTGTGGGGGATAGCCATGTTTTGAGAGCCCATCAGTGGAATGAGGGCACTACAGCCCGTCCTCCCTCTCTTTTCTGTGCTCCACCATGGATTCTGCTATTTCATGGTGGGAGGGACAGCTTGACTAGGATCCCATCTTGGCTGGTTGGAAAGGGGAAGAACCCAACCAGAGACCTTAGCAGGGGCTAATTTGCATGCTGGGAGACAATGCCAGTCCAGGGAGCACTTCTCCAGCACAAAGGCTGTGTTTAGCATAGTACTGCCTTACAGGTAGACCCCAGCTGAGAATAGCAGCAGGGCCATAGCCCCTCCCTACTTTGAACTATGCTGTAGCATCTAGGGATGGCCAAAAAGATGCTTCTGTTGAAAACTGGAAGGCAGGGCTTGCCAATCTGACAGCTTGACTGATTTTGGTAGCTGTGAAATAGCTTCTAGCTTTTCAAAATAAGACATCCCGGAGAAATAACTGCTGAGCAGCCTGACAGCATTTCTTCTAGCCTTTGCTAACCCACATCGTAAGATCACTTGACAGCCTACCAGTGACTCCATAAGCAGGGTGGTGTTTCTGCCAGATAGGAGGCAAAGCCTGTTACCCCAGAGAGTCCACTGGGAACAGTCACCAGAGTACACAGAGGTGGCTGGTGACCAACTCCCTCCTCAGAAATAGACCCAGCTCCTGTTGAGACAACACCAGACAAACTAAACAGCCTCTAGAGTGTGGCCTGAGGCAACAGATGATCACTAATTATTTAAAGAAACACCCCAACATGGCTCTGGAAAACACCAAAAATAAAGAATCAAAAAACTTCCCAAATGAAGCAGCCTTTCTGAAACTATCAGAGGTCAAGTATAAAAGAATTACATAGAGATCCCTCCTAGAGATTAAACAAAATGCAGCAGAGCAAGTGAAAAATAAAGCAAACTATTAAAACTGAGGCAACATCAATGCTCTGAAAGCCAGCAGACCAATAACAAAGTTACAGAATTAGACAATTCAATGCAAAGCCAAAAGAGCAGAACTGAGAAAATGAAAATCAGACAGCGACCTTGAAGACAGAGCAACTGACACCGGCAGTTATGAGGAGAAATCAGAGAAAAGAAATAAGAAAAATGAAGAAGCATTAAGAAACATGTGGGACTCTATCAAGAGGAATAATCTATGATTAACTGGAGTTCCTGAAAGGGAGGGATAGCTGAAAACACAGACAGCATTGCTGTATAGTTGCTGACAGAAAACTTCCCTGAAATTATGAAAGAAGATAACATAGATATCCAAGACGTGTGTAGAATGCCACAAAAACTAGACCCCAAAAGAAAGACACCAAGACACATTATAATTAAGCTTAATAAAATGAAACCTAGGAAGAGACTCTCAAAGGAAGTAACATTCAGAGGGTAGCTCCGTAGGCTTTTGCCTGACTTCACTGAAGAAATGACGTCCTCAAGGATGCAGTCAGATGACTCATCCAAAGTCTTGAAGGAGAAAATTTCCAACCATGAATTACATATCCTGCAAAATTGTCTCTCAAATATGAGGATGAAATTAAGACATTTTCAGATAAACGTAAGCTTAGATACGTTGTAAAAACCAACCAAAAATACAAGAAATACTGAAAGAAGCTCTTTGCTTAGAAAAACAAAACCATTAATTGTAGATTTAAGGAGGCAATACAGGACACAGCATCCAGAAACTTACTCAGTTAGGGACATCACAAAACTCAAGCAAAGCTACAATATTATAGGAAGAGAACCACTGATCATATCACAAAAACTATGACACCATCACACTACAAAGAGGAGATACAACAGTAGCTACAGTTCTTTCAGATGGAGTGGAAATTAAGACAGATATGCAGAAGTTAAAATTGGGATTAAACATAGAATACTAAGTGGGATCAAAGCAGGATAACAGTGCAACATATCAAAGCAAGAAATGTAATACAGGAGTCTCAACAAACACAAAACCAACACCAAAATGATGAAAAGCCAACTGATAAAGAATAACCCAGAACAGAGTATTAAGAGAAATTTAGAAAACAGCAACACAAAAATGAATACATCAAAATGAGAGCACTAAACATATATCTATAAGTAATTACACTGAATGCAAAAGGACTGAATTCTCCCTTAAAGAGACAATGAGTGACATCTTGGAGCAAAAGACATGACTCACCTGTATTTTGCTTACAGGAAACACAACTTAGACTCAAAGATATGAACAAACTGAACATTTAAGGATGGAATAATGCATACAAAGCTAACAATATACAAAGAGTAGGTGTGGCAATACTAATCTCAGATAAAATAGATTTTGCTGAAAAAACCACCATCGTGGACAGGGCCAGTCATTGTTTATTGCTGAAAGGCTCACTACACAAACAGGACTTAACAATATTAAATATGTATGCACCCAATATCAAAGCATCTAAATACATCTAACAAACACTGAGGATGTTGAAAAATGAGATAGATTATTCCACAATAATAGTGTGAGACTTCAACACACCCCTTTCAGATCTGGACTGATCATCCAGATAAAGGCTCAGTGAAGACACAAAAGATCTTATTGTGACAATCAACCAACTAGACCTCATTGACATATATGGAACTTTTTATCCTTAAATAGATAAGTACGCCTTGTTCTCTAATGCACAAAGAAGATTTTCCAGAGTAGACCATGTGTTAGGACATAAAACAAATCTCAACAAAATCCAAACTACTGAATTATTGCAAAGTATTTTCTTAGACCATAAAGCCATAAAATTTGAAATCCATAGCAGAAAAAGCATAGAAAGAAATTGGAACTCATGGAAACGGAACAATATCTTTCTCAAAAAGCCATGAGTTATAGGAGAAATCAAGGAAAAAATAAAGGAATTTATGGAACCAAATGAGAAATAACCTATGGAATATAACCAAAGCAGTGTTCAGAGGTCAATTTATCTCTAAAAGTGCCCACATCCAGAAGGAAGAAAACCCACATCAAAGAATTAACCCTATAGCTTGGACAAGTAGAAAAAGCAACAGAGGAACCCCTCAGGCACCAGAAGGAAACATCATAAAGATTAGAGCAGAACTAAATGAATCAGAGAATAGAAAAAATTGACAAAAACCAAAAGCTGGTTTTTTGAAAAGATCAACAAAATTGACAAACCAGTGGCTAAACTTAGAAAAGAAAAACAGGAGAGGAAACAAGTAACCTAAATAAGAAATGGGATGGGAGATGTCACAACTGACCCAACTGAAAACAAACGTATCGTAACAGAATACTACAAAAGACTGTACTGTAACAGATTTGAAAATTGAGCAGAAATGGAAAAGTTTCTAAATTCATACCACCTACTAAAATTATCACAAGGAGAAATAGAACAACTTAATAAATGTATCACAAAGGAAGAGATTGAAAAAGTCATCAAAAAACAACCAACCAAAGAAAAGTCCTGGTCCAGATGGTTTCATCAGAGAATTCTACCAAGCTTTTAGAGAAGAGTTAACTCCAATACTACTGAGACTATTTCACAGCATAGAAAGGTATGGAAGACTCCCAACTTCATTCATGAAACTAGCATAACCCTGATACCAAAGTCTGGGAAAGATCCCACAAAAAAGGAAAACTACAGAATAATATCACTCATGAACCTAGATACAAAAATCATCAACAAAATCCAATACAATTCAACAACCTATCAATAATAATAATTCATCATGACCAAGTTGGATTCATACTAGGCATGCAAGACTAGTTCAACATCAGAAACACAATTCATGAAATTGATCATATAAATAATATATAAGAACCACCTGATTTTGTTAGTTGATGCAGAAAAGGCATTTGACACTTTCATGCTAAAACTCTCTGCAAAGTAGGATTAGAAGGCAAATTTCTCAACATGATAAGGGGCATCTATGCCATGTCAACTGCCTACATCATCCTGCATGGAGAGACTGAAAGAATTCCCTTGAGAATGGAAACTAGACAAGGATGCCCACTCTCACCACTTCTATTCAACATTGTATTGGAAGTTCTGGCTGGAGCAATTAGAAAACACAAAGAAATAAAGTGCATTCACATCAGCAAAGAAGAAGGAAAAAAATCTCCCTATTTGAAGACGATATGATTGTATGTGCACAGAGTCCTAAAAATTCATAAACAAACTACTGAAACTAATAGAAGATTTCAGCAAAATATCAGGATATTAGACGAATATAAGTAAATCCACAGGGTTCCTTTATACCAGTAGAGACATCTTCAAAGAAGAAATCACCAAATCAATACCCTTTACTATAGCCCACAAGAAGATAAAATACCTAGGAATAAATCTAACTAGAGAAATAAGAGACTTGCACAAAGAGAACTACAAGATCTTACTGCAAGAAACCAAGAGAGACTCATAAATGGAGAAATCTACTGTTAATGCACAGGAAGACTTAACATTGTGAAACTGTCTATTTTACCCAAAGCATTCTACACATATGAGACAATGCTAATACAAATTCCACTGACATTTTTTTAATGAGATGGAGAAAAAAAAATCATCAACTTTGCAAAGAGAAGCAACCCTGGGTAAGCAAAGGACTGATGAAGAAGAGGAACACTACTGGAGGCCTCAAACTATCCGACCTTAGAATCTATTACACTGCCACAGTAGTGAACACAGCCTGGTACTGGTACATAGAGAGATATATAGAACAATGAACCAAGTTGAGACCCCAGAGATGCCACCATCCTCCTATGAACAGCTGACATTCGACAAAGGCCTTTAGATTGTAAACTGAGTTATAAACAAATGGTACTGGCAAAATTGGATATCCATCTGCAAAAAACTGAAACAAGACCCGTATCTCGAATCTTACCAAAAAAACTAACTCAAATTTGATAAAAGACCCAAATATCAAACCTTAAAAGATAAAGATTGTGCAAGACAAAATAAGTTCAACAATGGAAGTTTTAGTACACAGCTTAGACAGACTTCAAAATCTGACAAAGTACAACCAACAGAAGAGAAAATAGATAAATGGAAACTACCAAGGATCAAACACTTTTGATCATCCAAAGACTTTATCAAAAGAATTAAAAGACCACTCACAGAACGGGAAAAAAAATATTTGGCAACCACATGCCGGACCAATGTCTGATCTCCATAATGTACGAGGTACTGCAAAATACCGGCAAGAAAAAGATAAATAATTCAGTTAAGCAATGGGCAAAGGAGATGGACAGACATTTCACTAAAGAGGACATCCAGGCGCCAAAAGACACATGGAAAAATGCTGACAATCATTAGCTATTAAAGAAATCCAAATCAAAAGAAATATGAGATATCATCTCACTCCAGCAAGGTTGGCCATAATCCAAAAAAAACACACAAAACAACAGAAGCTGGAGAGGCTGTGGAGAAATTGGAATTCTCCTACATTGCTGGTGGGTTACAAAATGGTAAATCTCTTTGGAAAGCAATCTGTTGTGTCCTTTAAAAGCTGTATATAGATATACCATTTGATTCAGTATTCCCACTCCTCAGACTATATCCCACAGAATCAAGGGCGGTGACATGAACAGACACATGCACATAATTGTTTATTGCAGCACAGTCCACAATAGCAAAAAGATGGAATCAACCCAGATGCCCAACAACACATCAATCAATAAATGATTTTAGGAAACATCTCACAATCTCATTTCAACTGGAAGACATTATGCCAAGTGAAATCAGTCAGAAGCACAAGGAGAAACATTGTATGAGACTCCTATTATAAGGACTTAAAAATAGACTCATGTACAGAAGAAAAGACTCTTCAATGGCTGCAAGGGAGGAGAGGGAGAGAGATGGCTGGTCATAGATGATATAGCTGATAGAAATTTGGTTGAGTGAAAGCAGTGACAGCACACAGCGGAAAGATCAACTTAACTGGACTTCAACAAGCTGAAAACTCTCCTAATCTTAACGTAATATTGCAAGGATAGAGTAGCAGGGGCATGGTTTGGGGACAATGCTCTTAAGGGACATTGAGGCCATTTGGCATAACTAGCCAATTGTTAAGAGTCTTCTGCACCCCATATTGGTGAGTGGTGTCTGGGCTCTTCAAAGCTAGCAAGCTGCCATCTGAGGTACACCAAATGGCCCCACCTCAGCCGAAACAGACGATGACCAAGAACAGCAAAGACACAAGGAAAAAAGAACACAGAAGACAGAAGGACTCATGTGAATTCATGACTGTATCAACATGTGACCGCAAGAACCAGATGGTGCCCTTCCATCACCAAAGACAGCCATGATGGGGCACACTAAGTCAAGTCCCAGTGGCAACACAAGAAAAAGAAGGGTACACCTCAATAACTCCACTAAAAGACCACAACTGACAATCTGAAGGCCTGAGGTTTCCCCTGGGAACATGATGCCCAGACCTGCTGCTGCCCCTGACCAGAAAACTACTTAGGTCAACTCTTTGGACAGGAATGGATTGGACTCGGAGATACAATATGACCATATGATGTGTGCACTTTGTGGTTCTATACAACTATAGGATGCTGTCCTACTGTCCTCTTACTAGAAGGAAGAGGAGAGGGTATAGAGGAGGGGCCAGTAGATTGTTAAGAGGATATGACATGTACAGCATGAAAAGGAGCAGCGCTCTGTCCCTGGGAAAGTAGAGCAGAAGCAGGTGCAGATAAGTGGGCATGCAAATTTAATTTGGATTGTATACTTTCACTCAGTCACCAATAATAATAATAAAAATAATTAATTAAAAGAAAAAACAGTTGCTAGAAAACAACAGCATATTTGCTAATGGAGACAGCCAATAAAAACAAGAGGAACTCTCAATAAGATGAACTGACAGAATAGCCACAACAGAGGACACAAACATGCCCTCACTCTATGTATCTCTTTATCTGTGTCCTTTATGCTGTAATAACACTGTAATCAAAAGAGCATAACACATTTCTGAGTTTTGTGAATCACAGTAATTAATTACAGAACTGGAAGAGGGACCAGTAAGCAACATCATCATAAACAGATAAAGAATTGAATTTGCCAAGGATTTCATTTTACTTGGGTTCACGATCAACTCCCACAGAAGCAGTAGTCAAGAAATTAAAGGGTGCATTGCACTGGGTAAATCTTCTACAAAGGACATCTTTAAAGTATTGAAGAATAAAGATGCCACCATGAAGGCTAAGGTGAGCCTGATCCAAACCGTGGTATTTTCAGTAGCATCATATGCATGCAAAGTCTGGACAATGAACAAAGAAGAGAGAAGAAAAATTGATGCTTTTGAACTGTGATGCTGGAGAAGAATATTGAATGTACCACAGAGGGCCAAGGAACAAATAGATCTGACCCGGGCAAAGTACAACCGAAGTGCTCCTCAGAAGCAAAGATAATGAGGCTTCATCTCACACACTTTGGACATGTTGTCAGGAGGGACAAATCCCTAGAGAAGGACATGCTTGCTAGGATAGAGGGTCAGTGCAAAAGAGGAAGGCGATCAACAAGGTGGATTGACACAGTGGCTGCAACAATCAATTCAAGGTTAAGAACTATTTTGGGCATGCCACAGGACTGGACAGTGTTTGGCTCTGTTGTGCATAGGGTTGCTATGAGTAGCAGCTTACTCGGTGGTCCCTAACAACACAACAACATGGAAAGGCAGGATCCCTGGTGGCACAGTGATTAAGTGCTTGGCTGCTAACCAAAGGATAAGCAGTTCGAATACAGCAGTTGCTCCTTGGAAACCCTGTAGGGGCAGTTCTACTCTGTTCTGCAGATTTGCTCTGAGTTAGAATTGACTTAAAGCCAAACATACAGTTTCAGACACTGTAGGTGTCACACTGTATTAGGACTGGATGTTTGGTTTCTGTTCCACATCCCCTACTTTAGATTCCTTGAGCTTATGGACTCTATGGACTCTACATCTATGTGTAACAAAATTTATTCATTAAAGAAATATTTGTGAAATTACATTGTAAATTTAAAAAGGAACACATGAATAAAGAAAACTTGGTTTGCCTTTAGCATATCATCTGATGTTCGTTTATACATCCCTCCTCTCTCCTGCTTTCTCTTTTTAATCTCTTTTATTCATACTCTGGAAACCCTGGTGACATAGTAGTTAAGTGTTACGGCTGCTGACCAGAAGGTTGGCAGTTCAAATCCACCAAGCACTCATTGAAAACTCTATGTGGCAATTCTACCCTGTGTATAGGGTCACTGCGAGTTGGAATTGACTCGATAGCAGTGGGTTTTGTATTCCTGCTCTGTCCTTGCTGACCTTTCTTTCCAGGAATACTAGCCCTTTCTCTTGCACTGTTTCACAACTTTCCTACAAATGCAGAAAATATCCATAACACCTTGAGCCCAAAATTTCCTATTGTTTAAAATAGGAAAACAACAAACTTGAACAATAAAATTTTAGGAATAAGAAAAGGAACAGGGGAGGCAGTTACTGAAGTGGAATTGGTCATAAAAAAGTCTTTTGAATTACGCCTCTTGCCTGATATTTTCATAAAAGACAGGATATGCTTTGATTTACATTATTTGATTGCATCACTATGTTTCATAAAATGTGTCTGATTCGTTATATATCTCATTACATGTGTTCATGATGCTAAAACACAACTTCAAATTCTATTGTATTAAAAGGCTGTATCATTGAAGTATCCTACAAATACTGGGAAATATTATTCCTTTACATGGCAGTCAACATTCATAGACAGTTTATATAACAGGGAAGAATACATTGAAGAATCAATTGTGGATGCTGTAAATTAGTTCAGAAAATGAAAAAGAAAAAAAAACGAATGAGTTTGCATTTATTACTTTCATACACCAAAGTACTCATTTATGTCAAAGCAAGTAATTTAAATACCAGTTTCTAGATTGAATTTGAAAGAGTGGTAACTTTCCAAAACTATTCATTAGTTACTGAAGTTATAATAGGATTTATTCAAAATCATTTCCTCATCTGAAGTAATAATCAGTATTATAGACAGAGAATATGATAATATGTCATCTTCAATGAATAGCATTTGGAAGTTAGACATTTAATAAATGTGACTGTCTTTGATTTTTCTTTTATCACTGATTAATATATTTCCAGTTGTAGAATCTGAACACGAATCTTAGAAACAGAAATAGCTGGTTTGTGTAGCATAAGGTAGAACCAACACTGCAGTGAGATTTTGTAAAATAGCGTCCTCGAAGATGAACTTGGACTTTGTTTACAATTAAAGCACAAATAAGCTACCAAGACTCATACATTGTTGTAAAGAGTACAGCCTGGATTGTGTCTCTTATTCAAATTCAACAAAAAAATTCAAATTTTAACTTTGTTTTACTTATGAGGAACAAGAGAAAAACTATTTAAAAACTACTTTTATTTACCCTACATGTTGAGGTACTATTATATCATAATATACTGGTATGCACATACTTTTTAACTTTGTTTTTATTTCTATCATTGACTGTAAGTCTGTGAACAGAATATTTTCTCTAAAACTATTATCACACTTCATTTTTTTTTTCTTTTTTTGGTGTTCTTCCATGCTCTTACATTTGCTTTTTGATCTTGAGGGATAAATGAGGCAGTTTCAGAAGTTTCAAGCAACGATACTGAAATGATAACATTCGGGAGAGTTATAATGCAGAAAGTCTGCAGTATAGCATTGTCTGAGAAGTCTGTGAACGTAACTGTTGCAACTGCTACATACCTCATTGCTGAATATCACTATAATCACCTTCAAAGTATTCCCCTTGGGAAGCTTTGAACTCATGCCAGCACCTAGTTCACTCTTCAGAACAATTTTGGAACTCTCTCTGGAGTGGCCATTGCATACAGTGGCAAGGCGGCAAGTTCATAAGCTTAATTGTATAGTTGTCTGTGAGGAAGTTTTTAGCCAGTAAACAAATAACTGTATTGGAATATGCCCCTACTCATCTGATCTTGCCCCTCAGTGACTTTTTTATTTAACCAAATTAAAGAGAATACTGAAAAGAAGTCATTTTGATAATATTCAGGACATGAAGGGTAGTACAATGACAGCTCTGATGGCCTTTCTGGAAAGAATCCCAAAATTGTTTCAAAGGGTGAACAAGGAACACAGTGATATTAAGCAATGAGGTATGCGGCACTTCTCCTAGGATGAGTTCACAAACTGAATTGTCAGACCTCGTGGTATGGATGCCAGTACTCTCCCTATCTCTTTACACCATTTACTGTTTAAAACTTTGTCATGCAGGTGACTAATGGAATTCATCAGTGAGTATATCAGAAGTCTTATTTAATACACACATGCAATATCTCACATATAGGTCTTTTCTTGTCTTCACCTATACCTTCTTAATCCAGTTCACCACCAGCACTTGCTTGGAACTACATGACTTCCAAAGGGGTCTTCTTTTTCTTTCTCCCAGTTTCTTCTACTGATTTTTCACAAATAAGTTACAGATGTATACATACATACATACATATATAATATGCTTTTCCTTTGCTTAAAAATTTCTATGGCTATCAATGTCTCTAACATCTTGAAGGTTAAAATTCAAACCCCCTTCCCTGGGTACCAGGACACTTAAAACAACTGTCTAATAAATCAAACTCATCTTGAGTTTTTCTCTTTCTTACTATTGCTCTCCATGTTTCTTGATCTTCTTTTTTGGTCTTCAGGTATTCCAAACCTGTTCAATTTTTAGGTCTAGAACTTTCTATTTTACAGCCTGGAAGACAACCTTTGGTTGCTGAGTGCTTGGCTACCTTTCACTTCAGTTCTCAGCACATTTTTTTCGTCTTCAACAGGACTGTCTCTGAAGTAACTCAAATCCCTTACCATCCTTCAACTCTTATTTGACACTAACCACTCTTATTTATTTATTTATTATTTGTAGTACTCAATAATATTTGGGAATGTTTTATTCATGTTTTTGTTTATGATCTGGTGCATAATCAATGCGTAGAAGATGCAGGACTGGGTAATGTCTTGTTCTGTTGTATTTAGAGCCACCATGAGTTGAACCTGACTCAGTGACAACTAGCAACAATGAGACAGAGTAGAATGTCATGGTTAAAAATTAATTCAGGAATAAAACTCCCTGTGTTGAACTCTTGAATCAACTACAAACTAGTGATGTTATCTCCAGCCAATTACTGAGCTCTTCTCTGGTTTCTTGTTTTGTGCACTGGGTGTCACTATGAAATCTATACCTTGAGTGGTTATAATGGTATAACATACATAAAGTTCTTAGAAAGGAGCCCAAAGTACATTAAGAATTCATCAACACTTTGCTATTTTCATTTCACTACATCATATCAGCCCACTTTTGGAAGCATGAATCACTAAGTGCAAAGAACCAAGAACAAGAGAAATAGTGGTAACTGTTGGCTGAACGTGCTTAGTGCAAAATCCCGGCTCTGCAATAGCAAAAACTCTGGTCTTAAGCACCATTATGCTTAGATATCATTTTGATTTTGTATTCATTAAAAAGAAAAAATGAATATCTTCTAAAGATTCCTAGATGCTGCAAATGCTCCTTACTAAGAGAATGGTTGGTGGTTCAAACCTACCCATAGGCACCTTGGAGGAAAGCTCTAGTGATCAATTTCTGAAAGGTTACAGTGTTGAACACTCTATGGAGTATGCATAGGGTCTGTGTGAGTCAGATTGTCTTTGTGGTAACTGTTTCAAGAATGTATGAGCATGTGTTTGCCCGGGAGCATATTAGAGAACAAGACTAAAGTACCAATTCATTACTTGAACTGCGCAAAAGGATAGCAGGAAGTGATGGAAACACTATTAAGACAGTTTTAAAAAACATGAGCAAGCAGAGATTGATCTCACAGAAAAATTTTGAAGCTCTGTGTGAAACATCTCAGAAATATTTTTCCCAAAGAAGGGAGCTGATGCATTTATACACGCTCGCTGAAGGCTACACTTAGGGGATGTTCATTTCCTGGGACTAAAAGCATTGCCATGTGTTCAGGCAGCGTAGCATTACATGATTTGGGACAGTTAAGAGTGGTTCTCAGATACAGGTGTAGACAATAGGGGGAAACATGGAAAGCTCTGACGATCATGGGCAGACTATGGAAAAGGCTCCTGCAAAGTGGAAGAGCGGTTTACAAGGCAGAAATTCTCTTCCCCACCTCGTAGTTCCAAAGGACCAACATGAGGATAGATAAAGGTATCCAATGATCTTAAGCCCCAGTGTAAGTGTTGAGCCTGAATGAGAATTCCCTACTTCAGTGCCGAGGAAGACAGTCTTGGGCACTCTGACAGGAATCTCAGCAGCTACAGCCTTTGGGAGCTCATAGTGCATTTCTGTGTCACATGCAACTCTTGACCAAATGATTCACCCATTTTTGAGCTAACACTTGCTTCTTAAGTTTCTGAAAAGGAACGTGTTAGCTTTATCACATCATAAGTTGAGGCGACCTTGTTCCATAGGAGACACTTTTATCCCTCCACTCAGCAAGGGAATGATTGGTATTGAGACTGTAATACATAAAATGGCACATAAAAGAGGAGCAATTTAAAATAATTACTTGCTCCATTTTGTGCCAAGGAATAGATACTTATTTACAGAGATTAACAAAAGTTATCTGCTATTCTAACTATAATGTTTTCCCTTTATAATATTTTTAACTTTTCATCTAAGTTGATTCTTTTTTTCCCACCTCTTTTGTTGTAGAATTTTTTGTTGTTTACTTTTTATTTGATTATTGTTTTATGTAATTATTTTTCTTTAGCTTTCAATGACTTAAAGCATTTATAAGTAGAATGTTACTCAAAAAATAAGAGCCTAAGTCTTGCAACTGAGATTGTTCTAAGTGCTGCATACCTCATTGCTGAATATCACTACAGTCTCCGTCGAAGAACTCTCCTTGAGAAGCTATGCACCAACAGCAGCTTCTAGTCTACCCCTCAAAAAATTTGCAGAACCCTTTCTGACTGGCCATTTTGCATGCTGGCACGGTGGAGTGATGGAAAGCTGGAGAACTTAACTGTATAAATGTCTGTGAGGGAGTTTTCAGCCAGTAAACAAAGAACTATATTGGAAAACCCTCCTTACACACCTGATCTGGTCTCCAACAACTTTTTTCTTTACCCAAAGATAAAGCAAATATTGAAAGAAAGACATTTGGATGGCATTCAGAGCATCAGGGATAATATGACAACAGCTCTGATGGCCATTCCAGAAAAAGAGTTTCAAAATTGCTTAGAATGATGGACTAGGTGCTGGCATCGTGCATAGCTTCATAAGGAGAAGTTCATGAACATAATTGTCAGAACTTGTATACTCTCAGGCATATCATAGCCAATTAAAATATCTATGTAGGTATTTGAGAGTGAAAGATACTTATTTCTTACTAACTAAAATAATGTTAATGCTCTAAATAACTTCCCAAAAATACAAGAAAGACAAAACAAAACTTGCCTTTTTTTTTATTGTGAGTGGAAGTGAACAATCCAGTTTAAATTTGTGTGTCTGCCTACCTGCAGCTCCTTCTGTTCTTCTTGTCCAATGGCAGTACACTCCTCCTTTTGCTCTCTACACGTTGTGTCCTCTTAATAATCTCCTATCTCCTCCTCTCCACACTCACCTCTCCCTTTTAGTAAGAGGCCAGTAGCATAGCATCTTATAGATGCCTAGAATCATAAAGTACAGACACCATATGGTCACATTGTGTCCCCAAGTCAGTAATATTTTCTGATCAAGGGCAGCAGCAGGTCTAGGGGCCATGTTCCCAGGTGAACACATAGGCCACTGAACCTGTGGCCTTTTAGTAGAGTTCTTGAGGTCAGTTTTGTTCTTTAGTAGAGCTCTTGAGGTGCATTCCTCTTCTTCTCATGTTTTCACTAGCGCACAACATTGTGAACCCCATCATGGCTGTCTTTGGTGGTGGATGGGCATCATCTGGTTCTTGTGGTCACATGTTGGTGTAGCCACATATTCGCATAGGTTCTTCTGTCTCCTGGGGTCTTTTTTCCTTGTGTCTTTGTTCTTGTTGACCATCTGTTTCAAATGAATTGGGACCATTTGGTGGACCTCATATGGCAGCTTGTTAGATTTTAAGACCCCTGATGCCACTATCCACTATGGAGTGCAGAAGACTCTCTTAGCAATAGGCTAGTTATACCATTTGGCTTTGATGTCCCCTGAGAGGATGGTCCCTAGACCCCTGACCCTGATACTCCATTCTTGCAATATTGGATTGAGATTAGAAGAGTTATCAGTTTATTTGAAGTCCAGTTAAGTTGATCTTCTTTCTAATGTGTGCTGTCACTGCTTTCACCCAACAAAATTTATGTCATCTATCTAGTCTATGACCAGACCTCTCCCTTCCTCCCTTTCCTTGCAGCCATCAAAGAGTCTTTTCTACTGTATTGAAGTCTATTTTTAAGTCCCTATAGTAAGGATCTCATACAACATTTGTCCTTTTGCCACTGACTGATTTCACTTGGCATGATGTCTTCCAATTGAAATCAGATCATGAGATCCTTCCTAAAATCTTCATTGTGTTCCATATAGTATAAGTACCACAGTTTGCTTATCAATTCATCTGTTTTGGGGCATCTGGGATGATTCTATCTTTTAGTTATTGTAGACTGTGCTGCAAAAAACATTCTTGAGCATGTATCTGTTCGTATGACTACCTTTGATTCTGTAGAATACATTCTAAGAAGTAGGATTACTGGAGCAAATGGTATATCAATGTCTGGCTTTTTAAGAAAGCACCAAATTGATTTCCAAAGAGGCTGTGGATTTTGCAATACCACCAGCAGTGTAGGAGGGTTCTAATCTCTGCACAGTCTCTCTGGCATTTGTTGTTTTGTGCTTTTTGGATCATGGCCAACCTTGTTGGAGTGAGATGGTATCTCTTTGTAGTTTGGATTTGGATTTCTCTAACAGCTTTCATGTATCCTTTTTTTGCCTGGATGTCCTCTTTACTGAAGTGTCTGTCCATCTCCTTTGCCCATTGCTTAATTGGGTACTGTAATGTTTCATCGTTGATACTTTGCACTATCTTGTAGATTATGGAGATCAGTCATCAGTCTAACATGTAGTTGTGAAATGTTTTTTCCCATTCTGCAGGCAGTCTCTTAATTCTTTGGATAAAGTCTTTGGATGACCAAAAGTAGTTCCCATGAACTATTTTCTATTGTGTTGACTATGCATTGTTTGTCAGACTTTGAAGTCTATCTTACCTGTGTATTAAAGTGCCCGTTGTTGATCCCACTTATCTTGTATGATCCTTATTGTTTCAGGTTTGATATTCAGGAACAAGATACAGGTCTTATTTCAATTTCTTTTTGCAGATAAATATCCAGTTTTGCCAGCACCTTTTGTTGAACAGACTGTTTTTAGTCCAGTTTGGAATTTTAGGGACTTGGCTGAATATCAGCTGTTCATAAGAAGATGGTAGCTTCTCTGGAGTCTCCATGCTGTTACATTGTTCTGTATGTCTCTTTTTGTAGCAGTACCAGGCTGTTTTGACTACTGTGGCAGTGTAATAGATTCCAAAGTCAGCTAGTGAGAGACCTTCCAGTGTGTTCTTCTTCTGCAGTAGTGCTTTACTTATCCTGAGCTTCTTCCCTTTCCAAACAAAGTTGGTGATTTGTTCTTCCATCTCATGAGAAAGTGTCCCTGAAATTTGTATTGGGATTGCATTGCATATGTAGAACGCTTTGGGTAAAATAGACAATTTCACAACCTTAAGTGCCCCTGTCCATCAGCAGGTAGGTTTCTCTATTTATCTAAGCCTCTTTTGGTTTTTTTACAATAAGGTCTTGTAGTTCTTTTTGTAGAGGTCTCTTTTTTCTCTAGATACATTTATTCCTAGGTATTTTATCTTCTTGGGGGCTATAGTAAATGGTACTGATACTGATTTGCTGATTTCTTTCTTCATGATCTCTTTTTTATTATAAAGGAATCCTCCTGATTTACTTATATTGATCTTATATCTTGATACCTTGCTGAATTCTTCTATTGGTTCAAATAGTTTACTTATGGATTATAGGATTCTCTGTGTGCACAATTATATCATCTGCAAATAGGAAGTCTGTTACTTCTTTGTCAATGCAGATGTCTTTTATGTCTTTGTCCTATCTAAGGCCTCTAGCTAGAACTTGTAGTACAATGTTGAATAGAAGTGGTGAGAGTGAGTATCCCTGTCTAGTTCTTGTACTCAGGGGGAATTCTTTCAGTATCTCTCCATTCAGTATGATGTAGGTGGTTAGATTTGCATAGATGCCTCTTATTGCATTGAAGAATTTGCCTTCTGTTCCTATTTTACTGAGAGTTCTTAACATGAACGGTTGTTGGACTTTGTCAAATGTCTTTTCTGCATCAGTTGACAAAATTAAGTGGTTCTCATCTTTTGTGTTGTTTGTGTGGTTGATCACACTAATTGCTTTTCTGATGTTGAACCCACGTTGCATCCAAGGTATGAATCCAGCTTGGTCATGATGAATAATTTTTTTGACATGTTGTTGAATTCTGTTGGCAAAGATTTTGTTGAACATTTTTTCTTCTAAGTTCATGAGTGATATTGGTCTGTAATTTTCTTTTTTGTGGGATCTTTGCCTGGCTTTGGCATCAGGCTTATGCTGGCTTCATAGAATGAATTTGGGAGTATTTCTTCCCTTTCTGTGCTATGAAATAGTCTCAGTAGTATTGAAGTTAACTCTTCTCTAAAAATTTGGCAGAATTCTGGAGTGAAACCATCTGGATCAGCACTTTTTTTTAGGTGATAGTTTTTTGAAGACTTTTTCAGTCTCTTCCTTGGTGATAGGTTAATTAAGTTGTCTGCTTGTTATAATTTTGGTAGATGATATGAATCTAGGAATTTGTCCATCTTCTCTAGGTTTTCCAATCTGTTAGAGTCAGTCTTTTGGTTTTGTTGTGACATCTCCCATCTCATTTCTTATTTTGTTTGTTTGTTTCATCTCCTGTTTTTCTTCTGTAAGTTTTGCCAATGATTTATCAATTTTATTGATCTTTTCACAAAAGCAGATTTTGGTTTTGTTAATTTTTTCAATTGTCCTTCTGGTCTCTAATTTATTTAGTTCTGCTCAAATCTTTATGATCCATTTTCTTCTGGTGACTGAGGGGTTCCTCTGCTTCTCAGTTCCTACTTCTTCAAGCTGTAGGCTTAATTCTTTGGTTTGGATCCTTTCTTCCTTTCAGATGTGTGTGATTTGTAGTGATATATTGAACTGCTTTGGCTGTATCCTATCGGCTCTGGTAGGATGTGTTTTCATTCTCATTTGATCCTATCAGTTTCTGCATTTCATCTTTGATTTCTTCTATAACGCATAGCTTTTTGAGCGAGATGTTGTTCAATTTCCATGAGTTGAAATTTCTACCAATGTTTTTTTCTGCTATTGATTTCAATTTTTATGGCTTCATGGTCTGTCATGGATTGAATTCTGTCCCCCCAAAAATATGTGTTACCGTGTGGCTGGGCCGTGATTCCTAGCATCTTGTGACTGTCCTCCATTTTGTGATTTTTCTATGCTGTATGTTAAAGGATTAGGGTGGGACTGTAAATCCCTTCATATGATCACCTCCCTGCTCCAGTGTAAAGGGAGATTCCCTGGAGTATGGCTTGACCCACCCTTAATCCTTTCACCCTGCAAGAGATAAAAGGAAAAGGAAGCAGGCTGAGAATTGGGAACCTCACACCATCAAGCAAGCAGCACCAGGAGAAGAGTGTGTCCTTCAGACCAGAGGTTCCTGTGCCAAGGTGCTCCCTGGACAAAGACTGATGCAATACTGGACTTTCCTCCAGAGCCAAAAAGGGGGAAAGCCTTTCCCTGGAGCGAACACCCTGAATATGGACTTGTAGCCTATCGGACCATGTAAGAATATACCTTCCTTTGTTAAAGTTATCCATTCTGTGATATTTCTGTTAGAGCAGCCCTAGCTGACTAAAACATGGTCTGAGATGATGCTTTGCAATAATATAATGGTTTGGATTTTGTTGAGATTTGCTGTATGTCCTAACACATTGTCTGTTCTGGAAAATGTTCCACATGCATTGGAGAAGAAGGTGTACTTATCTGCTAATGGATAAAAAGTTCTGTATATGTTGATGAGTTCTAGTTGATTAATTGTCACAGTAAGATCTTCTGTGTCTTTATTCAGCTTTTTCCTAGATGATTTGTGCATTGCTGAAAACGGAGTGTTGAAGTCTCCAACTACTATTTGAAATGATTGATCTCATTTTCCAATGTAGTTCTTGTTCTATGTATTTAGATGCTGTAATATTAGGTGCGTAAATATTTAATATGATTAGGTCCTGCTTGTGTACTGAACTTTTCAGCAATAAATAGTGACCATTCTTGTCCAGGATGGTGGATTTTAGAACAAATTTTTATTTTATCTCTGATAAGTATTGCCATACCTGTTCTTCTTTGTATGTTGTTAGCTTGGTATATATTATTCCATGTTTTAATTTTCAATTTGTTCATATCTTTGAGTTTCAGGTGTGTTTCTCGTAAGCAGTGTATGGACGGGTCATGTCTTTTGATCTAGGAAGTCATTTACTGTCTCTTTATTGAAGCGTTCAGTCCATTTACATTCAGTGTAATTGTTGATAAGTGTGTGTTTTGTGCTGTCATTTTGATGTTTTTATTTTTTTGTGTTTATATTTTCTATGTTGCTTTTAATATTTTGCTTTGGGTCATTCTTCTTTATCTGTTGTCTTTTCATCCTTTTCAGTGTTGTTTTGTATTTGTTAAGACTCCTGTATTACATTTCCTGTTTTGATATAATGTTGCATTGTTATTGTCCTTTGCAGCTATCCCTGTGATCCCCCTTAATATTTTAAGTTTAACCTAATTTTAACTCCTGTATATCTTTTTAACTACCTTTCTATCGGAAAGGAGTATGTCTGCTCTAGTATATCTGTCTTTTTAGTGTGATTATATCATAGTTTTTGAGTGTCAGTGTAGGCTGAAGGAGATGCCGCTGGGCTGCTCTGCAGTTATTTCTCCAGGTAATCCTGTTTTAAAAAGCTGGGAGCTGTCCAACAGCTGCTGAAATCGGTCAGGCAGTCAGGTGTGGCAGGCCCCTCCTTCCAGCTCACAACAGAAACACCTCCTTGGCCATCTCTTTGACTTTGTTTAAAGTAAGGAGGGCTACAGTCTTACTGCCATCCTCCTCCGGGCCATACTCATAAGGTAATACTGTCCTAAACTCAGCCTCTCTGCTGAAAAACTGCTTTCTGGACTGGCATTGCTTCTCAGCTAGGGAAGTATCCCTTACAGAGACTATGACTTCACCTCTCAGCCGACCAAGATAGCGTTCTAGTCAAGCTGCCATTCCTGCGGCAAAATAGCAGAATCTGTGGTGCAGGTCAGAAAAGAGAGGATGGTGGGCCAGTGGTGCCCTCACTCAGGAACCAGGCTCTCAAAATGTGGCTATCGCACACACTGTGTCTGTGCTGCACTATATGCTGTTTACTTTAGCACTGTAGTTCAGCATACTTGCTGGCTCATGCTCATGCCCTGTGTCCCCGATAACAAAGAAGGCATCAGTACCTGCAGTCCGCCAAGCAGTGAGTCAGCAGGAGTGGCACTTCATGTGTCCTGCCTCATCACAGAGAGGGGGTAGTTTCCTCTTTAGTGGTGTGTAGTTCAATCTGACAACCCCATGCTGTACCATAGGTTTCCCTGGGTGTCCAGAATGCCTCATTCAGTTATCATTCCAGGCCTTAGCTCTCACCAGGAATTGAGGAGATGTGTGTCTAGTCTACTGTCTTGGCCCCGCATCCTGAAGTTTTTATTTAACAAAGAATCTAAAGTATTTAAAACATTTCCAGGAGGATTGAAATTACTTTTCTATGTCCTTATAGATGAAGTAAATTCATTATACAAGGTTTAACTGGTAGATGACACTTTTCTTTATCCTTTTAACCACCACAATTTGATGTTTATTTAAGAATGAAGACAGTCTTTTTCTCTTGGAATTGCTAAAAGATTTATAACTTCACTAGAAAAACTCAATTTAGGAATCTTTTTTTCAATTTGCAGAGGCAGTAGCACCCTTAGGTGATCCCACTCCCTTTCAGTACTAGGTTGATTTGTGTAGACCGTTCCCTGCCGGTTGTATTCTCTAAATACCAAATTAGAAAAACAGAGTTCTATCTGACAACAAAGCATGTGTTTATTCAGAAGTCCCAGTTTTATACAAAATGAAATTCTGGACTGCTCTGAAGTGACTTTAATCATCACTCTAAAAAGAGGAGGCAAATTCGAATATACATTTTGAATAGAATCTAAGACTATTTCATATTATGAAACAAAAGGCTATTTCATGCTATGAAACAATGTTCGTAAATTTAACCTTAGCTTACCATGGAGCATCACAATTGTTCTGTCTCAGGGGGAAAAATCAGCAAATAAATCATATATGCCTATAGCAAAATGCTGAAATTTTTACTAGATGCCTGCTCTGCAGGAAGTTTTGCAGGCTGCTGAGTATGAGGCTGACAGACATAAACATCTTCATGTCAATCAGACACTCCTTTGGAGGCTTTTGGCACCCCTGAGATCCAGCAACTAACTCACATGCTGAGTAATTGAGGGCCATAGAAGCATCGATAGTCCTGGCCAAAGGCCCACTTCTAGTATCCTTGAGACCTCAAACAATCTCTGTGATAAAAAAAAAAAGCACCTGGAAATTCTTTACATCTTACAGTTCTCTATAAACACCTGAGTAAAAGTACTGGGATCCATACACAAGAACAGGAGAAGTGTGAAAAAAAGTAGTTTAAGAAAAGGTTGAGTAAAACAATTTTTTATATTACCATCACTCTTTAGTGATTAAATGGAAAACTTTCTCAAGTTTCGAAACACATATTATATTCAGACATTAACGTCAGATTTTAATGTGAAGCATGAACTAAACTGCCTACTATATTTAACATAATTCACTTTCAACCTTTCCTACTAATAGTAGCTCTTTTGTTTTTGTTATGTGTCGTTGAGTTGATTCCAGACTGTGTAGGACAGGTAAAATCTCATCATAGATTTTTCCAGACTGTAATCTTTACAGGAGAATCTCTGCTGGTGCAATGGTTATGCATTGGGCTACTGACCAGGAGGTTTGAGGGATCAGCCTCTAAGCAGAAGAATGTGGCCGTCTGTTTCCAAAAGATTATAGCTTTGAACATCTTGTGGGATAATTCTACTCTGTTCTGTAAGATCATTATGAGCTAGAATCAACTCTAAGGCAACAGGTGCTGGTGGTAATCTTTATAGGAGCAGATCGTGGCAGTTGACCTGTTAAAATCACTGACCTTTCCATTAGCAGCAAAGTGCTTAACTATTGCACAACAGGGTTCCTTCTTTATGTATATCTGTCTTAGTTATCTAGTGCTTTTGTAACAGAGGAAATGCTCCTTGCATAATGGCTAAGGGCTACACCTGCTAAGCAGAAAGTCTAAGTTTGAATATACAAGGTGCTCCTTGAATCTCTATAGGGCAGTTCTACTCTGATTTGTAGAGTTGCAATGGATTGGAATCAACTTGACAGCAGTAGGTTTTATTGTTTTGTTTTTGGTATACTGTAACAGAAATACCACAAATAAAGATTCTTTAACAAACAAAAGTTTGTTCTCTCAGTCTAGTCTCTTGCAAGATAAAAGGTGTTGTAGACCATATTCCAACCAAATTCCCTTATCGTTGGATCAGGGATGTGATCTTAGTAAGGGTACTAAAATTCCACCCAAATCCTCTTTAAAATAAAATTGCAATCACAAAACAGAAGACAACCACACAACACTGAAACTTACGGCTGAAACAAGTCGATGTACTAGGATATGATTCATCACAATAACTATATATGTATATATATGTTTGTATATGTGTGTCTGTGTGTCTATACATATTTTCATGTATGTGCATGTAAAAATAATATACAAGTATATGCATATATAATAGTTTATATTTTATGCATCCACAAGGTATTACAATTTTTTTAAATCTAATATTTAAAGAGTATACCTATATTTACATGCAGTGATTTTCTACATGAGAAAACTCTTTTTTTTTATTAAATGAAAAATGAAAGTGTACATACTCTGTGCTTACAATACTGAGTTAAGAGAGGAGGAGTACACAAGCTGTGTTGAAGTCCCATTAATATTGATCTCCTTACTAATGTGTATTGTCACCAATTTCACTCTACCAAATCTGTAACAACTATGTAATCTAAAACCTCGCCTTGCCCTCCCGCCCGCCCACCCTCCCCACCCTTGTAGCCGTCAAAGAGTCTTTTCTATTAAGTATGAGTATGCTTTAAAATTTTTATAGTAGGGGTCTCATATAATAATTGTCCTTCTGTCGCTGACTAGTTTCACTCAACATAACGTCTTGCAGTTGAGACCACATTGAGAGATGTTTCCTGCTATCATCGTTGTTCTTTATCAGTGTACAGTACTCCATGGAGCATATATAGCAAAGTTTGCCCATCCATTCTTCTGTTGTTGGGCATCTGAATTGATTCCAATTTTTTGCTATAGTGGACTGTGCTGCAATGAACATTTGTGTGCGTGTAGCAGTTGATGTGAATGACCTTGATTTTGTAGGATATATTCCGAGTAGAGGATTTACCGGGTCAAATGGTATATCTATATCCATTATTTTAAGGTAACGCCAAATTGCTTTCCAAAGAGGTTGCACCATTCTGCAATCCCACCAACAGTATATGGAAACACCTTAGCTGACTTATTATGTGGTGATGTAGTTGAATGTCACTGATTCAACAACAACAACAACAACAAAATTAACACCTTCAGTGTTGCAACCATTATGTCATAGTTTGGAATAGCTATGTCACCTTTCACTAGTTTACCTCTAGTACAGAAGACTACAATACTATCTGATTTTCACTACTACAAATGTATTCATCAAATATAAGTATTTGAAAGAATAGTATGAAAGTAAAGTGAAATGCCTTCTGGAAGTGGTATTTATTAAACAGGAGTTAAAAAGAAAAAAAAAAAAAACAGAGAGAGAGAGAAAAAAATGACCCACGAGAATTTATTTTCTGAGCCTATGGTGCAACATCCATACTTGAATGTATGATAAAACTGTTTGTAAAAAAGTCTTACCTAGACCTTATACCAAAGAAGTTTGCAAAGTGAATATTTGACTCTTCAAACTTGAGGCAGCTAATTACAATTCAAATTCATAATAGAAATTTAAGTGCTTTTAAAACACTATTTTTTAGGAGGATACAGTAACATCTATTTATAAGGTACTAGATTAAAATGGCTATTTTCAACATGTGTTCTTCTTCTTTAGTAATGCTTTATTATCCGGCGCTTCTTGACTTTCCAGAGAAAGTTGGCAGTTTGTTTCTCCATCTCGTTAAAAAAAGTCACTGGAAATTGTATTGGGATTGCATTATGTAAGTAGATTGCTTTGGGTAAAACAGACATTTTCACAATGTTAAGTCTTCGTATCCATGGGCAGGGTAGTTTTCTCCATTTATGTAAGTCTCTCTTAGTTTGTTGTAGTAGGGGGTTATAGTTCTCTTTGTACAGGTCTGTTATTTCTATGGGTAAATTTATTCCTAGGTACTTTATCTTCTTAGGGGCTATGATAAATGGTATTGACTTGGTGATTTCTTCCTTAATAGTCTCTTTGTTGGTATAAAGGAATCCTACTGATTTACTTATGGTTATCTTGTATCCTGAGACTTTGCTGAACTCCGCTACCAGTTTGAGTAGTTTCCTTGTGGATTCTTTGGGATTCTCTGTGAATGCAATCATATTATCTGCAAATAGGGAGATTTTTAGTTCTTCTTTGCCAATGCAGATGCCCTTTATTTCTTTGTCTTGTCTAATTGCTCTGGCTAGAACTTCTAGTACAATGTTGAATAGGAGAGGCGAGAGTGGGCATCCTTGCCTGGTTCCTGTTCCCAAGAGAAACTGTTTCAGTTTCTCTCCATTCAGGATGACGTAGGCAGTTGGCTTTGTATAAATGGCCCTTATTGCACTGAGGTATTTTCCATCTATTCCTATTTTGCTAAGAGTTTTTAGCATGAATATGTGTTGGACTTTATCAAATGCCTTTTCTGCATCAATAGAGAAGGTCAAGTAATTCTTGTTTTTTGTGATGTTTATGTGGTTGAGCACATTAATTGTTTTGTGATGTTGAACCAGCCTTGTATCCCTGGTCTGAATCCAACTTAGTCATGATGGATTTGGAAGACATAGCCACTGAGTCCAGCATCTATGAGGAGAAATCAGAAAAAAGAAACAAGAAAAATGAAAAAGTGTGTGGGACACTATTAAGAAGAACAATTTGCAATTAATTAGAGCTCCTGAACAGAGTGAGACACCTGACAACACAGATACCCTGGAGTTTTCCAAGAAAAGTTCTCAGATAGCTGCATGTTCAATACCAGTTATATTTATGAAACAAACAAGTCTTGGCTAGAAAGAGAATGAGAAAAGGGAGACTACTATGTGATGAAATGAGAAACAGGAGTCAGAACCAGTATGGATTTATGTCACTCAAGACTATGGCACTTATTTCCATGTTACAGAGAAGTCACTGCGAGCTTTCCCAGGGAAGTGGCATGGAAGTACTCTTTGATGATAACTGTTATCTCAACGAAATAAGAAGAAAATGAATTAGATGAGAACAAAGATGAAGGTGTTAAAAGGGGAGAGGATAAAGTACAAAAAACCTGTCTAGATGTGTGAGAAGTAAGCATACCAGGGAAACGTAGTGGCAGTAACCATAGGGATCAGTGTCTAATAGAGATAATAGGTATCAGCTGGAAGTAAGACCAGTTAGGCTGAATCAAATGAAAACTGCTCGGGTGCAGAGTAGGAAGATTGTAAAATTTAGCCACGTGAGATTTATTTTGTGGGAAAGTATGATGCAGCAAAAGATGGACTAAGGAAGTAAGACTGTGCAAAGGGTTGATTACAGTGATATTAGACTCCACTCTGGTTAAGGAAGGAAATGGGGGCTCCAGTGTCCTCTAGACTCTATGTAGACGTTTCGATATTTTCTTCCAAGCATAGTTACGTGAAATAGATATTTATTACAATATATTTTACCAAGACTCAGATAACATACAGAAATCACACCAAAATTTTAAGGAAATCCAAAAAATGTAGGCTAAATTATGTTGTACTCAAATTTATTTTCAAGACAGCCACATCACTTAAACCCAGAGAATTTATAAAACCTGCAGTTTGTAGAAAACATGTTGGATATATCTAGTTTATATCAAATACATTTTTATTAAGAAATCTCACAGCAAACATATTTTTCTTGAGAAGTCAGAGACAATTCATCAACATTTTTCCAAACAAAAATTTGATTTCTGACACCTACATCAATGGGTTTTTGGGACACCTACATCAAAAAGTTGTTCCATCCCATTTGACATTTCTTTTATATTTCTGATTTTCTCCTATATATTTACACTTTACTTGTGTACAGAGAGCCTATTTTATTAAAGTCTCTACTCAACTTCTCTCTTTGCTCCTTGTCTCTATGGAATCAAGTTAAGTTTGGAATATCTACTGACATCAAGGCAAACACCACTTGCCTAACATCAAAAGCAATTCTGAATTGGAATCAATATGTACCAGAAGCAGAAGAAAACATTAAAAAAATAAGCAGAAATTTAACAGTTTTACACTAGATTTTTGTGACATTGTTATGAACCCTCAGAAATATGTTTTTATCATTAGGGCAATTAGTTAATTACTCCCAAAGATTAAATGCAAAATTATTTTTTCATTGTTAACTGTCACCTTTCATTACCACTATTCTCCCCTTTAATTCTCTCCCATATCCCATACTGATATATCTTCAGCTCATATTTATATGCTGATGACGAAAGAGTGATTGTGATATTAAATATGCTCATGGTTTATTGGCTGTACATTAACTTTTTAAAAATAATTTATTTTAATTGTTGCTGTTGCAGCTATAAACAACAGAACACACACTAATCTAACAATTTCTTCTTGTACAGGTCAGTAATATTGAGTATATTCTTTGAACTGTGCAACAATTCTCACTCTCTTTTTTCTAAGCTGTTCCTTCCTTCTTAACATAAACTTACTGCCCCCTAATCTTTTGAGTTGCTGTTATTAATTTTATCTCACATAGATCTTAAAAGTACACGATGCTCAAGGCAGACATTCTTCACTAGGTAAGTTTACTGTGCAGTTTTAAGTAAGATTTAGTAGATATGTTAGGTTTAAGATTTAAGAGCAAACTCATTATTACCAAAAAGATTTTAGTTAACATTCCTATATGTGTATATTTTTGTACTGTAGATTGGTCTATATTAAGTAGTTCTCTAATTTATTTCAATTTACCAAAAACAAACACAAAAATTACATATCTGTAGCCATATATATATATGGTTGATATATAATATTAAATACACATATACAATGCATATTTAATATATGCTATATCATTAATATATAGTATATATTATATAAAAATATATTTTTTCAGTTTCAATTTGAAACTACATTTTGTCAGCACATAAATAAGTATCTGCCGCTTCTATCTTTGCTGATTAAATCTGACATTCCTGTTTGCCTCATTACCTTAGCATGTTTTTGCTGTTCTTTTCAGAGGATTTGTCTTTAAATGATGTAAAATGCATTCTAATAAATTGCATACACTTTTCTAGATACTCAAAAGATATTTATCAAATATGTTTCTGTAAATACAGTCTCTCCCTTTCACATAATTACCAGCTGAATGACTTTTTCCTGAGTACTATGTTACTAATTTTCAATAATCACTAGCTTAGGGGGAATAAAGTTTATTAGTCTTGTCTTAAATAAAGAATATTTTAATGCATAATAAAAAATTAAAACAGAAATATTGCTTCAGAAGTGTTTAGTTTCACTAAAAAAAGTCAAGATTTTCCTGTGGCAGATTAAAAATAATATTAACTGGAAATTAAATATATAATCATAGTCTATTTCAACATTGGTTAAGGAATTAAATATACTTGAATAATTACCTAGAAAATAAAATAGTGTACTATTTCAATATATAGTTGAAATTTTTACCTTGTCTTACTTGCTCAGATCTAGTCGAAATTCCATCACTCTTATTGCTGATGAATAAACTTAGTCTCAATGACAAAAACTTATAAATGGAACTTCTGAAAACAAATAGGTCAATTAAAGAAACTGTTATTGATAACAAAGTGTATGATTTATGAGAAGTGAAATATCAACCATCTGCTATCTGTTTATAACACTGATGATCGATTTTTATCGCTTTGTTACAGTTGCATTCTTTTTAATTTGAGAAAAAATCACATAATTAAAAATAGATAAGCCACCAAGTGCCGTCGAGTCAGGTAAGAGAAATTATATTTATTTGTGGAAAAAAAATCCTAGTATTTCTTGAAAAGAGCTGCCTCTCTTTTGCTAAGTACTGTTCCATTGCTTACAGTTACGCAATTGTTAAGGCAGTAGAGAAGACATAATGTACACTGCTTCCTCATTTTTTGGCTGGTAGCTCACCACTATACATTTGTTTTCTATTGTTGCTGTAACTAGTAACCACAGACTTTGTACTTTAAAACAAAGCAAACTTTATTATCCTAAGTGGTGTAGAGTTCTGACATGGGTTTCAGTGGAATAAAATCAAGTTGTTACGAGGACTGTGTTCCTTGTTGGAGACTGTAGGGGAGAATAAAATGAACCCTGGTTGCACAGCTGGTAAGAGCTACAGCTGCTAGTCAGAAGGTCAGTAGTTTGAATCCACTATTTGCTCCTTGAAAACCCTATGGAGTTCTGCTTTGTCCCGTAAAGTCGCTGTTAAGTTGAAACAACCCTACAGCAACAGGCAGGGGAGAAAACATTTTCTTGCTTGTTCAGCTTCTGGTGCTTCCTTCCTCTGTCTTCAAACCAGCAAAGTTGCATTTCTCTGCCTTTTCTTTCATTGTCACACGCATCTCCAGACAACCAGAAAGGATTCTCAGATGCCATCAAAGCGCTTTAAAAAGTTTCAATCTATCATGACCTGGTCTAGAGTATATAAAATATGTTGTTTTTATACTTTTTAATATTGCAAAAGTCATATAGCTAATGGCAATAGGAGGTAAATGAAAAAATGTCAGCTGAAAAATAGACTAATCTTTGGATACTGACTGATTATGATAGATCAGTTGGTTTTGTTATTTTCTTATTGTTGTCACCATGTTTTACCTTTTTTTGTTGCACTTGTTTTGCACTGTTCATTGTTCATAATTTTAAAATACACCAAATGATTGGCTGTCAATAGTTTCCAGCTTCATGCACTTTCCGTAGTACAGTGCTAAGCACTTGATTAAAGTACTCTTATGAGTTGGATCCGATTCGATGGCACTTGGCCTGGCTGGCATGTCACTAGCTATTCTCTGTAGCTGCTTTCACCTTTCTCCTATTCCTTGTCAACATCTGAGAGATGCATTTAGCCATTTATTCATTTACTAAGAGCTACACTAGGCTACAAAGCCCTTGAAGAAACAAAATTGGTTTATATAGCTCACCTTTGTATCTCCATTGCCTATGGTAACAAGAATAGAGTAGGTAGACACTCACAAAACATCTGATTAGCAACTGCCCTCACAGGTAAAGACATCTAGGTAATTTTTAAGTCGAAAATGCTTAACAGGGGTTATTGCAAGGATCACATCATCTGCTTGTTTTTATTCCTTCAGTATTTTATTTCACGCTGTTATAAATGTTTTCATTAATATGAATTTTTCACATATTGTCCATGCGGTAATGATTCTGTCAGTCACTTGTAGCCTATGCCATACTTAAATGCTCTCTAGCTACGTATAGAGTTAAACTCTATCAGGCACTTCTACTCTGTCCTATAGGGTTGCTATAAGTTGGAATCAACTCAGTAGCAATGGATTTTTAATGGGTTGCAGACATGCTCTGAAAAATCCTTAGAGAACTAAGTATTTACTGCTACTGGAAAACAGTTTAACTTAGCATCGTACTTGTGTTTCTTTTAATCTGCTTGATGCTCAATTTTTTCTATAACTTTCCTAAGAGTTGACAATGAATTATAATCCTGTAAAATCATTTCTATGTCAATTTATATAACTGTTGTTAGTATAAATTGATCCACTTTTACCATGAAGTTGAGCATCAGTTATTAGACAAGAGGGATAAAATTATATTACAATTATACAAAGTGTATGCACTAAAATGTCATTAAAAAAATAACCGTTCAGTGTGATGTACTTTTGACAGTTAGGGCTGGTAAAAATAGCAGTGCTGATAACTACATTTTAATGCAAATGAGATTTGCATATTCAAAGATTCACCTTTCTTAAGTGAAGCCTCAAAGTATTCTTCACAATGGACTGACTTGAAGATTTTAGCTTTTAGTATGCGCAGTCTGTGAAGGAAAAATGACTGATTTTATTGTAGTCAAGATTTTCTTTACCCAAACTTCAGAACTTTTAAGTTGTAAAATGGTGCACGCAAATCATAACATTAAATACTTTGACAATTTAAACCTATCCAGTTTCCTTACATAGTTTTCTTGACATTTGCATCTACATTGAATCGTATGAGAAAAGAAAATTAATTTTATGTTTATTACATATTGCTATACCTTCTTCAATAATATTTAAGACTAAAAGCACTTTCTAATTAATTCACTAAATAGTTTCATAAAAATATGCAGTGGGCATGATATATTTTGAATATAAATTCCTACTAGATTAGACACTTCAGAAATTTCCTCCATGCTTTCAGACCTTCTAGAGTGTATTTTTAGGTGTCATCTCCGTATTCTTCCTATTCCTCTTATCACCACACCCATGTGCACACTCATCCAGCTAGTGACATACACTATATGCCTTTCATGTACTAAAGTGTGTCACCTTTCCTTATTTTTCAACTAATCAATCTAATTAGAGACTTGCATCTACATACTAGATCTGACAATTAAGTCTGCCAACATAATTATTCTAAATATTCCATACCTCGTTGCTGAATATCACTACCATCACATTTGAAGTACTCCCTTTGGCAAGCTATGCACCCATGCCAGTGCTTAGTCCATGTTCCAAATCAATTTTAGAACTCTTTCTGGAATGGCCATTGTGCACGATGGCACGGTGGCAAGTTAGTGAACTTATACAGTTGTCTGGGGGAGTTTTTAGTCAACAAGCAAATAACTGTATTGAAACACCCTCCTCGCTCACCTGATCTGGCCCCCAGTGACTTTTTTATTTACCTGAAGATGAAGAAAATATTGAAAGGAAGGCATTTGGATGACATTCAGGACCTAAAGGGTAATATGGCGACAGCTCTGATGGCCATTCCAGAGAAAGAGTTCCAAAATTCCTTTGGAGGATGAACTAGGTGGTGGCGTTGGTGCATAGCTTTCCAAGAGGAATACTTCAAAGAGGACTGCAGTGGTATTCAGCAATGAATGAGTTCGTTAACTTAATTGTCAATCATTTTACTTTTCTAAGAATGGAGGGAATCATACAGAGAGAGAGAGACAGAGAGGAACTGGCTCACATGACTGTAGAGGCCCCAAATCCCAAGTCTCAGGGTCTCTTGGGACTCACGCAACAGTTGATCTGCAGGTCTGACAGCAGGCCTTTGGCTCACAGGCTGAAGAGGCTGATAAAACCCAAGAGCAAGGGGTAAACTGTTAGCTCAAGTGTCAAGAACCAGAGGGCAGATGAACAGCATTGCTCTGCATATTCCAGAGCAAGCAAAAGCCAATGAGCTTTGCCAGAAAGTCCACATATAGTAGGTGCAGGCCAACTTCCCAGAAAACTCCTTTTCAACTATTTGGCTACTCATAACAAATCTCGTCCTATGTAATGACTACATCACTGCATAGCTCCCAAACTCCATCATAACTGCCAAGAGACTGAGAATCATGGCCCAGCCAAACTGATGCACATTAACCATCGCACATATTATCTCAGGTTAAGAAAAGAAAAAAAAAATGCTGCTGGTTTAATGTATTCCAACTCACAGAGACCACACAAGAGAGTAGAACCCACTGGGTTTCCAACGAGTGGCTGGTAGATCTGAACTGCCAATACTGTTTTTTGGGGGGGTTTATAGTATCTTAATGTTTGCATTTAAAGAAGTGTCAAACCATGTCTAAAGAATTAGTACCACGAAAATTCCAGTTCCCAATACTCACACTGTTACATGGTTTTGTCAGATGTTTAATTTTTCCTTTTAAATGGATTTATTGTAATATTTCATTTTGTTTTGTATTTGCCTTTATTTAAAGATTAGTGAGATGAATCATTGAACAACTTTTCCGTTTGTTTATTTTAAAAGTTTATGTAATCCTGGTGAAAGATCCTTTCAGATTTTCTGCCTTTTTACTTGGGTTATTGTTTTCTTATTAATGAATTTTGGAAAAATAATCTTTCAAACATATGTTTTGTACATATTTTATCCAAGCCTATGGATTGCCTTTTTATTTTTCTTAAAATGTCTTCCAAAGAACAGAAATTGTTCATTCCCGAAGTTTCATTTATTATTATAATTTTTATAACCTGTATATTTGACTTTGTAACACTGTATTCTTCCATAATTTTAGTTTTCTATTTTCTATTTGGGTTTATAATCCATTTTGAATTAATTTTGTATGAGAAAGCATTATGGAGTGAAATTATTATTATTGTCATTTATATTTCTTTTTACAAATGAATGTTCAGTCATTCCAGCACAATTTGATTAAAAGACTATTGTTTCTCTATTGAGTTGTCTTCATAGTTTTGCAGAAAATCTTTATTGTGTATGTACAGATCTATTTCTGGGCTCTGAATTCTTTATGTATAACCTTTTTGTATATGCTTTTCCAAATGAAACTGTCTTGATGTCTTCTATTTTATTATAAATCTTGAGATCAGAAAATCGGAGTTATCCAATTTTGTCCTTTATGAAATTGTTTGACAATTCTGTTTTGTTGCATGTACATACAAATTTTATAATCAGTCTTTCAGCTTCTACCCAACAAAAACATAAAATAGAAAAAAATATGATTTTTATAGCTCTTGCTTTGAAACTACAGATCAAATTGAAGAGAAGTGACATCTTAAAAACTGAGTCTTTACATAATCATGATATGTCTCCCCATTTATTTAGGTCTTCTATGATTTCTAAGAAGTCCCTTCAGCACCATGGTTAAAGGAATGCAGTGCTAACTGAAAGGCCAGCAGTTTGAAACCACAAAAAGCTATTCAGGAGAAAGATTACGGTAGCGAGTTTCCATCAAGACTAACATATAGCCTCGGAAACCCTATGGGGACACTGTGAGTTGTAATCTACTCTATGACTGGGGGTTTGTTGAGTTTGCTTTACGATCTCTATCATTGGTGATTTAGAGGTTTCACTATACAGTTCCTGTATATAGAGAGATATATGGATATAGAAATAAACTTATCTATGTATATGCTTATGAATAGTTTTACTGTTCATGATGTTACTGAAAATGCTACTCACTTCATTTCAGTTTCCAAAATATCATCACTGTTTTATGTAGATGTAATTGATGGTTGTATATTGACTTTATTTCCCAGAAAGTTTTTCAACTCATTCTAGCATTTCAGTTCTTATAGCTTGTCCTTTTTTCCAAACGTAAAATCATCAGTGAATAGTGATAGTTTTCTTGCTACACTGCGTGCCTGTTATTTTTTGTTTGTTTGCATGACTCTACAAAATAATGGCACAAAGGAGTGGTGATAGTGAGTATCATTGCCTTCTTCCTGAACATACAGAAAATCATCAGATCTGTTACAATTAAATATGGGGATAGCTATATGCATTTATTGTGGCTTTTATTCTGATGGTATTCATCATACAAACAAACTTCCCTTTCATCTCTATTTTGCTGAGATTTTTAGAAAATCATGAGTGGATGTTGGGTTTGACAAATGTCTTCACTATATCAATGGAGCCGACTAAATTTTTCTCTCTTTAGTCTGTTGACATTGGAATGATATTACTAGGTTTCAAATGTTAAAGCAATGTTTCTTTCCTCAAGTAAAACCCGCTTGGTCATAATCTATTAAAATGTATACATATTGTTGTGTTTATTGAAATTGTTTTGAATAATTTAAATTTTTGAAGAGTGTTGATTATTATTATTTTATGTACATATCTTCTGGTTTCAGTAGTGTGTAATGCTAAGAACTATGTTATAGAAGGGTTTCTACAGTGAAATCTACAGAACTGGTAGATATATTGTTATTATGATTAAATATTTGGTAGAATCCACATTTGAAATTGTGTGGGATTGGACTTTTCCTAGTTGAAAAGTTTTATATTCTCAATTTATTGTTCTTATCAGACATGAAATTATTCATATCACTCATTTCTTTCTGAAAGTGTCTATTTTAGAATATGTGCCCATTTTATTTAAAGTTGTTGGTTTAGAAGCATATATTTGTTCATAATTTTCCACCATTATCTATTCAATATTTATCTCATCAGTCTGTAAGCGATATCTTTCTTTATATCAAAACGCTGCTAAGTTGTGTCCACTCCTATTTAGTTTGGGTCAACATGGATAGAGGCTACTGAGTTTCATTGACCAGCTCAAAAAATTGGCTTTTGGTTAGGTCAATTTTCTTTCTTTTATTCTTTGGAAATTCATTGGTCTCTAGCCTTATCCTTAAGATTGTGTTCTTTCCGAATTTGGTATTTTGTTTTGTTTCCCTAGTTTCTTGAAGGTGAAGTGATAATTTATCAGAAACTTTTCATATTTTCAAACGTAAGGTTTGATATTACAAGCTCTCTCTAACCACTGCTCTTGTAACATCGCACATGCTTCCATATGTTGTGGTATCACTTACATTAAGGCCAATATTTTCTTTTTTTAAAGATCTTTGTGACTTCCTCTTTTTCCATTGTTTTACTAGGATGCATGCTGTTTAGCTTACATGTACTTGTTTTTTCCCTCACTATGTTTTTTGTTGATTTTTAATTTAGTTAATTTTGATCAGGAATATTCCTTTCATGTTTCTAAGCTTTTCATATCTTCTAAGGTTCGATTCATGGCAGAAGGCACAATTCTTTCTTGGTAAATATGACATGTGTACTTGAAAGCAGACATTGCACAGTTGTTGGGTGTAGTACTGTATACAAGTTAATTATATTAAAATAATTGTTCATATAATTCAGGTCTTTTACATCCTTACTGTTGTTCTGTTTCTTATTTTCTTAATGAGTGAGAGAAGAGTGTTGAAATTTCTAGAAGTAATTCTTAATATGAGTATTTCTCCTTTAGGTTCATTCAGGTTTTGCTTTTTATTTTTTGAAGCTCTATTATTAGGTAGATACACACTAAAAATTACTGTGTGTAAATTATTTATTTTATCATTAAAGCATGTTCCTTTTTTATTCTGATATTAGTTATTATGAAGTATAGTTTTCTGATATTACTATAAACAGTTCAGGTTTCTTTTTGTAGTTTTCATAATGGACTTTGAAGACTAAAAGATCTAATTTCTAGTTTTCATGATATATTTTGTTTCATTCTGCTGTCTTTAACCACCTACATTTCACATTGAAAGTGAATTCTTATCAGCCAGATATAGTTGCATCCTGCTTTTTTTAAGTTCTATTTAACAATTTCTATCTCTTATTATGTTTAGACCATTCACACTTAATGTATTTATTGACACAGTTGCTAATTTTATTGTCATTATTTTTTTTTTGGTTTGCCCTCGGTTTTTCGGTTGTCCCTTTCTCTCTTAGCCGTCTAATACTTCTATAACTTAATATCACAAATAGGTATCTTTAACAAAGAGAAACTATTCTCTCACAGTTTGTTGTGGTTAGGTGCTGTTGAGTTGGCTCTGACTCATACTGACCCTGTGATCGACGGAACGAAACACTGCCTGGCCTGCTTAAGACGATTGTTGCAGTGACTGTGACAGTGCGTGTGCTCGTGGGTCTTCCTCTTTTGTGCTGACCCTTTCACAGTTTAGTAGGCTATAAGTCCAAACTCATGGAGTCACCTCTAGAGTAAGGCTTTCTCTGCCTTTTAGTTCTGGAGGAAGGCCTTTGTCATCAGTCTCCCCCTGCTCTGGGAACATGTCAATACACAAGCCTCTGGTCCAAACGACATGCTGTGCTCCCAGAGCTGCTTGGTAACACGAAGTCCTCAGCTCTCTGCTTGCTTCCCTTTCCTTTTATGTTTTGAGAGATAAAGGTGATAAAGGCCACAATTCATGGAAATTCATTTTACACTGGATCAAGGAAGTAACCTAGCAAGGATGTTATAGGTGTATGCTAATCCTCTTCAACATGATCCAGTCTTGCCTCAGTAACCACAGATGGAGATGAGGATTTACAAGGTACTTGTAAATTACAGTCACAAAATAAAGAACAGCCACATGGTCCTGGGAATCAGGCCCAGCCAAAATGCTACACATTTTTTTGGAGGATGTAATTCAACCCATGGTATTCTCCTTAGTTTTGAATTTCTTTGATATATTTTAATACTCTGATTTAATTCATTTGTTTCTTTGTACTTATGTACTATGTATCATATTTAGGAGTTCACTAGTTCTTAAAATATCCTTACATAATTTATAACAAATATTATACCACTTCAAGTGAAATTTAAGATTACATAGGTCCCGTTACTGCCTCCTTCGTTGTATTACACTTGGTTTAAGTGTTAATTTTACATAGATTGAAAGTTCCATCATAAAAAATGGTTAGCTTTGCTTTGAATAAGCATGCATTTTTGCACTAAATTATTAGCACAAAAAAAGATTCCATTCTGTTTCTCAGATATTTAGTAAGTATGTTGCTTTCATGACAGAGATTCCAAATTTCCTTCATTGTCACTTTTCTTCTGTTTAACAAACCTTTTTTAGTATTTCTGGTAAAGAAAGTGTGTTGCTGATGCAGTTTTCCTTCATGCCAGAGTGTCTTTATATCATTTTTATTCCTGAATAGTCTTCTAAATCACTGGAAATGGAGTTCTAGGTTGACAGTCCCATTCTTTCAGCATTTTAAAAATATTATTGTACTGTCATCTGGCCAACATTGTTTCTGATGAGAAATTTGCAGTCATTTAAACCATCCTTTCTCTACTTGAAATGTGTCATTTTCATTTGGCCGTTTTAAAATTGTGTCCACTATCTTTGTTTTTTGACAATTTAATTATTACACAACTAGGTATGGTTTTAATTGATTGTTCCAAGCATTTTGAATGTATAAATATGTTATTTTCAACTAACTTGGAAGTTTTAGCTTTTTTCCCTAATGTTTTCACTTTACCATTTTCTTTTTCTTTTATATCTGCGATTCCAAGAATATTTACATGTATATATTTTTCATTTCTCTCTCTGTTCTTCACATTAGATCACTTCTATTGTTTTATTTTTAAGTTCACTACTCTTCTTGCCATCATTTCCACACTGTGTTTGGTGCATCTAGGGACTTCTTTTTCCTTTCACAAATAATATACTTTTGAATCAACAGTTTCAAATTATTTCATTTATATACTTTCTAAACTTCTACTTTGAACTGTTATACAAACTCTGTGAGATCACCTTTGACCATAGCCTAGTAATAATGGCTTTATTAGCTTTTTCTGATAAATTCAATCGATAGGTCATGGCCACGTTAACATCTGTTGATTGTCTTTAATCTTCAGAATTGCTCATATTTTCCTTTTTCTTTTCTTAATGGAAAATAAATTTACATTTTATCTTGTGCATTTTGAATATTATGCTTATATGTTACAAACCACATGCTCTTCTAAATAAAAGGACTCCTTTTTCTCAGTTCCTTTGACCAGAAATTCATATTTTTACCAGCAGTTTGTTTGTCCACGATTCATCTACCCTGGTCCTTCCAAATTGGGCTATGTTTTCAGGACAAATCCTTGAGGATGGATGGATAGATAGATAGACAGGCAGGCAGGCAGACAGACAGGCAGATAGATAGATGAAGGGAGGGAAGAAGGGAGGAAACAGAAATTTATCCCTTGCAAATTGATTCTTTGGGTTTTGACTGTTTTCCAAAGTCTGTAAGTCTTATGTATTCTCCCTGAGTTTCACTAACAGAGCTTATTGCAGTGATAGTTGAGAGTGGGTTTATGTTACTAGAAGAGTGCTACTAACATTTTGAATGTTTCTTGTATTGATTGTCATGAAACTATTTTCTTTTAATTTGTGGGAAAGAAATAGGTCTCTCTTTTCTTTAGAGTGGTACTATTGCTTGAAAAGGTCTACTTAATACTTGGTTGCTACACTGCCTTAAAATGTTTGTATAGTGTTATTTTGACACATTTTATTATCTAGCTAACATTTATTTTAGATTATCATGAGATATAAACCTATTAAGGTCAAGTCAATTGCTACTCATAACAAGCCTAGGGGGCTGAGTAGATCGGGCCCATAGGGTCTCCAGAGCAGATGGTAGATTTGAACTGCCAAACTTTTGGTTAGCAGCTGAATATTTAACCACTGTACTACCAGGGCTCCATGTTGGGGTATGGGATTCTTGAATTACTCTCATTAATATAGTCTGTGTACAAATAAAACATTCATTCCTACTGAACTTAAATAACAAATTTTTCATGTTTCAAAATTTGATGTATACTGCATTTTTTCTGCTTTTATATTGACATGAATATATCTCCATAGTTCTTGTGATTTATGCTGTACTTATTCCTTTACCAACATATTGTCTTCAACTACAGTGGCTCCAGTGGATTATTTTTGCCATCTAAAATATATGTGCTATTGAATCCTTGAATATACCCTTATTTGGGAAAAAGACCTTGGAAGATGCAATTAAGTTAAAGATTTCGCCATGATCCTAGATTTAAGATGGATTCTAAATCTAATGATATATATCTTGTAAAAGAAAAGGATAGGGAGGGAGACTGAAGTCAGAGAGATACAAAGAAGGCCATGTGAAAACTGAGGCATTTGTTTTATTATAATAAATATTTTTTCCTTATATTAGAACATCTAGGACACCAGAACACATGTTTGTTATTCATGAAATGTCATTTATTGTATTCATTGTTGAATTATATTTATAATACTTTGCACTGAATTTTATGTTGATAGTAATTAGTGATATCAGGCTATGATATTATTCCTTTTTATTCTCTTGCACTAAGTTATTTTAAATAATCATACTTGCTTCAAAAATTAATGTGAGGATTTTATCTATCCTTATGTTCTGAAAAGGTTTAGAAACTTGGATATTATCTGCTCTTTAACCAGAAATTAGAAAAGCATCTGTTTCTTGTACTACTTGTAATAAAGTTCTCCAATCCTTTTTAATTTCATTACTTGTATTTTCTTTTTTTTTTTTAAGTTCTTTTCTTCTATTTGGGTAGTTCTGGGAAATTTATATTTTTCTAAAATTGTATCTACATTTTAAAAATTGTCTTTAAGTTACTGTAGTATAACATAATAAATCATTTACACCTTGTTCTTTTCACTATCTCTTGTTTTCCTTCTAAGACTTATATAAATTTATTCATGGTATCCTTTTTATTTCTTTATTTATTTTTCTTGTTTAATATGTCTGAGTGAAAATGTACATTCCGCACTTGGCTTGGTTGGCCTATATGCGGCTTCCACTGCTCTCCCTGTCTGGTGACAGCACTCTATTCCTCTCTACTCCATACATGCCTCATCCTCCCAACAATCTCCTTTCCCCTAGGAATCCATCTAACTAGAGAAATGAGAGACCTATACAGAGAGAACTACAAGACCTCACTGCAACAAAACGAAAGAGACTCACATAAATGGAGAAACCTATCCTGGTCACAGATAGGGAGATTTAAAGTTGTGAAAATGTCTATTTTACCTAAAGTGGTTTACACATACAATGCCTTCCCCATGCAAATTCCAGTATCATTTTGTTTGGACAGGGAAGAAACCCCAGGTAAGTAAAGCACTGTTGAAGAAGAGGAACACGGTTAGAGGTTTCACACTGCTACCAGACGTTAGAACCTAACGAGCCTGAGAACACCACCAAAGTAGTCAAAACAGCCTGATACTGGTACAAAAAGAGACATGTAGACCAATAGAACAGTGCTGAGACCCCAGAGATGCCACCTTTCTCTAGATATTCAACAAAGGCATAATCCACAATAGCAAAATGATGCTATCATCCTAGATGCCCATCAGCAGAGAAATGGATAAACTATGATACATATACTCAGTGGAAAACTACACAATGATATAAAAAAAATCCTGATTTTAGGAAACATCTCACAACCTGATTTCAATTGGAAGACATCATGTTGAGTGAAATCAGTCAGCAGCAAGAGGACAAATATTGTATGAGATACCTGCTATAAGGAGTTAAAAATAGACTTGTACACAGAAGAAAAGTCTCTTTGATGGCTAAAAGGGCAGAAAGGGAGGGTGAGGATTGATCGTAGATTAGATGACCACTACTGTCGAGTCAGCAGGGCATAGGATCACTCATAGTGACCCTAAAGGTCAGAGTATAACTGCCCCATAGAGTTTCCAAGGAGCTCCTGATGGATTTGAACTGCTGACATTTTGGTTAGCAGATGTAGCACTTAACCCATTACGACACCAGTTTCTGTAAACTGATAATTGATAGAAACTTGTTTTCTCTCAACTGATAATTGATAGAAACTAGAAATTTTGTTCACTTACTGTATCCTCAGAACTTAGAGTTGTGGCTTAACTATAGTGAGTTCTGACTTAATGTATTATTTATTAAATGAATGAATATCATTCCTAAAAATAAGCAAGTAGGAAAATAAGCAAATGATTAAATAAGAAGAAATAACCGGAAAAATTAAAAATACATGGTTAAGGATACCTGCCAAAAAACAACTAAAAATAATGGGAGCAAATAATACATAAAAGATGAATGCAATAGATAAAAAAAACTAGGCAATACAAAATGTAAATAATAAAGGGTGAAGAAAAATTGAACAGAAAATGAAGAAAAAATGAAAATACATAATAACATTGTTGAAAGAAGACACAGTCTTCAAATTAACATCTCACCCACATACACGAGTCAGGATTGTTGTTGTTAGGTGCTGTCATCTTGGTTCTGATTCATAATGACCCTATACACATCAGAATGAAACACTGCTCGGTCCTGTGCCAGGCACACAACTGTTAATATGCTCAAGTGCATTCTTGCAGTTACTGTGTCAATCTGTCTTGGTTAGGGTCTTCCTCTTTTTTCTTGACCCTCTACTTTGCCAAGTTTGACGTCTTTCTCAAGAGACTTATCCCTCCTGACATGTCTAAAGTGTGTAACAACGCAGTCTCAGCATCTTTGCTTCTGAGGACCCCTCTGGTTGTACTTCTTCCAGAACAGATCTGTTTGTTCTTCTGGTAGTCTACGGTATATTTTGTCTTCTTCAGCTCAAAGGCATCAATTCTTTAGTCTTCCTTATTCATGGTCCAGCTTGCGCATGCATATGACACAATTGAAAATATCACATCTTTTGTCAGATTTACCCTTGTCTTAAGCTGAATCTAATGATACTTTAAGGAGGACTTTTGCAGGAGATTTTCCCAATGCAATGCAGCTTTTGATACCTTGATTGTTGTTTTCATTGATGTTGATTGTGGAAACATGGAAAATGAAATCCTTGACAACTTCAATCCTTTCTCCATTTATCATGATGCTGCTTGCTGGTCCAGTTGAGAAACTTTTTATTTTCTTGATGTTGAGGTGTAATTTGTACTGAAGGCTGTGGTCTTTGATCTCTTAACTGATTCAAATTCTTTTCACTTTCAGCAAGCAAGTTTGTGTCACCTGCATTAAGCAGGTTATTAATGAGTCTTCCTCCAATCCTGATGCCTTGTTCTTCATATAGTCCAGCTTCTCAGATTATTTGGTCAGCACACGGATTGAAAAAGTATGGTGAAAAAATACAACCATGACACACACCTCTCTGGAATTTATGCAGTGTTCCTTTCTTATGTTTAAATAACTGCCTCTTGACCCATGTACAGATTGCTCAAGAGCACAGTGAAGTATTCTGGAATTCCCATTCTCCACAATGTTATTCATAATTTGTTATGATCCACCATCAATGTCTTTGCATAGTCAATGAAACACAGATAAACATCTTGCTTGTATTCTCTGTTTTCAACCAAGATCCATCTGACATCCACATTGACATCCCTAGTTCCATACCCTCTTCTGAACCTGGATTGGGTTTCTGGAAATTCTCTATCAATATCCTGTTACAGTCGCTTTTGAATAATCTTCACAAAGTTTTACTTGCATGTGATATTAATAATATTTTTCGATAATTCCTACATTCAGCCAGATCACCTTTCTCAGGAATAGGCATAAGTATGGATCTCTTCCAATCAATTGGCCTGGTAGCTGTCCTCCAAATTTTTTGGCATAGATGAGTGAGCATGTCCAGCACTGCATCCATTTGTTGAAACATCTCAATTGATACTCCATCTGTTCCTTGAGGATTGTTTTTCACCAGTGACTTCAATGCACTTTTGACTTCTTCCTTGAGTATTTTGGTTCCAGATCATATGCTACCTCTTGCAATGGCTGAACACAGTTTTTTCTGGTATAATGATTCTGTGTATTCCTCCCATCTTCTTTTGATGCTTCCTGAGTAGTTCAGTATTTTCCCTGTAGAATCCTTCACTATTGCAGCTAAAGGCTTGAATATTCCTTCAGTTTCTTCAGCTTGAAAAATGTAGAATATATTCTTCCTTTTTGATTTTCTATTTCCAGCTTGTTACCCATGTTATTTAATACTCTACTTGTTTTCTCAAGCTGCCCTTTGAAATCTTTAGTTCATTTACTTCATAATTCCTTTTGCTTTAGCTGCTTGACATTCAAAAGCAAGTTTCAGAGTCTTCTCTAATATCCAGTTTGGTCTTTCCTTTCTTTCCTGTCTTGTTAATGATCTCTTGCTTTCTTTGAGGATGATGTCTTTGATGTCATTCCAAAACTCGTCTGGTCTTCGGTAATTAGGGTTCAATGCATCAAATCTGATCTTGAGATGGTCTCTCAACTCAGGTAGGATATGCTCAAAGTCATACTTTGGCTCTTGTGGACTTGTTCTAATTCTTCAGTTTCAGTTTAAGCTTGCCTGTGAGCAACTGGTGGTCTGTGCCACAGTCAGCAACTGGTCATGTTTTGACTGTTGATACTGACTTTTTCCATTTCCAGGATTAGTAAAGAAATATATGCAATACTTTGAACATTAAGAAAGAAGAGATAGTACTTTCCTCTTCCAGAGGAAAATATATTTATTTATAAATAAATAAAAAATCAGATTATTATGAGATTTGAGGTGATAAAAAAAAGGAAATCTTACCGTTCTAGGTCTTAAGAAGATTGTTTCAACATGGTGTTCTATAAAACAGTTATTAGCTAAATATGAGTTTTAAACTGTTTTATTTGAGATTTCTAATTACTTCACAAACTTGCCAATCGTGTTTTTTTTCCTGACAATGTTAAGTTGCATTTATTCCAGTCAAATAACAGTCAAAACTCAAAATGAGAAACAAGCAGTCTCAGGAATCATTTGACAAAAAACCTTCAGAGCAGTAAAAGTAAAGTTCTAAGAAGAACAACAAAATATTCTAGAACAGCATCTTTAAAAAATCTCCGACTCGACGGCACTTGGCTTTTTGGCTACAGAACATAAAGTCTGCTGTAAAGAACAATGCTGACTTGGAGGAGCAAATCTCCCAAAAAAGAAAAGAAAAATCTGTATTTGATAAAGACATAAGATCATGATTTAGAAAAGTGCAAGATGAAAGAAAAAAAGAAAAATATTTAATTAAAAACTTAAAAAAAGGAAAGAAGGTGAAAAATCTGTAAAAGAATAGCATATTTCAGACATAAACAACAACAACAAAAAAAGCAGAGACTAAAGGAGTTTGAAGAGAAAGAATTAATTTTAACTTCATCTTAGGGAAACTTGTTTGACGTAATAGTAGTTTTGACTGGATCACTTGGACTCAATAGTACTTGGCTTGGCCTTGAGACTGAAAGGTAGTAACTACTTGGTGCAGTATTAAACCAACATTTGCCATATCCCATGTTTAAAAAAAATTCTGTTTATTGATTTTAACTTCTATACTTTAAAAAAATTGCAATAGAGTGAATTATCATAAATGTAAATATGGCCTCATTGACACTACAATAGGTGTTTTGCTTTCATATTTGATTGATAGAAGTAGAAAGGAGTTCTAGGTAGTACAAATGGTTACGCTTCTGACTCTTAGTCAAAATGTTGGCTGTTCAAACTCACCCATAGAGTTTGTTTCAAACTATAAACCTAACATCTACTTCTGAAAAATAGAGCAGGTCTGCTCTGGACCATTAGGGTAGGCATTAGCTGGACCAACACACCTAACAACAAAAAATTGCTCCATAGAGTTTCCAAAAAACAGCTGGAGGATTCAAACTGCTGAACTTTTGGTTAGGAGCTGTATCTCTTAATCACTATACCACCAAGGTTTTCAAAACATAGGCAGAAAAGTAAAATGAGGAGGAAGGACATTAGTGCTTTCATTTTATCCTATAAAATGGAGATTAAAGGTATATTGTTTATTACTGATAAAATAACAGAACCTTAATACATGGTTTCAAATTTTACAGGTGATGTTTGTAAGAATAGTGACTTTAGAAATGCAGAGATTATAAGAGTTTGTAGGAGATGTTTTCATTGAATTAATCAATAGATGATAATTTTCATAAATCAAAATATGTACACTTTTTAGAAATAAACAGGCAAAGAATTAATAACATAATTATGTAATTAGAAGCACTATTTCTGAGTAGTGCCACTGAAACTAAAGAAGTGTAAAAGAAGGAATTACCGTCCTGATCTAAGTTTCTAAACCCTATAAAATCATTTCCTTAAATTTGTTTTAAATTTACATATAGAAAAATGAATAATATATGAACAACAGATGGACTATGATAATAAATTTCATGCACATGTATTTTATAATTTCTTATCTCCAACTAAATTTGAAATTCATTTTCAAATTCATTTTTATTTGGTAATACAGACATTTGAACAAATGTTTACAGAAACACCTATACAAAGACTATGTGAATATTAGGAAGAAATTCTATTAAGTTACCCAGCATTGAGACAAAATAAAAATTATCAAAAGAATTAAATGGTGAGTTCTACCATATTTCAGTTGACATTTTATCATCTTCTCTTACTATTCTGTTTTACTCGACATGAAATTCTCATAGAGTCTGAGTCACCACACACCTTTTCTCCGCTTATTCTTCAATAACATAGAAACAAGTTGCTAGCAGGGTGCTTCTGACTTTGAGAATATCTGAGTCTTTACTGCTCTTCTATTATTTATGTTTCCTGTGATGCCAATATATATCAATAAAGGGCAGCAGAAGATGACTTCTGCAGAGACATTTATGTTTTTGGAATTGCCTGTGTGTTAAAAACCTACTGTAGTTTAAAAAAAAAAAAGAGTTGCTCTTTTGTCGTATCAGTTCTAAGGGGAAATAATCACTTGGGAAATTCTGCTCTGTACCTGCTCCAAAGAAACCCAGCAGAGAAGAAAGGCTTGAAAACCATACAAGGCAGTAAATGTCAGAAAAGGTGGGTCATTCTTGCTTGTAACCGTAAGGGCATTTCACTTATACTGAAACTCATTGTTATGCTTAGTCAACTATAGCCTTATGTCAAGCTGATATTTGCTCTGTGGAACTGGACAAGTAACTAACTATAGGTAACAAACTCTGAAATTACACTCTGCTCACAGTTTCGACCAGAACGTTATAGGAGTTTAAACTTAAATGAAGCAAAACAGTATTTTAACTTCAACAAGTAAGATTACTTTCTATGATTCCTTGATATCTAAGTTTCATTAAAAGTGAAATTTTCAAATGTTATTTCATTAATCATTTAGCTAAATTTTGCAAACTCGAAAGTGTATACATATGTGGGTGCATTTTATATATATATATGCTGACATGACAAGCAAATATATATTACTTTCTTCAATTTAACAGATTGTTTTCCAGTGTGTAATCAATGCCTGTGGCAATTATGTAGCATACAGAAGAAAATGGCAGGTTACAAACATCCTAAAAACCAAAAAAAAAAAAAAACCACTGCCTATTTTTAAATTTGTATTTTACTTGTTTAATTTTATAGCTCTGTGAGAAGGCCAACATTTGAAAAATCAACACCTTAAATGACAATAACAGATTTATAAAGTTCAGATATAGAGATTGTTTTGTCTTGTTTTACAAAGTTGATAAAGGTAAGACAAATTAGATTTGGTTGAAATCTAAAAATACTCTTAAAAATTGGACAGCAGGGGTCTTTAAAACGTGAAATCATATCAACTGGATGAAACTTCTTGTCACTTCTGCCACACTCTACCCAGCAAATGAATTGTGAAAATATACTGCTTTCATTTCATAATTTATATATTTAGGTAACATCAGTCTAGCGCCAAGAAATTGGTTCCTATTTGTTTTGCTTTGCTTTTGAATTATACTCAGAAATGAAATACATAGAAGAAATTTTCAAAGTTACGGAATGGCATAAAAGCAGGTAATGTTGAAATTGTTGAGAAAATTTGGTTTGTTAAATCTTTACTTTTTTTTTTTTTTCCAGACAATTCTCAAGTGTTCCACTAGTGAGAGGCCTGTGGAGACAGTACTGGAACGGGTGTACACAACTATTTAATTACTCACTTTCTTTATGCCACTGATTCAGTCTCTGGTTCGGTACAGTTTGCTGAAGTTAAATGCAACATCCTACAGTTTTAACTTTAGTAAGTCCTTTTATAAGAGCAGTTAAGCACTCTGCTTCTGATTGAAAGGCTGGTGATTCAAACCAAAGAGAAAAGACACGGCAACCTGCTCCAGTGAAGATTACACAGGAGATCCTACGGAGTGGCTCTGTTCTGCCCCACAGGGCCACTGAGATTTGGAATCGACTTTAGGTCACACAGCAACACATATGCTGAAGTAAAGTCACTCACTTATTAAATTTTAAAAAAAATGTTTCTCAAGTGCCTACTGTGCATCATTTTCTGTTCTAAATTGCCAAGTGTGCAACGAGCAAAACAGACAAGGCTTTCTGTGCTCTTAGCAGTTCCAATTTATTTGGAGAAGGAAAAAAAGAAACACAGAAACAAGAACAACACTGTGTAAGAAGAAGAAGAGCAAAACAATGTAAGTAAATTTAGTGGTCAAGAATATGGAGGATCCGGAGAACCGAATAAAAAGGAACAACTATTGAACGGGTAAGAAAATAAGGGGGTCTGATGTACTTGAAATGAAGTGAGGAGGTAAGAGAGATGAAGATATGCAAACACTGCTGGCAGATGCTTAAGTGAAAACGTAAATAAACTGTTGAATTTATTATTCGGTGACCCCAAAATAAGTTTGTAGAGTGATATAGATCCAGTGAGAATTTGAACAGGTTCAAGAAAGAATTAAAGGAGAGAAAGTGGGAACAACTAATAACACTGTCAGGTGGAGTTTTCTCAAAGAGAACTAGAGAAATGAGGATGATAGCGGGGTGGAAACCAGAGTTGTCTGTACACATGCTCCTGCATGAAGGAACTGCAGCTGACAGTGTGACAAACGACAGAGGAGCAATTGCTTTGAAATGACTCTGACATCTGTAAAAACTTCAATTTTAGTGGAGGTACACAGAAAAAAAACTTAAAGACTTTAAGTCTAAGACAGCCTGTTATTCTAGGAATTTACTATTCATTGTGATATTTGCATACAGAAAATTTGAGGATGTTTCCGTTTTACTATCCCTCAAGAAATAGAAGAGTTTCAAAAAGCCGCAAATTTACTCCTGCTGAAATCCTAATGGTCAGAGGAATTGTAAGTCCTAATTTATTTTTCTCTAATTTATCTCAAGTCTCTCAAAAATTGACATGTTTTAGACACAACCCAAAACTCTCTGGGGCTAAAAAGTCCTTGATCCACTGTGACTCTGATGCAGCCAGTAAAAAGTCCATTCTCTAGAAAAATCTTCAGTCTCTCTGACCATTAGTTTCACTTCAAAAATTCTGTGTTGTTCTTATTTCTATGTGAGTTTCTTTCCCACTCAAAATAAATTATAACCTCTTAGAGGACAGAGAGTTTGTCTGCTTTATTCTTTCTTGTATCATCAGCATTTAGAACAGTGAAATGACTGATCTTGAGCACATTTTCCCTTATTTCCAAGACAGTACTGGGGCATAGGGTGGGATAGGCGTGGGTTTTGAGAGAGTTTCTTACTGTCCTACAGTTATAAGTCTTCTATATAGGAGTCTTTGGAATAGCAAATCATTTTGTACTATGGAAATATTACTTCTTTTACAGAGACTTACTCTCTGGCACTGTAGTCTGATGCTAGTATAACATTCGTCTGGACTGTCTCCCTACTAAGTCAAATACTGGTCTTCAGTCTAGTTAACTTCAACTTACCAAGTATCTCATTGTGGATAGAAATGCTGAGTTTTGCCAGGTATGCTTTGATTGGGAGGACTATCCCACACAATCTGTTCCTGGATACCCTTTACTCAGCAACAAGATACCACTTGGCCGTTCTACAGGCGCTCAGTGCATTTGCTTTAAGATGCATATTAATCTTATATGGAAATGAAGGATGTGATCTGTGCATATATTCTTGCGCTATCACCAGGCTAACAATCTTGGCATATTATGGGTACTCACTATAAACGTAGAATCCCAGTCTCCTCACATAGACCTACTGAATCAATAATTGAATTATGGTACAGTGTAAGAAGCACTCACCCAAAGAACTAACTCAAACCCTGTTTTTCCCCAACTACTCTATGGAAACCCTGGCCGAATAGTAGGTAAGTACTATGCCCGTTAACCAAAAGATCAGCATTCAAATCTACCAGGGGAGGCTTGGAAACTCTATAGAACAGTCCTATAAGATTTCTATGAATAAGAATTGACTCAATGGTAGTGGGTTACTCTTTTCTGTCACTTTAACTCTAATGCTCTTGTCTCTATATTGACACAGTGAAAATGTGCAATCTTTTTCCAAAGTCTAAAAAAAAAAAAAAATAACAGAGTCTTCCATAAAGTAAAATGTTTCCTCATACTTCTGTAAAGTAAAATGTTTCCTCATCAGACTCAAGACTAAGCTTTAATTGTGGACTGAAGTAGCTTCCTTATACTAGCACACAGACTCTGAAATCATGAAATATGTTCTCACAAACTATGCCATGCTACATACGTAACCTGACTGAAATCTGTGGTCTGACCTAAGCAATATATCTCGTGACTGAACCAAACGAGGAAGAAGGTAAAATGGAACACTGGAGGAAGGAAAATAAAATGTAATGTTTTATTTTTCATGAATTATTAACTATAACTGTTTTAATGTATAAAAGTATAAATCAGACTGCAATGTGGTTTTCAGGCAGTCATCATTCTAACCCAGAAGCCCTGGTGGTGTAGTATTTAAGGGCTGTGGCTGCTAACCAAAAGGTCAATGGTTGGAATGCACCTCTAAACCATATTAGGCAGTTTGACTCTGCCCTATATGACCGCTATGGGTCAGAATTAACGGCAGTGAGTTTTATGACCACTCTCAACCAGAGGTCAATCTTGGCAGCACTCATCATGGATCATCCTGATGGTATGTGTCTTCAGATGTGATGAAAGATGAGTTATAAGCCAACTTACCTGTACAATATTTTAATGAAAAAAAAATGTATGTCTTGAATGGATGGAAGCAAGAAGACAGAGGAAGAGAGATGAAGAGATCTATAATAAAGCAATGAGAACAATCCAGAAGGTATGATAGTTGTTAGTGTTTCTTCAAAAATTCCATATAATAAGAAGAAAAGTGAAGAAGGCATTTTATTATTAGTTTAAAAGACATAAAGGCAATTCTTAATGATTTGTTGACAGTACAATTATACTTAGTCCAGTTTTGTTCAGTTCCATAATTTCTAACACTGTACACTTGCTATTTCTTTTTTAAAGAAGTGAAGCACATATAATACAGGAAGAAAATATCATTATCAGCCCCAAAGAGCTGCATATATGTCATTGGGAATAGGAGTGGCTCACAGAGAGTCCAGTGTTAATATCTCTGTTTACAGTGACACTCAGTTGCTCAAATGCCTTTTCTCCTTGGTAGAGCCAAAGGTTTATAGTCATTTATAGTCATATCTTTGTGCAAACTTTGTGCCAATTGTAACATCAATGACTAAATATATATAAAAAAAGTCTATTAACCTGGTTTAGTCAAAGTTTTCATTGGTTGCTCTTTTCATATTCACATGTTCTGTTTCAGTCTGCAGGTTCATCTTTGTCTCTCTCTTCTCCAGCTAATGTTTTTACTCTCATTCTTTCTCTCTTGCACTCTCACGCAAATCAGATTCTTGGAATTAGACGCAATAAGAAGGGAGGGAAATCAAAGTACTCTCATTGTAAAGACTCATTTTACTTAGGATGAAAATAAAAAATAAATTGCAACTGTCTTTAAGCTAATGTTGTTGAACGATGAAAATAGTCTTGCTGTTTACTTAAAAAGATAGAATAGATTTAGATTTTAAAAAAAGTTACAAGGATATACAGAAAGTTCTTAAACATCCTTGATTCAGTTTCCCTACTTTTAATAGCAACGTTAGTGTAGCATATTTGTCATACCGAAGCAACACTGATACAGATCTAAATAAAGTTCATAACTTATTCATATTTCTGTTTTTGCCTAATGTTCTTTATTCTGTCCCAAGATCTTATCCTTGATATCACATCTCATTCAGTTTTATGTATCCTTAGTTTTTTCTTGGCTGTGACAGTTTCTCCAAGTTTCCTTGTTTTTAGTGGCCTTGACAGTTTTAAGTAGTCCTTATCTGGGTGGTGTAACAATGCTTTTGACTGCTAAGAGAAAGTTCAGTGATTAGAATCAACCTGAGGCACATAGGAAGAAAGACCTGGTGATCTACTTCTGAAATATCAACCATTGAAAATTTTGTGCAGTACAGTTCTACTATGATACACATGAGGTTGCCATGAGTCAGAATCAAGTCAACAGCAACTAAAAAAAAAAAAAAAAAAAAAAAATGATTGAGAAAGATGTAAGAGACCAAAAAAGACATTCATAAATGGAGAAAAGTACCTTGCTCTTGTGTAGGAAGACTTAACATTGTAAAAGCAGCTATTTAACTCAAAGTGACTTATAGTTACAACACAATCTCAAGACTAACTCCAAAGGCATTTTTTAATGAGATGGAGAAACAAATTACCAACTACATACAGAAAGGGAAGAAGCCTCAGAACAAGTGAAACATTGCTAAAAAAGAAGAACAAAGTAGCAGTCCGTGTGTTACCAGACTTTAGAACCTGTAACACTACCACAGTAGTAATAACAGCTTGGTGCCACTACAAAAACAGATTCATAGACCAAAGTAACAAAATAAAGAGTTCAGATATAACATCAGCCACCTAGGAGCAGCTGATACTTGACAGATGCCCAAATACTATTAAATGGGTAAAAGACAGTCTCTTTAACAAATGGTATTGGAAAAATTGATATTTATCTGCAAAACAATGAAACAAGTTCGGTGACACCATGCACAAACACTAACTCCAAATGAATCAAAGACCTAAATATAAAATTTAAAACATGCAGATCATGGAAGTAAAAATAAGGACAACGGTGGGAGCCTTAGTATGTAGCATAAACAGACTACAAAATATTACTAACAATTCATATACAGCAGAAAAGAAAATAGGCAACTGGGAAATCCTAAAAATCAAACACTTAGGTTCTTCCAAAGACTCCACCAAAAGAATAAAAAGACTGCCTACAGACTGGAAAAAAAAAAATTGACTACTGCGTACCCAAGCAGTATCTGATGTTCATATCTACAAGGTACAGCAAAAACACAAGAAGACAAATAAACCAATTAAAAAAAAATGTGCAAAGGATATGAACAGGCATTTCACCAAAGAAGAAATCCAGGCAGCTAACAGACACTGGAATAAATGCTCACTATCATTAGCCATTAGAGAAATTCAAATCAAAACTGCAATGAGATACTATCTCAGCACAAGAAGGCTGGCATTAGTCTAGAAACACACAAAATAACAAATAACAAAGCAGTTGTAGAGACCAGAACTCTTCTGTACTGCCAGTGGGAATGTAAAATGGCACAGCTACTTTGGAGATCAATTTGGTGCTTTCTCAAACAAACAAGCTAGAAATAGAAATACCCTATGATCCAACAGTTCTGCAAAGACACCACTGAGAACATATCCTAGAGATAAGGGCTGTCACAGGAATAGATACACATGCACAGAAAATAGGTGAAATCCACCGAGGTGCCTATCAACAGATGAATGGATAAACAAACTCTAATATATTTGTGCAATGAAAACAATCCAGGTACCATCAATAGATGAATTAACAAGCAAACTATGGTATATACACACAATGGAATACTGTGCCACAAGAAAGAACAATGATGAATCTGGAAACATCTGACAACTTGGGCAAAGCTGGAAGACATCAGGATAGGTAAAATAATGGAATCACAAAAGGACAAATACTATAAGAAATCATTATAAAAATTCATGCAAAAGTTCATGCTCAAAAACAAATCATCTGATGTTATGAAGGGTGGCAAAGGTGGGGAGAGAAAAGCATCAACTATACAATAGTTAGTAACGTTGGTAAAGGGTAACATAGTGCACAACACTGGGGAAGTCAGCACAACTTTTCCAAGGGAAAAACCATGGAAGCTACATAGACCTATCCAAACTCCCTGAGGGGCCAAATTACTGGGCTGAGGGCTGGGGATCACGGTCTCAGGGAACATCTATTTTAGCTGGTGTATCATAGTTTATAAATAAGATAAACTTCTTCCTACATTGCTGAATAGCGTCTAGGGTCGTAAGGGTTTGTGAGTAGCCATTTAAGATACACCACTAGTCCCAACTCATTTGGACCAAAGGAGAACGAACAAAATTAAAGACACAGGGGAAAGATTAATCTAAAGAACTAAGAGACCACAACTACCAGAGCCCCCACCAGACTAAATTCAGCACAACTAGCTGGTTCACTGTTGCCGCTGCCTGCTGCTCTCAGATGGATCACAAGGAGATCATTGGACAGAGCTGGAAAAAAAAGTAGAACAAAATTTTAACTCATAAAAAAAGACCAAACTTACTGGTATGATGAAGACTGGAAAAACCCTGAGATGATGACCTGGATATCCTTTTAATTCAGTACTGAAGTTACTTCTGGTGTTCACCAAAGATTGGACAAACCCATAAAACAAAATAAGGCTAAATGGGCATACAAGTCCAAGGGCAAGGACGAAAAGGCAGGCATGGACAAGAAAGCTGGAATGGGGAAGCCCAGTTTGAAAAGCAGAGTGTGTTAACATGTTATGGCGTTGGCAACCAATGTCGCAAAACAACATATGTATTGTCTAATGAAAAATGAATTCACTGTTTAAAACTTCACCCAAACTGAAATAAAATTCTTTTAAAAAAAGAACCTTGATTTAATTAGAAACTGCAGTCCGATACGACTATTATCACAAAAAAAAAGGATAATAACAAGTGCTGTCAAGGATGTGGAAAAATTGGAACCCTGGTGTTCTGCCGGTGTGACTGTAACACAGTGCAGCTTCTATGTAAAACAATACAGTGGCCCTTGAAAAGTGAAGTATAAATTTACCATATGACTCCCAAATTCACTTCTAAATGTATCTCCAAAAGGCTTGAAAACAGAAGCTGGTACAGATATTTTTATGTCACTGCTAGTTGAAGGATTGTCCCTAGTCATCAAAAGGTATAAACAATCCACGAATCTGTCAACTGATGAATGTATAAAGAAAATGTGTTCTATGCACAAAATGGAATAGTACTCAACCTCATAGAGAAGTAAAATTCATACAGTAGTTTTAGTATATATAAACTTTAAAAATAGTATGCTGAGTGAAAAATCAAACACAAAAATGCAAACACTGTATGATCTCACTCATATGTAGTATCTAAATACTCCAATACATAGGGTTAAAATGTTATTAGTGATTGTCTTAAGGAGATGCATAGAGAAATGGAGTTATTGCCAAAGGACTACTTACTTTGTGTTTGGGGGTGATGAAATTTTTTTTTGGATATAATAGTGATGATTACACAACATGATAAAAGCCATTATTGTTGTTGTTAGGTGCCATTGAGTTGGTTCCGACTCATAGTGACCCTAGGAGCAAACACTGACTGGTCTTGCATCATGTCCACAATTGTTTTTATGCTTAAGCCCATTGTTGCCACCACTGTGTCAATCCATCTGTTTGAGGGCCTTCCTTTTTCTCACCGACCCTCCACTCTGTCAAGCATGATATCCTTATTCAGGGACTGATCCTTCCTAAACATGTCCAAAATTTGTAACACACAGTCTTGCCATCTTTGCTTCCAAGGAGCATTCTGGTTGCACTTCTTCCAGAACGGATCTGTTTAGTGAGTCCATGGTACATTCAACATTCTTCTCCAACACCACGATTTAAAGGCATCAATTCTTCTACTGTCTTCCTTGTTCATTGTCCAACTTTTGCATACATGGAATGCAATTTAAAATACCATGGCTTAGGTCAGGCCCACTTTAATCTTCAAGATGACATCGTTACTTTTGAATGGTTTAAAGAGGTCCTTTGCAGCAGATTTTCTCAATGCAATACATCTTTGGATTTCTTGACTGCTGCTTTCATGGGTGTTAATTGTGGACCCAAGTAAAAATAAATCCTTGACAACCTCAATCTTTTCTCCATTTAGGATGATGTTGTTTACTGGTCCATTTGTGAGGATATTTGTTTTCCTGGTGTTGAGGTGCAATCCATACTGAAGGCTATGGTCCTTGATCTTCATCACTAAGTGTCTCAAATCTTTCTCACTTCAGCAAGAAAGGTGGTGCTGTCTGCGTAACAAAGGTTGTTAATGAGTGATCCTCCAATCCTGATGCCTCGTTCTTCATAGAATCCATCTTCTCGAATTATTTGCTTGGCTTACTGAATAAAGAAGTATGCTGAAAGGATACAACCCTGACACACATCTTTCCTGACTTTAAACCACGCAGTGTTCCCTTGTTTTGTTCGCTCAATTGCCTCTTGATATACAGATTCCTTAAAAGCACAATTAGGTGTTCTGGAATTCCTGTTCTCTGCAATTTTAGCCATAATTTAGTATGATCCACACAGTCAAATGCTTTTGCATAGTCAATGAAACACAAGCAAACGTCTTTCTGGTATTCTCTGCTTTCAGCCAGGATCCATTTGGCATCAGTGATGATATCCCTGGTTCCAAGTCCTCTTCTGAATCCAGCTTGAATTCTGCAAGTTCCTTGTCAATGTACTGTTACAGTCACTTTTGAATGATCTTGAGCAAAATTGTAACTTGCATGTGATATCAACAATATTGTTCAGTAATTTCCACATTCGGTTGGACCACCTTTCTTTGCAGTGGTCAAAAATATAGATTTCTTCAAGTCAGTTGGCCAGGTAGCTGTCCTCCAAATTTATTGGCAGGTTAAATTAATTACTGTCTCTGAAATGTACACTTAAAAGTATTCAAATGCCATTTTTTTTACATATAATAAACAGTTTGTTGCATATAACAAATTTAAAACAAAAAGAGAAATTTGCTTCAGTCATTTTAAAACTTAGATCTATTTAGTCACTGAAAATTATGTGTGATTGAGATGAAAATTTCTGGAGTTATTTCCAGACATAATTCCTAAATGAAAGAAAGGGATTTTTGGATGCTGACAATAAGGGGACTGAACATGCTTCAGATTTTATGATAAATATCTATGAGTTGGCATCAATTGTACAATAGTAAGTTTTTAATCTTTGAGTTTAGAGGTATATCAATTTTTCAGCGTATTAGAAAGTTAGAACTCAATAGACTATGGATACTGTTTCAGTACTTCATTTTTACAGTTTCCAGAAGAAACTGAAAAGTTCATTAAAAGTTTCCAACTATTGCAAAATCAAGATATAGCCAACACATTATAAGGATGGAATCAATAGTTAATGAGGATTGTTATGCGGAAGACACATATGTTTGACTTATTTCCTTTACCATCAAATTTTCAGATGTCCAGCTAGTGATTTTCCAGTGTCCGCAACACGGTGTTCACTTATCTCACGTTCGTTAAAATGAACGTGTAAAGGACGTTAGCAAAATTTTGGTAACAAACAATTGATGTTGGTGTTATTATCTAAGTAGCAGATGAGAACACTGAATTCCAGGATTACCAGGCATTAAGTAATTCTGAAACCTTACTGAGTTTGCATGGGAAACTGGAAAAAAAAAAAAAAAAAAGCTGTTGTCTTTGAGTTGATTCCAACTCATAGCTAAAGCTGGCGCTTCAGCTCAGAGGAGTTTCACTTTAAAAAGACCAGCTTTTACCAAGATAACTAGGTGAACACCGAAAATGTCTCACCTTTGTAGCCACTGCACTTACCTTAGGTGAGCATACAATGTTTCTATAGATTTCCATCCCCACCTTGATCCGCAGGAAGTTATCACTGGAACATTCATATTCCTTCACACTTTTACAGTTTTTAAAATTACTCTGAGTTCACCTTCCTCAACATATGCTTTCTTCTCCAGCATCTATCTGCTTCATAAATTTTTGCTTTTCACTATTTTTCCTTGTTACATGTCTGTATTACTTGCATTGGAGGGTAAACACCTGGATGATAATAATAATAATAAATGTTTTGTTTCTTTATTTATTTATCCCACACCATGTGTAATTTCCAAGCACCTATACATTTTATTTTATTTCATTAATCCTAGGAATAATAATTCTAAATAGTTTTTCTTCTTCTGAAAGCTAAATAAAAAGCACAATTTCTACCTTATTTCATAAGATACGTACTTATCTATAGCTGTCTAATTTCCAATGTAGAAGTATATATAATATGTCATAAACTTGATTTAGGAATGAGCTCACTTTGTTTGTCCAATTTCAAATGAGTATTCAACCAGCTAAAAAGCTTCTGTTTCTTCTCCTAAGCCTAAACTCGGGATAAAATTGGTGGCCACAGAGGGATAAAGTGATATCCTTGCATTAATTTTTCAGTATGATTTAGCCCTCGTTGAGACTCTTAAAACTGAGTATGTTTCCTGATCTATGTATTTTCTGCAGATTCTTTACAACAAAGGTTGATACATAATTAAAGTTTTGTGACTAGGCCACCACACATTTCTAACTTGTGAATTTTTCAAATGGTGGAAATTTTCTCCCTATTACACTTCTCCGAAATTAACATTTTGTACACAGCAAGTAGAAAAACTAAATTTTTAATGGAACTGTACCATCTTCTTTGCTTTCTCATATCCAAATATATGTAACCATATACTACAAGAGGGGTATGTTTCAGCACAATGAAAATGTGATGGAACAAAATGTCTAATGTTTTGGCCTTAGGTCATTCTGGAATTCACAGACACATTTAAATAGAGGAAACCTCTAATGTCTTGCTCTACTTGCACGGCATTGACTTAAAAAAAAATAAAATTAAAAAAGTATTAGAATATTTCTATCAAGGGCTTCAAATATTTCTCATAAAAAAGTATGCAATCATGAGTACAACATTCTTCATTCCACTTTATGACACCAAACGAAGTACTCTTAGAACTTACAGTAAATTGGATAGATATTTAAATAATGATTTCATGCTTGGAGATACAAAGGCCTAATCATTTTTGCACTCAGTATTTTTCTTTTGATAGATAATGAAAAAAAATAATGTAATACATTTTTTAAAAGGCATTTTAACTTTATGAGACAACTAGAAATAAAAAATCAAAAATGTGATGAACATTTTTTTCTAATTTCTGGAATTCAGGTATTGAGAACTTAACATTAGATGCATAAGTCCACTTCATTTTCCATTTCATCACTTGGATTTTGCTACAAAATTTTAAACACTTCATACTCTTGTTGAACAGTTGAATCTGAAATAATAACAAAGTAACTGTTTCTGTTTTTAAATTGGTATTTATCTTTGAAAGATTATACTTAGAAACAATAATCTGGTCAAGTCTTAATTATATTTTATGAACATCATACAATGATTGAAGTTTCATCTCATTTTTACATCTATCAACCTTTCTACAACAGATGAAATCAGTTTTTAATTCATCAGGCAGCAAACTCATTGATTAAATTCTTCATTTTAGAATTAAACTGCTCATAGTAATCTGTTACAGTGTGTTTTCAAACAAATTTTTAGCAGTTTAACTTTAATTACAAGATAATTAGTAATTATAATTTAGCACTCAGTATCTTATGATTTTTCTTCTTGTTATTCTTGAAATTACAGAATAACTTTTTTCTACTTAATAGCATAAAAAGGGTTCTTTATTTTAAATTAACATTAAATACCATAAGCAATAGTTTTGATCAAATTATACTTTCCCTTTGTATCTGGATTCACTAGCTGTTAAGAGACATGCACATTGTCAGGATACTGTCAGCTCAGAATCCTGTGTGCTTCAGCAGAGGGGCTCCTGAAGCAACTTTCAGTTTCTGTAATTCTCATGGGAGTTGAAAGGTATCCACTTGCAATAAAAATCGTTGAACTCCTGAGGAGTTAATAAAGCCTATTTTCCAAGGATTTACTCAGGAAAAGAGAGCATTATTTCAATTGTATTAGGGAACTGAAATTTCATTTGAAATTTAATAAAAGGAAGAAATACATTTTTAAAAGGAATCTAAGTATGTACTTAGATTGTTAATATTTTACACAGTTAGTTAACTTTGAAACAAGTGTTTCAATTACTTCCAGCTGAGAGCTTCCCTGTTCTAGGCTTAGACAATCTGACAGATGTGTGAATTTTACTGTTCAGTTATAAAAACCTCGTACGCATATACGTGTAAGCTTTTAAACAATTCAGCATTTCATTTGGTCAGAATTGCTTCTTATTTTAAAATTTTACCTTTTCATTAAAACACCATGAATCTAAAATTTGAACTGTAACTAGCACAAATCTTATTATATTAATTTTATTTTTTAGTATATGGAATAACTCTAGCAAAAATTTTGTCAGAAATATACATTATCTTCAATTGATTGCCAAGGTATGCATTGATGTAATTGTTTGTTCTATTAAAAAATAAATTGGAGCATTCTGCTCTTTCATAGAGTTATCTACATGATAGCAAATTGATAATGGTTGCCAGAAAGGTTGAATGGGAGGCTTAGGGGAAGGTGAGTTCAATATAATGGTGGTAAAACAATGTGGAAATGGATAGTGAGAACAGTAGTATAACTTCAAAAATGTAACCAGTGTCACTGATTGGTACATTTAGAAATTGTTAAAACAGTATATCTTTATCTGTTTATGGTGTTGTTCTTGTTAGGTGCGCCCCAATTCGTTCTGACTCAGTAACACCCTGTACATCAGAATAAAACACTGCCTGGCACTACATCATCCGCATGATCTTTTTGTGAGCTTGAGCACATTGTCGTGGCCACTGTGTCAAACCATCTCACTGAGGGGCTTCCTCGTTTTCATTGACCCTGGACTTAACCAAGCATGACTTTCTTGTCCAAAAACTGATACCTCCTGACAACATGTCCAAAGTATGTAAGATGATATCTTGCCACTGTCTCTTTCAGGAAATATTCTGGTGGTTCTTCTAAGTTATTTGTTCTTTTGGAAGTCCACAGTATGTTAAATATTCTTTATTATTATTATTTTTGTTATGACTGATTGAAAATATACATTCACATATATTTTTGCATGCCCACCTATGTGCAGCTTCCACTGCTCTCCCTGCCCGGCAACAGCACATTCTTCCTCTCTGCTCCATACATGTCTCATCCTCCCAGCAGTCTCCTTTCCCCTCCTCTCCACTCACTCCTCTTCCTCCAGCCAGAGGTCAGCAGGATGATATCCTACAGATACATAGAACCATAAGCCAGCCAAGTGCCAGTCGAGTTGGATTCATGAGAACCATAATAAGTGCACACAATATATAGTCACTCTGCATCGCTAAATCCAATCTCTTGCTGTCTGAAGTGAGGACCTCCATTATGATCCATGGGCAAGGGCAGTATCAGGGCCAGAGGTCATGCTCCCCAGAGGAACCCCGAAGCCTCTGGACCACTAATTGTGGTATTTTAGTGGAGATCTCAGAGTGCACCCCTTTTTATTCTTGTGTTGCCAGTGAGACTAAACTTCATGAGCTCCATTGTGGCTATCACTGGTGGTGGTCAGGCACCATCAGGTTCTTCTGGTCCCAAGTCTATGTAGGCAACCACTCATGTGGGTCTATCTGTCTTCTGGGTTGTCATTTTGGTCCTTGGTGTGCATCCGTTCCTGCTGAGTTGGGACCATTTGTTGTGCCCTCAGATGGCAGCTCGGCAGCTTTTAAGACCCCAGACGCCACTCACCAATGTGGAGTCCAGAGAGCCCTCTTAGCAAAATGCTAGTTGTGCCAATTGGCCTTGACTTCACCTAAGAGCATGGTCCCTTGCACCTCACCCCAGCTACTCTGTCCTTGTATTGTTGGGTTATGAGAGGAGCACTCAAGTTATGTTGAAATTCACTTAATATTGTTCTTGATGCTAATGTGTGCTAACACTGATTTCACCCAACCAAATTTTTACCAACTATGATGGCACTTGGCTTGGCTATCTAATCTAAACCCTCACCCTGCTCACGCTCCCTCCCTCCCCTTCTTTACAGCCATGGAAGAATCTTTTCTTCTATGCATAAGTCTGTTTTTGAGTTCTTATCGTAGGTGTCACATACAATGTTTGTCCTTTGTCTCTGACTACTTTAACTCAACATAATGTCTTCCAGTTGAAGCCAGGTTATGAGATGTTTCCTGAAATCATCATTGTTCTTTATCATTACATAGTGCTCCACTGAGTATATATACCATAGTTTACCTATCCATTCCTCCATTGCTGGGCATCTGGATTGGTTCCATCGTTTTGCTATCATGGACTGTGCTGCAATAAATGTTCTTGTGCATGTATCCGTTGGTGTGAATGGCCTTGATTCTGTAGGATATATTCCAAATAGTGGAATTACTGGATCAAATGGTATACCATATCCGGTTTTTTAAGAAAACACCAGATTGCTTTCCAAAGAGGCTGGACCATTTTGCAACCCCACCAATAGTGTAGGAGAGTTCGACTTTCTCCACAGCCTCTCCAGCATTTGTTGTTTTGTGTTTTGTGGATCGTGGCCAACCTTGTTGGGGTGTGATTGTATCTCGTTGTTGTTTTGATTTAAATTTCTTTAATAACTAAAGATAGTGAACATGTCCGCATGTGTTTTTTGGCTACCTGGATCTGCTGTTTAGAGAAATGTCTGTCCATCTCCTTTGCTCATCACTTAATTGGATGGTTTATCTTCTTCTTCTTGATATTTTGTAGTACTTCATAGATTATGGAGATCAGGCGTCGATCTGACATAGAGTTGCCAAATATTTTTTTCCCATTCTGTAGGTGGCTTTTTAACTCTTGTGATAAAGTCTTTGGATGAGCAAAGGTGTTTGATGCTTAATAGTTCCCATTTATCTATTTTCTTTTCTGTTGATTGTGGTTTGTTTGACAGATTTTGAAGTCTGTCTATGTTGTGTATGAAAACTTCCATTGTTGTTCCTACTTCTTGGATGATTTTTATCGTTTTAAATTTGATACTTAGGTCTTTTATCCAGTTGGAGTCAGTTTTTGTATAAGGTGTAAGATATGGATCTTGTTTCAATTTATTGCAGATGGATATCCAATTTTGCCAGCACCATTTGTTGAAGAGATTGTTTTTACCCCAGTTTAATGTCTACAGCCTTTGTCAAATATCAACTGTTCATAGGCAGATGGTGTCATCTCTGGAATCTCAATTCTGTTCCATTGATAGATCTGTCTGTTCTTGTACTAGTACCAGGCAGTTTTGACCACCGTGGCAATGTAATAGGTTCTAAGGTCGGGTAGCGAGAGGCCTCCTAGTGTGTTCTTCTTCTTTAGTAGTACTTTACTTATCCGGGGTTTCTTCACTTTCTGAACAAAATTGGTGATTTGTTTCTCCATCTCTTAAAACATGTCTTGCGATTCCATTACATAAGTGGATTGCTTTGGGTAAAATAGACATTTTCACAACGTTAAGTCTTCCTATCCATGAGCAGGGTAGGTTTCTCCATTTATCTAAGTCTCTCTTAGTTTCTTGCAGTAAGGGCTTGTAGTTCTCTTTGTAAAGGTTTGTTATCTCTCTGGTTAGGTTAATTCCTAGGTACTGTATCTTCTGGAGGCTATAGTAAATGGTATTGGTTTGATGATTTCTTCACTAGCAATCTCACTGTTGGTATAAAGGAATCTTACTGATTTACTTATGTATCTTGTATCCTGAGACTGCTGAACTCTTCTATCAGTTTGAGTAGTTTACTTCTAGATTCTTTGGGATTTTCTGCATATACAATCATATCATCAGCAAACAGGGAGATTTTGACTTCTTTGCTGATGCAGAAGTCGTTTATTTCTTAGTCTTGTCTAATCTGACTCAACGGCACTTGGCTTGGCTAAAGGCTCTGGCTAGAACTTCTGGTACAGTGTTGAATAGGAGAGGTGAGAGCGGGCATCCTTGTATAGTTTCTATTCTCAAGGAAAACTCCTTCAGTCTCTCTCCATTCAGGATGATGTAGGCAGTTGATTTAGTATAAATAGCCCTTATTGCTTTGAGGAATTTTCCATCTATGCAGATTTTGCAGAGAGTTTTTAGCATGAATGGGTATTGGACTTTATCGAATGCCTTTTCTGCATCAATGGACAAAATCAGGTGATTCTTGTCTTTTTTGATATTTATATGATTAATCACATTAATTGTTTTTGTGATGTTAACTGTGGTATGAATCCCAATTGGTCATGATGGATTATTTTTTTTGATATGCTGTTGTATTCTATTGGTAAGAATTCTGTTCAAGATTTTTGCATTTAGATTCATGAGTGATATTGGTCTGTAGTTCTCCTTTTTGGTTGGGTCTTTCCCTGGCTTTGGTATCAGGGTTATGCTGGCTTCACAAAATGAGTTTGGGAGTCTTCCATCCTTTTCTATACTGTGAAATAGTCTCAGTAGTATTGGAGCTTTGTAGAAATCTGTGGTGAAGCCATCTGGGCCCGGGCTTTTTTTGGTTGGTAGTTTTATTTATGACTTTTTCAATCTCTTCCTTTGTGATGGTTTTATTAAGTTGTTCTGCCTCACCTTGTGATAATTTGGGTAGGTGATATGAATCAAGGAATTTGTCCATTTCCTCTAGGTTTTCAAATTTGTTAGAGTACAATCTTTCATACTATTTTGTAATGATGTTTTTAATTTCTGTTTTGGGTTATTTGTTTCCTTTTCTGTTTTTCTTTAGTAAGTTTAGCCAGTGGTTTGTCAATTTTATTGATCTTTTCAAGAGACCAGCTTTTGGTCTTTTCAATTTTTTCAATGGTTTTTCTATTCTCTATTTAGTTCCTCTCTAATCTTTATGATCTGTTTTCTTCTGTTGCTTGAGGGGTTCCTCTGTTGTTCTCACTCTACTTGTTCAAGTTGTAGGGTTAGTTCCTTGATTTGGTTTCTTTCTTCTATCTTGATGTGTGCATTTATGCAGACAAACAGACCTCGGAGCACTGCTTTGGCTGTATCCCACAGGTTGTGGTAGGAAGTGTTTTCATTCTCATTGGAATCCATCAGTTTCTTTATTTCATCCTTGATTTCTTCCATAACCTATGTTTTTTTATACAAGATGTTGTTCAGTTTCCAAGAGTTCCACTTCCTATCTATGTTTTTTCTGCTGTTGATTTCAACTTTTATGGCTTTATGATCTGAGAAGATGCTTTGCATTACCTCAATGGTATGGATTTTATTGAGAGTTGCATTATGTTGTTACACTTGGTCAATTCTGGAGAATGTTCCATGGCACTGGAGAAGAAGGTTTAGTTGTCTGCTGATGGGTAGAAAGTTCTATATATATCGATGAGGTTTATTTGATTAATTGTAGCAATAAGGTCTTCTGTGTCTTTACGGAGCTTTTGTCTAGATGATCTATCCAGTATTGAGAGTGGAGTGTTGAAGTCTCCTGCTATTATTGTGGAGTGATCTAACTCTTTTTTGTGTGTAGTCAGTGTTTCTTCAACGTATTTAGGTGCTCTGATATTAGTTGCATAAATATTTAATATAGTTAATTCTTGCTTGTGTACTGAACCTTTCAGCAATAAACAGTGTCCATCTTTGTCCACGATGGTGGATTTGACATTAAAATTGATTTTGTCTGAAATTAGAATTGCCACACCTGCTCTTCTTTGTTCATTGTTAGCTTGATATATATTCTTCCACCCTTTAATTTTCAGTTTGTCCCTATGTTTAAGTCTCAAGTGAGTTTCTTGTAGACAACATATGGATGGGTCATGTCTGTTGATCCAAGGTGTCACTCGATGTCCGTTTATTGGAGCATTCAGTCCATTCACACTCAATGTAATAATTCATAGGTATGTGTTCACTGCTGCCATTATTATATGTTTATTTTTCTATTGATGTTTTTTCTGTTGTTCTTATTAGTCTGTTCTGGGACATTCTTTTTTGTGAGTTGAGTTTTCACCATTTTCAGAGCTGATTTTGTAGTTGTTGAGAGTCTTGTGTTACGTTTCTTGATATGGTATGCTGCATCTTTGTTGTGCTTTACAGCTGCCCCTAAGATCCCCCTTAATAAACTATATCAAAACCGAATTTTAATTACTACCAGTCTTGTCGACTTTCTCTCCATCTGGAAGGACAATAACAACTGTAGTACATCCCTCTTTTTAATATGATGGCACCATAGTTTTCATGATAATCATTGGATTGTTCTTTAAGTATTAAAGCTGTAATTGAGTTTGGAGCCTTCCCTAGCTGAGTAGAATTCTGAATCATGTGTTATCCTAAAATATAAAGGTAGTGGCTTTGTTCTTCTAAGCCAAAGCCAAGAACTTCTTTCAGTATTTCTTGTAGTTTGGGTTTGGTTTTTACAAAGTCTCTGAATTTCTGTTTATCTGGGAATGTCTTAACTTCATTTTTATATTTGAAAGATAGTTTTGCAGGATATATAATTCTTGATTGGAAGTTCTTCTCCTTCAAGGCTTTGAATGTGTCATGCCACTGTCTCCATGCCAGCACGGTTTCTGCTGAGAAATCTGACGAAAGCCTGCGGGGTTTCCCTCTGAATGTTAGCTTTGCTTTGAGTCTTGCTGCCTTTAAGAGTTTCTGCTTATGTTTCATTTTATTAAGCTTGATTATAGTATGTCTTGGAGTCTTTCTTTTGAGATCTATATTGGGTGGCATCATATGCCACCCAATGCCAAGCCAAGTGAGTCGACGGCACTTGGCTTGGCATTGGGTGGCATATGATGTGCATCTGGGATATCTATATTCTGTTCCTTCATGATTTCTGGGAAGTTTTCTTTCAGCAGCTCAGCCACAATACTCTCTGTGTTCTCAGCTGTTTCATCCTGTTCAGGGACTCCAATTAATCGAAGGTTGTTCCTCTTAATAGAGACCCACATGCTCCTTAATGCTTCTTCCTTTTTCTTCTTTCTTTTTTCTGATTTGTCCTCATAGTTACTGGCATGTCTTCCAAGTCAGAAATTCTTTTTTCCATTTGTTTCATTCTGTTTTCTCGGCTTTGAATGGAAATTTCTATGTCTTTGATTTTGTTCTTGATCTGTTGGATTTCAGAGTACTGGTGTTCCATCTGATCGAACAGCTTGTTTAATTTTCATTTTGTTATGCTGCATTTTGTATAAGGTCTAGAATCCAAAGCCAAGAAGGGCTCTGTATATAATCCTTTTGTATTCATCTTCCAATGTTTTTAGAAAAGTTTCTTCATCCGGAAAACTCTTTGGTTGTTTTGTTTGGGAGCCTTCTGAAGCCATGGGTGATTTCTTGTTTGGCACAAGTGTTTGTTGCTTTTGGGGGCCCATGTGACTAAGTACAGGCTGGGCGAGATACTGTGAGGATGGACTGCAGATGTTTAGGCTGTCTTAAAATGTAAAACAAAAGATATATGACCACTTCCCAAGTCAGTCAAGTTTTCAGGTGTCGAGGTCCCTCTTCCCAACTGGCAAAGTAAGCACCTCTATGTCCAACCCCAGATGATACAAACTAGTTCAAAATACAGCAATGCTACCGCCCTGTTGGTCTCTGCTGACAGGGCCCAGCCTTAGATGACAGTGTGCAAACTACTGCTTTTCTGGTAGAAAAGAGCTTTCCTGTGGCCAGGCTCTGGCTCTTAAGCTAAGAATTAGGTCCAGCTGCAGCCACAGTATGTATGATGGTGCACTCTACATGGTCGGTGGATGGGAGGCTAACGGTGCCGAGATATAGTGATTCCTCTCATCCTACTCGACGGCACTTGGCCTTGGCTGGCTGCCTCTGTTGCTGGGCCCCCACCTTAGGCGACACCATTTAAACTACTGCATTTCTGTTGGAGAAATGCTGTCCTGTTTGCAGGTGCTGGCTCCCAGGCTAAGAATTAGGTCCTGCTAAAATCTCCAAATCCAACATGGTGTCCTACACATAGGAACTGCAGTTCCGTACAAACCACGCCGTGGCAGAGATAAAAAGAGAGGCCCAAATTGGCTAGGTATACAGAGTCCTGAGCCTGGCTCTCACAATATGGCAATTTCTCCTGCCTATCCCACCAGCAGTGCTTCTGAGTCTAGCCGCTAGGCAAGACCCAGCTCTGCCCACCAGCCAAGACTTAGAAAATAAAGTCACAATGGTGCATTACCTTCAGTCTGTGAAAGCCAGGGCTAGCCAGGAGCAGGAGTCAGTGAAAGAGAGGAGTTTTTTTCATTCAGTCATATGAATTCCAAATTAACAGTCCTGTGCTGTGTCCTGGGGGCTCACTAGGTGACCAGGAGACACTGTTTGATTATCACTTCAGGTCTTGGTTTCCAGAGGGATATAAGGAGGCATGTGTTTAATCCACCACCTTGACTCCTCCTCCCAAATATTCTTTATTAACACAATAATACAAATTCATCAATTCTTCTTTGGCCTTTCTTATCCATTTATCAGCTTTTCACAGAGGAGTACATCATGGCTTGGATCAGGAGCACTGACAGTCTTCCAAGTTATGTTTTTGCTTTTTAACACTCTAAAGAAGTTTTTTTCAGCAGATCTATGCAATGCACTGCACTGTCTAAATTTTTTGACTTCTACTTCCATGGGCATTGATTGTGGATTCAAGTAAAATGAAATCCTTGACAACTTCAGTCTTTTCTCCACTTGTCATGACATTGCTTGCTCTTGTTTTCTTCATTTTGAAGAGTAATTCATACTGACGATTGTAGTCCTTTATCTACGTCAATGAGTGCTTCAAGTCCTTTTCACAGTCAGCAAGCAAGGATGTGTCATCTGCATATCCCAGGTTGTTTATAAGTCTTCATCTAATCCTAATAACCTGTTCTTCATATAGTCCAATGTCTTAGATTATTTGCTCAGTGTACAAATGGAATAAGTATGGTGAACTGATACAACCCTGACCTATGTTTCTTGAACTCAAACTGTGAAGTATCTCCTTTTTCTGTTTGAGTGACTACCTCTTCATCTGTTGGTACTAGTCTGTCACGAGCACATGACTGTCTATATCATTAACTCCCCCTCCCGAACAATAAAATTAAAAGTAGATACATAATTTTTAAAATATTACAAAAGACTGAAAGTGTCACAAATATACAGTTTGTAGCTTAGGATCCTTTCCTCAATTTTCGCCATTTGATATGGACATAGCTAATCACAGACAGTATAGAATTTAATCTGTCCCTATGATTGTTTTCTTTGGCTATTGTCATTCTGCTAAACCTCTCTTACAAGTACAAACCAGTTGGTGTCCAATTCATTTTGACTTAAAGCACCCTGTGTGTGTTAGAATAGAACAGTGTTTCCCACATGGTTTTAAAAGAGTCTTTTTTTCTGATGCAGAATGCTACATCTTTCCTCTGATGTGAGTCTTTCTGGGTAGAGTCAGACCTCCAGTTTTGGTTGGCAGTTAAGCTTGTTGATTCTTTGTACTACCAAAACCTCCAAATATCTCCGTTAACGTTGTTGTTAGATGTCATCCAGTCCATTCCAACACATAGCAATCACACATACCCATTGGATTATCTTGGATGTAATCTTTACAGAAGCAGATTGCCATGTATTTCTCTTGCAGAGCCTCTGGGTGGGTTTGAACTACTAATGTTTCAGTTAGCAGAAATATTGATAATGAAACCATTTCTACCCCAGGGACCCTGAATCATCTCCTAGAACTCTCGAGTATCAAAGGTCAAGACTACAGATTTCAGACATTTGCCCCAGTGAAGAACAAAGTACACAATTGATATGTCACCATAGCAATTGCTATATCACCATTTGGCTTATATATGAATTTATTGTTTATTTCTCTCACACTGCAAAACAAATACATAAACACACAAACACAGAATCATAAATAGGAGGATTCTGTAGTGCTTCTGATACTTGTTTTCATTGTTTTAATGGGCCATAAGACACATGACTAAGTGACAACTATTTGACAATAGAACTTTCTAATCCCATTGTCACAGATTGAATTATGTCCCCCCCGCCCCCCAAAATCTGTAGCAATTTAGCTAGGCCATGATTCTTGGTATTGTATGATGTTCTCCATGTATAAATCCTGCCTCTATGATGTTAATGAGGATAGATGCAGTTCTGTTGATGGGGCGGGACACAGTTTGTAAGATTATTTGGTGACTTGAGGCAGTCTCTTGAGATATAAAGGAAAGAAGCTAGCCGAGGGATCTGAAGACCTCAGAACACCAAGAAGCTATGCTGGAAGCAGAGTGTGTTTTTTGGAAAGGACTAACATTCCTGTGCCTCAGAAACTTCTAGTCCAAGGGAAAATTGACAACAAGGATTTTTCTCTGGATCCAGCAAAGAAAGACTTCCCCTGCAGTGAACACTCCGAATTTGGACTTTTAGGCTATGGACGGTGACAAAATAAAATTTCTGTTTTTAAAGCCACCTACTTACAGTATCTCTGTTAAAGCAGCATTAGCTGACTAAAACACCATTTTATGAAAACAACTTAGCACCACTTTATAGTATCTTACACTATTGTAATTTCATTCAGAGATTCAAACTGTAGTATATCACATCATTTTCAAAGAAAGCATTTTGTAGTGTCAGTATGGAATTTAGATAGCATCAAATACTGAACACTGCTTAAGGATCTTCAATCATAACTGTAGCTTTGCCTTTTGTTGATTTCAACATGAGCAAATTAATACACTCACTTGTCTTTCATCTATAAGATAAATATATTTTTACAATCACATATTAAAAATTGTATATGAAGCTAAATATGAGACTAACTTTAAGCTAGTAAGATTAAATGCTTCCCTTCTCACTTAAAATGATTCAAAAGCCCTGTACCAAAAGATACTTCTTGATATCTAGGTCTAAAATTTAAAACATGGTTTGGTCTTTTGTTTAGAAGTTCTGGGTATAAACCTTGGTGTCACAAACTACAGTTAATCTTAGGCAAATTGCTTATGATACTTTGCCTCAGTTATCTCACTTTTAATATGAGGTTAAAACATTGTGACACAGAGTGACAGTAAAAATTTAATTAAAATTTTAGACATTGCTCACTCAAGCAATGGTTTAATAATTTTAATTTTCTAAGAGATCAAAAGGCAGAGTTAAAAAATTGAGGATGGAAGGGACAGAAATACATAAGAAATGCAAAGAGTAGTTGCCCACACCCATGATGGCAGATAATTCAAGTTTTGTGCTTCCCTGTGTCTCTTAAGAGTACTGGTGGCACATTGGTAAAGTACTCTAGTGCAAACTGGAAGGTCAAATGTTCAAACACACCAGCTGCTCCAAAAGAGAAAGATGTGACAGTCTGTTTATCTAAGGTTATAGCCTTGGGAAGCACATGGGGCAGTTCTACTGTTATCATGTAGGATCACTATGAATCATAATCAACTTAAGGACAGCATATTTGGGTTCTCTTATATCCCTTGAGCCCCACCTGCTTACACAGGCCTTAGCTAGCTGTAGTGGTTAAAACTCCATGTCAACTTGGATGGACAACTATTCTCTCTGTTTGGAAGCTATATCAAGTGTCAGGGACAGGACCTGTGGTGGCTTCTTGCCCCTCAGCTCTCATTTCTCTGCCTTACATTGTCTATTTCCATGTGCTTACTTTGCCAGCAACTCCTGTTCTCTCTTTTTTGTGTCTGGTTCCTAGGACCTGAACTAGCTGTTGTTGGATTTATTGACCCTTACAGCCAGCATGTAAGACTCCCCTTCCCTGACCTCCAATCCTGGGTTTGTCAGTCCCTGCAGCTCCATGAGTCAGCAGAAACCTCAAGCTCTCACCTGCCATCTTGGGACCTGCCAACCTACGTAGCCTGTGATCTGGAAATCTAACCTTTGACCTGCCAACCTTGGGTTCACCAGCTTCTGTGGATATATGAGGTTTGTGTTCTGATCCAGGACTTGGAATGTTTCAACTTCTGCAATTGCATGAGCTGTTTCCTTTATATAAATGTTTCCCTGTACATACTATATGTGTTACTGGTTTTACTTCCCCAGAAAACTCAGCCTAAGACAATTTGGTACTGAGGGAGTGTGGTGCTGCTCTAACAAATGCCTACAATGTAGAAGCAGCTTTGAAACTGTGAATGGATAGAAGACTCAGAAGGAATCAAGGAGAACTGTTAACACTGGAGAAGGCACTGATGGTAAGAAACAACAGAGAACCAGAGGCATCAGCAGCAGCAGAACCAGAACAGTGTGAAACAGCACTGGAACCAACTCGTGGAGCATGAGAGTTGAGTACCTGTGCACAGAGGTTTCCTGGCAGAGTGGGGTACCTCCAGGCACTTGAATTGGTGCAGCTACAAGAGGGAAGATGTGAATTTGAGGCTCAGACCATGAGGCCATAGGAAGCAGAAGTTGAAGAGACAGAGTGCATGCTAAACTGAGTTGCCTCAGTCTCAAAGGCATGGTCATGATTTCCAGGATTTGAAAAGGTGGAGCCATAGCCCCTGATGTTTTTAACTGTGGAGCTGACACTCACATGGACTTGGAAAATTGTGCACCTGAAGTCAAGGGAGCAAGAGTTACTGTCCCAGTGAGCCTGGAAGGCAGAGCTGTATAGTACAGGGCTGGGGGGAAGGGAGTGGGACTTCCCCTCAAAATCTGGAGAGAGTGGCTGAAACCTACAGTCTGGAGGGCAGAGCCATTGTGTAAAATGTTTCAGAGAATCGAAAATTCTTTTCAAAGCCTTGAGAGCTAGTGTGATACCTTCTGTCAATTTACTTGCTGCCTGTTAAATGCCTTCTTTCCCAGTGATATCTCTTATTTATAATGGAAATGTCTTTAACATTTGCCTGCCATTGTGTTTTAGAAACGGTAACTTGTATTCTAGATTCCACAGTTAAAAAGGAATTTCCAGATTTTGGACTTCGACTTTAAGACTTTTAACTATGATGGGGTAAATATGTTTTACATGTTACAAAGGTATGATTTTTTAGAGAAGAGAGGGTGAAATGTCATGGATTGAATTGTGTTCCACCTCAAAAAAATCTGTCGCAGTTTGGCTGGGCCATAATTCCTGGTATTGTGTGCTGTTCTTGCATGTTGGAATTCCTGCCTTGATGATGTTAACGAGGATGTGTGCATGACAGTTGTGTCGTGGAACAAGATTCAATATGTAAGTGTGTTCTGTACCTTCAAGCAGTCTCTCGAGATACAAAGGAGAGGAGCTAGCAGAGACATTCAGGGACCTCATACCACCGAAAGCGGTACTAGGAGTTGAGCATATCCTTTGGAAAGGACTAGAGTCCCTGCTCCTCAAAAGCTTCCAGTCCAGGGGAAGACTGACAACAAGGACTTCTGACACCCTGAATTTGGACTTTTAGCTTACTGGGCTGTAACAAATACAATTCCTCTTTTTTAAGCCATCCGCTTGTATTTCTGTTAAAGCAGCACTAGTTAATTAAGACACCGGCCAAGCAGCATCCTAGATGAAGAGGTCTCTGTTACAAATATGCTGTTTCTGTGGTTGTTAAGTGCTAGCTATCACAAAATGAGTTGTTTACACTTTCCAGGGGTGAGGGTGAAGTGTTAGACTGGCAACCATTTGGTTTTTCATAGTGAGAGTCCAGTAAGTGCCTGCTTAGATCTAACTTTTCGGGAAATGTGGAAACTCCAGCTTTGCTCAGAATTTATGTAAAGGGCCTAATCTACCCTTTAGAGAATGTCAGGAGTTAATGTCTTCTGGAACAAACTTCAGAGACGAATGACACGTCTCTTATTCTTCCTTCTTCCACCAATTTCTCTAAAGGCCATGGTTTCGTGTGGCCTGTATGGATACCTCCTGTGTCACTCCCTGAATCAGTGGTTTTGTAGTCAAGCAGTGGGGAACACATCAGCATTCCATAGTGTACATGTTTTCAGCCTTTCCTAGCTTATTTTCCTTTTACTCTAAATTTTGCTTTTAGGGGATTCTTCTCAGACTCTAGATAAAGCAATGTCTAGAGTAATGTTTTGGTTTGTATCATTTTAATTAACTTCAGTTATGAAAGAAAAAGAGAGCTTGGCTGAGATGACTCAAATTCCGACCAAAAGACTCATAGTTTTTATGTCTTATTTTATACTTTTATCTTTTGAGGGTATCTCTTGGTTCTCTCATAAGAATTACTTATAGGATTTTCTCTTTTTATTTAAAATTTATAATTTATTTAATAGTTCCTAATATTTCACAGTAAACCCTGATAGTTTAGTGCTTAAGTGCTATGGTTGCTAAACAAAAAGCTGGCAGTTCAAATATACCAGGTACTCTTTGAAAACTCTGTGGGGCAGTTCTAGTCTGTCCTATAGTATTGCTATGAGTCAGAATCAACATGATGGCCTGGAGTTCATTGTTTTTTGTTTGTTTGTTGTTTAATGTTTCACAGAGTCCTAGTGGCACAGTGGTTTAGAGTTTAACAGCTGACCAAAAGCTCAGGGGTTCAAATCCAGAAGACAGTCCTTGGAAATTCTCCGGAGTAGTTAGTAGTTCTACTCTGTCAAATAGGGTCACTATGTGTGGGAATCTACTCAACAGCATTGGGTTCTGGTAACCTATTTCTAAAGATCTTTATGTTAGATGCCCACAGTAATGAAAAGTACCATGAAACCTAATGTAAAGAATTTGTTTAATGTGATATTGTGACTACCTAAAAAGGGTATATGAAATATCTGACTAGAGTAGAAGAAATTAAGACATGGTCCAGGCCTAAAAACACATTTTGTGTTGGAAACCTGCAGAACCAGAAAACTGAACTGGTTGAGACAGTTCTGCCTGAAGAAAACAAAGTTATCTGTCCCTAAGTTGGCCTTATGTAGCCTCTACATTTCCAGAACTGAACATCTGACAAATGTCCTGTAAAAATCCCCTCATGTAAACTCCACTGTAGTTGCTAAACAGTAACTGGTCAACAAACTCTTTAAACTTATCAGTAAGTAGTAACTGAGTCAACAAAACTCTTTAAACTTATCAAAGTAGAATCCATGCTTTTGTTACTCCATCTTTGACAGGGGTGCACTGATGTATAACCAATAGGAATTTTTTTCATATTCTCTTTCTTCTACAGCAATGAACTAGCTGCTCTCTCACTACAGTTCAGTGGATTCTACTAGTCTTGTGTGCTCAGTACATACAGGTGGATCCCTCATTCAAATGATTGTCTTTCTCCTGGATCAATAAACATCTATTTGGATTAAATTTGAGTCTGAGATCTTTTCCTCCTATAACAAATTAATATTCAAAATGGCAAATTATCCCACTTAACCATATATATGTCAATAATCATTAAACCCATCATTATGTTAATACTATTTGATGTCATTTAAAAAATATTTAACAATGTAGGAGACAGGATTTTAATCAAAAGTGGTAATTTTTAGACTGGCAATTCAAAAATAAAAATAATATTAAAGATAGTCATTTAATGATGTGATATGTTTTTCGGGAAAATGTAGTGATGCAAACTGCATGATGATTGTATGTAAGAGATACAAATGTTTCAAAATGTTTCACAGATAAACATTAGACTTAAAAGATATGTTTTGTGAACATATGTATGAAATTCTAGTATTTAAACACCAGAATGCATTTCCAATTACAAATAACATGTATAATAATTAAGCCACTAAAGATACAAAATAAAAACACACTCTTTTTTATGAATAATTTTATTGAGAGTTTCAGATGAAGATAGTAAGAAAAATGCCTTCTCTTGTTTCCAAGTCTCATCACAAGAGCAATACTTCTCTTTCAGTGATTTGTCCAACTGTCAGGCATGTAGGCATTGGATCCATCTAACTACATGTTGTCTTTGAGGAAAAGGCTGTGGTACATTGATCTTCAAAGAAATCTGTGTGTGATAATCTATACTTTAATAAAAGAATATTTACTTGTCATGCTTTCACGAGTTTTGTGTCTGAAAATTTACGTATTGTGTGTTAGTATCAGGCACAGAATAATAGGTGCATTTATGGTGTGTCATGGATTGTACTGTGTCTTCCTAAAAATGTCTGTAGACATTTGCCTGGACCATGATTCCCAGTATTGTGGGGTTGCCATCCATTTTGTGATTTTCTTATGCTCTAAAATCCTAACCTCTACCTATGGTTAATAGGGTAAGTTTGGATTATGTTAAAGAGAATTAGGGCTAGCCTGCAATGCCCTTACAAAGGGAGTTTCCCTGGAGTGTGGCTTATATCACCTTTTAGCCTACAAGAGACAAAAGGAAAGGGAAACAAGAAGATAGTTGAGGACTTCATACTATAAAGAAGGCAGCAATGGGAACAGAGTATTCCTTCAGACCTGAGGTTCTGTTGCTAAGATACTGCCAGACCTAGGCAAGAGAGATGCAACATAAGGACCTTCCTCCAGAGCCAACAGAGAGAGTGTTTTCTGCTGGAGCCGGCACCCTGAATTTGGACTTCCAGCCTGCTGGACTGTACAAGAGTAAACTTTCTTGTCAACGTCATCCACATGTGGTATTGCTGTCATAGCAGTACTAAACAGCTAAAACACTGTTACAAAACCAAACAAACAAAAAAAAAGCCCACTGCCGTCAGGTTGATTCTGATGGAGCCTAATTACATTTGCTTGTTCATTGTATGTGGCATTTCAGAGTTTCAAAAAACAAAAAAAGAAAAGAAAAAAAAAAAGTTTACATATCCTTATACTGGGAGATTTTGGTGCATATATTTGAAAAGAAACTGAGTTATATTTCTAGTAACTGAGAAATAGTGCTCTAGTCTTCACTGAGTCGAGGCACAAAAACACAGTTTTACTCTAGCATCTTAAATGTCACACAGCAGTATCTGTCGTGTGTTGCCTAATTTTCATGGCGGAAAGAATTTTGTACAATATATAGTAAAGGAATTAAACTCAAAACCCATTGTTATTGAGTTGATTCTGACTCATAGAGATGCCGCAGGACAGAACAGAACTGCCTGTAGGGTCTTCGCAGCTCTGCCTGGTAGATTTAAATGGCAACCTTTGATTAGCAGCTGAGCAGCTTAACCACTGCGCTACAGGGGCTCCCCAGGATAAAAATGGAATGGATTAAAAACAAGTTAACAGGGTGAAGGTAGCAAACAGAAAGCTTTGAGATTTCATCGTAGACTTTGGACCAATATCTGCTTTTTGAATATGGGATGGTTATTGTTAGGTGACACTGACTCGTTTCTGACTCACAGCGACCCTGTGAATAACCTAAGGAAATACTGCCCGGTCCTGAACCATGCTAACAATTGCTCTTATGCTTATGTCCATTGTTGCAGCCATATTTGATGGTCACAAAGGAAAAAATTAATGGTGTATATATCATTTCTCTCCCCTGAGCAGCAAATTGACTGTGGCACAGCGGTTAAGCACTTAGCTGCCAGCTGAAGGTCAGGTATTAAAACTCACTAGGTACTCTGCAGGAGAAGGACGTGGCAGTCTGATTCTGAAAGATTACTGCTTTGGAAACATTATGGGGTAGTTCTACTGAATCCTGTAGGTCACTATGAGTTGCAACAGACTGCGTGGCAGTGGGTTCCATTTGGATAGAATGCTTTTTGAAGACCAGTTTCACAAACAGTCTGTATTTCTGTACTATTTAGGAGCCCTAACTGTGTAATGGTTAAGAGCTTGGCTGCTAACTGAAAAGGTATAGAGTTAGAATCTACCAACCATTCTCGGAAAAGCCTCGGGGGCTTTTCTATCCTATGGGGTCACTATGAGTCAGAATCTGTTTAACAGCAACAGCTTATGTATGTATGTATGTATGTATATATATGTAAATACCAAACTCATCGCTATGGAGCTGTCAATTCGATTCCAACTCATAGTGACCCTTTAGGACAGATAGAACTGCTCCATAGACTTTCCAAGGAGTTCCTGGTGTATTTGAACTGGTGACCTCCTTTTGATTAGCAGACACAGCACTTAACCACTACACCACCAAGGTTCATATATTCATGTATTATAAGTTTTATATATATATATGTATATGGAATATTATGTATTGTATTTATATACACTATACATACATCTACCCTGGCCCCTAAGGTTGCCATGACTTGGCAGCACTCGGCTGGCTTGACATACATACACATACACTGTATATATTACTAGTGTGTGTGTATACACATGGGAAACTGTTGTGGCATAGTGGTTAAACACTACATGTGCTAATCAAAAGATTGGCAGCTCAAATCCACCAGGCGCTCCTTGAAAACTCTATGGAGCAGTTCCACTCTGTCCTATAGGGTTGCTATGAGTCAGAATCAACTTGACAACAGTTAGTGCGTAGTGTGTGTGTGTATACATACATACATACATACATACATAAAGAGAGACAGAGAGAGAGGCTTGTAAACTCTCTATCCTTGATAAAGATTTTGTACTTTGAGATGTTCTAAAAGATTAAAAATGAAAAGAAAAAAATTCTGTGTTAGTCTACAACAGGCATGGACTCCACTCACCAGATATATCTTGATAAGCTCTTTTAAATTTAGATTGACAGGTACTTAAAACTACTTTGAGACCATTTACTAAAGAATATTTTACAGAGAACTATCTTATGCAGCCCATATATTCATTTTATGACTAAATAGCTACATATTCTGACTCTGTGAGCAAAATGAATTAAAATATTTAAGCTACTTTGCATTTCCAACCCATCGACCAGGTGTTTGGGCATCTTGCAGGAGCTTGAGGACTCTATTTGTATGTATTATAAAGTTTAAGTATTATACAGCTGTGGATGCACTTATTTTCTTCTTACACATTCAACTAGGTTTCTATCCCCTTACTAAATGCTGTAATTGCATCAGGCATAAGGGATGTAAGAAATAGAACTTTGAATGCAGCAGTATTCTTTGTATTTATAAATGTGAAACAGATGTGCAGGAAATATTGTGAGCTTTGAATCAATAGAACAGCATATAAATACAAAAGAATGAAAGAAGAGATGTAATTTGTCAGTGATTTTTGCTAAATATCTCATTAGTATTGAAGAAGCTGCAGCTTCTTTACAAGACTTAATGAATAGCTTTTTGCTTACATTTTTTCATATTACTCCTGAGCAACAACTAATCTGCAAACTGTAAATAAAAGTAAATTTTAACAAATAATAGATATACACACTCATTAAAATGAAATTTAAAATACTGGAAAGCATTTTTAAAGCTCAAAGAAAATGTAGGAGAGTACTTTCATGAACTTGCAAAATTTTCAAAATGTATTAGTAATCTCAAGCCATAAAAATGATATCTTATATTTCAAGTTATTAAATACAGCTAACTTTAGAATAAACCTATTAAGACAGAAATAATTTGTTATAATTTAGAGTAAAATAAAAGCAAAGTTGGTTACTTCATGTTCTCCAAAACTGTGTTTTCTTTTACTTCTCAAAATTGAATAATGGCATTCTCTTTCATTGTACAGCACATACCCAAAGACTGCTATTTATTCACCTTGACTCATTAACTAAGACTTATTGAAGCTACACCAAAAATAATTTTTGTCAAATCCTTTCAAACGTCTCATTCCCATTCTTTGAGATATTTGAAATCAGTTTCCCAACTTAGTGAAATGATTTCTTTCTCTACAGTTGAATTCTTTCTATATTTGTCAAACACAAGCATATCACCAGATTAATGATTTTGAGCCACAAATTTATCAACTTCTCTTTGCTTGAAATATTTAATAGTTGTACATTTTTATTTGAATACTAGCTTCCCTGAAATTTATTCACATACACTCTTTAGCCAAATACTAAAGCTTCTAATATAATAACAATCTATTAATTATATATTCTGGGTAAAATGGTTTAAGTGCTTGTCCTAGGCTAAGTACTCTAAGGAATCCTTGGTGATATAGTGGTTAATTGCCATGCCTTGGCTTGGCTTTAACCAAAAGGTTGACAGTTGAAATCTATCAGGTGCTCATTGGAAACTCTGTGAGACAGTTTTATTCTGTCCTATATGGTTGCTTTGAGTTGAAATTGACTCAGTGGGATTTGGTTTGGGTTTGGATTCTCTAGGAAGCAAAACCAGTAAAGGATATAAGTACATATGGAGAGAGATTTGTATCAAAGAAGCAGCTCACACAATTATAGAGGATGTAATGCCACAAGTCCATGGATCAGGATAGAGGATTCTTTTGGCTCATGTACCTGTAGGGGCTAGAAAACCCAAGCTTGGCAGGTTAGAAAGCAAGACTTTTGTTCTTAGGATGTGAAGATAGGCAAATATCAAGATAAACAGGTAAATTGGTAATCTTGGCAATTTCTACTACAGATATGTGCAAAGAGGGAAATCATTTCTTTATAGTCTGCAGTGAAAAATGAGTTGTGACAACTAAATCCATGAACTTAATTGCTGCTAGTGCTAATACCCCATTGCTAAATATCACTATGGCCACCTTTAAAGTTCTCCCCTTGGGAAGCTATATACCAACACCAGCACCTAGTTCACCTTTCAAAGCAATTTTGGAACTCTTTCTGCAATGGCCATTGCACGCAGTGGCAAAGTGGCAAGTTGACAAACTTAATTTGAATAGCTGTCTGTGAGAGACTTTCTAGCCGGTAACCAACTAACTGGCCCCAATGACTTTTTTCTTTACCCAGAGATAAAGGAAATATTGAAAGTAAGATATTTTGATGACATTCCAGACATCAGGGGTAATGTGACAACAGCACCTATGGCCGTTCCAGAAGGAGTTCTAAAATTGCTTTGAAGGGTGGATTAGGTTCTGGCATCACTGCATAGCTTCCCAAGGACAGTACTCAGAAGGTGTCCATAGTGATAGACAGTAAGGAGGTATGTAGCACTTTTACTAGGATGAGTCTGTAAACTTCATTGGTAGTCTTTGTGTATACTGTGTGTACCTCTTCATTGTCCGTGTCTTTGACACACAGTCTTAATCATCACAGATTGTCTTTATTTTTTTTTAATTTTGCATAAACAGAAGAATCATAATCTAGAAACATTCTTAGTCACCTTTGTACTGGATCACCGGCCATCAGCACCCTCAGATGATCTTACAACACTATCCAAGATTGCTTGGTGCACAGAAAAAAGCTCATCTGATGCTGTGTCAGAGCTGTATCTCCTCCTCTCTCAAAATCTAGAAGCATTTTGTATGTACAAAGGCTGAAAATTCTCACAGGGTAGACTTATTAGCTCAGGAAAACAGTATTAAAATTGTAATAAGGTTAAAAAAAAAAAAAAAAAAAAAGCTCAAGTCTCAAGAACCCGAGGTCAGATGAACAGGATGCAGCTGTAGAATCCAGAAAAAGCAAAAGCCAGAAAGTCTGCTTATACTCATCTACCCAAGGAAACTCCCTTTCAAATGACTGGCCACTCACAGCCATGGGGATGATCACATATAAACACCGAGAATCTCTGCCCAACCAAGATGACATGCAATCTTAATCATCACAGTGTTATTCCTTAAAGTAAGTCCATTCTTATTAATGTCCATAAATTTATTTTTATTTTTTATTGTGATTAAATGAGAGTTTACAATCCAAGTCAATTTTCCATATAAAACTCCAAGTACCCACCTCTTCGGCTCTGTCTGCTCTCCTCACCCCGTGATAGCACACATCCTTAACTTTTTGTGTGCTATCGCTACAAAAACTAGCCACTTTATCAAACTTCTACATAGCTCTTTTTTAAAGTAAAATATTAACAAATTCTATGTGTTCCTGAAATATATATCTGAATGTTTCATAAACATTAACAAGCAAATTTCAAAATGCATGCACATAGCAAATTTTAATATGGCATTAAATTACATATGTTTAATAATATTTTAACTATAAGATCTTTAGTAAAATTGGAATACACTACATTTTTATCACCGCATGCTTTTCACTTTCCTTTATTTCTGTTTTTTATCTTTTATTAAATTTTAAATTTATAAAGCTAAATTTTAGAATAGCTTTAAATTGGCTTTAACAGACATTTATTGATTTTTAGCTTGAGTAGTACATACAATTATATACGAAGATTTGTATCTGTATTTTGAGATTTTAAAAGAGAAACAAGAATCTTTTATTTTCCCCCCAAGCTGTTCTGATTACTTCTGGGTGACCAGTCACCTCAGAATTTAGTTTCTAAAAAGAGTAATGGTTTTGTTATATGTTATGATTTATGGATCAGAAATGTAGCATGGCTATGTTGGATGAGATGTCTGTTTCCAGTGGTGTTACTGAAAGCCATACAGTGGAAACAATCTGGCTAATTCTTTGGCCTGAAAGTTTTAAGGTAACTTCTCTCATAGATGTGGTGCCTTGGTTAACATAACTGTAAGGCTTTCTTAGCTTAGCTGGAACAATTAATTTCAGTTCTAAAGACAGTCTTTCTCATATGATGGTCTTAAGGTAGTTGGACATTGTATCAGTAGGAATTCTCCAGAGAACAAAAGGAAAAAAAACATACACACACACACACATATATATATTTATACATACACACACACACACATAATGTGTAGTCATTAAGTTCTACAGTTGCTAAACTGAAGTCAGGAGTTCAAATCCACCAGGCACTCCTTGGAAACTCTGTAGGGCAGTTCTACCCTGTCTACAGGGTTTCTATGAGTTGGAATCGACTCAAGAGCAGTGGGTTTGGTTTTGGTTTAATATACCTTTATGTAATTATATACACATATATTTATTTGTTTATGCAGAGATATATAAGACCAAAAAATTCTTACAATTGAAGCAAAAAATATTGAATTTTTTGCTCAATTCTCTTTATTCATATATTATCATACTCAGCTGAAAGAAAACAGCTGATATTTTTAACTACTGCTTGAGTGTGTCTTTGGTTAAATCCACCAGTTCATCGTATATTTCCTATTACACAAGTTGAGACAAACAGTTTGACCCTATTTTCTGCCACTACCTAATAAAGTTCATTTTTTTTTAAATTAGCAATGAAATACAATTTTCTTCCTTTCCTGTCAGCATTTCCTAACAGTCTCCACTGTCAATTTTTACTCATAGTTTTTTGAGATATTCATCTTTTGCTTAGAGTCTCCTTGAGGCTTTCCTAGCTTGCTGCTCCCTGAAGAAATTGCCTAACACTTTTAGTTTATTATGAAACATTCCCTTTCTGGAACAAAATTCACTCTTGTTTTCTGTTGCTCTTAGAGTACTATGTTAGATGCTGTCTTAGTCATCTAGTGCTTCTGTAACAGAAATATCACCAGTGAATGACTAAAATGAGAAATTTTATTCTGTCACAGTCCATTAGGCTAAAAGTCAAATTCAGGGGGATTAGTTCTAGGGAAAGTCTGTCTTTGTTGGCTCTGGAGGAAGGTCCTTGTCAATCTTCCCCTGGACTGGGAATTTCTGAAGCACGTGGACCCTGGTGTACTTTGCAAAGGATGCACTGTGATCCAGGCACTGCTTTCTTAATTGCTTTCTTTCTTTCACACCTAGTAATGTGTTTAGTACCTGCTATTGCGTGACTTCAAGCTGATTTCAATTCATGCAAGGTCTGACAACTAAGTTTGAGAACTCATTCTTCAGAAAGTGTTACATACCTCATTGCTGAATATTACCATTATTACCTTTGAAATGCTAGCCTTGGGAAGACACGCACCAACACCAGCACATAGTCCACACTTAAAAACAATTTTGGAACTCTCTCTGGAATGGCCATCAGGTCTGTTGTCTTATTATCTTTGATGTCCTAGATGACATGTCTTCTTTTCAATATTTCCTTTCTCTTTAGGTGAAGAAAAATGTCATCAGTGGCCAAATTAGGTGAGTATGAAGGGTGTTCCAATACAGTTATTTGTTTACTGGTTAAAAAGTCCCTCACAGTGTTGTGTGAACTAGGTCATTGTGTGATGCAAGAACCATAAGCTGTTGTTGAAAAGTTACGGATATTTTTGTGTAACTTTTTCAAGCTGCCTTTTCAGTATTTCCAAATAGTAAACTTGGTTTACTGCTTGTCCCATTGGTACAAATTCATCATGATTGATTCCTCTGATATCAAAACAGGTTAACAACGTGATTTTGACTCTCAGTTTGGACTGATGGAAATTTTTGGTCATGAAGAGTTAGCTAACTTCCATCGTGCATGTTGACACTGTGTTTCAGGGTCGTATTGGTGCACTCATGTTCCATCAGCAGTGATAACATGGCTCAAAACATCATCTTGCCTCTCCAAAGGTCTTGGCGAACTTTGACTCTCCCTTGCCTTGGTTCATCAGTGAGCTCCTTCAGGACCGTTTTTTGCACATATCTTTCTCATGCCACGAGTTTCAGTTAAGATTTTCCTGTTTCTTTGTTGACGTTTACTTGGTGTGCTATACTTCTCACAGTCAGCTGACAATTTCAACACACAACTTGATGAAGTTTTGTAATGTTTTTCTAGTTCTGCTTGTTACTGGCTTCCCTGATGTCTCTTCATTAGGGATACTTTATGTCCCCTCAGAAAAAAAAAATGTTTAATCCATTGTAAACCGTCAGTTTATTGTTGGCATTATCCCCATGAGCTTAGACTAACACATCTCTGATTTCACTTCCACTCTTGCCAAGTTTAACAAGAAATTTAATATTTGTCACTCTAATTCAAACTCTGACGTTTTACAATGGCACCCAAAACATGCAACAACAGTGTTGAATGCCACTCAGCAAGTCACTGCCACACGTCAACACAAACACAGCTGTGAGACACTGATACACCAAGGTTACGAAACCTTACAGAGTTGTTTGTACAGTGTTACCAATGTAAGCGCATGGCGACAAGTTTGCAAACGTAATTATCCAAACTCATAGTGCTCCTATAGGACAGAATACAACTTGTCCATAAGATTTGCTGGGCTGCAATTTTTAGGGGAGCAAATTGACAGATTTTTTCTGCCATGAAGAAGCTGATGGGTTTGAATTACCAAACTTGTTTTAAAAGTGTGATACCTAAACATTGTACCACTAGGGCCCTTTTTTTAGCACATAAGCCCAAGTAGTCAAGCCCACTGCTGTCGAGTGGAGTCTGACTCACAGAGTCTTAATACTTTGAATCATAAAGGAAGAAACTTAAAAAAATCAGTCATATCAAGGACTACAGTTCTGACTGATTGTTCCTCTTAATCAACCAATTATTTTTTTGTAAAATCAAAGCAAATGACTACTAGAAATTTTTATTTTCATTATTTGAGTGATTTAAAATGAGATAAATAAAGATATGAAATACATTGAGTAGACTATTACTTCAAGTTAAGTACTTTCAAATATTTCCAAAATCAACATTTTGTGTTATCAATTTCTACAAAGTTAGTTCTTTCTGCGATGAGGGATAACATATTCAGGACAGTTGTATTCTTTTGTTCTGTCTCTATATTCTCTGACTTCTTCATATCCTCAGTATGTGACTTATTACAATCACTTGCTCAATATCAGTAAAACATTTGAGGTTCATTTATTAGCATGTGTAATTTTTGAAGCACTTCTCAAATTCAAAGCTAATGCAACAGAGTCAAATGCAAATATGTTTTAGGAAGAAGTCAGTTTAATTAATAGTTTGGTAATGAATGGTAATAGAATGACATCTATTTTTATTTCCCTGAGAAATCCTTTGGCATTTTTGTGCTCCAAGTCTAAAAAATTTGTCATTTAATATAAGAACTCAGTTCCTCTGTGGAGTTTATGCCACTTAACTGCAAGGAAATAACTATAGTTACAGAGTATATTTAGGAGAAAAGAATACAGTTTATGCTGGCAAATTTTGTCAAATGTTCAGAAATAATACTCATTTGTATTTTGAACAGCAGTACATTTTTAAGGGATGATATTGAGCTTCATTCTTTAAATATTTCATTTGAGTAAATAAATGACATTTTATATGTAAATATACATTTTGCTATCTAAGTTCATACATATCTTTAAATCACAATGCACAAAATCATCTTTAAGTACAATAGATAAATCGGGCCTTTAAGCATTAGATCATTTGAAGTCACATGATGCTTTCCAAAAGTTTCCATCTCTAAGTGAAAATCACTGTTAAAAAAAAAAGTTTTTGTTTGAAGATGTTCAAATTTATTTTAAACTGTTTATTTAAAAAACGAAACAAAGATTATGAAACTGAACAAGCTATATGTATTTGACTTTGCCTTCTAACACCTTTAAAATAAATGTACATTTAACAAAAAAATTTTAAAAAATTCAAAAGGAGAGTGGAGTCAAAACTATCGAATAAAGAGAGTATAAGGAAAAAAGAAGACAGTAAAAGGAAAAAAAAGTCAGTGCATTTGAAGAGAAGATGAAATTTAGCTAGAAGGGCAGTGACTGACTTAACAGTTTAAGCTATGCTGTAATGTGCTGAAGAGAGAACTATACTTAAAAGGGATAATGTTTACTCTCCAAAGGATTCCTGGAAGATAGAAACAGAATTTGGTATAACCGGGTCAGGCGTATTGTGCAAACAGGTATTGAGACTGAATACTGTGAGATTAATTGAAAGTAGTCTTATAGAGTAATTAAAAAATCTAGTCTTCCCCTAACCACTTTGTCGCAGGCAGAGAGTGTGGTGGTTGTTGTTTCCCACAAAAGGAAAATGACAGGATTATTTTGTGAAGCTACGTACATGTTGGGTTGCTGAAGGACAGGGCTGATATGATAAAGAGGAACACAAAATCAAACCCACTGCTGTCAAGTCAATGCCAATTCATGGTTGTCCTATAGAGTACAGTAGAATGGTCCCATAGAGTTTCCAAAGAGCATCTGGTAGATTTGAACTGCCAACTTTTCGTTAGCAGTTGTGGTACTTAACCACTGCCCTCCAGGGTTTCCACGTAAATAGAGTGACTAAAAATTGATATAACTCCTTAATGGTCTCATACTTATCTCCTTTACCCTTCTTAGCACAGAACAGATCCAGAGACATTTCTCTGTGAGAGAAATTAAGTAGCATCTATAAAAAGACACTCAAATACTTTCACTGATCATGTGGGGAACAGAAAACAACCTGTCTGATAGCTATCTAATCACTCTTTCACCAAAAATAATAAACAAATAGTACCTATAACACACATGTTGAGATCATCGTACTTACAAATAATACTTTGAACTTCATTTGTAAACTGAATGTTTATTTAAATGTCTACCGTCTCTTCCCACCTAGCTGAACTCTATCATGTTATCCTGCTTTATTCTTGTTATGGCTTACACATGACTCTAGAAGTATGTTTCTTACTCGTGGGATTACCTATTAATTGTTTCTTCCCCAGTATGACACAGGCTCCATGACTTAAGGGGATCCTTCCTTCTATTTCATTGCAACAGTGTTGGATAGAACACACCTGGGAAATGAGAAAGAGTAGCTGTTGTAGATTTTCGAGATTTCTAGGCTGAACCTCAATGAAGAGACTGCTTTTGTTAATATAAGAGTTGCAGAGAGTTCAAGAATAAATAAGAAATAAATTTTCACAAAAATCTTGGGGATGATCCAATAGATAAAAGGCCTGAATGGTTAGAATAGAACAAATAGAGTAGACAATAGTATGAAATAAGCAAAAAAGAGGGAATTAGAGGCCAGCCCATTTGACCAGAAATTTGACAACACCAGAAGAAGCCTCTAAAACTGTACTGTTTACCTTTTAACTTTAAAAAATATGTATGCATTACATTACTGCACTTATTATAGTACTGTTTGTTTCAGCACTCTCCATTTGAATTTTTATCCTGTATCTAAGCAATAGAGAAAACAGCCCTCCCTCTCCATGTTGACAAAGTGAACAGCTCCTCCTGCCACAATATTCTTGACTTTTTTTCCCCTAAGGCAGTAATGAAGGCTACTCCTTTTATAACATCTCTTCAGTTAGGATAAATTGGCAATGATGGCATGCAATCATATTTCCATTATCCACTTGGGGTAGTATTAATGATAGGCAAGTTCCTCTCTAATTTTTACTGGCAACATCAAATTGCAAACTGGCACAATTTTTTAATGAAATTTATCACTGTAATTTGGCAAGAGTTCCATGTTTCACTTATTGCAATAATGTGAAATTCATGTTCTAAAGAAGCTGCACACAGGGAATATCTAGATGGGACTCACTTAAGAACAAGTGGTCTTCTCATTTGCATTTCTTTTAATAGAGAAGACATAATTAAATGTATTGTGGTGGTTAAGGAGTCTTCAAGGCTGTAAAATGGATTATTATCAATGGAATTTCAACTAAAAATTTTCTGTAGTATACAGTGTGAGGGTTATAGGTGGTCATCAAAATAAATGGCATTTATTGTCCTTCAGTGGACCATAGCTTGTGGATTATTATTACAGTGATAAAAATGGATCGACAGAATATGCTGTGGACTTCACTTGAAATTCTAGAAATATCACTCTAAGTCCAGAACCCCATCCACTGATCTTACTACAAAAACAATCATTACTATGATATACAGCACATTGATCTCTGAAGTAAAATTTTCTCTGAAGGCAATAAGCATAATAGTTTCATTTTGCCACATCTCTCTAGAGCCGAATTTTACCCATTTCTAACACACAATTTTGCAGACTCAGGACCTGAAAAGGTTGACAAAGTAGCAGGAAATAAAAGCATTTACATCAAAGCCCATATTTAATGATACAAGCTTTGCCCTGAGGACTTGCTTGCTTTCAAGGGAGAATATCAGCATAATTAGAAGATTTTTGAGCTGTACTATATATAATGAAAATAAAAGATTGATGTACATGAATGTAATGCTGGGGTTTTCTATTTGTTGTTTCTTTTTAAATCACTGTGAACTAATGTAAAGCATTGTTCTGAGAACACATGTTTCTTTGCAGATTTTTTGCTATATCCAAGATAGAAATGTACATCCCTGGGAGTCTGATTTATGAAAATAGCTTCTTTTAGATAAACTATGATAATAAAATGTAAACCAGGGGGTGGAGGTGGGTGCCCTAGCAGATAAGCTGGACAATTCCAATGACAAAAATCATACTCTTTCTTTCCATTTCAGAATATGTAATTTTGGAGATTCTTACCGTAAAAAGAGTCATTAAAAAATATAATCTTACAGAGATATCACCACTCCTCCATCAGTTTGCCCTACTGTGGTGGCTTGTGTGTTCCTCTGATGTTAGAATCTATGCAGCCAGTATTCAAATACTGACAGGACACCCAAGGTAGATAGGTTTCAATGGAGGTTCCAGACTAAGGCAGACTAGGAAGAAGGACCTGGCAATCTACTTCTGAAAAAAACAATGGCCAGGAAACATCTTCAGGATAGCAGTGCAACACTGTCTGACGCAGTGCCAGAAATTCAGCACTTCAGCATGGAAGGCATTCAAGCTATGACTAGAGAAGAGTTGCCCACTCAAAGTAGAGTTGATCTTAATGACATGGCTAACACAATGGTCATGTGGCCTTTCTTTGTTGATGTGGTGTAACTCAAAATGAGAATAAACAGCCGCACAAATTTAATAATTGGAAAGTGGAACACAGGACCTATAAATCAAGAAAAATTGGCAATTGGCAAAAATGCAAATAGAACATTTAAAGCTTTATAGTCTAGTATAGGCTGAAATAGACTGATGTTGGTCGTTTTGAATCAGACCATCAGATGATCTCTTATGATGGTACTGACAAATTGGAGAGGAATGGTTTCTCATACATTGTCAAAAATAATCTGTGGTATCTATCCTGTCAGTGACAGGACAATATCTGTATGCCTACAAGGAAGACAGGTTAATATGTCTATTATTTAAATTCATGCAGCAATTATTATTGCCCTTCTACCAGTTTCTGCCATCTGAAACTGTTAAAAAATTTAATCAAGACTCACTAATAATTACTGATGATTGAATTGTCAAAGTTGAAAAAAAGAGAAGGATCTACAGTTAGAAAACATGATCTTGGTGACAGAAGATACGCCAGAAGTCACAAAATGGGATTTTGTAAGGCCAAGGATACAGTCATTGAAAATAACATTTCAACACCATAAGTGGTGACTATTCACACGGACTCCTCCAGATGGAATACACAGGCGTGAAATCTACCACATCCATGGAAAGAAACAGTGCAAAACTCAATATTCAATCACAATTGCAGAATTCTCGTTCCTGGCAATGTTGCTAATGTATCAAATTACAACACAGACCATTTATTGCCCTTATGCAAATTCAAGTTGAAACTGAAGAAAATTAGAACCAAAGTAAGGCTTTGACTATGTCCCAACTGAGTTTAGAGAACAGATTTGATGACTTGACCACCACTGACAGAAAATCAAACAAGCTGTGGGATGACATCACGAACGTGATGTATGAAGAAAGCAAACTTCTTCTTTTTTAAAAAGAGAAGAAAACAGAAGACCAAAATGGATGCGAGAAGAGACTCTGAAACTTCTCTTTCATAACTCTTTCATAACTAAAGGAAAAAAAAACAAAAACAAGTAATAGAGCTAAACAAAAGATTGCCAAGGGCTGCTTGAGAAGACAAAGTATTATAACAAAATGTTCAAAGACATGGAATTAGAAAACCTAAACAGAAGGACACACAGTTTTCAAGCTAAAAGGGCTGAAGAAAAAAAAAATCAAGTCTTGAATTGTTATAGTGAAGGAGTCTATTTGCAAAATATTGAAAGACAGGAAGCCTCAAATGAAGACAGAAGGAATATACAGAACACCTGTACAAAAAAAGCAATTATCAACATTCAGCAGTTTCAGGAGGCAGCCTGTAATCAACAACCAAAGGCACTGAAATAACAAGTCCAGGATGCAGTGACAGATCTGACAAAAAACAAAAACAAAAAATAGTACTTCAAGAATTGACCTAATATCAATTGAGATGTTTCAATAAATAGACGTAATGCTGGAAGTGTTCACTCTTCTATGCCAAAGAAATGTGGAAGAACGTTACCTGGCCAACTAGTCAGAATAGGTCTATATTTGCGCCTTTTCCAAAGAAAAGTGATCTAGTAGGATGCAGAAATTATATAACGACATCATTAATATCAAACACAGTTAAATGTTTTTCTGAAAATAATTCAAAATACTGTTGCAACGGTACACAGATAAGGAACTGGCATAAATTCAAGATGAATTCCAAAAAGGACACGGAATGAGGGATATCATTGCTGATGTTAGATATATCTTGGCTGAAATCCAAAAATACCAGAAAGATGTTTAACTGTGTTTTATTGACTATGCAGATGTCTTCAACTGTGTGAATCACAACAAATTATGAGCAATGATGCCAAGAATGGAAATTCTGCAACACTTTGTTATGCCCTTGTGGAAGCCATACATAGATTTACAGGCAATTTTTTTTTTGGCCAGAATGAGGGGATATTGCTTGGTTTAAGTTCAGGAAAGGAGTGCATCAGAATTTCTCCCTTCAACTGCATTTCTCTCAACTGCGTGCTGAATAAACCAAAGAAATTGGACTTTATAAAGAATACCAAGGCATCAGGATTGGAGGAAGACTCATTAACAAGCTACTTTATACAGATGATACAGCCTTGCTTGGTGAAAGAGAAGAGGACTTGAAGATAGATGACCACAACTTTCAGTATGGGTTACAACTCCACATAAAGAAAACAAAAATCCTCACAACTGATCTGATGAGCAACATCATAATAAAGAAAAGATTGAAGTTGTCAAGTATTTTGTTTTACTTGGATCCACAATCAGCACCTATGGAAGGAGCATGAAAAAATCAGGAATCGATTGGACTCGGCGACACAGAGTGACCATATTGCATGTGCATTTTATGGTTCTATGCATTTATAGGATGTTGTCCTACTGGCCTCTTACTAGAAGGGAGTGGAGAGGGTGCAGAAGAGGGGACAGGAGATTGTTAAGAGGACATGACATGTACAGAACAGAAAGGAGGAGTGTGCTGTCACCGGGCAAAGAGAACAGTAGGAGCTGCACATAGGCGGGCATGCAAATTTAAGCTGGATTGTACACTTTCACTCAATTACAATAATTAAAAAAAAAAAATCAAAGGACCTGCTATTGCATTGAACAATTCTACTGCAAGATACCTCTTTAAAATGTTTAAAACAAAAATGTCGCTTTGAAGTTCTAAGGTAGGAATGGCTCAAGCCGTGGGGTTTTCAATTGCTTCATACTCATTTGAAAGCTAGACAATAAGTGAGGAAGGCAAAGAAGAAATGATGTCTTTGGATTACAGTGTTGGTAAAGAATATTGAATTTACTACGGACTGCCACCAGAGTGAACAAATCTAATTTGGAAGAAGTACAGTCAGAATGCTGCTTAGTAGTGAGGATAGCTAAACTGTCGATCCGACTCGACGGTACTTGGCTTTTGGCTCATGTATTTTAGGCACGTCCTCAGGACAGGTTAGTATCTGGAGAAGGACATCACACTTAGCAAAGCAGAGGGCCAGCAGAAAAGACAAACTCCATCAGTGATACAGAGGGACACAGTGCTAAATCCAGGGGTTTGTAATCCGGTAAGCAAAGCAAGAACTCATTTATTTGTGCATACTGCCTAATCTACAGGAAATCTTACTTCCTAATCTTTAATTTGGTAAAACCTATGTGAGATTCACCATCACAGATTAGGAATTAAGCTCAAGTAAAACTCTATTTACCTTGCTTACTAGGTGATCTATTCCTATTAGTGACTGTAAATTTGAAAAGATGTGGGGTTGTGAGAGAAACAGATGCCAGTCATACTAAAAGCAAAGTATTTGAAAAAACATGGAATTGTTCACTATAGATGATTCCATAAGCAATATAAACATTTTATTTACCTCGCTTGTAGACTAATCTGCTGTTGACTGCAACAACGGACTCACATGTAGTAGCAGTGTTGAGGATGATGCAAGACTGGTCAGGATTGTGTTCTATTGTTCACAGGATTGTCATGAATCAGCCCCACTAATAACAACAACCAGAACATGAAAGTCCCCATGTTAAAAAGTAAATTGGCAAATAATTGATGATATTACAGTATCATTAGTACACATCAATCTCAAAAACTGAATATGATCTAAAATCTCAAAGATGAAAAATCTTAAAGAATAAAAAATGATTGAAACTTATCCAAAGAATTTCAAGATACCAGAAAAACAAATGTAAAACGAGATTTACAATTGCAGATCTACGGTGCTCCAGTATTTGTGTATTTTTTCCTTCCTCACTCCCTGCCTTTCTCCCTTCTACCCATCCTCCCTCCTTGTTTCTCTCTTTCTTTTTCTCTCTCTGTATCTCTGTCTTTTGATCTAGGGAACATGAAGTGACTTTATGAAAGATGTGGGCACTGAGTTATCCGTTATGGCAAACAGCTAGATGGTACTGATTTTTGAATACCCACACACGTACTCAAAGTTGGCAAGCACATGAAGCTCATCTCTGGCCAGCACAATTCTTACCAAGAAAACATCTATTTCATCATCTTTGTTGAAACTTGTGTGGTAAAAAGTATTTCCACCATCTCTACAATTTCTTCACTTTCTACACAGCAATTACTCGCTGTTATAATCAGTTGCCACAGAACTGATTGTAGCTCACAGTGACCCTATAGGACAGAACAGAACTGCTCTGTCAGGTTTCCGAGGATGTAAAATCTTCATGGAAGTTGACTTTGACATCTTACTCCCACAGAGTAGCTGCTGGGTTGAAACTGCTCCCCTTTCACTGAACAGCCAAGAGTTCAGCCACTACGGCAACAAGACTCCCATACCTTCACGAAGTAGAATAAAGTCTAAACTTCTTAACAAGCCTTAAGATAAGCACACATCTTTAATCCATTGTTTTGTGCCTCAGAAATTCACATTTACTTTCCTATTTACCCTTAAACTCTCTGCTACTCTTATCCTTGTTAAACCAGCTTCTTCTTTTCGTTTAATCTTCGTTTTGAATGGCACTTCTTGGAACTCTTCCTTGATAACCCATCATGTCTTATCAACCCCTCCTTACACCCTAATTGCACTTAGCACGTTATTCTGTTTTATTCTTTTTAAAGCGATACAGACATCTGAAATCATTTTTCTTATCCATTAATTACTTGTTATATTGTTACATAAAGATGAAAGTATCATTTGTTCAGGACAAATTATTTATTGCTAGCTGCTTTCTAGTCAGCGCTTGTCTCTGGTCCATGTGCTGGTCCATATGTGACTGGGTAGAACAAATCCATAGTGATACATCGAGTGTAATCTTTACGAAAGTGAATAACCAGACCTTGCTTCTACGAAGCTGTTGGATGAGTTCAAGCTACCTATCTTTTAGCTAGCAGCTGATCACAAACCACTTGCACCAGCCCGGCTCCCACAGGATAAACTCACTGCATGCATTATTGTATATATCAAATTAATTTCTACATCTCAGTTTTCATTCATGTTGATTCCAAGTCACAGCGAACCTAGAGGGCAGAATAGAACTGTTCCACAGAGCTTCTGGAAGCACCTGGCAGATTTCCACAGGTGAGGTTTTGGTTAGCAGATACAGCACTTAACTACTATGTCGCCATGGTTTCCTACAAGATACAGAGTAGGTAATAAAAAAAAAAAAAGAGCATATGTTGAATGAGTATGTATTTATATTTTTTACTGCTCTTGAGTTCTGTAATTTTCCTTCCTGTATGTTCTTAAAATGTCCCTTATTTTCCTTACTTTCATGAGGGAACTGTACCAGTTTGAAAGTAATGTTGGAATCTTTGAATACAAAAAGGGAGAATATACCAAAATGAAGCTGCTGATGGAACTCTACACCTTTTTTGAAACAAGTTGAGGTGACACAGAGAAAAGGAGGTGGTCTTTGCTTTCAGGTTTTTCAGGTTTCAGCTTTACCTTTGCCTGCTATGTGATTCGAAAAATTCATCCTATTTGAATGTCTGTCTCTCATCAAAGTAAGTGAAAATTAACACTTTGTCCAGCTGTGAAAACTAAATTAATTTGCTGAAAAAGCATATATCAAAAAGGTTTTGATACATAGTTAATATTCAGTATGTATTTGCTTTTTCATTTTCCTCATTTGCCTTTTCCTTCAGGCTAATGAAAGTTCTATGCCCAACTAGAATCAGAATTGTAATTTGCATTAGGCCTAGAGGGTGATGCTTAATAGGCCTGAAGGTAAACCATTTTGCCTTGAATCTCCCAGGCTAGTACCATTTTAGATGACTGCCTTACAAATGTGGGAGCTGTAAGTGAAACTCAGAGAGGGAATGTTCATTAAATTCATATCTACATCTCAATTTAAGAAAGCTAATTGATTTGTGGGAGAAAAGGTACTGCTCAAATGTCTTTGGTTTGGAAAGATACAATGTCGTGTAAAGATATTCGCAGAAATCATCAAAAGCCATGAGGTTTCCAAATGGCTTTTCTCCCTGCAGTTAAGGTACATTTCATTTCCAGTAGTTTATAGTCTCTCATATATTTAGGCAAGTATCTTTTACTCTATCAAGTGAATGAGAACTTGGATTTATCTTTCAAATATTTTTAGTTGTCTTCAGTTTAACTTATTTTAGCTTTCTATATATTATATTCCTTTCCTCCTATTTGGCTGCTCTTTTTTTGGCCAAACTGATTAAACATGTGAATTTAATTTAATAATTAAATCATTTTGAAGTTGTAGAGCTTCGTGGGTGTACTTTTGTCAGGGAGTTGTCTGTTGCCTCCAAATGCCAGCACGTCAAGCCTCAAGGGAAGAACAGTAATTGGATGAGATCTAAGGAACAAAAGAGCTTGAATCTATTCCAGGCTCCATCTTCCCAGCATTACTAAAACTAACCCAAGGAAAAGAGGGTATAAGAATGTACAAATTCTTCCTCTCCTCCATACATGTCTTATCGTCCCAGTAGGTCAGCATGCAAATTTATATGAGAATGTACATTTGCATTCAATCATAATAAAAAAAAGAAAGAAGTTATTCAGAAAAAAATGCTAAAAAAAAAAAAAGAATATACAAATTACTTCAAAACAGATCACAAACGCTAGTGGAGAGTTACCAGGAAGAGACGGCATGAGGATACGTGCAGTAGTATGCTACATTAGGTAAAGGGGAAAGCCTGATACGTGACTTTGTCACAACCACCAGACTTCAGGGCCTCCTGATAAAAGTGTTCTGGAGAGCACATTTTGGTGCTTTGAGAAATGTTACATTAAAGCTTTGAGAAACTGGGAGGATGAAATGTGTGAAATTCTATTTCATAAATACAAATCTATTGGTTTAAGATATGTAAAAGCTTGAACACAAGAAGACAAATTTGAAGTATATTTTAATAGCTACAGCAAGGAAATTCTGGGTTTTAAAACTGCTAAAACGTGCATGTTTATACCATAACAAAATTTTAAAATGTGAGAAAACAACCCATAGAATGTATTAGTTATTTTTTTTAACTTTAATTTTTGATAGCATTTAATATCATTATCTTTTCAATAGACACCTGGATTTACAATTTTTTTTACAATGCATTACCTTTTTTTATTATTTCTTTGTAGTGTTGTCTATTTTTTGACATTCTCTTTTATTCTTTGCTTCTAAACATAGTTATTATTCAAGACTTAACTCTTTAGGCATTTGCTGTTTCATTTCTAAATTCCATCCTCAGAATGGTGACAGTTAATCATAAATGAATTTCTCACTAGTAAAGATTTGTGGAAGAGCCCTGGTTGCACAGTGGTTAAATGCTAACCAAAAGCTTGGCAATTTGAATTCTCTAGCTGGTCCTTGGACATCTTATGGGTCAGTTCTATTCTGTCCTGTCAAGTCTTTATGAGTTGGAATTGACTCAGAGTCAATGGGTTTGCTTTGGTTTTTAAGATTTATAGTGATTTTCATCATCAGCATTGTCATGAGCCTCAGTCATCACCTGGTCGTCTGCCTTTGGTGAGTAATTAAAACACAGTGAAATATCAAGGAAACATGCCCACGGAACCAAACACATAGGCATTAGATTCTAACCTTGTGGAAGAAAAGTGTGGTAGTGGATTAGCTTATAAAACACTGAATCCTGGGGTTGAAGTAAGAACTAAAGCGATTAGAAGAATTTCTGTGTGATGAGGGAAAACGCTGTGTGCAAGTATTAGAAATTCAATGCACTATTCATTAACTGGAGCATTTTAATAAAAAGGGAAAGAATACTACATGATATGTGCTAATTGTAGGGAGGGACATGTAAATAACATGTAAACTTTCAGTTGCCTGGAAGTTAAAATATCAGAAAGTGTTTTGACGTTTAAACTGCTGAGACTATGATTTGTATTCTGTTGCCTAATAACAGACTAAAGGATTATAAGCTTCTGTTCGGCTCCAAAATTCCATGAGTTCATTCTTATTGTTAAAGAAATAAGTAAATAGTTTATTTAATTCCCTAAGCCAGTTTTGTTCATAACCTTGATTAATAATTTCATATGGAAATCCTATATTTTATAGATTCTGGACTTAATTCTGCCCAACTATACCCATACAGTAGTAATCTGAGTTGACACTAGAGATGTAGAGAGATGATCACATTTCAAGACCAAACTTCAACATTAATATTCTGGAATCAGTCTTCCAGACAGAAATCAAGTAGCACCACCCCACCACCTCCCCACCACGTGTTTCCTGGAGTTCTTGTGTATAAAGGGGCACAGACTAAAGTATTTAGGAGAGTCAAGCGTCATAAAATACTTCCTCTTTAACATTTATTCACTTTAACATATAAATAGTACAATCATACAGTTAGAGCAAAAATAAAATCTAGTTGCAATTTAAAAATTGTAATCAGATTATGATCAATAAATGATTACAGAGCTGTCTCACTGACCTGCCTGCTTGTCCTTCTGATTGCTTTGTTCTTTTATTTCTACTGGCACTCCTTTGTCTTTATATATGTAGTTTTGATTTTTCAAATTCATGAAACTTACCCAGGAACTGATAAATTCTAGGTGCCCATTGATCTCGATGAAGGTCTTCTTTTTTATAACTGACCCTCTACTTTACCAATCATGATGTTCTCCAAGGACTGGTCTCTCCAGATAACAGGTCCAGAGTACATCAAACAAATTCTCACTGTTGCTGCTTCCAAGGAACAGTCTAACTGTACTTCTTCCAAGACAGATTTATTCCTTCTTGGAGTCAGTGGCATATCTGACATTATTTATGAATGCCCTAATTCAAGTATTTATGTACTATCATTCATTCCTACTGTGAGAGTAAATTTTCTAATCATATTAAGATGATATAACATGAAGTCCTGGGTTAAAAGCTCTGCACAAGCAAAAAATTACAGTATTTAACAAGATCTCACATTCTGACTTTTTCCGTATTTCTTTAATTTCTCACTAGGTGCTGTATATATATATATTCATGATTATATGTGCATAAATGTATGTATACATATACATTATATATATGTATGTATGTGTGTATATATGTTTATATCCTTGATTGACAACCTGTATTATGCAGATGACTCCACCTTTTTTGCTCGAAATGAATGAGATATTTACTGGAAGATCAAGGACCACAGCCTTCAGTATGGGTTGCACCTCAACATCAGAAAACAAAACTCCTCATGACTGGACCAGTAAGCAACATTGCCTTAAATGGAGAAAGGATTGAGGTTGTCAAAGACTTCATTTTACTTGGATCCACAATCAATGTTTTTGGAAGCAGCAGTCAAAAAATCAAAAGAGGCATTGCACTGGGGAAATCTGCCACAAAAGACCTCTTCAAAATATTCAAAAGTAAGGATGTCACCTTGAAAAATAAAACACCCCTGACCCAAGCCATAGTATTTTCAATCACATCATATGCATGCGAAAGCTGAACTATGAACAAAGAAGACAGAAGAATTTATGCCTTTGAATTTTGCTGTTAGAGCAGAATGTTGACTGTATGATGGATTGCCAGAAGAACAAAAAGATCTCTTCTGGAACAGGTACAACCAGAGTGACCCTTAGAAGCAAACTGGCAAGACTGCATCTTACAGACTTTGGACTTGTCAGGAAAGATCAGCCCTAGAGAAGGACATCATGCTTGGTACAGTGGAGGGTCAGTGAAAAAGAGGAAGACCCTCACTGACATGGATCTACACAGTGGCCACAACGATGGGCTTAAGCATAAAAGGAGTTGAGGACCTGGCGCAAGACGGGACAGTGTTTCATGCTGTTTTCATAAGGTCACTATCAGTTGAAACTGACTCAACGTCACCTAACAATAACAACAAGAATTTATATCCTAGATCCCTGGTGACACACTGATTAAGACATTGGATGCTAACCAAAATGTTGGCAGTTTGAATCTGCCAGAAACTCCTTGGAAACTGTATGGGGCAGTTCTACCCTGTCCTGTATAAGAATGCTATGAGTTGGAATCAGCTCTACAGTAAAGAAGTTTTTTGATTTATTTCTGTCTTAAGTATTTGTACATATGGGATACATATGCATATGCAAAATGGTGTATGGTACATACACGTGACATATATCTATCATACATGTATATGAAATTTACTAGAGAGTTTTGACTGTTTCCCAAAGACAACTATCTTTAACAAAGGATGTAGGTAGTGAAATTATTGGAGATCCATATTACATGTTAAGTGACTCATTTGTGAAAGACAAACAAGCTTTTCGAGGACAAACATGAGCGTGCTCATGCAGTCCATTAGTTCACAACAATTTGCATTCTTTCTTGGAGATATGAGGTCCTCATATCTTTCTGCTCAGTTCTCTCTTTTATATCTCAGAAGATATTGGCTTAACACACAATCTAACCTTGTAAACCTCATCAAAAAATTGCCTCTAATCTATGTTACTTAATCATAGTGGTAGAATTTACAGCATATGGGAAAATCTTACCAAATGACAAAATGGTGACCAGAACGATCACACAATACCGTGAATCATGCCTGGCCACAGGGGAACACAAGCTAATCCACAACACGTGTCCATATATGTGCTAATAATATAATAAATTGTGGAATACATGTTGAGTGCTTAAAATACGTTTCCCAGTATGTTTTTAACTAAAACTGTCAAAGTCTTTGGAAAATATTCATTGGGGCTAAACTATTTATGTCTAATTATTTTTTATTTTACTGAATTAAAAAAACATTAATAGAGTTATTAGTGAAAAGTATAGACTTGAGAAATAATTGTATTTTTAAAACTTACTAAAATCAAAAAAGTAAAAAAAAAGCAAAAGAAAAATAGAGAACAATTAGATAATCTAGCTTTAGAAATAACCAGACCACAAAAAATCACCATGACATTTTTAGCCTTCTGAACTTGACTTACGCACCTAAAAGTAAGCTAGCCTTTTTCTCTCTGCTTTACTGAAAACTATAGGTGTGCGTTTCCTTAAATATTTTCAGTAAATGGTTCTTATCACTTTCTATATTCAACATATTACCTAATATAACCTTCTCAAAAGATGGAATTAACAGCTATTTACTATACCTGTCACATGTCTGTCTCTTAGGTTTCTAAAAATTAGAGATAAAATTGACAGATACGAACTCAACTTTCTCAGAGTTGCTAGTGCTTGCCTTGCTCTGTATGGACATAGAAAATAGCCATTAAATAGACTTTCTAGAGTCTGAGTTACCACAGGCAATAGTCTAGCTACTTAGTCCTCTATATGTAACAGGAGATCGCTTTTCTGCAGTCTCTAATAGTAATTCCTTCATCACTTCATTTCTTCTTTCAGTTTCTTCACATTCCTTTTGTTCTAGCCTGCATCTTGGCTGGAACATGTGGCCACTGCCACTTGTCTTACGTTTTTGTTATGTTGACAGTCCAAATCTACATGGCAGTTTCTGTGTCAGTTGTCTGTTGCTGTGTAATAAGCACCCCAAATCTTGATGATTTGAAATAATGATTTATTTTTTGTCACGTTTTTGGGTAGGATTAGGCTCAGATGGGCAAATCTTTTGCAGCTTTTGCTTTAAGTCCCTGATGCAATGCTCCTCAGCTGGGCCTGTAACATCCAACATGATTTCACCTGTTAAGATTCCCTTACAGATGGTTCTCATCATTGAATGGTTCAGCCTAGACTTCTTACACAATGGAGACTGGATTGAAGAAGGAGAAACAGTAGTATTTAATTTTAAGGTCTGTTCTTGGAAGCTTCAGGGTGTCATTTTTACAACCATATATTGGTGAAAACAAATCTCAATATCTACTTTATCTCTGGCGCAGTGCCACCTAGCACAGGATGTATTAGTTACATGTTGTCAGTTGACATAGTAAATGAATGAAATTATTTTGTTGTTCTTCTCATTTGCCTTCTTAGCTTTAGTTCTACACTGTATTTATATTTGTAGGTTCTGGTGGAATTTGAAAATTAATGTGTTCACAAGGGAATTAATATAGGAGCGTAGAATTCTGGAAATTGTTTCTTCTCTTTTGTTCCTTGAATATATCTAGAGCTGAAACTTCAGAATCACCAGTAACTCTCTCTTCGTCAGCTGTACTACCCTAGTCCCAGCCATCCTTAACTTTCATCAGGAACTTTTCATTATCCTTCTAGAGAATGTTGATACTTTGACTAACACACTGGGCTGTATGCTTTGTAGCCTAATTTCCTATTATTAATTTTAATGAGTTAATCTGATTACATTTCTCAACTTTCAAAGAAAAAAAAAAAACTTGATTACTTCATAGCTAGCTGCAGAGAATTTAAAAATTATTTAAATTCCTGTTGAAGCTATCTTTAATCTAGCCTCATTTTTTTAACACTATCCAAATAATTTATCACTATCATCCTGTACATTAAGATATGTCCTTGCTTTAGCTTTCCCCTCAAATTGGAACTCTCTCCCTATTTCACCTATGTATATCTAAATATTGCTTATCTTTCTAGACATCAATCAAATCATGTGTATTCACGGTTCTCAAAGCTGGGTTACAACATCCTGATACCATTAAACCAGTAAGAGACTAGAATAATTGCATGCAAGTCATGGCAAAGAAGTTCTTTAAGAAATCACTTTAAAAATGACTATAATTGTAAGTGGAAAGAAATAGAAACAAAGAGGCTGAGGCTACCCTGGAATATGCTTTCCTTCCTCCCTCCCTCCTTCCCTTTCTCCCTTCCTTCCCCCCTCCCCAGAAAATCTGTCCTTAATTCTATGATTCATAGAATCACTTTAATAAATATCTACACAACTCATAAAAATTAAAATCTGCAGACATCTAATGTGAAAGCATTCAGGTCAAAAACATGAGAAAATATTAAAAAATATGTAGTTATGCTTGTTTAGCTAACATCTTGAAATAATTAGATTTTTTTTTTAAAGTGTCTAGAGCTACCACTGTAAAGTACAAAAATATCAAACTAGGAAATGCAGGAAACAGGAACGTAGTGCTGAGACTAACAGGAAAGCACAAAGTGATAATTCAAGGAAACTTTAAAAAGATGACTATCCCAGTCAAACCACACATTCTGACCACAATGATATTTAATTTGTTTTTGTTGGAAAAGCTGAGTCACTGTTGTCAGGTTTTGAACTTTGTGTGGTGCCAGGATGTCTTGAAGTTGATCCTAAATCCAGTAAACCATTTATTCTGGCAAAGACAAAAAGGTTTCTGGAATTCTGCAGTAGGTATTAGTAGTTCTGAAACACACACGTGCACACATTTTTTTTCCCTTTGCTAAGCCGTAGTTTTTTAAATATTTTTCACATCTGAGTGCATCTTAAATGTAGCTAAATAGAAGCCAAAATACTCTCATGTTTGTTTTGACTGTGACCTTGCTAACGTTATTTATATCACCTTTCTAGAAAGAAATCACAGTTTTGAACATGAGAGCTGTAGAACATGTTGAAATACTCATTATTTTAACAGAGATATTGAACCATATTATAAAAACATAACATACATGTGTTCTATTAGGAGAAAACATGAAATAATGTAGAAACGTATTTTACTAGAAGAACTCCAGTAACTATAACAAAATAATTTATTGTGAAAGGACAGATTCTGAAAAAATCTGGAGAGCTTTTAATCTTATAAATTTGTTCCAGTGACATTTTGGTAAGTATTCCATAATTTTGAAGGGTATCAGCAGTTTAAAACACTTGAAGTATTTTAAACACGAGAATTAACAATGTAATCATGGCTACTTAAGGTCTTATAATCACAGTGTCAATCATCACAACAAATACTCATTTCAGGAGATTTCAGTATCAGTAACATTTGGGTAAGGATCAGTCCAATTTTCCTCTTTGCAACCAGACTGATATAAATAACAACTCATACAAATCTAGGATAGAGAAGAAATCTCAAGTACTTCCTTTTTGATAGACTCTTGAGCTACATTTCTCTTGGCAATCATTCAAGGAGAAATAAAAAGGGTTCTGCATATAAGCAAAATCCACAGTCTCCAGTTTTAGAATACTTGAGAAGATTTTGACATGCTAACTGGTTGGTGGAAAGCAATTTTTAGTAACTAAATGAAATAATGAAAAATCCACGTTAGATTGAAGTTGTCTTGTGTGACAAAACATTCCAAAAATTTTGTTTATGGTCATTTTTTATCTTGACTTGTCACATGTCAGTAATATTATTTATTTATATCTAACCATTGCCTCCCAGTTGATTCTAACTCAGCGTGACCCTTACAGGACAGAAACTGCTCCACAGGTTTCCAGAGCTACTGCATCTTCATGAAGGCAGATTATCACATCTCTCTCCTGAGGATCCACTGGTGGGTTCACACTGCTGACTTTTTGTTTAGTAGTCGAGTGCTTGACAACTGCACAACCAGAGCTCCTTTTCATGAAATAAAGTACACAAGTGATGACACAGATATATAACAAATGGAATACAGAGACAATCTATCGTAGAGATCTGGAAGGCATTGAAAATATCCCATAGGTACATTACGTGATAAAGAAACACTACTACATTATATGATATGGAAAATAAATAGAGAAGGAAAAAATTTACATATAGGAAATGTGGTGTAGTGGTAAAGAGCTACAGATTAAGACCTGAAGGTTGGCAACTTAAACTTACTAGGCATTCCTTTGAAGGCCTGTAGGACAGTTCTACTCTATCCCATAGGGTCGCTATGAATTGGGATCAATTCAATGGTAGTAGACTTTTTTTTTTTTGGTTTTATAGCAAATGTACTTTATTTTTATGTTTGTAAGTGTGTTTACACTGCAGAAAATATTTTTGCAAACAAGCTCTAAAAGTCTCAAACTTATGGCAATTTCATTTACATGTCTTCACATTTATAGCATACACACACCCACATGCATGCACACACACACACACACACAGAAATCTAATTGGTGACCAACAATACACGATTGCTTTATTGTTGAGTTCACTAAACTTAAGTATTTAAAGGGAACACATTACTTTGACAGCATACTAGAAAGCCAGACTTTGTTTTCTGTGGGAATTCTGGGCTGCCTAACTGCTTGTATACATTAGATATGAAGTCACTAGACTGGCAGAAGAGTCCTCCTGTGACTACCTCTTTCATGGGGTGTGCGTTCAGGGCCTCATGCCTAGATCATTTTCCTACAAGGAAGTAGCGGTTTTTAAAGGGCATTCTGCTTGCTTGGTGATACCTTCTCATTAAGTACTTCTTTGTTTCTCGTGGATATGTGATCACATGGCACCTGGTACATCTATTCCCAGTGATGGTGGAGGAACAAAGTCCTTTACTTGCAGCACGAGGGAGGTGCAATCACCCCAGCCTCTGGCATTGGCAGCAGGAGTGACCCAATGGCCATGAGGGATCAATCTCACTATTAAAGCTGATCTTACTCTACTTCTCTTTGTAAGTAAATGCTGTTCTGTTTAGTGGCTGCGTGAGTTGTGTTTCTATTGGTGACCGTGACACCACCGTGACATGTAATTTTCATATTATGAAAACATTTTTCTTTCTACTCTTAATATTAGAGAAACATTTTAAAAATATGCAAACAAATATTTCTGTCCATACCTATATTTATCTCCAGCTAGCTAGACATAGAGATAAATGTACATGTATTCACACACACACACCATCACACAGAAGTATGTATATTTGAACAAACTACTACATGTATAGAAACCCTGGTGGCATAGTTGGCTAAGTGCTACATCTGCTAACCAAAAAGTCAGCAGTTCAAATCCATCAGGTGCTCCTTGGAAACTCAATGGGACAGTTCTACCCTGACCTCTAGGGTCACTATGAGTTGGACCCGACTTGACAGCAGTGGGTTTGGTGTTTGTGTTACATTTGTATGTTAAATATATGAAGTGGAATTAAAATGAAGTAATAGATTCTGTATGTCAAAATTGTGCTCATTATTTTTTTTCAAAGATGGACTATAGCATTTATGACTACTTAAAGCATTTCATTTTCTTGCTAAGATATGCACTAAATTTAAAACATATATTTAACATGGTTTAAATTAAGTCTATGACCACTGCAGAAAATTAAGATGGAAAATAATTTTTACAATGCTTTTCTGAAAATAGGTTAGCCTGATTTATTCTTGTTAAATGCCAAATTTGAATGTTTGAAGTAGTAAAGAAACTAATGAGCAATCAATTGGAAAATTATCCTCCACTATGCTATCCTTTAAAATATTGCAATAACCTTAAAAAGGTCGTTTTTAAGATGACACTTAAAATTTAAGTTTTGTGAAGTTTTCTTTTCAATAATTTCTTAGCTGAAATACTATTAAGACTCAATTACTGAATACGAGAGAGCCCTTGTTAACCTAAAAGTACTTTCATTAGAAGTTTGACTTGTTTATTCAATTAAGCTCTCTTTCATAGGATGAGTGAGAGTGAGTCTCAAAAATTCCATGTCTCAATTTGTATTGGGCTAATACCGGGTTTTTTGTTTGTGTTTAAAGAATCATAATCAGTAAGGACAGGTATTTTTCAATTAGAAGCTCATGATCTCAGTGGTCTTGACAGAATGGCTAAAACAAAATACTCATTAAAAAGTAACTTTGTGTTCAATAAATAAATGCATATATGCATGATCGTTTTCTGAAATGGATGTTTTATCACATATGATGTTTTTAATATGTGTATGATGTAACAAAGAATAACATGGATAAGTTCTTAAGGAAGATTATCTTTTGGGGGGAGTAAGTTTTTTGCTTAGTTGTTTTATTGCAACGGCAATATGAAAACAGCACAGCAGGACTATTTTCTAAAAGACAACGAAACAATTGAAATCACTCACATTAAAATAATCAGCCTTAAGGAATGATTCATAGAATTCTTTGTTTTTTTGATATGCTTATCTCTAAATCTGGAGCCCAAGAAAATCTCAGTTGTTCTTACAAAGCTATTGAAAATTACAACTCTGTCAGGGAATTAGATGCTCAGGGTAAGAATCCCGGGCAGTCTAACACCGCTGAAGTCAAACTATCTTGGTTTCTAAACCTGTAAAATGGGAAATAACAAAACATTTCCTCTTATTGACAGGCTATTTTATTTTATAATTATTATTTATTTACTTATAATTTCTCATTCTTTCCTTTCTGTTTTCTCAGGCGTGGTCATAGGTAGTTACCAAAGCTTTCCATGGCAGACCCGAAGGGAAAAGCTGCCTTTCCAGGGAGATTTGGAAGCACAGTAATGAAATGGGGACCCACAAAACAGTTACAACCCACTTACCCTCACCAGTCGCACTCTTTCACATATCTGCACATGGATGCCTGTATCAGGGGCCCTTGGCGGTTCCGCTGTACTACTTTAGTTCTTTATGAGTCAGAATTGACTCAGTGCCACACAATAACAACAGCAACATCTTAGATAAGAGCGCAATATTGTTACTCAGGTTGTTCTGTTTTTTGGTTATTGGAAACTTTCAGCTGCCTCCAGTGTCTCTATAGCCAAGTCAAGTGCCATCGAGTAGGATCCGACTCACAACATGCCTCTATTTATGTGAGAGTTTTGTTCCATTTAGTTTCGAAGAATTTTCTCACTTCCTGGTGCTATAAAATCCTACAGAATCATCTGATATATTTCCTGCTGTGTTTCTAGTATCAGCCGTTTATCCAAGGAGTTCTGTTTTCTCTTACAGATGATGTTAGCAATCAAGATGATGTGGGTTTTACATGTGCTCATTGCTGCTGGGGTTCCATTTATTTTAGGCTTTCTCAGTTTACAGAAGAAAGAAACATACACAGGTATACCATGTATATAAATGAAACAACAACCTGAAAGAAACCCACTTCTGTGGAGCAGATTCTGATTCATGGAGACCCTATAGAAGAGTAGAACCACCTCATAGAGTTTCCAGGGAGAACTTGGCAGATTTGAACTGCCGATCTTTTGGTTAGCAGACATAGTACTTAACTACTACACCACCAGGGTTTCCATATATATAAACAAATGTATAAATATTTATAGGTTACTATTTGCATATCAGAAACCCTGGTGGCATAGTGGATTAAGAGCTATACCTGCTAACCTAAAAGTGGGCAGTTCAAATCGCTAAGCACTCTTTGGAAACTGTACGGGGCAGCTCTGCTCTGACCTCTAGGGTCGTTGTGAGTCGGAACCGACTCGATGGCAGTGTTCTTTTTTCTTTTTTTTTTTTTTAGTTTGTATATAGATTAAACTAAAGGTGAATTCGCACTGATACCTCTAATTCTAATCCGTTACCACATGAATCACTGTAGCTTCCACTCCTTGGTTATCTGTTAACTCTCCAGCAGCGACAAATCTGGTGACGACGAAGTGCACACATGCAGTTCCTGTATACGTGTATGGCGATATCACAGTTGTTAACCTGCACCATTGTGTTAGACTGTATCAAGTAAAGAGTAATGCTAATGCACGTTGTGTTTTTCATTTAGTTTTACAGAATCTACTTATTCTAAAAGTTGCTTAAGTCAACAATTTTTCCAGCTACTCATTTTAGTCAGGCTATTTAATGTATTTGTCAGAGTCTCTATGTTATTCTTGGATCCCCTGACCTCCAAAATTATTTTGTTTTAATTTGGATGCATGTAGGTTCACCCTTCGAGTTGGGAGTTTTGACAAAAACACAATGTTATATACCCATTTTTATAGTATTAGAATCATTTTACTATCTTACAGCGTTCATGAGACCCATATTTAAATCTCCTCTTTCCTGAACACTGATCTCTAGAGTTTTGACTTTTACAGAATTTATTATACTTTGATTCATACAGTATGTGCTCTTTTCAGTCTAGTTTCTTACATAAATCAATAGATACTTAATTTATCAATGTAAAATATTCCTCCATGTATTTTCATGGCATAATAGCTCTTTTTTTAATACTAAGAAATATTAAATTGTATGGATGTGTGGATTTGTTTTTTTAATCCATTCTATAATTGAAGGGCATTTGGTTGATTATAGTTTTAGGTGATTGTGAATAAATCTGCTACAAATATTAATGTGAAATGTTATTTTCTACATAACTTTTCAAATGAGTTGGGAAAAACTTAGTAGTCATATCACTGGATCATCTAGGGAAAAAAAATTTATAAAAAAATTCCAGATTATATTCCAAAAGGCAGAAGCACTTTGAATTCCTATTATCAGTGAATAAAAGATTTTGCCACCCCACATCATCAACAGCAATTTTATTTTTATTACCACTTTTGGGGCTTCAAACATTCTAGACATGTAGAAGTATATCATTGTTGTTTAAATATGCAATTTTCTGATTATAAATTATTTAAAGAATCTTTTTGCATTCTTAGTTACTGTCTGTCTCTCTCGTTATTAAGATTCTGTTCAAATTTTTCACTTGATTTTTAATTTGTTTACTTATTGAGTTTTAAGAATTGTGTGTACATTCTGAGTACTATTGTTATTTTTATATAAAATACGTATTTTAAAAATACTTTCCCATTCTGTGGCTTGTCTTTCATTCTTTTAAACACTGGCATTTGCAGAGCATTGATGTGTAGTTTTAGTCATGTTGAATTTATCAGTATGTTTATTTTTTCTTGAATCAAGCTTCTGATGTTGTATCTATAATCTCATCACCAATGTTATGATCACACACATTTTTTCTCCTTTATAATTTTGAATTAAATTTAGTACTATGATGTATTTTGAGTTATCTTTTATGAAAACTGCAATGCGTATGTCTAGGTTCATGTTTAGTCTATGAACTTCCAGTTGTTACGGCATTGTTTGTAGAAAAAAATTTGATTTTTCCATTGAGTTGTGTTTGTTTCATTGGCCAAAGACACTGACTGTATTTGTACTGGCCCACTATGGTCTGTCATTGATCTATGTGCCTGTCCATTCATAGATAACTTGCAGTCTTGATTACTACAGCTTTATAGTAAATGTTAAATTCTGACAGAGGTTGTATCTCAACTAGTTTTTCCTCAGTATTATATTAACTACTCCATTTTGTCTTTTTGGAAAAAAAATAGAATAAATTTGTCAACCAGGTCTTTTTACTCTAACTTGTCCATGTTGAAAGTCTTATAGATTGCTCTGAAGATACAAGGTGTAACTTTCAGCATGTTAATTTAAAGTATTTGATGACTGTAATTAACAAATAGAAAGTTTCAGATGCTGATGACAGTGCCAGGGTGGTAGAGTAGTCAGATTCTTCCAAGACCCCTCTAACAACAAATACCCCAAAGAACAAATGAATCCGTTAAATACGGCATCCTAGATATCCTGAACATTACAGGGAAAGTTGAGCAATGGGAAAGGATGAGTAGGTCAGAAGTACTTAGTACTGGCCAGATCTGACCCACAGGGATTCAGCTGCAACCAGTATGGTAAGCAGAGCAGCATCCTTCTCAACAGGAGAAACAGATGTGAGAATAGACTCACACCTCCAGAACCAGTGAAAAACAGTACTAGATCATCAAAAGTTAAGTGGTTTACTTGAGTCGGATCTGGCGTGACGACACTTGGCTTGATTCTAATCCAATATCTATGAATCCAATTCTTTTCTTTAGGATAAACTTCTCTCCCTCCTCTCATCATTTCCCACTCCTTTCTTTGCACTGTGCCTGGCTCTGAAGTCTGACATCATTAACTGAGCCAACATAAGGACTCCATCAGCCCTTCTTGAGCTGTTGTCCAAGACTCTGAAAGGGAATAATTTAACACACTTGGGAAAGAGTTGTGGAAAATCCATCTCCTGCCCTCAACCAGAAGTTCAGAGCAGACACAGTTCTTTCACTCAGATTCAGACATAAGGGAACACTCCGTCATCACAGACGCTCAGGGACAGCTGTTAGCCCACTTTCTCTCTCAATGCTTGAAATCAAATATCTGTGGCTACACCAATCACCTCTGCCCTTCTAGGACAGTAAGCGAAAGCCTGTACCACACACATGATGACTGACTACCTGGATATGTGAGCTGAATCCGTACAAGAAAATAAACAGACTCATGGGCCTGCGTGTCTACTAACAGTTCTAACCAACTGATGACAGAAACACATGAGCTTCAAAGGCACCAATAACCAAACTAACACACACAAACAGCCCAACTAGACATTTCAAAACGAAAGAACACAAGAAGCTAGAAAACAGTAGGAAAACATAAAATAAAGACATACAACAACTTACTGATGGCTCATTAACAATTGTCGATATTAAATCACTTGAAGAGGCAGAGCATGATAGTTTCAGAAAGCTCCCAAAACAAAGAATCAAGACATTTTCCAGAGGAAGAGGACTTTCTGGGATAACCAGAGGTAGTATGCAAATATTATTATTTAGAACCATTCAGGAGATCAGGAAGGAGAAATAGCAAAATGGAGCAGAGCATAACGACAAATTCAGTACACTGCAAGAAAGCATAGAGAGATAGGAATTAGAAATTCAAAAAAATAACCAAATTACAGCATTAAACAATTCAGTAGAAAGTCAAAGGAACAAAACTGATGTAGTGTAAGGCCAAATCAGTCAGGCTGAATCTAAGGCATATGAAACAAAAATATTTGAGGAAAAATCAGATTACAGAATGTTTAAAAACTCAAGAAATACTAGGAATATTATCCAACTCAATAGCACTTGGGGCACTTGGGATCAAGAGGAATAATCTATGAGTGATTGGAGTCCAAGAACATGGGTGGAGAACAGAAAGTGAAGAGAATTTTCAAAGATTTGCTCATAACCAACTTCCCTGATATTGTGAAAGATGAGAAGATATCCATCCAGGATGTTCCTCAAGCTCCATACAAGATAGATCTCAAAAGAAAGAAGAAAGACATCCAGATATATTATAACCAAAATTGCCAAAATTAAAAATAGACAATTTTAAAACTGGCTAATGATAATCAAAAAATTAGCTACAATAGTGTCAACAAGACTAAACTCAGGCTACTCAGCAGAAACTATACAAGCAAGAAGGCAGTGCAGTGACATATACCAAGTCTTGAAGTAAAATAATTGCTATCTATGAATTGTGTATCTAGCAAAATTGTGTCTCAGCTATGATGGCAAAATTATGATGTTTACAGATAAACAGAAATTTAGGGTGTTTTCAAAAACCAAACCAAAATTACAAGAAATGCTAAATAGAGTAGTCTGGTTAGAAAATCAATACCAGATCATTACAACTCAAGGCAGAAAGCAGAACACAGCAACTGGATATTAACCCAAATAGGAAAATTAAAAAATTACAAAAATAAAGGTAAAACTCTGAAAATTGAGAAACAGAGATATCATTATGTAGGTATTATAACAAAAAATGGAAAGCCTGGCAACGTGGTGGTTTAGGTGTTACGTCTGCTAACCAAAAGGTCGGCAGTTCAAATCCACCAGGCACTCCTTGGAAACCTTATGGGGAAGTTCTACTCTGACCTCTAGGGTCACTATGAGTCAGACCCAATTTGATGGCAGTACATTTTTTTAATAACAAAAAGAAGAGGACTTAAAAATGCAGTCATAGTTCTTTCATATGTATGCAAAGAAGTGAAGGCAATGTAAAGACATTAAATGTTGTTTTAAATTTAGAAAAGTATAGGTAAATATTCAGGTAACTACTAAAGAAATTATCAATCCTCTGCATCAAAAGAAAAAAGAAGAAAGAAAGAAAAAGAAAATCATAGCATTTCAGTAAATACAAAATCATAAACAATGAAAACACTTAAAAAATGACTCAGCACAGAAAATGAAGCTCAAAGAAAGAATTTTCTATAACACACACAACAAAATTACAGCAGTGAACTCACATCTATCAATACTTACCAGGAAGGTAAGGAAATTAAACGTACCAATAAAGAGAAGGGGAGTAGCAAATAGATTCTTTTTTTTAAAAAAAAAAAAAGAATTCCACCTATATGCTACTTATAGGAGGCATACCTTAGCTTAAAGATGCTAACAAACTAAATATCAAAGGATGGAAAAAGAGGCATCAGGTAATCAACATTCAAAAAAGATCAGGAGTAGTAATATTATCTCCTGACAAAACAGATTTCAAGGTAAAATCCATCATCTTGAATAAGGAATATCACTATACAGTGATTAAAAAGTCAACACTCCAGGAGAACACAATCATACTAAATATTGCCAAACCCAATGGCACCACTTCAAAATGCATAATACAAACTCTAGTTGTGTTGAAAAGAGAAAAAGCAACTCCACAACAATTGTAGATTTTAACAAACCAGGTTCAGAGAAGGGCAGACTACCCAGAAAAAAGCTCTGTAAACATACAGAAGATCCAAATACCACAATCAACAAACTTGATCTCATAGACATATACAGAACAATCCACCTAAAAGCATCCAAGTATACTTTCTTTTCCAATGTGTGTGGAACATTCTGTAGAAGAGACCACACAATATGCCATAAAGCAAGTCTTAACAAAATTCAAAGCACTGAAATATATTTCAAATTATCTTTTCAAGATATAAAGTCATAAAACAGAAATCAATAAAAGAAAAAGAAAGGAAAATAAAATGAAACACAAGGACACTGAACACATCTTGCTCAAAAACTATTTGGTTATTGAAGAAATCAAGAATTGCAAAACTCAAGAAATCAAATGAGAATGAGAACACATTCTACCACAACCTTTGCAACACAGGGAAAACAATTCTCATAAGTCGATTTGTCTCAATAAATACATACAGGCAAAAAGGAGAAAGGGCCCAAATCAAAGTATTAACCATGCAACTCCAGCAGTAGAAAGAGAGGAGTAGAATAACCTTTTGAGCACCAGAATAAAACAAGAAATGAAAGTTAGAGCAGAATTAAACAAATTACAGAACAGAAAAACGTTTGATTTAACAAAACCAAAAGATGGTTATTTGCAAACATTAACAAGATAGATAAAACGCTAGCTGAACTAACAAAAGAAAAATAGGAGAGGAAGCAAAATAACTCATATAATGAAATTAGATGGATGATATCACAATGGACCCCACTAAAATTTTTAAAAAATCATAATAGAATACTATAGAAAATTGGAGTCTAACAAATTTGAAAACCTAGGGAAAATGCCAGGGTTTCCACCTGGCAGTATACTGGTTAAGTGCTATGATCTGCTAACCAAAAGAGCAGCAGTTCAAATCATCCAGAGGCTCCTTGGAAACTCTATGGGGGAAGTTCTACTATGTTCTATAGGGTTACCGTGAGTCAGAATCAACTTGATGGCAGTAGGTTAGAGAAGACAGAACATTTCCAGAAACAAAGTATCTACATAAACCAAAACAGAGTTAGAACTGTTAAACAAACCTACCATGAAAGAAATGATGGAAAAGGTAATTCTAAAATTTCCAACCAAAAAAAGAAAAAGAAAAGAAAAACTCTGGCTCTGGCAGCTTTACTGGTGAATTCTACCAAACTTTAAGGTAAGTGTTAACAAAACTATTACTAAAGGTATTTCAGAGGATACAACAGGATGGAATACTGCCAAATTCATTCTACGAAGCTTGCATAACCCTGACTTCAAAACCGGGTAAAGACAGCACAAAAAAGGAAATTACCAATATCTCTTATGAACCCAGTTGCAAAATTCCTCAGCAAAATTCTAGTTGATAGAATTCAACAACATACCAAAAAACTAGCTCACCGTAACCAAGCGGGATTCATACCAGGCTTGTGGGGGTAGTTCAGCATTAGGAAAACAATCAACATAATCAACCACATAAATAAAAAAAAAAGACAAGTATCAATTGTTTTCATCAATTGAAGCAGAAAAGGAATTTGAAAAAGTCCAACACACAAATGTTAAAAACTCTCAGAAAAATAAGAATGGAAGGGAAATTCCTCAACATAATAAAAGACATTTATGCAAAGCCAAGAGCCAACATCATACTAGAGTATGAAAGCATTCCTCTTGAGAATGGGAGCCAAACAGGAATGGCCTATGTCATCATTTTCATTCAGTACAAAACTAAGGCTCTAGCCAGAGCAATCAAGCAAGATAAAGAAACAAATAGCTCCGCATTGGTAAGATCTCAGTAAATCTTCCCTGTTTGCAGATGATGTGATCTTGTGCAACAGAAAACACTAAATAATGGCACCAAAGTTGGGGAGGGAAAAAGTGCTGGAACTATTAGAATCCAACAAAGCATCAGGATACATGATAAACTCTTTGCTTTAAACACGCAAAGAGAACATTAAGGGGAAAATCACTAAAACAGTACCATTTATAATAGCACCCAAGAAGATAAAATACTTAATAGTAATCTTACCAGAGATGTGAAAGACCTATACAAAGAAAATTACAAGTCACTAGTGCAGGAAACCAAAAGAGACCTATGTAAGTGGAGAAATCTACATTGCACATGGATAGAAATATTTGGCATCATGTGACGGTGTATTCTACTGAAAGCAATCTATAGACACAGTGCAAGTCTGATGGCCTTTTCTTAAATAAGATGGAGAAACAAATCACAAACTTCTTCCGGAAAGGGAAGTAGGCATGGATAAGAAAAGCATTACCTAAGGAGAAGAACGGCATGGGAAGTCTCACAGTTCTGACTTGAGAACCTATTTCTCTGTACTGTAGCCAGAACACGTTGGTAGTAGTAAAAAAACAGATGCAAAAACCAATGGAACCAAACTTAAAATCCAGACATAAAATCACCCACTAATGAACAGCTGACATTGACTGAGGCCCAAGGTCCATAAACTAGGGAAAAACAGTCTCCTTGATTAATGGTATTCATGTAACTGAATATACATCTTTAAAAACGGAAGCAGGGCCCATATCTCACATCGTGCACAAAAACTGACTTACAATTGATCCAAGACCTAAATAGAAAATCTAAAACAATGAAGATCATGGTAGAAAAAGTAGAAACAATGCTGGGAGCCCTAATACAGGGCATAAACAGACTATAAAACTTTATTTACAATGTACAAACACCAGAAAAGAAAATAGAGAACTGGAAATTCATAAAAATCAAAAGCTTTCACTCATTTAAAGACTTCACTCTAAGAGTAAAAAGACAACTTACAGACTGGGAAAAAAAGTGGCTATGACAATTCCAAACAGAATCCAATTTCCATAGTCTACAAGATACTGCAAAATCCCAGTGAGAAAAAGAGAAATAAGCCAAAGGAAACGATTAGGTACTTTACCAAAGAAGGCATCCTGTTAACTAACAGATACTGGAGGAAATGCTCAGGATCATTAGACTCTGGAGAATTACAGATCAAAACTGCAATGAGATACCATCTCACTCGAACGAGACTGGCATTGATCCAATAAAAATAATAATAATAAATGTTGGAGAGGCTCTGTAGAGGCTGGAACACTTCTACATTGATGGCAGGAAGGTAAAATGGTACAACCACGTTGCAAATTGATTTGGCATTTTCTTAAAAAAACTTAAAATAGAAATACTATACAATTTAGCAATCCCACTTCTTGGAATATATGCTAGAGAAATAAGAGCTGTCACACAAATGGATAATGCTCACAAATGTTTGTTGAAATGCTATCCACAACAGCAAAATGATGAAATCAACCTAAGTGCTCATCAACAGGTGAATGGATAAACAAACTCCAGTATATTCACACAATGGAATACTACACAACAGTGAAGAACTCTGATCATCTTGGGGAACATCTCATAGCCTGGAAGACATTATGCTAATTGAAATTGGTCAGTTGCAAAAGGACAAATATTATATGAGACCAATAGTAAAAGGATCCCAGTAAACATTTAAACACAGAAGAAAACAATCTTTGATGGTTAAAAGGTTGGGGAGGGAGGGAAATGGATATTCGGTGTTCAGATAGTAGATAAGAATTGGGTTAGGTGAAGGAAGGGACAGCCCCCAGGAGAAGGGAGATCAGCACAGCTGGACTAAGCACAAAGCTAAGAGGTTCCCTAAATACAACCCAGCACTTCAAAGGAGAGAGTAGCAGGGGCAAGGTCTTGGGACTACAGTTTCAGGGGCCATCTAGATCAATTGGCATAACAAGTTCTTTTTTTAAGTAAATGCCTTTCACCTCCTTTAATTAGTAGCACCTGGGTCATTAAAAGCTGATAAGCGGTCATTTAAGCAGCATCAATTAGTTCCAATTCACCTGGAACAGAAGAGAATGAAAGACATCGAAAACACAAGGAAAATACGAATCCAAGAGACAAAAAGGGCCATATAACACAGAGACCACATCAGTATGAAATAAGAACTAGATGGTACCTGTTCACCACCAGTGACTGCTCCTATAGAGAATAGAACACAGCATCTCTGATGCAGCAAGAAAAAGATGAGTGTGCAGAACGAACTAGGACTCTACTAAAAAGACCAAATTCGATGGTCTTACAGACTGGAGCGCCCTCTGAGGACCTAGTCCCCAGACTGTCTCTAAGCTCAGAGTTTAGAACAGTGCTGAAGACAATTCTTCAGACAAAGATTGGACTAGACTACAAGACATGAAATGATACTGGCAGTGTACTTCTTAGCTTGAGTATGTACAGGAGACTAACAGGGTCGTTCCTGTCCAGAGGTGAGATGAAAGGGTGGAGGGGGAAAGGAGTTGGTTGAATGGACATGGGAAATACAGGTTGAGAAAAGGAGGGTGCTGTCATAGGGTGGCAGAGCAGCTAGTGTTACACAGCAGTGTATGTGCAAGATTTTATGTGACAAATTGAGTTGGATTTTAAATTTTCACTTAAAGTACAATAAAGTATTTTTTTTTAAAAAAGTCTTGGATGCTGAATTTATTTCCCTAAAATGAATTCAGACCAAAGCTCATTTAGCTATGAATTTATATTTCATTTTCAGCATAATTTTTGTACCTTCATGTCGGTGTACACTTTAGGTATCATCAAATGTATTCTACACATAAACTCTTTTAGTAAACAAAAACTAAGTATTTAATTGATTTTCAGATTTTCTTGAGGTCATGTGCTTTATTTTAGAAAACATTTCAACATGCTAAAACATTTCGCCAAAAACTTTTACTATTGTATTGAATACCTTATTTTAAAATCTAAGGATTCTACTCATTTTATTACAAATAATCAATGCGCGTCTTGCAGATTCTGGCAAGGCATTTGATAATATTTACAAAAGTAGACAATGCATGTTTTTAGTGTAAGGCAGTCTCGGTTTTGCCTCACAGCAACCCTTTGTGCAACAGGACAAAACCCTTAATGTTCCTCCTGTACCCTAATGATCTTTGTTGTGCTTAAGCTCATCATTGCAACCACCGTGCCGATCCATTTTGTTGAAAGTCTTCCTCCTTTTTTGATTCTCTACTTTACCAAGCATGATGTCCTTCTCCAGGGATTGGTCCGTCCTGGTAACACATCCAAGGAACGTGAGACAAAGCCACTCCATCTTCTTTTCTATGGAGCAGTCTGACCATAATTACTTCACAAGACAGATTTGGTCCTTCTTATGGCAGTCCACGGAGTGAGTATTCAACATTCCTCCCCAACATCATAATTTGAGTTTTTCTTTGGTCTTCCTTATTTATTACCCAGCTTTCACATGCATACAAGGTGATTAAAAACACCATGGCTTAGGTCAGGCATGCTTTAGTCCTTAAGAGGACATTGTTGCGTTCAATACTCTAAAGAGGTATTTTGCAGCAGACTTGCCCGTTATGTGTCTTTTTATTTCTTGACTGCTGTATCTGTAGAGATTGAGTATTGATCTGATCCAAGTAAAAGAAACTTCTTGACAACATCAGTCTTTTCCTTATTTTTCGTGATATTGCTTGTTGATCCAGTTGTGGGAATTTTTCTCTTTTTGTTGATGTATAATTCATATCAAAGGCTGTAGTCTCTGACTTTCACAAAATTCTCTTTGTCTTCAGCAAGCCAAATTGTGTCATCTGCATATCACAGGATGTTAACAAGTTTTTCTCTAATCTCGATGCTGTGTTCTGCATACAGTCCAGTTTCTTGGATTATTTGCTCAGCATAAAAATTGAACAGATATAGAGAAAGGATCCAACCCTGACACACAACTTTCCTGTTTTTAATCCATGCAGTTTCCTGTCATTCTGTTGAAGCATCTGCGTCTTGGTCTATGTAAAGTTTTCTCATGAGATCAATTAGGTGTTCTGGAATTCCCATTCTTCAAAATATAATCCATAATGTGTTATGATCAACACTGCCGAATGCCTTTCTGTAGTCAAATAAAATATAGATGTTTTTCCAGTATTCTCTGCTTTTAGACGTGATCAGCTTGACATTAGCAATGATATTTCTTGTTTCATGTCTTTTTCTGAACCCAGCTTGAATTTCTAGCATGCCACTGTCAATCTACTGTTGCAGTCACTTTTGAAAGATCTTCAGCAAAATTTTGTGTATGATGTTAATGATATTTTTCAATCATTTCTGTATTTGATCGAATCACCTTTCTTTGAAGTGGGGTACATATATAGACCTCTTCTAGTTGAGATTTGTCAGGTAACAGTCTTCCAAATCTCTTGGCCTAGATAAGTGAGTGCTTCCTATACTGTATCTGTTTTTTGAAACATCTCAGCTGATATTCACTCAATTACTGGAGCCTTGTTTTTGACAGTATCTTCAGCATATCTTAGATAGCTTCCTTTGGTACCATCAGTTTTTGATCATATACTACTTCCTGAAATTATTGAATCACAACAGTTTTTTTGGTACAGTGACTCTGTTTTTATTCCATTTTTCTTTGGATGCTTTTGCATCCTGCAGTAATTTGCTTGTGTAATCTTTCACTATTGCAACTCGAGACTTGAATTTTTCCTTCAGTTTTCTCAGCTTGAGAAATGCTGAGTATCTTTTTCCCGTTTGGTTTTCTAACTCCAAGTCTTAGCACATGTCACTAGCATTTTGTCTTCTGCCCTTTGAAATTTTTTGTTCAGCTCTTTGACTCTATCAGTTCTTCCGTTCACTTTAACTACTTAAGGTACAACAGCAAGCTTCAATGACATCTCTTTGAGTCTTTTCTTTCTTCCCTGTTTTTTAATGGCCTTTTGCTTTCCTCATGTATGGTGTCCTTGACGTCATTCCACAGCTCTCTGCTCTTTGGTCCTTAGTGTTCTATGCCGTGAAAATTCATGAAAAAGGTGAAATAAGATACAGTGTAAATATGTGTGTATTATACATATCTATATTATACATACATAATGAACTAGCATGCAGTCATTCATGTATAAAACAACTTTTATGGAGAATATTCATAACTTATTACTGAATGGAAAAGTAAAAAAACCAGAATATACAGCTTATTTATAAAGACTGGAAGAAAAATGTGTATTGAAATTGAATGGTTTGTAAAGCTTGTTATTTAGCAAAAATAACACTGAAAATAAAATGCAATTTCTGATAATTCAAAAATACTGCATGTATTTCAATGTTTTAAGTCATCATCAAGAGTGTGTGTAGTATGGTTTTAAGTTTCATTTCTACTAACTAACAAGTTGAAGAATTTTCATAGGGTTATTGGCTATTGGGATATACTATTTGAAATGTCTGTTCAAGCCCGTTGCCCAGTTTTGCATCAAATTATTTTTTTTTTATTGGTTTACAGGGTAATTTTATATCCGACTCGACGGCACTTGTCTTGGCTGGCTGGCTTGGCTGAATGTATTTTGCAAATATCCCCTCTGCAGGACTGCATTTTCACTTTTGTTTGATATTCTTTGATAAACAGATATTCTTGACTTTAAGATATCCCACAGTTTTTGCTGGATTGACACGTTGGCTATAACAATCTTTTTCAATACTAATGTTATCATGTGCTGCTTTTTATAAGTCAATCATTATTCATTTAATTGCTTTTTCTTTCTTCAAGTATCTATTTTTTTTTTATTTTTAAATCCCTTGGTTCTTCAGTTTCTGTGTCTCTTTTGTGATCTTTCAAAAAAAACCAAACATGTTGCTATTGAGTCAATTCTGATTTACAATGACCCTCTAAGACAGAGCAGATCAGCTCCATAGAGTTTCCAAGGATCATCTGGCAGATTCAAACTACCACCTTTTTTTTGACAACCAGCCTCTTTACCACTGCACCACTAGGGCTGCTATATGACAATGCTTATCCTGAAATAGAGTAGTCCCTTCTTGTCTATTGGGAATACTGTCCAAGTCCCAATACTGTCCAAGGCTTCCTGAAACACAAAAAGTTCCCAATCCTATATATACTGTTTTGACCTATATGTACATACTGAAGATAAATTTTAATTTATAAATTAGGTACAGTAAAAAATTAGTAACAGTAACTAATGACAAAATTCAACAACTGTAACAATTTACTGTTACATAAGTTATATGAATTCAGTCCCTGAGCAGGGTGGAGAAAGAATTCCAGACATTTAATCACATTACTCAGTTACCATTTGAGGACAGTGATTGACTTCAGGTAATTGAAACCTCAGAAAGTGAAATTCAGATAAGAAAGGAAGGGATCTACTGTTTCTAGTTATTACCAATTCTGTTAATGTTAATCTATATTGCTATTTATAGTAGACATCCTCAGAAACAGAAACCCTGGTGGTGTAATGGTTAAGTGCTATGGCTGCTAACCAGAAAGTCAGCAGTTCAAATCCACTGGGCACTCCTTGGAAACTCAATGGGCCGGTTGTACTCTATCCTGTATGGTGCTATGAATTGGAACTGAGTCGACAGCAGTGTTTTGTTTTATTTTGTTTTTGTATTTTCAGAAAAGATGAACAACAACTATTGTCTCCCCAAATATACTAGTAATTCTGACTTTGATGCAAGGACCAAGTTAGATCATGTAGCACAGCAAGCTTTTTGGTCTAATCTTATCCTTGGTGAGGAACTTTCTGGTACAGAACTCCATAAATGTAGTGTCACTGAGTGTTTTTGAATTGATTCTGACTCCTAGCTACACTCTGTGATAGAGTGGAACTCCCCACAGGGTTTTGAGGGTTATAATCATTATGAGAGACGATCACCAGGGCTTTTGGCCCATGGGGCAGCTGGTGGGTTGAGCTACTGGTATTTTTGTTAGCTGAACTTCTAAACATCGTGCGACGAGACTCCTCATGATTGTGGTAGCATTTAGAATTTATTTGAATGGCTTATTCGGAGATACTGATCCTGTGTGAAAGATTTCACACATTTACTCCCACTCTTTCTCCTCTCCAGATGGTAGAAGGACCCATCTCTCTAATTCAGTACTTGGGTGTGTTCTAAAACTTCCCTTGAAGCTGAAATTCATTCTTAAGTGGAAGTCGTGCACACATGTATGTACATATATAGAGAGGTGTATAAGTATATATAGATGTGTATATATATGTATGTATATATATGTACACATATATATTCTCACATATATATATTCTTTCCTGTAATAACATATCTTCTTACTTTCTTTGAAGGAAAGAGAGATAAATGCACTGTTACATCTGGTAATGGATACCTCAGAAACATTTCTGTTATAAATTATTATGGAAAAATATTTATTCTTAGCTTCTGAATCTCTGATTCTCTGCTTGATCACAGAATCATACAGTTTGAACTTGAATGCAATTTTTGGAATCATCTTCATGTTACATGTTGTTTTTAGACTAATCAAATCTTTGCTGACTGAAGAAATGTGATTGCTATAAAATAGGTGATAGAATGATAACAGAAACAACATTATCCTTTAATTGTTACTGTTGCAGTCTCTTTTTTACTGAGGAAAGAAAATGTTTACATTCTTCTGACTGTATTATTTACTCAATAGCTCTTTCTCTATAGGTAAGTAATAAGCCACAGAGAGGTTATAAATTACTATTATTTATTATTTCTACTCATACTTGGAGACTCTGCTGAAGTAGTGGGTTAATTGCTACTTCTGCTAACCAAAAGGTCGGCAGTTCAAATCTGCTAGGTGCTCCTTGGAAACTGTGTGGAGAAGTTCTAGTCTGACCTCTAGGGTTGATATGCTATTTTCAATGACATTGAAAACAAAATGCAGTATGTGATAATTTAAAAATATTGCGTATGTGTTTCAACGTTTTTAAGTCATCATCAAGAGTCTGTTTAGTATGGTTTTAATTTTCACTTCTGTTAACAAAAAAGTTGAAGAATTTTCATAGATTTACTGGCTATTGGGATATACTATATGAAATGTCTGTCCAAGTTGCTATGAGTCACACCTGACTCAACAGCAGTGGTATACCCATAATTATTTCATTACCATTTCTTAACTTCTTTCTTCCAGTTTTGACTATTAACTTGGAAAAATGTCAGTACTTCAGTTTATCATTGAAACAGATTTTGGACATTTAAAAAAAGTGATTTAATAACACCTATATCAACTGGGAGATGCAAAAACAGATATTTATTTATGATAATTTTTAAAAAATCATTTAGCTTGGATATTATTTAATACTATTTTTTTAGTATTTTCTTACCTTTTTCTAGAACCACTTACCATAATATAATGTTAATAACTGTTAAAACAAAATAAATTATAATATTTATAAATTGTTAATTATCATTTATGTTTTTAATCCATCATTTAATTATTTATAAAGTCTAATGTTCTTGTATATGTTTTGCTTGTGTTATTTTGCATGGCCAAAATGTATGTACAGCTACAAGTCAAGCAGAAGAGATTTCAAATAAAGTTTTGACTTACAAATTTTAATAGACTTACAAAAAATATTTGAGTAAATATTTTGTCACCATATTTGACACGAATGGATTGGACTTGGTGATGCAGAGTGACCATATATCGGATGCACTTTATGACTTTGTGCATCTATAGGATATCATCTTGCTGACCTCCGGCTGGAGGAAGGAGGGTGGGTGGAGAGGAGGGGAAAGGAGGCTGTTGGGAGGATGAGACATGTATGGAGCAGAGAGGAATAGTGTGCTGTCACTGGGCAGGGAGAGCAGTGGAATCTGCATATAGGTGGGCATGTAAATTTATACGGGAATGTACATTTTCACTCAGTCACAATAAAAAACAAACAAAAAAAATATGTATCCAAATAGAAATTATGAGTTAGGCTTCTATGTTTTGAGAAACACAGACTTACTTTACTTCAACATTGACAGGTTTACTGAAGAAATCATCAAAACACCAGCAAAAGAAAGTCCTGGTAGAAATGAGAACTTAGTTTGGCAACTGAGAGTAATTTACAATAGCTCATGAGATTTGTTTCTTATATTGTCCCTATCACCAGTGAATTATTAATCCACTCCAATGGTGTTACGGATGGTTCATTCTTCTTGTTTCTGCAAGTACTAATCACTTGTCTCACCTTCATAATAGATATTTTTGTTATCATCTGCTTGCTTATGACTGTCTATTTCCCATACTGCCTCAGAACCTCTGCTGTCAGGTTTGTTTGTCTCTTTGGATGTTAGTACCGACTATGCTTTTTTCTCTTTCTTGTATCCCTGAGAGAAGAGGCTCTGATTGGAGCAGTTAATCATTATTCTTCCTGATTGATTGACAACTGTCAGGGTATTCTTTTCTCCCATTAATTCTGCTGCTGTTAAGATGTTAAGCATTCTCTATCTTGTCTATCACACTGAATGTAGCTAACTGTGTAACCTAGATAAGTGCATTGCAGGGGACAGCTATTGAGGCCACTGAAATGTAAATAGTCGTAGGCAGATTGGAAAGGACCTCCTGTGAGCTGACTATTTTTGCTCACTCTGGAGTCCCCAGTCTGAACTTACTGCACAGGAAACCAGGAAGTTGGTAACAGAGCAGTGAGAACTCCAGTAACAGCCTTAGTGAGGCTTGTAGAGCAGGAAAGGGAATACACACATTTCAGAAGTAGTGTAGAAATCTTAAACTGCTCTTTTTGTCCTCACACCCCACTGTTCAACATCTCATAGCAGCAGTGTAGAAAGTTGTACTAAGAGTCAGCATATGCCAATATTCTAAGGAAAAGGGCATTCTTCTATGTTTGATAGATCTATATAGGACCAAGAATGAGCAACCTCAGTGGTATTTCTCTGTCTGTCACTCAGCTTGATACTGGAAGTGAGTTTATTTGTGGAATTTACCTGGTAGGTGGTAAACAGTGCCCCAGCTGCCCAGAGAGAGGACAAACAGAGGAGCTCAAAAGTATAGGCTAGACCTCAGAGAGGGAAAAGCATGGCAAAGTGACTTTATAAAGGCGTTGATGAATTCTTGGCCTCAGCCACATATTATGAATCTGAGGATCTCATCCTATTTAGTATATGAGCGACTTTGAAAACTGCTCAGGTCCCAGTCTGGCCACTGGACACATTTGCCCTGAATAGCACTTAAAAACTGTAAAATATGAATGGGTATTCCACAGGAGGCCTTTTAAACATTTGACCATATTATCTGCTAAAACAAAAACTAGCATTCTCTATAGGATTTAGGAAAATAAACAAAAAAAATCTCAAAGACTTGAAATGTAATATGCAAATTACATTGGATACAATAAAAGATTCTCAACCGACACAACGACAGGTTTGTTAGACAAGGAGTTGCTGTATGGATTGTTTGTACTTAAGACTCATCTTGGTTATTTTCTCAGAACACATATCTGATTATATTGCAAAACTGGATATGACTATTCCCCTTACTGTTGTTTACAACATTTTCAATAAGTGGTTCCTGACTATATTTCCTATTGGGTTAATTCTTTCCAAACCTTTTCTTTCACTCTAAGTTATTGTTAGTCTGTGTTTATTCCCATTTCCCAGTGCATCAAATTGTCTCCTATGTCTTTGTCTAACATGGTGTTCTTTACTAACTCTCCATGGCCAACCCCCTTGCAAAACTGCTCTTTTTTAAATAATTTTAGACATGATTTTCAAAGGTAAGTTTGTCCTGTCCATTCAGGTTAGGCTACTACCATTGACTATATGCCTGGAAAGGATAACATTATTCATTCTTCTTATGCAATTTGTAAGCATAAATGAGAGATTAAAGCAATGAGACCATCTGTCCCATACACTTTTTTCATCTCTGAGGCTCAGTACAGTGCCAAACACACAATTTATGTAAATAAATGAGTGATTAAGAAATAGAAATAACAATGCTAATGGTCAATTCTTAAAATTAAACTGCTTTAGAAACTTAGATTTTATAATCTACATTGAAATAATATTATGCTATATCATCCATTTTAATATGTTTACAGAACATACAACTAAAAGGAAGATAGAGTAGATAATTTAGGGAACACAGAAGAATTATCAGTCCTTTCTTTTAAAATCTATCTGAAACTTACACCATTTTTTAACATTGTACATTAAACACATTTGGCCTGATATTCCAGCAACTTTAAAACATCTACTGCTTATTTTCAAAATGAAACTTTTGCATTGCTCTTATTTTCAAAAGAAGTTGAAGGTTTTGGCACTTTTACAGAATGTGTCATATTTGCTTGTAAAATGTTATAGGCCAAGGTATACTAATATTAAGAAAACATATCTTAAAGAAATGCTGTATTTTCCCTTGGGAGAAAATGTCAAGCATGAAAACATCAATACAAAAACTGTTTTCTAGGAGTCAGTAATTTATAATGTGGCTGGTTAAAATCCACCTGTGTTTGAATACAGAGATTAAGGGGTGAAATACTGAATCATGTTTGAGAAAAACATCAAGTGAAAATAAATAGAAAATAAATTATAAATAGCTGTGATGCTAATAAATTAATTTTACTTTATACTTGTCAAGTAAAAATACTGTGTGGATAAAGGAATTTTTTACATCTGCTTGGTATCATTTGTTCATCATTCCTCCTTATTCCATAAAGTATTAATTTGCCAGTTCATTCATCTTTTCAGAGATTATTACAGTCAGGTTTAATTGATTCTCTCTTTGTTCTTCAGTCAGATGTAGCCTAAGAAATACTGTTCAAATGTTTTTATCATTTCTTCTGTCTTACTAAAATTATGTCTTTATTGTAGATGCACTCATGGTTCCTTCCAGTTTTAGTATTTTATGATTCTATAAGCTAGTATTTTTTTTTTTTTTTGCATCATTTCACAAAATGAATGCATTCACACAACTTAACAATAACAGGAAAAGCAATGCAAATGCTTTTATCCTCAGCTGTGTGGTTTCACCTTTCTTAGCTGCCTATATGAGGACTGTCGATGAAGTTCCTGAACTCATGGTAGAGGAAGTGCTGCATACTTCATTGTGGAGGATCACCATGGTCATCTTCGAAGCACTCTCCCTGGGAATCTAGGCACCGACTCCAGGGCTAGTCCACCCTTCCAAGCATTTGTGGAACTCTTTTTTCCGGAATCACCCTCAGAGCTGTCATTGTATTACCCTTGACGCCCTGCCTGTCGTCCAAATGTCTTCCTTTCAAAGGTTACTTTATCTTCGGGTAAAGAAAAAAGACTTTGGGGGTCAGATCAGGTGAGCAGGGAGAGTGTTCCCATAAAGTTATTTGTTTATTGACTAAAAACTCCCTCACAGACAATTGTGCAATTAAGTTCATGAACTTGCCACCGTGCTAACCGTGTGTAATGGCCATTTCAGAAAGAGTTCCAAAATTTATTTGAGGGGTGGAATGAGCGTTGGTATCGGCGCATAACTTCCCAAGGGGGGTGGTATTTCAAAGATGACCATAGTGATATTCAGCAATAAGGTACGTAGCACTCAGAACAGTTAAGTTCAAGGAGTTAAATGTCAGACTTCATATGCTTTTATACATATAATACTTATTTATCGATCTGTTTATATAATTTTCACTTGGCTATAAGGGAAACTCAGCTATGATAAATCAAAAATGCCATATTTGAGTTAATGGAAAGAATCACAGTGGGATGAACTGTTTCATTAGTCAGGAATCTTTTCTGAGTACATGAAAAAAACAAATCTCCTAATAGGCTAATTCAGGAAAGAAAGTTATAAAATGTGTACTGAGTTGCTGATAAGGAAACAACTGAAACAAAGAATATCAAAAAGAGCAGAAATGATGCGAAACTAATATTGCTTAGGGCTTTTCATGACAGATCTTACTTTCTCAATACATCGATACCTTTGTTTACTTTCATCAGCTTTCCTCTAAACGGCGGGTACACCACTTGTTTACGCGCTCTGCAACCAGAAAACTGTCTCTCATTCAAAGATAAATTGACAAACTCAAGAAAAATATTCTAATTCCTTAATTTTCAGCTTCTTTGCATTGTTTCATCACCACTTGACTGAGATTTTAAAATTTCCTGCTTTGTATCACAGCTGTGGCTAATGATACAACCTCTGCCATAAAACAAAAGAAGACCTAATAATATTTACTGCCGAATTTAACATAAATGAACATTATTTTTGATTCTTTACCAGTGAACGTAATTAAAAATGACACTTTATAAAGTATTTAGAAAATTGAGTTTTGAAAAATATCTACGAGAGTTGGAATACTGTAGAGAACAATGACTTGTATTTAGAATGCACAATTCAAATTAAATTCAGCAATGAAATCTGTTGCTCCGGAGTGGATTCTAGCTAACCGTGATCCTTTAGCAACAGCCAAGCCAAGTGTCGTCGAGTCGAATAGCTGCACTGATATAATCTGTCCTCTTTTTTCCCCCGAAGACTTTTATATCACAGTTAGTGCTCCCTAGTGGTCGCTGTTCTCAATTCTTCAGCGTTCTATGTGTCTTTCTAAAATTTCTAAGATATAAAACATTATAGACTTCAGTCTGATCCTACGATTTTCTTATGTTTCATAAGCATGGCGACCCTAGACATTCATTAAATTGAAGACTATGGCGGTTCTAAATGTATTTATGGTTTCATAACTAATGTCAAGCAAAGACTTTCAAGTCTTCCTCTGTTTCCAATTTGCATTTCAACACCTTCAAAATAACACTAATTTTTTAGCAGTTATGTCTATTCACTGAACTTTAAATCTGTTTCCAATCTTTTCAATTTTGTGAGGAGGATTACTTTTCTCCCATTATTACCGTAGATCAGTCATCACCCAATATTTGGTTCAGGTGTTGCCTTTCTAGTTCAACCCTAACTAAATAATGCTTATCTCCCTAGCCTTACACTTCACCCATAAACTATGTCCTTATGGGACATTTTTTTTTTCCCTCATTTACTTCATGGCACTTTTCATTTGTTCTTTTGTATTAAATTATTATACCCACACCTTGTCTCTCATAAAAGATTTTTACAATTTATAGGCAAAGACAAAATAAACTATATCTTTGGATATACAACCAAGCCTTCCTCAAAGAAGGGAATCAATCAATAAGTTGACAAATATTTCGCATTGATTCAGCCCTTAAAATATCAAAGTGCTTAAAGTCATGTATTCAAATGAGACGCAAGAGAGAAAAACAAGAAAAAGAGTCAGACTCCTGAGTTTTAATGCCAGATCCACCTCATTATGTTACCTTGAATAAAAGTTTTAGTATTTGTTACATTCTCTTAATTTATAAAATGCTTGGACTTTGATTTTGATTTTCTAGCTTTTTCTTTGTGTTGTGGCACTTTTTCACATATATTAAGGTCTAAACAGATCAAGGCAAATCACTTAGGCAGGATTGAAGGGCCTCAAACGAGTTTCCTCAGCCCATCTTTATGTGATGACCCTTTGAATTCTAATCAGCTCTCTTTGGGCATGACACAGTTAGATAGATGGTTCATTGTACGTTTTTCAATGTACTTACTACTTGATTATGTATTACAGCCTCTATTTACGGATGCATGTTGATAATAAGGAAGGCAAAATCATTTTTCTTCTTTAGCTATTTGCTCTGATCAGATCTGAAGCCTCTCCAGTTATTTAAGGAATGAATCATTATTACAAAAAATGGCACATATAGCATCATGTGTCAGTGTCTAGTGTTTATTTGTAAAACATTAATAACCGTATCTAATTTTCTGATAGAACACTTTCTGTTGTTGGCACTGAGGGATTAATATGGCTAGCATATTAAATTAATGAACAATCTATGAGTCAAAATTCTGTAGCCCATAAAGCCAGGAATTAAAGAATGAAAATGACCACTTTAATGCCTACAGAAGCCACTCCTTTTACTGAATTGTTTAAATTTTTTGTCAGTTTTTAAAGACAGTTATATAAAACATATTATTCACTTGTAAGTTATTTTGTTGTTTATATCATATAATATGACTTTATTTACTTGAATATAATTGCCATTTTGTTATACTTATGTACACTATGTTAGATAAGAAAATCTTTATTGATTCTGTTTTGGTTCCCGAAATGGACATGTTTTCACTGAGACAAGATAATTACGAAATTTCACAACAGGTATCTTTTTACTTACCTGAGCCACCACTCCCAACTCCCCTAGTTTTCCACTCCAGTCATGAAAATCAAAAACATCTCCAGACATTGCCAAATGTCCACTGAGAAGTACTTGTACTCACCCAGACTAGAACCACTGAACTAGACCAGTTGAAAAATACTTAGAAAACTTAAGAATGCTAGTAATTATGACTGCTGTCTTAGTATGTTAAATATTCAACAGTTTAGACAATCATTGTATTTCTCGACTTCTGTATTTTGAAGCTATGATGCCTTATTGAGTGGCATCTGACTCGATGGCAGTGGGTTGGGTTTTTGTTTTATGATACCTTGCGCGACATATCATTTCAGTGGAAGTTGTTTTATTAACTTATTGTTCTGTTCCAGGTATTGTAGCATGACATAAGAAGTTTTAAATTTACCCATTTTCTAAGACTACACTTCCAGCTACTTGTTTCCTAGACTGCATACTCTTGATTACAAATATAAATTTACTTCATAATTACAATGTTAGAGAATTTTATTTTGATTTGGGAGTTTACAGAAGAAAGCATGTTGACTAAATATTATAAAGAATATCTTTTCAAACACTCATCTTTCAGTAATACTTTAATATTCATAGTTAATTCCAATTCCTCTCACCGAGAAAATGGTAAAATCATTAGTGTGGTGAGAACTAAAGAAATATCACAATACTGGTTATTTCCAGACTGCACTTCTAGTTTTTAGGTACATTACTACATTTCTTTTGGAATAGTGATGTTCCACTCTTTCTGTTTTTCTTTCCTTTAGAATTGATTCTTTACATCAGATACACAAATATAATGGTTATGATCAACAGAAAGACCTGATTTTAATTGTCAGTTGTGTTATTCACTAGGTAGGGGGCTTAGAGTAATTCACTGCACCTCTTTCAACTTAAGCTTCCTTAAGTGTGTGTATATATATATATATATATTTTTCTTTTAAAAAGGGATAATACTGCTGCCATTTTTTGATGTCATTGAGTCTAATCCAACTCATAGTGGCCCTACATATGATAGAATGTCCACTCCAGAGACACTGTCACAATCCTTGCTATGCTAAGGCCCATAGTTGAAGCCAATGTGTCAATTCATTTCATGGAAAGCTATCCCTCTTTTTCTCTGACTGTCTACCTTACTAAGTATGATAATCTTCTCCATGTGCCAGTCATTCTTGATAACATGGCCAAAATACTTGAGATGACGTCTCACAATTCTCAGTTCCCAGACGTACTCCACGTGGACTTTTTCTAAGACAGACTCATTTGTTCTTGCAGCCTATGGTATATTTAATATTCTTAACCAATCCATAATTCAAAGGCAGCAATTATTCTTCAGGCTTCCTTACTCATTGCCCTGGTTTCAAATGTGTGAGAGACAATTGAAAACAATATGACTTGAGTCAAATGTCCCTTAATCCTTAAAGTGGCATCTTTACATTTTTAACAATTTCAAGATTTTTTTTCCATTTTGTCATTTGATTTACAGACTTATGCTTCCATGAGCATTGGTTGTGGATCCAAGGAAAATGAAATCCTTGACAGCTTCAATATTTTCTCCATTTATCATGATGTTGCTTATTGGTCCAGCTATAAGGATTTTTGTTTTCTTCATATTCACCAGTAAATGCTTCAGATCCTCTCCATATTCAGAAAACAATGTTTCATCTACATATCACAGGTTGTTAATGAATCTTTCACCAATTTTGATGCCAAGTTCTTCATATAGTCTAGCTTCTTGGATGTTTTTTTCAACATACAGATTTATTAAGCGTGGTGAAAGGATACAACCCAGTCACACACTTTTCCTGGCTTTATACCGTGCTATATTCCCTGTATCTCTTCCATTGGTCCTTCATTATATTTTACTTCCAAAAATGATTGAATGTTGACCAACTCTTTTTGGTACAGTGACTCTGTGTATTCTTTCCACCTTTTTTTCCTCTTCCTGCACCATTAAATATTTGTACCTATGGAATCTTTCAATACAATGACTTGAGTCTTGACTTTTTTTTCCAGTTTTCTTTCAGCTTTAGAAAAATGTCAAATGTTTTCTTTTTCTTTGTTTTTCTAACTCCAATTCTTTGCACATTGAATTATAACAGTTTACTTAACTTTCTGATGCTACTTTTTGAAATCTTTTGCTTAACTTTTTCATTTCATTGCTTCTTCCCTCTGTTTACCTACTCTACATTCCAGAGCAAATTTCAATCCCTTCCAACATTAGTTTGATCTTTTTGTTCTTACCTGTCTTTTTAATGACTTTTTGCTTTTTTCGTGCATGATTTCCTTAACATTATCTCACATCTCATCTGGTCTTTGGTTAGTCAATGCATCAAATTTGTTCTTGGGATGGTCTCTGAGTTCAGGTGGGATACACTCAAGGCTGTGTTTTGGTACTTGTAGATTTGTTTCAATTTTCTTCCATTTCAAGTTGAACTTATACACATGAGCAATTGACATACTTCTCTAAAGTCAGCCTCTGGTTTTGTTTTGACTGATGATTTTGAGCTCTTCCATGACCCCTTGCCACATGTGCAGACAATTTGATTCCTGTGCTTGCAATGCAGTGCATTCCACATGTATAAGGCCTTTTATGCTATTGGAAAAAAAAAAAGCTGCTCCAAATAACAAGTCACTGATCTTGTAAAATTCTATCATGTAATGTATCATGTATTATTTTTATCACCAGGGCCGTATTTTCCAACAGGTCTTTATTTTCAGTTTTCACATTCCAATCAGCAGTAACTGTTGATGTATTTTGACTGCATGTTTTACCAATTTTAGACTGCAGAAATTGTAAAAAATCTTCAGTTTCCACATCTCTAGAATTAGTGATTGGCACAAATGTTTGAATAATAGCTGTATTAATTTATCTTTCTTACAGGTGTATGAGTATAATCGTATCACTGGCAGCCTTGAACTTCACAACAGATCTTGAAATGTTCTTTTGGATGATCAGGGCAATGCCATTCGTTTTCAATTTGTCATAGCATTGCATGTGATTGGTTCAGAATAGCCAATATCAGTCGATTTCAGCTCAGTAACATCTAGAATATTGATCTTTATTCATGCCATTTCATTTTTGATAGCTTCTCCCAATTTTCCCAGATTCATACTTTATACTTCACACATTCTAATTATTAATGGATGGTAGTTGCAGCTATTTCTTTTCATTTTGAGTTGTAAGTTGTATTTTGAGTGCTTTCCAATCAGAGGGAAAACCTCGTGATATAATGGTTAACTGTTGTGACTGTTAACCCAAAGGTTGGCAGTTGAAATCCACCAGGCACATCTCAAAAAGTTTTGGGGGCAGTTGTACTCTGTTCTATAGGGCCGCTATGAGTTGGTATTGACTTGACAGCACTAGATTTTGGTTTTGGTGTTTCAACATGAGAGGCTCATCTTCTGGCAGCATATCAGACAATATACTGCTGCTGTTCACAAAGTTTTCACTGGACAATTCTTTTAGACCATCATGTCTTTCTTTCTTATCTATTTTAATCTAGATGCCCCATTGAAATCTGTCCACGATGGGTGATCCTGCTGGTTTTTGAGATAGCTTGCAGCATCATGGCAGCATGCAAACCACCATTGTGCAACAAACTGACAGATTTGTAATGTGGGGTAGCATTAGTTTAATTTAAATAATATACAATTAAAACCTAATTAGGTGCTTAGAAGGGTACTAGCACACAGCAAGCATTCTATAATTGTTAGCTGTTTTTATTAAAGCTGTTACTATTATACATATTTGATGCAGTTTTCACTTTTGGTAAAAGTCCAATAGTTTAAAATATGGAACTTTCTGTAATTCTGTTCATGCCAAGTAAGCCAGCCAAGTGCCGTCGAGTTGGCTCCGACTCATGGCGCTGTTCATAGTTGTCTAATTATTAATATAAGTGTTTGCAATGTTAGCCCTTACAGATGTTTCTATTCTCCCAATGAGTATTTATAAGAAGTTATGTTGATAATTGTGTATTTTGGAATGGACAACACACACATATATTGCTTTCTTTTTTCTAGCAAAACATTTCTAGTATGCTAAAGTCTGAAAGTCTTATCTTCTATGGAAAACTGAGTGATTCTAGTATTGTACTGTCTGCATCCATTTCTTTAGGATTTTGTTGTTCAGTTCTCACAGCAGGTAAGGTACAATAATTTTATGATTAATGCAGTTTTCAATGTCCAAAATACTCTGTGACAGAACAAACGATGTATCAGGACACCTATTATTCTAAATATTAACTTTAGAAAAAAAAAGACACATTAGGATTTGAATTAATTTGTATAACAAGTAAGGATATTATTTAGAGGGCAGTTCTACTCTGGCCTCTAAGGTCACCAGGAGTCAGATCTGACTTGGCAGCGCTTGGCTTGGCTTAGCTCAGTAAAAGTCATTGTTGTGTACTATAAAGCAAACACACAAAGTTGGATATTTCCAAGGAGACAGATATGGCTTAAAGAGGAAAGGGAAACTTAAAATATGTTTGTAGAGATATGAGAAAACATATTCATGGCCATAAATGTCTAGTTACTCTTTTAGAAAAACTAGAAGTACAGATTAAAATGTAATATAGTAAACATTGTAGCCACACATCATGTCTCATTAAGTGTAATTTAGTATGTAAGCTGTGAAAAACTTTGCTATTTTCTCAAGAGCTTAAACTAGCTATTCTACTCCTAGATATGTATCTAAGAGAAGTGAAAATTGATGTCCACACAAAAACCTGTGTATACATGTTTATAGTAACTTTATAGGTAATACCCGAAGAGTGGGAAAAACAAAATACAAAACAAATGAAGAATGGTTAAACAAAATGTGATATATCCTTACAGTGGAATAATGAAGTAATAAATTTCAGCAATAATGCAGTGTTGCTACATGCTATGTACAAATTAACATTGTAAGCATTAATGCAAGTTAAAGAAGTCAGTCACAAAAGAACACAAAGTGTGTAATTTTATCCAGAAGTATCTCAGAAGAGAGGCCTGGTAATTTACTTCCAAAAGGGCACAGCCTTGAAAACTTTATGGAGCAGTCATGCTCTTCACATATGAAGCAGAACCTACTTGGCAGCAAATAATAACAACCACTTATGTTCAGAAAAGACAAATACACTGAGACTTATTAGAAAATTACCAAAGCAAATTTTTTGAATAGGGTGTTATCCAATATATTGCTAAGGGATGAGACCCCTAGATTGGAAGTCACTCAGAAGACACAGTGCCTGCAAACACGAACTCAAGCCCACCAAAGATTATGAAGATGCCCCAGGGCTGGTCAAAGATTTGTTCTGTTTAAATGGGATCATCAAAAGGCTGAGTGAGATTGATGGCAAATAACAACAGCATAGTGACAAAAACAAAGTTGATTACCGGTTTCTTTGGGTAGGGCTAAAGTAGAAAGGGACAAAAAAGGGGGACTGACTGCTAATAAATACATAATTTCTATTTGAGGTGATCAAGATATAAAATTAGACTATAATGATTGTTGCCCAACTTTGTGAATATACAGAAATCACCCAACTGTACACATTAAATGGGTCAATTTTTACAGTATCTGAATTGTATCTCAAGTAAAATGCTTAAAAATGATGCTTATGTTTTTAGTCCTATAACATTAGAGAGTTTTAAGGAATGAGTTTCTTCAGAGCTCTCAGTGACAACTAGACATCATTAAAATGTGGGAGAAAATTTGGGGTTAATCCCTTCATCATTGCTGTTTCAAACTGTCATGGAGCCTATGGAAAATGTCACATTTGAACTTCATTTATTAAGCATTTATTCATAACCCTAATATTTGATATCATTTGCTTTATGCAAAGTTAAAGATTATTTTTTTAAAAAAGTTGAAGATTATAAAAAATAGAAGATTGAGTCTCTGCCTTGGCTACTATATTCTGTCTTAGTGTATTTTCAGGATTAAAAGAAAATTTTCATCCTTTTGAAGCATGCTAGTTTCAATTCACATTATTATGCTTCTCCTCCTAATTTTAAATTTAAAAATTATTTAAAATAATTGTGAAATAGGCAGTCTTTCCCCTCTGTGTGATATTAACATAAATGTAATAAATAGCTTTTAAATGTAATATATGCATAATACATATCATGAATAAGGTAGAAGAATACTATAGTGTTTCTGCTTTATGCCATAACTCCCCAAAATTCATTGCTATTGGGTGGATATCAGCTCATAGTGAATCTATACAGCAGAGCTTTCAAGGCTGTGATTTTTTGGGGAGCAGATAACCAAGTTTGTCTTCTAAGGCACATCTAGGTTGGTTAACCATTTTATGTAATCTAAACTAGGATGCAAGAAAAGGGATATCATTGCTGATATCAGAAGGATGTTTGTGGAAAGCCGATAATATTTGTGCTTTACTGACTACACAAAGTAGTCGTGCGGATCATAACAAATCATAAATACCACTGTGAACAATGAGAATTTCAGAACACTTAATTGTGCTCATTTGAAACTTATACATAGCTCAAACCGTTGTCATTCAAACAGAATAAGGGGATACTGCTTGCTTAAAATCAAGAAAGGCATGCTTCAGGATGTCTTTGTACACTGAGAAAATAATCTGAAAAGCTTGTATCAGAATTGGAGAAACACTTATTATTCAATTGGCATTCACAGATGATACGACCTTGCTTGCCAAAAGTGAAGATGACTTTAAGCACTTATTGATGAAAATCAAAGACTGCAGGCTTCAGTATGTATTACACTTCAACATATTAAAAACAAAAAAACTCCTTATATTTGGAACAATAAACAATATCATAATAAATGGTAAAGAAAGTGAAGTTGTCTGGGAAGTAATTCTTTGATCAACAATCACTGCTAAGGAAGCAGCAGGTGTGCAACCAAATGACATATTGTGTTGGACTTATCTGCTGTAAAAGGCTTCTTTAAAGTCTTCAAAAGAAAAACATGTAACTTTGATGGCTAAGGTTCACCTGACACAAGGTGTATTATTTTTAATTACCTTATATGCATGCAAAAGCTAGGGAGAACAAAGAACTGTAGTTTTGGTGAAGTGTATTGAATATATTACAGACTCATGGAGGGAACCAACGGCAATGGGTTGGAGAGAGGGACAAACAAATATATCTTGGACAAAGTACAGCCAGAACACACCATAGAAGCAAGAAGAGAGAGACTTTGGCTCTTACTTTGACGTGTTATCACAAGAGATCAATCTCTGCAGAACCTCGTGCTTGATAAAGAAGGATGAGTCAGTGTGTAAGAGGAAAACTGTCAGCTGGATGGACTGAGAGACAAGTGGCTGCCACAATGGACTCAAACATTGCAAGGACTGTGAAGAAGAAACAGAACCATGCAAACACTTGTTCTTTTACACGTAGCATCCATATGAGTCAGATTTGATTCAATGCACCTAACAACAAATCTATCCGTCTGTCTGTCTCTCTCTCCCTCTTTCTGCTTGGCTGTCTGCCTAACTATAATCTCCACAAAAATTAATAATTTCCTTGTATTCAAGGATTACACAATCTATTAGAGTATGTAAAGCATATATTTTATAGTATGAACACTGTGACATGTTCTACAACTTTAACTAAATGTTTGTTTTCATTTATTTTTTTAATTGTACTTCTGATGAAGGTTTACAGAACCATCAGCTTCTCATTAAATGATAGATATATTGTTTTAAAATATTAGTTAACAACCCAAGGGCATATCAACACTCTAATTTCTCTTGTATATCTTATTTTCAGCTTTCCTGTCTCATCCTTACTCCTGGCTGGTGTACCTCTTTGGTCCTTTTTTTTTTTTTTTTTTTTTTTTTAATGGGCCTGTCTAATTTTTGGCTGAAGGAAAACTCTTAGGAGTGACTTAATTTCTGAGCTAAAAGGGTATCAGGGGGCATGCTCTCAGGAATTTTCCAGTCTCTGCCAGGCCGGCAAGTTTGGTCTTCTTTTTCGCCAGGGTGAGGTGGGGAGGAGGTGGAAGGGGAAGTTAGAATGTTGTTCTGCGTTTTTCTCCAACTCTGCCCGGGCCACTATATTATGACCCCTCTCAAAGCAGTGAGTGCTGGCAGCTAGGCAGTATCTTATTTCAGTAGAATCAAACTTGTGGAGCCTGTGGTACTTGTGGTCCGTTAGTCCCATGGATTAATCTTTGCATTGTTTGTTTAATTTTCCCTTGTTCTTGAAGGAGTGAGACCAGTGGATTTTGTTAGCTGTCTGCTCTCAGGTTTTTAAGGCACCAGATATTACTCATCAAAGTAGAGTGTAGCACATTTTCTCACTACTAATTGAGCTAGACATTCCCCAAGACCATGAACTCCACTCTCTGCAGCACAGCAGCTTGGTTGCTTGGAGACTTTAGATGCCTCTGTAGAGCTCTGATGACCTTACCTTGAACAAATTGTGCTGGTTTTCCCAGAGTTGTATACTGTCGTACCCTTGACCAATGTTAACAATTTTTCTATCGTCTTTAGTGTTTTCCCATCGTGGTAAACACCAAAGATTGTTTCTTTTTATGTGCAAACCTTTTCTTGCATTTCCATAGTCAGGGTCTCATACAATATTTCTCATTTTTTGATTGACTTATTTCATTCATCATAATGGCCTCTAAATTCTTCCATTTGTGAGATGGTTTGCAGAATCACCATTATTTTTTATCATTGGGTAATAATCCATTGCACATATATAGCCATAGTTTGTTTATCCATTCATCTGTTGGTGGCAACTAAGTTGTTTCAACATTTTTTAATTTTAAACAATGCAGCAATGGACAAGGGTGTACATATGTCTGCTTGTGTGACACCTCTTGTTTCTCTAAGACACATTCCTAGGTGTGAAATTGCTGGATCATGTGGCATTTTTATTTGTAGCTTTCTAAGAAAGTGCCATGTTGTTTCTCAAAATTACTGCATCCTTTTTCATTTCCACCAGTAGTGTGTAAAAGTTTAAATTTTCTGCAACTTCTCCAAAATACGTGATTTACTTTCTTTCTTTTTTTATTTTTTCCAGTAGAAGTGGGCATAACATGGCACAATAGTCATATGTATTCTGTCATCCTACTAACAATAAAAACTAGAAAAACAACTGAAAAAATTATATAGGACATTCTAGAATCCCTGGATATCAGAGCGAAAGGTAAGAGATCAGATTGGGTGACAGGGAGAGGAGAACAGATCCAGAAGCAACTACATAGGCCAGAAATAAATCCATGTCACTCAGAGGGACCTGATTCTGTGAATCAAGTGGAGGCACAGCACGGTGGTGACCATCCAAATGGAACAGCAGTGCCATGAGCCGAGTGTGTCTTTCTCAGAGGGGAAAATGAGCTCTGGACAATCATAGAGGACTTTCATCTGAGTGTCATAAGCTAAGTGCTTGCAACCTCTTGCAGATCTATGTCTTTCCTAAGAAATGATTTCCCTTCCTTTTCCCAGCACTTCACCTCCCTCCTCTGCTCTGCTACTGGTGCTAAACAGTGATGCACTACCAGGGCCAAAAGTGAGGCATCTTATACACATACTCTGAGCTGTTCCCTGCAGACTTACAGAAGGAAGCAAAGGTGAGAGGAGGTCTTCTGGCTCCCCAGGAACTCCCCCTACCTTTCTCCCTGTGCTCATGGCTCTAACCCCCCAGTTACAGAGCACTGGAATTTTTCAGGCTGTAATAATAAAACTAGTTGTAATGGCCAGACTATTTGGAGAATAAAAAACTGAATACATAGTTTAATTTCATATACATATATATATGTATATGTATGTATATATATGTATATGTATGTATATATATGTATATATATGTATATATATGTATATATGTATATATATGTATATATGTATATATATGTATATATGTATATATATGTATATATATGTGTGTGTGTATATATATATATATATATATATATATATGTGAAAACCTAGTGGTATAATGGTTAAAAACTATGCCTGCTAACTAAGGGCCAGAAGTTAACATCCACTAGGCCTTTTTTGGAAGCCCTACGGAGCAGTTCTGCTCTTCCCTATAAGGTTGTGATGAGTCAGAATTGACTCAGTGACACTTGGTTTGTTTGGTTTGTTCTTTGTTTTTTTTGTGTGTGTGTATGAACACAAGAACCAAATAAATTATGTCTTTCTGATGGCTTCAAGACAACCATCAATTTCTAGCCATTTAAAGAAGACCAGCGTGACTTCAAAAAACTTACAAAACAAAGAATCAAAGTTTCCAAATGAAGAAGTCTGCCTGCAATTATTGGAGGTATAATATGAAAAAGGAATGTTTAGAGCTATTCAGGACATCAGGAAGGAAAAGTGTAGACAAGCATAATGAAAAATTAAATAGACTGCAAGAAATACTTGGGCAACAATGAATTGAAATTCAGTAGACTGACAATAAAGTTACAGAATTAGACAATTCAGTGGAAAGTCATAGGAGCAGGATTGAGGCAGAATTAGTGATACTAAAGATGATAAAGTAACTGATACCAGCATATATGAGGATATATCCAATAAACGAATTTAAAAAAGCAAAGAATCACTAAGAGTTATATCAAGTAGGATCCGACTCGACGGCACTTGGCTGTCTGGCTTTTCTAGAGGAATAATTTAAGAATGATTGGAGTACCAGACAGTTGGGATAATCGAAAACACAGAGGATATTGTTGAACATATATTAACAGAAAAGTTCCCTAATAACATGAAAGATGAGAAGATCTGTGTCCAAGGTGATCATTGAACTCCATCCAGGATAGATCCCAAAAGAAAGACACCAAGAAATATTATAATCAAACTTACCAAATCCTCTAAGGGCAACTGCACTTAAACAAAAAATAACATGCAAAGGAAAAATCATTAAGACTGAGTTCAGATTACTCAGCAGAAACTATGCTGGCAAGAAGGCAATGGGATGACATATTCAGAGCCTTGAAGAAAAAAAAAAAACAAAAAAAAAGCCAAACAAAAATTATATATCTTGAAAAAATTGTTTCAAATATGATAGCAAAATTAAGAAATTCCTAGATAAACAGCAGTTTAAAAGATTTGAAAAATTCAAATCAAAATTATAAAAAGCCCTGAGAGAAGTTTTTCAATTAGAAAATCAGTAACATCAGATACATACTCAAAGATACATTGTTGGCCAGAGCATTCAGTTATCAACCTGGACAGGGAATCCACAAAAATAAATCAAAGTTAAAACACTAAAAATAGGGAAACAGAGATCTCAGCATGTAAGCGAAGACATTACATCCAAAAGAGGAACAAAATAATGTATTCATAAATCTTTAAGATGGAGAGTATGTAAAGGTGATATAGAGAAGTTACAGACTGACTTAAATTTAGATTATTAGGCATAAATACTAAGGAAATTAATAATCCTACACATCAAAACAAGAAACAAAATCAAGAAGTCTCAGCAGATATAAAACCAACAACAATGAAAAGAATATCAAGAAAACCCATATAGAAAAACACACAGAAAAATAAGAGGAACAAAAAAGCTGTCAATAACACACCAGAGAAGGCACCAAAATGACAGCATTATTTTGTACTGATCAATAATTATGTTGACTATAAATGAGTTAAACACACCAATAAAGAAACTAAGAGTGGCAGAATAGATTTAAAAAATTACAATTTGTCAATACACTGCTTACAAGAGCTGCACCTTAAACCTAAATTGAAACTCAAAGGATGGAAAAATATATACCAAACAAATAACATTAAAAAGAGAGCAGGTCTAGCAATATTAATTTCAGATAAAATAAACTTTATAGTAAAATCCACCACAGTGGATGAGGAAGGTCACTATATACTGTTTAAGGGTCAATACATCAAGAGGACATAATCATTTTAAATATATCAGCACCCAATGACAGAGTTTCTATATGCATCAGATGAACTCTAATAGAACTTAGAAGTGAGATAAACAGCTCCACAGTAATCGGAGACGTCAATACATCTCTTTCAGTGGTGGACAGAACATACAGAATGAAACTCAGTAAAGACACAGATCTAAGTGTCACAATCGACCAACTAGACCTCATAGACATATATAGAACATTCTACCCAACAACAGAAAAGTATACCTTCATTTCCAACACAACGGGAACAGTCTCCAGACTAGACCACATATTTGCCACAAAGTCAGTTTAACAAAATCCAAAGCACTGAAATATCACGAAGCATCTTCTCAGATAATAAAACCACAAAAGTTTAAATTAATACCAGAAAAAACAAGGGTAAAAATTCAAACCTATGAGAGAACAACACTTTGCTCAAAAACTTTTGGGTTACGGAAGACTTCAAAGATAGAATAAAGAAATTCACAGAATCATGTAAGAATGGTTTGTGACAGTAATACTAGGGTGACATGGCATCTCATCATGGTTTTGATTTGCATATCTCTAAGGGCTAGTGTTTAAAAGTATTTCCTCAAGTGTCTGTTAGCTACTTGAGAATCTCGTTTGTTGAAGTATCTGTTTATTTTCTTGGGTGTATTTTAATTGGATTATTTGTTATTTGGTTGTAGAGGTGTTGGATTTTTCAGTAGATTTTAGATATTAGAACTTTGTCTGATTTTTAATAGCCAAAGTTATTTGTAGGTACTATTTTGATGAGCAAAAGTGTTTAATTTTTAGAAGATCCCTGTTATGTAGTTTGTCTCGTGGAGTTTACGTGTTGCTGGTTATGGTTTACATCTACTTAAAGTGTATTAAGGCCAAGTGTCATCGATTCGGATCCGACTCATGAAGGCATCTAGTAATTTTCTTTTTTTTTTTTCTTTTATGCTGTTTATAATTTTTGGCCATGAGTCGGATCCGACTCGATGGCACTTGGCTTTGGCATTTAGGTCTTTGGTCCTTTTTGAATTAAGTTGTGTATGGTGTGATGTTTGAGTACTTTTTCTTTTTTTTTTTTTTTTTGCAGATGGACGTCCAGTTTTGCTAGTACCATTTGCTTAAAAAACAGTCTTTTTCCTATTTAATCTACTTGGGGCCTTGTCAAAAGATCAGATGACCATAGGTGGATGGGTTTTCATTTCAGCTCTCGATTCTGTTACATTAGTCAATGTGTGTGTTGTTGTACCAGTGCCAGGCTGTTTTGACTACTGTAGCTGTAAAGTAGATTCTGAGGTCAAGTAGTGGATGTCTTACTAGTTTATTCCTCTTTTTCAATTGTACTTTATCTGAGGCCTCTTCTCCTCCCATAAGAGTTTGATGATAAGCTTTTCCATCTTTTATAAAAAATGTTGTTGTATTTTCATCAAGATTTCTTTGTAGGTTATTTTGAGTGGAATTGTCATTTTCATGTTGTTGAGTCTTCCTATCCTTGAGCATGGCATTTTTTTTTTTTTTTATGCAAATCTCTTTTGGTGTCTTGTAGTAGTGTTTTGCTGTTTTCTTTGTATAGATCTTTTACATCCTGGTTAGATTTATTCCTAAAGATTTTATTTTTTAGGGGCTATTAGAAATGGCATTGTTTTCCTGGATTTTGCTTTCATCATTGACTTTATTGATACAAAGGAATCTAGCTGATTTTTGTATGTTTATCTAGCATCCTGTTACTTTGCTGAATCTTTCTATTATTCTAGTATTATCATGGAGCCTTTTGGGTTTTATATGTACAAAATCATCTCATCTACAGATACAGACAATTCTACTTCTTCCTTACCAATGTGAATGTCTTTTATTTCTTCTTCTTGTCTTACTTCTCTAGCTAGGGCTTCCAGCACAATGTTCAACGGAAGTGCTGATAAAGGGTATCTTTGTCTTTTTCCTGTTTGCAAGGTGGATGTTTTCAGTACTCTCTGTTAAGAATGACGTTTGTTGTAGGTTTTGCATAGATATCCTTCATTACATTAAGACATTTCCCTTCTATACCAATATTATTGAGAATTGTTATCAGGAAATGGTTTTGGACTTTTTCATATGCCTTTTCCATGATGGTTGAAGTGATCATGTGATTCTTTTCTTTCCTTTTGTTTTTGTGTTTTATTATGGTGATTGATTTTCTAATGTTGAGCCATTTATTTATTTTGATATGATGCTTACTTTTATTGGCTAGAATTTCATTTAGAAGTTTTGCATCTACATTCACTTTTTTTTTTTTCTATTATCTGGTGTTTTCAACCAGCATTTTATTCAGTGTCCAACTAATTGATTTTTTTTTCCTTATTCTTCCTGTTGTTAATTTCTACTTTGATTACGTTAACGCAGCTATAAAGAGACAGGTAGTTTTGGTCAGAGAAGATATTTTGTATAATTTCAATGTTTTGGGTTTTGTTGGGGGTCATTCAGTGGCTTAAAATGTAGTCTATTCTCGAAAATGTTCCACACGCTTTGGAAAAGAATGTGCATTTTGCAGCTTCTGTGAGTCATGTTGTGTATATGTCTATGACTTCAGGTTTACTGGTTGTGTCCTTCAGCTCTTCAATACCTTACCTGAATTTCTTTTTAGATGTTCTGTCCTTTACTGACAGTGGTGCGTTGACATCTTCTTCTATTATTGTGGAGTTGTCATCTTTTCAATGCTGTTTGCATGTGTGTGTGTGTGTGTGTGTTTTGAAGTCCTATCTTTGGGTATATAGATGTTTTTTATGGTTATGTCTTCATCATAGATAATACCTTCAGTCGTTATACAGTGTCTTTGTCCTTACTGTTAAATTTTATTTTAAAGTCTGTTTTATCTGAGATTAGTATTACCACTACTACTGTTTTTCAGTGTCCATTTGCTAGATATATTTTCTTCCACCCTTTGATTTTTAATAACTTTGCATCTTTGTTTCTAAGACATATCTTCTGTAGACAACATATTGATGGATCCTGTTTTGTTTTGAAATCCATTCTCCCAGTTTCTGTCTCTTTATAGGTGCATTTAGGCCAGTTACGTTCAGGGTAATTGTTGATAGGTGTGAGTTTATGGCTGTCATTTTATAGTACTTTCTTTTGGTACTGACATTTTCTCTGTTCCTCTTGCTTTTCTGTGCTGAATTCTTTTGTTTGTGGATTTTTAAATTTCATTTCTTTTATTTTTATTTTTTGCCATTGCTATCAAGTCAATCCTGACTCATAGTGACCGTATGGGTCAGAGTAGAACTGCCCCACAGAGTGTCCAAGCAAACAAGCAAACAAAAGGAGTGAAGCAAGAGGTTTTTATTGGACCGGAAAAATGAGAAACCAAGAAATAGAAAAAAACAAGGTAGATAAAATGAAAAGAAAATAAATAAAAATTAAAAGCTCTAGCATTCCTCCCTATGAGGTTTTTCAGGCTGGGAAAATGACTCCCAAGCCACACAGTAGGGGCCAGATATAAGGTATGACCAAGCCCCCAAAATCAAAGGAAAATAAACAAACAAACTAAGCACAATAAAAAAGAAACAAACAAAGCAAACAGGTGATCCCATCAGCATAGTGCCAACAGCTAATGAAGCAGTAGAGCATTACATCTCAGCCTTTCCAGAAGCAAAGATGTCTCATAGAGTTACGTGTTTCAGAGAAGGCGTAGGGGGGCATAAGAAGTAGCGAAGAAACAACAACAAAGCAGAGAAAAGCAACTCCAGCAACTAATAAATGCCACTGAAAGAAGTGGCTGGTGTGTGCAGGGCAAACCCAAGAGGCACAGAGTTGAAGACAGTGCAGACAAGCCAAAAGACTGTGGCCATCAGGAAACAATAGAGGCTGAGTAGAGAGAAGGAAGTTTAAGGGATGAAAAGCATGTATCACTGATTATTGGGTGCTCTGTCTGCTATTAGGAGCTTAGTGGAGCTGCTTTCTCCTACTACTTTCCATCACTTTTCAATGTGGACAGAGTGCATCCATGCAGTAGCACTGTGTTTGCAGTTAACCACTGGTCAAGTGACCACAGCGACCCAGGAAATAGGGTTGATTCAGGGAGAGGAAGAAAGTTAGGGGAATAGGAAAATGTGTATCACTGGTTTTCAGGTGCTCTGCCTCTTTTGAGGATCTCCCTGAAACTTCTGTCCCATATTGCCTGTTCTTCAGTCTTTGACAAAACTCCAAGATAGCAAATCTGTGCTGTGTTAGCTGATAGGGACATCTGTTGGCATCTCTCTTCACTCTCTTTTCTTGTTCAGTTTCTTATCTGTTTGGAACTTGGCAAAATTTTCTATCTCTTTATTTGATGCCTAAGGTTCCATGATTGACATTTCTCTCTATTTTACTTAGTTTTTCAGTTCTTTGTTGTGGAGGCACTCTGTAGTGCTTCTGTCTATGATCTCATGTTGACTTCTCCCCCAAAACTTTGCTGATTTTGTTAAGTGCTACTGAGTGAATTCCAACTGATAGAGACTTTATGAATAATGGAAGGAAATACTGTTCCTGTGCCATCTTCACATTTGAGTTCATGATTGGAGTCACAGCGTGAATTCATCTCGTTCAGGGTCTTTCTGTTTTTCACTGACCCACTCCTTCACCAAGCATGATGTCTTTCTCCAGAAACTGATTTTCTTTCTCCAGAGACTAGTTCCGGCTGATAACATGTCTGTAACGTGTGAGATGATGTTTTGCCATGCCATCCTCCTTCCTAAGGGTAAGTCTAGCTGGACCTTTTCCCAGGACAGATTTGCTAGGTATTCTGAGGGCTGATGGAATATTAAGTATTCCTTGCCAACACCATAATTCTCTGATCTTCCTTATTCATTGTGCAGCTTTCACATGCATATGAGTCAATTGACAATACTATGGCTTAAGTCAGAGATGCCTTAAGGAGGTCTTTTCAGCAGATTTGCCCAATGCAGTACATCAGTTGAATTTTTGCATTCTTCCAAAAAAACATTTTGTTGATTTTAACAAATTATTGAAATTACTATGGGTGATTACAACATATACTTTATTTTAGTGCTTCAATGTGTAGTTCTCTTTTGTGACAGAATTCTCAATTTTCCTTCCATTTCTGTGGATAAACTGATACCATCATGGCTATCCCTATCTCCTTGAGAGTGATGTATTAATAAATGAGTATTCAACCCAATCTTAATCAAAGAAGCTTGAGAAGAAATTTGGGGTTCTGTTTCTAGGATACATTTCTTGGCTTTTAAGAAGAAAGGAAGAATATCACTCTGGCTGTTTCCTTGTCTCTATAAAACACCTAGCAATGCCATAGCTATATACCAATGATCATGAATATAACACAGAACCAAGCACCATTTTCTTCTGTTATAATTAAGGTCACCATCAGTGGTAGCTGACTAATGGTAATTAACAGCAACAAGAAAACAAGAAAAACATTAATATAAGCTACAAATTTATTTCTGATGAGTAGATTCAGACTTTTGGCAATGCCATCATATATTAAAGCATAGAGCAGAACTCCACAGGTTTTCTTGACTGTAATCTTTAAGGAAGCAGGTTGTGAGACCTACTTATACGGTACCAATAGATAGGTTCAAACAATTTCCTTTATTAAGTTGCCTAGTATAAATCATTTTTGTCACTTTCTGACTTTTTACAGCTGCTACAGTAACTTTCCTGCTAGACTGAGAAGTAAGCTAAAATCAGTGACGGATTAGTATACCCAAGATAAATCTGATGTCCTTTAACTTTCATAGCAACCAAAGTGTGGGCTGCACTAACCCTGGATATCCAATTAAGTAATCATCTAATTTAAATGAGTCTGAGTTGTACTTTTTGTTGTTAGTTTAAATTTTAAAAATTGATATAGCCAATTTTCAGACAGATATATCATGGTATAGTCAATTTTGTGTTGTTATTTTCTCATTATTGTTATTATTTTTAAACATGTCTAAAATTCCCTCTAGGAGAAAAAAATGCAAGCTCACTATTGAGAAAGAAGGATCTTACTTCCACTTTAATATGACGTATTATGCCCACAATCTACCTTCTACAATGTCTTTTTGAGCTATCAAAACATACATAACATGATAAAGAATAATAAAACAGTAAATGAAACAAGTATAGTGATGAAAGAAAAACATACTGAGGAGACACAAAGGAAAACTTTAAAAATGCAAAGTTAATAAATAAGATATCTGAAAAATATTTCCAACTGGGGAAAAAAAATTCTTAAAACCTCTAAGCATCATGAGAAAAATCTCTTTAGTAAAAAAAAAAAAAAAAAAAAAAAAAAAAAAAACAGAGAAAAAATGAAAGCCAGCATCTGTTGACCAATTTGTCAGCTGACTTGTGGATTATCAAATATCTATTGTATTGGCCTGCAACTTCCCCTTCATGTTCCTGGGAAGAAAGATCACATAAAAAGTTATCTGTTTTAATCATACTTCTGTGCTCAGGAATCCAAATTAAAACTGTCTCAGAAAATTAGGAACATAAGTCTTGCAAAGGTTTGGAGGCAAAATTAATAATCCCTATGTAAGAAACTAAGGCAAACAAACAAAAAACCCTCCAATGCAAGAAATACATTTTAAAATTCCCTAATCTCATATCAGCTCACTGATTTGCACTATAGAAGAAAGGCCTGGCTATTATAAATCCTCTGGAGAGTAATTTTACTACTAAACTTGGGTTCACCATGAATCAGAATCCACTCAATGCAAAAAGGTTTGTTTTAGTTTTAATTTTATTTCTGAAAAGAATTCCTAAAGATAAAGTGTGAATGATCAAAAAAATCTAAAAAAAAATGAGGAAATACTGCCATTTGCAAGAGTCAGCATAAACAACAAGTATTGAATCCACTCCACATATAGAATAAATAATGTAAAAATGCAAATGCCTAATACACTTCAAAAAAGAGAGGTATGAAAATTAGGATTACTTAAGCAAATGTGAAAGATTAATGTATCAGAAATAAATTTTATGGAAGTCTTCAGATATCCTATGTCTTACAGACTTGGCTGTTATTTCTGTGGATTGTTTTAGGGATTTCTGTAGAGAGTGACGTTCTCTCCCTTTTGGCTTCTATTTCTTCATTATATGCAAGGAGTTCTTGTCTCCTTTCACATTTTCTATTTTTAGATAAACATGACACTGAAAGGCATGGAGCCTGGCAGTCCAAGTGATTTCCAAAGAGGTAGCTGATACGATCTTGATGTGCATGTGTTTTGGCCTGTGTGATGTGTGTCTGTCTGTTTGTGTGTGTGTCAGTGGTATCTGCTAGTGAATTAAACAGGTAAATTCTCAGTCCACACTTCTTTCTCAAGGACTGCTTCAAGACCTAGATTCCCCACAAAAACCATCCAGAGAAATCTGGCATGCCAACTGAGTACGCCTATTGAGCAAACTGCTGTTAGTTTTCAAGACTTACGATTTTCAGCACAGTATTTAATCACTTCAAATTACTTTAGACATTCTATTGACTTGTATTTTTTCCTGATTCTTAACTATCCTCACAAATAAAGAGCATATACATTCTTGTCTCAGATTCTCATTTATAGAGAACCAGTTAAAGACAGACGTTTATAACACGCAATTTAAAAGTTCCAGTCCAATGATTTGTAAGAGGCAGCAAATAAAAATGAAACTAAGAAATAATTGATAAGGTCTATTTTGGATCAAATCATAAAATATTTCTCAACAATTCTTAACACCAGTGGCATAATACAAAATGACTTTTTGTTGTTCATTTGTTTCTTCATTCTAAAATATAATATCCAGGTTTGGAATAATTTCTGCTCATTCTGTCTGTTTCTATACTTCACCTAAAAATAGCTATTCATTACTGAGTGGATAATGAATGAATAGATTACCAAATCAGTCTATCAATTATTTTTTAATATATACATTTTAGAATCTCTTACATGATGAATAAGAAAATAAAAACCTATTCTAATTTTTTTACAACAGAATTGAAATATTATGCTACTATAGTAATCAAATGGTCCTTTCATTGGTCACTTTTCTCAGCTATTTATTTTTCAGAGGTGTAGATAATGAGTGTACATGCAACATAATAGTGTTAAACACTTTTCTATAAAGAAAAAAGTATGAAAATTCAATACAGTCTTTGAGAGCAGTGACTCTCACTAGAATTAGAGGACTATATAGTCAGTGTTATTTAATAAAATAGACCTATGAGCTTGAAACTAGACTCAAACTCTTATTAAATTACTGATTTCTTGAGAAATTGAAACCACTATATTTTCTCCGATTATTCATCACATTTATCGTAGACAAAGACAGTTAAGTTTCTACCAAAAGATGACTTGTGAGTAATATTATATATTTATGGAACATTTTGAGTTTTTCTGTGAAAAGCGGCAAATAAATTCAAAGAAGGTTATTTAGGGATAACCCATGGTTAATCAAAGATTCTAACAAAAAAAAAAATCACGCTTGTCCCATCTTCACAGAAAAGGACAAACTCTTAACATGCTTAAGGTCAGTGGTGCTTTCAACATACTTTTTAGTCATTTCTATTATCACTACAATACCATTGAATTAAGTGACTATAGTTGGGAAATGGGAGAGAAGTGCATACTGTTGTATGTTGTCTCATCCTCCTGATGCATTTCTTAAACCTCATCCAAATATCTGTCTTTTCACCTACCTCCCACCACCAATATAAGATGACAAGATTTCAGGTTGTTTCAAAAAAGCACGAAAAGTAATGAAGTAAATTTAGGAGATAAATACTGTATATCCCGATAATTAAAAACTGGCATAGAACATGATGATACTGAATTAAATACTATATTTTCACAATTCCCTTTATCTTTGTTATTAAATAAAAAAAAGAAAACTGTTGTCATTGAGTCAATTCCAACTCATAGTGACTCTATAGGAAAGTGTAGAACTGCCCTGTAGGGTTTCCAAGGAACAGCTGGTGGATTTGAACTGCTGACTTCTGGTTAACAAAAGAGCTCTTAAGCCCTTTGCCACCAGGTCCCCAATCTTTACTTTAATTCTTTAATAATAATCTTTACTATAAAGAAATAAAATCTGTTCATCTCTATAATAAAAATGACATTTAAAATAATAAAAATAAAATAACAATAATATAAATACAAGTAATATAACTAATTTGAATTGGAACAAGTTAATTAATTAGTAATTAATTAACTACAATAATTTAACAGTACTTTGTCATAGCCATAGCATTTTTTAATTAGATAACTAAGAATTTTAATACCTTGCACAAAAAGACACGAAATCTTAAAGAAAAGTTTTTCCCCATATTAAAAACTAAATGAAAAACTCAGATGATCTCTGGGATATTTTTATGTGTTTTAAAATTTATGTACCATTTATTGTTGAGCCTTTTGCTGTAACTGACTGCATAAATAAAAAAACATTTGAATTTGTTTTGCTTGAAAGTCATCTTGTTTGAATAAATGTAAATTACAGGCTATTGATACAAAAAAAAAAAGAAGGTGTTCTGGTGCATGCCAGCCAAGTGCCGTCGAGTCGCATCCGACTCATGGCGACCCTAGGGGCCAGGGTAGAACTGACCCCCAGAATATTCAAGGAGCGCCTGGTGGATTTGAACTGCCGATCTTGTGGTTAGCAGTGGTGGGATGTGGCTAGAATTCTAAAAATATCAGGATTACACCCCTGGGAGTGTGGCCCCTGGCCCTGATGCTACCCCTGTCCATAAATCATAATGAAGGTCAACTTTTCAGACAGCAATGGATTGGACCTGGTGACGCAGAGTGACTGTATCTTGTGGATATTTTATGATTCTATGCATCCCACCACTGCTAACCACAAGATCGGCAGTTCAAATCCACCAGGCGCTCCTTGAATATTCTGGGGGTCAGTTCTACTCTGGCCCCTAGGGTCGCCATGAGTCGGATGCGACTCGACGGCACTTGGCTGGCATGCATCTACAGGATGTCATCTTGCTGACATCTTGCTGGAGGAAGCAGAGTGCGTAGAGAGGAGGGGATAGGAGACTGTTGAATACATTCATCTATGTTTTCTTCAGCTATTCATGAGTTTCTTCAAGTGTATTCTGGAGGAAATGTTCATGATTTTACTTCAGGATGCAAAGCTTTGGTTAGTACATGATACTTCCATGGCCCCCAGCCCTGATGCTGCCCTTTCCCATAAATTATAACAAAGGTCCACTCTTTGGACAGGAATGGATTGGACTTGGCAATGTAGAGCGACCATATATTGGATGCACTTTATGGTTCTATACATCTATAGGATATCATTCTGCTGACCTCTGGCTGGAGGAAGGAGAGTGGATGGAGAGGAGGGGAAAGGAGGCTGTTGGGAGGATGAGACATGTATGGAGCAGAGAGGAATAGTGTGCAGTCACTGGGCAGGGAGAGCAGTGGAAGCTGCATATAGGTGGGCATGTAAATTTATATGGGAATGTACATTTTCACTCAGTTATGTTAAATAAAAATGAAAAAAAAAGTACATGATACTTCCAGTTTATAGCATTCAAGAAAGCCAGCAAAGTAACGCTATTTGATATTGCTTCATGTTAGAACCCAGGAAAATAAGTACTTTGATCAACACTGTCTACTTTGACCAATTTGTTATCTTGAAAACGTCCTCCAGTGGAACTGCTCAGGAGTTGCCTTTGATAACCATTGCTTAGTGTAGGTGTCCATCCTCAACAGAGTTTGGTGCTTAGGTTTTACAAAAGGAAAGCAGGATCAAGTTCTCCAGGTTGCATATACTTTGTTTATCTCAATCTTGATAAAATGAAAACGTCTTTCTTCTTTTTAGTCTCATGATCCTCCATTAGATATTGTGTAAATTTAAATTGTGTGCATTCACACAATTGTGTTAAGCTAAAAGCAACTGTTTATAACTACCCATTGCCACCAAGTTGATTCCAACTCATAGCAACCCTATAAAAATATTACAAATCAAATGCACTGTCATGAAGTCAATTATGACTCAAAGCAACCCTATTGGACAGAGTTTTCTATAGAGTTTCCAAGGAGTTCCTGGCAGACTGGAACTACTGACCTTGTGGTTAGGCACTTAACCACTATGCACTCACAGTTTCCAGTGACCCTATGGGGCAATTATAAAACAGGTCCTGCACCTCATTTGCAAAGAAACTCTTAGGTAATTACTTCATGTTTTGATTAGGCATACACATTTCCTTCTAAAACAAGACTTGCTGAAGGTATTATTTTAATACGTTAGAGGTATATTTTACACTCTTAAATGTGTTTATTTGCACACGTGACTTCTTTTCTGCAATTGAGATTTAATAAATTATAAGTATTTCTAACTGGTAGTCATAAGGCTAAAAAGAGGAAGGAACTTTAGAGAATTTCATAGTAATCATTTAGGCCAATACTTATAAATTGCTTATTTCAGTATTTGTCTGATGAGATGAACTGAACTTTTGAAGATCCAAAAACATGATATTTAGCATATAAATAGTATAAAAGCTAGTATGCATTATGGATATTATAGATAGAAGTAGATACTATTTTTCCAAATTTACTAATGAGAGAAATGATTTTAAGAGTTAGATTAGCTAAAGCTAGCAAGTTAGTTTGCAAAACTTTGCAACTTAATCTTCCTGGAAAAAAGGATAGTACACCTGTCGCTTTCTTCCTGTCCCCAAGAAAGGAAAATTCTAAGATTCCTAAAACTATATGATGTTTAGAAAAACATCTGTATACTATTCAAAGTATGACTTTTATATATGATAGTGTGCAAAGTCATCATGCTCAGTTCTGGAACTAGTTCATCAATGTTAAGAGCAGAACTTAGGAAATACCTTGGTTAAAATTCTGTTGTAAAAACACAATGCTAGTAACCAAGTTACTTTCTATAATCTGCTGTATGTATGTAAACACTGTTGCTCTAATTCAGAGAATTTTTGTCACTTTTTCATTTTACCTTTATGGATATCACAGTGCAGTGAATCACCTAATGTGATCCTTTTAGCCATAGCCTTTGCAACTTTCAACAAATGATTTAGTGGTGTTATGCAAATGAGGTGCTTTGGCCTATCAACAGGATTGGACGTCTTGCTAAACTTGTAAATAAGGTGCACGACACCCTTGGGGTGGGGAGCATACACGTAAGGTATATGGAACACTAACAAGAAGACTGGTCAGTGTTGCCATTCTGTTAGGCTTTAAATGAGCCATCTTAAAGGTGGGAAGAAAGAATTTTAACACCATCAGTAAAGAAGAGCCAGGAAAGGAGTATGCCCTTCAGACCTGGAATCTCTGCAATGAAAGCCTCCTAGAACATGGAAACAGAGAATAGGAGAGATAATGGTGACACAGAAGACAGCAAGAGACAGCAAGAAGTACTATCAGAGAAACGGTGGCAGCACAGGCCGAAAAATTAGGAGAAAGGCAGGAGACAGGCAGTGGGTTTACTGGCGCACTGAGGGAGAAAGCTGAGCAACTCTGGGCAGGGGACTTGCTGGCGGAGTGAGGTGGGTCCTGGAAATTATTAATAGAGCTGAAGAGTTTTGTAACACTTGTTTGAGCAGGGCAGTGGCTGCAGCGCCACAGGCCAGAGAAGTATATGCTTGTGGTCACAGCTGAGGAGAAGCTGTCACAAGAGAAGAGCTGCTTCGTGTGTCATTTCTAATCTTGAGTTTTAACCTTTCCTTCCACAATGTGAGGCCTGGTAGTGATTATGTGATTAAGAGCTCGGATGCTAATCAGTAGTTCAGCAACTCAAATCTACCAGCTGCTCCTTGGAACTTTGCAGGGGAGTTTTACTCTGTCCTATGTGTTCCGTCTGAGTCAACATGGATTCAAGGGCAACAGGTTTGTTTTCATTTTGTGTGCTCTGGTACTTCCCCAGTAATGACCATAGTTTTGAGATTGTCTGTGATTTCTGTGTAGTCATTGCAAAGAATTATCAAATCTAGCAGAAAAGTAGAGAATGCCATGGGAGGCAATGCTTATCTAAAATTTGGTTAAAAAGTTGAAAGGAAGAGGAATGTCTGACCTCTGCCTCTGAGGAATCAGCCTTGGGCTGCTAATTTTGATTCTCTTTCTCTCTCATAAAGTTAACAGAGGTCAGCTGCTGCCCCCATGCTGTTTTTACAGTTGACATCAGAAGCAGAATTTGTGGCAATGGCTCCAGACTCATGAAAACACAGGAATTTGTAAGAGTAAAAATGAAGAAGAATGGAAGGGAAATTTTATGTTCTCAGAAGTTTACTTTGTTTGTTGTTACTTGTGATAGCTGAAAGACAAAAGTAAGGACAGTATGTTGGAGCACCATATTGGAAACTAAAAACCAAAAACTAAACCTTCCTCTGTCCACTTGATTCTTATTCATAACTACCCTGTAGGACAGAGTAGTACTGCTGCATAAATTTTCCAAAGAGCACCTGGTGGATTTGAACTGTCAACCTTTTGATTATCAGCCATAGCTCTCAATCACTATGCAATCAGAATTTCCAGATAGGAAAATGGAAGCTAGAAAGAGTCTCATCTGGAGTGACTTGGGGCAAAAGCTAGGCCAGATAAGCAAGATGATTGACAGAGGCAGAATCATCTGATCCCATTCACCCAGATACCAAGACCATATGAATAATGAATTTGAAGGTAATCAAGTGGAATAGAAGATGAAACTGAATTTTTTTTTAAAAAGTTATGTGTTTATTCGAACATACTATGGACATTAAATGTTTCTGCTACCTAGTATTACAAAGCTGGTGTATCAGTGTGATAGGAATAAAGACTAGGCCTAATAGATAACAGACAGTGTGTAACACTGCCTTCATCCAGTAATTCATTGGATATGCTAAAAGGGGAAATAGGATTTACTGTAAAGAAACACAGATCATTTGTTTGAATGCAGTAGCTTTTTTATAGACTTCTGGGTACTTAGATGAAAAATCTGAGCTCCTCCCAGAATCTCTCTAGAATGGAAATTTGTATTTGAAAAGACATTTAGACCCAACCTACAGCGGCTGTGAGAATTGGATATTTGCATTTGATAGAAAGATCTACAAAATTAAAAAAAAATAATAATAATAAAAAAGACTGTTTTGCCTTTTGAATTTCTAGCAAGTTGCTTACTTTTCAGTGTATGGAGGTAGGAAAAGTCAGTGCCCATCAGAAGAACTCATTCAAGGACCGGAAGGAAGTTAAAGGGCTCCAGTGAGTGGACCACACGGTATGCTCACTGGAGGTAACTGTCTGGGCCTACCCGATGAGGAGAAAATTGGGAAACACAGAAACAAAGAGATGGCTGTGCCTGAACATGCTCCATTGCTGTCTCTTGACAAAATCCATAAAGTCTGGGGACCAGAAAGGGAAATGAAGGGCTGACTGACCTGAATTATAGGGAATTGTGTGGACTCCTGAGCCTGTAGGTGTTACCCATTGACTTAGTTTGTGGGGGCAAGGGATAAGGATGAGAGAGAATGAGCTGGTTGGTCTGGAGAGCAAGGAAATGTGTGGACTCCCAAGACCATAGGAACTAGGGATGAGCTGACCGGATGCTGACTGAATGAAAAGAGATGTTTAAATCAGTCAACTGGTATCATTTGCTGTAATTTGATAGCTCGCTGTGTATTAGATTTTGCTTGTGCATGCAGATGCTGAAAATTCTGAGCAGAACAGAAAATACTTAAACCAAGGAAGATGCTGGTCTCTTCAGATATCAGTTTAATAAAATCGGCAATTTAAACTGTGGCTATCTAAGATGAGGGGAGATAAAAGCATGAAGTAGCTTTTGTGGGTGTACTAATCTCAAAACAAGAGAGACAAGAGACGGTTTCCAACAAATAGCTTCCTCTTTTGTGACAGATTTGCGAAGAGAGTCTCAGGAACATAATGCTGATAAGATTATATGATTCAGCTATGAATAATGGTTGTTGACAGGGTTAATTCCAACTGTGAAAACTGTCATTGTAGAAGCTGTGTGACAGAGTGGACCAAGGGAGAAACACTGCTAGACTAACACTTCATGAGGTTCAGAGCAAAGGAGTAAATTCTCAGTTCAGTTTTATCAGAGATCAGGAAGGGTGAAGGAGATGAGATGAAATTTTGGAGAAGCTTGTCAGATCAGATGCATACTTGAGACTGACCGGAATAGCTGGCGCCTGAGTAGTCTCACTCTTAGGATTTTTGTCCTACAGAAAAACTGTTAATTACTGTTTTGGACTGATAAATTATTGGAGGTGGAAGTTAATCCTTTAAATATAAAAGGGTCAATGAACAGAAGAGCCAAGGGGTGGCTGGCCTACAGTGTAGTGAATTATTCACGTGGCCCTTTTAGCCACAGTCATTGTAATTCCACCGGATGGCCAAAAGGTGCAAAAGGATCCATCCAGAGGATCCAGCAACTTGCTAATAATGTAAATAAAATGCGTGGTATCCTTTAGAGGGTAGCCAAGCCAAGGGCCGTCGAGTTGGATCCAACTCATGGGAAACCCTGGTGGTATAGTGGGTTAAGTGCTACCACTGCTAACCACAAGGTCTGCAGTTCAAATTCACCAGGTGCTCCTTGAATACTATGGAGGTCGGTTCTACTCTGGCCCCTAGGTTCGCCTTGAGATTTTGAGGGCAGGATCACACGAATAAGGGATATGAGACCCTAACAAGGGCACAGGTTAGTTTTGTCATTCAGCTAGGCTTTAAATGACCCAACCCAGAGGCAGAAAGAGAGGAGCTCACCACAACCAAGAAAGAAGAAACAAGGTGGAATGAATGCTCCCCTCCTGGAGGATCCTTGCACTGAGAACCTCATAGACTGAGGAGTCAGAGAAAGTGAGTTGGAATACAGGAGACAGTGGAGATGGCAAGAAGCAGCAGCAGAGAAACAGTATCAAGAGAGGCAGCAGAAACAGAAGACTGGTGGGAGACAGTAGTGACGAGCTTCTTGGCCCATGAAAGTACAAAGCTGAGTTCTTTCCGGCAGAAGGCTTGCTGGTGAAGTAGGTCATCTCCAGACAACTTCCGGGGGAGCTAAAGAGCTTTTAACATTTGCCTGAGCAGGGCAGAAACTGAAGGACAGAGGGGCTGCAAGCTCAAGAGTTCAAGGGCCCAAGAGAGGTGTGGCTAGGGGGCGTGGCTGAGTAAAAGCTTTCCTGACTGAGGAGCTGTATGTGGTTTCTAAACTCCAGCTGTAAACTGATACCTCCATAATTATATTATCATAATTGTATTATCAGTGAGTTCTGTGTGGCTATTGCAACAATTATCAAATCCAGCAGAGAAGTGGAGAACGACATGGGAGGGGTGATTTGTGTCCAAGATGATTTAAAAAAAAAAAAAATGGAGAGTGGGGAACTATCTGACTTCTGCCTTATAAGAATCAGCATTGGGCTGCTGATCTTGATTTTGTTTCCCAGTGGTGAAGTTACAGGAGGTCAGATACTGCCCCCAAGTCATTTTTACAAATATTATCCAATACCCCGATACGTGTCTTTTTCAAAAAAAAAAGAATTCCAAATGCGCATATTCACTTACAACTGATTTTTACAAACAAAACAAACAAAAAAATCAAAGAATTCACTATGATTATGTTGGAAAACACTTGATTCTTGATTGCATGAAATTATGCTTTTAATAGAAAAGCAAAATGTATCTTTTTAAGCTCATTATTCATCTTACTAACATACAAGCAAATCATTTATGTGCCTTTCTAAAGTATCTTCATGTTGCCTAATAATACAATCCAGTTATTCAGTATGTCTTTAAAGAATAAGTGTATTGCAAAACTCAAAATGTGAAGCCTTCATTTAGGAAGTGTTCAAAATAAAACAAGAGATATTATTTTAATTTATATCCATCAAATGTATTTTTACGTATCTCGCTTTTTAAAAACCGATTGTGAACTACTTTCAGCAAAATAAGAATTTATTTAGTACATCTGGAAACTGGTGGCATAGTGGGTTAAATGCTATGTCTGCTAACCTAAAGGTGGGCAGTTCAGATCCACGAGGCTCTCCTTGGAAACTCTGTGGAGCAGTTCTACTCTGACCTCTAGGATCGCTGAGTCAGGAATCAACTCCATGGCAGTCGCTTTTGGTTTTTTAGTACATTTAGAGAAAGACTTAAATTGTGGAAAAGATGCCAAATATGTTTTCACCAATTTTCTACAATGTCAAACCTTCAGTTTTTAGACTATTATACTATATTATAAAAGCTGATATGCATATTCACAGATCGTTGGCTAGAAAACCGGTCTATCAATTAATAGTTATTCTATCTATTTTTTTTCTCCTAATATCAATAAAAGGACCAACAGCATATAAACTGAATAAAAATCATTGAACATTGTAGTGAATCTCCAGGGACTGAACTGTCTTTTTCTGAAGCTTACCTGAAGATCACTGATGGCTCCAAGTTTCTGTGCTCCCCTGCTAGCCAAAAGGTTGGTGGTTTGAACCCACCCACGTCTCTGCAAGGCAGAAGACCTGCATATCTGCTCCTGTAAAGATTTTAGTTTTGGAAACCACACTGGGAAGTTCTACCCTGTCCTGTAGGCTTGTTGTGAGTCAGAACTGACTAAACAGTACACAAAAACAACAAAGCCTTGCCAATACAATTTCAATGTTCCATTATACTAAATGAACGTATTCTTTGTATGTTGCTGTTCTTGGTTGTCACTGAGTCAGTTTCAACTCATCACAGACCTGTGTGTTCAAAGTAGAAGTGCTCTGCAGGGTTCCCAAAGCTGTGAACTCGTGAAAGCAGATTGTCAGGCCTGTCTTTTGCGATACGTCTGAATGAGTTTCAACCATTTGACTCTCAGCTAGTAGTTGAGTGCTTAACCACTTGTACCACCTGGGGGCTCCCATCTTTTGTGTAAACCTTAGAAATCATTGAAAAATTATTAATTGTATGCATAAAGTCTATATTAATAAACTACTGTCTAGAAAGTTTTCTACAACAGCATCTTTAAAATATTCATTGTTCTAGTCATAAAACAATGATTTTTAATTATCATTAATTAATATTGACCAAAAAGTATATACCGATTTCTTTCTTTTTTTTTTAAACTCATTTTAGCTAATTTCCTTTCTTATAATGAAATAGAGTAAGGGAGTAAATGGAAACAATTACAAAGAACGAAGTTATGATCCCATGCTTCTTAACAGAAAACATTATTATTTGCCATTGAGTCAGCTCCCACTCAGGGAGATCTTGTGTATATGAGAATGAAACAGTGACCTGTGTTGCCTCCTCTTCATGATTGCTGGTATGCTTATGTCCCCTGTGGCTATTTTATCAGGCCATCTCATTTAGAGTCTCTGTCATTTTTTCTGACCCTTTATTTTATCAGTCATGATGTCCTTTTCTAATGGTTTTTCACTCCTAGTGACATGCCTAGTGACAAAACCAAAGTTTTGTCAGTCTCTCTTCTAAGGAACATTCTGGTTGTATTTATTCTAAGGCTGTTTTATTTCTTCTTCTGGTAGATGACGACACACTCAATATTCTTCACCAACACCACATCCTCTGCTGCCACCAGCACTCATCTGTCGGTTTGTCACACTGTAGTTGCATGTAGTTACAATGCTGAAAGCTATTGTCTTAGTCATCTGGTACTGCTTTAACAGAAATATCACGAGTAGATGGCTGTAACAAAGAGAAGATCTTTTTTTTTTCCTCACACAGACCAGTACGCTAAGAAGTTTAAATTCTGGGTGCCATCTCCGGGAGAACACACACTCTTCCTCCCTCTTTCTGCACTCTGGAGGAAGATCTTTGTGTTACATCAGCTTTCTTTGGTCTGGGAGCATCTCAGCGTAGAAACCTGAGGTCTGTAGGATGCACTCTGCTCCCAGTACTGATAGTGTGAGCTTCCCATCTCTCTGCTTGCTTCCCTTTCTTTTTTTTTTTTTCCCTTGTAGGATAAAAGGATAGAAGGTGCTACAAGCCACACTCCAGAGAAATTCCCTTTACAATGGAGCAGGGAGGTGACCTCAGGAAGGCCTTTATACTTCTACACTGTCATGTATTGAATTTTGTCCCCCTAAAAATATGCACAGCAATTTGACTAGGCCGTCATTTCCAGTATTGTGTGATTGCCTTACATTTTGTGATTCTTCTGATGCTATAAATCCTAATCTCTGCCTGTAGTTAATAGAGTGGTTTATGTTAGAGAAGAGTAGCATTTTTTCCCATAAATATCCATAAGGGAAAAATATGAAACTAGAAATTAAGCATCCATAACATAAATACCTGCAATCCATAGCACAAATACGTGCACTGGAGAAATGTGAGGGAGTGGTTTGGGGTTCCGAAGATCTGATTTTCAAACATGATTTACAACCATTTGAGGTGAAAGAAATTAATTTAATTCCCCTAGATCTTAGTTTATAAGTATTTACAATCAAAGATGTAGATTAAGACTTTCAGTTTGAGAATATTTTCAAAGCTACTGTAATCCCTCCAGTATCTAATTCCTTTATTCTAGGTCTTCTAGTATCTCGTTCTCATACTTGACTAAATACTTGTTTTTCAAAATGCAAGTTTATGACTGTGGGAAAAGCTTCTATTTACTAATTTCTTTTTCTTGTTTTTGCTGTTTTGATGCATATGCATGGAAACTTTTCAATTTACATGCTGTAGTTTATGGAAAATTTGCACCATTCCTGCTTTTAATTATGTGTGCATATGTGTCTGTGTGTATGCACAAGCAACTCTTTCATTTGTAAACAACTCTATGAATATTTTTATTGTCATTTTAAAAATGAAATACATCAGAGAGAAAAATGGATTGCTCAGATTCATGTATTACTTAATTGAAGAAGTTCATTTTTTCATTTGATGTTTTTCTCTAGGTACTCTTTTCCACTTCAAAGTTCTTACAGAGTATGAGTTATGTGTTTGTTTCTATTAAGTATGTTGATTATATTGATGTAAAGTTCTACAAAACTTTTAATTCCTAGCTCCACTCTTCATATGCAATCAGTATTAGTAGTGATTTGCTTCCATTTATGAGTATATGTATATATACACTCACAGAAGTATGTATATGTATGTACACATGTTCTTATTATGCATTTTTATTTACAACTCTTAAAATCCTTTCGAAATTTTCTTTTTATCACAAATATTTTTAACATATATATATATAGTTTTGGCTGGCTTTTATTACTTTTTATATGCATCTACCTGAGTACTTTAGTGAATTCAGAGTAATCATTTGTGGAGGTATATGATATAATATCTAGCCATCAATTTTTATGACTATTGAAGTTTATTTCAAAGTGTTTGCCTTTGCAAAAATGCTACCTATTTAGGTATGTGTTTATAAAATTACTTGAAAACTGTAGTTTGTTGTTTCAAGTCATAGATGGCTTACAGATTATGTTACAGAGTATCAAATTGTTATTTCAAAAATTATGCCAATTTTTATTAGAAACACACATTTGTTTTGTCCAGAGGGCAGCCAATGAATACAGGTGTTCAAATGCTCTGGTGTATTTTGCTAAACATTTCATTTGTGATGTATGATGGAATGTACAATTATATCCCTCTATAATACACAATTTAAAAACTATTTTGAAGAATTTGAGTGAGCATATGAAATTTAGTAGGTGTAAATGAAATCTAATCCTTAGGTTATGGAAGACGTTTTAGGTTTCCTTGGATATTAAGAGAGTAAGTAGTCTATGCCTGGCATAAAGTAGGCATAAGAATGTTGAGTGGATAGATGGATAGTTGGATGGATGCATGGATGCATGGATGGATGTCATTTGGATAGAAAAACACTGAGAAAACCAATTCAAAGCTCTCATGCCTTTCAAAAGTTAAAAGCTTGATTCAGGGATATCCTGAACTTAAAAAGGCAGGGAAAAAGAAAGACAGCTTTTTTTTGTTTTGTTTTGTTTTAAAGATTTACGAAGTTTTAGATTCACTCTGTGCAAATGTCTGAAATCTTTCCCCGTAGATAAAAGTCTGGTATGAGTGAACTCACAGTATTGAGAGAACTGTAAAGCTTTTGAATACAAATTAAGTTATTATTCAGATGATTCACAGAGCATTTTGACTGGATCATGTTTAATTTTCTGTGGCTTTTTGTTGTTGTTATTGCTAAACATAGAATGTATTTTAGTTATTTAAATTTTGCCCTTTTGTTGCAGTTCATATTTTGGTGGAATAGACGAAGTTTTAAGTAGTTAATACTCATCAATATGTCATACATTTTATCTAACTTTTAAGTAATTACAGGAAGATTCTAGGTCTCTTTGTGGCTTTATTTTATTTGCTAGTTTACATATAGTCGTTAAGTACACCTACTTGCGACTTGATGGCACTTGCTTTGGCTACTTGTTAAATTAGTCTCCCCCCACCCCCGGAATGAGAATTCATGAGCATGTGAACTTGGTGGGGTTTTTTTAGTTTAGTTTCTCTAGGCTAAAACCCTGGTGACATAGTGATTAAGTACTATGGCTGCTATTCAAATGGTTGGCAGTTCAAAACCAGCAGGTGCAGTTTTATTCTGACCTATAGGGTTGTTATTAGTTTGGAATAGACTTGATAGTGATGGGTTTGATTTTATGGTATACACACAGTGTCTAGAAAAGTGCCTGAAATATACTTAATAAATGGTTAGGAAGTATTTATTGAATGAGTGTATGAATAAAATTGGCTGACAACAACACAACGATATAATCCTGGATTTCAAGTTTTAATGTTTCAGTAATCAAATTTGATCTGCAATTGAAAAAAAATCAATATATTATATATCTGGATTAAAATTTTACATATTCAGCTTGTCAAGAGATCTTTCTTTTCCCCCTAACTTCCACGTCTATCTGTATTCCTGCTACTTCTTACCACTTCACTGCTGCTATCAGCAAAGCTGCCAACAACTGGATGCTTTCTGCATCTGCCTAATGGAGCTTTCCAATTTGGGCTTTGCTACTATTCTCTTCCCAGGAACCTCAGTGACTCTTTTATACTTAGTCTGACATTTCATCTTCTTCTTAACAATCTTCATTAAACACACACTTTATTGAATAAAAGCCCAAGTTCTACAATTGCCTCTAAAGTTCAGTTGATGGATCCCTGTCACATATCTGACATCAATTCCCATCATTCTTACCTACCTTGCTCTGCTTCAGCCACATTGGCCCTCTGGCTATCCATTTAATTATTTAGGCAAATTTGCACCCTATGCCATTTTCAGTGATACTACTTTTACGGGAAGGCGTCTCCATAGAGACTTCCGTTCCTATCTCACTTTCTTCAGAATTTATTCACTCCACTTTTTCTGGATTACTTTTTATAACATTGTCAGCCCCTCTCTCTTAGTTATCCCGTACTGCTATAACAGAAAACAGCATACATGGATGGCTTTCATAAACAGTAGTTTATTTTTCTCATGACACAGTAGGCTAGAAGTCCAAATTCAGAATGTCCTCTCCCTGTGGGCTCTGGAGGAAGGTCCTGGTTCTGGGAGCATTTCAGTAGAGGAGTCTTGTGTCTGAAGGATGTGCTCCTCACACCACCAGGTGCTCCTCACCCCATCCCTGTCTCTCTGCTCTCTTTTTTGTATCTCTGAAGGGATGGACTTAAGATGTTATCTAATCTTGTAGACCTCACCAGTATGACTGCTGCTAATCCATCCCATTAAATCACAGTAATAGGATTTATAACATACAGGAAAATCTCATCAAATGACAAAATGGTAGAAAATCAATACCAGGAATCAAGGCTCAATCAAACTGATATACATACACATTAATTCAATCCATGACACATGGAATTACAGGACTTCCTATCCTCTTGTCTTGTTTTGTTGTTATCTTCAACAAGACTCTTCAACAAGAGTCACTATTTAGCATATTTGATTCTTATTTATCATTATAATTGTTATTATCATCATTATTTAGTTCATCATTAGAATGTAAAGTACAAAGGTAGGACTCATTTTTTTTAACTGCTATAACTGCGTGCCCCCAAAACACACACAGGATGCTCAGAAAATATTTGTAGAATGATAAAATAAAGTAATAAACTTTCCCACTGCTTAACTTTTTTTCCTGAGAATTTGTATGTCTTGCTTGTTACGTGATGTTTAATCACCCACCAAAATGTCAAATCCTCAAAGGTCTACTGTGTCCACCTTATCCCTCATTTCCAATACCCACCAGAGTTATACCCAACTTATTTTTTCTCTAGAGTAATGATTAACTTTTAAATTATTATCATACAGTAATAATAATATTTTAGAATCTTTTCCTGTCTACTACAACAGCCTCTCCTTTAGAGTAAGGATGGTGTACATTGCTCTCTGTCTCCTTAACACCTATTGTACCGATACGGTTAGGGTTACGTTTAGAGTGAGGGTTAGGCATAAAATTAGGCTTAGACAATCAAGAAACACTTTTTGCATACAGAAAAGAACTGCACCTAGAACTGAACACTTTTAAATGTTAAAAGGTTAAACATTTTGGACTCTTCTGTATTCCTGAAAAAATAATTAAGACATATACTGCACTTTTCTATTAATCACTAAAACTGATATTACTTTCCTCAAAAAATTATTTCTCAGATAAGCTGCTATTGAAAAACAAATGTAGACGTTACTACCAAAATCCACACCAAAAAAAAAGTTGCTGTCAAATCAGTCCTCACTTGTGGTAACCTTGTGTGTGTCAGAATAGAATTGTGTATTCTATAGGGTTTTCAATGGCTGATTTCTTTTCAAAAGTAGCCCACTAGACCTTTCATCTCAGAACCTCTGGGTGAACTCCAACCTGATTTTGATTCCAGTAAAGCACTTTAACCATTTGTATCACCCAGAGACTCCTATCTCTACCAAAACTTACATTAAAATTGATCACATTTATTTTTGATACCAGTTTTAGACATCTAGCACTGCTTTAACAAAAGTGCCACAAATGGATGACTGTAAAAAGAAAAACTATTTTGTCATGGTGCAGTAGGCTAAAAGTCCAAATTCAGGGTGTCAGCTGTAGAAGAAGCTTTCTCTGTTGGCTCTAGAGGAAAGTCCTTGTCAACACTCTTCCCCTGAACTAGAAAAAGTTCCTGATGAGCCAAAAAACTGGTCCTTTCCAAAAGATGCACTCAGGCCCTGGCACTGTCTTCTTTCTTCATAGTATGAAGTCACCAACTCTCTCTATTAGCTTCTTTTCTTTGTATTTTAAGAGGCTGCCTCAGGGTGTAAAACAATCTTACACCTTGAGTCCTGCCAGGTTAACACAATAGCTGCCCATTCTTCCTCATTAACATCAAAGCAGCAAGGTTTACAGCATAAAAGAACATCAAACAATAAAAAATCACGGCTCAGCCATTGACATTTTGAGGGAAACACAATTCAGTCCATGACAATGATGTGGATTATGTAATCCAATGATGTGGATTATATAATCTAATAATGTGGATCCACAATCCTTCATAATGTGGATTAGGATTATAGAACTTGATTGAGGTCTAAATTTCATAACATTTTAAGATGCATTCCCACTTGTAACTTATTTTATATTATCGTACATTTGGAAACCCTGGTGGTGTTGCTAACCCTGAAGTTGACGGTTTGAATCTGCCAGATGTTCCTTGGAAACACGATGGAGCTATTCTATTCAGAATTGACTTGATGACAGTGAATTTGGATTTTTTTGTTTAGCGTGCATTTATTTACACTTTTAACAATCATGATTTTAGTGTCTAATTTTTGGTAAAGTAATTAAGAAATACAAGCATGATTTAATTAGAGATACGTTAAGTGGGATATGTAAATTACTATGAAATGAGATAGAAATAAAGGAGACTTCTGTATTATTGAAGTGATTAGAAATACATGCATTCAGTAGCACTATACCTATTGCTGTCAAGTTGATTCCAACTCCTAGTGACCTTATAGGTCAGAGTAGAAGTGCCCCATAGAGTTTCCAAGGAGCACCTGGCAGGTTTGAACTGCCATCCTTTTGGTTAGCAGATGTAGTACTTATCTCCTATGCCACCAAAGTTTCCCAGTAACTCTACAGTAAGTTTTAAAACATGAAGAGATATTTGCTAGTGATTTTCAATGCAGTGTCCTCTTCTTACCAGTCTTCTCTCCCATGTCCTCATCCCTTGTCTGATTATAACAATAAATTTATGTCTCTAGCTCTTGATTACAAAATGCATGAGCTACGTTTTCAGGCAAACAAAGCACTGTGAGTGTTACCAGGGCAGAACACCTCTTAATAGTCTTTTTAACAGTGTCCATCCTCCTTTGAAGGCAATTTTTATGTCTCCCTTATAATTTTCTCATTTCATTATCTTAAAGAATAGGGAAAGAGTTGATACAGTAATGGGCTGTAAATATATAAAGGAGTCAAAGCCAAGTGCTGTCGAGTTGGATCTGACTCGTGGTGATCCTAGAGTGCAGTTAAACATGTATTTTTTTCTGACTACATTTCAGCTAAGAACATTGCAATGTGTTTTAAAATGTTTTATATTTGTCCAAACACATGGATGATCTGAAGTTAATATAGTTGTGAAGTTATTGCAATGCAAAACAAGATAATATAACATTTTCCCAAAGATTTTAGATATTTGAATAAATTTCTTTTAACAATTCATCGACTATGTCAAATATCAAAAAAAAAGGGAACTAGTGTTGTTATACTCCAATTTGTCTACCACTTACAGGCTACTGAACTTAAGAAAATGTTTGCCTTTAATAATTTCTGGAAACCTTGGTGGTGTAGTGGGTTAAGTGCTGTATCTGCTAACCAAAAGGCTGGCAGTTCAAATCCACCAGGCACTCCTTGGGAACTCTATGGGACAGTTCTACTGTAACCTCTTGGGTCACTATAAGTCAGACTCGACTCAATGGCAGGAGGGTTTTTTGGTGGATGGGTGGGTATAATGATTTCCACAAAATTGAATTTATACTGTATTTTTTCACTTGCCTCTATAACTAAGCATATTATATGGCAGTTTTTAGATGAAACATCACAGTGTTTTCTACTAGCACCTCATTATGATGTCCTGCTCAGCCCCCTCATTGTTCTTGTTGTTAGGTGCCATCAGGTTCCAACTCATGGCAACACTACATACCACAGAACAAAGCACTGCGCATACTGCTCCATGACCGTAATCGCTACGCTTGAGCCCATTGTTGCGGTCACTGTGTAGATCCGTTATTTTGAGGGTCTTTCTCTTGTTTAGAGACACTGTACTATACCAAACATGATGCCCTTCTCCAGGGATTGATTCCTCTTGACATCTCCAAAGTATGTAAGACATAATCTCAACATCCTTGCTTCTCAGGTACATTCTGGTTGTACTTTTTCCAAGCCAATTTGTTTGTTCTTTTGGCAGTCCATGAGGTATATTCAATATTCTTTGCCAACAACCCAATTCAAATGTGTCAATTCTTTTGTCTTCCTTATTCATTGTCCAGCTTTTGTATGTATTTGTTGTGACTGAACGTATCACAGCTTTGGTAAGTCGCACGTTAGTCCTCAAGGTCCTATCTTTGCTTTTCAATACTTAAAAAGGTCTTTTGCAGCAGATTTTCCCAAAGCAATGCATCTTTTGGTTTCTTGACTGTTGCTATCATGAGTGTGGATCAAAGTAAAATAAAAGCCTTGACAACTTTAGTCTTTTCTGCATAAAACATGATGTTGCTTAATTGTCTGGTCATGAGGATTTTTGTTTTCTTGTTGATATCTGCTTACAGGTGACATGGCTTCTAGTATAACAGCAATACAGTAGCCCCTACAGTAAGACAAACTGACTACAGCCACCTTATTGTAGCTATAAACCAAAAAAACTCAAACCTATTGTCCTCAAGTTGATTCTGACTCACAGTAATGATGAGATTAAAATACTTTTGCTTTATACCAAGCCACATTTTAAAGTGATTTTAAGAAATTTCTTTGGATATTTTTAATATTATAAAAACTTGTTATTTTATCTTTTGAAAAGTTTTGATTAATACTTTAAAATTAATTGAAAATATGTATTTAAAAATTATACTAAAGCAATACAACATTTATTATTAACATCTACTTAATGTTTCTTTTAGTATAATTCAGTCTTTATGTGAAGATTAAAAGTGTCCATGTAAAATAGGTATCTACTAACCGTTCCTAAAATTTGAAGAAGAATTTCGTCATTCTGGTACATTATCAAAACACAAGAATTCAAAAATTAAACAAAACAAATGCTTTAATGTAAGACTGGTTTTTTTCTTTGTAAATAGTAAGAAAAGGTTCAATCTTGTTTATATCTAACACCGAAAATGGAAGAAAGGGAGAAAGAATTATGTACTCAATTAGACACAAACATGTATACAGCTGGTAAATTTAAATGAAGAAAAGTGAAGATATTATTTAGAGTTGGAGAAGGGGAAATCTTGACTACAATTTAAAGGAAAGAAACAAAAACAAAAACGCATTGCTTTGAAGTTGTTTCCAACTCATAGACTAAAATCACACACACACAAAAAAAAGAAAAGAACCTAAACCTACTACTGTTGAGTAGATTCTGACTCATAGCAAACCTATAGGTCAGAGTATAACTGCCCCATAGAGTTTCCAATGAGTTACTGGTAGATTTGAACTGCTGACCTTCTGTTTAGCAGACATAGCCCTTAACCACTATGTCACCACGGTTTCCACTCACAGACTACCTAGGATTGAAATCCTAGGTGATGCCTACAAGAATTAAGTAAGAAGTATATATAGTGAAATCAAAACAGATAAGTACATGCACATAATGGTCTTTAGCAGTGGAGCTGTAATGTCCATTTCTTTTCTTGGGAAAAAGGTAGAATCTGCTAATCATGTCCAAACAATTCTTCATTTACAGATATGCAGATCTAATGTGGCCAGATCATCCAATTTCTTGAGAGAACTCAGAAATTGGAATTAAGTGTAACATTCGAATTAGTGAATATTAGTTCAGAAAGACAACCAAACAGAAAACCAGTTGCTGTCTAGTAGATTCCAACTCATAGCAACCCTACAGGACAGAATAGAACTGCCCCACTGTGTTTCCAAGGAGCACCTACTGTATTTCAACTGCTGATCTTTAGACTAGCAGCCTTAACATCTAACCATTACACCAGTAGGACTTCCATTCAAAACAAAAAAGAACTAAAAAAAAAAAAAAAGAAAAGAAAAAAGAAGAAAAATGCCAAGTTGGAAGCCCAGTTAAAAACTTGCACAGGAATGCCTTTTGAAAGAGGATAACGGGAATATCTCTAGATTTTTCTCAGTGATTTACTACTTTAGGGGAATAGTTTAGGAAATGTTTAAATATGTGGAATGGGTTCATGGGGACTTGGCACTGAAATACTTTAGCTCACAAGAAAAGCTCTTGAACCACCTTTGCATGTATAAACTCAATTCTTTTTTCAATCCCTTTTAACTACAGAGGGAGATCAGGACTTGAAAGCTGGGATTTGATAGCTCAGAGGTAACAGAAAAGTTGTGAGAATGTAAAAGTTTGCAAATGGAGTGAGGAACCAAGAAAACTTACAGAAATCCAAAACCATGCTTTGAAATTCTAAAAATTCCGTAATGGTATTGCAATTTCACTGTTATTGTTACAGAATTAATTTAAATGACATTGCATTTTTTTATGTTTGTCTTTTAATTTTATGTTTTTAAAAGATGAGCCACATTTTCAAATACAAATTTCTTGATGTTTTGTAACAATATGAACTTACTAATGAAACATACATAAGTTTCTCACAAAGGAAAGAAAATTTTCAACTTGAAACAGATAAGAAAAACTTTCAAAATATCAATCTGAATAGGTGAATATTTGTATAACTATTTATTCAGAATCTGTATTTTCAAACCTATATGAGGTGGCCTAGCTTTCTCAAATATGTTTCAAGAGAATCTGATGCAAGTTATGGGCAGCCTGAGCAGATAGTATGACAAATCTCTGTATAATTTCACTTATTTTTATAAAAAAGTATTCCTTCATAGTCATGACCAAGAGAGTGATAAATTAATTTCTGAAAGAAAAGTTTGATATTGTCAAAGTGATAGCCAAAGAGAAAAAGATGAACAAAGAAGATATAATTAAGTAGTAGTATCTGATTTTTATTTACTTTTTAGTTCTAAGTCACCTATCATTTTCCTGTTTTTTTTCAGCAGCATGATTTTTTTAGTAGATTTTATTTCATTTTGTGTTTGTTTTCCAGGAGAATTTTAATTTTACAGAAAAAAAATGTGCAGAAAATTCTCATAGTATTTCCCTCTAACCTGTACACTGGAACCTCTGGTGGTATAGTGGTTAAGTACTATGGTTGCTATCCAAAAAGTCAGCAGTTCAAATTCACATGAAGCTCCTTAGAAACTATAGCACAGTTCAACCCTGTCCTACAGGGTTGCAATGGTTGAAACTGACTTGATGGCAGTGGGTTTAATTTCCACGCTGTAGCACATCAATATGGGTATAGTTGTTTACATTAGAGTTCACAATTTAGGTTATACAGTCTGTGAGTTCTGACAAATGCATATTATGTGCCCACCATTACAGAATCATACAAAATAGCTTTAGTGTGCTAAAAATATTCTGTGATTCTTCGTTTAGCTCTTTCTCCTCCCCCAAACTGCTGACCACTACTGATCTTTTCATTGCCTTTTACAGGATTTCATATAATTGGGATCAAACAGTATATAGCTTTGTCTGACAGCCTTCTTTCACTCAGAAATAAGAATTTACAGTCCCCACCTGTCTTTTTGTGACTTTATAGCTCATTGATTTTTATAGTTCAGTAATTCCGTCTTTTATACACATACCACAGTTTGTAATTCAACTGTTGAAGGACATCATTGTTGCTGACAATGTTTGGCAGTTATACAGTTGCTATATATGTTATTACAGCTTACAAAATTTACTGCTTCATTTCAATATAAAGCAGAATTCCTTCAAAATTTTGTGTTTTTTCCAGAAAATAGGTAACTTTTTTTTCACTTAATACGTACAGTGCAAGTGCAAACCAAAAACATTTTTCTTTCAAAGAAAAATATTCATTTCTTCTCATACTTTTTTTCTTAAATGTTTTACTAAAGGGTGATAACTTCATCATCTAATTATGTTGATAATTTTCTTTTTGTTTCAATATTCACATTTTAGAGAAGATAAATTCATAAATTCCTTAATTTCTGTACTTGTTTCCTTTTTTTATTTTTATTTATAAAAAAGTATTCCTTCATAGTCATGACCAAGAGAGTGATAAATTAATTTCTGAAAGAAAAGTTTGATGTTGTCAAAGTGACAGCCAAAGAGAAAAAGACCAACAGAGAAGATACAATTAAGTTCAAGTCAGTGGCATACAAATTTACTCAATTTTGAAAGAAAAAGACAAAATAATTGAAAAATGCAAGCATGGCACTGACGTGTATCAAGAAAGACAAAGAAAGAAATTGTGAAGAAATCAGTAAATCTGTTTTTGAGTGGTTTTGTTGACGCTTATGACAAAAACGTTCTCATTTCAGGACCTATCCTGCAAACAAAGGCAAAGGAGACAGCGAAACTTTTAAAAAGTTGGTGGACTCTCAGTTTCTAATGGATAGTTTCAAAGCTTAAAAAAAAAAAAGCTACATGGAATCATTTGCAGTGTACTGAAATATAATTAAGAACTCTGAGTTCTTATTTAGCAGTGGCAATAATATATAAAATGAAGGTTAACAACCCCAGTAACATTTAGATTCAGAACACAATAAAAGATATTCATAGTGGTATTTCAGAAAACAGAGTAGATGCTGCATCTTACACTGATACCAGCAAAGAAATTGCCACGTATATAGATAACATAAAAGTTGAAGAAATATGGGCTTGAAGTCTAAACATGAAAACAATAAAAAGACAGCATTAGAAAAGCCTGAGTTAAACACAAGTTTTCTGCTTTCTACAAGTTTTGAAAGAGTTTGGAAAAGTTAAATGAGACCAAGAGATTTTTGATTAGGCTACAGACTTAGAAATTGTTGTAGTAATTTCATCAAAAAAAAACAGTTGACCTTAGATTTATTTTTATTGAGCTTTATGTGAAAGTGTATAACTCAAGTCAGTGTCAGGGTGTCATACAAAACCTCACACACACATTTTTTATGTGACCCTAGTTGCCCCTCATCTCCACTTGTCTACATTCCATGCTCCTCCTCTCCACCTTGTATTTCTAATGTCTATTCATCCCACACCTCTCCTCTTCTGATTTCACATCTCATCTCCAGCAGGAACAGCCTATTTAGTCTCCTATATTTACTTAAGCAAAGAAGCACACTCTTACCAGTATCATTTTATGTTTTATAGACCAGCCCAGTCTTTGCCTGAAAAGTTGACTTCTGGAATAGTTTCATTTCTGAGATAACAGAGATTTTGGTGACCATGTCTTCCAAGGACCCTCAAGTCTGTCAGGTCAATAACTGTCATCTTCTTATTAGATTCTGAGTTCTGCACCCCCCTTTTCTTCCTCTCCATCCTCTTATACTCTTACCTGTGTTCCCTCTCAGGGCGGTCACAGGCAGTGTCTTGCACTGTCTAGTTCTCTGGTCTCATGCTGATGTGCTCTCCGGTTTATGTGGCCCTTTCTGACTCTTGGTCTCATACTTCTTTGTGCTTTGATGCTCTTCATGCCCCTTTGCCCCAGTGAGTTGGGACTAACTTAGGCTTTCTAAAAGGCTGCTTGCCAGCTTTTAAGACTCTGGATGCCACTCAACGAAGTAGAATGCAGAATATTTTTTTTTATAATAAACTTTATCATGAAAATCCGCTTGGATGTACCCTGATATCATGGTCCCCAGATGACCACTCTTGCTGCTCTGTCTCTAGAAATGTTTGATCGTAATTCAGGAAACTTCTTGCCTTTTGATTTAGTCCACTTGTACCAACTTTTGCTGTATTCTGTGTTGTTTTTCCCTTGACCTAGAATAATTCTTGTCTGCTATCTAGTTAGTGAATACACATCTTCTTCCCTCTGTAGCTTTGTAATCCACAAATAATGTTTTCTTCTTAATTTGAATCTTTTCTTGAGTTCTTAAACATTATTCTCATATAACATTTGTCTTTTTGTAACTAATTTCACTCAGTATAATGCCCTGAAGACCCTTCGATGTTATTAGATTTTTTCCCAAATTCATCACTGTTCTTTATCACTATGTAGTATTTCATGGTGTAAACATACTGCGTTTTATCTATCCATTCATGAACGATGGGCTTCTAGGCTTTTTTCCATCTTTTGCTATTGTAAACAATGCTGCGCTAAACATGGGTGTGTGTTTATCCATTCATGTAATAGCTTTTATTTCTCTAGGATGTTTTCCAAGGAGTGGGGTTGCTGGATCTTATGCTATTTCTACTTTTAGCTTCTTAAGGTAGTTTAAAATTGATTTCCACAGTGGTTATACCAATTTACATTCCCACCAGCAGTGTATTAGTGTTCCAGTCTCTCTACAGCCTGATTTTTTTTTTTCCAGTTGATGCCAACCAAACTTAATGAGGTAAGATGGTATCTCCACGTAGTTTTAATTTGCATTTCTCTAATGGCTAGTTATTGTGAGCATTTCCTCGTGTATCTGTTAGCTGCCTGAATGAATGTCTTCTTTGGTGAGGTGTTTGTTCACATCCTTTGTCAGTTTTTCAATTGTCCTTTTGTTGTTGATTGTTTTACAATATCTTATATATTTTAGAGGTTAGACACTAACTAGATTTGTTGTATCCAAGTTTTTTTCATAGTCTGTCATTTTTTTTTTTTCTCTCTCTTGTGGTAAAATTCTTTGGATGAGCATAAGTGTTTGATTTTCAGTTATCTGTTGTTTTGGTGTTTGTGCGTTCTGCTTTCTGTCTGTGCTATATATTAGGGCTCTTAGCATTTTCTCTACTTTTTATTCTATGATATTTATCATTGTATTTAGGTCTTTGATACACTTTAAGATGGTATGAGATATCGGTCTTGTTTTATTTTATTTTTATGCAGATGGACATCCAGTTATCCCTACACCACTTGTTAAAGAGATGATCGTTTCCACAATTAATGGACTTGGGACTTTTGTCAAATACTATCTGCGCATAGGTGGGTTGTTCATGTGGCTGTCAGTTTGTCAAACTCTGGGAGCTTCTGTTTTAGTCAATTAGTATGCTCTAACAGAAATACCACAAAGTGGATGGCTTTGTAAAGAGAAATGTCTATTCTTACACAGTCCAGTAGGCTACAAGTCCAAATCCAGGATGTCCAGTCCAGGCCAAGGCTTTCCTCCTTGTCAGCTCCAGAGGAAAGTCCTTGTGTTGCATCGGTCTTTCTTCATGGAGCTTGTCTGCACAGGAACCTCAGGTCTGAAGGATGAGCTCTTCTCCCAGTGCTGCTGTCTTGATGGTGTGAGGTTTTCAACTCTCTGCTTGCTTCTCTTTCTTTTTATCTCTTGTAAGATCAAAAGATAAAGGGTGGTGCAAGCCATTAAAAAAAAAAATCTACTGCCGTCAAGTTGTGGATGACTCACAGCGATCCTAGAGGTCAGGGTAGAACTGCCCCATAGAGTTTCAAAGGACAGCCTGGCCAATTTGAACTGCTGACCTTTTGGTAACACTTGGTAACACTTAACCCACTATGCCACCAGGGTTTCTATACTGCAGGGAAACTCCCTTTACACTGGAGCAGGGGGTGATCTTATGAAGAGATTCATAGTCCCACCCTAATCCTCTAACATACAGTATAGGAAAATCACTAAACAAAGGACCATCATAAAATACTGGGAATCCTGGCCCAGCCACATGGCTACACACGTTTTGTGGGGGACACAATTCAATCTGTGACAGCTTCCATGTTGCTGTGATACTGGAAGCTATGCAACCAGTATTCAGATACCAGCAAGGTTAACCATGCTGATCGGTTTTGGCTTAGCTTCCACACTGGGAAGAAGTACCCAGAAGTCTGCTTCTGAAAATAATTAGCCAATGAAAACTTTATAAATAGCAGTGAAACATTGTCTGATGTAGTGTCAGAAGATGAGCCCCAGTGTCAGAAATCTTTCAAAAAACGACTAGAGAAGAGCTGTGTCCTCGATGTAGAATTGACTTAAGTGATGTGGATAGAGTCAAGCTTTCAGAATCTTCACTCCTGATCTACCATGACTTAAAATGAGAAGCAGATGCAAACATCCTTTAATAACTGGAACCTGGAGTGTAAGCAGTATGACTCCAGGAAAATTAGAAACATCCAAAACAAAATAGAACACATGAACATTGATATCCTAGGCATTAGTGAGCTGAAATGGACTGGTACGGGTCATTTCAAATCAGACAATTATATGATCTACTATGCTGAGCATGACAACCTGAATGGGAATGGTGTTGAACTCACTGTCAAAAAGAAGATTTCAAGATCTATCTTGAAATACAATGCTGTCAGTGATAAGACAATATACATATGTCTAGAAGGAAGAATAGTTAATATGACTATTATTCATATTTATGCACAAGCCATTAAGGCCAAAAATGTAGAAATTGAAGGTTTTTATCAGCTTTCATAGTTTGAAAATGATTGAGCTTGAAAATGAATGTGTTGATGATTACTGGTGATTGGAATACAAAAGTTGTCAATAAAGAAGAAGCCTTGGTAGTTGGAATATGGCCTTAGTGATAGAAATGATGTCAGAAATGACATGACAGCATTATACAAGACAAATGGCTTCTCCATTGCAAATATTTTATTTTTTTTACCAACATAAATGGCAACTATATATTTGGATATCATCAGATGGAATTCACAGGAATAAAATGGACTGTATCTGTGGAAAGATGCTGGAAAAGCTCAATATCATCTTTTACAACAGGTCCAGATTCTGACTGGGTCAGAAACCATCAAATGCTCATATGCAAGTTCAAATTGAAACTGAAAATAATTGGAAAAAGTCCATGAAAGCCAAAGTATGACCTTTAGTGTATCCCATCTGAGTTTAGAGATCATCTCAAAAACAGATTTGATGCATTGAACACTAATGACCAAATATTAGACAAGTTGTAGAATGATACCAAAGACACCATCCATAAAGGAAGACGTTATTAAAAACATAGAAAAAAAAAGAAAAAAAAAAGGATGTCAGCAGAGACTGTGAAACCTGTTCTTGAACATCGAGTACCTAAAGCAAAAGGAAGAAATAATGCAGTAAAAGAACAGAACAGGTGATTTCAAAGGACAGCTTGAGAAGATAAAATGTGATAATGACTTGTGTGAAGCGCTAGACATAAAAAAACAAAAGGGAAGAACATGTTCTGCACTTTTCAAATTAAAAAAAAAACTGAATAAAAAAATTCAAGCTTAGAGTTGCAATAGTGAAGGATTCTATAAGGAAAATATTAAATGACACAGCAAGCATCAAACAAGCTGGAAGGAATACATAGAATCATTATACCAAAAAGAACTGGTTGATCAATCACTTTAACAGATAGCATAGGATCTGGAACTGATGCTACTGAAGGAAGAAGTTGAAGCTGCTTTAAAGGAATTGGCCAAAATAAAGGCTCCAGGAATTGATGGAACATCAACTGAGACATCTAGAAAAAAAGATGCAACACTAGAAGTACTCCCTCGTGTATGCCAGCAAATGTGGAAGGCAGCTACATGACCAACACACTGGAAAGATCGATATTTATGGTTATTCCCACAAAAGGTGATCCAACTGAATGAGGAAATTACCAAACAATATCATTAATATCACACACAAGTAAAACTTTGCAAAAGATCATTCAAAAGCTGCTGTAGCAGTATACTGATAGGGAACTGCCAGAAATTCAGGCCCAATTCAGAAGAGGACTTGGAAACAGGAATATTGCTGCTGATGTCAGATGGCTCCTGAGAATGCCAGATAGATATTTACTTGAGTTTTAGTGTCTATATCAAGGCATTCAGTTGTGTAAAACATAACAAATTATGGATAATATTGCAGAGAATGGGAATTCCAGAACACTTAATTGTAGTCATGAAGAATTTGTACATGAATGAAGAGACAGTTGTTCTAACAGAAGAACAGGAACACTACTTGGCTTAAAATCTGAAAAGGTAAGAATCAGGATGGTATACTTTTGTTGTAACTACTCCATCTGTATGCTGAGCAAATGATCCGAGAAACAGGAGTACATGAAGAAAGATGGGCCATCAGGATTGGAGGAAGATTTATTAACAACTTATGTGTACAACATGTCCTTTCTAACTGAAAGGGAAGATGACTTGAAACACTGATTGATGAACATGAACCACCAAAACCTTCAATATAGACTGCCCCTCAACATCAAGAAAATAAAACTCTTTGCCCCTCAGGCACCAGAAGAAAATAGATCATAAAGTTTAGAGCAGAATTAAATGAATTAGAGAACAGAAGAAAACTTTGACAAAACCAGAAGCTGTTTTTTTTTTTGGAAAGATGAACGAAGTTGACAATCCATTGGCTAAATCTACAAAAGACAAACAAGAGAGGAAACAAATAACCCAAATAAGAGATGGGAGATGTCACAACAGACCCAACTGAAAGCAAAAGTGTCCTAACAGAATACTATGAAAGACTGTACTCTAACAGATTTGAAAACTTAGAGGAAATGGGCACATTCCTAGATTCATATCACCTACCAGAATTATTCCAAGGAGACACAGAAAAAATTAATATGTCCATCACAAAGGAAGAGATTGAAAAAGTCATCCAAAAACTACCAAGCAAAAAAAGCTCTAGCCCAGACGTCTTCACCACAGAATTCTACCAAGCTTTTAGACAAGAGTTAACTCCAATAATACTTAGACTATTTCAAAGCATAGAAAGGGATGTAATACTTACCAATTCATTTTATGAAGCGAACAAAACTCCAATACCAAAGCCAAGGAAGGATGCCACAAAAAAGGAAAATTAAAGACCAGTATCACTCATGAACATAGACACAAAAATATTCAACAAAATACTAGCTGGTAGAATTCAACAGCATATAAAAAAACTAATTCATCATGATCAAGTTAGATTCATACCAGGAATACAAGGCTGGTTCAACATCAGAAAAACAATGTGATCAACCACATAAATAACAAAAAAGATAAGAATCACCTGATTTTGTCAACTGATACAGAAAAGGCATTTGACAAAGGCAAACACCCATTCATGCTAAAAACTCTCAGCAAAATAGGAATAGAAGACAAATTCCTCAATGCAATGATGGGTATCTATACAAAGCCAACTCATCCTGAATGGAGAGAGATTGAAAGAATTCCCTTGAGAACGAGAACTAGACAAGGATGTCCACTCTCACTACTTCTATTTAACATTGTACTAGAAGTTCTGGCTAGAGCAATTAAACAAGACAAAGAAATTAAGGGCATCCACATCAGCAAAGAAGAAGTAAAAATCTCCATATTTGTAGATAATATGATTGTATACAGAGAGAATCCTGAAGAATCCATAAGTATTCCAACTAATAGAAGAGTTCAGCAAAGTATCAGGTTATAATATAAAGTTAGGTAAATCACCAGGATTCCCAAATTACCAAATCAATACCACTTACTATAGCCCCCAAGGACATAAAAACACTAGAAATAAATCTAACTAGAGAAATAAGAGACCCATACAAAGAGAGCTACAAGACCTTATTGCAAGACACAAAGAGAGACTTAAAAAATGGAGAAATGTATCCTTCTCTTGGATAGGAAGACTTAACAATGTGAAAATGTCTATTTTACCCAAAGTTATCTACATACACAATATCTACATACACAATCACAATATGTCCAGTTCTCTAGAAGTCCTCTCTATACTCTTCCTGTAACAACCCACAAAGGTAATAACACTACGCCAACTTCTAATCCCAAGTATTAGTGTATACAGTATTTATTCTTTTTACCGAGCTTCTTTGATCAACCTTATGTTTGTGAAATGTGTTCATGATGTTGCGTGTAGCAGTAGTTTTTGGTAGGTGATATGAATCTAAGAATGTGCTCACTTCTTTTAAGTTTTCAAATCTGTTAGAGTTCAGTCTGTCACAGTATTCTGTTAGGATACTTTTGATTTCAAAAGTATTTGTTGTGATACTACAGATCTGGGTCTGTTGTGACATCTTCTGTCTCTTATTCGAGTTACTGATTCCCAATACAAATTCCAGAGACATTTTTCAATGCAATGGAGAAAACACATCATCAACTTTGTTTGGAAAGGGAAGAAACCCCAGATAAATGAAGCGCTGCTAAAGAAGAGAAAACTAGTCAGAGGCCTCACACTACCTAACCTTAGAAACTATTTCACTGTCACAGTAGTCAAAAGAGTAGTTGAAAGGGGCATATAGACCAATGGAACACAGTTGAGACCCCAGAGATGCCATCATCCTCCTATGAATAGTTGATAACTTGACAAAGGCCCAAAGATTGTAAACGTAGGGGTAAAAACAGTCTCCTTAACAAACGGTACTGGCAAAATTGGATATCCATCTGCAAAACATTGAAACAAGACCCATATCTCACACCTCACACAAAAACTAACTCAAAATCAATCAAAGACCTAAATATCAAACCTAAGACTATGAAAATCATACAAGAAAAAATAGGATCAACAATGGAAGTTTTAATACACAACATAGACAGACTCCAAAATCTGACAAATCATGATCAACAGAAGAGAAACTAGATAAATGAGAACTACTTAGAATCAAACACTTTTGCTCATACAAAGACTTTGTCAAACAAATTAAAAGACCACCTACAGAATGGAAAAAAAAAAGATATTTGGCAACTACATGTCAGACAAATGATCTTCATAATCTATAAGGTAGTGCAAAATATTAATAAGAACAAGGTAAATAATCCAATTAAGCAATGGACAAAGGAAGTGGACAGACACCTCACTGAAAGGGACATCCAGGCACTCAAAAGACAAATGAGGAAACATTCGTGATCATTGGTTATTAGAGAAATCCAAACCAAAATTACAATGAGATACCATCTCACCCCAACAAGGTTGGCCATGATCCAAAAAACACAAAACAACAAATGTTGGAGAGGCTGTGAAAAATTGGAGCTCTCCTACACTGCTGGTGTGACTGCAAAATACTGCAATCTCTTTGGAAAGCAATCTGGCATTTTCTTCAAAAGCTAGAAATAGATGTACCATTTGACCCAGTAATTCCACTGCTTGGAATACATCTTACAGAAGCAAGGGCAATCATATGAACACATACGTTCACACAAATATTTATTGCAGCATAGTCCACAATAGCTAAAAGATGGAATCAATGCAGATGTCCAAAAGCAGATGAATGGATAAATAAACTATGGTAAATATATCAATGGAATACTGTGGAATACTATGCAATGATAAAGAACAATGACGATTTTAGGAAGCATCTCATAACCTGGTTTTAACTGGAATATATGATGAGTGAAATCAGTCAGTGGCACAAGGACAATTATTACATGAGACCCTTACTACACATAAGGACTTAAAAACAGACTCATGTTCAAAAGAAAATACTCTTTGACAACTGCAAAGGAGGGAGAGGGCTGGTTATATATAGTTGACAGAAATTTTGTTGGGTGAAAGCAGTGACAGCACACATTAGAAAGAAGATCAACTTAACTAGACTTCAATATAAACTGAAAACTCTTCTAATCTTGACCCAATATTGCAAGGACAGAGTAGAAGGGGCGGGAGTCTGGGGACCATGATCTCAAGGGACACTGACGCCATTTGGCTTAATTAGTCTATTGCTAAGAGAGTCTTCTGCACCCTATATTGGTGAGTGGCATCAGGGATCTTAAAAACTAGCAAGTTGCCTTCTGAGGTACAACAAATAGTCCCAACTCAGCTGGAACAGATGATCACCACGGACAACAAATACACAAGGGAAAAAGAGCCCAGAAGACAGAAGGACCCACATGAATGAGTGACTGTGTCAGCATGTGACCAGAAGTACCAGAGAGTGACCAACCACCACTAAAGACAGCCATGATGGGGTGCAGAATGTAGAGTTTCAGTGGCAACATGAGAAAAAGAGGGGTGCACCTCAAGAACTCCATTAAAAGACAGCAATTGATGGTCTGAAGGCCTGGGGGTTCCCTTGGGTCATGGCCAATAGCCCTAATGCTGCCCCTGGCCAGAAAATGTTACTGAGGTCAACTCATTGTGTAGGAATGGATCAGACATGGGGACTCAATGTTACCATACGGTGTGTGCACTTTATGGTTCAATGAATCTATAGGATGCTGTTTTACTGGTCTCATACTATAAGTGGGAGGAGAGGCTAGAGAAAAGTGGACAAAAGATTGTTAAGAAGATATGTATAGAATGGAAAGGAGGGGTGTGCTGTCACTGGGCAAGGAGAGAAGAAGGATCTGCAGATAGATAGGCATGCAAATTTAATTCGAATTTTATACATTCAGTCAGTCACAATGTAATAATAATAAAGAAAAAAATCTTCAAAATGGGACTAATAAGCAACACGATGATAAAAGGAGAAAAGATTGAAGTTGTAGAGGATTTCATTTTACTTGGTCTGACAATCAACATGCTTTGAAAGAATGGTCAAATCAAAAAACACACTGCATTGGGAAAATATTCTGCATAAGATCTCATTAAAGTGTTGAAAAGCAAAGATGTCACCTTCTAAGTCTAAGGTGTGCTTGACCCATGGTGTTTTCAGTCACATCATAGCCACATGAAACTGAACAATGAATAAAGACAGGAGAGCTGATACCATTGAATTGTGATATTGGAGAAAAATATTGAGTAAATTGTGAACTGCCAAAAGACTGAACAGATCTCTCTTGGAAGATGCACAACTAGAATTCTCCTTAGAAGTAAAGGTGGAGAGACTATATCCTACATACTTTGGAAATGTTGTCAGGAGAGATCAATCCATGGAGAAATACATCATGCCTGGTAAAGTACAAGGTCATCTAAAAAGAAGAGTATCAATGAGATGATTGACACAGTGACTGCAGCAATGAGCTCAAGCATAACAATTGTGAACATAGAACAGGAACGGCCAGTGTTTTTTTCTGTTGTACATAGGGTCACTATGTGTTGGAACCAACTCAACAGCACCTAACAACAGCAATGTAAGTGGATGATTTTATGACTGGTCTCTCAGTTCTGTTTCACTGGTTTATGTATCTGTTGTAGTACCAGTACCAGGTTGTTTGACTACTGTGACAGTGTAACAGTTTCTGAATTTAGGAAGTGTGAAAACTCCCACTTTGTTCTTCTTCAGCATCACTCTTCTTATTCTGGGCGTCTGTCTTTTCTGTATGAAGTCAGCTATTTGTTTCTCCATCTCATTAAAAAATTCAATTGGAATTTGGATCAGTATTGCATTGTATCTGTCGATGGCTTGGAGTAAAGTAGACATTTTTATAATGTTGAGTCTTCCTATCCATGAACAAGGTATGTTACTCCAATTACATAGGTCCTTTTGTTGCTGTTCCTTGCAATAGTGTCTTTCAGTTTTATTTGTACAGGTATATTATGTCACTGGTTACATCTATTTCTAAATATTTTATCTTCTACGGGAGTAAAGATTTGATGGTTTCCTCTTTTATGTTCTCTTTATTGGTGATTTTTGTGTGTTTATCTTGAGTTTTCCCTGTAGAAGACCATGTCGTCTTCCTATGGAGATGATACATTATTTATTTATTACCCATATGTTAATTGTTAGATCCTCCTGCACAGTGTTGAGTCAAAGTGGTGACAAAGGGCACCATTACTTTGTTCTCATTCTCAATGAAATGCTTTCAGACTTTTACAATTTAGTACAATATCGGTTGTTGGCTTTGTATAAATGCCTTTTATTATCTTGAGAAATTTCAGATGTTATTATTAAAAAGTTAACTCTGCCCATGTTTTTGAAAAGTATATGCACATATCTATGCATAATTGTAATAGACATGCAAATCATTAAAAAATTGTTTACTTTGTTTAGAAGTTCTATATAATTGGAAGAGAAATACTTTTCTAGATATTTATATAGTGAGTTATTAATGGAGAGCAATAAAAATGGTAAGACTGCGCTCTGTCAAAAGTGGAAGAAATTTACTACACTCTGAAAAACGAGACGTTCCTATAGAGTTCTGGATCTCACTGATTTCATTGTATTTTCAGTCATTTCATAGGCATATGAAATCTGGAAAATAAAAAAGGAAGACTGAAAGTAAATCACACTTTAAAATTGTGATATTGGTGATGAATATTAAATACACCATGAACTGTCAGAAAAATAAACAAGTTAGCCTTGTAGAAAGTACAGCCAGAATACTCCTTAGAAGTAAAAATTAAAAAAAAAAAATTTAAACTTACTTCAGACACATCATTAAGAGGGACAAATTGCTGGAAAAGGATATCATATCTGGTAGAGAGTCAATTAAAAAGAGGAAGACCCTTACTGAGAAGTATTGACATAGACCTTCAACAGTGGGATCATAGGCGCAGCAGTCGTTGTGAGGATGACTTGGATCTAGAGAACAATTTTCCTTTTACACATAAGGTCACTATGTGCTAGTGACATCTTGACAGCATTTGACAGAAATAAACTACTTCAAAAGACCCCTCTCAAGTTTTGAAAAGCGAAGCTACTACTTTGATGCTGAGAAACTGGTCCAAATCATGGTCTTCTTAATCACTTTGTGTACATATTGTAAAAGATTTAACTGTATACCCCCAAAAATGTATGTAGCCATGTGGCTGGGCCATGATTCCCAATATTTTATGATGGAGGACCATCATAACATTGTGATTTTCCTGTACTGTATGTTACAGGATTAGTGTGGGGCTATAAATCCCTTCAAAAGTTCACCTCCCTACTCTACCGTAAAAGGAGTTTCCCTGGAGTATGGCTAGCACTATCCTTTAGCCTTTCATCCTACAAGAGATAAAAAGAAAGGGAAGCAAGCAAAGAGTTTGGAATCTCACATCATCAAGCAAGCAACACTGGGAGAAAAGCATATCCTTCAGACATGAGCTTCCATCACCAAGATGCTCCCTGAACAGAGACTGATGCAACACAAGGAATTTCCTCCAGAACCAACAAGTGGGAATGCCTTCCCCCGAAGCAGACATCCTAAATTTGGACTTGTAGCCTACTGGACTGTGTAAGAATATACTTCCCTTATTAAAGCTATCAACTTTGTCGTATCTCTGTCAGAGCAACACTAGCTGACTAAAACACACACTAAAGCTGGACAATTAAATAGAAGACAAGAAATTATGCATTTAAATTCTGATGTTGGTTTAATCTATCGAATATTCTCTGGACATGCCAGTCTGAAAAAATACACCAGAAGTTTTGTTAGAACCAAGAATGTGGAGATGTCAGCTTACTTACTTTGGAAATGTCATCTGAAAAAAACAATTGCTAGAAAGGAAATCGTATTTGGTAAAGTAGAGGGCCACTGAAAGTTAAGGGAAACACTTAAGAGATGGCTTGACCTACTAACCACAATGATGAGCTCAAAGATTATGAAAGTAGCAGAAGATCTGGCAATGTTTTGTGCAGAGTGACTACGAGACACAGCTGACTTTATGACAGCCAGAAGAAAACAGATTGGCAGCTCGCTCTTCAAGAGACCATTCTTGAGCTCATCAGCTGTGGCTATAACACATGCTGCAATTTACAATAATGAGGCTATTCCTTGACAGGTACCTTGACAATGAAGATTGTTTAGAAGAGGTAACATGATGTTCAAACAGTATCTTGGAAAAGAGTATATTGAAAGTTGGAAATCTTATATTTGGAGTATAACCCAGGCCTTAATGCAGGGATTTATCTGATTCTGGCATTAATTTTTGGTATTGAAAGTAAAATTAGACCATTTGTCAACACGACCTGTGTGTACATTGGTTGAGTGATTTTTCCCCACGGAGTTAATTTTATGTTAATGATTAAAGCTATTTTTTCCACTTACAAATTGTTTAAAATAGATTTCTTTCTTTCCTCTGTTCATTTCTCATGGCGACCCTAGTCGGATCCGACTCGACGGCACTTGGCTTGGCCGTTCATTTCTCTACTTTTCATCTATTGGTCTGTCTGTCTGTCTATCATCTGTGATGGATTGAATTGTGTTCCCCAAAAAATGTGTGCAGAAATTTGTCTGGGCCATGATTACCAGTATTGTGTATACCATAAACCCTGCCTCTGTGATGTTCATGAGGGAGGATGGGTGGTAGTTGAGTTGGTGGAGTAAGACTTAATGCATGAAATTTTACTGTGGAATGGGCCAGCCTCTTGGGATACAAAAGAAAGAGAGGCAACCTGAGATTTGAGGACCTCATACCATCAAGAAAGAAAGCAGTACTGGGAGCAGAATGCTTCCTTTGGAAAAGGCTGGGGTCCCTGCATCTCAGAAGCATTCAGTCCAAGGGATAGTTGACAAGGACTTCTTCCAGAGCCAACAGAGAAAACCTTCCCCTGGAGCTGACACCCTGAATGTGGACTTTTAGACTACAGGACTGTGACAAAACAAAGTTTCTCTTTTTAAAGCCATCTATTTGTAGTGTTTCTGTTAAAGCAGCACTTGATGACTAAGACAATTTAGTACCAAGAGAGTGGGGTGATGTTCTAACAGCTATTCTAAAATGTGGAGCAGTTTAGAAACTGTGAATGGATAAAAGACATAGAAGGAACTGGGGATAATTAAAACCTAAGAAAGCACAGACGGTAAGAAATAAGGAACAGAAGACCAGTAGCAGGAACAGCAATGAACAGGTAGCAGCAGAACCAGACCACCATGAGACAGCCGTCAGGTGACCCACTGAGAAAGAGAGCTCAGTGCCTGTGTGTAGGTTTCCTGGCAGAGTAGGGTGCCTCTGCACTCTTAAATTGATGGAGCTAGGCTTGCTGACCCAGACAGTGAGAAATCTGAGTGCTTCTTGATGGAATAGGGTGCATCCAGGCACCTAAATCAGTGGAGTGACAGAGCTTTAGAATACTTGCTACAATATGCCAGATGCTGACCTAAGGCCTGGGCCATGAGGCCATAACATGCAGAAGGTGAAGAGACAAGGATCAGAAGAATCTTAGTTGTCTCACTCTGAAGAATTATGATCATGACCTCAGGAGTTTCCAAGAGTGGAGCCGTGGTCCCTGGTGTTTCTAAGGGTGGAGTTGTCACTCAGATGAACTAGGATAATGATATGCCTAATGCTCTGGGAAGCAGATTTGCTTGCCCAGTGCTCCTGTAAGGTGGCTCTGTAGCACAAGGCCAAGGAGTCTCCACTCAGAACCTGGAATGTGTGGTCATTACCTGGAATCCTAAGGTCAAAGTCATTGCCTAAAATATCCTAGAGAATGGACTATTACTTTCATAGTCTTGGGGGCTAATATAGCGCTGACTTGCTTACTGCCTGTTTTGCCTTCTTTCCCACATTTAGAAAGGAAACGTTTAGCTATTGCCTGCCTGTCCTGCCGTTGTATTTTGCAAGCAGATAACTTGTGTTCTAGATTTCACAGCTGAAGATAAATTTCTGGATTTTGGACTTGGACTTAAAACTTGCTATGATGGGTTAAATATGCTTTACATGTTACAAGGATGTGATTTTTCTTTTTTTTTTTTTTTTAGGAAAGAAGTGGTCTTATGGATTGACTGGTGTTCCCTAAAAAATGAAGGTTGAAATTTGGCCTGGCCATAATCCTTGGTATTGTGAATGCTGTAAATCCTGCCTCTGTGATGCTAATGAGGAGAATAAGTGGCAATTGAGTCAGTGGGTCAGGACTTAATGTGTAGAATTGTCTGTGGCTTGGGGCAACCTCTTGGGAAATACAAGAAAGGGAGGAAATCTGAGATTTGAGGACCTCATACCATCTAGAAAGAAAGCAGTGCTTGGATCTGAGTGCATTCTTTGGAAAGCACCTGTGTCTCCTCATCTCAGAAGCTTCCTGTCCAGACAACAAGGACCTTCTTCCAGAGCCAGCAGTGAAAGTCTTGTTCTGGAGCTAACACCCTGAATTTGGACTTTTAGCATACTGGACTGTGATGAAATAGAATTTCTCTTTTTAAAGCTGTCCACTTATGGTATTTCTGTTAAAGCAGCATTAGATGACTAAGATACTAGCCTCTCTCTCTCTCTCTCTCTCTCTTTGTCTCTATATATTGATCTCTCTCTATTTATCTGCGTACTCTATCTATCATTTCTATTCTACTCAGCTCTCTACTTTGTATTCTGAATATTTCTAAAAATTTTATATTAATAATTTTTAATTTTAAATTTACAGTGCTTTGTCATGTGGCTGAATGTATCTTTGCTCAAAAGACTTAGTAATATTACACATAAGAATTGATAAATCTATTCAAAATGATTATTTTTAAATCTGGAGAGACAGAGAAAAGTGTTAAAAGAAAGAACTGTAATTCTATTTACATTTCAGTCCTCAAAGTTTTCCCTAGTGGTGATAATAATAATCTTTTCCATCAAAACAAGGTTCAGTAATGAGTAACAGTATGGACTTCGCCATGCTGCTAAGATGAATCACGGTGAAGAATACATCAGAAACGCCACCAGTTTTCTCCTCAAATAATTTTCCCAGAAAGCATTTCAACTACTTTAAATATATTTTCTAAAAACATTTTTTATAGCTACATTGTGTTAGAAAGAACCAATTTTATGTAAATGAACATTCTGCATTCTGCAGATAAAACATGCTAATTTTAACAATTTCAGACATCTGTGACAGAATTTCTAAACTACCCAACTGGATTAAACTGACAAATATGAAAAAATAATACATGGTTAGTCACCTTTTAATTCTTACATTTACATTAAACTACCACTTCAAAGGGCCAGGGTAATTTCACACTGTTAAAGTTTTAAATAGCTTTTATTGCTTTAATTTAAACTTAAACAAAATATGCTATTATGGAAACACAGCTACAGTGATTTTTTTTAAGGACTTCCATTTTAAAATACACTGAATAATGTAATGTTCTCCTCCCAAATAACTAACACTCAAGTGGTTCAGTGACTGCTGTTATCTCATCACTATTTATTTCCAATATTTTCTAAGTTAAAAATGTTCACATCCAGGAGTGTATTTTCAATACTGCACATATAAACTTGCCCTTAAAAAGTATAATTTTCATTGTATAATGCTTATTTAGATTTTTGTTTGACTAAATATAGTGTATCCTCCAATCAGAGAATAATAAGAGTATTTCCGTTTGTATAACACTCAGTATGTTTCAGACATTTTCTAATCACTTTTAGTACATGAACTCACTGAGCCCTCATAATTACTCTATTAGGTTGTTGCTGTTAGCTGCTGTTGAGTTGGCTTTGACCTATGATGCTACCAAGCACAAAGGAACACAACACTGCCTGGCCCTCTTGTTCCCATGATAGGTTGCAGAGCAGGCTGTTGCGATTCTTATGGTTTTTTACCAGCTGATTTTCAAAAATCTATTTTCTAGGCTGTCTTTTTAGTTCATCTTTGTCTGGAAGGCCCAATGAAACCTGTTCTACATTATAGAAAAATGATCATTCACTGAAGACTAAAGCTCTAGTACTGAAGATGAGAATTCTACCACTGAACCACTGTTGCTGTATACTCTGTGTGATGGGTTCTAGCATTTCCACATTCTTTTTACAAAATAGAACACTAAGAAACAGAAAGTTTATGACTTTGCTAAAGTGGTGTAACTAGTACCTGCACCAAAGTTCAGAAACAATATACATGCTTCAGTAATCCTGAAGGAAAACAGTTTTTGATAAGAAATATGACATTTCAACTGAAATTTTATATTATATAGTATATTTGAATTCTAAAGGTACAAATGCTTCAGATAAATTGACTTTTTATTTTACACATGACATTTAAATATCTTTATGTTTATGCCTTAGAAAAAAATTATTTCCCTTTAAAAACAGCTCTCAGAGAGTACAATGAAAGTCAATACTAAAATGGATTTAAAATATTTGCCTTAGATATCACACACAACGGTTTGTGTCTTATGGTATATTGTAGCTCAAAATGGAAATGAGATTATACTGCACAAACTTCATTGTTTTTTCTGGTGTCATCAATTTATATTTTAAAATTCTTTTAAGTTAACAACTGATTTTCATTTTTGCAAATCCCTGTAACGTAGCTATTTGAATGACAGCTACAGGGTGAACAGTCTAAAGATGTTGCTTTCTTGTCCTAAAATGATCTTGAAGTAACTAAGGAGTTGGCAGAAATCTATGTAGTTAAGAAAATAAATGAATAAATGAACAAATGAACAAGTAAATGTTGTGATTACGTAATGTCTAAAGTTACTGATGTGTTGTCACTGGTCATACTGACTAGCAAGAGCTGAGTCTTAGAATTTCAGGATTGTGAGGGTTAACTATATTTTGATGCCTTTAATCTGTCCACAGTAAAACTAATCGTGCCATGGAAATTGGTAAATACTCCAAATCAGGACTTGTTTTTCTCTTTTCTTTTTTGAAATCCCACTGTTAAATGCTTTCCAGCACCTTGTAGTTCAGAGCACTATCTGATGATAATTCAGGATGAAAATAGGTGAATGCCAAGACCTTGCAGCCAAAGACTGCTAAGAACATGCTTGTGGTTGTGCCATTTGGACAATCTCGGAGAGGAAGAATGAACACTACAGAGAATCAGAAGTTGTCCCAGTATAATGGTGTTAGAAATAAGTTAGTATGGGATACAGTCTCACATTACAGAGCAACTTATTTAAGGAAGAAATGATTTACTATGAACTGAATGCTGTAAGACAATAAAGATTATTAAACAATTGGGTGCTGTCTTTGCTATCTAGTGATGTTATGACACAGGTACCACAAGCGTATGGCTTTAAAAACAGAAATTTCATTTTGTCACACACTAGCAGGCTAAAAGTTCAAATTCAGGGTGATAGCTCCGGGGAAGGCCTTTCTCTGCTGTCTCTGAAAGAAGAAACTTGCCATAAATCTTCCCTTCAGCTGCTAGCTTCTGATGTACAGAGACCCCGGGGCCTTTCCAAAGGACACACACAGCTCCCTGCACTGCTTCTTGGTGGCAAGAGGCCCCTTACTCTCTGCTTGCCTCCATTTCTTTTATATTGCAAGAGGCTTCCGCAAAGTGCAAGACTATCCCACACACTGAGTTCTTCTCCACAAACGCAAGTGCTGTCCATCCCCTCTCATTAACATCGTAAGTGCAGAAATTACAAAATAAAGGAACATCATGTAATACTGGAAATCATGGCCCATCCAAACCGCCACATACATTTCTTGAGGAATACAACTCAATCTGTGACAGGTACTATAATAAATCATATAGAACAGGATGAAAGAATTGGTTGAGGATAATACGGAATTTGGTGAAGAAGCAGCAGTCACTTACATTACAAACCAATCATTGTCATCAAGTCAATTTTGACTCAAGTGACTCCAGCTGGGATAAACTTGGAGAATCAATTCAATGGCAAAAGCTTGTTGTTTTGAACAATGTTTTTATTTTGTCTATGTGTATACATGGTTATGTGATGGCTTTATTTTTGTGTTGCTTCATCACGGCCATGAGTGTCTAAAGTTGTCTCACACTATTGTTTCCTAAAGTCATGCATATTCAATAAGATAACCCCAAGACCTAGCTGATAATGCCAGGCCAGATCCTGAAAGTCAGGAACTGCTTTTTTCTTTTCCTTTTGTATGACAACAAAGTGTTCGAAAGTATTTAAATTCCGACTCAGCCTCACCACTTTCATTGAGAAAATCATTCTTTACTTCCTTTACCATAATAATTCAACAGCAACATTTCTAGTCTTTCCTCCAAACTGTGGCTAATTATAGTTCTGTACAATCAGTTCAAGATATCTTATTGTATCCTGGAGAGAGGAGGGACAGCCTACGGATTATCACTTTTCCAGCCCTAATGACAGATTATAACTCAGGTAATCTGAATCGTTAGCAAGAAGTTTTTGGTTCTTAAAAGTTTGAAAGCAAAACTTATTAGAGAAATTTCCTTGGGAAGGCAGAAAAGAATGAGAATAGTCAAAGAAACTTTTGAGTAAAGAATTAAATAATTAGACAATGTTAGCAATATGATTCATTAATTATACTGGGTTTTAAAAAATAAGGCAGTCACGAAATCCAGTGCTGAAGAAGTATGCCTGCCTTCACTGGACAGTAATAGTAACATGCCACTATATTTGGTCTGTGTGAGTCAAACAAAGAATACTAGGTGTTCACAGAACATGGAGGGTTTTTAAAGCCTTACAAACAAATGTAGAATTTGGGAATTTTCTTGGAGAAAACAGAGAATTCCTGAATTTGAGTGGAGACTAATCTAATCTGATAAATATTTTCCAAAGGATCTTCAGATTGATGGGTTGGAAATAGGCTGGGGGTTATGGTAGATACAGGGAAATCAGACTGAGGGCTATTATAAAATCAGAATGAGAGACAATGATGCTTTCACTCAGAGATCAGTAGAGACAGTAGAAAACAGTCAGATGCTGGAATATTTTGAAGGAAGGTCCAAGTTAATTTTCTGAGGAAAATAAACAAACATGTTGATTATTAGAAATCAAGCATGATTAAAACACTATTGTCATAGTCAACTTGAAAAGGAGAATATAATTAGTTGACTGAGTTTAAATGATCTAGAAAGATTAAGATCTAAATTACTATTGGAAGACAATTTAAAAAGTAAGCCTGACACATTTAAAGAGACATTAACAATATGAAAAATAAAACAAGTCACTAAAGGTGGGGTCAAGATGGCAGAGTAGACACCATGACCCTTCTAGCAACAAAGACCTAAAGAACAAATGAACCCAGTACATATTACATACTAGAAGTCCTGAACATCAAAGGAAAAGCTGAGAAATTAGAGAAGATAGTTCCAGAAGGACATAGGATTCCACAGAAATGATCTGCTGGGAAGGAGCCTCAGCCTATGCATGGAGGTTGGTGGGCATTCCTGTTAGTGGAGGTAATAGTCTGGAGAATGACCTTGTACTCTGGAACTAGTGAGGGACAGCACCAGATAGTAAAAAGCTACAGCTTTGGATATAACCCACTGCACAGGGATCTGTGTTTATTTTCTCTAATATAGGCCTATCTCCTTTAATCCACCACTTCATTCTCCCTCTACGAACTGTGCCCAGTAGTAAAGACTGATGGTATTAACAGAGCTGAAAATGGGACTCTTCAAGGCCACGCTGAAGCATTCTCCCTATCTGTTACCTGCACTGTACCTACCTCTGGAATCTGATACCATTAATTGAGCCAAAAATAGGATGCCTTAAGCCCACCCCGAGCTGTTCACAGAGACTCAGAGGGGAGGTACAGTTTAGTACACTCAGAGCAGGGGGAGAATTTTGTGCAGATTTTCCTAAGCTGGAAAATCAAGGCAGAAACTATTATATCACCTATATTCAGACATATGAGGACTGTCGATTAAGTTTGTGAACTCATCCTAGAAAAAGCGCTACGTACTGATTGTTGAATATCACTACGATCTCCTTTGACATACTCCCCTTGGGAAGCTATGTACCAACATCAATGCCTAGTTTATCCTTCAAAGCAATTTGGGAACTGTTTCTGGAATGACCATCAGAGCTATTTTTGTATTACCCTTGATGGGCTGAGTGGCATCAAAATGTCTTCCTTTTATTTTGTCTTTCCTTTATCTTCAGTTAAAGAAAAAACTCAGTGGGAGCCAGATGAGGTGAGCAAGGAGGGTATTCCAGTACAGTTATTTGTTTACTGGCTAAAAACTCCCTCATAGATAGCTATGCTGTGAAATTTGTGAACTTGCTACAGTGCCATGGTGCACAGTGGCCATTCCAGAAAGAGTTCCAAAATTGCTGTGAAGGGTGGACTAGGCACTAGCATTGGAGCATAACTTCCCAAGGAGAGTACACTGAGGTGATAGTAGCAATATTCAGCAATGAGGTATGTAGTACTTAGAACAATTAAGTTCACATACTTAATGTTGGACCTTGTAAGGGGATACGCCAACTTCAGTGACACTAAGGGATGGCTGTTAACTCTTGTCCTTCTCAGTGGCTTCAGCCAGACACCTGTGCCTATACCATTCACCCCTGCCCATCTACCACAATAGATGAAAGCTTACAAAAGACGTGGTGACCGACCACCTGGATGCCTGAGCCAAATCCATGTAAGAAAAGTATACTCCAAGTTTTAAAACAAGAAACTAAACCACAGTAGGCAAACATAAAATAAATATCTACAAAGGAAATTATTAATCCTCTTGGTCAAAATAAAAAGCAGGAAAAATATGAAATTGGAGCAAATACAAAGTCACAAAAACTAAAAGAAGATGAAAAGAAAACACATAATGAAAAATAATAAAAACACATCACAGAAAATTAAATGGAACAAAAAAATTCTCTACATCTGCTCCCCTCAGAAGACATGAAAATGAAAGCACTAAGCTCATACCTATCAATAATTACTTTGAATGTAAACAGACTAAATTAACCAATAAAGAAACAGGGAGTGGCAGATTGCATTAAAAAACATGACCTTTCTGTATATTGCCTATAGGAGACACACCTTAGACACAAACTACAACCTAAAGTATGGAAAAATTACATCAAGCTAATAACAGCGTTCAAAAACAGCAGGAGTGGCAATATTAACTTATTATACAGACTGTAAGTAAAATCCACCACATTGGATTAAAAAAGACATTACAAAATGATTAAAGATCAATAATTCAAGAGGACATAACCATATTAAATATCTATGAACCCGATGACAGAGCTCCAAAATACATAAAACAAGCACTAACTGTATTGGAAACAGAAATACACAGCTCCAGAATAATAGTAGGAGACTCCAACACACCACTCAGAGAAAGACAGACATCTTGGAAAAAAGCTCAGTAAAGAAACAGAAGATCTAAAGTTCACAATTAACCAGTATGACGTCACATGCATATGCAGAATATTCCCTAAATAGAAGCCAAGGGTACTTTATTTTCCAATTCACTTGAAATACTCTCCAGAATTGACCACATACAGGGTCACAAAGCAATGCTTAATGCAGTTCAAGTTATTGAAATTACATGAAGTATCTTTTCAGACCATAAAGCCATGAAAATAGAAATTAATAACAGAAAAAAGAAGAGAGAAATAATCAAACACGTGGCTACTGAGCAACACCTCGCCCAGAACTGACTGTGTTACAGAAAAACAAACAAGAATAGAATAAAGAAATTCACAGAATCAAATGGGAACAAAAATACACCCAGAATCTGTGAGACACAGTGAAAGCAGTGTTCAAAAGTCAATTTATGTCAATAAATAATGCACACATCTGAAAAAGAATCGGCCCAAATCAAAAAAATAACTCAACAACCAGAACAAATTGAAAGAGGGCAACCAAAAGACACTTGAGCATTAGCTAGCCAAGTGCATTAGAAGAAGGCAAATAATAAAAATGTGTGCATAACTAAATGAAATACAGAAGAGAAACAAGATTGAAAGAGTTAACACGACCAAAAACTGGTTTTTTGAAGATACAACGAAATTGATAAACCTTTTTCCAAACTGACAAAATAAACAAACAAGAAATGAAATAAGGTGACAACAGACACAACTGAAATTTAAAAAAGTCATGACAGAACTGTATCAAAAATTGTAGGCAGATCCGACTCGACAGCACTTGGCGACTTGGCTTTAGTAAATTCCAAACGTAGAGAAAATAGAAAAATTTTTAGACCTATGTCACCTACTAGAAGTACCAGAAACAGAACTACAACAGTAAAATAACCTCATCACAAAAGAACAGACTGAAAACGTACTCAAAAAAATTCCAATAAATAAATAAATAAAAGGCCCGGCCCTGCGGTCCTCACTGGAGAATTGTATCAAGCTTTTAAAGAAGAGTTGACACCATTATTAGTAAAGGTATTCCAGAGTATAGGAAAATGATGGAATACTCTCAGATTCATTCTATGAAGCCAATATAATCCTACTAACCAAACCAGGTAAAGACACCACAAAAAAGGAAAATTGCAGACCAATATCTCTCATGAATATAGATGCAAAAATAGTCAATAAAATTCTAGCCAACAGAATTAAACAACATATTTAAAAAATAATAATAATTCACTGTCACAAAGTGGAATTCATAGCAGTGATGCAGGGATGGTTCAACATTAGCAAATAATTAATGTAATCAACCACATAAATCAAAAAGGCAAGAAATGCTTTTTTTTATCAACTGATGCATAAAAGGCATCTGACAAAAATCCAACACCCATTCATACTAAAAAACTCTCAACAAAACATAGAAGGCAAATTTCTCAATGTAATAAGGAGCATTGGTGCAAAGCCAGCAGCCAGCATCACCCTGAGACAAGTGAATCTGAAAGCATTCCTCTTGAGAACAGGAACCAGACAAAGATGTCCATTGTCACCACTCTTAATCAACATTATCTTGGACGTTCCAGCCAGAGGAATGTGGCAAGGTAAAGAAATCAACGGCATTCAGATTGGTATGGAAAAAGTAAAAGTATTTTTATTTTTAGATGATATGACCTTATACATAGAAAGCACTAAAATTAAACAAAAACACTACTGAAACTAACTGAAGAATTCAGCAAAGTATCAGGATACAAGACAAATATACCTAAATTAGTTGAATTCCTTTACACCAACAAAGAGACTATCAAAGAGGAAGTCTCCAAACCATTACCATTTATAGTTGCCCCTAAGAAGATAAAATGCCTAAGAATACATCTAAGCGGTGACATAAAAATCAAACACTTGTCCTCATGCAAAGATTTCACCAAAACAGCAAGAAAACAACCTACAGATGGGGAAGAATTTGTGTATGCTATGAATCTGGTAGGCATCTGATCTCTATAACCTACATGGTACTGCAAAATGCCAAAAAGAAAATGAAAAGTGTATTTTATCGACTATTTTTGCATCTATATTCATGAGAGATGTTGGTCTGCAATTTTCCTTTTTTGTGGTGTCTTTACCTGGTTTGGTTAGTAGGATTATATTGGCTTCATAGAATGAATCTGAGAGTATTCCATCCTTTTCCTATGCTCTGGAATACCTTTACTAATAATGGTGTTAATTCTTCTTTAATGTCTTGGGGCATTAATCCCAAAAGCACAAAATAATAAATGTTTGAGAATTTGTGGAGAGATCAGATCTCTTCTCCACTGCTTGTGGAAAGGTAAAATGGTACAACCACTTTGGAAATTGATGTGGTGCTTTCTTCAACTAGAAATAAAAACACCATATGACCCACCTATCCCACTTTCTGGAATATATCCTAGAAGTATAAGGGATGTCACGTGAACAGATACATGCACACAGATGTTTACTGAAGGAATGGCCACAAGAGCAAAAAGATGAAATCAATGTAGGTGACCAACACCAGATGGATGCATAAACAAACTATGATGTATTTATGCAATAGAACGTTAGGGAACAATGAAGAAGAACAAAGATTTCAGGAAACATCTCATAACATGGAGCCATCTGGAAGACATTACGCTGAGTGGACAAGAAAAAATATTGTGTAGGACCACTATTCTGAAGATTATGAAAAGGTTTAAGAACAGAAGAAAGCAATCATTGATGGTTATAAGAGTGGAAAAGGAGGAAGAGGAGTATTTACGGATTAGATAGTAAATAAGAATCATGCTGGGTGAAGGAAGTGACAGCGTGCAGCACAAAGGAGGTTCACAGTACTGGACTACACCAAAAGGTTTTCTAAATGCAATTAACACTTTGAAAGACAGAATATCAGGAACAGGTGTGGGGGGAACTTAGTTTCAGGGAACAAGTAGGCTAATTGGCGTAACTAAGTTTTTTTTTTTTTAAGAAATTGTTTTGCATGCCACTTTAGTGAGTGGCAGCTGGAATCAGAATCTTAAAAGCTAGCAAGCTGCTGTGTAAGTAGCATCAATTGGTCCCCATCAACCTGGAGCAGGGGAGAATAAATCGCATCAAAGACAAGATGAAAATACAAGCCCAGGAAACAGAAGGGGTCATATGACCCGTAGACAACATCAACATGATGCCAGAAGAATTAGATGGCGCTTGACTACCACCAATGATGCCTTGACAGGAAACACAACATAAAGTCCCTGATGTAGCAGGTGAAATATAAGAATGCAGAGTTAGAATTCTTTTAATAAAGACCACACTTTATTGTCCCTTTGACTGGAAAGCCTTCTGAGGATACGGCCCCTCAACTGTCTGTTAGCCCAGAGCTGAGAACAGTACTGTTCTCAGACAAAGATTAGACTGGGCTATAAGGTATAGAGTGATGCTGACAAAGAATATGCTTCTTGGCTTAAATATGTATATGAGGCTGTCTGAACAGCTCTTGTCCAGAGGTGAAATGAGAGGGTAGATGGGGAGTTAGTTGAATGGATGCTGGAAGTACATGGTGGAAAGGAGGAATATGCTGTCACAGAGATGAGGATGTAGGGGAGAGCAGGTACAGCTGCAGAGTGGCATGAGTGTGTGGCTTCATATATAAAACTGATTTAGATTATAAACTTTATTTAAAGCACAATAATATATATTAAAAATCATTTAAAAAATCAAAGGAAATGTTGATCACAAACAAAAAAAAATGAGTTAATTAAATAATGAAGTAAATTGATAGAATAAATTAATGGATAAATCTTACCAAGGAGAAATTTACTGAGTAGAAAAAGCTGGAACAACTCAGCAAAATATCCAAAGGAAAGAAAAGGAAAACAAGAAACAGAAACGTTTAGACATACAAAAGCAACACATCTTTCAGTTTGTCCTTCTGCAGTGGTTTGCTTGTTGCTGTGATCCTGGAAGCTATGCCACCAGTATTTCAAATACCAGTGGCACCACCCTTTGTGGTCAGAGTTCAGCTGAGCTTCTGGACTAAGAGAGACTAGAAAGAAGGACCCGGTGGTCTACTTATGAAAAAAAAATTAGCCTGTAAAAACCTTGTGAAAGCAGTAGAACACTGTCTGATAAAGTGCTGGAAGATGAGCTCCTCATACAGGACGGTCCCCTCACAGTAAGCTAAACTGTAATGACATAGATAGGGTCAGGATTCTGGGGTCCTCATTTACTGAAAGGCATGACTCAAAATGAGAAGAAACAGCTGAAAATGTCTATTACGACAGGAGTTGGAATGCATGCAGTATGAACTTGCAAAAATGCGAAATCATCACAAATGAAATGGAACAAATAAAAACCGAAACAGGCATTAACTAGCTAAAATGGACTGGTATTGGCCATTTGCAATGAGACAGTTATATGGTCTACTATGTTGGGAATGACAAGCTGAAGAGGAAGGCGTTGCATTTACTGGCAAAAAGAACAATTCAAGATGAATCCTAAAGTACAGCCTTGAGAGTGACAAAACTGTACACATATATGTACAAGTGAGACTAGTTAATATAACAGTTATTCAAATTTATGCACCAAACTCTAAGGCCAAAGATAAAGAAATCAAAGATTTTTATCAACTACCACAGTCTGAAATTGATCAAATATGCATTGAAGTTGCACTGATCATTACTGGTGATTGTAATACTAAAGTTGGAAACAAAGAAGAAATAGTGCTTGGAAAATATGGCACATTGATAGAAGTGATACTGGAGATCTCACGATAGAATTTTGCAAGGCCAATTGTGTTTTCATCGCTAATATCGTTTTCAACAACATAAATGTTGACTACACTTCCTCACTGGATGAAATATACAGGAATCAAAGGGACTACATCTGTGGAATGAAACTATGAAAAAGACAAATATCATTAGTCAGAACAAGTCCAGGGACCGGCTGTTGAACAGACAGTCAGTTGCTTGTGTGCAAGTTCAATTTGAAGCTGAAAAGATTAGAGAAAATCCACGAGATCTTAAGTACAACATTGAATATATTCCACTTGAATTTAGAGGCCAATTTAAGAATAGTTTTGACACACCAAAAACTAATTACTGAAGGCCAGATGGCTTGCGGAATGACACCAAGATGCCACATATGGAGAAAGCAAGAGGTCTTTGGAAATACAGAAAGTACCAAAATGGATACCAGGATAGACTTCAAAGGCTGCTCTTGAATGTAAGACATCTAAATTGAATGGAAGAAATGATGCAGAAAAGTAAACCAAAAAATTTAAGGGGCAGATTGAGAAGAAAAAGTATTATTATGAAATGTTCAAAAACCTGGAGCTGGAAAACCAAAAGGGAAAAACAAGCACAATGTTTCAAACAGAAAGAACTGGAGGAAAAATTCCAGCTTTGAGGGAAAATATTAAATGATGCTCTTCCATTTCAGGAGGTAGGATATTATCAGGAACCAAAAGTAGTGAAGGCAAAACTCCAACCTGCATTGATGGCACTGGGGTGTAGGAAGGTTCTAGACTGACAGAACACCAACCGAGATGTTTCAACAAATGGATGCAGCACTGTCAGTACTCATTTATGCCAAGAAATCTGAAGACAGTTACATGGCCAACACAGTAGAGAAGATCTATGTTTGTGTCCATTCCAAAGAAAGGTGATCCTACAAAACGTGGAAACCATCAAACAACATTGTTAATATCACACACAAGTAAAATTTTGCTGAATAGCATTGAAAAGTGGTTACAGCAGTATATGGAAAGAGAGCTTTCAGAAATCAAGCTCTATTCAGAAGACACGTAACAATGGATATCGTTTCTAACGTCAGATAGATCTTGGCTGAAAGCAGAGAATAAGAGAAAAAGGTATTTACCTGTGTTTTCTTGATCATGCAAAGGCATTCAATGTGTGAATATAACCAGTTATACACATGAATGAAAAGAATGGGCATTCCAGAGTGCTTAATTGTGCTCAAACAAAACCCATTTATAGATCAGAAGGCATTTGTTCAAACAGAACAAGGATATACTGAAAGGCTTATAATCAGGAAATGTGTATTTAAGGGCATTATCATTTTACCACACTTGTTCAGTCTGTATGTTGTCCAAATAATCCCAGAAGCTGGACTTCATGAATAAAATGCAGCATTAGCATTGGAGGCAGATTAATGATCTATAATATGCAGATGACACAGTGTTGTCTGGAAAATGAACAGGACATGAAGGATTTATTGATGAAGATCTAAGACTACAGCCTTCAGTCTGTGTTATGCTTTAACATAAATAAATATAAATCCTCATAAATAGATCAATAAAAAGTATCATGATAGAAAAGATGGAAGTTTTTAAGGATTTCATTTTATTTGGATCTGCAGTCAACATACACGGAAGCAACAATCAAGTAATCAAAAAAACACATTGCACTGGCCAAATCTTCTGCAAAATACCTCTTTGAAGTGCTACAAAAATGAAGGTGCCATTTTAAAGAATAGGATGTGCCTGACCCAAGCAATCATATTTTCAATCTCCTCATAGGAATACAAAATCTGGGCAATAAATAAAGAAGACTGAAGAAAAATTGATGTCTTTAAATTACGGTATAGTCGTTTTGTAGCACATAAAAAGCAAAAGTATACAAACTTGAAATTATGCTTAATAAGCATAATCAATAATTCTGTGGTCTTTTTCACCTGAAACTATATACACTTAAACCAGGAAGCACAATCTTTCCCTATATCATTGTTGTGTCTTATAGGCTAATCCAATCTTGGTCTGAAGAGCTGATTTGGGGAATAATTTCAGCTTAGGGCTAACAAAGAATCCAGTGTCTATGTCTTCCAGAATCCTCCAGTCTATCCAACCATCAAGTCCGATCTTCATAACAGAATTGAAGTCATACAAACCATTTTTTTTTCCTGCTACCTCAGAGACTGTATGCTGTATTCCCTGTCAGAGCAGTCACTGATGGTGGCCAGGAACCATCTAATTCTTCAGGTCTTATGCTGATATAGTCTTAGGGTTATATGGCATTTTCTGTCTCTTGGGCTTTCATTTTCCTTATGTTTGACGTTTTTCCTCTGTTACAGGTGGGTTTGGACCAATTGTTGCTACTTAGATGGCCTCTTGCTAGTTTTTAAGGCCAGACACCACTCACCAAAGTGGAATGTGAAGCATTGTGTTTTTATTTATTTATTCTTTTTTAAAATTTTATTTTTATTAATTACAGTAAAAGAATAAAATTTCTAACATCTATCAATTATCTCATCTATGATAAACCCTCAGCACCCCACCTACCCATGTAGCCAACACAGTCATTTTCTTCTGTGAATAATTCTCTTGTTAAGTTTTTACAACAGGGGTCTTAGAAAAAATTGTCCTTTTGACCCTCGTTGATTTCACTTAGCATGATCTCTTCCAAATGAGGCCGTGTTATGAGATGTTTTCTAAAATTGTCACCTTTTTTTTTTTTTATCATAGCATAGTGTTCCATTGAGGATATGTACCATAGTTTGCTTATCCATTCATCTACTGATGGGCATTGGGATTGATTACAACTTTTTGCTATTGTGGACTGGGCTGCAACAAACATTTGTGTGCAAGCGTCCCTTTGTGTGACAACCACTGTTTCTGAAGAATAGATTCCAAGCAGTGGAATTACAGGATCAAATGGTATATCTATTTCCAGCTTTTTAAGGAAGCACCAGATTGTTTTCCAAAGAGATTGTACCATTTTGCAATCCCACCAGCAGTGTAGAAGAGTTCCAATTTCTCCACAGCCACTCCAGCATTTGCTGTTTGTGCTTTTTTGGATCATGGCCAACCTTGTTGGGGTGAGATGGTATCTCTTTGTAGTTTTAATTTGAATTTCTTTAATAGCTAATAATTGTGAGCATTTCTGCATGTCTCTTTTGGTTGCCCGGATATCCTCTTTAGAGAAATATCTGTCTCTCTTTCGCCCATCACTTAGTTGGATTATTTATCCTTTTCTTGTTGATATTTTGCAATATCTTACAGATTATGGAGATCAGACATTGCTCTGACATAGAGTTGCCCAGTATTTTTTTCCCATTCTGTGGGGTCTTTTAATTCTTTTGATGAAGACTTTGGATGAGCAAGAACGTTTGATTCTTACTAATTCCCATTTATCTATTTTCTCTCCTGCTGATCTTGCTTTGTTTGTGAGATTTTGTAGACTGTCTACATGGTGTAGTAAAACTTCGATTGTTGATCCTATTTTATCTTTGATGGGCTTTATAATTTTAGATTTCATATTGAGGTCTTTTATCCAATTTGAATTGTTTTTTGTATAAGGTGTGAGACATGGATCTTGTTTTAATTTTTTGCAAATGGATATCCAATTTTGCCAGCACCATATGTTAAAGAGATCATTCTTACCCCGGTTTAAAATCTTGGGGTCTTTGTCAAATATCAACTGTTCACAGGAGGATGTTGGCATCTCTGAGGTCTCAACTCTGTTCCCTTGGTCTGTATGTCTCTTTTTGCACCAGTACCAGGCTGTTTTGACTACTGTGGTAGTGTAATAGGTTCTAAAATCAGATAGGGAGAGGCCTCCCAGTGTGTTCTTCTTCTTCAATAGTGCTTTGCTTATCCAAGGTTTCTACTCTTTCCAAACAAAGTTGATGATTTGTTTCTCCATAGCATTAAAAAAATGTCACTGGAATTTCTATTGCGGTTGCATTATATAAGTAGATTGCTTTGGGCAAACTAGACATTTTCACACTGTTAAGTCTTCCCATCCATGAGCAGGGTAGATTACTCCATTTAAGTCTCCCTTAGTTTCTTGTAGTAAGTCCTTATAGTTATCTTTGTAAAGGTCTCTTATTTGTCTAGTTAGATTTATTCCGAGGTATTTAATCTTCTTGGGGGCTATAGTAAATGTAAATGATTTGGTGATTTCTTCTTTAATAATCACACAGTTGGTATAAAAGAATCCTACTGATTTACATATGTTTATCTTGTATCCCATTACTTTGCTAAACTCTTCTATTAGTTCCAATAGTTTACTTGTGGATTCCTTTGGATTCTCTGTATAAACAATCATATCATTGACAAAGAGGGAGATTTTTACTTCTTCATTGCTGATACAGATGCCCTTTATTTCTTGGTCTTGTCTAATTGCTCTGGCTAGAACTTCTAGCACCATGTTGAATAGAATTGGTGAGAGTGGACATCCTTGTCTAGTTCTTGTTCTCAAAGGGAATTCTTTCAGTCTTTCACCATTCAGGAGGATGAAGGTAGTTGGCTTTGCATAGATGCTACTGATTGCATTGAGGAATTTCCCATCTATTCCTATTTTTCTGAGAGTTTTCAGCACGAATGGGTATTGAACTTGTCAAATGCCTTTTATGCATCAATTGAGAAAATCAGGTGATTCTTATCTTGTATGTTATTAATGTGGTTGATCACATTACCTGTTTTTCTGATACTAAACCAGCCGTGCATCCTTGGAATGAAATCAACTTGATCATGTTGAATTATTCATTTTACATGCTGTTGAATTGCATTGGCTAGTATTTTGTTTAAGATTTTTGCATCTAGGTTCATGAATGACCAAAGCCAGCCAAGTGCCGTGTGACATTGGTCTGTAATTTTCTTTTCTTGCAGGATCTTTGTCTGGCTTTGTTATCAGGGTTATGCTAGCTTCCTAGAATGAATTTGGGAGTATGCCATCCTTTTCTATGGTCTGAAATAACCTCAATAGTATCAAAGTTAACTCTTCTCTAAAAGTTTGGTAGAATTCTCCAGGGAAAACATCTGGGCCAGGACTTTTTTTGGTTGGTAGATTTTTTTACTTTTTCAATCTCTTCCTTTGTGATAAATTTATTATGTTGATCTGCTTCTCCTTGTGATAGTCTTGGTGAGTGATATGAATTTGGAAAATAGTCTATTTCCTCTATGTTTTAAAACTTGGTAGAGTACAGCCTTTCATAATATTCTGTTGTGATACTTTTTGTTTCAACTGGGTGTGTGTTAATGACTCCCATCTCATTTCTTAATTGGGTCATTTGTATCTTCTACTGTTTTTCTTTTGTAAGTTTAACCAATGTTTTATCAATTTTGTTGATCATCTTTGGGTTTTGTTAATTTTTTAGATTGTTTTTATATTCTCTAATTCATTTAGCTCTGTTCTAGTCCTCATTATCTGTTTTCTTCTGGTGTCTGGGTGGTTCTTCTGTTGCTCTCTTTCTACTTGTTCAAGTTGTAAGGTTAATTCTTTAATTTGGGCCCTTTCTTCTTTCCAGGTATGTGCAGTTATAGAGATAAACTGACCTCTGTACACTTCTTTTGCTGTATCCCGTAGATTCTGGTAGAATGTGTTTTCATTTTCATTTGATTCCATAAATTTCCTTATTTTGTTCTTGATTTCTTCTATAACTCAAGGCTTTTTGAGCAAAGTGTTGTTAAGTTTCCATAAGTTGGAATTTCTGCCTATGATTTTTCTGTTATTGATTTAAACTTTTATAGCTCTATGGTCCAAGAAGGTATTTTGCAGTAAATCAGCATTTTGGATTTATACAGAAATGCTTTATGACCTAACATATGATCTATTCTAGAGAATGTTCTATGTGCATTGAAGAAGATGTACTTATTCTTTGATGAATGAAAAGATCTGTATATGTTGATGAGGTCAAGTTGGTTGATTGTGACAATAACATCTGCTGCATCTTTACTGAGTTTTTTTCTGGAGGCTCTATCCGTAATTGAAACTCCAACTATTACTGTAGAATGGTCTATCTCATTTTTCAGTGTTGTCAAAATTTATTCAATGTATTTAGGTGCTCTGGGATTGGATGCATACATATTTAATATTGTTAAGCTCTGCTTGGCTATTGAACCTTTCAGCAATAAATAGTGACCATCCTTGTCCACAATAGTGGATTTTACATTAAAATCTATTTTATCTGAGATTAGTATTGCCACACCTGCTTTTCTTTGTATATTGTTAGCTTGGTATATATTATTCCATCCCTTGATTTTTCATTTGTTCATATCTTAGAGTCTAAGGTGTGTTTCTTGTAAACAGAATATAGGTGGGTCATGTCTTTTGATCCAGGATGTCACTCGCTGTCTCTTTACTGGAGCATTCAATCCATTTATATTCAGTGTATTTACTGATAGGTATGTGCTTTGTGCCACCATTTTGATGACATTGCTTTTATGTTGATGTTTTCTATATTACCCTTAATGGTCTGTTCTGGGCCATTCTTCTTTATAGGTTATTATTTCAGTGTTGATTTTGTGTTTGTTGAGACTCCTGTGTTGCATTTCTTATTTTGATACAGTACATTGTTAATTTTCTTTATGGCTATATCTATTATCCCCCTTAACATACTAAGACTAAACCCAATTTTAAATACTGCATAACTCTTTAACTTCCTCTGCATCTGAAATGACAATAACTACTATAGTGCATCCTTCTTTTAATGTGATGGTGTTATAGTTGTCATGATATGATCACAGAATCCCTCATTTTAATATTGTAGCTTTGATTAACTTTCGTGACTTCTTTAACTGACCAGAATTTGGATTTTGTGTCCTGAATTGCCACCTTAAGTATATATTTAATGGTTTTGTTTTTGTAAGTAAAAAGCTTCTTGCAGTATTTCATGTAATTTTGGTTTAGATTTTACGAAGACTCTACGCTTCTCTTTATCTTCAAAGGTGTTAATTTAACCATTATATCTAATAGACAATTTTGCAGGATAAATAATTCTGGGATGGGAGCTTTTTTCCTTCAGGGCTTTGAATGTGTCTACCCACTGTTTTCTAGTCAGTGTTGTTTCTGCAGAAAAGCTGGATGAAAGCCTGCAGGGTTTCCCTTGGAGTGTTAGTTTTGCTTTGAGCCTTGCTGCTGTTTATGTTTTAGCTTCTTAAGCTTGATTACAATATGTCTTGGAGTCTTTCTTTTGAGGTCTAGCTTCTGTGGTGTTCAGTAAACATCTTGGATACCTATGTTCTCTTTGCTTATAATCGCAGGACAGTTTTCTGCCAGCATCTCTACAGCAATACTCTCTACACTGTCGTTAATATTCCCTTGTTCAGGAGCTCCAATTAAACGTAAATTATTCCTGTTAATGGAGTCCTATATGGTTCTTAATTCTTCTTCATTTTTCTTATTTCTTTTCTCTGATTTCTCCTCGTAAATGCTGGTGCCAGTTGCTCTGTCCTCAAGATCACTGAGTCTAACTTCTGTCTGTTGAATCCTACTCTTTTGGCTTTGGATTGAATTATCTAATTTTGTAATTTTATTATTGATCTGATGTATTTCAGGTCATTGATACAGACCATTAAAAGATGGCAGAGTAGAAACACATCTCCTTATTTCCCTCCGAGAACTAAGGCCTGGATGATATTTGTATGGAGAACTGAACATTTGGGGAGACCTAGGGCCTAGCACACTTGACTATGGGACTAATTTTCTCCTCTCAGACATTAGCCAGAGGCCATCTGACCTCCACTTCTGCTGTTTCACGGTATCAGAGAACTGCAACTTTCTTGAACAGCCAGTAACATACTTTCATTATCAAATGTAAGGCAGAGTCTGCTGCTCCTGACTGCCTGTTTTGGCCAGCATGTTGCATAGCTCCTAGTTCAGCATCTGGACTGCTCTCCACATAGAAGTGTAGCTTAATTTTAAAGCTGAGATTCCTATGTATTTGCCTGGAGACATATCTGGTGAGAGGCCCAGCATCTTTTCCTCCCACCCTTCTCTGACCTCTGACCCACATTGTAGGGTTGGCTGACAGCCCTCAGTTTCTCCATAAGTAGGGCGACCTCTTTGCCACCTAATGAGTGAAGACTTCCACCCCAGAGAATCTACCTGGGGCAAATCACTAGAGTATTAGAGACCAGCAATTCTCTTAGGTACAACACTAAAGAAATCAAACAGTGTCTAGATCGCATGCAGACAGCAGACCATAATTCATCATTTAAAGAAGCAGCCTTCAAATGTTCCAGAAAATCTAGTAAACTCCCAAAACAAAGATTTAAAAAATTTCCCAGGTGAAGAAGCCTCTCTGAATCTCTCGGAGACTGAGTACAAAAGAATTATGTGTGGAATCCTCCTAGAGATTAAACAAATGCAATAGAACAAAGTGAAAAATTTTGTAAACTATTTGAACTGATGGAACATTGTCTTAAAAAACCTTTGTTATGCCAACTGAACTGAAACCATGGTAAAGAGACTACTATTCTCTTCTATGCTGTCCTTCAAAATTTGAGATTAGATTTGGGAAACCATTTAGCTTTTGGTTTAGTCCAGCTGTGCAGAGCTCCCCTCTACTGCACACTGTCTGTAACTTCACCTAACCCAGTTCCTATATAACATCAAATCGTTGAATATCCTTCTCTCTTCCTCTGCATACTTGTAACCATCAAAGACTATTTTCTCTGTTTTTTAATTTTCTTGAATCCTTCTAATAGTGGTTCTTTTGAAACTGACTTATTTCACTCAGCATTAATGCCTTTCAGATTCCTCCATATTATGAAATGTTTTCTAAGATTGTTGTTGTTCTTTATCATTGCATAGCATTCCATTATGTGAATACACCATAGTTTGTTTATCCATTCATCTGCTGAAGGGCATCTAGGTTGATACCATCTTTTTGCTATTGTGGACAGTGCTGCAATAAGCATTCACATGCATTTTTCTATTCCTGTGCCAGCCATTATTTCTCTACAATATGTTTCAATAAAAAGAATTACTGGATTGTATGATTAATTTCTAGCTTTCTAAGAAGTGCAAAATTGATTTCCAAAGTGGTTGTACCATTTTATATTCCTACCAGCAGTGTAGAAGTGTTCCAGGCTCTTGACAGCCTCTCAAGCATTTGTTAATTTGAATTTTTTTCTATTTATCTATCTATCTATCTGTCTGTCTATTTATTTATTTTGGTTAATCCCAGCCTGTAGTTCTGGTTTGAATTTCTCTAATGGCTAATGGGAAATACTTGTGGCTTACTAAAGTGCTACATCTGCTAAATAAAAGGTTGGCAGTTAGAATTAGCCAGGCACTCCTTGGAAACTCTATGGAACAGTTCTACTCTGCCCTAAGGGTTGCTATGAGTCAGAATCGACTTGACAACAGTGAGTTTAAGGGCTAATGATCATGATCATTTCTTCATGTATCTGTTAACTGCTTGAATGTCTTCTTTGGACAAGTGCCTGTTCATGTTCTTTGTCCGTTGTTTGGGTTATTTGTCTGTTTCTTGTTGATATTTTGCAGTAACTTGTAGATTTTAGAGATTAAACACTGACACGATTTGTAGTATCCCAAATACTTATGTCTGTAAGTTTTCTTCTTGCTCTTTTTCTGAAGTCATTGGATGAGCATATGTGTTTGATTTTGAGGAGTTCTCAGTTATCCATTTCCTGGTTATCTAGTTTGTGTATTGTTAGGAATGTTTTGTCATCTGTATATATTGTGTATTAGGGCTCCTAGCATTGTTCATATTATTCTTTCATGGCCTTTATTGATTTAGGTTTGATATGTAGGATTTTGATCCATTTCAAGTTAATTTTTATGCATGCTGTGAGATAATGGGTTTTGTTTCTTTCTTCTTCTTCTTATTTTTTTTGAAAATTAACACCCACCTCTGCCAACACTATTTGTTAAAGAGATTGTCTTTTCCCCAGTTTACAGAATTTCGGCCTTTGTCAAATATCAGATGCTCATAGGTCAATGATTTTATGTCTAGATTCTCAGTTCTATTCCACTGGTATATGTATCTTCTTTTGTACCAGTACTAAGCTGTTTTAACTACCAATTTTAAAACTACCTGTTTTAACTAGAGGTGTGATAGGTTTTAAAGTCAAGTAGTGTGACACATCTCACTTTGTTCTTTTTCTTCAGTAACTCTCTACTTATCCATGGCTTATTCCCTATCCATATGAAGTTGGTGATTTGTTTCTGTATCTCATTAAAAAGTGCTGTTACAATTTATATTGAGATTGCATTGTATCTATAGATTGTTTAGGGCAGAATAAACATTTTCATGTCTTCGAGTCTTCCTATCCATGAACAAGGTAGGTTTCTCCACTTGTCTTAGTAGTATGGCACTTCTCTAACAGAAATACCACAAATGAATGTCTTCAAAATGAGAGATCCAGTCCAGTAGGCTAAAAGTCTAAATTCAAGGCATCAGCTCTATAGGAAGACTCTCTTTTCTGGCTCTGGAGGAAGATCTTTGTCATTGATCTTCCTCTGGGCTGGAAGGGACCCTAAAACCTTTCCAAAACGTAAGCTCTGCTCCCAGCATTGCTTTTGGGTGGTATGCCAAACCCACAGTCATCAAGTCAATGCCAATTCATAGTGATCCTATGGTGACCCCAAAGGACTGAGTAAAACTGCCTCATGGAGTTTCCAAGGAGTTTCTGGTGTATTTCAACTACCGATCTTTTGGTTAGCAGCTGTAGCACTCAATTGCTACACCTATCAGGGTTTTCCTTGGTGGTGTTAGGTCCTCAAATCTTTCTGCTAGCTTCTCTCCTGTATAAATTTGATCTGAAGAGATTGTCTTAAATCACAATACAATCTTACTCATAGAGTCCTCCTCACTAACACAGCTGCTGCCCTTCTTTCCTCATTTATAGCATAGAGGTAGTGTTTACAGAATGGAGGAATATTACACAAAACCAAGGAATCATGGTCTAGTCAAATGGCTACACGCATTATGGAGGTACACAGTTCAATCTAAGATACCACCTATGTAAGTCTCTTTTGCTTTATTATAGTAGTCTTGCACTTTTCCTTTTTATAAGTCTTTGCTGTCTCTGATTACATTTATTCCTAATCTTTTTTTTATCCCCAATTCTTGAGAAGGACTGTGAATGATATTCTTTCAGTGATTTCCTCTTTGATGTTCTTTTCGTTAGTGTAAAGAAATCCAAGAGATCTCTACATATTTACCTTATATCCTGATACTCTGCTGAATTCTTCTATTAGCTGCTGTAGTTTTTTAATGGATTCTTCAGGGTTGTCTGTGTAGAAGATCATATTATCTACAGACAGACAAAATTTTACTACTTCCTTAACCATTTGGATACCTTTATTTTTATCTTGTCTGAGTATTCAAGCTAGAACCTCCAGTGTAATGTTGAATAATAATGGTGACAAAGGGCATCCTTGTCTGGTTCTTCTCCTCAAGGGAAATGCTTTCAGACTCTCTCAATTTAGGATGATGTTGGCTGTTGGCTTTTGTGTAAATGCCCTTTTTTATGTTGGGGGATTTCCACTCTATTTCTGTTGTACTGAGAGTTTTTTAACATCAATGGGTGTTGAACACTGTAAATGTCTTTTCTTCAGCAGTTAGTGTAATCAAGTGGTTCTTGCCTTTTATTTTATGTGGCTGATTGCATTGAATGTTCTTCAAATGTTGAACAACACTTGCACCCCTGATGTGAATCTCACTTTATCCCAGTGAATTACTTTTTCGATACGTTATTGAATTGGATATAATTTTGTTGAGGATTTTTGCATTTAAGTTCATGAGAAATATTGATGTGTAATTTTTCTTTTTGTGTTGTCTTTATCTGTTTTTGGTATCAGGGTTTTTCTGGCTTTGTCGAATGAATTTGGAAGCATTCTGTCCTATTCTATGGTATGAAATACCTTTTGTAATAGTGGTGTGTTAACTCTAAAATATAGGCAGAATTCTCTAGGGAATCTATTAAGTCCAAGGCTTTTTTTTTTTTTTTTTTTGGTGGAGTGAGTGCAGTTAGTTTCCTTTGCAGTGTCTTCTTTTGTTATGGGTTAATCAGTTGTTCTACCTCTGTTTGTGTTAGTTTAGGTAGTAGCGTGTTTCTTGGAACTATTCCATGTCTTTTAGGTTTTCAAATTCATTTGAATACAATTTTTTACAGTACTCTGTCATTTTGTTCTGTTTGAGACGAGTCTGTTTTGATATTGCCTATTTTTATTTCTTATTCTGGTTATTTGCTTCCTCCTCTATTTTTCTTTTGTTGATTTGTCCAGCAGTTTATCCATTTTCCTGATCTTTTCAAATCAATCATCAGTTTTTGGTCTTGCTAACTTTTTCAACCATTTTTCTATTCTCTATTTCATCTAGTTTTTCTCTAATTTTTATTATTTGCTTTCTTCCATTTCCCAAGGACTTTTTTCCTGCTCTTTTTCTACTTGTTCAAGCTGTAGGGCTAATGCTTTGATTTCACCCCTTTCTCGTTTTTTCGTGTGTGTCATATATTGAGATAAGTTGATCTCAGCACTGCTTTTGCTGTTTCCTGAAAGTTCTGGGAGGATATGATTCCATTCTCCTTAGATTTTGTAAATTTCTTTATTCTGTTCCTGAGTTCTTCTATAACTCAATCACTTTTGAGTAAGGTGTTCGGATTCCATGTGTTTGTTTGATTTCTTTCTTTCTTTCTTTTTTTCCCCCACCCTTCCTTTTCATGTTATTGTCTTCCACTATCATGGATTTATGGTTTGAAAAGACACTTTGTAATATTTTCATAATTTCAGTTTTGTCGGGGCTTTCTTTATGGACTGATATATGGTCAGTTCTTTATGGCCTGATAAATGTGCATTGGAAAACAAGGTATACTTGGCTGATGTTGGGTGACATGTTCTATTACGTTCATGAGGTAAAGTTGGTTGATTTTGCCATTTATATCTTCCATGTCTTATTGAGCCTTTTTCTGGATATTCTGTCCTTCACTGAAAGTTGTCTGTTGAAGTCACCTCTTACTATTGTGAAGCTATCTATCTCTGTTTTCCATGCAGTCAGAGTTTGTGTTATATATTGTGGAGCACTGTCATTGGGCAGATAGATATTTAGTACAGTTATGTCTTCCTGAAAAGTAAATCTTTATCTATTATATCGTGTCCTACTTTATCCAGTGTGGTGGATTTTAATTTAAAGTTTATTTTTTTCAGAGATTAATATGGCCACTTCTGCTGTTTTTTGAATCTTGTTTGTTTGATATATGTATTTTCATTCTTTTAGTTTTAGTTGGTCTGTATCTTTAAGTCTAAAGTGTGTCTCCTGTAGGCAGGAAATCAATCCAATATAGACAGATTGTGTTTTTTTTTTAATCCCATCTGTCCCTCACTTTATCGATATATTTAATTCATTTACATTTAGGTTTATTATTGATAGATATGAGATTAGTGCTCTCATTTTGACATCATTTTTGTGCATTGTAGTTAATTCCTTTGTTTTACTTGCTTTTCTGCACTGAGGGTATTCTTTTGTTTGTTTTCTTTATGTGTTTTCTGGTCACCTTTTTCAATCGTGTATTTGCTGAGAATTCATATTTTCCTTGTTTTTTATTTTGACATGTAGGACTGATGATTTCCTTGTGGTTACCTTAATATTTACCCATATTTCTCTAAATTTAAACCTATCTTTATTTTATGTTGCCTTAATTTCCTCTCAACATGAAAGATCTAAGATTACATTTTTTTAAGTACTTCTTTGTTATATTTTTTACCTAATGACATCTTCTTCCCTATTTTCAAAGTTCTGCCTTTTATTTACTTTTGTGATTCCCTAATTTGGGTTGATATCTTGTTGTTCTCTTCTGTATTCTAGTCTTAGGCCATTATTTGATGTTACTGATTTTCTAACAAAAGGAATTCCTTTAGTAGTTCTTTAATTTTGTTTTGCTTTTTGCAAATTCCCTAAATTTATGTTTATTGAGAAATATCCTGTTTTGCCATAAGATTTTAGACACAGTTTTGCTGTATATATAATTTTTGACTGGTAATTATTTTCTTTCAGGGCTTCATATATATCATCCCCTTGCCTTCTTGCCTTGATTGTATCTGCTAAGTAATTTGAGCTTAGTCTTATTGATTCTCCTTTGTAGGTTATTTTTTGTTCAGCCCTAGCCACTTTCAAACTTATCCTTAGTTTTGTCAAGTTTGATTATAGTACACCTTGATGTTTTTCTTTTGGTATCTACCTCTTGTGAAATTCAATGAGTGTCTTAGATGGATATCTTCTTGTCTTTCATGACGTCTGGGAAGCTTTCTGTCAACAAATCTTTAACAATTGTCTCTGTATTTTCAGTTATGCTCCCTGCCCCGCCCCCGTACTGATACTGCTCTGGTACTCTGATTATTCTTCTTAATAAAGTCCCACAAAATTCTTAGCATGTCTTGTTGTTTCTATTTTTTTTAATTATTTGAGTTTTCCTCAAATATGTTAGTGTCATATTTTTTAATCTTCGGTCTCACTAATTTGATCTTTCATTGCCTCAGTTCTACTCCTTTGAATTTCTATTGTGGTATGTAAATATGTAATTTTATTATTAATTTTCTGAATTTCTAATTCCTACCACTGTGTGCTTTTTGTACGCTATTCAATTTGTCATTATGCTTTCTTGTATTTTCTTTATCTCTTTCATGATCTCTGAAAGAGTTCTAAATATTATTTTTTTTGTAATCTACCTCTGATAATTCCAGGAAGTTCTCTTTATCTGGAAACTTTCTTGTTTCTTTGTTTTGGGGGCTTTCTGAAGCCATCATGTTCTACCTCTTTAACTGATCTGGTATGGACTATTATCTCTGAACCAGCAATAAGTTGTTGAATATATTTATTTTATGTTTGCTTAGTGTGTTTTGTTTTGTTTAGACATGTCCAGATAAGGTTGGTCATATGTGCTAGTTTAGTTTCTGGTGCATTTGAAGCTCTGACATCTTGTCGCCAGGTGGCTAGAACTGTTACTAGACAGGTAAGCTCATGAATCTGTTTACTTTTTTAGTATGGATTCAACTCAAGTGTTTGGGTGGTCATTCACCAAGTGTATAGTACAGGCTCTTCCCTACAGTCCTAGATGGGCAGGGGTTATTGGTATAGGCATAGATATCTTGCTGTAGTCACTGAGAATGACAGGAGGCTAATTGTTGTCCTTAAGTGTCTGTGAGGATGCCATGTCCCTTTTGTGTGTGATTCTAGTTGAAGGAACTATTTCTTCCCTGTCTAGCTTGGAGAAATCAGAAAATTTTATCGCTTTCCCAAGTCTGTTATATTGTTCCCTCTCTAAGTCTTGGACAGTGGCTTAAGATGGGCTTAAGGAGTTTTACTTCTTGCTCAGGTAATGTAGTCAGACTCCAGAGCTGGGCCCACTGCACAGAGGGAAGGGGGAAGATATGGGACTATAGGACATAAGAGAGAAGTTCATCCTGAAGGAAAGATTTAGATTCAAGCATAACAGGTAGAAGCTAGTCACTTAACTTTTGACAGTTAAGTGCTTCTTTTCACTGGTTCTAGAGTTCCGAGTGTACTCTCCACTGCTGTTTGCTCCTGAGGAAGAATCTATCCAAAAACTACCACTCAATTCACCATGCTATCTGCAGCCAATCCCAAGTGGATCAGCTCTAACCTGTTCCAGGTACTTCTAGACCCTGTTCTCCCTCTCCTCCCCTCCCCATTCAGTCTATTTTTCCTATTTTCCCTTTATGTTCAGCCCTTCTAGAATGTCGTATGCAGTTGATTATTTTGCTCTATTGGGATTTTGTTATTAGAGAGATCACAGGAAGTATCTGACTACTCTGATATCTTGGTCCCACCTTGTCTTAGTTTGATAGTGGTGATGTAACAGGAATACCATAAGTAAATGATTTAAAAAATTATAAATTTATTTTCTTATAGTTTAGGAGGCTAGACTTACAAATTCAAGTGCTAGATCTAGGAGAAGACTCTGTCTGCTCCAGGGAAAATGCTTGTCTGATCTTCTCTAGAGTTCTTTACAGCAGTTTTGGTCTTTCCTTTAATTGTGTGTTCTTGTTTGTTCAATTGTTTCTATGTCTTTTCTATTCTTTTTAGACACCTTTTGGTTTAACTCTTTGGAGACTCAATTATTTCCTGCTCTAAATATTTTTTCTTGGTACAATGCGTATTGATTAATGGAGGCATGCTGAGTCACTGAGTGTGTCTAAACTTTTGCAAATCGTTGTGAATTTATTATTTTGCCCACTCCCCTAAGCCTACCCAGAGTATTTAGTGGTACATGTGTCTTGTTAGTTGCCTTTCCTTTGTTTCAACTTATAGTCTCTATCTACAGCAGAACAAAATAGTGTTCTGTCCTGTTCCATTCTTATAATTGTTTCTATTTTTGAACCCATTATTGCAGATACTGTGTCAATCCATCTTTATGATGGTCTTATTCTTTTTTCCTTGACCCTCTACTTTACCAAGAATGATGTCTGTCTCCAGGGACTGATTCTTCCTGACAACATGCTCAAAGTATGACACAAAACCTTGCTATCCTTGTTTGTAAGGAACATTCTAAGCATACTCCTTCCAAGACAGATTTGTTTACCCTTTGTGTTCCACGTGTACTCAGTATTCTTCATCAATACCAGCATTCAATTGCATCATTTCTACTGGCTTTCTTATTTATCCTGCTGATTCCACATAAGAGGTAACTGAAAATTCCATGGTTTGAGTAAAGCTCATTTTATGCTTTAAAGTGAGATAGTTAGATATATGTATGTATACCTACATATGTATATATTTAACACTTTAAAGAGTTGTTTTGCACTGAGTTTTCCTAGTGCAACACATCATTTTTTTTTTTTGATTGATCTTTCCACAGGTGTTTCTTGTGGATCAAGTAAAATAGATATACAACTCATCTGTCTGTTGCACTGTGATTATCTGCGTGTTCCAGTGATGCTGGAAATTATATCAGTAGTATTTCAAATGTCAGCAGGATCATCCAAGGTGGACAGGTTTCATCAGAATTTCTGACTAAGACAGACTAGAAAAAAGTACCTGGCATGTACACAAAAACATTATCCGGTGAAAATGTTGTGGATAACAACAGAACATTGTCTTATAGTGCTGGAAGATGAACCTCTCAGGCTAGAAAGCACTCCAAACACTACTGAGAAAGGTCTGCCTTCTCAATATAAAGTCACGCTTTATAATGTATATGAAGTAGCATTTATTATACCTGAGTCCCTCCTACAGTATATGGTACATACATATAACAAATCAAAAATTTTCAAATACCTAATTTTCCTGCCAGAGATTCAGATACGTCATACAGTATCCTGTAAAAACACTAATTTGTGGCTCATGACCCTTTCTTCAGTTTCAGTTTCAACCGTGAAGGTCCTGCATTGTGAGGTATGTGTTGTCAACAGTGCAGTGGCTTTGTAGCAAACCCCAGAGGATGAAAATATTCATAGTCACTGTATGTACCATTAGGCACAGAAAAGCTAAGATGTACTCTGCAGTGGTATGACATCACTAGCATAACAAAGAAAGTCCTATTCCCAAATGGGATTACCACCCTGGATAGGAGTGTTAGGATTTCAACATATATTCTGGGGGTTTAAAATTCACTCTATCACAACTTTGTGCTTGCTTAAAATCTCTAAAATCAGGTATAGGATAAACTTTCTTTCTTCAAAGAACTGGCACAGAGTTCTGTGGGGGAAAAAAAACTAGCTGATGCCTCAAACAATTCACACTTCAAAGAACAGAGTTTTGAGAACAGGGACACAGACGTCTGATATCATTAGTTACACAGCATTCAGACAACACCTGGGCTGCTAGGAGTTCCAGAAATCTTTTTAGTTTCAGCAGATTACTTTGTGAGATTGCTGATAAAAGATCAAGGGGCACAAGTGGAAACTACATAGAGCCTAAGCAACTTAAAAAAGGCATTTAATTTTGTAGTTTGTTTGGACTACTGATGATATTATGTAGTATTTTAATTTCTGGATACACAAGGAAGTCATTTTTCTCTTGTCTAAAGTTATATGTAACCCATAACAATTTAGTAGACTCTGCTTTTGTTGGCTGGCTGGCTTTTGAAAACTGAAATGAAATATTTTAAAGTAATATTTCACTCTCACTGATAAGTTTCCCTTCCAAGATTCTGAAAATCTTTTATTGACTTTCTTTATCATGGTGACATCAGCAGAGACTGGAAAGATAAACTACAAAACTAAGACTTTGCTGAGAATATCATATTTGACATTTATTATTGTTTAATCAGGCTTGTTAAATCACTTTTAACAAAGCAAGCTTTTCTTTATGGAGTCAATTTTTACAAAACCCTGCTGGATAACTGGGCTTGCACCTGTCATACAGATCTACATCAGTTCTTGGCAGGTCCAGGATTCTTAGGACACTGCATTGCCATTGTTAGTGCTGGCAAGTCATCTCTGACTCACGGTTACTGTTAGTATAGACAGTTAAAGTCTTACAATGTACTCAGTTTATGAGAATGACACGACTATTTTTTTATTTTTGCTTGTACTTCTTACTATTAGTTGGATGTGCTAACTACAAAATTGCAGCATGTAGTTTTTGATGTCATCAATCTCAGACATTCACTCATAAATGTTCATTTTTGTGATTTATATTTCAAAACAGTGCCACATACAGTTAGTGTTCTAAACTAAATCAGGGCTTCAGTTGAATCCTTTGTTGTGGCTGTTGTATCCACCTCATTGAGTTTTCTGGGTTTTGCTGAGCTTCTACTTCAAGACTTTACAAAGGCAACCATGTACATCATCCTGAATGGAGACAGACTGAAAGGATTTCCCTTGAGAATGGGAATTAGACAAGGATGCCCAGAGCAATTAGACAAGACAAAGAAATAAAGAGCATCTGTACTGGCAAAGAAGTCAAAATCTCCCTATCTTCAGATAATGTGATTGTACACATAGAGAAGAATCCATAAGTAAACTACTCGAACTGATGAGAGTTAAGCAAAGCATCTGGATATAAGATAAACATAAGTAAATCACCAGGATTCCTTTATATCAACAAAGAGATCATCAAAGAAGAAATCACCAAATCAATACCATTTACTATAGCCCCCAAGAAGATAACATACCTAGGAATAAATCTAACTAGAGAAATAAGAGATCTATACAGAGAGAACTGCAAGAGCTTACTGAAAGAAACCAAGAGCGATTTACAAAAATGGAGAAACCTATGCTGCTCATGGATAGGAAGATTTAACAATGTGAAAATGTCTATTTTATGCAAAGTGATCTACATATACAGTGCAATCCCAATACAAATTCCAGTGATGTTTTGTAATGAAACGAAGAAACAAATCACAACCTTTGACTGGAAAGGGAAGAAACCACAGGGAAGCAAAGCACTACTAAAGAAGAGAAATGCAGTGGGAAACCTCACAGCACTCAACCTTAGAAGCTATTACACTGCCACAGCCGTCAAAAGTTCCTGGTACTGGTACAAAAATATACATGTAGACCAACGGAACAGAGCTGAGACCCCAGAAGATGCTACCATTCTCTGATGAACAGCTGGTATTCCACAAAGGCCCTGAGATTGTAAACTGGGGTAAAAACAGTCTCTTTAACAACTGGTGCTGACAAAATTGGATATCCTTCTGCAAAAGATTGAAACAAGATGTGTATCTCACACCTTACACAAAAGCTTACTCAAATTGGATAAAAGACCTAAGTATCAAACCTAAAACCATAAATATCATGCAATAAAAAATAGAATCAACAATGGAAACTTTTAATACACAGCTTAGGTAGACTTTGAAATCTGACAAACAAAGCATGATCAACAGAAGAGAAAATAGATAAATGGCAGCTACTAAAAATCAAACATTTTTGCTCATCCAAACACTTTATCAAAAGAATTAAAGGACCACCTACAGAATGGGAAAAAAAAAAATTTGGAAAATACATGTCAGACCGATGCCTGAACTCCATAATGTACAAGGTACTGCAAAATACCAACAAGAAAAAGGAAAAGAACCCAATTAAGCAACAGACAAAGGAGATGTACAGACAGTTCACCAAAGAGGACACCCAGGCAGCCAAAAGTCACATGAGGAAATGCTCACGATCATTGCCTGTTAGAGAAATCAAAAGCAAAACAACAATGAGATACATCTTACCTCAACAAGGTAAGCCATGATCCAAAAAACATAAAACAACAAACTCTGGAGAGTCTGTTGAGAGATTGGAACTCTCCTGTACTGCTGTTGGGATTACAATGTGGAATAACCTCTTTGGAAAGCAATCTGGTGCTTTGTCAAACAGCTGGAAATAGACATACCACTTGATCCAGTAATCTTACAGAATCAAGGGCAATCACATGACATATATAGAACGATGCATGCATGTAAATGTTTATTACAGCACAGTCCACAAAAGCAAAAATGTGGAATCAACCTAGATGCCCAACAACAGATGAATGAATAAACAAACTGTGGTACACATACTCAGTGGAATACTATGCAATGATAAAGGACAATGATGATTTTAGGAGGCATCTCATAACCTAGTTTCATTTGGAAGTCATTATGCCAAGTGAAATCAGTCAGTGGCACAAGGACTCATGTTGTATGGCATCTCAACTATAAGGACTTAAAAATAGATTCATGTACAGAAGAAAAGACTCTTTGATGGCTGCAAAGGAAGGGAGCGATGGAGAGGCTAGTCATAGATTAGGTAGCTGATAGAAATTTGGTTGAGTGAAAGCAGTGACAACACACAGCAGAAACATCAACTTAACTGGACTTCAACATAAACTGAAAACTTTTCTAATCTTAACCTGATACTGCAAGGATAGAATTGCCGGGGTTGGGGTTTGGGAACCATGCTCTCAAGGGACATCAAAGCCAACTGGCATTAACTGGCCTATTGCTAAGAGATTCTTCTGCTCCTCATATTGGTGAGTGGTGTCTGGAGTCTTAAAAACTAGCAAGGTGCCATCTGAGGTACACCAATTTGTTTCAACTCAGACAGAACAGACATGAGGGAAAAAGAGGCCAGGATGCAGAAGGACCCATGTGAATGGGTGACCTTATCAACATGTGACCAGAAGAATCAGAGGATTCCCTGCCACCACCAATGACAGCCATGTTAGGGCACACAATGTTAAGTATCGGAGACAACGTGAGGAAAAGTGAGTGAACCTCAAGAACTGCACTAAATGACCACAATTGGTGGTCCAGCTGCCTGGGGGTTCCCCTGGGATCATGCCCCCTAAATCTGCTACTGCCCCAACCAGAAAACATTACTCAGGTCAACTCTTCGGACAAAAATGGACTGGACTTGGGTACACAACGTGACCATATGGTGTCTGTATTTAATGGTTCTATGCATCTATAGGATGCTGTTCTACTGGCCTCTTACTAGAAGGAAAAAGAGAAGGTGGAAAGGAGGGGACAGGACATTGTTAAGATATGACATGTATAGAATGAAAAGGAGAAGTACACCATCACCAGACAAGGAGAGCAAAAGAAGCTGTAGATAGGTGGGCATGCAAAATTAATTTGGATTGTAGACTTTCACTTAAATCACAATCATATATATACATATATATATCTTTTTGAAGTATTCAAAGAAGACAGATACTTTAAGAGGATGCTGCAATTATATAAAATTAAGGTTTAACAACTATGCTGATAATAGTTACTGTTCTCTAAATTAAACAAAATTCTTCCTACAAATTCTAGACATAAGGTTTAAAAATCTAGATGTAAAAATGTATGTTGTTGTTGTTAGGTGCCAATGAGCTGTTTTCAACTCATAGCCACTCTATGAACAACAGAATGGAACACTGCCTGGTCTATTGCTATGTCCACAAGTTTTTTTTAAGCTTATGCCCACTGTTGCAGCCACTGTATCAATCCATCTCATCAAGGGTTTTCCACTTTTTCACCGATCTTTCACTCTACCAAGCATGATGTCCTACTCCAGGGACTGATCCTTCTTAATAACATGTTCAGTCTTGTTGTCTTTGCTTCCAAGTAGAACTCTGATTGCACTTCTCCTAGAGCATACCTGTTTGTACTCCAACAGCATAATTCAAAGGCATTAACTGCATCATTTATCCATTAGAGTTCTGAAAATATTATTTACAGCTATAAAAACAACCAACTCAGTAGGCTTCTGATGGATAATCTATAACATTACTTGATATGTTGCATTGTTCATTTGCTTTGTAGCTACCCATTGGCACCCCTTAATATTTTAAGTTAAAACATTTTTTAACTTCTGTATATCTTCTTATTCTCCTCTCCATCTGAAAAGGTTATATCTAATGTAATATATCCCTCTTTGTATTGTGATGATGTCATAGCTTTGTTGCTAAGATGACTGGCTCCCTACTTTTAATATTTGGTTTTGATTAAACTTAGTGACTTTCTTAACTCAGTAGGGTCTCTCGATGCTGTGTTCTGAATCTTAAGCATACATTTGATTTTGCTGTTTTTCTAAACAAAGAGCTTCTTTCAGTATTTCTTGTAGTTATAGCTTTGTTTCAGCAAAGTGTCTAAGCATCCATTAATCAGTGAATATCTCAATTTCGCCATCTTTTTGGGAAACAATTTTGCAGGATTCTTGGTTGGAAATTTTTCTCCTTCAAGGCTTTATATGTCATCCCACTGTCTTCTTGCCAACATGGTTTCTGCCAAGAAGTCAGATGAAAGCCCATGTGGCTTCCCTTTGTATTATAGTTTTGCTTTAAACCTCACTGTTCTTAAGGGCTCCTCTTTGTGTTTCTTTCTTTCTTTTTTTTTAATTGTGATTAACTGGAAGTACATAATCTAAATTAAATTTTCATGCACACCTATCTGCTGCAAATTCTGTCCTCCTTGTCTGGTGTCAGCATGTTGCTTCTTATCATTTTACACTTGTTGTATCCTCTTAACAATCTCCTGTCCCCTTCTCGCCATTATCTCCTCTCCCATCTATAAAGAGAGCAGCAGGACTGCATCCTATAACTGCATAGAGCCATCAAATACGCTTACCACATGGTCACACTGTGTCCCCAATCCAGTCCATTTTTTTTCCAAAGAGTTGACTTCAGTAGTGTTTTCTGGACAAAGGCAGCAGCAGGTCTAGAGGCCATGCTCCCACAGAATCCTCCAGGCTGTCAGACCATCAATTGTGGTCTTTATTAGAGTACTTGAGCTGCACCCCTCTTTTTCTCATTTTGCTACAGGGACTCAATATTATGTACCCCATCATGGCTGCTTTTGGTGGTATCCAGTCACTATCTGGTTTTTCTGGTCGCATGTTGATATAGTCATACATTCACATGAGTCCTTCTGTCTCCTGGGCTCTTTTAGCCTTGTGTCTTTGTTGTTCTCAGTCATCACGTGTATTGACTGAGTTGGAACTACTTGGTGTACCTCAGATGGCAGCTTGCTAGCTTTCAAGACCCCAGACTCCACTCACCAGTGTGGGGTGCAGAACACTCAGCAATAGGCTGGTTGTGCCAGTTAGTTCTGATGTCCCCTGATAGCATGGTCTGCAGGCCCTGCCCCTGCTACTCTATTCTTTCAATTGGATTAAGTTTAGAAGAGTTCTCAGGTTATGGTGAAATTCAGTTAAGTTGTTCTTCTTTCTAACGGTTGCTTATTCCTGTTTTCACTTAACCAAGTTTCTATCAACTATCTAATCTATGACCAGCTGTCTTCCTCCCTCTCAACCCTTGTAGCCATAGAGTCTTTTCTTCTGTACATAAGTCTATTTTTAGTCGATCCGACTCGACGGCACTTGGCCTGGCTAGTAGAGGTTTCATATAATATTTGTTCTTTTGCCACTGACTGATTTCATTCAGCATAATGTCTTCCAGTTGAAACCAGGTTATGAGATGCTTCCTAAAATCATTGTTCTTTATTGTTGCATAATGTTCTATCGAGCATGTTTACCATAGTTTGTTTATCCATTTGCTTGTTGATGGGTATCTAGGCTGATTTGATCTTTTAGCTACTGTGGTCTGTGCTGCAATAAACAATAGTATGCATGTATCTGTTCATATGACTGGCTTGATTTCTGTAAGATATCTTCTGAGCAGTGAGATTACTGCGTCAAATGGTATATCCATTTTCAGCTTTTTAAGGAGGAGCCAGAATTCCTTCCAAAGAGGTTGCACCATTTTGCAAACTCACCAGCAGTGTAGGAGAGTTCTGATCTCTCCACAGCCCCTCTAGCATTTTTTGTTTTTGTTTCTTGATCACGGCCAACCTTGGGGAGAAATGGTATCTCATGGTAGTTTAAATTTGATTTCTCTGATAGCTAATGATTGTGAGAATTTCTTCATGTGTCTTCTGGCTGCCTTGATGTCCTCTTTAGTGAAGTGTATGTCCATCTCCTTTGCCCATTGCTGAATTGGGTTATTTATCTTTTTCTTGTTGACATTTTGCAGTACTTTGTAGGTTATGGAGATCAGACATCTGTCTGATATGTATTTTCCAATTATTTTTACCCCATTCTGTAGATGGTCTTCTAGCTCTTTTGAGCAAAAAGTGTTTGATTCTTAGTGGTTCCCATTTATTTATTTTCTCTTGTGTTGATCGTGCTTTGTTTATCAAATTTGAACTCTGTCTAAGCTGTGTATTAGAACTTCCGCTGTTGACCCTAATTTTTCTTACATGACCTTTATCACTTTAAGTTTGATATTTAGGTCTTTGATCCATTTTGAGTTAGTTTTTGTATAGGGTATAAGATATGGAACTTCTTTCAATTTTTTGCAAATGGAGATCCAGTGTTGCCAGCACCATTTGTTAAAGAGACTGTTTTTACCCTGGTTTGTAGTCTTAGCACCTTTGTTGAATATCAGCTGTTCGTAAGAGGATAATGGCATCACTGGGGTCTCAACTCTTTTCTGTTGGCCTATGTGTCTGTTTTTATAATAGTACCAAGTTCTTTTGGCTACTATGGTTGTGCAAGAGGTTCTAAAGTTGGGTAGTGTGAGGCGTCCCACTGTCTTACTCTCCTTCAGTAGTGCTTTACATATCTGGATTTGTTCCCTATCCAAATGAATTTGGTGATTTATTTCTCCATCTCAAAAAAAAAAACAAACAAACAAAAAAAAAAACCTATCACTGGAATTCGTATTGAGATTGCATTGTGTATGTTGATCACTTTGGGTAAAATAGACATTTCACAATGTTAAGTCTTCCTATCCATGAGCAGGGTATGTTTCTCCATTTATGTCTCTTTTGCTTTCTTGCAGTAATGTCTTGTAGTTCTCTCTGTTTCATTTTCTTAAGCCTGATTATAATATGTCTTGCTATCTTTCCCTTGATGTCTAGTTTTTGTGGTGTTCAATAAACATCTGGAATATCTATGTTCTCTTCTTTCAGATTCCAGGGAAGTGTTCAGTCAACAAGTCTTCAACAATTCTCTCTGTATTTTTTTGCTATTCCTTGCTCTTCAGTAACTTCAATTATTCATAGATCATTCCACTTGACAGTCTCATGTGCTTCATCATTTTTCTTTCTTTTCTCCAAATTTCTCCACATAAATGCTTGTGTCATTTGCTTTATCTTCAAGCAAGCTAATTCTTCATTCAGTTTCCTGAGTACTGCTCTTTTGACTTTGCACTTAATTTTGTAATTCTGTAATTTTATTAATGAGCTGCAGGATTTCAGATCATTGATGTTCTTGCAGTTCATACAGGTTAGTTAAGTTTTCATTTTGTTCTGATACATTTTGTTTAATCTCTAGAAGGGCTCTGTATGTAATTCTTTTTTGTTCTGCCTCAGATAATTTCAGAAAGGCTTCTTTATCTGATACGTTTTTTGATTCTTTATTTTAAGAGTTTCCTGGAGCCATGGTTTTGTTCTTCTTTAAATGATTAGATATTTATTGTTTTCTTTGCACCATCAAGAAGCTGTTTAGTTTTTCTGGTGTTACACCAATGGGAGCTGTGGTACAGTTCTAAGAAAGGAGTCAGTAAGGTCACCGCTAGATTTGGTCACTAGCTGTCGGTGTGTTCTTTAGGTGCAGCTGACTTATGTATAGCTTTGCCGGAAATACAAATTCTGTCAAGCCCTGCAGTACTGCTCAGCTTAGTGGCTGGCCCCCCCAAAAGAGCCCTTGGGGTGGTAGGCCCCACCTCCTGGCTGCTAAACATGGTAAGCTGTTTGTGCTGATTCTCTGTCATCAGACCACTCAAGACTATGATGTAGCTCAGGAAGAAGGATACCACCACACTTGGCTGCCAGGAACCGCTGCATTCTGTAGTATGTTTATCTTAAAAACTGCTATTCTGCTGATAGGGGGACTGCCCAGCCACCGCTGAAAGTAGCCAGACCCTCAGGAGTGGAAAGTCCCACCTCCTGGGTGGCAAAGACAGCGCCCACTTATGGAGTCTCTGGGGGGCTGTCAGCCAATGCTATGATGTGGCTTGGTGAAGGGTGGTGGAAAGGCACCACCACACTCAGCCACCGGTCACTGCTGTGTTCTCTAGCTGCTCTTACCTTAAAAACTACTTTTATGCCGAGAGGGGTGTTGACTAGCAGCAGCTGAAAGCCCTCAAGGGTAGGAGGCCCTGCCTCCTCTTTAGCATTACTTCCCTGGGCAGTAATATTCTGTTATAGTTAAGATTGTTCAACTTGGCTGGCCTATTGTTTTTAGTTGCTTAGCAGTTATGTAATGATGTAGCTAAATGGTCATGTAATGATGCAATTCTCCTGTGTTTTGTAATGTAATCACCTCTATAATGTGATCTAAGGTGTTCATTAAATAAGTTTTAAGTGGCGTTTTCTAGAGAGTATGACCTGAATTGAACATACATTTGGATGTCCTAGCAAAGCTCACTGTGGGCCTTTGCTTGCTCTGCATCCTGTATCCAGTTCATCATCATTTGATCTCCGATTTTTGAGACTTGAGCCAGTGCATAACACATTGCCCACCAATCCTGGAATTCCTGAGCTCTGCTGGTTGTGAGCCAGAAGCTTGGGGTCTGACTTGTTAATCTTAGGTTCTCACCACTTTGTGCAGTGATGTGAGTCGGGAGAAATTTCCAGGCTGACACATGACCCATGAACTCAAGTCTTGCCAGACTGTTACCATGTGAGCCATTTATTTGAAGTAAATCTCTCTCTCTCTCTCTGTCAAACTTTTGTGTATATATACACACATCAAACTAAATCAAACCTGTGTGTATTTTTATATGTATATTCTATATATGTGCATATGTATTTATATGATCTATATTTATATATGTGTGTTCTATACGTATATTTAGCCCGCTTAAGAGCTCAGCTTCTATAAAAAACTGATACTAGTTTGGATTTACCAGTCTCTCCTTGGAAACCCTGTGGGGCAGTTCTGTTCTGTCCTACAGGGTCACTGTATTTGGAAGAGTTTTGACAGCAACAGATTTGATTTAGTTTGATGTGTGTGTATATATGCAAAGGTCTGACAACTAAGACTATAGACTCCTCCTGGAAAAAAAGTGCTACATATCTCACTGATGAATGTTACTTGCCTCTCTGCCTTTGCCAGGTAAAAATGCCTAGACTAGCCTGATTGACACATGAGAAACTTGTGCACGTCGCCTCAGCCCAGCCCACCCTAGATTGGCTGACACGTAGTCAAATGACCAGTATTTCTGGGAGGCCAGGATACTTTCTCAATCAAACCCAACCTAAATTCCAGTCATACAGATACATAAGCTAAATTCAGGCTTTCTTCTAAGCCACTGAATTTAGGATCTTTTTTTTTTTTTTTTTTTTTTTTTTTTTTACGTGGTGATATTAAAGGCTTGGGTTACCCAAAACTTGTACACTCCAAAAAAATACAGACCTTGGCCAACTCTATGATATTGAAATAGTATGTCTTATAAAGGTCCCACTGTTCACCTAGGATCTTGGGCCATGTAAGATGTTTTATGCCAACACAGTGATTTATAGTGGGGACCTTAGGCCATACGGTATCAGTGCTGTGAACCTCGAACTAAAAATATGCTTCTAGAAGGCAAAAGTTTTCTGTAACTTACATGGTTGATATTACCCAATGACAAGATCACAAGCTTTTACTTACTGTTAAGATGCAGTTTAATAGGGGAAGGTTTCTTATGGGGTTAATCTCCTTCAGCCACCGATCCCAAAGTGAGTTGATGCAGGAGTCTCTTTGGCTCACATAAGGCTACAAGGTTACACACGTGCTTTCTTGCTTCTGTGCCTAATCTGCTCTTAAACCATCTCAAAAATCATTGGATTTTAGGCACATCAACATTTATATGGCCTCATTAACATAACTAAGAAAATTCTACTTCCATATGGGGTTATATTTCAATGCAGAAGTTACTGAATAATATCATTTATAGTACACACAAATAACATTTTCCAAATATCACTCAAAAGTGACTGCAACAGTGTATTGACAGAGAACTGCCAGGGATCATCACCAGGGATGTCAGATGGATTCTGGCTGAAAGCAGAGAATAACAGAAAGATATTTACCTGTGTTTCATTGTCTATGAAAGGCATTCAACTCTGGATCATAACAAATTATGGGCAACATTGAATAAAATAGGAATTCCAGAACACTCAATTGTGCTCTTAAAAATCTGTACAAGGATCAAGAGGCAGTTATGCAAACAGAACAAGGGACCCTGCATGATTTAAAGTCAGGAAAGGTGTGTGAGAGTTGTACCCTTTCACATTACCTTTTCAATCTGTATGCCAAGTAAATAGTCCAAGACTTTGGACTATATGAAGAAGAATGAGGCATCAAGATTGGAGGAAGACTCTAACAACTTGTGTTATACAGACGGCATAGCCTTGCTTTCTGGAATTGAAGAAGATTTGAAACACTTACTGATGAAGATCAAAGACCACAGCCTGCAGTATGGATTGTACTCATCATCCAGAAAACAAAAATCCTCACAACTGGACCGGTAAGCAACATTGTCATGAATGGAGAAAGGATCAAAGTTGTCAAGGATTTCATTTTCCTTTGTTCCACAACCAATGCCCATGCAAGCAGCAGTCAAGAAATCAAAGGATGCATTGCATTGGGAAAATCTGGTGCAAAGGATGTCTTTAAAGTATTGAAAAGTACAGATGTCACCTTGAAAAATAAGATGTGTCTGACCCAAGCCATGGTATTTTCAATCACATCATATGCCTGCAAAAACTGAAAAATGAATATGGAAGATGGAAAAGAACTGATGCCTTTTAATTGTGCCGATCAACAAAAAAATTGAGTGCACCATGGACCACCGAAACCACAAAAGAGATCTGTTCTTAAAGAAGTACAACTAGAGTGTTCCTTGGAAGCAAAGATGCTGACACTGTGTCTTACATACTTTGGACATTTTGTCAAGAGTGATCAGTCTCCAGAGAAGGACATCATGTTTAGTAGAGGGGAAGGTCAGCAGAAGAGAGGAAGACCCTCAACAAGATAGCTTGCCACAGTGGCTGCAACAATGATGGGCTTAACCATAAACACGATTGTGGACACGGCGCTAAACGGAGCAGTGTTCTGTTCTGCTGTGCTTAGGGTCACTATGCATCAAACTGCCTTGATGGCACCCAATAACAGTATGAGATTATATCCACAGGTACAAAATTTACAACCAAATCCATTGTCAGTGAATCAATTCCAACTCCTAGAGACCCTATAAAGCAGAGTAGAACTGCCATATAGGGTTTCCAAAGAGTACCTGAAGAACTCAGACTTCCAAAATTTGAACTGTGCCATCAGGCTTTTTCATCAACAAGTACAGGGCTTGTTATTTTCAATACATATTTTGGGGGGACATAATTCAATACCCATTAATGATGCTTTTTCCTTTGCTGATTTTCATCTGCACACCAAATAAGCAAATTAATACTGATGACATCTAGTCTGTTCCAAAATAAGCCATCTTATAGGACAGAATAGAATGGCCCCAAGTGTTTCCATGGAGCAGTTGGTGAATTTGAACTGCCGTCTTTTGGACTAGCAGCCATAGTTTTAAGCGTTTTGCCACCAGGGCTCCATGACTACGAGTATAACAACTTTTCTGAGTTTTGTGAGTCCCTCCAGCAAATCACTAAACCTGAAGGTGGTCTTCAGGAATCTTCCCACAACAAAGCATTATTGTGAAAATAGACAATGATCTTACCCTATTAGTTCAACTGCAATTTATTTTGAAACTCATACAAGTGGATAAAAATTGTAATAAAGCTATGTACAAATTCAATGTAATTTTTGAAGAAGTTGCTTTAAGGATCTTAATTTTACATATATAACCTAAAGAATGTAGTTCTCACTAGTTTTATAATGTAAAAAAAAAAACATGTTTTTGTCAATGTGCTTTCAATTTTTATAGACATTAGCTGCTTTATTGAAGATATCATCAATTATTGTTAACTAATTTTGAGGAAAATAACATTAGCTTACAGTAAGCATTATTTTTCCCTAATTAAGTTATTGTGCATTCAAGTTGAAATTACTATCTATAGCTTCTTTGCTTTTACTGGTTCGTCTTTATTCACACAATTAATAGTTTGAGTAATGGGAAGACATCTGGATTTTATGTATTTGGCTTGGGTTGTGATATAGCTAATCTGCCAGTCAAGCTAGCACTAGGAATAATGTCAAAAATCCTGGAAATACCAATCACATTTAACAAAAATACAGTGGAATTATAATAGCAGAGTTGGAACGAACCAAGACAGGTAATAGAACTAATTTGGATGGAGTAAAATTTGCTTTGTTTGAAATTTAAAAAGAAGTGATTAAGTGAGTTTTAAGTTAAGTGCTTTGGTAACATAGATCTATATAAATTTTACCTCAATATGTGGTGAAATATTTATTATTTTAATGTAAAAAATTGAGTGTTTTGCTTGACAAATATTCCAAAATACTCTTGGAACTTGTTCCAAGTAGCATATGAAAGTACAAACAGTATGAAATTTGAAGTCTTACGTGCAGTGTGCCATTACTGAAATCGTAACATATCATTTGAGTTACAAGAACACAGATTTCCTCATTTGTAAAACGTAGGTAATAATTTTTTAACCTGCTCTTTTGTGTACTTAGAAATGTTAGAAGGTGGTAGACATTAATACCTACTAGGATTTTTCTTTTATTTTCTTTATATATATCAGTGATCCATAAGAGCCATGAGATAAATGCCTGGGCCCTGTGTCCTTCATATGAACAATCTCAAAGTGCATTTTAGTGGGAATCAAGGCCATTTCATATGTAAGAATGATCTCACAAACAAACCCTCAAACTGACTTTTCATCCTTCTTGTCAAATTTTCCTGCTTCTACACTTCTGTTTTGTAGAATCACCTCACAATAAACATTTAGTTTCAAAGTCCTATACTCAAGCTTTATTTTGAATCAGACAATCACATGGTCTACTATTCTAAGAGTGACAACTTGAAGTGTAATGGTATTGCATTTATCATCAAAAAGAACATTTCAAGTTCCATCCTAATCTGCAACACTTTCACTGATAGGATAATATCAATATTCCTCCAGTAAAGACCAATCAATGTGACCATTATTCATATTTAAGCACAAACCATTGAGGCCAAAGATGGAGAAATTGAAGATTTTTACTTCTGCAGTGTGAAATTGATTAGTTCAGCAACTGGGATGCAAGGATAGTCACAGGTGATTGGAATGTGAAAGTTGGGGGAAGAATGATTGGTATTTGGAAAATATGTCCTTGGCTTTAGAAATGTTGACAGAGATCAATGGTTGATTTGTGCAAGGTCACTGACTTCTTCACTGCAAGTACCTTTTTCTCATTAACATAAGGGTGACCACACACCTGGACCATACCGGATGGGATGCATAAGAATCAAACTGACTACATCTGTGGAAGGAGACTGGAAAAGGAAATATCATCAGGAAGAACAAATTCAGGAGCTGACAGCTGATCAGACATAATTTCAAGTTGAAACTGAGGAAAATTAGTCAAGAGAGCCAAATCTTGAAATATATCCTACCTGAATTTAGAGACGACCTCAAGAATAGATTTGACATGTTGAACATTAATGACAGAAGGCAAAGAGAGTTGTGAAATGACACCAAAGACTTCATACATCAAGAAAGCCAGAGGTCATTGCAAACACAGGCAGAAAAGCAAAAAAAACTTAATTGGGTATCAGAAGAGGCTCTAGATTTGCTCTTGTATGTTGAGTAGATAAAGAGGAAGGAGAAAAGGACAAAATAAGAGAAACAGAAGATTTCAAAGGGTGTCTAGAGAAGACAAGGTATTATGGTGATATGTGCAAAGATCTAAAAACAGAAAATGAAAATGAAAGAACATGTTCAGCATTTCTCAAGCTATAGAAATTGAAGAAAAAATTCAAGCCTCATGTTGCAATAGTGAAGGGTTTTACAGGAAAAATAGTAAATTATACAAAAAACATTAGAAGAAGATGGAAACAATGAAGAGTCACTTTCAAAAATAATTTGGTCAACATTCAATCATTTCAGGAGGAAACATGATCAGAAACCAATAATAGTAAAGGCAGAAGTCTAAGCTGTGTAGAAGGCATTGGCAAAAAACAAGTTTATGGGAACTGACAGGCTATTAGTTGAGTTATTTCAACAACTGGATACAATGCTGGAAGTACTCACTCGTCTATGCCTAGAAATTTAGAAGACAGTTGCCTGGCCAACCAGCTGGAAGAGATCCATATTTATGCTTATTTCAAAGAAAGACAATTCAATTTAATGTGGGAATTAATAACATCATTAACATCACATACAAGCAAAATTTTGCTAAAGATCATCCAAAAGCAGCTGCAGTAGTATGTTGACAAGAAACTACCCAAAATTTAGACCACATTTATAAGAGGACATGGAATTGGGAATATAATTGCTGATGTCAGAAAGGTACTGGTTGAAAGTTGAAACTACTAGAATGATGTTTACCTCTGTTTTACCGATGATACAAAGGTATTCGACTATGTGGATAATAACAAATTAAAGACAGTATTGCAGATAATAAGAATTCAGGAACACTTAATTATATTCATGAGAGATCTGTACATGAATGGAGAGGCCATCTTTCAAACAGAACAATGGGATACTAAAAAGACCACAGCCTTCAAAAAGGATTACACCTCAACATGAAGAAAACAGAAATTTTCATAACTGGGCCAGTAAGCAACATCATGATAAACTGAGAAGAGATGGAAGTTATCAAGGATTTTGTTTTACTTAGATCCACAATCAACACCCTTGAAAGCAGCAGTGAAGATATCAAAAGATGCACTGAGGTGGGCAAACTTGCTGCAAGGGATCTCTTTAAAGTTAGAAAGCAAAGATATCACCCTGAGGACTAAGATGCCATTGACCCACTTGATGGAGATTTTAATTGCCTTATACCAATGTGAAAGCTGGACAACGAATAAGCAAAACCTAAGAACTGACACCTTTGTGTTGTGGCATTGGCAAAGAATATTGAATATCACGGACTGCCAGAAACAAGAATAAATATTTGTTGGATAAAGTACAACCCAATTGCCTCTTAGAAGCATGAATGGTAAGACTACATCTCATATTTTGGAGATGGTATCAAAGGAATGTGTCTTTGATTTCTTGACTGCTGTTTCCATGAGCATTGATTGTGGACACAAGTGAAATGAAATCCTTGACAACCTCAATCTTTTCTCCATTTATGATAATGTTGTTTACTGGGCCAGTTATGAGGAATTTTGTTTTCTTGATGTTGGGGTGCAATCCATTATGAAAGCTGTGGTCCTTGATCTTCATTGGTGTTTTAAATCTTCTTCACTTCCAGGAAGCAATTTGGTTTCATCTGCGTAACCCATGTTTTTAATGAGTCGTCCTCTTGATCCATGTACAGATTCCTTAAGAGCACAATAAAATGTTCTAGAATTAGTAATTTAGTCTTAATTTCTAGGAGAATTTGTCTTTTTCTCCTATGTTTACTATTTCCAGTGTCTTAAGCTTTTATTAATTTATTTTAAAAATCTTGAATTTCAGATCAGAACCATCGTTCATATATGCAAATACTTGTTTAATGAAGTGTAATTTGTGTACCACAGCAGCAGTGGTTCAGAGACAGAATTTTCCCTTTCTATGCAGGAGAGCTAGGTTAGATTATCTGCCAGTGTACCTTATGGGTAGGCACAATCTGGCATTTGAGGCTTCTGTGTTGCTATGATGCTAAATAGGATTCAGCAGATCTTGCAGATTAAAGTGAATGAGGAAGAAAGGTCTAGGGACCTGCTTTTGAAAATAACTTTATGGATTACAATTAGATCATGCGGATGATGCAGGACACGGCAGAGTTTTGGGGGCATGGGTTGCTATGAGTCAGAGGCCAACAATAAAAAAGTTCATGTTCAGTATTATGTTAGAGTTGTTGTTTGATTGATGATTATTTTGTAGGTTGCATTAATGAACTGGATTTTTTTTTTTTTTCTTTTTCTTAGAAGAGCACTATAGGTATATTCACAGCTTTCCTTCCTCTACCCTTTTTTCTTTTGAAATTGTTCTGGGTTTGCCAAGATCAGCAATCACAGTTGTTTCTGTATGGAAGGCATGAGAGAATTTAGGGGAATCATTGAGTTTCTTAACTCAAACATGCGTTTTGCCTACTGAAACAATAAAGAAAAGTCTTTTAATTTATGGATTTTTCTTTTTCCCCCAGAAGTGTGAGGCTACTGGTATATATGTTGCTACTAAGATTCCTATTTTTATTTGTTTGTTTCCCCCTTAAATTTTTATTTCCTTGCTTCTTAAACTTCTGCTGTCAAAACTCTAGAAGGGATTCCTCTTTCCAAGTTGTTTCTCACCCCAGAATCAATGCATTTCCCAGGATGTTCTTCTGCTTCTGTGCGTTTTAATCCTCTTCCGTGTAATTACCCACATGCCAGAGCTCTGATTCTCAGGTCTTGGATCTGATTTCTAAATTTTTTCATTCAAGGTGAGACCCTTGCTTTCTGGAGTTGCTTGTTTTGTTTTGTTTTTTAACGTCACATATATAAACTGCGTTCTCCTCTTTTTCGCACTTGTTCTACTAGGATCTGTGCTAAAACTGACCTTGCTGATTTCAGACATTAGTCTATCAATTTAAAAGTAAATTGAAAATTTTAGGATTGTTTTCATTCTTCTTTATACTGTCAGTTTGGGTTATAGATGAGTTTGACTCTTTACCTATTTTCTTTTCTATTCTTTTTTCTAATATTGGTAATTATTGAAAGCTTTATGGAAAGATCAAAACTTAAGATGCTGTTAATTTATAAAAATATTTCACACTAAATGTCTATTATTTTGACAATGTTATATAATTAAAAATATAAATTTTGTATTTTTTCAACTTTATTTTATAATAGTGGCATCTTGTTAAGAAAATAATTACTTTAACATATGTCTTATCACTAACTCAGGTGAAGAGCCAAGTTCCTCAAAGAGGAATAAGCAATTCCTCTTTTTCTATCCACCAGTCACTCCTTGGCAGTTCTACAGAGCAGTTCTACTTTGTCCTGTATGGTCAGTTTGAGTCAGAATGGACTCGACAAGAGTGAGGACTGGGTCTTATTTATGATAATGTATTTAAATGTATAGTGTCTACCTTACTTTAGGGTTAGGTATAGGATACCACAGCATGTAATAGAAAGGAGGTACGCATTACCGCTCAATTCCAAAACCAAACTGTTCCCCAGATGTGGCCCACCTCTTTGGAAGGACAGAATAACATTAGCTGGAGCTAATGTAATATATCACAATCATATATTTTGTTATTTCTGCATTTGTGATTCTTTCTTTTTTAAATAAATTTTATTGTGATTTAAGTACAAGTATATAATCCCTATCAATTTGTCACATAACATCAAGAACTCACACCATATTCTACTCTACCTGCTCTGCCCGCCCTTCCCAACCCTGCCGTGAGAGCACACTCCCTTTACCATCCAAAAGTTCTCATGCCCATTTGATCAAGACCTGCTTCCCTTCACTCTATCTTCTTGCCTCAGCAATGGCTTCTGGGACAGGCTTTGTGTATTTATTTATGTCCAAAAGTCTGTTCGGAGCCAGGATCACTGCATGTTGTATACAGTCCAGTTGAGTTTTTGTCCAGGGAGCTAGCATCATTGCTGGATGTACTTTGGGGTTAGAGATCCTGGGGACCATGGTACAGGGGACCCTCCAGACTCATGGGCCATCAGTTGTAATCATTTTCTAGAGTTCCACCTCTACATTCTTATGTTTCCCCTTCGATGCCAGGGACTGTATACTGTGCACCTCATCCTGGCATCATTAGTGATAGTCAGGAACCATCTGATTCTTCTGGTCCTGTGTTAAAGTAGTCTTTGATTGTATGGCATCTTCCATCAGCTGGCGCTTAAATTTTCCTCCTGCCCTTGATGTCCTCTGTTTAGTTCTGGTCCAGGTGGATTGGGACAATTTAGTTCTACTTAGATGTCAGCTTGTTAGCTTGTAAGACCCCAGAGTCACTCATCCAAGTGGTATACGTAAGATTTTTGTGCACTCACTTCAGGCAGTCATTGGTGGTGACCAGAAACCATCTAGTTCTTGGAGTCCCATGCTGAGGCTGACTTTGATTCCTGCAGCTCCTTCTACCTGGTGGGCTCATATTTTCTTCCTGTCTTTGATGTCTACTATTTTCTGCTGGTCCAGTGCTGTTGGGACTAACTGTTGCTTCTTAGATGGCAGCTTGTTAGTTTTAAGATCCGAGATAACATCACCCAAATAAGAGAAAAGGAGAAAAAAAAAAGAACTTAGGTATGCCAATAAGTCTAGATGTCACCTGGGATGGTAGTCACACAACTCCAGTCTCTGTTACTGCACCCTTCTAATGAGATGGGCCACACTGGGGAACAGCTTAGTTTTGGAATTGAGCAGTAGACGATACCACCTTTCTATTACATGTTGTCATACCCTATACCTAACCCTAGTCCTAACCTCTACGTAATTGTAAAAATCCCTTTCCCTCCTTCCTTACCCTTGTAGCCATCAATCATTGATTTTATGTGCTAATATGATTTGTTGCATCCTTATATTAATGGTCTCATACAATGTTTGTCGTTTCACGTCTGGCCAATTTTGTTCATCGTAACATCCTCTAGATCGTCCCACATTGTCAGATATATCTCAAAGTCATCATTGTTTCTTATCAATGCATAGGATTCCATTTTATGTATATATCACAGCTTGTTTAACCATTCAGCTGTTGATGGGCATCTAGATTGCTTATATCTTTTTGCTATTCTGGAGAGAGCTGCAGTAAACTTGAGCAAACATGTATCTGTTTTAGTGGTGTTCCTTATTTCTTTGGTATATATTCCAAAGAGAAGGATTGCTGGACTATATGCTATTTCTATTTCTGGTTTTCTAAGAAAATATCAATTTGATTTCCAAAGTGGCTGTACCATTTTGCAGCCCCACCAATGGTGTAGAAGAATTCCAGCCTCTTCAAATCCAAATCCAAATCCAAATCCAGCATTTATTATTTTGAGTTTTTTATATAACTTCCAGCCTTGTTGGGTTCAGATGGCATCTGATTTTAGTTTTGATTTGGACTTCTCCAGTGGGTAGTGATCATGACCACTTCCTCATGTATCAGCTAGCATCCTGTATGTCTTCTTTAGTAAAGTGCTTGTTCATGTCCTTTGCTCGTTTTTTAATTGCATTGTTTGTCTTTTTCTTGTTGAGGTTTTGCAGTATCTCATTGATTAGATGACAAACAGAGGTGTAATAGCTAAAAATTGTTTCCCTTACTCTGGCGGTCAGTTCTACCCTGGCCCCTAGGGTCGCCATGAGTCGGATCTGACTCAACGGCACTTAGCTTTGGCTCTGTAGGTGGTCTTTTCATTCTTTTGATGAAGACTTTAGAAGAGCATAAGTGTTTGATTTTTTAGAGTTTATATTTGTCTATTTTCATTTCTGGTGTTTGAGATGGTTATTGATGATTTTTTAATAGATTGTTAATGCCATGGATAAGTGCTTCCTTTGTCTTCCCATTTTTTTTCTTCCATGATTTCTGTTGTTTTGTATTTTATACTTAGGTCTTTAATCCATATTGAGTTAGTTTTTGTGTGTGGTGTGAGATAAGGATCTTGTTTTAATTTTTTGCAGATAGATGTCTAGTTTTGCCAACATCATTTTCTGAGAAGACTGTCTTTTATTCAGTTAACATCCTTAGGCCTTTATGAAATAACAGTTGCTCATAAGTGGAAGATATTATACTTAGATTCTCAATTTGTTCCATTGCTCTGTGTATCTGTTTTTATGCCAATACCAGGATGTCTTGACTATCGTGACAGTGTAGTATATTTTGAGATCAGATAATGTGAGGCCTCTGACTCTGTTCTTCTTCTTTAGTAGTGTTTTACTCACCCATGGCTTCCTCCCTTTTTTATATGACATTAATGATTTGTTTCTCCATTAATGAAATGTTATTCGGATTTGTATTGGTATTACATTGTATGTATAAATTTCTTTGGGTAAAACAGTCATTTTCACAATGTTGAGTCTTCCTACCCAAGAGCAAGGTGTATTTCCTCACTTATGTAGGTCACTTTTAGTTTCGTGCAGTAGTGTCTTGTAGTTTTCTTTGTATAAGTCTTTTACATTTCTGGTTAGGTTTACTCCTAGGTATTTTATCATCTTTGGGGCTATAGTAAATGGTAATGCTCTTAAGATTTCCTCTTTGATCGTTCTTTGTTGGTATAAAGGAATCCTACTGATTTATGTAAGTTTATCTTGTATCCTGATTCTTTGCTGAAGTCTTCTATTAGTATCAGCAGTTGTGAGGTGGATTTTGGGGGTTTTCTGGGTGTAAGATAATGGCATCTGCAAATAGTGATACTTGAACTTCTTCTTTACTAATCTAGATGCTCCTACTTTAATTTTCATGCCTGATATCTCTGGCTAGGATCTCCAGAAGAATATTGAATAGAAGTGGTGGCAGTGGGCATCCTTGTCTGGTACTTGTTCTTAAGAAGAACGTTTTCAATTTCTCTCCATTCAGAGTGATGTTAGCAGTTGGTTTTGTGTATATGCCCCTTATTACATTGAGGAATTTCTCTTCTGTTTCTATGTTGCCAAGAATTTTAACATGGACAGGTGTTGAATCTTATCAAATGCCTTTTCTGCATCTGTTGATAGAATCAAGTGGTTCTTGTCTTTTGTTTTATGTGTTTGATTACATTCATTGTTTTTCTAATGCTGAGCCATCCCTGCATCCTTAGTATAACTCTTACCTAGTCAGGGTGAACTGTTTTTTTCTTTTTTTTTTTTTTTGATGTGCTGCTGAATTCTATTAGCTAAGGTTTTGTTGAGGATTTTTGTATCTATGTTCATAAGAAATATTAGTCTGAAATTTTCCTTTTTAATACTATCTTTACCTGGTTTTGGTATCAGGGTTATACCTGCTTGGTAGAGTGAGTTTGGGAATATTCCATCCTTTGCTATGCTCTGGAATACCTTTAGTAATACTTCCATTAACTCTTCTTTGAACATTTGGTAGAATTCTCTAGCAGTTCTTTCAAAATTCTGCTGCCACTGTTTTTACACTATCCTTTGTAGGATTTTACCTATGTGTCAATTACCATTCGATAATTTCCTCATTCTGTTGTGTTGCTTCTTCTTCTCCTTCTTCTACTTTTTTTTTTGGAATGGGCATAAATACAGATCTCTTCAAGTCAATTGGCCAAGTAGCCCTCTTTCAGATTTGGCATAGACAACTGAGTACTTCTAGCTCTGCATCCCTTTGTTGGGACATCTCATTTTGTATTTAGTTAATTTCTAGGGCCTCACTTATTACCATGGCCTTCAGTACAGCTTGGGTTTCTTCCTTCATAATTGTTGGTTTTTGATCACAGGCTACCTCTTGAAATGGTTAAATGATGATGAATTCTTCCTGGTAAAGTGACTCTGTATATTTATTCCACATTCTTTTGATGCTTCTTGTGTAGTTTAAAATGTTCTCCAAAGAAACCTGCAATATTTCACTTGGAGGACTGAATTTGTTCTTCAGTTCTTTCAGCTTGGGAGACATTGAGTGTGTTTTTCTTTTTTGATTTTCTAACTCCATGTCTGTGCATATTTCACTGTAATAATTTACTTTGTCTTCTCAAGCCATCCTTTGAAAACTTCTCATCAGTGCTTATCCTTCATCATTTCATTTCTTTTAGTTCCTCTGAGTTCAGAAAACCATGGTGGTGTAGAGGTTAAGAGCTATAGCTATTAACCAAAGGTTGACAGTTCAAATCCAGCATGCACTTCTTAGAAATCACATAGAGCTGCTCAACTCTGTCATATAAGGTAGTTACGAGTTGGAATCAACTCAGCAGCAAAAGATTTTTTTTTTTAATCTAAGTTCAAGAATAAATTTCAAGTATTTTCTGACACTCATTTTGATCTTTTCTTTCTTTCATATCTTTTTAAAGACTTTTTCCTTTCTTCATGAATGTTGTTCCTGATGTCTTCCCACAACTAGTGTGATCTTCTGTTACTTGAGTTCAGTGTGTCATATCTGTTCTTAGATAGTATCTAATCCAGGTGGAGTATACTCACAGTCATACTTATGATGTCTTGCACTTGTTTTATTTTTTTTTTTTTCAACTTCAACTTGAACTTGCATTTGAGCAATTGATGGTCTGTTTCACAGCTGGCCCCTGTCCTTTTCCTAATGCTTTGGGGGGATTATTAAATAGCAAATTTGGATTGACTCAGTATGATCCATAGGTCCAAGTAGGATTAGAGTTTTTATGATACAGTGACCTCATTAGATTCACCTTTAAAGCTTTTGCTTTTCTCCTCATTCCTAAGACAGGTTGTATGTCAAATAGGTATAATTCCTAGCACTGGCTTTTATTTATTTATTTATTTTTGGAGAAAGTTGTTTGAAAATCCCCAGTTTTGATCTTTGTTATCAAAGGAAGTGTCAAACTGAGTATTTGTAGGTGGTAATATCTATTACATTTCTATTTGGCAGGAAAATAGCTATGGAATGTCTCCAACTTCATTAACTAGTGACTTCAGTTGCAATTGCTATTCCAGTTTTGGTTTCTGAAGCTATTGGTACACAGCTATTGATTTCGCAATTGCTTTTCTCTCCATAAAGATCATCAAAAACTTTCAGAAGTTGTCTACATTCACTGAGATGGAGAACAGCAGTTCTTCGTGTTGTAAATTTAGGAGTATGTCAACTGTTCTGCTCTGTCAAAATATGGCTCAGAGTTATTGATTGTCCAGTCCCAGTAAGCATAACTCCTGTCCACTACATGAATGATATCATACTCTATTTTTCATAGTAGCAGGAAGTAGTAAACAACCTAAATGCTTTAGTGAAACATACATGTGTGTGAGGGCACATATATGATAAGATCTCAAAATTTAATTGAGGTTCTTTCACAATAGTGAAATTTCACATAATGGTCAAAGGCTTCTTAAACCTAAAATGTGCTCAGCTATCCTGAGGATTTTGTTAAAAGGCACTGTCTGAGCAGTAGGCTTAGTGTGGGGCTTGAGAATCTGTATTATTCACAAGCTTCCAGGTGAAGCCAAAGCTTTTTTTCAGGGAAATCACTTTTTAAGAAGAAAGTAGCTAATCCTTTTTTTTATTTTTAATTTTATTTATCCTGTTGTTATTGATAATTTATGCAGTAAGACATACATCAGTTCAACAGTTTCTACCTGTATAATTCAAGCAATTGGTTATGTTTCTAGTCTGAAGTGTATCAAGAAACAAAGTTGTGTAGCAAGTCTAGGCTACAGTGCAGACTGCCTGTCACTTAAACCTTGTTATTGTAAGCTGCTGTCTTGTTGGTTCCTGATTCCTGGAGACCCGGCACACAGCACACAACCAAACGATACAATTTGACATGGATTGCATTCTTTTAGTTGTGCAAGCAGTCCAACCCACCTTTTCTGATTTGTTCTTCCCCCTTTAGTATAAACTTGCTGCCTTCTTAGGTTCCTATCTAATTTTTCAAGTTGCTATTGTGAATTTGACTGCATATAGACAGCTCCTGAAAGGGCACAGTGCTCAAGGCAGACACTTTTCATTAGTTAACCTAAACAACTATTTAGTTTTAAGAAGGTTTCAGAGGAAATTTTTGGTTTCAAGTTTAAGCATTATCTCAGGGTGATAGCTTCAGGGGTTCATTCAGTTTTCATGGCAGCAGAAAGTCTACAGTACATGAGAATTTGAAATTCTGATCTGCATTTTCTCTTTTTTGATCATGATTTTTCTCTGGAATCTTTGATCAAAATGTTCAATAATGGTAACCAGGCACTATCCACTTCTGATCTCATGACAAAGAAAGCCATTAGTTGTTCATGATAAATTTAAAAGCTAGTTACTGCATCTATAAGCCTCTTCAGATTCTGGAGGTACAGTGTATCATATTTAACTGTGTTGCTTCAAAACGCTTGTCAAGTAATTTGCTGTGTTTCTAGCCTGCAGGATATCAACAAAAAAAAAAAAAAAGAAAGAAAAAAAAGAAAAAGAAAAAGAAAAAAAATAAGATTGTGTAGCAAGCCTGAACTACAGTGCAAACTGCCTGTCACTTAAACCTTGCTATTGTTGGCTGTTGTCATGTTGGTCCCTGACTCATGGAGACCACAATCACAACCAAACTGCACAATTTGACCATTGCAATCTACAAGATTTTCACTGGGTAATCTCAGGAGGCAGATCATATGGACTTTTACTTCTAGTTTGCTTATTCTGGAAGCTCACTCAAAACAGTTTAAGATGCTAGTGGACAGGTGGTAGCTGTACATGAGGCTAGTTAGCTGGAAATCAAACCATGTCTTTTGCAAAAAAGGTAAGAATTCTGTCACTGAGCCACTCATGATAAATTTAAAATTCTGCAAGCAATACCTTAGGTTTATTAAATGCTTTTCTTGCTTTCATGAGATTCACTACACTGTCCTTCCAAGCAAGGAATAAAATCATAGGAAAAGTATTTTCAGAATGATAACATTCCCATAGAATTCACTGGACAGACAACATATTTCAATAACTGCCAAAATCTAATCAAATAGAAAAATAGAATGGCTCAGTTAAGACTCAAGGGTGGTTTCAGTTTTGAGAAAGCACCAAGGAATGTTTAGGTGCTCATCTACAAGATTCTTTACATGCTTTGAACCAGAAATATAATGATTCTGATACTGTAAGTGGAAATAAAGGAACCTGGAATCCAAGAGGTTAAAGAGGGAGTGATCATTTTACCACCAAATAAGTCCCAGGGAGAGTGTTTGCTCATGGATTCCAACAACTTGAAAACTTCTGATTTAGAAGTCTTAGTTTTTGCAGGAATATTGCTCCAACCAGTGAAAACATATTGGTTTGGGAACCAGGATGTTCACTTTGGAATGTCTTAGCATTTTCCTTGGTAAATTTTGAATTCATTTTGAAGGGTTAGTTTCTCATAGGGTAAAGAATCCTGAACAACTGAGGTCCTGACTAACTGAAAAGGACAATAGTCTGGGCTAGGAGAGATGCAGTGATACTTTCAAAACATTACCAGCCAGTACAAATAACGTTTCTTCGAGGAACCTCTATAAATAATGATACAGAGTCTACGACATTATTTTCAGCCCTTAATATGCTTTTCCTCTTTCAGAACCACTCACCCGTGTTAAGTAATACCACTCAAATATTAATCACAATTCCCAGGTGGATCTACCTGATCACTAGTGAAAAGTGTTAACCTAAGCTTAAATTTATGTGAATGTACCAGGTTGCAATGCTGAAACACTGACAAAAATGACACTGTGCAGTAATGATAATGATAAACGAAGGTTTTGAAATACGTCACACATACTAAGCAATCCATACTGAAAATAATCTATATAGCAACAAATACTAAAATTAAAAACATAAGATGTTCAATTAACTCTTCTAAGAAATCCAAACAGGTCTGTGAAAGATATTTAGACTTATTCTATCAGAACGAAAATTGATACCCTGATTCTATGTACCTTATGTCATTTGAAAGTTGTTTGAAAATTAGTCCTAGATTAATAATTTAAAGTGTTCAAATCTTACAGACACAATGTCACGGATTGAAATGTATTCCACACAAAAAATGCGTGGAGCTGTTTGGCAGTGCCACGATTTCTGGTTTTGCTTGATATTCCTTTATGTTGTAAATCTTGCACCTATGACGTTACTGAGGAAGGATGGGCAGCAGTTTTGCTGTTGGGACAGGACTCAAGGCAATCTCTTCAGATATGAAGAAAAGAAGCCAGTAGAGAGAGCTGGGGACTTCATACTATTAACAAAGAAAGTAGAACAGGGAGCTGACTGTGACTTTTGGAAAGGACTGGGTTCTCTGAGCCTCAGAAGCTTTCATTCTGGGGGAAGACTGAAGACAAGGACCTTCCTCCAGAGCCAACAGAGAAAGCGTTCCCTTGGCTAACACCTTGAATTTGAACTTTTAGCCAACTGGACCGTCACAAATAAAACTTCTCTTTTGAAAGCCATCCACCTGTGGTATTTCTGCTAAAGCAGCACTAGATGACTAAGGCACAATACATGATTCATCATGATTTGTAGTTATCTGGTAAAGTCTGACATAAACATTTAGTCACACAGGGTACACATGCCTGCAAAAACACACATATCTATATACATATATGGATATATCTTTTCATTTCTAATATAGTCCATGAACTATATTAAATGCTGAGAATCCAAAGTAAATATGAAATAAGCATGTTCTTTGCCATTATAAAGTTCATGTAAAATTTACCTTATGATTAAACCTGTTGCTGTTCAGTCTATTCTGACTTCCAGCAGCCCTGTAGGACAGAATGCAACCGCCCCACAGAGTTTCCAAGGAGCAGCTGGTGGAACTGAAGCACCAACCTTCTGGTTAGCAGTCAAACATTTAACAACTGTTCATCAAGGCCTCCAAACAGTGACATTGTGAGAAACAGTAAATGCTCCAAGGGGTTCCAAGCCAGTACTCTTTACAGAAGCAGACCGCCACATCTTTCTTCTGAGGTTTGGCTAGTGGTTTCAAATTCCCCGTGTTTTGGTTAGTATCTGTGAGCTTCGCTACCGTGCCATCAGAGCTTTTTAACACATGTCTAGTGGGGGGGGGGGGGAGAAAAGAAAATTTAACTGATTTATATCAACATAGTGTAAGAAAACTATACTAGTAAAAGTTTAAGTATCTATCTATCAGAACCAATGAGAGGTCATTTAAGTCATACTTCAAGTAAATCAAAACGAAAAAGCTTAGTAAAGCTACCAGGTATGATATCAGATAGAGGAACTAGAATAAAAAAAAAAAAAGATAGAAGATATACTTTTTTTTTTATCAAGTTGTAACTATCACAAAAATAATATCTTTGAATATTATTACTATTAATCTGGGTTAATCTTACATGTCATTTACTTCATGTCAAATTAACAAGTAGACTAGTTGAATGATGGTGGTAACAGGGTGAAACTGTGCCAAGTAAAACCTCCAGAACGTTAAGTTCAAGCTCTCATAATTATTGACGTCATAGGCATTCACATTTATGCCTCTGGATATTCATTTAGTATCCCAATGTGAAGATACCTAGGGAGGTAATTCGTTAAATTATTTATTATAATTTATTAAATTACTTAATAATCTTTTATTAAATCATTTAAAATAATTATTTAATGCCCCCTTTGACTCTGGTTTTGGTTAATGTTGGTTTTGTTAACTAATAGAAATTATTAAGCTCAAATTTACTGTGTTAAATGGCAACACGATACAGACTGTAAAAATTCTTAATTCACAATAAAAGGGAAAAAAATGAATTTAAAGGAATAAGGGAAAAGATAAGACACAAGTTAGGGGCTAGTAGATTAAGTACAGATCAGGTGTCAGGATTTCAGTAAATGTTTAAGTTTCTATCAGAACCAATGAAAGGTCAAACACCTACATTCCAAAGTAGGTCATCAGTGCATAAATCTGAAAGGATGCCCAAGAATGTCAATTTCCTAATGAAAAATACCATGGATACTTAACAGAAAACAAAACAAAAAATATAGGGGTTGTTAAAAATAATGACAGAGAGTCCTAAAACTTGCCTAACAGAGTTTTTAAATACGTATGTGTCAGTTCCTTGATAATGAAGTCTGCTTGATTTAATGTTAGTCCCCAAAGAAAAGGATTAGCAAGGCTTTCACAAACTCCCTGCCCTTAGGGAGTTACCAAATCATTGGAAAGTTCTAACAACTCCATACACATCCTAAGCATTATGAATAAATATTAGACGTCTCAAGCAAAACAAAAAAAAAAGCTCAAATTTACTTCCTTCACTTTTGTTTCCTAGTCAAGGCTGTTTTCAAATATAGTATACTTTTTGTCAATATTGTCCACAGTAATGAAAATAAAGACCACAATATCCAGAGGCAGCACATAAAACACTAATACCACTTGTTACAGAGTGAATTATGTTCTGCCAAAATACGGGTAGTAAATCCTAACCCCTATGCCTGTAGACTTGGTAGTACAATGGTTAAAAACTTGGCTGCTGCCAAAAGGGTCAGAAGGTCCAATCCACCAGCTGCTCTTTGGAAACGCTATGGGACAGTTGTACTCAGTCTCGTAGTGTTTCTAAGGGTTGAATCAACTCACTAGCAGTGTATATACTTGTAGAAGTACTCTAATTTGAGAATAGAGCTTTTGTTCTGAGTCGGAACCAAGTGGACAGCAAAGAAATATGTTTTCTTTTTCTCTCTTTCTTACTTTTTTTTTTTTTTTTTTTTTTTGCTATAATAGCATAGGCTATATCCTAAACCAATCACTTTTGATAAAAGGAGGGAATTAGGCACAAGGCACAAAAGCCACCACAGAGCCACCACAGACGGGAGAAGACAGATGTGGTGTACACGAATATCTCCAAAGAACCGAGAAAGAGAAGCTGAAAAGAAACAAGGGATCTTCCCTAGAGCAGATACAGAGAAAAAACCTTTTCTAGAGCCAGAATCCTGAATTTGGACTTCCAGCTGCCTAAAATGTGAGAAAATAAGTTTCTATTCCTTAAAGCTCACCACTTGTGGTATTTCAGTTAAAGCAACACTAGATTGCAAATGTACTCTCTCCGTGTGCCAAGGGGAACTCCAACGTTATTTCTGCTCATCAGTAACAAATCAGAGGAGTTGTATACAAGATAACTCACTATCATCAGCTTCATTCAATATGTTAAAATATTTGCTTTTAAAGAGATTTACATACATTGCTTTATATCGTAGCTCCCTACATCCCATTTTCTTCTTTCTATTGTGTTAATTTATTAATAATTATTTGCCAAGCAGAGTTCTCACCTTATTAGGATTGCTTCTCTTCTTTTATATTTCTCCACTTCCTCTCGACCCCTGCTTTTCGCTACACCTAAGTGGTATTTGATGTTTGCTATCAGCTGTTGTGCATAGGATCGCTATATGAGTTATAACCGACTTGATAGCACATAACAACAACAACTTTTAACTAGCAATTTTTCTTTTTTTTTTGAAGACAGTATTTTTTAACTTCTTCTGAAAACTGACTGTGTGTGTTAAGGTTGATAATCAGCTCAACTATACAGCAGACTTCTTCAGTCATTATAGTTATCTACAAAACACGTAGAACTCATTTTTTTAAAAAAAATAAAAAGAAAATGCAGTATTAAAAAAAGAAAGAGAGAGAGCCCTCTTAGCAAAATGCTAGTTCTGCCAATTGGCCTGGAATTCGCCTAAGAGCCTGGTCCCCTGCCCCCTGCCCCAGCTACTCTATCCCTGCAATATTGAGTTAAGATGGAAGGAGTACTCAAGTTATGCTGAAGTCCACTTAATGTTGCTCTTGGTTCTAATGTGTGCTATCACTGAATTTACCCAACCAGATTTCTAGCAACTATCTAATCTAAACCCTCCCCGCCTGACCTTCCCTTCCTCCCCTCCCTTGCAGCTGTCAAAGAGTCTTTTCTTCTATACACAAGTCTGTTTTTGAGATCTTATTGTAGAGGTCTCATACAGTATTTGTCCTTTTGTTGCTGACTACTTTCACTCACCATAATGTCTTCCAGTTGAAACCAGGTTATGAGATGTTTCCTGGAATCATTGTTATTCTTTATCATTGTGTAGCGCTCCATTGAGTATATACACCATATGAACCATATGGGCATCTGGGTTGATTCCATCTTTTTGCTATCATGGACTGTGCTGCAATAAACATTCTTGTGCATGTGTCTGTTGGTGTGAAAAGCCTTGATTCTGTAGGATATATTCCAAGTACTGGAATTACTGGGTCAAATGGTATATCAATATCCATTTTCTTAAAGAAGCGCCAGATTGCTTTCCAAAGAGGCTGGACCATTGTGCAACCCCACCAACAATGTAGGAGGGTTCCACTTTCTCCACAGCCTCTCCAGCATTTGTTGTTTTGTGTTTTTTGCATCATGGCCAATCTTGTTGGGGTGACATGGTATCTCATTGTAGTCTTGATTTGAATTTCTTTAATAACTAATGATTGTGAACATGTCTGCATGTGTTTTTTTGGCTACCTGGATCTCCTCTTTAGTGAAATGTCTGTCCATCTCCTTTGCTCACTGCTTAATTGTGTGATTTATCTTTTTCTTACTGATATTTTGTAGTATCTTATAGATTATGGAGATCAACTAGCATTTTGCTAAGAGGGCTCTCTGCACTCTGCATTGGTGAGTGGTATCTGGGGTCTTAAAAGCTGCCAAGCTGCCATCCGAGGGCACAGCAAATGGTCACAACTCAGCAGGAATGGATGCTCACCGAGGACCAAAATGACATAGGGTAAAGACAACCCAGAAGATAGAGAGACTCACATGAGTGGATGCCTACACAGACTTGGGATCGGAAGAACCAGATGGTGCCCGGCCACCACCAGTGATAGCCGAGATGGAGCTCACAAAGTTGAGTCTCACTAGCAACACAAGAATAAAAAGGGGTGCATCCTGAGATCTCCACTAAAAGACTTCAATTGATGGTCCAGTGGCTTTGGAGTTCCCCTGGCAGCATGGCTCCTAGCCCGATGCTGCCCTTGCCTATAAATCATAATGAAGGCCCAGTCTTTGGACACGAATGGATTGGACTTAGCGATGCAGAGTGACCATATATTGGAAGCACTTTATGGTTCTATACATCTATAGGATATCATCTTGCTGACCTCTGGCTGGAGGAAGGAGAGTGGGTGGAGAGGAGGGGAAAGGAGGCTGTTGGGAGGATGAGACATGTATGGAGCAGAGAGGAATAGTGTGCTCTCACCGGGCAGGGAGAGCAGTGGAAGCTGCATATAGATGGGCATGTACATTTATATGGGAATGTACATTTTCACTGAGTCATATTAAATTAAAAAAAAAAAGAATTAAAAAAAAAAAGAGAGAGAGAGAGGGAGATCTAAATCATGATCTCATTACTTCACTTTCTATGGCATGGCTGTCACACTTACCAATTATATTGCTTTTCTGTTCTTTCCTGTACATTATGTAAGTAATACAAAAAACATTCAATTTACCTTGCGGACTAATAGCAGCAAAGGCCTTTCCTGAGGTATTTCATTTTGCTCTCCTCTAGAGTTTTCTCAGTGGGCAGGTAGCATTTCCTTTCATTGCTACAATTCTACTCTCCATCCTCGATAGATTACAAGCTCTTTACGTGTCACAGTCTACAGCTAATGCTAGCTTCACCTCTACAGTTCCTCGTGCTGTTGTATCCTTTGCATCTATAAACCTTTTTTTTTTTTTTTTTTTTTTTGTAGCACAACCTTTTGCAGTTCTTTGAAGTCTTCTCATTTTGAAGTTCACTAACTCAGATCAGGAAGCTGCCACAGTAGTGGGGTTAGGTGGCGGGTACTGACGGCTGTATAGATCTGGCTTTTAGGATCCACTTTTTATCTTTTTTTCTGGACAGGCTAATTGACGATTAAAGGGTAACACAGATAAAGAATACTGTCACCTAAATTAAGGCTTTACTAAATCCACTGACATTTTTATTATCTTGTTGAAAAATAACTATAACTGAAACCATTCAATGGTCAAAGGATACAATAATTTGGGGAGAGAACACAATTTATATGGATATTAGTCTCTTTATAAGACTAACAATTCTTTTCAAAATGTTCATAAAGAGATTGAATGAAATAGTATATATTCCTGCCTTCTACAATTGATTTATCAAATCCTCTATAGAAATCGTGTATGTGTATCACAATTTCTCTTATTCTGTTTGTTTTAGTAAACAACATAAAGTCTTAGTGATATATTTACTAACTCAGTTTAACACTCCGTTGTGTCAACAAAGTTGTATGTTGTGAAGCTAACAGAACTTCAAGATCTTATTTTAAAATACTTTCTTCAATGTATTGATTCAGAATAATAATTGATCACCATCTTTTAGGCAAAAAATCATTCTATGCTTTATGTGTAGACACATATATACAAGTTCAGTGTATACATACACTTTCTTTCAAGTAATTCCCAGCTATCCATTATTGATTTTCTTTTACATCTTGAGAGAATGAAATGAAAATCTTTCTTATCTTTTGAAAATTTTCCTATGCCAGAAAAATATATTACCCTCCAACATCACCACGCAAATGCTAAAAATGTTATTTAACACCCTCCGTCCCACTGACTGTAGACTCTTATAATTAGCTGCACAATCTGTATCTTCATCCAGACATTTCAAAGATTTTTCAAGGTTAAAGAGACCAAAAATGAACTCTTGATGTCCCCTTAAGAAATATCTCTTAGTTGTTCCCATATAAGAAATTGATGTCACCATACACTAAGTTGCTCAGAACGAATATCTTATACCTTCTACCCAAAATTCATCACCTATGCTTATTGGCTCCATGTATATCTTTTTTGTTTTGTTTTGTTAACTTGCCACAATTACCTTCAGTCTCATTTTGTTTTATGAGGCTGTCCAATCTTTCGCTGAAGTGCGAAACTCAGGAGTGATGCCATTCCAAGAGCCGTTTCTCTGGTCTTTGTCATGCCAGCAATTCTTGTCTTTCTTCTTGAGTTAGAATTTTGTTTTACATTTTTCTCCATCTACACCTGGATGGCTGCTCACAGGCTTTTAGATGCCAAACACCACCCACCAAAGTAGAATGTAAAACATTTTCTCTATTAACTATATTATGCAATTTGAGCTAGATATTTCCTGAGACCATGGTTTCCACAGCCCTCAACCTAGAATTACAGACCCTCAAAGAGTTTTGACATTTCTATAGAGCTTCCACTATCTTGTCTTGTAAAAGTCAGGCTGACTTCTCTAGTGTTGAATATCATCTCACCTTTCACCAAGTTACCACTTTTTTACTTAGTGAGGTATCATTTTTATTTTGTTTTGCAATATTTTTTTATACTTTAAGTGGATTAAAATCAGCTTGTCATATAAAAACTTACATGCACACTGTTATGTAACTTTAGTTGCTCTGGCAAAACTGTGACAGTACGCTCCTCCCTTCCACACTGTATTTCCTCTGTCCATTCAATGAGCTCCAGTCGCCCTCTGTCCTCTCATCTCTCCTACAGACATGAACTGACCAGGTAGTCTAGTGTATTTACTCATGCCAAAAAGCACACTCTTCATCAGTATCATTTTATGTCTTTTAGTCTAGTGCAATCTTTGTGTGACGAGTTGGCTCTCTGATGTTTTCTTAAAACCAAACAATGGTTTAGCTTAACTAGTAAAGAATGTCTGCCTTGAGTATTACGTTCTTTTAAGAACTGTATGTATGGGATCGAATTAATAACAATTTGAAAGATTAGATAAGACCTTTAGAAGGCAGTGAATTTATGTTAATGAGGGAGGAGAAGCTCAGAAAAGGAAGATGAGAATGGTTGCATAACTTGAAGAATTTAATCATTGTCACAGAATTGTACATATCGGTACTGTTGAATCGATATTTTGCTGTGTACATTGTGACAACTATATCACATATATATATGTAGTTACTTTGTTGTTTTTTCATATTTATTATTGTCTTGTTCTAGGGTCTGTTTTATGCTGTCTGCTTGCTATATATATAGCATAAGATAGACCCTAGGTAAAGCATGTATCTGTCTTTCTAACTTTAGTTTTCAAAATTACTTTTGATGTCTCTGCGTTATAACATCTAAATTAGTATAACAATTTATATTTTACTACTATTAATCAAGTGGCTGCCAAATCCCTGAAAAATTTTATTTTTTTGTAATCTCATTTATATAATTATTTTGTGATCTATATTTTATAACTTAATTACAGACATACCTAGGAGATATTGTGAGTTCCATTCCAAACCACAACAAAAAAATTGACTATTGCAATAAAATTAGTCACACGAAATTTTTTGGCTTCCCAGTCTGTATAAAAGTTATGTTTATATTGAATCCAAGTTAGTCTGTCATTTACTGTGTGTGTAATAGTATTATTATGCATAAAAGAACGCATATACCTTAATTAAAATACTGTATCACTAAAAACTACTAAATATCATCTGAGCCTTCAGTGAATCATAATCTATTTGCTGGTGGAGGGTCTTGCTTTGATAATGGTTCCTGACCTATTAGGGTGGTGGTTTTGGAAGGTTGGAGTAACTGTGGTAATTTCTTAAAATAAGGCAACAATGATCTTTACCACACTCATTGACCGTAGCTTTCATGAATGATTTCTCTGCAGCATGTGGTGATGCTTAATAGCATTTTGCCCACAAAGAATTTCATTCAAAATTAGTCATTCCTCTCAAACTTTGCCACTGGTTTATCAACTAAGTTTATGTAATATTCTAAATCCTTTGTTGGCATTTCAACAACATTCACATAGTCTTCACCAGGAGTAATTTTCATCTGAAGAAACCACTTTCTTTGCTCATCTATAAGAATCAACTCTTCATCAGATAAAATTTTATCATTAGATTGCAGCCAGTTCAGTCACAACTTTAGGCAATACTTATAATTCTAGATACCTTGTTATTTACACCACATCCACGGTTACTTCCCTTACTGAAGTCTTGAATTCATCCAAGTCATCCATGAAGAATGAAACCAGCTTCTTCCAAAATCTTGTTAAGGTTAGTATCTTGGCCACTTTCCAAGAATCATAAACATTCAAAGGACATGTGGAATGTTAAATCATTTTCAGGAAGTTTTCAGTTTACTTTTCCTAAATTCATCAAAGGAATCACTATCTATGTCAGCTATAGCCTCATGAAATATATTTCTTAAATAATAATACTCAAAAGTTGAGTTTACTGCTTGATCCGCAGATTGTGGAATGGATGTTCTGTTAACAAGTATGACAGAAAAAAACCTCCTTGAATAATTCTGTCAGAGCTATGGGATGACTAGGTTCAATGTCAGTGAGAAGTAACATTTTGAAAGGAATCTTTTTTTTTTCTTCTTCCCTGAACGATAGATTTCAACATGGCCCTTAAATACGCAGTGAACCATGCTGGTAATGGATGAGTACTCATCCAGGCTTCGTTCTTCCATTTACAGAACTCAGGCAGGATAGATTTAGCAGATCTCTTAAGGGCCTTAGGTTTTTAGGACACTAAATGAAAATTGGCTTCAATTTAAAATTGCCAGGGGCGTTAATCACTAATGAAAGTGTAGCTCTATCTTTCGAAGCCTTGAAACCAGGCATTGATTCTCCCTTTCTCGCTATGAAAGTCCTAGATGACATCTTCTTCAGATACAAAGCTGTTTCATCTATAACGAAAAAATCTGTTGTTTAGTGCCACCAATTCCATCAATTACTTCATGACATCTTCTTGATAACCTGCTGCAGTTTCTGCACTAGCACTTGCAGCTTCACTTTGAACTTTTTTGTTATGAAAAAGTCTTCTTTCTGTAAACTTCATGAACCAACCACTGCAAGCTTGGAATACTTCCTCTCCTCTCAGCCTTCCTGAATTGAAAACAATTAGGGCTTTGACTTAATAGAATACTGTGGCAGTTTGGTCTTTAACCTAGACCACTAAAATCTTATCTTTGCCAGCAATAAGGCTGTTTCACTTTCTTGTCGCTTGTGTTCACTGAGTAGCAGTTTTAGTTTTCTTCAAGAACTTTTCATTTCTATTCAAACTTGGCTGCTTGGTGCAAGACGACTCACTTTCAGCCTACCTTGTCTTGTCATATGCCTTCCTCACTGACATGGATTAAATTGTGTTCCCACAAAAATGTGTATAGATATGATTCCTGGCTTTGTACGTTATTCCTATATGCTGGACACCCTGTCTCTATGAAGTTAATGAGGGATAATGGACAGCAATTTTGTTAGTGGGACAGGACTCACTGTATAAGATGTGTCTTGAGGCATTCTCTTGAGAAAGAAGGGAAAGAAGCTAGTAGAAAGAGATGGAGACCTCATACCACCAGGAAAACACTACCAGAATTAGAGCTCTTACTTTGGAAAGGACCTGGAGTCTGTGTGTCTCAGAAGCTCCCAGTCCAGGGAAAGATTGACTACAAAGATCTTCCTCCAGGGCCAACAGAGAAGGACTGTCCTTGGAGTTGATGCCCTGCATCTGGACTCTTAGCCTATTGGACTGTGACAGAATGAATACTTCTTTGTCAAAGCCATCCACTTGTGGTATTTCTGTTATGGCAGCAGTAGATGACTTTGACGTTCATTAAACTTAATCATATGTAGTTTTTAATTTAAAGTGAAGGATGTGTGATTGTTTCACTTAAACACTTAGACATTATTTTAGGATTATTAATTGGCCTAACTTCAGTATGTCAGTTCCATAGAACAGAGAGACCTGAGAAGACGGACAGAGGCAGAGAAATTATCTCCAGAAGACTGGTAAAGCAGTAAGAATAAATCAACGTTTCTCATTAAAGTTCATCATCTTATACAGGTGTCGTTTGTGGGACCCCAAAAGAATTACGAACAGTCACATCAAAGATCACTGATCAGAGATAACCACAATAGATATAATGTTAATGGAAAAGGGTGAAACACTGAGAAAATTACCGAAACGTGACACAGAGACGTGAAGTGAGAACACGCTACTGGAAAAAAATACAGCAATAGACTTGCTTAACACAGTGTTCTCATAAACTCTAAATTTGTAAAAAAAAAAATGCCATATGTGCAAAGCACAATAAACTGAAGCACAGTAAAGGAAGGTATAGGCTTATAAATGCTCTGGAGTCATTAAAATGTAGCATAGCCCTTCACACTTTCTTCAGTTCTCATCACCTTACTTGTGCTTATAAACATCCTATTGTGGTGAGTCTCTGATCGTGAAAAGTAAATCCATGTTAAAATATGAGCTGGTAAAATAATTCAGCACATTTCTGAGTATTAATGTTGAGTAAAACATGGATATTAAACACTGTTAACATTTGTTGTATTTAGTTCCATAGGATTTTAAAGAATGTATTTATAAGAAAACAAATTATCTCTCAGAATAAGAAATGTTATTATTTCTTGGGCTAAAGTGTTAAAATTATGACAATAATACTAAATTATTAAATTAAAAACTTAATTCAAATCTTCTATAAAAACTAGAATGTTACAAGTAACAGGTTTCTAAAATAAAAATTTTCTGCTATCACACATATATAAATATCTCTGTCAGATCCGACTCAACGGCACTTGGCTGGCTGAATATTTATAAATTTTTAAAATCATGTCTTTATATAAGAACATTTTATAATACTTATGCATGAAAAGCTCAATGAAAAAGCTTTTTTATCAAGGAAACATTTTACTAGTTTGAATAGCTATCACTGATCTACACGCACATAAAGTTGTGGAATCTGCTAACAATTCAGCAACATTTGGATTTAGAATAACAATAACAGCAACAATTTTCTTTCCCTCCAGGATGAGTACTTTCATTTAAATATTGATACTAAAGCTATCAGTATGTCTCAAATTCAGAAATACTTTCTTTTAAATTGTCATATTTCCTATTTCATTCAGACTGAAGTCCTCTTCTAATTATCTCTGTGTTCCAGATTTCTAAACCCAAAAATCTATTTATTAATTTCTTTCAGATATGTGAGTCTATCTAAACATAATGGTTTGGGAAAATGTTTTATTTGTAACTGAAAATAAATATTGACAATCACAGGAAATAATTCACTATTTTCATTGGTGTATGATTAGCAGTTTCAAACAATACAGTGTCTGGTTTAAACTTCTGAATATATGAGTAAGCACATAAGGAATTTAAAGTGTTTGGAAAATGTCAGAGTTATTACATCCTATTAAAAAAACTCAATCAATAATTGCAATTGAGATACAAATTCACCAGGCTTAAATTGGAGAAATGTAGAAAACATGTTTTCTAAGATGTGGATGACAAAGGATGCCTGATCACTTTATGCACGGAGTAAAGAATATGGGCTTCCCAACATCGCCCAAAGGGCTTCATTTTGTTAAAACAATTCCTTCAGTTGGAACATAATCATTTAAAAGAAAGACCAACTTCATTTAACAATGGTTTGTTTTAGAAAATTTTCAGATTTAGGAAATTTTTTCACACTTTTGAAATAAGAACTCCTTTTTAAGCTTCTAAAGGAAAAACTTGATGAAAAACCTATTGCATTAAAGAAATACCTTACTAGTTTGAATAGGTAGCCCATACTCATGAAGTTAAAAGTTGAATAATTTTTTTTAGCTGGAAAGATCAATGAATTTTAAACATACTAATGCTAAAAGTTAAAAAAAATCATCAGTAAAATAATTTTTTTCATCATAAAAAATTAGTCTTAAATAGATAACAGCTATTTATGAATCTGCTGCACCACCCAATGACCTTATGTGCATTCTAACAAAATGTTAACTGATCCTGGTCATCATCGTAATAACTGGCAACTTCGAGGCCATCATCACAGCTACTGTGCCAGTGCATCTCTCCAGAAATCTCCCTCATTCTTGCTGGCCCTCTATTCTGTCTACTCATTATGGTGTTCTTTTCTAGCTGTTGGTCCTTCCTGACAGCATACGCAAAGAAAACATGTTAGGCAATGTTCTATCATGATCCATAGAGTTTTCATTGGCTAATTTTAGGAAATAGATTATCAGGCTTTTGTTCCTGGTTTGTTTCATTCTGGAAGCTCCGCTGAAATCTTTCCAGTACAGGTAACCCTGGGGCATTTGAAATGTCAGTGACGGAGCTTCCAGCACCAGAGCAACACGCAAGCTTCCATAGCAAAACATACTGATGACCGCTGGTTGAGAAATAGTCATAGGCATGATAAAAAGTACTTATTTTTAAAGATAAGGATCAGCATGAAATATAAATAAAAATTTAAATATTACATAAAGCTGGCCGTTTAAATTATGATGTATCTATGTTGTTCTTACTATTTGCCATCAAGTTGGCTTAGACCTCATGGGTAACTGAACAAAATGTTGCCTGGTTGTATGAATGCTTTTGATAAGTCTGTACATTCTATTCCCAATTAAGTCTTCAAATGTTTAAAGAACAGTTATAAAGACCCTTATGTATCTTCCCTTATTCTGTTTAAGGATGGTTAATTCTTTCAGAGTTGTGACACTCCAATAGAAGCAGGGGCTTTTTATAGCTAACATGTGCACTTCTTTATTACGTGATCTGCAGTTTTTACTTCTTGTACAATACCTTTGATCATATAATTATTTTAGACATTTTTTCAGTTCTATAATTTTGTTTATAATTCTTTGATATTTCACCATCCATTGACTTCTGTCCATATTTATATTCATAATAACTGTTTTAATGTCCTTTTCTGACAATTACAAAATTTGTGTTACCTCTGAATTAGTTTCTATGTGCTGATTCTTAGCCTGGTTACGAATTCACTTACATGTTTCCTCACATGTCTTTTTTTCTTTGTTTTTTTCTTTTTTATTATGGGCTATGTGTTTTAGATAATTTATTGCGGAGATTTATATCCTGTTGTCTCCCTTTTAGTTGTGTAGAGTTTTGTTCTACCATGAGCGACCCTGATGGTAACTAACTACCAGTGGCCTAGCTGCCAGCATGACAGCGACAAACAAGCCTCTACTGACAGATAAGTGGTGGCTTCTCATCCTGTCTTTATCCTCCTTACCTGTTTCATTGTGTACAGGGTCGCGACGAGTCAGAACCACCTCTACAGCACCTAACAACAATGACAACAGTAGCCCCGATCTTCAATTTCTTCTTCTCAGCAAGACTGCCGCATTCTGTGAAGCATTTACTAAGGAATGGTTTGGAAACTATTCCAGCTAAAAAGCCAGGATGACTATGAAATTAAATTTGTGTTTCTTGTCTCTCAAGGATCATAGTCCTGAACTTCTATATATCCAACACCTGCACTTAATGGTTTCATATATTGTCTAGTTTTATAACTGTTTTCAGTAGGTCATTAAGTCAGTACCCTGTGAGTATATAATTAGAAAAAAGTTAATTTTTAAGAAAGTATATTGAGACAATCATGCATGTTAGTCACTTGAAGTATATTATCTAGTTTAATCATCATAAAACTTTGTAGAAAGTTTTTACAGTCATTTCACATAAATGAATCTGAAGTTTAGAAAAGTTGAGTAACCCAGAAGAATTAGTCAACTTTAGAAAATTAAACAATGAAATCTTTATAGATCACACCAAGGGGTTGTTTGATACAGTGTTGGAAGAAGAGCACCTTGAGTTGTAAGTAGCTACACACTAGCCCCAATAACAGATTCAAACATATCTATGGTCATGAAGATAGCACAGGACTGGGGGAAAGTTTGTTCCGTTATACATAAGGTCACCATGACCTGGAGTCTACTAGAGGAAAACTGACAACAATGGAGTGAGCATTAGAATCCAGACCTGACTGACTGTAAAGCCCATGTACACTTAATTGCTATGTCATAATTACCTCTTTGACATGCTTTCCATTGTAAAATTTGCCACAGAATCAGAAAATTGGCATACTTAAACTTCAATTTTTTGAACGTAACTGTTTTCTCTGGTTCTACTCTGATTATTTTCATTCTCCAGTCTCCCTCAAAATTACACACACACACACACACACACACAAACACACACACCAGTACAGCTTTAAACAATAACAATGCTGTGTGAAATCAGACATTAATAATTCATTTGATATATGCCAGCCACTGTTGTAACTGCAGTACATGTATGTTTTTAAAGAGAATTATGAGGAAGATACTATTTATTCTGAGAAATAAAAAAATATACAAAGTTAAATAATTTGCCCAGGTTACATAAATAATAAGTTCAAATATTTGAGTATCAGCCTGATTGTGGCCTTCACCTAATTAAATATTAAATGGAATAGGAGTCTAAATTGAGAATAATAAACAGGATATAAATAGAAAAAATATCAAATTAATTTTAACATGGAAAGATTAATACAAAGAATAACAATATATTTAATTTAGTGCCCTGGTGATCGATAAGAGTACTGATGGGGCAGTGGTTAAGAGCTTGGCTTTTAAAATCAAAAAATTGGCTGTTCAAATCCACCACCAGCTTCTTGTAAATATTATGGGGACAGTTCCATTCTGTCATATGGGATCACTATGAGTTGGAATTGACTCAACAGCTATGATAATTTCTCCACTTATCCAACTCAACGGCACTTGGTTTGGCTATTATACCACACTTAATTTTCATATACTGATAAATGGAGGTATTTTCTTGGTAAGTACTCACTCCATTTTGTCTATCCTATGTAGGCACCTACCGGTCATCATGTTAGATGGCTAATTTTCTCATTTTATTTCTACAGAAATGCTGCATCAAATATTATTATCCTAACTATTCAGATACAGAAATTGAATTACAACAAAGCTAAGCAACCTACTCAACAGCAGTAGAGTTCAAACCCAAGTATAACCCTAATACCCTTTATTTCAGTATTGATTTTTTTTAATAATTTATTTTTTTGTTGAGAATATACACAGCAGAATATACCTCAGTTCAACAGTTTCTGTATGTACAGTTGTGTGACACTGATAACATTCTTCAAATTGTGCCACCACTGTCACCCATCTTTTTCGAGTTATTCTTCCTCCATTAACATAAACACACTACCCTTCTAGCTACCTTTCCAGTCTTTGTATTTGCTATTGTCAGTTTGACTCCATAGAGATAGGTCTTCCAGAAACACACTGTTCAAGGCAGGCATTCTTTAGCATTCTTTAAACTAAATAATTGTTTGGTTTTCAGAAGACTTAAAGAATATTTTTGGTGTAAGCTTTAAAGATTGTCTCAGGGCAGTAGTTTCAGGGGTTCTTCCAGCCTTCACAGCACTAGAAAGTATGGAGTCCATGAGAATTTGAAATTCTGTCCTGCAGTTTTCCTCTTTTGATCAAGATCCTTTTGTAGAATCTTTCATTAGAATGTGGAGCAGTAGCTGAGCACCATCTGGTTCTTCTGGTCTCATTGCAAGGGGGCAGTTACACATGGAGGCACATAGCCACACAATCCACTTCCACCTCCTAATCCTGACTGTCTTTCTGTTGCTCCCAAGTGAGTAGAGACGAATTTTACATTGGATGGCTTCTTCCAGCGTTTAGACTCCAGGCAGTACACAGTGAAATAGGAGGTAGAACTAGGTGTTAAGCACGCTGTGAGACTAATTAAGTGGGATGCTCCCTGAAACCGTGATTGTAAACCACCAAACCAAGGAACCAAACCCATGAGGTGGTGTTTGTACATAATCAGCCTCAGCAACTACTTTTTATTCTGTTGCTGTTGTGAATATATGTTACAAACTTTTGGTAATTCAACTAGTTGTACAACTTATTGAGAGCAGTTGCATTAATCGTCTGTGCAATCCTGTCCTTAATGTGATTTTTCCATTGCTGTAGATCATAAGTCAATATTCCATAAATAATAGCCTCCCTTTCCTCCCACCTCCTGCCACAGGTAACTGCTAATAAACTTTGGTCTCTATACATTTGCCTGGTTTTGTCTTTTGTTTTTTAATTATGGTTAAGTGAGAGTATACAACCTAAATCAGTTTTGCATGCCTGCCTATCTGCAACTCCGTCTTCTCTCCTTACCCTGTGACAGCACACTCCTCCTTTTCACTATTCTTGTATCCTCTTGATGAACACGTGTCTCTGCCTCTCCTCCAGCTCCTCTCCCATCTAGAAAGAAACCAGTAGGACAACCTCCTATAAATGTATAAAACCGTAAAGAACATATACCACTTGTTTACACTGTATCCCCAAGTAGTTTTGTCTTTTTATGTAAGCAAGGTTATATAGTGTTTGTCATTTGTAATTTGCTTGTGTTACTCAGCAAGGTGTCTTCAAGCTCCATCTTACTGTAGCATGTATCAAGACTGTATTTCTCCTACCAGTATTCCATTGAATGTATGGACTGAATTTTGTTTATCTACTTTTTGGCTGTTGTAAACAGTGCTTCAGTGAATATTGGGGTTGAGACTCTGAGTCTTAGCCTTCAAGTTTTTTGGCTGTATTCCTAGAAATGGAATTGCTGGATCGTATGTTAGTCCAATTTTTAGTTTTTGAGACCATACTTTTTTACAATGGCTCTACTACTTTACATTCACACCAGCAATGGATAAGGATTCCAGTTACCCCACATCTTCTTCAACATTTGTTATTTTCTGTACTTTTCCCCTTAGCTTCCTAAAAAAAGACAATAACACACTGCTGTCGAGTCAACTCTGATTAATGGTGACCCTGTAGGACAGAGTAGAACTGACCTATGGAGTTTCCAAGGAGTGGTGCCTGGTGGATTCGAACTGCTGACCTTTTGGTTAGCAGCGGTAACTCTTGACCATCATGCCACTATGATTTCCTGGACATCCTAGTGGAATGGAAATGGTATCTCTTTGTGGTTTTACTTTGCATCTCTGTTGACTAACAACATTGAGTATATTTTCATGTATTTGTGGCCATTTGAATGTCCTCTTTTATGTAAAGCATGTTCAAGATCTTTTCCCATTTTATGATTGAATTGTTTGTCTTTTTGCTATCAAGTTTTCAAGATTTCTTTTTTGACTTCTTTGTCTTTCAATTATGATTGAATAAAAATGTACATTCCCATATAAATTTGCATGCCCACTTATATGCAGCTCCCAATGCTCTCCCTGACCAGTGACAGCACACTCTTCCTCTCTGTTCCATACATGTCTTATCCTCTCAACAATCTCCTACCCCCTCTTCTCCACACACTCCCCTGCCTCCAGTAAGAGGTCAGCAAGATGACATCCTACAGATGCATAGAACCATAAAGTGCACACAACATATGATCACCCTGTATCACCAAGTCCAGTTCATTCCTGTCCGAAGAGTTGACCTCCATAATGATTTATGGATAGGGACAGCATCAGGGTCAGGGGCCATGCTCCCAGAGGAACCTCGAAGCCACTGGACCATCAATTGTGGTCTTTTAGTGGAGATCTCAGTGTGCACCCCTTTTTATTCTTGTGTTGCCAGTGAGACTCAACTCTGTGAATTCCATCATCGTTATCACTGGTGGTGGCTGGACACCATTCAGTTCTTCTGATCACAAGTTGGTGTAGTCGCTCACTCAAGTGGGTCTCTCTGTCTTCTGGGTTCTCTTTCCCCCATGTCATTTTGGTCCATGGTAATCATCCATTCCTGCTGAGTTGGGACCATTTGCTGTGCCCTCAGATGGCAGCTTGGCAGCTTTTAAGACCCTAGATGCTGCGCACCAATGCGAGGAGCAGAAGGCTCTCTTAGCAAAATGCTAGTTATGTCAAGTGGCCTCAATTTCCCCTGAAAGCATTGTCCCCACCCCCACTCCCCAGCTACTTTGTCCTTGCAATATTGGGTTAAGATCAGAGGAGTAATCATGTTATGTTGAAGTCCAGTTAATGCTGATCTTCTTTCTAATGTGTGCTGTCACCAATTTCACCCAACCAAATTTCTATCCAGTATCTAATCTAAACCTTCTCTGCTCACCGTTCCTCCCTCCCCACCCTTGCAGCCGCGAAAGAGTCTTTTCTTCTATGCATGAGTCTGTTCTTAAGTTCTTATTGTAGGAGTCTCATACAATATTTGTCCTTTTGTCCCAGACTACTTTCACTCAGCATAATGTGCTCCAGTTGAAACCAGGTTATGTTTCCTAAAATCATTGTTATTCTTAATAATTGCATAGTGTTCCATTGAATATATACACCACAGTATACCTATCCATTCCTCTGTTACCGGGCATCTGGGTTGATTCCATCTTTTTGTTATTGCTGACTGTGCTGCAATAAACATTCTTGTGCATGTGTCCATTAGTGTGAATGGCCTTTATTCTGTAGGATATATTCCAAGCAGTGGAATTACCAGCTCAAATGGTATATCTAGATCCAGCTTTTTAAGGAAGTGCAATCTTGCTTTCCAAAGAGATTGAACCATTTTACAATCCCACCAACAGTGTAGGAGAGTTCCAATCTCTCCACAGCCTCTCCAGCATTTGTTATTTTGCATTTTTTGGATCATGGCCAACCTTATGAAGTGAGATGGTACCTCACTGTAGTTTTGATTTGAATTTCTTTAATAGCTAATGATTGTATGTATGTTTGTATGTGTTTTTTGGCTACCTGGATCTCCTCTTTAGAGAAGTGTCTGTCCATCTCCTTTGCTCATCTCTCAATTGGATGATTTATCTTTTTCTGATTGATATTTTGTAGTACCTTATAGATTATAGAGATCAAGTGTAGGTCTGACATATAGTTGCCAAATATTTTTTCCCGTTTTGTAGGTGGCCTTTTAATTCTATGAATAGTCTTCAGATGAGCAAAAGTGTTGGATTCTTAGTAGTTTCCATTGATCTATTTTCTCTTCTGTTGTTTGTGGTTTTCTTGACAGATTTTGAAGTCTGTGTGCATTGTGCATTAAGTCTGCCATTATTGTTCCTACATTTTCTTGGATGAGCTTTATTGTTTTAGCTTTGATACTTAGGTCTTTTATCCAGTTTGAATTGGTTTTTGTATAAGGTGTAAGATAGGGGACTTGCAGATGGATATCCAATTTTGACAGCACCATTTCTGAAGAGATTGTTTTTATCTCAGTTTAACGTCCTAGGGCCTTTGTCGATATCAACTATTCATAGGCAGAGGGTGTCATCTCTGGAGTCTCAATTCTGTTCCATCAATCTATCTGTCTCTTTTTGTGCCAGTACCAGGCTGTTTTGACTACTGTGGCAGTATAATAGGTTCTAAAGGTGGGTAGTAAGACATTGCCCAGTGTGTTCTTTTTCAGTATTGCTTTACTTATCCAGAGTTTCTTCCCCTTCCAAACAAAGTTGGTGATTTATTTCCCCATCTCCTTAAAAAGTGTCCCTGGAATTTGCATTGGGATTGCATCATATAAGTAGATTGCTTTGGGTAAAATAGACACTTTCCCAGTGTTAAGTCTTCCTATCAATGAGCATGGTAGGTTTCTTCATTTATCTAAATCTTTCTCAGTTTCTTGTAGTAAGGACTTGTAGTTCTCTTTGTAAAGGTCTGTTATTTCCCTGGTAGGATTTATTCCTAGGTACTTTATCTTCTTAGGGGCTATGGTAAATTGTATTGATTTGGTGATGTCTTGATTAAAAATCTCATTGTTGGTATAAAGGAATCCTACTGATTTACTTATGTTTACCTGTATCCTGAGACTTTGCTGAGCTCTTCTATCAGTGTGAGTAGTTTGCTTAGGATTCTTTAGGATTCTCTGCATAAGCGATCATATCATCTGCAAATAGGCAGATTTTTACATCTTCTTTGCTGATGCCAGCCAAGTGCCGTCTAGTCGGATCTTTGCTGATGCAGATTCACTTTATTACTTGGTCTTGTCTAATTACTCTGGCTAGAACATCTAGTATAATATTTAAAAGGAGAGGTGAATGTGGGCATCCTTGTCTAGTTCTCGTTCCCAAGGGAAATTGTTTCAATCTTTCCCAATTCATGGTGATGCAGGCAGTTGGCTTTCGGTAAATGGCCCTTATTGCATTCAGAAATTTGCCATCTATTCCTACTTTGCCGAGAGTTTTTAGAATTAATGGGTATTGGATTTCACCAAATACCTTTTCTGCATCAATAGACAAAATCAGATGATTCTTACCTTTTGTGTTATTTATGTGGTTGACCACATTAATTGTTTTTCTGATGTTGAACCAGACTTGCATCCCTGGTATGAATCCAACTTGGTCATGAAGGATTATTCTTTTTCATATGTTGTTGTATTCTATTGGCAAGAATTTTATTGAAGGTTTTCGCCTATAGATTCATGAGTGATATCGGTGCGTAGTTCTCCTTTTTTATTGGGTCTTTCCCTGGCTCTGGCATCACAGTTATGCTGTCTTACTAGAATGAATTTAGGAGTATTCCATCCCTTTCTATACTGTGAAATAGCCTCAGTAGTATTGGAGATAGCTCTTCTCTAAAAGCTTGGTAGAATTCTGTGGTGAAGCCATCTGGTCCTGGGCTTTTTTTCGTTGGTAGTTTTGGGTGACTTTTTCAATTTCTTCCGTTGTGATGGGTTTATTAAGTTGTTCTGCTTCACCTTGTGCTAATTTTGGTAGGTGATATGAATCAAAAATTGGTCAATTTCCTCTAGGTTTTGAATTTGTTAGAGTACAGTCTTCGATAGTATTCTGTTAGGATATTTTTTGATTTCTTTTGGATCTGTTGTGACAACTCCCCTCTCATTTCTTATTTGGGTTATTTGTTTCCTTTCCTGTTTTTCTTTGGTACATTTAGCCAATGCTTTGTCAATTTTGTTGATGTTTTAAAAAAAGACTAGCTTTTGGTCTTTTCAATTGTTTCAATTTTTCTTCTGTGCTCTAATTCATTTAGTTCTGCTCTAATCTTTAGGATCTGTTGCACTGCTTTGGCTGTATTCCATAGGTTCTGTTAGGAAGTGTTTTCATTCTCATTGGAATCCATAAATTTCTTTATTCCATCCTTGATTTTTTCTATAACGCATGACTTTTTGAGGAAGATGTTGTACAGTTTCCATCAGTTCTGCTTTCTATCTCTTTTTTTTCTGCTATTGATTTCTACTTTTATGACTTTACAACCTGGGAAGATACTTAATTCAATGGTATGGATTTTGTTGAGAATTGGTTTATGTCCTAACTCATGGTCTATTCTGGAAAATGTTCCATGTGCACTGGAGAAGAAGGTGTAGTTGCCCACTGATGGACACAAAGTTCTGTATACATCAATGAAGTCTAGTTCGTTAATTGTGGCAATAAGGTCTGACGTGTCTTTACTGAACTTTTTTCTAGACAATCTGTCTAATATTGACAGTGGAGTGTTGAAGTCTCCCACTATTATTGTGGACAGATCTATCTCATTTTTGAGTATAGTCAATGTTTCTTCAATATATTTAGGTGCTCTAACATAAGGTGCATAAATGTTTAATATTGTTAAGTTCTGCTAGTGTATTGAACTTTTCAGCAATAGTTTTCATGCTTTTCCACAATAGTGGATTTTACATTAAAATCAGTTTTACTGGAGATTGGAATTGTCACACCTACTCTTTTTTGTTCATTGTTAGCTTGATATATATTCTTCCATACTTTAGTTTTCAGTTTGTTCCTATCTTTAAGTCTAAGGTGAGTTTCCTGTAGGAAACTTATGGATGGGTCGTGTCTTTTGACCCAAAATGTTACTTGATGTCTCTTTACTGGAGCATTCAGTTCATTCACGTTCTCTGTAATTATTGATAGGTGTGTGTTTAGTGCTGCCATTGTGATTTGTTAGTTACGCTTTTATCTAGAGTTTGTTGCTTTCGGGGTATCATGTGAATCAGTAGAATCTGGGAGAGATACTGTGAGGATAGCTGCAGTTGTTTCCCTAGGCCATCTTAAAATGAAAAGTAAAAGATGTCTGACAATTTCCAAAGTCAGCCAGGTTTTCAGGTCTACAGGTCCTTTTCCCAGATGGCACCTTTGTATCCAACCCTAGATGTTATAAACAAGTTCAAAATGTAGAAAGTCTGCTGCTCTGCTGGTTTCTGTTGTTGGGCTCCTGCCAAAGGCAACCCTGTATACAACACTGCTTTTGTGTCAGAAAGCACTCTCCTCTGGGGAAGCACTGCCTCCCAGCCTAGGAATTAGGTCCAGATGAAGCCTCCCTATGGGTATATCCATCTCCTAGTGTTACAGGATGTCATCCCACATAAGGTCTCCGCTTGTCTCATTAAAGGCTACTTTATGGCGGAGGCTGAAAGAGAGGCCAAAGGTGCTAAGATGCACAGAGTCTGAAAACAGGCTCTGAAAATATGGCACTTTCACCTGCCGATTCCACCAGCAGTGCGTCTGAGATTAGCTGCTATTCAAGTCCCAGCTCCTCTGACCAGCTGAGACTAGAGGAAAAAAAAAGTTAAAACAGTGAGTTACCTTCGGTCCCTAAAAGCTAGCACTCACCAAGAGTGGGGGCCAGTGAAAGAGAGGAAGTTTTCCATTCAGTGGTATGATGTCCAAGTTAACAGTCCTATGCCATGTCCTAGGGCTCACCAGGTCTCCAGAAGGCTCAGTTTAAGTATCAATTTAGGTCTTGGTTTCCAGAAGAATTTAGGGAGGCGTGTGTTTGGTCCATCATCTTGACTCCACACTCCTGTACTGACTTTTTAATGTATAAAATTGTTGTCATTATTAAGAAGAGTTTTAAGTAGACTGTTTATCGTTTTCATTTCTTCCCAGAACACAAGCCATGTTTTCTTACTTTGTATTTGTACAAAATCCTAGTTGTTTCTTTATGTACCTGGATAATTCAAGTCTCACATTAACACATAGCATTTTCTAACATTTGTCTCCCTTTTTCTCCTCCAAGCAGAGTTGATCACTCTCTTCTGTTTAGGCCTGTATTGCTATTGTTGTTAGTTGCCCCCGAGTTAGTCCTACTCACTTAAGTGTAACTGAATAAAAAATCACCTTATCCTGCATGATCTTCATGATAATCATTGTGTTTCAGTCCATTATTTTAGCTACTGTGTCAATCTGTGTTACCAAGGGAATCCTTCTTCCACTCTTCATTTTACCAACTATGATGTTCCTTTCCTACGGACTGGTCTATCCTGATGATGTGTCTAAAGTAATCCAGTAGAAATCTTGCCATTTTACTTTAGAAAGAATTCTGTTTATGTTTATTCTAACACTAATTTAGTCACTCTTCTGGAAATCTACAGCAAATTCTACGCACTTAATAACACCACAATTCAAATGAATCCATTCTTCTTCCACCTTTTTGCATGGCACAGCTTTTCCATGCATATGAGGCAATTGAAAAGAATATGGTTTGGGTTGGGTCATCTTAGTAATTCAAGTGACATCTTTGCTGTTCAAAACTGAAAAAAAAATCTGTAAAGAGGCCTTTTGAGAAAGATTTTCTTATTGTAATGTAGGCTAATAGATTTCTTCTGCTATCTACCTACCCACTGCTATAAAGTCAATTCTGATTCACAGCTACCCTGTGCAACAGAGTACAACTACTCCAATAGAGTTTCCAAGGAATCCCTGGATATAATGTTTAACCACTACACTACCTGGGTTTCCTCTTCCATTATACCCAGTGCTGTAAGATCAAAAAATCCCAAACCAAACCTAATGAATTTAAGTTGATTCCAACTCATAGCAACCCTATACAGGAGAGAAGAACTGCCCCATAGTGTTTCCAAGGAGTGCCTGGTAGACTTAAACTACCAACACCTTGGTTGGCAGTCAAGTCTTAACTACTACACAATCTAGGCTCCAGCTGTAGAACCATACTGCAATAATTAGCATATATCGACTTTTGCCACCATGAGCTTCTTCAAGAAAATTCTGTCTCTAAGTCTACGTCTCACATGCCCAAAAGCTTAAGCCTATGGAATAAATGTTTCATATTTTCTTCCTCCTCTTTCTTTTTTTATGTCCCATTTCTTTGTCCTCCCCATTCATCTTCTGCTCTTTTTTGTTTCTCCTTTTTTGGTATCCTTATCCTCTACTACTTTTTTTTTTTTTTTTGGTCTACTTACCTGCTTCTGTCTCTTTTTCCTTCTTTCTTCTTTCTCTTTTCCTTTTTCTTCTCCTCCTTCTACTTCAATTTCTACCCTGGAATCCCCAAAGGCCTCAGAAGTTTCCTCAAAATGCATTTTCTAAATGAAATATACATGTAGAAATCCTGAGGAAGTTTTAAAAGATCTAATGAGATGCAGTTGTATTATTTATCAAACAATAAATGATAAATTCAAATGTTGACTCTTTTAACACATAAATATGTCAATGTGGCATCACAGTTCTTTTTTAAATATTTTCCTTTCCAGAAAAGCATAGAACAATTTTTCTTATGGACTTTCATAGCAAGCCCCCAAACTTTTCCAGTTATGCATGCATAAGTTGTATGCATTAAAATACAACTGGTTGATAATGTACAAACTCATTTGCAAGAAACAAATTGTCCTGACTTCAATTTGTTAAGAAACATTATTTGATCATTATATGCAGAAGGACTGTCACATGTAGAATAAATGATTTTAAGATTCTTTACTCTTAAACATTGTTTTGTGTTATGATGAGTAATTAAACATAAAGCCAGCAATAAAGTCCATCTATATTTTCATAATAGCAGAATATATTTTTGAAATTGAATATTACTATGTCTTCCCTCCCACCATCTTGTTAACTTTTGATTATTTCCAAAATAATACTACAGTTCTTCCTTTCTCTCCAGTATTGGTTAAAGAATAATTCATATACATTACATTTACAATATAACCTACTTAAGGTAAAATCAAGAATAAAGAAAATATCTGTTTGGGGCAGAGAGGAAATCCTGGGTGAATGTGGCAGTTGCTAACCAAAAAGTCTGCAGTTCAGATCTGCAAGGCGCTCCTTGGAAACTCTGTGGGGCAATTCTACTCTGACCTATGGAGTCGCTATGAGTCAGAATCAACATGTTGGCACTGGGTTTGGTTTGGGGTTTTACCAAAAAAAAATTAAGAAATATGGATTGGATTCTGTCTTACAGGGATTTCCTTTTCTCTATTGCCTATTTATACAATTTAGCTACAGGTGCAATATATAAGGAGTCCTGACTGGGAAACACCAGTGATGTAGTGTTTAGGTGCTACAGTGGCTAACCAGAAGATCAACCATTTGACTCTACTAGGCATTCCTTGGAAATTCTATGGGGCAGTTCTACTCTGTTTTATAGTGTCATACGAGTGAGAACCGACTCAATGGCAATGAGTTGGGTTTTTGCTACTTTGCTTGCTTGTTTTGTTTATTTGAGTGGTATAAATGTTCAAGAACTTGGCTGGTACCAGAAAGGCTGGCAGTTCAAGCTCTGTAAGAGGCACGTTGGAAGAAAAGCCTGGTGATTCACTTTCAAAACATCAGTCTTTGAAAATCCTGCAGAGCACAATTCTACTCTAAGATACAAAGAGTGGCCATGATTCAGTGTTACCTCAATGGAAACTCTTTTGATGTTTAAGTAAATCTTTTTTTAAATGTATTTATAAAAATAATGTACTATACAAACATTTTCATACTGGTTTCTATTTCAACATATTACTATGGGAATTTAATTGCTCAGCTACATTTAAAACATCAGATGATGAATAAGAATGCATGAAGAAAGCATCAGTCATCACACATGGCAATACAGGTTTATAAAGAAAGGTCAATATGGAAACATGTCATGTGCATTATTGAAGCAGTAATAACACATTGGACCACGAGAAGAAACTGATTTGGAAAGCAAACTACAAATGTTGGAAATTTGCTTGAAATTCTGGAAACTGCTTGTGTCCCAGGAGGCTCCAAATGGAACCCCTTATTGTTTTTTGTTTGTAATATATCTTGGAGCTGTCAGGAGTGCAAGTTGTGAGTCACAGCTTGCATGCTGTGCTAGAGGATGACAAAGCTCAATAAAAACAATTATTTCAAAGCCCATATCTCATCCATTATTAAACCTATGAAAAGAGTTTTAATTTCCTGTGCAATTACATAGTGAAATGTCATACTCTGGATGAAAAAGATTAATTGCTTTTGATAAAATACTTTGTATTTTTATTTGATTTTTTGGACATCCATTTAATGTAGTAATTTCATTTCAATCTGATGTGCTTCATGCCATACAAAATTATTGTAATTTTGCTAGGAAATACTGTTTAATTATTTTCTTTTCTCATAGAGGAGTAAGAATAAAATATTAATTTTTCCTGACTCAAGCACTAGAAGCCACATTTTAGTTTTAAAAGGCTTTGGAGACTCTTTTACCAATGAGCAATAGCAAAATATGATTAATGTATTTTGCACGAGATTCATAAGATTACCTCAAGTAACATTTATGTCATATGTATACATGAATTACAGTTCCTATCATTTGTTCTTGTTTTCTACTTACCAATGATTATTAAGCAATCCATAACAATTACCTGTCACTTTCTTCCTGTCACAGATGTGACATCAACTTGTTCTCTCGTAAAGGCTAAACAAATGGCAAATGCATCTTTAGGAAAATAAACAGTCCAAATAGTATAAGCAAAAAGTTCTGCAAAGTGACAGAAACATGAATTCCCTGTGAGAATTTTCATCACATTTGAGAAAAATACAGATGAGAGGACAACCATGACATTTCTACTTTTTGCATCTAGCCCACTGAATTCTAGGCAGGCGTAGAACTTAATGACTATCTTGTATACCTGAAAAGAGTTGGAAATAGGCATGTAACAGGAAATTAATAATTTAAAATTTTCACCTTTCCACAGCCAAGCCAAGTACTGTCGAGGAGGATCCCACACATGTGACAATATATAGGCTTCAAGTGGCTATTATATTTACTGAAGTTAAATATGAAATAAAAAAATATGTGGTAATATTTATAGAACTTTGGAAAATTATTGTACAAACAAGAGAAAACGTTGTTTATTTGCATCATTTTAATATGATTGTCACTCAGGGCCCTGGCAAAATGTATTGTAGATCAGACATGATTTTGATTGGTATGTATGCTTGGGACAGCTTATGTTGTGCCTTATCCATCACAAACTGATAGGAAAAATTGTAAATTTTAAAATTACTATGTTTATTTTTTCCCCCTAAAATTACTAACTGGATTCATTTTATTTTATACCAACATTTTATTCCCTTTTTCACATATATGTGTATATATACGAATATGTGTATACTTAGATATGCATAAATATATAAAACTGGAAAAGAAATACAGAGTAGAAAGAGTGCCTACTCTAGGAACACTGTTTCAGAGAAATTATAATACGTACATAATAAGAAACAAATTTCCTTATTCATTCATAATTTTGAAATAACTAAGTAAAATGTGAGAAACAAAGCGCAATTGCATGTGTCAGTCATTATTTCTTAGCAATAAACTACTGACCCACTCTCCGTTACTATTTAAGGAAATATTGATTTAGATGTATCTGCCCTAAAAGTGAAGACCGTGGTGGTATAGTGGTTAAGTGTATGGCTGCTAACCAGAAGGTTGGTAGTTCAAAGACACCAATCACTCCTTGGAAACTGGTGCAGTTCTACTCTGTCTATAGCGTTACATGAGTTGAAACTAACTGGATGGCAGTGGGTTTGGATTTTGCATTGGTCCTCAAAGTTTGAATTGAAAATTGAGAAGTTATTTGAGTTATTGTTTGTGTAAATTAAATTGCTTCATTCATAGTGTAAAAAAATAAACTAAACTTAGATAAATTTAAAAACTTTTCAAGTGTCCATGTAATATTTAGTATTTATATAAAAAATTTATGTATATATTAAGAGGTTATAGTTCAAATACCTGAGTTTACTGTAATTCAAAAATTAGGAACCTTAATGAGTCGAATCCAACTCGACGGCACTTGGCTTGGCCAATCTAGAGCTATACATGATGTTTTTCAGATATTTGAACTTTTATTGCAAAATATGAAATGTAAGTATATTATATTCTTGTGTATCTTTAAGAAATTTATACCATGGATACATGGTCATAGCTATCTAATTTTATTTCCATCATATGCATAAGTCAAGGTACTTTTTTTAAAGAAATCATACATAAATATAATAAATGTATAAGGGTCTATGGTACAGTTTATACTTCATTTTATATTCTTATGATTAGCACTTTGCTTGACCTATACACAAAAAATAAAATGAAGCTTGTTTCTGTCCAGTTGATTCCAATTCATGGCAACCCTATATAAAAATAGTAATTAATGATATAAAAAAATAGAGAAATCATTCCTAGACATAGTTCAGCAAAATAACACATGCCAGTTTTTACTAATCTGAAAAATACTGTCAAAGTTCTAATAGTCATTACATTGATATCAATATGATAAGAATATTCATCTTGCAAAATTCAGTTTTTAATTCTTTTTCTTCATCATACCTCATGTATTAGCTTGATTGTCAACCTTCATTCTTTTCCAACAATATTTTCTGTGTAGGCAATACAGTGCTTTAAATATTATTTATATACTGATGACTCAAACATTTATATAACACCCGTTTCCATACTTTTGAGTTCCATATCTGTGTTTCTAATTGCCTATTCAGCATCAGCTCTTCCATATGTAATGCTCATCTCTAAATCAACACGACAAAAACAGTACACACAATCCCAGTTCTTCCATTCTCCTACCCTATATTCTTTATCTCTGTAAATCTCAATATCACAGTTGCTCACAGTAAACATATTAAGATGTCTAGGGTTTCTCCCACATACTTAATCAATTTATAAGCAATTTTTGTTAGTATTTTTAAAATACACACCAACAACATGTCAGCTTCAGTGTTGTTATTGTTATGTGTCATCAGATTGATTCCCACTCATAGTGACCCTGTGTGCAACAGAAGAAAACACTGCCTGCTCCTATGCCGTGCCCACAATCATTGTTTTGTTTGAGCCCGCTGTTGTAGCTACTACGCGAACCCATCTTGTTCAGGGTTTCCGTCTTTTTTTGCTGACCCTCTACCCACCATGGGTCAATTAGCTTGTTGAACTTGTGTGTTGCTTTGACCCTGGAAGCGATGCTACTGGTATTCAGATTCCAGAGGGTCACCCATAGTGAACAGGTTTCACCTGAGCTTCCAGACTAAGGCAGACCACGAAGAAGTTCCCCACAATCAGCTTTTGAAAAGAATTAGCCAGTGAAAACCAGTTTTCATATTATTGCATCTACTCAAATCACTAATATCTCTTTCTTGTATTGTGGTAATAAATTCTGTATTTTTTCCTCTACATCCATGCTTGCCTCCTTATTACTATTTCCCTCATGAAATTTATATTTCAAAGCAAACCGCAGAGCACACTATCTCTCCTCCTTAAGACGTAGCAATGTATCTCAATTACATTTAAAATATACTCTAGATCATTTCTAATGGTCTGCAGGTGATTACAAAATCAGGCCTTGCCATGGCTCCACTCTCATTGCCATCAGCCATACCCTCCCTCGAATCCCCACTAACCAAAGGCTTCACTAAACTTTTTAGTAAGCTTTGAGAATTCAAACCGTGTTCTTGACTTAGGAACTTCATACGAACCATTTTCACTACCTTTAAAGTTTTTTCTTTGAAACTTCTCATGTCTCACTCTTTAACATTCAGGTCATTTCTTCTTAACATTCAAGTCTTGGCTTAAATACCACATCCTTAGAAAACCTTGTAATAAATAGCTTTATAAAATTAGGTTGTCCCCTCAGTTTCTCCCTTGCTGATTATAACAGTTACCTTTATCTAAAATTATCTTCATTTTTTTCTGTCTCTTTGATACCATGTGACTCTCTGAGAGTACTCACTTTTATTCACTACTATATTGCCCTGATTATATTTGACATACAACTACAGGCCAGAATAAATTTTTGAATATGTGAATGAATGCCTATATGAATGAACTTACTTTACAATGCTAAATTGAGCCAGATATTGAGTGGTTTTGCATATAATACTAAAATACTTCCTGCTATGGCAGCTCAGTAAGGTCTATTATGACATTTTGACCACAAAATATCTACCCATCAACAGCAGCGTTCTAGGAAATAATTGGCTACAGAAGATTCTCCACTACTAGTAGTGAATAATGCTTTCTTTTTTGAAATGTCTTGAAACTTGTTCATTTAGCCGCTTGTAGTCAATTAACAACTGACAGATGCACCTCAAGATCAATTACAAAATCTTTCCTGCTTCTAAATACTCATATTTCACCTTTATTCGACATTTGAGAGAGCTTGTCTCAGCATTTCATCCTTTTGTCCTATAAAACATGTGCTCTGCAGTATCTTTGAACTCCTGTTGCAAATAAAATGATGGGAGATAAGTTTCCCTGCCACAACATTGTCCATTGTGTCTCATGCTTAGTTTTGTCTTTGACGTCACTGAAGACAAATTTGGGAGGACCTGTTCACCTTCTTAAGGCATCAGCATAAACCCAGATTTCCTAGCAATCCCTTACTTTCAGTTCTATTGTCAACGTTCCAATGCTATGCCTCGCAAATGGGTAGACGCAGCTGTGCAAATAACGTCGATCCCGTAGTTTAGAAACAAAACAAACCCACTGCTTAAGAGTTGATTCCAAAGCATAACAACCTCATGGGACAAACTAGAATTGCCCTATCGTGTTTCTAAGGCTGTAAATCTTTACAGAAATAGACTGATGCAGCTTTCTACCACAGAGGAACTAATGAGTTCAAATATTTATGAAATGGGCATGTAGCTATCTAAACATAACCAGTGATGTTACTATGTTGATCGAATTCTAAGAAATCTCCCAACACAGTCTTTGTTGCTAAATCTAATGAATATATATTTTTAATCATATCAGAGTCTCTATGCATTTAAAATATTGACATCTCCCCCTTTCTTCAAAATTTATTTTCTTTGATTTTCTAATACTATGCTGTCCAGAATTTTACCAGTTTGGGGGTCAGGTGATGAATGATTAAGTTTGTTTCTATACATGAGTCATTCATGTCTTTCCAGACCTCTAATTTATAGATATAAATGCAGTCACATCAATACTGATGTATCAGTATCATTGGCTCACAACAATATATTAATCAATTAAGAAAATAACTGCTTATGAAAAAAATAGTAAATTGGCTCGTATGAATGAAAAGTCTGATGGTTGAACACTGAAATTAGATTCAGTTAAATCTAGACATTTAAATGCCATTAAGATACTGTCATTTGGACTCTATTCTGGACCATCTTTATGTTTGTTTATTTGTTCCCTGTGTGTTGTGTTCATTTTCAGTAAGTTATCTGCTTGATGGGAATTATGACTAATAGCAATTCCAAGCTAACAAGGTCCTATACTTCTTTAGCAATTATACAAATTCTTGTACTTGATTATTTAAAGAAAGAAAGAAAAGAAAAGAAATCTAGTCTTTATTTTTTTATTTTTGCTCCTTGGGACATGTGCCTGTTCAGTGTCCATCATTTGATCAGTCATTAAATTCAGAGAAATGAGGTGTTCAGAGACGTTTTGGATGAGGAAATCCAAAAAAAAAACAACTCCTTGCCAATGAGTCAATTTTTATTCATAACAATAGTATAAGAAGTGTAGAAGTGCTCCATTGGGTTTCCAAGGAGCAGATGTCAGACCCAAACTGCCAGACTTTTGTTTAACACATGAATGTTTAACCACTTTGCCACCTTGGCTCCACTGATTGACCGGAAGAAATCAATCATTTTATCCAGCCCTAGTTCCTGGGAAGTGAAAGCCAAGCCAACAGTACATTAGGTGAAGGATTGAGACAATTCATGATCATTAAGAAGGATGAAAAACAAAATTCTTGCCAGACAAAATAATAGTTCTATAATATATTAAACCTCTTAGTTGTTAAGCATTCATTGAAATTCTTGTTGTCATGATTTTCTGAATTTTACATCACATGGTATCACATACATACTTACTTGTCTTCACACTGAACAACCCAGAGACTGGCCCAATCACTGCACCAAACCCCAAGCATAAGGTTCCTGACTGTTATGCATTCCTCTATTCCTCTTAGTCAGGTCTAAATGGAATTGTATTATTCTTCTACTTATCTCAAATGATAAATGATGTGATAGTCAAAAAAAACTTTAAATTCATTACAAGAAACAATTACATTAAAAATATCATGCCCATTTCAATAAATTGAGAAATAAAGGAATAGACCCCATTTATGGAAAAAAAAAGAAAAAAGAAATTGCAACTATTATGGTACAATGAGGTTATTGCTAAGTTGATCTCTCTGATTTTCTTCTTATTTCTGAGATGTTCCCTTTGGTTAAAGTCAATTTTGTGGTGGCCTTTGGAAAGGATTATTATTGTTATTATTATTATTATTATTTAACCTATGAATTGTTTTAGATATTTGCAAGGTTTTATACTAACTAGCCAACAGAGGGCTTTATCTGATATGGTACCTTTCATTAAGATGAAGTGTGTTAGTGTTTGCTTAAATTAGGAGCTTCAAACTTTTTTTATCTCATGGCCTTTGAAATTAGAACTTTTCAGAGGATTCTAACTCTTGGCAATAGAGTTTAGAGCTCAGTAACTTCCATCTAGAATATCTGTTTTAGTTATCTAGTGCTGCTACAACAGAAATACCACAGTAGATGACTTCAAAAAGAGAAATTTATTCTGTCACCGTCAAGTAGGCTATAAATCCAAATTCAGGGTATCAGTTCCAGGGGAAATCTTCCTCTGTTGGTTCTGGAGGAAGATCCTTGTCTTCCGTGTTCCCCTGGATTGAGACCTCTGAAGCACAGGGACCTCGGGTCCTTTTCAAAAGACAAGCTCTGCTCCCAACACTGCTTTCTTGGTGGTACAGTGTCATCATCTCTCTCTGTTAGCTTCTTTCTTCAACACCTCTAGAGGCTGCCTCAAGGCACAATACAGTCTTACGTGTGGAGTCCGGCCTCCTTAACACAAATGCTTCTCACCCTCTTTATTATTCCACACAGGAATATCACACAATACCAGGAATTCATGGTTCACCCAAATGGCTACATACGTTTTGGGTGGGACGCAATGCAATCGGTAATATTCCATATGGTTGACTTTATCTAGCCAATTGACAGTTTTGTCTGATAAGGTACCTTTAAGATGAAGTGTGATGGCATTTCCTTAAAGTAGGAGCTACACACTTTTTTCTTTTTATCTCGTGGCTTTTGAATCAGAACTTTACTTAAGGATTCTAACTCCTGGTAACAGACTTTAGAACTTAGTAGCTTCCATTTAGCCTATCTAGGAGAATAACGATATAAGTTGTGGTCTAGACTGCTTCATTGTGAAGGTAATTATCGATCCACTTTGTTGAGGAAAAACCTTGGTGGTGTAGTGATTAAGTGCTATGGCTGCAAACCGAAAGGTCGGCAGTTCAAATCTGCCAGGTGATCCTTGGAAACTTTACTGGACAGTTCTACTTTGACTCTAGGGTCTCTATGAGTTGGACCAGCTCGACAGCGGTTGGTTTTGGGTTTGTTGAGGAAAATGGTCTTTGTGATCTGGTTCTTCTCTTGACTGGCCTCTTGCTTCCATGCCTCTGTTTTAAGAGGAGAAAATGACTTTCACAAACCTTGAAAGCACATGATAATCTGACAACCCCATCTTTATGTGTTCTTACAAATGTAAGGGAATGATACTTACATCATATTTGTAGAATGCTGCTAAAATCTACATGAGGTAGCCAAAAATTCCCAAATCATTATATTTTCTATCAGTTTTTCTTTAGTTCCAGTCTTAATATGCACGTTGCCTGAGTCTCTAAATACAAAAGTATACTATCTTAAAACCAAAATAAAACCCACTGCTGTCGAGTCAATTCAATTCCAACTCATAGTGACTCCGTAGTTCGGAGCAAAACTGCCTTATAGAGTTTCCAGCAAGCATGTGGTAGATTCAAACTGTCAACTTTTTGGTTAGCAGCCATAGCACTATGCCACCAGGGTTTCTGCCTTAGGAAAGTATTTTGTCACCAAATACAGAGAAATTCATGGAAGTATCATCAGCAGTGTGATAGATTGCTTTTATGTGGTCTTTCTTGCTATGGACTTGCAGCTCTCACCAAATTATTAGGTGGGCATATGCCAGTATGGAACTTGTGGATCACCAAAGGAATTGGACAGATTACTAATAATGTAAACATTGTGCTTGACATATCTGTTGGGGTGAGACCATGTAAAAAAGATGCATGGAACCCTAACAAAGGGATTGGTCTTTTTGCCATCCTGTTAGGCTTAAGATGAGACATCCCAGAGGTAGAAAGAGGGTACACTCCCTACCATCAAGAAGAAGAACTGAGAGTAGACAACAAACTTTGGACTCTGGATCCTAGTACTAAGAACCTAATACTGAGAAGGGTGGTTACAGCAGGCTTGCAGGCATACAGAGCAAGAGAGCTGAGTGTGTTTGGGCAGGCGGCTTGCTGATGGAGTGGCGTGCCTCTGGGTACTTACTGGCAGAGATAAAGAGCTTTGACATACTTACCCAGTGCAGAGTTTGGACCTAGAGGCCCAGGGACCAAAGAACTTCATCTTGAGTTGTTTTTGCTGAATTGTAACCTGTAACCCCAGTAAAACCCATTAATTGTAAGCATGACCTATGAGTTCTGTGTGGTTGTTGCAAGGAATTATGGAACTCAGCAGAGAAGTAGAGTGTTGTGGGAGGGATGGCTGGTGTAAGAATTAGTAAAAAGTTTGAAGACAGTAGGTATGTCTAGCTTCTGCTTTGTAGAAAGCCTTGGGCTCCTGTTGATGGTGATTCTCTCCTCCCCCTTTTGAAGTCTGAGGAGGTCATATGACCTTGACATTGTTTTTACAGTATCTATATCTTTAAGGAACATTCTGATCGTGTGTATTATAATTTTACTTTATTCATTCTTCTGGGAATCCACTGTATTTTCAACCTTCTTTGTCAACAACACATTCAAAGTATCAGACTTATTGACAAAATCCTTGTAATTGATTTATCAACATTTGGACCAAGCTCATCCTAAACCATTTCCAAAACCTGAACTGCATTCAGAGGGATTTTCTAAAACTCAATCTCAATCGTACTGATTACATCAAAACTTTGTTTAATAATCTTCAAAGGAAACCTATCTTGTTTGAAGATAAATTGAAAACTACTAATATGACTTTTAATTTCTTTTGGTTGTTGTTGTTTAATACTTACTGTGTTTTAGATGAGACTTGACACAACAAATTGGGTTCTATAACAATTTTTATACAAATTGTCCCATGACATTGGTTACAATTTTCACAATGTATCAGCCTTCTTATTCTTTCCACACTGTTTGTCTTGTTCCCATTGTCAAGCTTCCATTCTCCTCCTGACCTTTTCATCTTTGCTTCTGGATAAGTATTGACTGTTTGGTTCCATATAGTTGTTTACCTAAGGAAGCACATTGCTCATAGGTGATACTGTTTGTTTCATAAGCCAATCATTTGGCTGAAAAAAGTTACAGGAGTAACTTTATTTCCAGTTTCAAAGGACATCCTAGGGTTATTATCTGGAGGGTTCCCCTAGTCTCTATCAGTCCAGTAAGTACGGCCTTTCTTAAGAATTTAAATTTTGTTCTACATTTTCTCCCGGATCTTCTATTGCATCCCAGGTCAAAGTGGTTGGTAGTGATAGATGGGCACCACCGCATTCTTCTGATCGCAAGTTAGAAGAGGCCAGGGGGTGTGTTGATACAAGGTCTTTCTTAATATATGGCCTCTTCTGGGGAATTTTCAATGTGCACTGGAGGACAAAGTATACTTGTCTGCTGTTAACTGGAGTGTTCTGTACATGTCTACAGGGTCAGGCTAGTTGATTGTGGCATTTGGATCTTCCATGTCTTTAGTGAGCTTCTTTCTAGAAAGAAGCTAGAGAAGCTCTAGGAAGAAGCTTGTCCTTCACCAAAAGTGGTGTGTAAAAATCTCCTACTGTTTTTTTTTTTTTTTTTTTTTACTTTTGTGAACTGTTATTTAAGTGAAAGTTTACAATCCAAGTAAATTTTCCATGTACCTCATGTACCCTCCTCTTTGAACCTCTATCTACTCTCCTTTCTCTGCCACAGTAAACTCTTCCTTTTCACTCGTTACTTACAGCATTCATGCAACCAACAGACTCGTATATATATTAAACCATAAAGTACTTATATCACATGCATCACTCTGTGTCCCAAGTCCAGTCCATTCTTTGTCTGAAGTGTTGGCTCCAGTACTGTTTACAGCTCTGGGCTAGCAGCAAGTCTAGGAGCCATGATTTCCATTATTGGATCACCAGTTTTCAGGTTCTTGGTCTGCACACACCTTTTTCTCATGCCACATCAGGGACCCAACATTGTCCTTTACCAGGGCTATCTTTGGTAGTGGCCAGGCACCATCTAGTTCTTCTGGTCTCACACTGCTGTAGTCTCCCAATCACAGGAATCCTTCTGTTTCTGGGGCTCATTTTTCCTCATGCCCTTAATGTTCTTGGTTGTCATCTATTCCAGGTAGGTTGAGACCAATTGTTGTTCCTCAGATGGCAGCTTGCTGGCTTGTAAGATCTCAAATGCTGCTAACCAGTTATGCTATCTTTCTTGGCTGGGAGGCTGAGCTTGGAGCAACTGCGCCAGAAGCACTGCTGATGCTGGAAACTGCACAGGGCAATGGTGCCTGAGTCCAGCATGTCTTTTTCAATTTTATTTTTTTCTTCAAGGCTTTACGTGTGTCATCCCATTGCCTTCTTGCCTCCATGATTTCTGCTGAGCTTAGTCTTGATGTCTCTCCTTTTTAGATTATTTTTTTGGTTATCTCTAGTAACTTTCAAAGTTCTCTCCATATCTTTAGTTTTGGCAAGATTGATGTCTTTATTTATTTATTTTTTTGGCATCTTTATTTTGGCATCTGCCTTGTGTTGAGTTCAGCGTGCATCTTGGAGAGATGTCTTCCAGTATTTCATGATATTGTTGAGGTTTTCTGTGAACAAATCTTCCACAGTTCTCTCTTTATTTTCTGTTATCCCTTCTCTGTTCTGGTAATACAACTAACGCCAAGCCAATAGATTACATCTCTTGATAGAGTTCCACATAATTCTTGGTGTTTATTGATTTTATAAATTCTTTTACCTGAATTTTTCTCCAGTGTGCTGATGTCAAGTATTTTATCTTCGATTTCACTAATTCTGGTTTCCATTGCCTCAGTTACGCTTCTTTGACTGTCTATAGAGTTTTCCAGTTTTGTAAGTTTTTAATGAATCTTCTGAATTTCTGCATGCAGTCTGTGTGTGCTTTCTTGGAGTTTGTTCAATTTGTCATTATGCTCGGCTGATCTCATGAAGACTTTTAAATGTTAGTCTTCTGTATTCTACCTCCAATAATTCCAGGATATTCTTTTCAACAAGAAAATTCGTCAATTCTTTATTTTGGCAACTTTCTGAAGCCATCTTGGTCTGCCTTTTTAATGATTTGGTATTGACTGTTTTCCTCAAGTCTTCAATAAGCTGTTGAATTTATTTATTTTGTGTTGTGGTATTTAACCTTATGTTTTATTTTCTTTTGAAATGCTGAAATAGGCTTGCCTTGTGCTATTTTTCTTTTTTTGGCACCTTTGAGGATAAGATATCTGGATGCCAGATGGCTAGAGCTGTTGGTAGGTGAGCCATAATATCTGTTTACTTTTCTTGTAATACTTATCTCAGTTGCTCCGGTAGTTGGTCACCAAGTATATGTGGCAGGATATCCCCTGAAGTCTTAGATAGGCATGGGTGATTTGTGAAAGCACAGGTGTCTGGTTGCAGAAACTGGGGAAGGCAGGGGGCTGACAACCATCAGTGAGTGTCTTTAAGAAAGGAATGCCCCGTTATGCCTGAGCCTGGGCTAAGTAACTTTTTCTACCTGGTGTTCCTGGATTAGTAGATAATCCAGATTATTTTTTAATTATTTATTTCCTCTTTGTTTAGTGAGCTGACCTCTCCCTGGGTCTAGAAGAATGGCTTAGGGTGCACATAAGGAGTCCCACTTCCAGCCCTGGTATGACATCAGAATCTGGAACTGGGCACAGCACAGTGAAAGAAGTGGGAATTTATGGGAAAAGGAAGAGAAGTCTATCCTGAAGGAATGACCTAGATCCTTGCGTGGAAGGTTAGATGCACTCTACTTAGCTTTTGACAGTTGAATGTCACTTTTTCACTGATTCTGGAGGCATGAGTAGGCTATCCAATACTGGGTCTCTCTCATGGAGAAAGATGCTTTCTGAAAGACACTGCTCTGGTCACCAAACTCACAGTCTGGTGAGCCTGCGGAGTTTCAATTCCATTTGGGTCAAGTCTGGCCTTGACTCTGTATCTATGAAGACTGCCAGTTAAGTTTGCCAACTTATCCTAGAAAGTGCCACATACTTTATTGCCCAATACCAGTACAGTCACCTTCAAAATATTCCCCTTGGGAAGTTATACACTCATGCCAGCACCTAATCCACCCTTCAAAGTGATTTTGGTGCTCTTTTTTTGGAATGGCCATCAGAGCTGTCATCATATTACCCCTGATGTTCTGAATGCCATCAAAATTTCTTCCTATTGATGTTTCCTTTGTCTACAGGTACAGAAACGAAAAGACATTGGGGGGAAGACTATGTGAGTAGGGTAAGTGTTCCAATACAGTTATTTGCTAAATGGCTGACTCTGTAACAGGTAACTATACCATTAGGTTTGCAAACTTGCTACCTTATCACTGTGTGCAGTGGCCATTCCAGAAAGAGTTTCAAAATTGCTGTTTTTCTCAGGGGGAATGCTTATAGTATCTGTCAGTTTAGAATGATGTTGGCTGTTTGCCTTTGTATAAGTGCTCATATATGCATAAAGTTTAAATGTTAAGACTTTTACTAAACATTGTATTCTTCAAAAAAATTAATTTCTAGAATTCACATGTATACTGTCAGTCCCCAGCAGACCTAGACTCAACTACAGATGCTTACTTTGAGAGTAATTGTAATGTTTTTGTGTCATTCAAGTTTTTGTTAGTACATATTATTACTCTAACTCCTACAGTGCTTTAGTGGACTTAAAACAAACACAAAGTTTGTAAATATAGTATAACCGAATATGAGACACTTCATTTTTTTTAAACTTCATGTGAGCATTTGATGTTTAACATTTAAAATGGTGAAACACTGCAAAATAAGGCTGTTTTCCTCTTTAAAATACCTAATGTAATATGTTAGCCCTGTGGCACAGTATTTTGCTAACCAAAAGACCAACAGTTTATATCAACCAATTGCTCCTTGGAAACCCTATGGAACAGTTTTACTTATCCTGTAGGGTCTCTGTAAGTCAAAACTGACTTAATAGCAATAGATTTGGCTTTTGATTTTAATGTAAGATAGTAATTTATTATTTTTATTACGTATTTTTAAAAAGTCCTTAAAATTACTGCTTTCATTATGCAATGAAGTTCAAGAATCAAAATTTTCACTCAATTTCTTTTTTTTAATTCATGCTTTCATTTTAATTTTATGATAAAGATAATTTTGGTTATGTTGGTGTTGTTAGGCGCTATCAAGTCAGTTCTGACTCATAGTGACATACGAACAACAGAACGAAACACTGCCTGTACTTGCGTCATGTCCATGATCGTTTATAGGCTTAAGTCTATTATTGTGGTCACTGTGTCAATCCATCTCATTGAGGGTCTTCGTCTTTTTCACTGACGGTCCAGTCTACCGAGCATGATGTCCTTCTCCAGGGACTGATCCTTCATGTCTGAGATATGTAAGATGCGGTCTTGCCATCTTTGATTCCAAGGAGCACGCTGGTTTTACTTCTCCCAGAACAGACCTTTTTGTTCTTTGGCAGTCAGTGGTACATTCAACGTTCTTCTCCAGCACCATAATTCAAAGGCATGACTTCTACTTTTGTCTTCTTTGTTGATTGTCCGGATTTCACACACACATAATGTGATTGAAACTATCATGGCTTGAGTCAGGCACACTTTAGTCTTCAAGGTGACGTCTTTACTTTTGAATACTTTAAAGAGGTCCTTTGCAGCAGATTTTCTCAATGCAATGTGTCTTTTGATTTCTTGACTGTTGCTTCCATGGGCGTTGACTGTGGACCCAAGTCAAGTGACATCCTTGACAATCCCAATTTTTTTTCCATTTATGTCAGTGTTGTTTCTTGGTTCAGTTGTGAGGATTTTTGTTTTTTTGATGTTAAGGTGCAATCCATACTGAAGGCTGTGGTCCTTGATCTTCGTCAGTAAGTGTCTCAAATCTTGTTCACTTTGATCAAGTAAAGTGGTATATTCTGTGTAATGCAGGTTGTTAATGAGTCCTCCTCCAATCCTGATGCTTCATTCTTCTTCATAGAATCCAACTTCTTGGATTATTTGCTCAGCACACAGATTAAAAAAGTATGGTGAAATGATATGACCCTGATGCATACCCTTCCTGACTTTAAACCATTCAACGTCCCCTTGTTCCATTCATACAACTGTCTCTTGATGCATGCACAGATTCCTTAAGAGCACAGTTAGATGTTCTGGGACTCTCATTCTCTTCAAAATTAGCCATAATTTAGTAAGATCCACACAGTCAAATGCTTTTGCATAGTGAATGAAATACAAGTAAACATCTTTCTGGTATTCTCTGCTTACAACCAAGATCCACTTGACATCAGCAATGATATCCCTAGTTCTATGTCCTCTTCTGAATACAGCACAAATTTATGGCAGTTCTTGACAATATACTCTTGCAGTCACTTTTAAATGATCTTGAGCAAAATGTTATTTGCATGCTATATCAACAATATTATTTGACAATTTCCACATTTAGTTGGATCCCATGTCTCTTTGGAAGGGGTTATATATACGGATCTCTTCCATTCAGCTGGCCAGGTAGCTGTCCTCCAAACTTCTTGGCATAGACAAGTGAGCAATTCCAGCCCTGCATCTGTTTGTTGAAACATGTCATTTGGCATTCCATCAATTCCAGGAGCTTTGTTTTTTGCCAGTGTCTTCAATGCGGCTTTGACTTCTTCCTTTAATATCACTGGCTCCTGATCATATGCTACCTCTTCAAACGGCTGAACATTGACTAGTTCTTTCTGGTATAATGACTCTGTGTATTCCTTCCATCTTGTTTTGCTGTTTCCTGAGTCTTTTAATAGTTTCCCTGTAGAATCCTTCACTATTGCAACTCAAAGCTTGAATGTTTTTCCTCAGTTCTCTCAGCTTGAGAAATGCAGGATGTATTCTTCCCTCATGGTTTTCCATTTCCATCCCTTTGCATATGTAATTATAACACTTTATATTGTCCTCTCGAGCTGCTCTTTTAAGGCTTCTGTTTAGATCTTTTATTTCTCCATTCCTTCCTTTTGCTTTAGCTGGCCAACATTCAAGAGTGAGTTTTTGAGTCTTTTCTGACATCCAGTTTGGTCTTTTCTTTCTTTCCTGTCTTTTTCACGACCTCTTGCTCTCTTCATGGATGATGTCTTTGATATCATCCCATGATTTTGTGGTCTTCAGCCGTTAGTGATCAACACATCAGAGCTGTCCTTGAGATGGTTTTTAACTCAGGAGAGATACACTCAAGGTCATACTTCAGCTCTTGTGGACTTGTTCTAATTTTCTTCAGTTTCAATTTGAATTTGTATATGAGCAACTGATGACCTGTTCTGCAGTCAGCACTTGTTCTTGTTCTGACTGCTGATATGAAGCTTCTGTATTGCCTTCTTCCCCAGATGTAGTCAATTTGGTTCCTGTGCATTCCGTCTAGTGATATCTATATGTACAGTCACCACTCATGTTGGTTAAAAAAGGTATTTGCTATGAAAAAGTCATTAAACTTGCAAAATTCTATCATGTGATCTCCAGCATTATTTCTATGACCAAGGACATATTTTCCAACTATTGATTCTTCTTCATTTCTACCTTCTTTATTTCAGTCACCAGTAATTATTAATGCATCTTGATGGCCTGTTCGATCAATTTCAGACTCCAGACGCTCGTAAAAATCTTTAACCACTTCATCTTTGGTCTTAGTGGTTGGTGTGTAAATTTGAATAATAGTTGTGTTAACTGGCCTTCCTTGTAGGTGTATGTATATTATCCTATCACTGATAGCACTGTACTTCAGGACAGATCTTGAAATGTTCTTTTTGATGATGAATCCAACACTGTTCCTCTTTAAATTTTCCTTCCCAGCATAGCAGATCATATGAGTATTGGATTCAAAATGGCCCAAACCAGTCCATTTCAGCTCACTAATCCTAGGATGTCAATGTTTATGCATCCCATTTCATTTCTGACAATTCCCAATTTTCCTAGATTCATACTGTGTACATTCCATGTCCTGATTATTCATGGATGTTTGCAGCTGCTTCTTCTCATTTTGAGTTGTGCGACATCAGCTAACGAATATCCTGGAGGCCTTACTCCATACACGTCATTAAGGTCAACTCTACTTTGAGGAGGTTGCTCTTCCCTAGCCATCTTCCAAGTGCCTTCCGATCTGGGGGGTCACTTTCTGGCACCGTATCTGACAATGTTTAGTTGCTATTTATAAGGTTTTCCCTGGCTAATTCTTTTCAGAAATAGACAGGTCCTTCTTCCTAGTCTGTCTTAGTCTGGAAGCTCAGCTCAAACTTGTCTACCATGCACGATTCTCCTGGTATTTAAATACCAGAGGCATAGCTTTCTACTTCACAGCAATAATGAGGCCTCTACTGAGGCTTTATAGAGGAAGCAAAAAACCAAAAACTAAACCCACTGTCGTTAAGTTGGGTCTGAATCATAGTGACCCTAGATGTCAGAGTAGAATTTTCCTATAGTGTTTCCAAGGGGTACCTGGAAGATTTGAACTGCTCACCTTTTGTTTAGCAAACATAGCACTTAGCCCACTACACTACCAAGTTGTCCTTATAGAGGAAATGGGTGTTTAAAAAGTTTGCTGTCAGCATAATTCAAGATCTGAATTTTACTGTTATGATAACCTTGGAATAGGCATGCAAATTTTTGAGCCCCATATAATCACCTGTGTAATACAGCTTCTAAAATTTTGTCCCTTTTCCAGAATTATTGTGGTGTTAAATTGAATCAAATACTTTTTCACACTACATATACATCATACCACTTAACAATAGCACTCATTTTAACTATCAAAGCACTTCATCAATACATCTTTGGTAAATCCTAAACAAAAGACACCACGAAATACTATAATCAAATGTGCCAAAATATTGGAATATGTTGAGTACTTTTAAAGGCATTTGAAAGACATATTTTAGAAGTTGCTTTTCAATAATAGCACAATATTCTCTTGTTTAATAAATTGCTAAGATGAAATGAAATGCAATATATATGTCTATAACTTTTGTTCTTCAGCATAAGGAAGTAAAAAAAAAGAAAAAAAATCATAGTTTACTTAGAGATGGCACTTCACTATGTTTTGCCTTAAAGGAGTGTTATAGGACATAAAATAAATGCTAAACTTCATATAAGACAGGTCTGTAAAATGAATTGGATCTTCACACAAACTTTGGAATTAAAAGACTGCACTCAGGAGGCAGGGCCAGAGAATCAGAAGACTATACTCAGGAGGTAGAGATGGCAGAGTAGATGGATGCTTCCCTTGAAACCTCTAACAACAAATACCGAAAAGAACAAATTAATCTAGTGATGTGGCATCACAAAAACCCTGAATGTAAAAGGGAAAGCTAAGAAATTGGACTGAGCAATGGAGAAAGGAGAGTGGCATCAGAAATACATAAGATTCTACAGATCTGACCTTCTAGGAGGCAGAGGTGGCCATTAATGTGGGCTGGGAGGTGGAGTTGGTGGGCATGATCCTCAGCAGTAAATGTTGACTGGAGGGTCCACTCATGCTGCCAGAGCCAGTGGAAAACTCTACCGGATCTTCAAATATTAAGCATTTGCCTGTAACCTGATGCACACATCTAAATCTTTCTCTCAAGTTGGGCCTGTATCCATTTTGCTAGCACACCTCCATCCTCTGCACTGCAACTCAGAGCTGAAGTCTGATAACATTAACTGAGCTGAAAGCAGGACTCCTTAGCACCATCCTGAGCTGTTCTCTGAGACTCAGAGGGGGAACAGTTTAATAAACTGGGGTAAGGGAGGGAAAAGAAACAACAACAATGACAAAACTGTGCTTGCTCCAGTAAGTTGGAAAATCAGGGCAGAAACTTCTCTCATCCAAATTCAGGCATCAAGGAATACTGAGCTGAATTCATATAAGAGAAGTAAAAAAAAAAATCTTGGGCTCTAAATAAAGACAATTTACAAATGGTTCAGAGAAAACAGTCAATTTCCTATCATTTAAAAAAGCAGAACATCATTTTTCTAGAAAGCTCCCAAAACAAAGAATCAAATTTTCTAGAGAAGAAAACTCCCTAGAACTATCAGAGGTAGAGTACAAAAGACTAGCATTTAGAAGTCTTCAAGAGACGAGGAAGCAGATGAAGCAAAATGCAACAGATCGTAATGACTAACCGAACACGCTGTAAGAGCAATCAGTTGAGTGGGCAGGACTTTCCAGTACAGTTCTTTGTTTACTAGCTAAAAACTCAGTACTGTGTGAGCTGGTCCATTCTCATAATGCAAGAGCCATGAGTTGGAGAAAAATTCAGGTATTTTTTGTCTCACTTTTTCACTGAGCCCTTCAATACTTTCAAAGAGTAAACTTGATTAACTGTCCCACTGGTACAAATTCATAATGAATAATCATTCTGATATCAAAAAAGTTTAGCAAAATTGTTTTGATTTAGACTGATGGTATCTTTTGCTTGTGGAAAATTGGCTGACTTCCCTTGTGCACTTTGATACTTTGTTTCAGGGTTGTATTGGTACACCTGTGTTTCATCACCAGTAATAACATGACCCACAATATCGGTTTGCCTCTCCAAAGGATCTTGGAAAATTTCAACTCTCTTTTGCTGTGAATGTAATTGTCAGAACTTGCATTCTACTCAAAGCAATCCATTGTTGCAATGCAATCCCAATGCAAATTCCAATGGCAATTTTTAAGGAGATAGACAAATCACCAACTTCGTGTGGAAAGGGAAGAAGTCTTGAATAAATAAAGCATTACTGAAGACCAAGAACAAAATGGGAGGTCTTACTCTACCTGACATTAGAACCTGTTATACTGCCATGGCAGTCAAAACAGCCAGTGGAACAGAACTTAGAATCCAGATATAATATCATCCACATACAAGCAGTTGATACTTGACAAAGCTCAGTAAACCGGGGAAAAGACAGTTCCTTTAGTAAAGAGTGTTGGAATTACTGGATACCAATCAGCAGAAATGAAAGAAGATCCATATCTCAAAGCAAGCACAAAAACTAACTCAAAATGGATGGAAGACTCAAATAAAAAATCGAAACCAATAAAGATCATGGAAGCAAAAGTAGGAACAATGTTGGGAGCTCTGCTACACAGCATAAATGCAGTGCAAAGTATTATTAACAATGCACAAACACCAGAAGAGAAAATAGATAATTGGGAACTCCTAAAAACCAAATACTTATGCTCATCCAAAGACTTCACCAAAAGAATAAATAGACTACCTACAAACTCGAAAAAAAAAAATTCAGCTACCACAAATCCATTCATCATGTAATCTCCATAACCTACAAGGTACAAAAAAACTTCAACAAGAAAAAAATGATAAATAGCCCAATTATTAGAATGTACAAAAGACATAAATAGATATTTGATCAAAGAAGACAGCCAGGAAGTTAAGTGATACAGGAGGAAATATTTATGATTACTAGACATTGCCAAGCCATTAGAGAAGTCCAAATCAAAACTATAGTGAGATACAATCTCACTCCAATAAGGATGGCCTTAATCCAAAATCACAAAATAACAAATATTGGAGAGGTGGTGGAGTGGCTAGAACTCCACTTTGGAAATTGATGCAGCACTTCCTTAAAAAGTTAGAAATAGAGATAGCATACATTTTAGCAATTTCATTTCTTCAAATATATCATAAAGAAATAAGGGTTGTTACCCAGACAGATATATGCACATAAATGTTTATTTCAGTGTTGTCCATAATAGTGAAAAGATGGAATCAGTCTAGGTACTCATCAACAGATGAATGGATAAACAAATGATTGTGTATTCACACAAGTGGAATACCATGCAAGAATAAAGAACAAATATGATCTTAGGAAACATCTCATTACTTTGAGTCATCTGGGAGTCATTATGCTGAGTGAAATCAGTTGCAGAAGAACAAATATTGTATGAGACCACTATTACAAGAACTTAAGAAAAGGATTAAACACAGAAGGAAATAATTTTTAACAGCTACAAGGTGGGGAAAGAACAGGTATACATAGCTAGTAGACAAGAATCAGGTTAGGTGAATTGAGTGACGCCAAGCCAAGTGCCGTCGAGTCGCAGCACACTGTATAAAGGAGGTTAGAACATCTGGACTACACCAAAAGCTGAAAAGTTTCTGAAATACAATGCAATATTTTGAAGGACAGAGTAACAGAGACAGGTGTCTGGGTACCATGGCTTCAAGGACATTTAGTGTAATTGGCATAACTAATTCTCTTGTTTTAAGAAAATATTCTGCATACCACTTTGTTGAGTGGTGTCTAGGGTTTTAAAAACTGGCAAACAATCATCTTAGTAACATCAGTTGGTCCCAATCCAACTGTAGCAGAGGAAAATAAAGGACATCAAAGACATGAGGAAAACACGAGCCCAGCGGGCAGAGAATGGGATAGGATCCGAGACTATATCAACATGGGACTGGAAGAACTACACGGTGCCAAGCTACTACCAGTGGCTGCCCTGATAGGGAACACAAGATTAATGGGAGTAAAGGGTGTGTGTGGAAATAGAGCTCTATTAACAAGACCATACTTGACAGACTAGAGTTTCCCCTGAGGGCATGCCCCACGAGCTCTCTCTTACCCCAGAGCTTAAAATGGTACTGAAGCCAGCTCTTCAGACAAAGATTGGACTGAACTGTGAAAACTCTGGTTTCATGGTGGTAAATTGCTACAAGTGTTAATCAGAAGGTCAGCAGTTCAAATCCACCAGGTGCTCCTTGGAAACTCTCTAGGGGAGTTCTACTCAGTCTAGAGGGTTGCTAAGAGTTGGATTCAACTTGACAGCAGTGGGTTGGTATTTTTATAAGCCATAGAGTGATGCTGCTAAGGATTGTGATTAATGGTTTAAATATATACATGAGGTTGAGCAGTTCTTGTCGAGAGCTGAGATAAGAGGGTGGAAGGGGACGGGAATGGTTATGGGAATTGCAGTGTGGAAAGCAGGAATGTGCCGTCATAGGGTGGGGAGACCAACTAGAGTTGCATAGTGATGTGGGTGAGGGGTTTTATATAGCAAAATTACTTGGATTGTAAACTGTTACTTAAAGCACAATAATATAATAATACAACAAAGACTATACACAACACTTAATTTTTAAATCAGTGTTTGACTTTGTAAAATGGAAATAATTATACTTTCAAATTTTCTAGAGAGATTCTGAACAATTTTTTTTTTAAATTAATGCACTAAGCCGGAAAATGCAATGAAACATTATTTTTAATATTAACAGGTAACAACATTGAAATTTGCACATCTCTTAATTTGCATGGTGATTTATCAATTATCTCTGTTTTTCCTGCTGACTTTCCTATTCAGAGTATCATATTATAAATCAAGAGAGTGCAAACACAGAATTTCTCTGCTTTTAAATAGCAAAACTAGCTTCCACATGGTATATATTTTTGTTTTACTTTTTGTTTAGTCTTTTCCTGAGTGAGTAGTTGTACTGCACATGAATATTGCTAACAGAATCAGTTAGAAAATTCTGATCTATTTCCTGTATTTGTTGATCACTGATTAATTCATCCTGCCTGGTTTTTGATCCACTACCTCTAATAAAATCTACAGTACTCTGCAATGTAGACCACCACACAAAGATGCTATACAATATCACAGCAGCATCTGCTATTATGAGTCAGAGAGCAGAAATAAAGCCTTCAATGATAGGCTTAATAGAAGCTGAGTTTTGTGTTTAGAAATAATGGATGATAATGAAGGAAAAGAAGCAAAAAAATTGTGTTTTGTGTCATTACTGGCTGTTACTCATAGAGTCTCAGTCTGCCCCGTAGATGTGGGTCATGTAACCCTCAGCCCCTTTACTGGACTTGGCAAGTGCATAATTTTAACACCTGGATATTTAAAGCTCTACGAGGTGCACAAAGCTTTCTGAGTTAGCGAGGAATTATTTTTAGGATAATGCATTTGTGATCGTGTATAGATTATAAACAGAATTGCAAAAGGTTTTTTTTATATTTTGTGTGAAACGTTTGGTAAATCAGCGAAAAGTATTTATTATATGCATTAGTAATACTAGACCCACTGAACATTTTCGGTAAAACCATACTGCTTCAGAAGAAAAGTGATTATATGTTAAGATGAGACTTAATTGAATGAATTATGTCAAAGTATAATTTGGTAATGCCTGATGCTTAACAGCTATACATTTTTTTTGCGTCCATAATGCCTCAGTTGACAGTTTTTAGAAGGTCAGGGTTGATAACTATGATTCCTCTGCATCGACAACAATAAATTACTTTTTTTTTTTTTTAGGCTGAGTCAGTTGTTCTTCTGCATGCATTCTGTTTTATTCTCTCATTGCAGGAGATGAATTCTTTATTTTCCTGGATTTGACCTGCTTTCTTTTTGCTCTCTGTGTGTCAGAACATATGTCATGTGAAATCAAGCTTTAGCATTCAATGATTTCTTAACACAGCCATCTAGTAACAAGACACTGAAAAAGCTTCTGTGTGCTCATTAATCACTGACAAAAAATCTGAGTTCTGAAACTGTTGGGACAAGGTATTATTCCTGGGTAGTCAGTATTTAAAAGAAGATTCATAGTAATCTACTTCAAACATCAAATCTGTATATACACAGTGTATGAAATTAAACAATAATCACTCTGTTGCATGGAGGAACCAGTATAATGTGCTTAACTTTGGTATCCTTACCTTATTTCTCCTTTCAAATAGCTGAAAACACCTCCAAATTATTGCTTTTGAAAAATCCAAGCAGACTCAGTAGGACGTCTCAAATTTTCTCCTCTTTACTTTCTAGCAAAGGATCCAAAGATATCTTTGCTCAGTATGCAAAAGAAGGCCTTATCATCTTTTCTCTTAGGGAGTATTCTTGGTACCCTCAAACAGTGGAGGATCTAGGGGTGTCTTCCTGACTGTGAGAATTCCCTGCAGCGAGAAGTTACTGTAGATACATTTAACTCCACAAGCTGTCACACCGTGAAAAGATGGCGAGAGAGACCTGCAGAGGTCTCATTATGAAAATCTAACAGTGCAATAGCAGCAGTAACACACAAAGAAACAGGGTGTCATCCACAGGAGTAAAACATTATTTTGGAGTTCCAATGCCTAATTTTAAAAGACAGGTCTATTTTTCTGTATTTCTTCTGGGAATGCCTAGTTTATTATTTCTTAGTCATATCATACATTTCCACAACAGGGAACCTTGTATGCCTAGATGACTGATGCCATCTCTTTGGAAAACTAAATGGAAGACTTGAAGTTGGGATAGATGAGATATTCATGAAGAGTATTAAAATAACTCCTATCATGGATGATATTAATATTTACGAATTGAAACTAGTTTAGCCAACCGATGTACTTTCTGTGATTAAATTTCATAATTTTGAGAAAATGTCTTTCTCATCTTTCCTTCTTCCTATTTCTGCTTCTCATTCTTTCACTCCTGCTGTTTAATTCCTTCCATGAACTTGGCAGAGACACATAGGCAAAAGACAATCATTATCCCTGATAAACATAAGGAAGTGAAAACTTTTCAAGTAGTGAATTAAGTCACTAGTATTTTAGAGCATTTTGAAAGGGTGTTATTTATTTTACACATAGTCAAAGTAAATTCTGTTGGAATTTAAACTGATCATTTTTTGGCCTTTTTAAAAAAAACATTTTACTTATCCCCACTTGCCATACTTTATACAATGGTTGCTTTTTTATTGTAAGAGTCACACAGAGACATATAGGTGAAAGATAACCACTACGCCTGATAAACATAAGGAGGTGAAAGGAAGAGTCACCCACACATTTTGGGTATGCGTGATAAAACCTTCCACTTCTTATCTGTATACGTATATATACACGTACACGTACACATAAAAATGGAAAGAAAAGAGTAAACTCAGTACTGCTGAGTCGATTCTGACTCATAGCAACTCTAGAAACAGAGTAGAACTGCTTCATAGAGTTTCCAAGGAGCACCTGGTAGGTTTGAACTGCTGATACATGCATTTAAACACATAATGTTATCAGTCTACCTTAGATTTTCACCTGATCTGCACAAATTAACATCAAAACTCAGAAACATATTATTGTAACACAACTTAAAATTTGCTGTCATGATTACTGTCATTAAGGAGGACCCATCACATCAGTTGTCCATCTTCTCCATTTCCCCTGCCATGGTCTGTATCATGAGCAAGAATAGAAAAACTATGATTCGGGATTCATGCAAACTTGCAGAATCTGCATACTGTAAGGCACTTTGAACATATTCCATTTTCTAAGCCATGTGTATTTTGACTAATGGATGCAAATCTGATGTCTAATTCACTAAGTTTGATATTACCCACAGTTACAGAGATTAAAAGTTGATTGTCATAATTTAGAGGCTCACACAGTTCAACATTCCACTCTCCAAGAAAGTTGAATTTCTGTTCTCTATTGATCATTTTTCTGTGAAAGAATTGTTTGATTCTACAGTTTACAGATAACTTCTAAGTGCTATGAATCAATCTCAGCTTTCTATATGTGACTTGCATTAGATATGGCAGAAAATGTAAATGAAGACTCAGAAACTGATTGTCTCCACAGTCTTGAATATTTTTCAGTTTCAAATACTGTGAAATTGCAAGTATGACATTAGGAAATCTGCAGTATTCTGTAAGCCTCATTCTACCTTTAAAAACTCAAAACTGTTTCTCTCTAGTCAAATCTGAATTACAGTGACCCTGTAGGCCACAGTAGCACTGCCTCATAGGGCTTCCATCGATGTAAACTTTTATGGAAGCACATTGCCAAACCTTTGTGCCTCATCTTTCTTCCATGGAGCAGCCTGGTATTTTGACCTGCTGACCTTTCTCTTAGCAGCCCAGTGCTTAATCATTGTTCAACCAGGGTTCTTTCATGCTCTCTATGTCAAAAGCAAACCCACTGCTGTCGAGTCAATTCCAACTCATAAGGATACTATAACGTGGAGTAGAACCACCTCATAGAATTTCTAAGGAGTGCCTGGTAGACTTGAACTGCCAGTTTTTGGGTTAGCAGCCATGGAACATAATCACTATGCCACCAGTGTCTATCTATAGGTCCTTCTAATTCAAAGAAAATTTCTCTTAAAATTAGTTTTCGCAGCAGAGATCAAACAGACAGCACAAAGATGTCCCACATGTGATAGGTGGGTGTAGGACAATTGGGTTTCAGCAAGTTAACTTCAGATTTTGTTCTTTCAAGTTTGTTTTCACCAGGTTCCAAGCATTCAGTGTTCTCTTTCAGCTGTCTGAAGAAAAGATTTCAAAGGGCAGCATGAGAACACTACGTAAAATATTGTGACAATATGTGCAAAGATGTGGAGTCAAAATATCAAAAAGGATGAACAGAGTCAACATTTCTCAAGCTGAAAGAACTGAAGAAAAAAATTCAAGCCTTAAATTGCTATACTGAAGGATTCTATGGGGAAAATACTAAACAAAGTGTCATAAACTGATGGAGGAAATACAGTTAATATACCAAAAAAAAGTTGCTGATGTTCAAGTACTCAACAGGTAGCAAATGATCGTGAACCAATGAAGTAAGGCATTGGTGAAAAATAATTCTTGAAGAACTGACAGAATACTAGCTGAGATATTTCAGCAAACAGGTATACCACTGGAAGTTCTCGTTTGTCTGTACCTAGAAATTTGGAAGGCAGCTACCTGGATACCTGACAGCAAAAGATCCATATTTACACTTATTTCAAATAAAGATAAATCAAATGTGAAAATTATCAAACAACATTATTAATATCACATGCAAGCAAAATTTTGATGAAGATCATTCAGACCAGGTTGCAGCAGTATATTGACAGGAAACTGCCAGCAATTCAAAATGAATTCAGAAGATGACATGGGACAGGGGATATCACTGCTGATGTCTGACATCTTGACTGTTAGTAGAGAATATCAGAAAGGTGTTTACCTGTGTTTAAATGATTTTGCAGAAACATTCTACTGTGTGGATCATAATAAATTATGAGTAACATTGAGAAGGGATTTTCCAGAGTACTTATTCCTGCTCAGAAAGAATTGGTAAATACATCTAGAGGCCGTGGTTTGGACAGGAAAAAGGGACAATGAGTAGTTGAAAATCAGAAAAGGTATGTTTCAGTGCTGCATCCTTTCATCATGCTTATTTAATATTTATGCTGAGCAAATAGTCTGAGAACCTGGACTCTGTGAAGAACACAGCATCGGGATTGGAGGAAGACTCATTAGCCATCTGCTTTATTCAGATGATACAATCTTGCTTGCTGAAACTGAAGAGCACTTAAAGCACTTACTGATGAAGTTCAAAGACCATAGCCTTCAATATGGATCACAGCTTAGCATAAACAGTGTTACTGTAAATGGGGAAAAAACTGAGGTTGCCAAGAACTTCATTTTACTTGGCTCCACCATCAACACTCACGGAAGCCGTCAAGAAATCAAAAGACATACTGCATTTCTCAAATCTGCTGCAAAAGATCTCTTTAAAGTATTAAAAGCAAAAATGTCACTTTGAAGACTAAGGCGACCCCGTCCCAAGCCATGTTTTTGTTTGTTTGTTTGTTTGTTTGTTTGCCTCATGTGAATGAGAAAACTAGACAAAGAACAAAAAAAGAGTGAAGAAGAATCGATAGATTTGAATTATGGTGTTGGTGAAAAATATCAGATATGCCACAGGCTGCCAAAAAGAAAAAAAAAAGAACAGACCTATCTAGTAAGAGTTACAGCCAGAATGCTCCTTTGGGACCAGGATGGCAAGATTGTGTCTCACTCCTTTGGGCATGTTATCAGGAGGGACCACTCCCTGGAAAATATCACCATGTTTGGTGGAGTAGTGGGTCACCAGAAAAGAGAATGGCCCTCAAAGAGACAGACTGATGCAGTGGCACCAGCAGTGGGTCCGGTCATTAAGACAATTGTGAGGATGACACAGAACCAGTGGGACCGCACGTGGGGTCACTGTAGGTTATGACTGACTGCATGGTACCTAGCAGCAACAACAACAAACACAAGGAGAGGAAGCGTTTGTCCTAGGTTAGCCAATATCTTTATATTTGTGTCTCCAGGAGCCAATCTTACCAAAAAAAAAAAAATCTGTCAAATAACTAAGAAAAGCTAATTTTGCAATACATCATTCAGACCAAACAGCATATAAGATTACTTTTATTAGAAATGAAAGATTTTACGTAAATGAGTATCTATCAGTGGTTTGTTTTACAGTGGTGGTGAGCATGTTGCTGCGATTCTAGAAACTATGCCATCGGTATAAAAAATTTTAGTATGATCACTCTGCTCTTTAACGCAGAGGAGTTAAATCGGAAGTAAGAAATGAAGTAAAAGAGCTGAACAGAAGATTTCAAAGGATAGCTGAAGAAGACAAAAGTAAAATATTATAATTAAATGTGCAAACAGCTCAAGTTAGAAAACCAAAAGGGAAGAACACACTTGACATTTCTCACCCTGAAGTGCTGGAGAAAAATTTCAAGCCTTGAGTTGCAATAGTGAAGGTTTGCCTAAGCAAAACTTGAACAATGAAGAAATCATCGAAAGAAGATGGAAAGAATACACAGACTTGCTCTGCTGAAGAGCACTGGTTAGTATTCAGTGATTTCAGGATGTAGCACATAATCAAGAAATGATAGGACTGAAGAAAAACTCAAGCTGCACTTAAGGCATTGACAATTAAATAAGGTTCTGGAAGTTGATGAAATATGAATTAGGATATTCTAAAAAATATTGCAAGTTCTTACTCGCTTATTCCAAGAAATTTGGAAGACAGCTTCCTGGCCAACTGACTAGAAGAAATCCATATACATTCTTATTCATATGAAACATGATCCATCAGAATTCAGAAGTTACCCATCAATATCATTAACATTATATGCAGGTAAAACTAAGTGAAAGATATTTAAAAAAAAAAAAAAATGGCAGCAATACATCAACAGGGAACTACCAGTAATTCAAGCTGGTTTCAGAAGAGGCTGTGGAACATGGGATATCATGACTGATGTCAGATGCATCTTTGACTGAAAGAAGGAAATGCCAGAAAGATGTTTACCTGTGTTTTATTTACTATGCAAAGACATTTGACTGTGTGGGTAATACCAAATTGGGGCTAATGTTGTGAAGAATAGAAATTCTAGAGAGCTTAATAATGTTAATGCAGAAACTACATGAATGAACACATGACCGAACCGAAGAAGGGGATACTGGGTAGCTTAAAATCAGGAAAGGTGTGTGTCAGGGTTGCATTGTTTCATCACGCCTATTCAACATGCATGCTGAGCAAATAAGTCAACAATGTGAATTATATGAAGAAGAATATAGAATCAGGATTTCAGGAAGACTCATTTATAACCTGCATTGTGCAGATGCCACAACTTCACTTGCTGAAAGTGAAGGACTTGAAGCACTTACTAATGAATATCAAAGATCATAGCCTTTAATACGGATTACATCTTAACAAAAATTCTCATAATTGGTCTGATAAGCAATATCGTGACAAATAGAGAAAAGTTTGAAGTTGTAAAAGATTCCATTTTACTTGGACCCATAACTGATGTGGAGGCTACAACTGAGCAATCAAAGATTATGTTTCACTGGCAAATCTGTTCCATAAAAACTCTTTAAAATATTAAAAAGCGAAGATATCTCTTTGAGGAGTAAGGTGCAACTGATCCAAACCACGGTAGTTTCAACTACCTCACATATATGCAAAAACTGGACAACTAATAAGAAAGACCAAAGAAGAACTGATGCGTTTAACTGTAGTGTTGGGGAAGAATACCGAATGTATCGTGAGCTGCCATCAAAACCGCCAAACCTGTTTTGGAAGAAGTACTGTCAGAATATTCTTTAGAAGCTGAAGGTGCAATACATCTTCTCATGTAATTTGGACACATCATCTGGAGGCAGCAGTTGCTAGAGAAGAATGTCATGCTTTGTAAAGGTTTGACCTCAAAAAGGAAGACTCTTGATGAGATGGACTGACCCAGTGGCTGGGACAATGGACTCAGACATAAGAACAACTGTGAGGATGGATTAGGACCAGCAGTGTTTCATTCTGTTGTACATAGGGTCACTCTGAGTTGGGACAGACATGACCACACTTAACAATAATGTGATTAAATATATGTTCCCAAGGAGAATATCAGATAACTATAATTCTTAAACACTTAATGCATTTTTTTCTCTTCTGTGACTGAAAGGGAAATGCTATAAAACGAGAATAAAAGTACATGCTTGAGAAACTTGGATTTAACAAGGAGTGCTAAAATTCAACCTTGTGTTAGTCATTATAATTTTTTGACACTGTCTTAATGTGTGAAGGAAGAACTGAACTTCAGAGCTAGAAGGGCATCATTAAAAGACAAGATTGCCTTTCTGTGTGACAGGTATTAATATGACATCATCTAGTTGGCTAGGAGGAGAGCTTATGAGATGTATGGAAGCCATACAAATTGGGTTGAGATTGAAAGTCTTTCTTGTTATATTTCTCCCTCCTTCCTCTATGCTTTATGAAGGAATTACAAGAAATATGACTCAATATTAATTGGTTTTGTTGCTGTATTCCATATTTGTTACTGAAAACATATTTCCCTGGAACATTTGATTCAAATAAACCATTCATTCTATCCTGGAGATTTTGAAGATGAAATGTTTTCTTTAATATTTTTTTAGAAAATACAACCAGAACCAGAGAGAGTAGCCTTATTTGTCATGCTTTGTGACTGCCTTAAGCATACACACACACGCACGCACACACAAACACTGATGCAAACATACACTATCAGTGAAACATATATCAAACAGCCAGTATTTTCTATCAGTAGCTTCTGATTTTCTGTTGTTGCCTTACTCGATACATACATTTAATTAAATCAGGAATTAAAATCAATGTGACTCCTCAAAATTGCATAAGTTGTTTTCAAAATACAGTTAAGAATTTTTTTTTTTTAAGATTTGAACTGAAATGAATGATTTTAAGTCCACAGACACTCACTCTCTAGTGTGCCACAGTTCCTGTTAGATAAGCAGAGGAGGGTTGTAATTGTGATGATGAACAAGAAAGCTGGATTGTGACTGCATGACTTCAAAACCTGACTGTTACTCATGGCTGCTACGTGACCTGGTACAAGTTACTTACCCTGTGTGCGTTTCAGTTTCCTCTTCTGCAAAATACAGATACCGATGGTAATGATCAAGTATTACGGATTGAATTATGCACCCCCCCAACATGTGTTTGGTTCTTAACCCTGGTACCTGTGAGCATAACTCTATTTGGAAATGAAGTTTTTCTTTACCTTGTTAATGAAAGCATTATACTACGTGTCATAATCACTTCTGATTTATGAAATGAACAGATTAGGCATAGATGCAGACACACAAGAGGACAGAGGGCTGCCATGCGTCTTAGCCATTTGGTGCTGTGTAGTGGTGACGTGTTTTATCTGCTAACCAGAAGGTGTCAATTCTAACCTGCCAAGCACTCCTGGAAAATGTTTTGGGGCATTTCTATTGAAAATCGTGGTGGCATAATGGTTAAGAGCTATGGTTGCTAACCAGAAAGTCAGCAGTTTGAACCACCAGATGCTTCCTGGAAACTCTGAGGAGCAGTTCTACTCTGTCCTATAGGGTTGTTGTGAGTCAAATTGACTTGCCTTCAGTGGGTTTGAGTTTCTAACAAAAATATCACAAGTGGATGGCTTCAAGACAAGAAATTTTATTTTGTCACAGTACAGTAGGTGGTCCAAATTCTGAGTGTCAGTTCCAAGGGGAAATGATCTTTATTGGCTCTAGATGAATGTTCTTATTGTAAATCTTCCCCTGGACTGGGAGCTTCTGATGAGCAGAGACCTGGAGTCCTTTCTGAAGGACATGCTTTGCTCCAGACGCCGCTTCTTGGTGGTAGGAGGTTCACAGTTCTCTACTTGTTTTCCTTTGCTTTACGTCCCAAGGGATTGCCTCGGGCACAATACAATCTTACACATTGAGTTGTGCCCCAGCAAACCAGCTGCTACCCTTGCCCCTTCGTGAACTTCAGAGAGGCAGGATTTACAACAAATAGGAAGGTCCGTCACAAGACACCAGGAGTCATGTCCCAGCCAAACAACTACATACATTTTTCAGGGGGACAAAAATTCAATCTTTGACTCCAGGTGAGGGTCCTTAATAGTGAAGAAACACTGGGACTACTTACTTAGAACAAAGAAGCCACACGGCCAAGCCCTAATTTAGACTTTCAGACACCAGAACTGTGAGAAAATACACTCTCTTTAAAGCCACTCACTTGTACTTAGTTTGCAGCAGGGGAGATGATGCAACAGCAGTGATACCAGTGATTCTCTCTCCTAGGGCTACTGGAAATGAAAGGAGCTGGTAATTCTAAAGCACACAGTGCTACATTACAAAAGTATAAATAACTGTTCCCACTATGCCATGTGATTAATATACAATTTTTGTAACTTTACTATTTTCTGAAGAAATTTAAGTTTGTGGTCAAAGGACTCCCAAAACCGGGTAATATTGTAGTTAAGTGCTACAGCTGCTAAACAAAAGGGTGACAGGTCGAATCTGCTAGATGTGCCTTGGAAACTATGGGGCAGTTCTACCCTGTCGCTGTAGGTCAGAATCAACTGGAAGGCAATGAGATCTTTTTCTCTTTTTTTAAATCAGTCAACTCAAGCAGAGCAACAATTGTGAGGGTGGCACAGGCCCTGGCAGAGTTTCCTTCTGTTGCGCATGGGGTTGCTCGAGTCAGAACTGAATTTATGGAACTTAGCAACAATACACATTACTACTTGAAATGGGTGTTGACCTTCATGTCACATAAAGGAACCTTAATACTACTGGTACGTGATGGGAGACAATTCTCAATGGATCCCTAGCACTTCTTCACACCTTATTGATTGCTCTCTTTCTAGACTCTCCTTGCAAGGATAACTGGATAGCGAGTAGCCTTTGATGGCAGAAAAAAAGGCAGGCATGCTTCCATCCATTATAAAAGACTCTGGTCTCTAAGATCATAGTCCCACTTCTGTAATGTAACCCACTGCACATGTATGTAATCGTCCATATGGGTACATCTTCTCTGCCTCTCTGGGAGCTGGGTAAAAGTGGAACTGCTAAAAATATTCTGATGCTCGTGATTTGTGCTGTGTCTGGAATAACAAATCCCTTTCTCTCTGTTCCAGGAATTTGCTGTCAGTATCCATGAAAGAGTGGCAGGTTGACTTGTTAACTTGCAAGTAGATTAAACTTTCAGACCCTTTTCAGTTCTTGACAGAGCTTTCCAAAAATCACAGTGTAATATTTCTATATATGCATTGGCCTACTTCTCCATTTGTTTTACAAACAACATGGTGAAACATTGGACTCAAATACAAATGGATTTTAAAAAAGTAAATATGAGAGTGAATAGACACAATGACCTCTGATTAAGGGATAATTGTTTACAAACAATGAATAAGGCCAACACAGAGAAGGGACAGTGTCCTCAAATGCAGTACCTCAACTATGTGCTGTGTAGCTCATATTTAAATTTGTTGTTGGCTTAATCAAAATTTCATAGTTCACAGGTGTATGATGGCTCAGGTGGCAAGAATAGGTGTCATTTTTTCAGACCTATTGGTAACATCAGTATTTGGACAATAGGTAGGGCCAGGATCTCTCCAAGTTCCAGCCAGTAGCCTCTGATAGAATCATTTTTCTCAGCTTACCTCAGTGATGCCTACATAAATGTTCATTCACCGTGTGTATTATGATGATTTTTTAAAAAGATGAGAAACACAACTCAGTTCAAAAATGAAGAACTAAAGAAAAATTTTAAATCATGTAAACATGAGCTGAAATTTATCCAGCTTGATTTAATACAAAAACTTAAACATCAAATTCCCTGATTTTAAATGGCAAATTATGAAATATGGTAAATAAAAATAATGCTTGAAGAATTCAGCACATTTATTTTGTTAAAAATATCCTTTTTTGCTTATGTTTGTAATAATTTCAAAATTAGATCTTTACTATTTAAAGTTGTTCTATGGTATTATTTACTCAGAAAGCTTAATACTTATAAAGTTTCTTCTAAAAATGTACATTATGGGGCTACACTATTTAATATATGAGCTTTTTTTAAATTGAAACATAGAATATGGATCCTATTCTACACATTTAGTTAATTATTCCCAGGGAGAGGTGGAAGGATAATTTATTTTACCTTTGTGTTGCATTCTTTTATTAGTAGAAGGACAGTGTACTTGCCTGTATCACAGGCATTGTGGTAGGCACTATGGAAGTACTTTAAACACTTTATTATATATTTGCTAACCTTATATACTAGGTTGAATAGTATCTGTCCAATACTAATACCCTTCTGGAAGCTCAAAATGTGATTTTTATCTGGAAATGGGATCTTTGAAGATGTAGTTAGTTATGGCAAGTTCACAGTGGATCAGGGTGGACCTTAACGCAATGACTGGTGTCTTTTTAGGAAGTGAATGCAGAGTTACAGACCCACAGTGAGATGGTCATTTGATGTCAGAGGCAGGCATCTCACTGAAGTGTCTACAAGCCAGGGAACATCAGAGATTGACAGCAACAACCAGAAACAAGATAGAAAACAGGAAAGATCTGCCCCTAGAGTCTTCAGAAAAAGCATAGTCCTTTTGAAACCTTAATTTCAGAAACCCTGCAGGCACAGTGGTTTAAGTGCTTTGTCCGCTAAGCTAAATGTCAGCTATCCAAATCTGCCTGGTGCTTCTCGGAAACTATGTAACACAGTTCTACTTTGAACCATAAACTCATCATGAGTTGGAGTTGATTCCACAGCAGTGGCTTTAGCCTACTCTCACCTAAAGGGTTGCTATGAGCTAGAATCGACACAACAATAGTAGCTTTAGCTATCCCCAGTAGTAGCCTTGGGGGTGCAATGGTTAATGGCTCAAACTGCTAACCCAGACCTTGGTGGTTCAGTCCTACTCAGTGACTCCATAAGAGAAAGACCTGGCAATCTGCACCTATAAAGATTACAACACTGAAAACCTCGTGGAAGAGTTCTACTCTGTCATATGGTGTCACTAAGGGTCAAAATCAGTATCAAGGGCAGACAATAACAACAAATATCAAACTTCATAAAGGTGAAATATATATATTTTTTTAATCTACTATGTTTACGGTTATTTTCTATACCAGCCCTGGGAAGCTAATGTATCATGTAAGTTATGTAGCATTATTGCTATCTGTTATATGATTAAAATGAGGTTTAAAGCAGTTAGAGGGTTTAACGTCACATATCAGTTGGTGCGGTATAAACAGGGCAAAACATAAAACCAGGGTACTCTGATGCCTGGTGGCGTAATAGTTAAGTGTTATGGCTGCTAATCAAAAGGTTGGCAGTTTGAATCCACCAGCGGCTTCTTGGAAACTTTATGGGGCAGTTCTACTCTGTCCTATACAGCTGCTATGAGTTTGAATCGACTTGACAGCAATGGTTTCTTTTTTTTTTTTTGCATACGCCACTGAGATCTTCTGTCTACTCCTGGTGTAGAGACTCACTTTCCCACCTAGAATAGGGAATATGAATCTGGGAACTCTAAATGGAGCTGCTTTTATTAAAGTTTATGTGATACAGATCTTCAGAAAATGAACTATTCAGGTATTTAACATTTCATTGCCACACAGTAAGACCTGATAAATAAATGTTGATTTCATTTTCAAATGATATGTAACTAAGGCTTTAGTTCAAATCAATTAGTTTCTTGCAGCAGATTCGTTACATATATTATATATGTTGGGGAGGAGACATTGGCAAAGACGAAATATTTTAAATTATACATAAACTAGAATGTGTCTAGATGCCAAATACCATTGATTGACTGCACAGGAGACTTAGCAGACAGTCAAAAATGCAGAAGGGAAAATATCAGCGTCCTGTAAGGTGGGTGGGACAGCAGGTGCTCTGCTAAACATTTCCCATGCATCCTGTACATTGCGGGAATTATTTCTGCTCTTTGGGCCAGAAGTTTCTCATCTCTAAAACAGTGATAGTATTGATGCCTATTCAACTGACTGTTATATGGATTGGTTGTATAAGATCATACGTGCAAGCTTTTGAAGCTGTGACTGACTTGAGAGTTTACATACAAATTTGTTAGGAATTACTGTTATTTTTATTCTTAAATCTTCATAATAAGTCTATGAACAAAGTGGCATCATTTTCCTCAGTTACCAAGAAATAAAATTTAGACTTAGAAAGGTTAAGTAACTTACTCAGTGTGGAACAGCTGGTATGTGGTGTTGCTGAGAATCAAAGAAGGCATCTTGCAGTGATTGCAAAGATGTAAATCTCCTAGAAAGCTTGCAAGTGCTTTGGAGCATGAGACTGTTATGCTTTCCAACAGTGTGTTACTTTGGTAATGACTCTGGCACCTAAAAGTATATTCCATAAACTTCAGGCTACCTGATGTCAGTTGTTGTTTATTTTGTTTTTATATAAGCCGTATGTGTTAAATCATTTTTGATGTTTTCCTAAAATATGAGCAGTAATTTATGACAAGTGGTCCTCTTTCTCCATTATTTATCAGTGCTATGTTCCAATCATTGTGTCTCTTCCTAACAACTGCAGAAACTGCATAAGTGAATATTAATTTGAAATTCTACATGAATATAATCCAATAATGCTGACAAAATAGAGTTCCCTAGTGTAAATCTGCTCAAGTTAAAATTTTACCATGGGAAATTACTCCTGATCAGCAATAATTTCCTTTAAAATCAATTGTAATGGTTATTTATATAGACTCTGGATTACAGACTCCAATCTATAAAGATGTATTCTACAGTCTAAATGAGATATGTATAAACTGACTATAAAATATAAAGATGAAGGTACTAGGAAAAAGTCATGTCTTACTCAGAATTAGTGGTCTTTAAATAGACTGTTAGGTGTCTAAGTGCACATCACTTAGAGTCTATGTTTTCCTGTTCCCTCACTAGTGTGCTTGCTGTTCTTTCTAATCTGTGAATAATTCTCTTCCACATACATTATTAAATGAAACCCCAACTTCCTCATATAACAAATAATTAGGTAAAAGCAACAACAAGCACAAAAAACAGAGGTAACAAAAACATTCTAATGGAGGGAATAGTTTCTTCATTATCATAAGATTTTACTGGGTAATTCTTTTCAGAAATAGACAGCCAAGTTCTTCTTCCCGGTCTGTCTTAGCCTGGAAGCTCAGCTGAAACCCGTCCACCGTGAACAGCCTTACAGGTATCTGAATAGCAGTGACATAGCTTCCAGCATTACAGCAGCACGCAAGCCCCACAGTGTATCAAACTGACAGTATGTGACAGACACTTCATTATAGTGAGTACAGAAACACATTAGACTTCATAGTATTTCATAGCCAGTGTATTTGATATGAGTGCATATCAACTGATCAAGATTTTCAATAGTATTCACTATGTGAAACACGTATGCACTACACCTCTATGTATACACACACACACACATGCTTACATACGCATATATCCATACACACATAAATTTACATCACTATAGTTCACTATAGTAAAAACAAAGAGAGGTTTTGTAGAGAATTGAAAATTAAACATAATTTCAAATTTACTAAAATATCATTTTGTGATGCCTTAGAGGATTTTAGCGTTCCTAATAATTTCGGCTACTGTCTTTTTAGCAGGTTTAAGGAAGAAGTGACCTACTACTTTCAGATCATGTTTCCATTTCGTGTCTGTCAGAATAGAAAATTGTTTGCCAGATTTACTTACATATGTTACTAATGATTTTCTGCTTCGGCTCTATCAAGTTGATTTTGATTCCCGAGCACAGCGAAAATCAGGGCAAGGAAAACCACCAAATTTGACATGAGCACATGTCGTATACTGATGTCTCATTTTGTAAATTCAGTCGGCAAACACTTGTATTTCGCAGGCTATATAACATGTTTTGTTTTTGTTTTTTTAAAAACAAGAAACTAGTTACCATTGAGAAGATTTTGACTTACAGGAATCCTGTCCCACAGGGTTTCCAAGGAGTACCTGGAGGATTCAGAATGCTGATCTTTTGATTAGCAGTCCCAGCTCTTAACCACCACCGGCAGGGTTTCCCGTACGTAATATACAAAAATCAAAACCAAACCCATTCACATCTAGTTGATTCCAACTCATAGTGACCTTATAGGACAGGGTAGAACTGTCCCAAAGGGTTTTGAAGGAGCGCCTGTGGATTTGAAATGCAAAATTTTTGGCTAGCACCTAAACACTGTACCACCAAGGTAGGTGCTTTATGTGTGATTATGGAAAAATGTCATTGTTTTAATAAAGAACATTACCAGTTGTGTCTTTTATAGTCTTCAGCAATTCTTTCTTCTCAAAATACTGAGTGTATCTTGATTGGTCTTGAAAATGACTACCAGTAAAAATCATCACAATATTTCTATTATTTATTTTGTGTATTAACTATGCATCAGACACTGAGCAACACACTTTGCAGTGGTTATCTCTTTAACTTTAATCCTCACATTAGGTATTATGATAATGGCTGGCAATTAAAAAATAAAGAAGCAAAGACAAGTTGTAGTTATACTGCTTTTCCAAAGTCAAGTAATTAATGAACGTGAAGCTTCCATTAAAACCTAATCAAAATTCATTCTTACCCATAGGGCTTCACTGTCTCTGTTAGGGAAAGCAACCAGGAGCTAGATTAAGGGAATTTTTCACTGAATTCCTAGGAGATAGCTGTGATGTAAAGTCAAAGCCAGGCAGCTTTGACTATTTGTGAGAACCTGTAATTCTCAAAGCTCCATAGTGAAGCAGAGATAATATCTCACAGAGTTGTGAGGGGTTAAAGGCAAAGAGTTGCAAATTTTAATATCTGGAAGAAATGTTGAGAGTGTTTTTGTATGTTCAAGGATTATGCTTTCCTCAATTATTTCCTCAATAACCTCTTCAGTTTTATCTTAATTGCCTTCAGCTCACCATTAGTGAAATTGTGCAGTAAAGTACCCTGAGTCATACAAAAGGCTGACAGTCTCTGCTAAAACTGATGATCATCAAGTTCTAATAGTTCTTTAATATTGTCTGACAGTCCAACTCATTTTCTCACTCCAACTCACTCATTTAAACTTGATGGCCCTTTTAAGCCCTTTCCCTTCTCTTAAAATATCTAACCCCCTTTCTTTTCCTTCACACATAGTTGACAGCTCTGCCTCCCACTTTGGAGAAGTTGAAGCCGTCTAATGAAAATGTCTTCTAGGATTAAAGATACAAGCCTGGGTAAATTCTTATCCATTGTCACTGCTTTCTTGTTATACCAAAAAGTCCTTGACTCTTCCGGTCTAAGAACAATCCACCCAGACCTTTAAATAGTCTCTGAAACATTAAAAAATTGATTTACCCCTCCCATCTTGGATATTGAGACACTCAGTTGGGTCATTTGTGTTGATTTTTACGTACTGTGGCTGATTGTCATATTTAGTGGATGTCCAATGAACCACACCTCCTGATAGCGATGTTATAGTGCAGTATTCTCTTGTTGACTCAGGATTTGATTATGTGATTCTCTTTTCTTAATGGTGCATTAGCAAGTTTGAGGCAAGTAAAGGTTTGCTAAAGCACTTGATCATTAACATCTCTCTTGAAAAATAATTTCTTGGAATCCAACTGATAAACTATAAAGAAAACTAAATTTAAAACCCATGTTGAGACAGAAATCATGAGGAGTACTGACCGAGGCACAAAACGTGAGTTAAAACCTCTTGGATCTTTCAGCTAAACCCAAGCACAAGCTGTCTATAGCTGAGAATGATCACAGTAATTTATCTAGTGGAGCAGACAAATCTCTGTCTAATCCCTGACCAAATTCCAGACTCATAAAGATATGAGAAACAACAAATCATTACTCTTTTATGCTGCTTCTTTTTTCGGTGGCTATTTATACAACTGAGTCTCTGGGTGGCCAAAAGGACAAGCACTCAGCTACTAACCGAAAGGTTGAACTCACCTAGTGGTGCCTGGAATCTGCTTCCTAATGTTACAGCCAGGAAAACCCTCTGAAACATGTGGGAGCGACCATGTGTCAGAATCAACTCAAGGGCAACTAGGTTTGTTTTTTTTTTTTTTTTTGGTTGCTTTTATTACAGAACTAAAATAAAATATTTCCTCTTGAAAAAACAACTATAAAATATAACAGAAAAGCAAAGATCAAAAGGCAAAACCTGATTTGATGTTACATTTTTTAACAAGTACCATGCATATTTCCATTAAAAAAAATTGCAAAGTAATTTTTACCACTTATGAGTATTTTACAATCACCAGTTCAATCTTCACCCCAAACAGACACATCTTGTATCCCTGCCACTTCAAAAAAAGTCTCTATTCCAAGAGAATTAATGACTTTCTTTTGCTAAGCCAACACAGTATTTCTGGTCTCTTGCAAAATCTCACTTTGAAACACTTCTTTTGCTTTCCTTGATGTTTCTCTTGCTTCGGTGGTAAATTAAGAGTATTTTTGAAACATTTTCCTCTCTTACTGGGAAAATAAATGTTTACCTCTCGACAAGGATTGATCCCGGGTCCTCCCATCCTTTTCTCTGCTCTCTCATTTGTAGATTCTGTTTCGTTGCCTGATGTGTGATTACTGCCTACACATAAGTAAGTGGCTTACAGATAATCATTTAAAGCCCCATTCCAGCCCAAAGCCATTGCTGTTGAGCTGATGCCAACTCACAGTGAGACCCTACAGGCCAGGGCAGAAGTGCCCCATAAAGTTTCCTTGAAGAGCCTAGTGGAAGTGATCTGCTGACTTTCTGGTTAGCAAGTGTGGCTCTTAATCATGACAATACTAGAGTTTCCACTTAAAGCCCAGATCTTCTCTTTTAACTTCAAATTCACAATTAAACTGTCTATTTGACATGACCTTATCGAATTAGCAACTTCATCCAAATTCACATTTTCTCCCTTTAGGATATATTCCAATGTTTTGTGTTTTAGGGCAAATGACCGTGGCATAACCAAGTACTCAACTCAAAATTTATACTTTCTATGTTAAATCTCATATCAAACAACTGCAAATATTTTCTCTAATTATATTCTTTATATATTTTTAAACTATCCATTTTCTCCACAATCAGACCATAGTCTAAGCATTCTCCATTTATCTATTTCTGTCAAGACATTCACTAAAAATAATCACATGTATGAGTGTTCTGAATAAGACTAGTTTTCATTTCACTTATGCACTTTTTTTATTTATTTAATATGACTGAGTGAAAATGTATGTTCCCGTATAAATTTACATGCCCACCTATATGCAGCTTCCACTGCTCTCCCTGCCCGGTGACAGCACACTGTTCCTCTCTGCTCCATACATGTCTCATCCTCCCAACAGCCTCCTCTCCGCCCTTCCTCTCCCCTCCTCTCCGCCCACTCCCCTTCCTCCAGCCAGAGGTCAGCAGGGTGATATCCTATAGATGTATAGAACCATAAAGTGCATCCAATGTATGGTCACTCTGCATCACCAAGTCCAATCCATTCGTGTCTGAAGAGTGGACTTTCTTTATGATTTATGGGCAAGTGCAGCATCATGGTCCCAACTCAGCAGGAACGGATGCTCACCGAGGACCAAAATGACATGGGTGAAGACAACCCAGAAGATAGAGAGAGCCACATGAGTGGGTGCCTACATCTACTTGGGACCAGAAAAACAGGCTGGTGTCCGGCCACCACCAGCGATAGCCGCGATGGAGCTCACCAAGTTGAGTCTCACTGGCAACACAGAGAAATCTCCACTAAAAGACCTCAATTGATGATCCAGCAGTTTCAGGGTTCCCCTGGGAGCATGGCCCCTGGCCCTATGCACATTTTTTTCATATATTAAATATATTATCAAAACACACCAAACATTTTTAAAAAACAAAGAAGTAAGTGATGTTTTGTATTTCTTGTATTAAATGAGATGTTTGATGCCCTCGTTTCCCTGGGAGATAAAGTAAGGTTTTACACTTTATTTTTTATTATACTTGTGATGAAGCTTTATGGAACAACCTAGCTTCACGTTAAAAGATTAGTACAATTGTTTTATGACATTGGTTGTCATAAAACACATCAACATTCTCCTTTTTTGAACTTGAGTTACCTATTACCATCTTTCCTGCCCCTTCCTGTCTTCTAGTTCTTGTCCATGGCCTGGCACGCTCCTTTACTTTTGTCTTGTTCTATGAGGCTGTCCAGTCTTTGCCTAAACAGTGACCTCAAGAGTGACTTCATTACTCAGTTGAAAGGGTATCTTGCGATCATACTCTCAGGGTTTCTCTAGTCTCTGTGAGGCTAGCCGTCTGGTTTTACCTTTTTAAATTAGAATTTTGCTCTACATTTTCCGTCCGCTCTATCCAGGACCTTCTGCTGTGATCCCTGTCGTAGAAGTCAGTGGGGGCAGCTAAGCACCACCCAGTTGTAGTGGATGGAGTCTCGTGGAGGTTGTTGCAGATGTGGTCCATTAGAACCTTGGACTAAGCTTTCTCTTTCATCTTTAGTTTTCTTTATCCTTTTTTGCTCTCAAAGGTTAAGACCAGTGGAGTATGTTAGATGGCCACTCACAGGCTTTTAACACCCCAGATACTACTAGGGTTTGACTGTTTACAAATGATTGCATGTATGTTAGCATGTCAAGTACTAACAATAATTTACTTAGAAGAGCACCTCTTAAACTTGCTAACAATGAAACTGAAGCCTAACTGTCAGAAGTGATAGGAACAATTTTGTCAAAAAGGTGAGAAAAAGAGAGACATTGCTCTTCTTTTTTTATATGAACCTGCGTTATTGAAAACGTTTCTGTTTACAGGGAGTCCTGTTGGTGCAGGGGTAAGTGTCTGCCTGCTAAACCACCCATCGGCAGTTGGAATCCACCAGCCTCTCCTTATAATCTCTATAGGGCAGTTCTACTGTGTCCTATGGGTTCACAATGAATCAAAATCTGACTCAGTGACAATGAGTTTATTTTGGTTTGTGTTTTAATTTTTATTGCATACAAAATAAAAAGTCAGGCTGTCCAATAATTGACAATTTTCCCTTATAACCATGATATAAATTTACATAATCACAACTCTGTTCTACCTCTTAGCTAACTCATTTTCTTACAACTCTGTGTGTTCCTAGCTTAGGAATAAATTTCAAACTATCTGATCATAAAACAATTCATTGTTTACAGATAATTATTTAGCCTCCTACAGTTACAAAAAGTCAGAGACACCAGTTGCAAAATATGTCTTTAAAATTGTCCTTTCCTAAGTTTGGCATCTATGTGAATTCTCATTAAGTTTGTTTGTAATATTTATAACAAAATGCATGCATGTGAAAACTTTTCAATACTATGTGTATAGTGAGGCCTACAAGAAAACCTGTTCATTTGGCTACAAACAGTAGAAACACTAATAAAAAATTATTGAGACTATAAATCCATACTATGGTTACAAAACACTAAATTACATTAAAACTGGCATGCTAAGCCCTAAGATACTCCTCAGACCAAGATTAATCTGCATTTCACTTTATATCATGTGAGAAAAAGATGAAATCATGGTTTAGCCATAACTGGTGTTTAGTATGTTAGTGACAAAACAGAAACATAGAAAATCACTGTACTAATGGGACAGCAAAAAGTTAATAACTAAAATTGTTTTGTTCTTTCCACAAGTAAATCAGGAATAACTAATAAACTCTTTATTTATTTTGTGGTTCTGTTTGGATTACAGATTGGTTATTTATCAGATCTGTCATGTTGTGATTGTTGTTAGACGTTGCTGAGTTGCTGCCTACTCACAGTGACCCTTCCAACTCACAGACTGAAACATTGCCTGGAACTGTGCCATTTTCATTGTTACTACTATGTTTGAGCCGGTTGTTGAAGGCACTTTGTCAACCCATCTTGCTGAGGGTTTTCTCCTCTGTCGGCAACCCTGTGCTTTACCAAGCATGATGTCCTTTTCAAGGGACTGGTCCCTTCTGATAATATATCTGGATCATAGGTGATGAAGTCTCAATATCCTTGCTTCTAAGGAGTGTTCTGGCTGTGATGTATCCATTCTCCTGGCAATCTGTGGTATACTAGACATTCTTTGCCAACAATGTAATTCAAATGCAACAATTCTGCATATATATGAAAATTAAAAAAGTAAATCTACTGCTGCCAAGTCAATTCCCACTCAGAGTGACCCTACAAGACATGGTAGAACTGCTCTGTAGAGATTCTGAGGGGAGAATAGTAGATTTGAACTGCTAACCATATGACTAGCAGCTGTAGCACTTAACCACCGTGTCATCAGGCTTTCCACAAACAGTGGAGGTGATTGCAAATACCGTGCTTGAGCCAGGAGCACCTTTGTCCTGTAAAAGACATCTTTGCTTTTTAACACTTCAGAGTGGTCTTTTGCAGCAGATTTTTCTAGTGGAGCATTTGATTTCCATGGTCGCTGACTGTGGATTCAAATAAAATGAAATTCTTAATAACGTCAATATTTTTTCTGTCTTTCCATCATGATGTCCAATTACATATTTTTGATTCAACAGAAGGAGAATTGTCTGATATAAATTTATTTGTGTCACCCCTTTTCCCCCCCAAAATTACGTTGAAATCCTAACCCTAGTACCTGAGAATAAGACTTTGAAAATAGGGTCTTTCAAACTTTATTTAAGTCAGTAGTATCCGATATCAGGTCAGCTGGAAAAAAGTAGTTCCCAATCCAGTATGACTGTGTTGTTATAAAAAAGGAGAAAAGATAAAAAAAAAGACAGCTAAAGGAAAAATGCTATGTGATAATGGAAGAAGAAATTTGAGTGACACTATGGAGTTACAGACTCCATTAGAAATTTGGATAGTGATATGGGACAGTGTCCTTCCAAGTCCTATGAGTCTTGTTAATACACTGGTTTTGGACTTCTGTAGTACAGAATTTCTCTCAGAGTCCTCAAAAAAAAAAAAATCAGGACAGACAATACCTGATTTTGGACTCCAAGTTGCCCGAACTTTGATATACGACACATCTGTTTCTATGAGCCACCCATTTTGTTATACGTTGTTGTGGTAGTCCTGGGAAGCTCATACTGTCTGACCCTAGAAATCACCTACTTTGGGAGGACTTTCACAGTGTCATACAGTAAGGTCTAAAAACAATGTGAGAATATTTAGTAGTATTAGTGACATCATTTTCTTTAAAGATCAGTTGCTAGAAAAAGGATATTATGTTTGGTAAAACAAGGAGTCATTGAAAACTAGAGAAAGCTTGTGTAAGACAGATTGAAACGGTGGCGGCAACAATGGTCTCAAAAGTAATATTAATTGTGAAGATAGTTCAGGGCCAGGAAATGTTTTGCTCTGTTGTACATACGGTGGTCACAAATCGGGTCAACTCCACAGCACCTCACGGCGACTTTCACTTTCTTGTTGCCTTCTATTGAAAAGCCACTTACCTAAGTCTTGAATAAACTGTTTTCTACGACACTCAAGTATCAGGATGAATCATCTTTGTACATTTAGACATATGTATTTTATGGAAATGTTATACTCTATTTCTCCATTTGTAAAATGTGTCTGCTACAAAATACGGTGATGATAAATTTTTATTGAATTGACTGAATAAAAAATACAACAAAATTCTGTACTGTGATGGGAAATGTATTCACCAGGTAAAGGAGTTTACCAATGTGTAAACTAGGTTTTAGATGAAACTCTATGCCCACAGAAACATCACACACTCACACAGATTGCAAAATCTGAGTCTTATTACAAATGCCAATAGTATGTTTATGAGGAATTTTAACAGAATTGAATTCACCTGTTGAATATACTATAGCATACATTTATCCAGATTTGGATACTTGATTAGCTTGCTAATGTGGGATCATTCTTTTTAAAATAAAGACTTACTATTACACACACAGAGATGGATACAAATGACCATTTACTCATTTTCAATGTGGACTACGTTGGTAAAGGAATTTCAAGATAAATTCCCTGTAAAGTAAGAGGCTTTGATGGCACAAGAGTTAAGCACTCAGATGCTACGGTTGATGTTTAAAGCTCATCTAGATGCTCCCGGGGAGAAAGGCCTGGTGATCTGCTCCCAAGAGATTTCAGCCTAGAAAACCCTATGGGGCAGTTATGCTGTGTTACAGGGGATTGTTTTGAGTTGAAAATTTATTCAAGGACACCTAATAATAAAGCATAGGTTAATACTAGAAGAACCAAATTATAATCACAACTTCATGAACATGAATTCAGTGCACGGAAGTTATCTTTGCCACAAACCCTACTACTGAGCAAGAGCCACAGTCAATTTTTGAAAAGATTGTGATTGGTTCTGATCTGATCTAATTTGATGATTGATTTTTATACTTCAATTTTCAGGAGACAGAATCAGTCTAAATTCATAGTGGAGAGAGATCTCAATGGATTTCACAAGCTCTTGCCTTCCCGTTGTCTACCCATGACACACATATTTGTATTTAAAAATTCAATAAACAAAATCAGTAAATAAAAATATTTTCTCATTTGAATATCTATCTTATAGTAAGCATTCCTAGAGCCATAGTTCCCTAATTTGTCTGATTATTACCAAATATACAAATACAAATAGAAATGAGAAGTAATGTATTCAGAAATTGCTTGAAATTACTATAGATTTCCTTCAACTAAAAAAGTCAAGCCTGTATAAAAGCTTTTATGTATTTCTATTTGAGACATTTTTCACTAATGCCTCTTTGTATAATGTAATCATCCCCCAAAACTGTAAGTTTTATTTTATCTCCATTTTTCATGTAGAAAATGACCCAGTGACTTATCCATAACAGCAGATGAAATTCTTTAAAAGGATTTCCAGGAAGGCCAGGACCTATTCTAGTTATTAATCTTTTACAAGTGATACATATTCAGCCTGATTGCCCAGTCTATGTACTTCTGTCTTTCCTTCTCTCTCTCCTATATATACATAGATAGATAGATAGACATAGATGTGTGTGTGTGTGTGTGTGTGTGTGTGTGTGTGTGTGTGTGTGTGGTGTAGTGGGTTCAAAGATTGCTAGTTCAAATCCACCAGGCACTCCTTGGAAACTCTATGGTCCAGTTCTACTCCGACCTATAGGTCAGAGTAGTTGGGCTCTATTCAATGGCGGTGGGTTATATAATTACTGAAACATGAGTACGTACGGATACCTTCTAAAATATGTGTAGTTCTAACTTCACAATATAAAATACTTGTTCTCTCTTTCTCTCCTGTCTGATGTTATTAATTACCAACTCCAATTCTAACCCTTCAGTGATTTCTGGAACACATTGTATACCAATAGCTTTTGATGCCTCTAGGGTTCTTTCAAAAGAAGGTAGCCCAATTTTAACACATTTAATCTCAAAGTGGGAACCTTTTGAAATGCTTGAAACTCAAGAACCCTGACCTGGAGCCTCATTTCTATGTAGGCTGAGAGTTATTTTAGGTGATGTCCCCAGGATGTATGAATTTTCTAAGCTTTTAACAGGTTTTTCTTTACTTCTGTGACATTAAGCCTCCTCACTGGGTTTCCCTGTTACTGGGTTCTGGATACTATAATTCTGGCATGGGGCTCTTGTGGTGCAGTAATTTAGAGCTCAGCTGCTAACCCAAAGATCAGTAGTTTGAATCTACCAGCCACTCTTTGGAAACCTATGGAACAGTTATACTCTCTTCTATAAGGTCAATTATGAGTTGAAATAGACTCACTGGCAATTTTTTTTTTTTAATTAAGTTCCAGTTAGAAAATACTTATAAAAGTAAGCTATTCTTTATCTGCATCCAGTTATAGTAGCCATTTTTTCCCCTGACACAATTCACTGTTTCTGGGTGTTACTGGCTCCTTGCTTTTCTAACTTCGGAGCAGCCCATAATGCCTTTATGTTAATGAATAATGTACTGTAGTGGTGCTTTGCAAGTGTTCTTAACCTGCATTCATTCTTAGGGCCCAGTCATTGCTTCCACATTGCTCCATCACTGGAAGGAGTTCTGTGCTATGCCAGGACAGCTATTTCTTATTCTTAGCTGTTAGTACTGTTTTTGTAATAAAAATAAAGGACATATAGTAAGGACATTTATCTCTAGTTTCAAATTGTTTTAGTTTTATTTGTTTAGCTTCTCAGTATCGCTTTAGGAGTAATGAAGAATGCATTGTAGAGGTGAATTTCTTCAGATGAAAATACAAAATCATCCCTTGGTGTGATTTATTTAGAGTGTAAGTACCGCTTTCCCAATAAGGAAGAACACACTGTACCGTGTCTCTTAAAGTTTCAACAAACAAAAAACCTGAAAAGCATAGTAGTCTAAAACCTGTGTGTAATCACTACCAGGGATCTTTAGGTTTCACAAATTTACAAGACATAAAAAAATAAAGAATTTATCATTTACTCACGTTGGCAGTTTTGTGACGTCCGTGGTCTGCTGGGATATAGGGGGGGTCCTGATAATGGATGTCAAAATCCATAAATCATAACAAAAATTCTGAATTGGTTCTTTAGTCAGTGTGCCTTACATTAGTGAAAATACACGGTATCAACCAAAAATTCAAAGGGGAAGGTAAATAAGGCTTCAAAGGATTTTAAACAGCTAGAAAAGATAGAACTGCATGACCAATACAGGCTATGTTCTGATGCCCATAACAGGTAGAGTCAGGTAACAGGAACACATCGCTTAATGGCTCAGTTAGTTTTTAGTGTTCTACACACTATGCAAGCAAATAGAGTATTTGTGTGTTTATGTATTAAATGAATATTGACTTAGCTGAATGGAGACCTCAAGACAAAGTTTAATTACCTATGCAGTTTGTTTTAATTTGTTCTTTCTCTCCAACTTACTAAATAGATATGAAACTACTAAACAGAAACTAGCACAGATAGTAAGATTATTACTAACACATTCAAAAGAGTGTTCTATTATAAAATTATGTTTTAAAGTAGTTACATTTGCCATAAACTAACTACACAATGGGTAGATCACAGAGAGCTTGAAAACCTTAGCCTAGACCGTTTCTTAGTACACGTTACGACAAACTTGCTGTCGATTTGATTTCTACTCATAGCCACCCTATAGAACGTAGTAGAAGTGCCTCATAGGGTTTCTCCAGAGCAACTGGTGAGTTTGAAGTAGCATTTGAGTTCTTAGCCACGGCCACCAGGGCTCCCAAGGTATTATAAAAGTATACTGCTACAATCCGTTCTATTTCATTTGCCTCTCTCAGACACCTTATGTATTTATAGGATAAATGGGTTTCCTTAAAATTTCAGAGGGCTAATTCTTTATTCACTGTCATCACTAAGGAAAAAGAAAAGTTTTAATACATCAAATGTATTCATTTCTCTGTTCAATTTTTCAGTGATTTTAATGCCCCAGGAATTCACACAGGAGTTTGGGCAGTGGTTATGGAATTAAACTGTATTTTAGTACCTACATAAGAAGCAACAACATCATTGGCTTGAATTAAAATGCAAAAAGAACATTCTATTGGGAGCATTATAGTATCCTACCTGAAGAAAATAATTCATGAGTACCCTTGATAAAATTAGCTTTATTTTGCTGTTTTAGAATAAATGATAAATATTCATTCATTCTATAATAAACAATAAATATTGTAAGGAGTATGTCCTAAATCAGTACCAAGCTGCCCCTCCTAAATTCCAATAACCATCTAGGGTAATCTTTGACAGCTGGGTACTATTTAGGATTTGTTATAATGGTGACAACGTAGAATAAGCTAACACAGGGCTTATTGCCACTTATCCAGCAGGAGCATGAAATGAGGTGACATGGTAATGAGTCGATACAAATGACTTTTGTAACTTTCACACTGCTACTAGACTGAGGCAGGCAATCAGAGAGAATCTATTGTCTGTCTTTCGTGATGGTTTTCATGTGTTCCATTTGCTTTAATATTGCTGGTAAGTGAAATGTGAGAGGAAAGTAGGTCACTGCCTCTTTGCTTTGCTCGGATTAAAGGGCAGTACTTACCTAGTTTATCCTAAGAGTTATATTTACTTTTGTTGATGGCAAATAGATATATTTTGTACTAGGATTTAAGCCACTCATTGTAGATATAGCTATCTAATAATGCTAAGAGTAATTATTAAGTGATAAAAAGAAAACAGAAGTGAATAAAATTCATTGCTCTAGGGTTGAATTTAGAATACTCTTTTAGAATAAAGGGCTGTCATATAGATAATAAGTATTATCACCTGGGAAGTTATTAAGTTGTGGAAGTATGATATAGTTTTGGAACGTATGTAACTGTCAGCCTTTTTTGTATGTATTCCCTTATCACAACTTCAAAACTGTTAAATTTGTTAAGTATGAATGTATCATTTATTAGATTAAAATTAAAAGGACTTTTTTCTGATTGTCTTCTATTTTCTTTTGCTTGTCCTTTGAATAAAAACTTGACATATGATAATTCAATTGGCAGAAGTAGAAAATGCTGGCTTCAATAGGAAAATGTGTTATATGCACTTACTTAATTCACTCTGTAGATCCTAATGACATTGCTTTATATAAATGTCTTTTTTGTAAAATCTAATATAGAATTTAATATAACTATTTGATTTAGATATTTTTATAGAGACAAATAATATATCACAAAAAAGAAACACTTAAATCTGAAATGATTTTGTGTGTGCTTGTCTAGTATCTATCATAAGTAAAGATCAAGCCCTCTGCCGTCAAGTGAATTCTGACTCAGAGCAACAATATAGGACAGGGTACAACTGCCCCACAGAGTTCGCAAGGAGCATCTGGTGGATTTGCCAACCTTTGGGTTAGTAGCTGTAGCTCTTAACCACTATGCCAAGAGGGTTTCCATGTGTATCACAGCAACTTGAAAATTTTTAGAAAAATAGCTCAAATACAACTTCTACAATATTTTCAATTTTGAATGTAAACATTCATAATAAAAAATAGTATGTAGTATGGTGTTTAAAGAATAATTTTTTAACTCCCCCACCCCATCCCAGTCCATCCCTTCTCCTGTGGAGAAGTCATGTTCTTATAGAAAAGATCGTGAGCTATTTAATCTCCACTGATAACTTCTCAGTGAGGGACAGAAAAGTTTAGTATACATCATAACGGCATATGTAAGTAAAAGGCAAGGTATGAAACATAGAACGTGTTAGATTGTTAAGCAAACAAACAAATTCTGAATTCAGGCTTCAAAGTTTAGAGAAAACTGTGTTCTAAAAATTCCTTAATGATGATTTAAAATGAAGCTCATACCTTTTGTGAGTTTAAATAGTTTATATTAGTTAAAGATATTTTTTACCACAATTTGAGTGTATACTAGATACCATCAGGCTAACTGGTATACCAAAAATTCATAAGGGAACCTTCTAATGATTTCTGAGGATGTCATACTCTGAAGAAAAGATTTACTTATGTATTGAACTTTTCAGCAATAAATAGTGACTATCTTCATCCATGATGATACATTTTACATTTAATTCTATTTCATCTGAGACTAGTATTACCACCACTACTCTTCTTTGTATATTGTTCACTTGGTATATGTTTTTCCATCCTTTGATTTTTCCATTTTTTCATATCTTAGAGTCTAAGGTGTGCTTCTTATAAACAGAATATAGATGGATTGCATCTTTTGATCCAGGGTGTCATTCACTGTCTGTTTATTGGAGTACTATGTCTGTTTACATTCAGCACAATTGCTGATAAGAATGTGTTTAGTGCTGTCATTTTGTGCCTTTATTTTTGTGTTGTCAGTGTTTTCTATGCTGCTCTTAATATCCTGTTCTGAATCATTCTTCTTCATGGGTTGACTTATCTTTTTCAGTTTTGGTTTTGTGTTTGTTAAGACTCTTGTATTATGTTTGTTTTGATATGTCACATTCTTATGTTGCTTTGCAGTTACCCCTATGATCCTCCTTACTATTCAAAGTTTAAATCAGACTTTAACTTCTGCGTATCCTTTTAATCTCCTCTGGATCTCCAAGAGTGATACCTACTGTATCCCTCTTTTTAGTGTGATGATGTCATAGTTTTTGTGTTATAATCACTGGTTCCCTTCTTTTAATATTATAGCTTTGATTAAGCTTTGTCACTTCCCTAACTAAGTAGAATTCTGGGTACTGTGTTCTGCATTGCCTACTTAAGTATACACTTGATGGTTTTGTTTTTATAAGCAAAGAGTTTCTTTCAGTATTTTTTGAAGTTTTTGTATGGTTTTTACAACTTCTTTAAGCTTCTGTTTATCTGCAAATGTCTTAATTGCACCGAGACAATTTTGCAGGATACATAATTCTTGGTTGCAAGTCTTTCTCTTTCAAGGCTTTGAATGTGTCTTCGCACTGCCTTCTTGTCAGCATCATTTCAGCTGAGAAATCAGACAAAAGTCTATAGGGCTTCCCTCTGTGTGTTAGCTTTCCTTTAAACTTTGCTGCCTTTAAGATCTTCTGTTTATGTTTCATTTTATTAAGCTTGACTATAATATGTCTTTCTTTTGGGGTCTAGTTTTGTGGCATTCAATAATCATATTAGATTTCTATGTTCTCTTCTTTCATAATTTCAGGGAAGTTTTCTGTCAGCAACTCTACAACATAATGTCTTTATTTTCATCTATCCCTCCCTGTTCAGGAACTCCAGTTGTTCACAGATTATTCCCCTTACTAGAGTTTCTTAATTCTTTTTCATTTTTCTTATTTATTTTCTCTGATTTCTCTTTATAAATGCTGGTGTCAGCTGCTCTATCCTCAAGCTTACTAACTCTGGCTTCTAACTCCTCAGTTTTACTCTTTTGGTTTTGGATTGAATTGTCCAATTCTGTGATTTTATTGTTGATCGTCTGGATTTCAGATCACTGATGTTCTATCAATTCAAATAGCTTACTTAGTTTTTCATTTTGTTCTGCTGCATTTTGTTTAATCTCTAGGAGAGCTCTACACACCATTCTTTTTCAGTTGACCTCCCATAGTTTCAGAAAGGCTTCTTCATCTGGGAAGTTTCCTGATTCATTGTTTTGGGAGTTTTCTGGAGCCGTGGTGGGCTGATTCTATAAATTACTAGCTAGTGATTGTTGTCTTCACACCACCTAGAAGCTTTTGGTTTCTCTGGTTACCTTAACCCACCAGGGTTAAGGTCGGATCTGACTCGACGGCACTTTGCTTGGCTTGGTTACCTTAACAGGAGCTGAGGCATAGTTCTAAAAGGGGAGTTGGTCACCAACTGCCTGTCTGTACTCCATTGACTGGCCCCAGCGGGACTCTCTGGGGTGGTAGGCTCTGCCTCCTGGCTGGAAAAGACAGCACCTTACTTACGGAGCCACTGCATGGCTATCAGCTGATGTTATGATTTGTATCAGTGAAGGGCAGCGGAGATGCTGCCAGGCACTCAGCAGTCCATTTTCCAGGTGGTCTTATTTTAAAAAGGTATTTTACTGCTAAGTGAGGATCTGTCCAATAGCTGCTGAAATCATGCAGGCCCTCAGATGTTGCAGACTGTGGCTAACAGTGAAAGCATCTCATAGGCTGTCCCCAGATGCTGTGATGTAGTTCAAAGTAGGGCATCGTTATAGCTTTGCTGCCATCCTCTGCCAGGCCCCAGCCATAACTTTAGGCACTACTGTCCTAAACACAGCTTTTCTGCTGAATAAGCACTTTCCAGACTGGTGCTGCTTCTCGATGTGAGAATTAGCCCTAGCTAAGGTTTCTGGGTGGGTCACTCTACCTACCAGCTGACCAAATGATGTCCTGACCAAGACAGCATCCCACTCAAGCTGCACTTCCTGCCATGAAATAGCAGAATATGTGCCACAGATAAGAAAAGAGAGGGTAGGAGGCAGTGATTCCCTAAGTCAGGAGCCAGACTTTCAGAATGTAGGTATCCCAAGCACAATCTCTCTGATGAACTATACTCTGTTTACTTAAGCACTGTAATTTGGCATATTTGCTGGCTCATGCCCAGTCCCGACTCCGGGATAACAAAAAGGTGTCAGCACCTGTAGTCCTCCCAGATGAAGAGTCAGCAGAAGCAGGACTCAGCATGCTCCTGTCTCATATTAGAGAGACACTGACACCTAGTCCAATCTGACAACCTTATGCCAGATCTTAGCGCTCCCAAGATGTCTACCTTACTCCATTCAATTATCATTCCAGATCTTAGTTTTCAGAGGGACTGAGGAGACATGTGTCCAGTCCATCATCTTGCCCTCTCCTGACAAATTTTACTAACTGTTTGCTACAAGAAGTTCCCCACTGGTGAATTTCATTTAAATGACCAGAACAAACACTAAAACATAAAATAAATAATGTTATAGAAGAGTAAACTGCAACATTAGGATGAAAATAAAAAAGTTCACCCCATAAAGCAAGTTTAACTTTATTTCTTTTGTGTATGTGTTTGTGGGGAGATGGGGAAGGTGTATTTGTCCTAGTTACAATATAATACATATTTTTTTCTATGGGCTGTGGTGGTCAAAAGATTCAGAAACCTTTGTTGCAGAGTATCAAAAACTGAAGTATACATAGCATGTTTGATGGCTGAAAACCATGATCTGTGTGTATGTTTTATGATGCTATAGATGCAGAAAACAAGTGTCGGTTTAAATTGGAGCCCCAAATGTCACAGGATGAGCCTTTAGACAGACCTGACTAGCAACCTTCATCTTCTTCAATACGAGAGCCACTAAGCATGCTGTGAAGTAAGTAGCTATAGGAATTCACCCATTCTGTGATGGATAATTATTCCCTCAAGTAAACTACGGAAAGTGATCTAGGAGAAAACATAGTTTTTATTTTTCCTCAAAACAATGCATTTGTGAAATACATCTCTGGTCTCAAGATTTATAGTTTAGGCTGTAAACGAAAAAAAACACTTTTCATTGTTCAGTTCCTCAAAAATGTGCAATATAAAAGGGATATGTTTACTAAACACTTAACTTTGATACCATGAATGAGGCTAGGTTCCCTGTTTTCAAAGAAGATATGATGCAGATGTAAATATAAATCCAATAATAAATTGTGTTATGTATAACTACAACAGAATACTTTTAAAACAAAAATAAGAAAGTACCTGAAAGCTTAAATCAATCAGTGAAGCATCATGGTTATCTTTATAGAAATGTTCAAAATAAATATTACAAATTTTTTGGAATTTGAAGGATAAAATGGGAGAACATTATAAGAACTGGGCACAGAATAAGCACTTACATGTATGTCTTCTGGAGGTCTATATTCCAACTAATATTTAAAGCCGATGTTTGCATATATCACATATGTGTACATATGAAGACCTTATATATCTTATATCATGTATTGCCTATTATGATTATATAGTACAAAATATCACAGAAAAATACCAATGACATCCTTCTAAAATTGTGGTTATTTTTAATTTATTTGTCATGTGCCCCATAGACATTATACTGAAGATTTTGCAAAAAATAACCCTCCTCAATATTATCCCATTTACAGATGAGAAATCTGATCCACAGAGCATGTAATTAATTTACCTAATGCCAGTCAACTGGTAAGATGGAAGTCTAGTCTCAGTATGTAATCTAAATCAAAATGTGATTTTGTCTGTATTCATGATCAGGTACATTTATTTTTGTAATATATTTTCTGTTCTTTAAATTTGTGCATAATTATACTTGCAATTATTCAAATACATACAAATATTAATAACATGTATTTTGTATTTTAACTATGTTAAAAATTAGGTATGTGTCCAAGGAGCTCTTCAAATTCATGAAATTCTGAATGAGTCTACTTTTGCAAGCCTTCATTTTCCATAATGCAACACTGTATAAATTTGTGCATCAGGCAAGCAGATGCAGTATTTTAGAGACCATGAAACAATAACCAATACATACACTGAATTTTGCAAGATATAGAGTGGTAATTTAATGTTACGCATAGCCATCAAGTATCAAATGCCACAAATAAAGAATTAATGAAAATATTAAGAGCTAGACTTTAGAGTACCAGGCAGATGATTGCAAGATTGATAGCAAGTTATTAAACTTCAGTGAAACACCACAATACAGAAACAATGGTTTTGAATACAACATTATTTTGATCACATGTTATTAAGTTCCAAACTGTTTTTTGGTCACCTTAAAATAAGCAATTGAACTCATAAACTTTTACATAATACTTCAGATTTTTTACCTTCTTTTTTAATCAATATTGGAAGTTTACCAACACTTTTGTTTTCTGTTGTATCTTTCTAGACTCTTTTCACCCTCTTTTCCTTTTTTTTTTTTCTTTCCTTCTCCTCTTTCCTATTACTACAACCTCATTCATTTGGACCAAGTAAAAATCAACAAATTTAACCAAATTTATGCATTTCATATAGATATTCATATTATGGCATTGCTGGGCAGTGTACTAAAGTCTTAATTTTCTCCACCCTCAGTTTCTAACTTCTTAACACACAGTGGAGATAAAGCACCATTCCTTATGCTCATATGAACCTGCCCGTCATACAGAAATGAATGCATCTGTAGGACAAAGCAAATCTGCCTTTAATTGATCATCCTTATTTCTCTGTAAAATTAGTTCTGAAGATGACAGAGAACACCTTTCAAGCAATATCTGCAGATTATTTTCAACTCTCTTTAAATCATGTATTTGGTTTATCAATACAGTGTCTTGCTCTCCTTTGAGCAAAAAACATGCCATAAAAAATGTTTTTGTCCATAAATAAATCAGAAGATTGAAAACACAGAAGCAAATTTGAAAAGTTCCCAGAATCTTCTCATAAAGTAGAATAAATTTTGGGAGATTGTATCTTAGATGTAGGACCTTCTTAGTTTGTAAGATTTAAGCATGAGATCTTGAACTTTCTATAATAAGTTCTGCCACTGTGCCAACAAAGGGACCAGAATAGATGGGAGATTGTTAAAGGTTAATGTTTGCATGCCATCCAGGTCACAAATAAATGTTTTATTTCTTTGGGAATCCAAACTTTCATCACTATAAATAATTAATTGTAAGTACTAGAAGATGGTTGTTAAAGGTCATAATGCAAAGAGATTTTTAAGCATTCCTACTAGTAGAATTGTGAAATGAACTTTAGAAGCAGACAAACTACCCAAGCATCATTGGCTCTAAACCAATAATTAAACAGAAGAGTCCCTGGGACTGTAAATTTTTTGTTTGTTCTTTGTCAGCATAACAGGAGCAGAAAAAGAAAACCTTCATAAGGAGTTCTTATGTTTGTGGGTTCTTGTGTGTAATATTTTCAAAAGCTGTTTGCATTGCATATTCCCCGTTTTGTGTGTGTGTGTTTGGTTTTTGCCCCTTACTGCTTAAAGTCTCATCCTCCTACCCATCCAGCTTCCGTCTGCCTCCTTTCCTATGGTCCAAAACCAATATGTTTTAATGACCTACTTAGGACTTATTGCTGCTATGTATACCCAGTATTTATCCCACGTCCTGGAAAGAAAAAAAAAAAAAATTAACAAGACAATACTAATTTTAAGGTGGGATTAGAAAGTTAAGCCTTTGATTTTTTTTTAGAAAGTTTGTTCTTTGCATCTTAGATACAGCTGCCATGTAAAATTTAACTGCCTTATGAAGTAGTCTTTGTTTCATCTTCCAAAGCGAGAGACAGGATAATGATTTGAAATTTAGCACAATTAGGCACAGAAAACTACTTGGAATAGCTATAAATTAACCACCACACCACCATGGTTTCTGACAACTGCTTAGTTTAGGAAGTGTCTAGAATACAGATGATTAGAAAAGTACAGTTATATGATATCCATGAATAATGACATATTTATAATTAACATTATTTTATGATTTATTATTTTAAAAACACTCTTATTACAGCCTTTCTATCACATCCTTCTATGTCATTGCTTTTATATTTTCAACTAGGAACACATAATTTGTAAAAGGCTAAAGCAATATGTACTGTGGATATATACCTTATAGAAATATCCTGTATATATTCCCAGAATTTGAGCAGTCATACATTGAAAAGTTGATAATTTTCTATGCAATCAATAACATCTATAGACAGATAAAATGTTACATGCTTGCATGTTAATAGTTATTTTGTACAAAGTTGCTTTCCTTCTGTCAGTTAATATGCCACTGAATTTAATATGGTAGTATTAGGGTTGTTTGATAGCTGAGGAACACGAGGTATATCTTGGTGGACAACTGGTTTATAGAAACCTAGGCCACTATTAGATCTACTAAGTATGTGTTTCAAATATTTCACAAAACAGTTATTATTTTCTTTCCTTCCTTCCTTTATGAATTCTAATCCTAAATGAAGATGTAACAGTGATACTAAATGTCATTTATTCAGTAATACTACACACCTCATGCTTGATGCATTTGACATATATAAGGATGCTTATCAATGAATGAGGTATTCTTTGGAAAACACCAACAAAAATGTCTGTTCAGGAAGTGTCGTAAATGATTAAATTATTCATTTGTCTCACTTGGTGAGAAATCCTGGAGATAAACAGTGGGCATATATGGTGTTTCAGTGATGCCGTCAGTACACCAGCTATCTCCCAAACAAAATTGGGGTCTTCTTTGTGATGAAGAAGAATAGATATTAGATAGTTAATTGAAAGCATATACCACATAACTGCTTGTTAGAATCCAAACAACCATGTTATAATTAAGATTAGCACAGTGCAATTTAGTTTTATTATTATTATTATTATTATCACTGTTATTTATATAGACAACTTCATTATTTGTTGAAGACACCAATGACTGCCTTCAAACATCATAAATAACTCAAAATCTGTGATGGTTAAGGATGTGCATCAGCATGACAGGGCTATGATTCTCAGTGATTTGGTAGTTATGATATACTGACAGTCACATGATATTGTGATCACTTCTATAATGAGATTCAACATAACATGACCAGCTCCATGATGCTATCTGCTGTGAGTAGCCAAACCATTGAATATAAACAGAATTCCTGGCAAGTCTCACACTGGATCCTGCAGCTGACTCCTATTAAATTGCTCTCTGGTTCTTGGGACTTGAGGTAGCATCTAACTGTCATCTTTCTGGCCAGTCTGGGGATTTATTAATTTTCACAGGCTATGAGCAAGAGCTCTGCTCTCTAACTTGCCAATCTTGGCTTCGTAGCACTGAAGTTGCACGAATCTGGAGAAACTTCTATCCTGATCCATGAACCTTGAACACTCCAGGCTCTGCAACCATGTAGGCCAGTTGCTTGATATAAATCTATGTATTTACACATTTTACTGCTTTTTCTTCTCTAGAGGAACCAGCCTAAAATGTCTACCTAAGTCAACATCTGTTTAAAAAGTCTTTCTTAATATTTTGCATTAAAACAAGGGGTAGAAGTGATGTATCATAGTTGGGGTGGTGGTAGGGCTTTGGTTATCTAATTGATAATGGAACCTGGCTCTTTAGTTTACTGCTCTTTCTCCAACTACAACAGTGGATCAATGACAGCTGCTCTTACCTTTGGTAGAAGAGATTTATCTCTTTTTCTGCTTTCCTTATAAAAGATCAGTCAGTAGTAAGCTCAAGGAAGAGACACGGTGGGCTGCTAAAACATACTATGTAGGCTGTATTTTTTAGAAGTGAAGCAGAAGGTAGTGACTCTATTCCTTCCACAGAGATCGTCAGTGAGATTTCAGGGCGGCTCCAGGACCACCTTCCTTTTTCCCTCTTCTCTTTGAACACTCCTTCCCACTTGTAGTAATAGCCAGAACCTGTTGTGCTAGTCTGCCTGGTATCACGGCTTAAGTCAGCTGGGTATCAGGCAATGAGACAAACTCAGTTTCTGGCTAGTCATCCCCTGTTCTTCTGTTTTTATTTGTTGCAAGTAAAAGTGCTCTTACATATCTTTCTCTTACACTACACTAGTTAAGCTCTAACATTCAACTAAGCTTAGGTGAGAGAGTTCTTCCACAGGGTCCAGATATACTTACCGACACTTTTTTTCAAAGACTTTGAAACTCAGAACCCCTGATAATAATGAATGCTGTCTTGCCTTCTTTTGAATATGCACTTCTTTGGGGTACCTGATTACCACCAAGAAAGAAGAGCTGGAAACAGCATGTCCTTTGGACTGAGAAGCACCTAGACAAGGGAAGAGATGATGACGAGGACTCTCTTCCTAGAACTGACAGAGAGAGAGAGAGAGAGAGAGAGAGAAGAGAGAGCCTCCTCCTGGAGCTGGTGCCATTAATTTAGCCTTCTAGCTTCTTAGACCGTGAGAGAATAAATTTCTCTTTCACAAGGTCATTGTCTTGCAGTAGTTCTGTTATAGCAGCGTGATATAACTGCCTTTGTCATCTAATGCTACTATAATACAAATACTGTAAGTGGATGGCTTTAACAAAGATGAATTTGTTCTCTTATTTTCTTACAGTCTAGTAGGCAACAAGTCTGAATTAAGGGTGTCAGTGCCAGTGGAAGACTTTCTCTACTGGCTCAGGAGGAAGGTCCTTCCCATCAATATTCCCTTAGTCTGGGAGCACCTTAACACAGGAGCCTCAGTTCCAAAGGATGTATTCTGATCCTAGCACCACTTTCTTGGTGATATGAGGTCCCCAACTCTTTGCTCACTTGCTTCCTTCTCATTTTTTATCTCTTGAGAGATGAAAGGTCCTACAGATCACATCCCAGAGAAATTCCTTTTACGTTGAATCAGGGATATGACTTTGGTATGGGTGAAGAGGACTTGAAACACTTACTGATGAAGATTAAAGATCATAGCCTTCAGTATGGATTATACCTCAATATGAACAGAACAAAAATCCTCACAACTGGACCAATAAGCATTATCAAGATAAATGGAAAATGACTGAACTTGTCAGGGATTTCATTTCACTTGGATCCACAATCAGCACCCAAGGAAGCAGCAGTCAAGAAATAAAAAGATGCATTGCACTGGGAAAATCTGCTGCAAGAGACCTCTTTAAAGTGTTGAAAAGCAAAGAAGTAACCTTGAAGATGAAGCTATGCCTGACTCAAGCCATGGCATTTTCAACTGCATCACATACATGAAAAAGCTATGCGATGAATAAAGAAGATCTGAGAATTGATGTTTTTGAATTGTGGTGCTGAAGAAAAATATTGAACATACCATAGATTGCCAAAAGAATGAACATATTTATCCCGGAAGAGGTACAGCCAGAGTGTTCCTCAGAAGCAAAAATGACAAGACTATATCTTACATCCTTTGGATATGTTGTCAGGAGGAAGCAATCCTTGTAGAAGGACATCATGCTTGAGAAGAACCTCAACAAGATGGATTGACACAATGGCTACAACAATTTTCTCAAGCATAACAATTATTGTAGACATGGCATCGGGCCAAGCAGTGTTTCATTCTGTTGTATGTAGGGTCACTATGTGTCAAAACTAACTCCAAGGCACCTAGCAACAACGAGAGTGTTACATTCCCAGCCTAATTCTCTTTAATGTAATCCAATCTTTTCCTATTACCTATAGTCAGAGGTTAGAATTTACAACATATACAAAAATTACACTCAGAAAATGGAGTACAATCATACTGTACCAAGAACTATGGGTCCACTAAATTGTTGCACACACTTTTGGGGAGACATAATTCAATTCGTGTCAATAACTAACACAGAATTCAAATTAAGAAAAATCTCACCAACACTTTGTTGCCTTTGATTATAGTTCAACTATATCATATACATACATAATTATATATGTACGTATACATACACATACACAAAGATGTACACATACATATACATATACATGTATATAAAATCATGCTTGAAGAAGAGAATATGAAGTCCAGAACCCTTCTACAGGTCTATGATATGATACCTCATTCCAGTAAAACTGAATCTATGCATTCATTTCTTGATTTTCCTTATGATTACTACTTTTTTGTTACTTCTGTTTTTCCAAACCATGAGATGCCTGTTCTGAGACCAGAAACTGCTAAGCATTATTAAATTTTAACTTACCTTACTTTCTCTCACCCTAAAAAGACTCTGATGTTTTGAAAGTCTCTGTTATATATCTTTCAAAGGGCTTTGTTAGTTTCAGCAGTCTTTTCTATCCAGTAACTCAATTATCTCAGCGTGCCTAGCCAGTTTAATACTTCTACATTTTATTATTTTAATGATAGGTATAGAGTGTATGTGTATTTTAACATCATTGAGACGTCTGTAAGACAAACTTCCGAAACTTGCATATTTCATAGTGTTAAAATTATTTATACTAATTCCTAGCATGAGTAGCAGTATTATTACATATTTACCTCTCAGTCATAGATGATCAGAAAATAGTATTTCTCAGCCCCCTTGAAGTAAGTTGTGATATATGACTATTTATAGTCAGTAGATTTCAAAACCAGCTATAATTCATTACTTTCCTATGCCACATAGAACCCTGACCATCCGTGGTGACAGGTATAAGAAGTCTGACAATTAAGTTCCAAAATCATCCTAGAATAAGTGCTATATATCTCATTGCTGAATATCAAAATAGCCACCTTCCAAGTACTCCACTTGGGAAGCTATGCATTGAGGCGAGCACCTAGTACATGCTTCAAAGTAATTTTGGAACCCTTTTTCTGGAACGGCCGTCAGAACTGTAGTCATACTATCTTTGATGTCCTGAGTGTCCTTTCAATATTTTCTTTATCTTCATGTAAAGAAAAAAAGTCATTGGGGGCATATCAGGTGAGTAGGGAGGATGCTCCAATACAGTTATTTATTTGCTAGCTACAAACTCCCTCACAGACAACCATGCAATTAAGTTCATGAACCTGCCATCTTGCCACCATATGCAATGGCCATTTCAGAAAGAGTTCCAAAATTGCTCCGAAGGTTGGACTAGGCTCTGGAGTCAGTACATAGCTTCCCAAAGGGAGTCTTGGAAGGTAGTGATATCCAGCCATGAGGTACGTAGCACTTAGAATAATTAAGTTTGTGGACTTAATTTTCCACTCTTGTGTTTGTAATAGGAAGAAAACTTTTTCTATAGCTCGCTCCTCACTTCTTTCTGAGTCCTCTTTACAATTGCCTTTAATGTCCTTAATTCTACTAAAATTATCTTCAAGCCAGTGTAGGCTTTTACTGTTAGGCACTTTAAAACTGTTTCAGCCTCCCTGCCCTTTACCAAGTTCTGCAACCAATTCCACATTTTCCATTCATATTAATCTCAGTGTGGCTTAGCAAATATCTTCCTTTAATTTGCTTTCTCAGTTTGCTCTTTTGTATTGTAATGGATTGAATTGTTTTCCCCCAAAAATATGTGTAGCTAGGTACCCGGGCAGCGATCCCCTGTAGTCTATGATTGTCCTCCATCCTGTCATTTTTCTATGCTGTATGTTAAAGGATTAGGGTGCGGTTGTAAGTCCCTTCATAGACTCACCTCCCTGCTCTACTGTGAAGGGAGTATGGCTTGCATCACCCCTAATGCCTTCATCTTACGAGAAATAAAAGGAAAGGGAAGCAAGCAGAGAATTGGGAACTGCACACCATCAAGAAAGCAGCACCTGGAGGAAGAGTGTGTCCTTCAGACCTGAGGTTCCTGCATCAAGATGCTTCCTGGACAAAGACTGATGCAATATTCTACTTTCCTCCACAGTATATGGGGGGAAAGCCTTCCCCTGGAGCGGACATCCTGAATTTGGATTTGTAGCCTACTAAACTGTGTAAGAACAAACTTTCCTTTGTTAAAGCCATCCACTCTGTTGTATTTCTGTTTGAGCAACCCCAGCTGCCTAAAACACGTATCTTGTAAGACATTAACTCAAGACACACCCTGTGCTAATCCTGCCTCATAAACAAAACAAACACAATCAATTCCCAAATGTGATTATAACCGTATGCATAGACTTTGGAATTTGCAGTACATACTTTGAGAGGACACCATTCAATGCATAACAAATTTTAATGTAATTCCAAGAAGGGCTGTTTGAGAAAATAGGATTTGAATCCCTGTACATACGGCACTAGCAACAGAGATGTAGAAGCATTAATGTGCTTGCTGACTCTTTAAGAGGAGATGATGATCATGTGATTGGACAAGGGAAGAAGGACAATGCTTTTTATTCAGTGGCAAAGAACATATTGAAATGTTTGGTAGAAGGTAGAAATCCTAAGTGATGAGCTTGAACATTTGTCTGAGGATGTTTCTAAGCATAGCCTTCAAGAAGCCATGTGGTTTCTCCTTGCTGCTTGTAGTAAAATGGGAGAGGAAAGAGATGGGAGAAGAGAGACACCAAGCCACAAGAAGAACACCCAGGAGCAGAAACTCAAAAGAGACAATGGCATTCCTTCAGAGTCAACAGAGAGAGAAAGCCTTCTCCTTGAGTCAGTATCCTGAATGAGGACTTTTAGCCCCTCAACCTACAAAATATAATTATCTACTTGCTAAATCCACTCATTTGTAGTATTTGAGGCATAATAGCATTAAGTAGCTAAGACAATATTGTAATCATTTTAAAAAACTTTTTAATTGTTTTTCTTGCTTAATTCTCCATAACCTTTTTTTTCCTTTTCTTTTCTTTTTTATAAAAACACGATTCTCTTTTCCTTGTTATTTTGTTCAAATGGTTTTTAAAATTATTTGGACTTGTCATCTTTTGGTACAAAAATGTCTGTTTATCAATTTAATTCTGCTATCACTAATTTGTTAATTTAGCATTTTATGTATATGTTAAATTAGGTAGTTGATTTTTTTCTGTAATACTATCTATGTTGTTTAAGTATTCATTTATCTTTATTTTAAAATATTTTAATTACTATTATTTATTTTTCTAGTATTTACCAAGTCCCTCTGTTTAGTTTCACTGACCAATTAATTTTTCTTTTTTGTTATTATTGATGAATGTTCTTGTCTTCATGCTTTTTTTTTTATTATTATTTTATTTTTCAAATTTCCTTGGCTATCACTGGTGGTGGCTAGGCACCATCCAGTTCTTCTGGTCCCAAGTCGATGCAGGCACCCACTCATGTGGGTCTCTCTGTCTTCTGGGTTGTCTTTACCCCATGTAATTTTGGTCCTTGGCGAGCATCCATTCCTGCTGAGTTGGGACCATTTGCTGTGTCCTCGGATGGCAGCTTGGCAGCTTTTAAGACCCCAGATGCCACTCACCAATGTGGGGTGCAGAGAGCTCTCTTAGCAAAACACTAGAGCAGAGAGGAATAGTGTGCTGTCACTGGACAGGGAGAGCAGTGGAAGCTGCATATAGGTGGGCATGTAAATTTATACGGGAATGTACATTTTCACTCAATCATATCAAATAAAAAAATAAATAATTTAAGAAAATGTCCTTGCTTACATACTTTGTTGCTATTGGTGCCGTTATTGAGTCATTTTTAGTGATTTTTTTTCTATATTTTACTAGTTTCTTATAAGTTCTCTTGATCCCCATTGTAAATACCATATGCTTCAATACATTCCAAGAGTTCCTTTAGTATAAAATCAGAGCCTAAGTTTTTGTTGTTTGTGTGTTTGCTTTGTTTTGTTATATTGTTTTGCTTAAGTTTGTGAATCATCTCTGTGAAGTGAATTTGGGTTTCAAATCTTTCATAGAGCTTGCTTGTGGTTAACTATCCATGCTGACCACTAAAAGCCAAAATAATGGGATGAATTTATTTCAAACGTAAATGGACTTTTGATCATGGTCATTTGGGGTTATAACTTTGTAATGACAGGGCATTCCACTAGGCACCCCAACATTATGGGCTCTGGAATTTCAGATTAGTGTTTTATACAGCTGTTTTGAATCTATCAAAACCAAATATTATGTTAGCCTCTTTTAGAAAATGTCTACTTAAATCTTGTTTCTGAGTTTTACCAGTATTATTTTCTGTCTGAATGCTTAATTTTCAATACTCTTGTCAGATCTTTAATGTTTTCAAAAATAACAAAATAGCCTATTTCCTTCTAATCTTTTTTTAGTGATATTCATGTGAAATTTTGTTCAATTAAATTACTAATTATAAAATATTAATCTATTTTTGTGGCTACTTTAAATAATTTATCACAAATGTTGACCAGTGTTTAGGTGACTAGCTCTCTTTAGGTGTTGACCAGTGTTTAGGTGACTAGCTTTCTTCTCTGACAGTTGTTACAGTTCCTGTCTCTGGCAGCCATTCTTGACACTGTTCCTTTAATGATGGTTTCTTCTCTCATACCACCATAACAAACAACAGAAGCACTCCCAGTTCCTTCTTAAACTATGACTGAGTACTCATCTTCTGGCTCTCAAATTCTGCATTTGTCACCTTAAACAAGAAAGCCCCTTTATTCTTTTTTATCAGTAATCTTGCTTGTTTTAGTCAGCTAGGGCTGCTCTAACAGAACTACCACAGAGTAGATGGCTTTGACAAAGGAAAGTTTATTCTTACACAACCCGATAGGCTACAAGTCCAAATTCAGATGTTCACTCCAGGGAAGGCTTTCCCCTAGTCAGCTCTGGAGTAAAGTCTGATATTGCATCAGTCTTTGTCCAGGGAATGTTTTGGCGCAGGAACCTCCAGTCTGAAGGATGTGTTCTCCCAGTGCTGCTTGCTTGATGGTGTGGAGTTCCCAACTGTCTGCTTGCTTCTCTTCCCTTTTACCTCTTGTAGGATGAGAGGATTAAGGGTGGGCAAGCCATACTCCAGGGAAACTCCCTTTGCAGTGGAGCAGGGAAGTGATCCTACGAAGGGATTTAGAACCTCACCCTAATCTTTTAACATACAGCATGGGACAATCACAAACGGAGCACAATCATAGAATACAGGGAATCGTGGCCCAGGTACCCGGCTACACACAGGTTTGGGGAGACACACAATTCAATCCATGACATCCTACCCTTTGGTGCCCCAAAAATCATATCTTGGAAACAAATAACACATTCATTCCATATGATAGAAGTCTTAAATCAGTTCCAAGTGCAAAATAAATTCCTTTACATTTATGAAACCTAGAATACCAGCTACCTGCTTCCAAAAGCACAACGGCAAAACAAGCACAAGTTAGACATTACAATACAAACTGGAGAAATTGCAGGGAAAGAAGGCAGTAACAGGCAACAGACAACAGCCAGTCAGCAGAACTCATTACATTAGCCCTCAAAGCTTCCAAACTACTTTTACATTTTCTGAGACATTCTGCACAATGACTTGCCCTCCAGATTCTAGGTATTGGCCATGCTCTCTGGACTCTGAGTAGAGACCCCCAGCCCTGTGGTACAACTCTGCCTTCAAGGCCCATGTGGACAGAAGCTCTGCCTCATAGGCTTTAGGTGCACCCTAAGCCCAATTGAGTGGCAATTCCACCCTTACAAACTCGGGACATCCTGATTCCACCCTTTCAAGCCCCTGAGTCATGGCCATAACTTTTGAGACTGAGGAAGCTCAGCTTCTCACACTGTTTTGTCTCTTTAGTTTTCCTTCCTATGGCCGCATGGCCCAGGCCTCAGGCCCACATCTGCCCTGCTGGGGCAAGTGTTCCAGAGCTCTGCAGCTCCACTGATTCAAGTGCCTGGAGGCACCCAACACTTGCTGGAAAGTGTACTACACAAAGACACTCAGCTGTCTCATTCTGTGGGTCAGCAAGGCTAGCTCCACTGATTCAAATGTCCAGAGGCACCTGGCTCCTCAGGGAAAACTCTGTGCACAGGCACCTAGCTGTCTTGCTCCATGGGTCGGCTCCAGCACTGCCTCTTGTTCTGATGCTGTTGCTGCTGCTGCTGCCAGTCCTCTGTTGCTTCTCACCATCTACACCTTCTTCATTCCTTGCGAATCTTCTACCTATTCACAGTTTCAGATAGCTCCCACATTTTAGGTATTTGCTAGAGCAGCACCTCACTCTCATGGTACCAAATTCTGTTTTAGTTAGCTACTGCTGCTGTAACAGAAATACCACAGAGTGGAATGGCTTTAACAAATGAAAGTTTATTTTTACACAGTCTGATAGGCTACAAGTCCAAATTCAGAAGTCCATTCCAGGGGAAAGTTTTCCCCCTAGTCGACTCTGGAAGAAAGTCAGATATTGCATCAGTCATTGTCAAGGGAGGGTCTTGGCAACAGAACCTGAGGTCTGAAGGATGCATTCTTCTCCCAGTACTGCTTTGTTGATGGTGTGGATGTTCCCAACTCTCTGCTTGCTTCTCTTTCCTTTTATCTCTCATAGAATAAAAGAATTAAGGGTGGGGCATGCTGTACTCCAGGGAAACTTCCTTTACAGTGGAGTAGGGAGGTGACCCCATGAAGGGATTTATAGTCTCACCCTAATCCTTTAACATATAGTATAGGAAAATCACAAAACAGAGGACAATTCTAAAACACAGTGGATAGTGACCCAGCCACATGGCTACACACATTTTTGGGGGGGGGGGGAGACGCAATTCAATCCATGACTCTGTTTTACAACTTAATTTTTAAGTTCTCTTTTTGCTCACTTTTTACATGCCAACTCCTGAAGTTTCTGGTTAAAATTGTTCAGGTTTGGTCCAATGAATTGCTACCATGTGCTGGTCAGGATTGTGTCCACTTGGGGACTCCATGTTTGGCAGCTTTCTCATGGGGCAGGGCAGGGCCTGTGGTGTCTCCCTCCACTCAGCTCTCCTCGTTCTGTCTTCCACCACCTACTTCCTCTCTGTCTGCTCACGTTGCCAGCAGCTCCTGCTCTCTTCTTGTGTCCGGTCCCTGAACATGAACTAGCAGCTGCTGGATTCATCAGTGCTTACGGTTGGCTCCTGAGAGTCCTGTTCCCTGACCTGCCAATCTTGGGTTCAGCAGCCTCTGTGGCTCTGTGAGTCAGCAGACACTTTGCAGTCTCACAGCCAGCTTGGGATCTGCTGATCTACACAACCAGTGATCTAGAACTCTGGTCCCTGACCTGCTGACCTTGGGTTAACCAGCTCCTGTGAGGCCTGTGTTACGACTCCACATTTTTAGCGTCCACAACTAGCTGAACTGTTTCCTTTATATACAAATCCCTCCCTGTACATGCACATGTTACTGGTTTTGCTTCCCTAGAAAACCCAGCCTAAGACATCTTCACAAACTCCTTAGCTTAATAAAGAGTTTCAAATAATTTATAATAAAGGATTCAGCATTCTTACTGTGTTTCACCTGCCACCTGTTCTAAGGGCATTGAATAAAATAGGAAGTTAAGAAAAACTATTAAGTCTGACAGAAATTTAAACTTAACCTCATCATAAAGATAAGTATGAACTTTTCATACTAACTGAAGCTGTGCTTTTCCAATATTAGCATATTCTCTTCCCTTAAACTTCAGTATTAGTCACTTCCTTATTAGTATTATCTAATTGTGGATTGAATCAGGTGCCCCCAAAATGTGTATCAACTCGGCCAAACCATGAGTCCCAGTGTTGTGTGGTTTCCAACAATTTGGGATCTAATGTGATTGTCCTATGTGCCGTAAATCCTAACCTCCGTGGAAACCCTGGTGGTGTAGTGGGTTAAGTGCTACATCTCCTATCCAAGAGGTCTGCAGTTCAAATCCTCCAGGTGCTCCTCGGAAACACTCTGGGGCAGTTCTAGTCTGATCTCTAGGGTCACTATGAGTCAGACTCACCTTGACAGCAGTGGGTCTGGTGGGATGGTGTTAATGAGGGAGGACTCACTCTACAGGAATAGGCTGTGTCTTGTGTCAGTTTCTTTTGAGATATAAAAGAGAGGGTGAAGCAGGAAGGAGAGGGACCTCGTTATCACCAAGCAACAAAACTTAGGACCCAAGCACATCCTGTGCACCTGGGGCTCCTGCTCTGAGAAGCAGGAATCAGGGGAGATTGATGACAAAAACAACTTCCCCCAGAGCCTACAGAGAACGCAAGGCTTGCCTTAGAATCAGCATCCTGAATTTGAATTTCCAGCCTCTGAAACTGTGAGACAACAAATCTCTATTTGTTTAAGCCATCCACTTGTGGTATTCTCTTATAGCAGCACTAAGTACCTAAGCCACTAATAAAATGTAAGAGAGAGAGAGAGAGAGAGAGAGAGAGAGTGTGTGTGTGTGTGTGTGTGTATGTGTTGTGTAGGTTGGAGTATACCGAATTGCTGATATCCTGTGATTTTGACCTATAAAAATAGCATATGCATACATTCCAAACTACTGTTTTGTTTCAGAATTAACAATTTCCTGTCATGCATGTCTTAGTTCTGCGAGAAACTTGTACCTTCAGTCAATGTTCCACAATCACTACTACCATAGGCTGTAATCTTCGCGTACTGAAATCTGTATGCAGGATTGTTTTCAGTTAATTTCAGTAATTTTTTTAAAATGTGCTCTTAGTATGTCTTAATGTTATGAAATTCGGAATCCACATTCAAAACAGACTTATGGATTACTTGATCTGATTATGTTATCAGTTATGTGTTTTAATTTAATTTACACACAGCTGACAATTTACCTGACTATAAATTTTCATATCTTTCAGTCAATTCTACAAATTAACAATAATTGTTTTTTGTTTTTTTAGATTCAGCTTGTCAGTTTTTTCTGTAAGTATTTGATATTGTAACTAAGCTAAATAGGTAGCCTCTCTCACATTTTTTCTGGAAAGATATTTACCTTTTATCTACAAATTGGTACTTTCTTTTGAGAGAGTTTCGAGGGGAACTCTGGTTTTTCTTCTTCCAGAACAGATCTGCTTGTTATTTTGGCAGTCCATGGTACATTCACAATTCTTCTCTACCACAATTCAAAGGCATGAATTCTTCTTCTGTTTTCCTTATTCATTGTCCAGCTTCTGAATGTGTATCATGCAATTGAAAACATCGTGTCTTGGATCAGGCACACCTTAGTATTCAAGGTGATATCTGTACTTTTCCATACTTTAAAGAGGTCCTTTGCAGCCGGTTTTCCAAATGCAATGTGTCTTGCTTTTTTGACTGCTGCTTCCATGGGTGTTGCTTGTGGAACCAAGTAAAATGAAACCCTTAACAACCTCAATACTTTCTCCATTTATCATGCTTTTGTTTACAGGTCCAGTTGTGAAGATTTTTGGTGTTTTGTTTGTTTGTTTATGTTTAGGTGCAATCTGTTCAGAGGGCTGTGGTCTTTGATCTTCATTAGTAAGTATTTCAAATCCTTTTCACTTCCAGCAAGCAGGGCTGTGTCACCTTCATAATGCAGTCTGTTAATGAGTTTTCCCCCAACACTGATGTCTCACCCTTCATATAGGCCAGCTTCTCAGATTGTGTGCTTGGCAAACAGATTATAAAGGCATGATGAAAGTATACAACCCTGGTACACATCTTTCCTGACTTTAAACCATTCAGTGTCCCCTTGTTCTGTTTGCATGACTGCCTCTTGATCCATGAGCATGATTAAATGCTCTGGAATTCCCATTTTACACATAACATATTATGATTCACACAGTCAAATGCCTTTACATAGTCCATGAAACGTGGTAAGCATCTTTCTGGTATTTTCTGCTTCCAGCCAGGATCTATCTGACATCAGCAATAATATCCCTGGTTTCACATCCTCTTCTGAATCCAGCTTGAATTTCTGGTAGTTCTTGGTCAATATACTGTTTCAGTCACTTTTGAATGATTTTCAGTAAAATTTTACTGGCGTGTGTGTTAATGATATGATTTGATAATTTCTGTATTTTGCTGGGTCATCTTTCTTGGGACTACACATAAATATGGATCTCTTCCAGTCAGCTGGCTAGGTATCTGTCCTACAGATTTCTTGGCATAGATGACTGAGCACTTCCAGTGCTGTATCTATTTGTTGAAATATTGCAGTTGATTTTCCATTACTTCCTGGAGCCTTATTTTTCACCAATACCTTCAATGCAGCTTCAACTTCTCCCATCACTACTATCGATTCCTAGTCGTATGCTGCCTCCTGAAACAGTTGAACATTGAGCATTTCTTCCTCAGATAATGACTCTGTATTCCTTCCACCTTATTTTGTTGATCCTTGAGTCATTTAATATTTTTCCTGTAGAATTCTTCACTATTGCAACTCAAGGCTTGAAAATTTTCTTCAGTTCTTTCTGTTTGAGAAATGCAGAACATGTTCTTGCCTTTTGGTTTTCTATTTCCACCTCTGCATATGTTGAGCCTCCTTTTGAAATCTTCTCTTCAGTTCTTTCATTTTGTTATTCTTTCCTTTTACTTTAACTACTCAACATTCAAGAGCAAGTTTCAGAGTCTCTTCTGACATCAAATTTGGCCTTTTCTTCTCTGTCTTTCTAATGACCTCTTGCTTTCTTCATGGATGATGTCTTTGATGTCATTCCACAAGTCATCTGGTCTTTGGTCATTAATGTTTAAGATATCAAATCTGCTCTTGAGATGGTCTCTAAACTCAAGTGGGATATACTCACGGTCACTAAACCAAGGTCAGTATGCTGTTTACAGATGCAAAGAAAGAAAGAAAAAATAAGATACAGGTTTGTGCCTTTGAGTAGATAGATTTGAAATTCTTGTCCAATATGATGACTCTGCTTTGATCACAGTATCTGGTTCCCAATTTCAAGGACTCACATGATTTACCTCTTATATATTTACTATTTGTGAAACAGCTCATTATGTGTGTGATTTTTACTATACACTCTCTGAATATTTTGAGCTTTTATATAACACCACTGGCTATTCTCAACAGTATCTATTTTAATACATGCTGAAATATTCAATTTTTATGTTTCAAATAATTTTATGGTATCTCCAACACAGTTTTTCTGACTTTTCCTAGATTTTATCTTCTTCCACTGTCTTATGTCTTAATGACATCTTATATTTTTACTTGTATCATTTCAATAAACAGGAAAAAGAGCTGGAGTTTTTCTGTCTTTCTCCTTTACGTCTTTAACAAAGAAAATTTTGTTCTCTTGCAGTCCAGTAGACTAGAAGTCCAAATTCAGGTCATTAGCTTCAGGGGAAACTTCCTTTCTCTGCTGGCTCTGGAGAAAGGTCCCTTGTAGATCTCGTTAACATAACTGCAACTAATCTGTCTCATTATATCAGAGTGATCAGGTTTACAACATGTAAGGACATCACATTAGGAAGACAAAATGTTAGACAGTCATACAATAGTGGAAATAATTCGGGGGAGGAGGGACACAATTCAATCTATGACAGGTAGCTTCTCTGGCTTAGACTTAGAATTTTTATAATATCTCACTTGTTTTGACCAGTTTTCTATTTCTCTTTAACTTACCTAAGGATAGTCTTTCACATTCTCTCTTTTCCACCGAGTTCACTTGCATGTGCATATGCACTGTTTTCCTTTCTCTTCCATCATTTATTTCCACTTGCATCATTGCTTCATTTTCAGTTAAATTTCAACATTTTCTGAGATAAAGAACCAAACTAGAGATTCACCTGCATTATTTTTTTCGAGTATATTTAGTTGACTGTGTAGAGAAAGATAAATGAAGCACCAAACAACTACAAAAAAAAAAAAAAAAATTCAAAGGCTGTGCTTCTGTCCATAAAATAGTGTTCTTACTGTGCCCTATATCAGTTAACAAGCACTGTAAAAAACTACAGCAAAGCTCAGTGGCATTTAAAAAAAAAAAAGTTACCATCATGTTCACAGCATTGTAGATTGGCTAAGGTGTCTTTTCTCCACGTGTCCCTGATTCTTCTGGGACAAGCACGCTACTCAGGTTCTTTTCCCCTTAAGAAACTCAAGGGACATACCCAACCATACAGGCACTTTTCATGTCTGCTTGTGAATATGCTATTGGTGAAAGCAAATCACATGGCCTAGCCCATCAGTAGATCAAGGAAATATATTGTGCTTCTAGAGAGAGGAAGTCAAAATTTGCAAAGAAGTGGGCACCGGGATGGATGACAAACTGGAAGTCTACCCCAGTCTTAGTAATACTGCATGGGCTTTACAGCTGTGTGCGCAGGGTGGCTATGAGTTGGGGTTGACTTGATGGCAAAAAAGTTTTTTCCTTTTAAATTTTTATTTTTTCCATTGTTTTCAAGTGAAACTTCACAATTCCAGTAGCTGCTCATACAAAAATTTACACACATTTTACCATGTGACCCTAGCTGCTCACTTCACACTGTGACAGCACACTCCTGTCTTCCAAATAGCTGCACTTTTAACAGCCAGTCGGAGTTTTCAGCAATTTAATGTCTTTATTCATTTACATGTATTGACAATATCATTTAATACTACTATTATGATGTTTTCCATCAGACCCTTCAATCATCTAAACTACTACCCAAAAGAAGAAAGGTATGTGAAGCTGTACAAATCAAAAGCAGTCACTTCATTTCAGAACCCTAGAAGCAAGGTGGAAAATCTGGTGGAGCAGTAGTTAAATGTTAGGGCTATAGGATAGGGAACCAAATTATTGTATTCCACACGTACATAAATTTATATCAATCTAAGAAAAATAAAAGTTAATCTCAATCTCAGCTGTCATAGATGAAATTGTATCCCCTCCCACATATGCATAGAAATTTGACTGGGTTATGATTACCAGTGTTGTGTCATAGCCCTCCATTTTGTGATTTTCCTATGCTGTATGGAAACTCTGGCAGCCTCGTAGGTTAGGTGCTACATCTGCTAACCAAAAGGTTGGCAGTACAAATCCTCCAGGTTCTCCTTGGAGACTCTAGGGGGCAGTTCTATGCTGACCTATAGGGCCCTTGTGAGTTGGATTTGACTGGATGGCAGTGGGTTTTTGATTGTCCACTAAAAAGGGTTAGAGTGGGACTGCAAATTGCTTCCTAAGGTCACCACTCTGCTCCTTTGTAAAGGCAATTTACCTGGAGAGTGGCTTGTGCCACCTTTTATCCTGTGAGGGATTAAAGGAAAGGGAGGCCAGCAGAGAGTTGGGAACCTCACACAATTAAGAAAGTAGCACCAGGAGCAGAGCACATCCTTCACACCTGAGGTTCCTGTGCAAAGATGCTCCCTGAAGAAGGACTGATACAACACAAGGACTTTCCTCCAGAGCTATCAAGGAGAAAAGCCTTTCCCTGGGAGCAGACATCCTGAATTTGGACTTGTAGCCCACTGGACTGTATAAGAATAAACCTTCCTTCATTAAAGCCATCCATGCTGTTGTATTTCTGTTAGAGCAGCCCTAGCTGACTAAAACAGCAACTAACACAATGTATTACATATGACAGAAGGCATTTAGAAGTGAACTTCACTGTTTTAAGTAAACTGCCATCATCAGAAAGAGGGTTGATGCTTTAGTCAGCTAGTGCTGCACCGACAGAAATACCGTAAAGCGAATGGCTTTAACAAGGGAAGGTTTATTCTTTCACAGTTGGGTAGGCTACAAGTACAAATTCAGGATGTCCACTCCAGGGGAAGGCTTTCCCACTTGTTGACTCTGGAGGAAAGTCCAGTATTGCATCAGTCTTTGTGCAGAGAGTGTCCTGGCTCCTCTTGGAGCAGGAAGCTCAGGTCTGAAGGACTTGCTTTTCTCCCCATGCTGTTTTTTTGATGATGTGAAGTTCCCAGTTCTCTGCTTGCTTCTTTTTCCTTTTATCTCTTATAGAATAAAAGGATTAAGGGTGGGGCAAGCCATACTCCAGGAAAACCCCCTTTACAGTGGAGCAGAGAGGTGATTCTGTGAAGGGATTCACAGTCCCACCCTAATCCTTTAACATACAGCATAGGAAAATCACAAAATGGAGGACAATCACAAAATATTGGGAATCATGTTCCAGCCACATTGCTACACATATTTTGGGGGGACACAGTTCAATCCATGACAATTGCCATCTACTCAATTCCTACTCATGGTGACCCCAGATGGGAGTAGTTGAATTGCACCATAGAGCTTTCAAGGCCGTGATTTTTCAGAAAAAGGTCAACGGGCCTGTCTTCTAAGATACCACTCTCCATAAGTTTGAATAGCTAGCCTTTGGCTTGTAGTCGTAAGCTTAACTATAAAAGCTGACGACTAAGCTTATGACTCCTATTCCATTCACTACTGTGTCTACTACTGTTGATAGACAATTTAGCTTTATATTTTCATTTCTTTCTAAGAAGTCTAATCTTCTTTTCTGCTATGTTTAATTTTTTGTTGTTGTCTTTGATTTTTAAATTTGTTACAGATAAAAGTATTATGTGATAAAAAGAGAAAAATGGAGATGGACATACAAATTTTGATGGCAACTATTTTCATGCAGTCTGAGACACTTCACATCACAAAGCTACTATCTGTACAAGATCCTGCAGGACCATCCTTGCTTTACTTGTTGTCAACTGGGAGAAATTGAAGTTTGGGGGGCTGGAATCAGCTGAAGGCTCACATACTCACATGTCTAGCTGCTGATACTGACCATAAGCTGGGCTATCAGCGGGAGGTGGGGCCTGAACAACTACGTGTTGTCTCATGTGGGGGCTTGCTTTCTTATAATGTGGTGGCTAGATTCCAAGTGAGGCCATCTACAAGAAGAAGCAAGAACCTGGCAAAAAGCTATATTATATTTTGTAAAGTGGGCTTGAAAGTCAAAAATGTCATTTCCTTCTCAATCCATTCATCAGAATGATTCACTAAAGCTGGTCCATACTCAAGAGGAAAGAAATTAGACTAGATTTGAAGGGCAAGAGTGTCAAATAATTTGTTGGCATATTTAAAAACTATCAGACTGCATTGGTATTTAACCCTATTTTAATAGAATTGCCCCTAGAGTTTTCCTATTACGTCTCTTTTCTGCTTCATTTCAACAATAGAGAAGCCGAGATCAACAGGCTTGCTTAACACAAGTACATTAATGAAGACAATAATTTGGTACATGTATACATATATACCGAAACCCCAATTTACTGCCATAGCATCATTTCTAAGTCAGTGATCTTGTAGGACAGAGTAGAACTGACCCTTAGATTTGTGAAGGCTGTAAGTTTTCATGCTAGCAGACTGGCACATCTTTCTCTCATAGAGTTACCAGTGGGTTCCAACTGCAGACCTTTTGGTTAGCAGTGTACCACTTCAACCACTATTCTACCAAGTCTTCTGCATAAATATGTATCTACATGGATGTATGGGTATGTGAGTGTATAGGTATATGTACATATATAGGTATATAGGTCTACCTATCTATACATCAACCCTTCTCTTTCTATCTATAAACCAGAAACTAAAAAACTAAAATCAAATATGTTGTCATTGAGTCAATTCTGACTCATAGCAACTGTACAGGACAGAGTAGAACTGTTTCACGTGGTTTCCTGGAAGCATCTGGAGGATTCTAACTGGTTACCTTTTGGTTAGCAGTCAAGCTCTTCAAGACATGCCACCAGGGCTTATGTCTATAAATAGATATATAGAAGGATAAAAAAGATTTAATTTTGTGTGTCATCAAAGGAAAATTACGTCTAAATAACTAACGATGCATATTAACTTGGTAAAAATCTTGGAAATTATTTCAAATATTTTGAACACAGTGCTACAAGTAATTTATTAAGCTCAGTTTCTGCTTTCTGGCCACTGTATGCATGCACTCACCTCATCCACATTGACACCTTATTCTCTTGTTTTTTGTGTTTTTATTTTTTAACTATCAATGTGATAAACTCATAAACAAATCCATTGCCACCGAGTCGATTCTGACTCACAGTGACCCTACAGACAGAGTAGAATTGCCCTATAGAGTTTCCAAGGAGCTCCTGGTGAATTTGAACTTCAGATCTTTTGATCAGCAGCTGTACCAATATGATAGCATTTATAAATTCATTTAGTGTGACTGGGACTAAGAAAGTTAGCAGTATAATAGAAAAATTTGATCTATTATTTTCAGCCTTTTGCTATACCCAAGGGACAGTTTAGCTTACTCTGATTTGAGGATTACCTCTTTTGGGAACTAGGGATACAATTACCTAGCACTATTTTTTGAAAAAGCCAACCCATCTCTTAGTAAATCCTGTATAAATAAATGAATAAATAAATATGTTGGCATCTTAGGAGGAAAAGATGATTAACTTTTTTTTCTTTCTGTCACCAAATTCTTCTAGTTCACTCACATACAATGTTTATATACAATAGTTATTCTTATGGAATATCTCTTCTTTCCTTGCCAAGTAGTGACTTCCTCATGACATCAGCAACTTTCTTCGTTCATTTAGTTCTATAATGTACATATATTTAGGTTTCTATTTGGAGGTGAGGGCAACCCTGGTGGCATAGTGATAAGTGCTACATCTGCAAGCTGAGAGATCCACAGTTCATATTTATCAGGTGCTCCATGGAAACTCGGTGGAGCAGTACTACTCTGTCTCATAGGGTCGCTATGAGTTGCAATCGACTTGACAGCAATGGTTTGGTTTTTATTGATTTTTATTTGGAGGTGGTACCTCAGTGAGTATACAAATTTTCTATAAGTAAAAGTGAAGGTAAGCTAGGAAATCAGTTGGAAATGATGCTTCTCTGTTAGAAATACACAGATTTACTATATAAGAACATTATTAGATTCAATAGTGTATCTCCTGACTAGAAAAACAGAAATCTTTAAAAATGAGAATGCAATCACACAATTAGACCCAATAAACAATTAAGCAAAGCACAATCAGAAGTTTTCCTACAGATGTGAGATTAATATTATTTCAAACTGAAGAAAATAGTACTGTGAATAACTCCATGGTTTAAGAAGTTTTACTGTTTTATAGTGTAAATTACAAGTGGTCTGTCGGAGATCAGCGGTCACACCGACGAACATGGGTGGAGGAGAGGTAGCGCCGAGATTTAAGAAAAGACAGACATAAAAGAGTTTGAGATCAGGGGCTACACGGCAATTGTCAGCGGAGAGCCCAGAGCATAGTTTTATTACAGTATTTATACTCTTTTGGTAACTGGGCATACAAGGAACTGAAACATACAGTAACTAAATAAGTTGTTTACAGTTTCGGTCATACGTTGTTCTACATGTTCGGGCCCAGGGCTTGGAAGTGTAATTCCCAGGCTGTCTCTAGGTTACAGTACACAAACGTCATAGGAGGTTACATAGAGTTGAAGTAACGGTTCAGCATCCAAGATGGCTTCACTTATGTTAAGAGTGTTTAACATGATTTCCCTCATGGTCAAAAGAGTATTGCAAATTTACCCTTTTAAATACAATTCCTTATTACCCTCTTAGAAAGCAAAGATAATTTTTAGAATATCCAAAAGGGAGATTAGACTGTTGTAAGAGATTGAGTAACACTTGTCTTTCTTTGGGGGAGTTAGAAGTAGATGTCTAATATACAAGGGAGATTTTTAACATTAATTATTTAACAGACAAAAGATGTGTACAGCTTCAAAAAGTCAACTTGATTTTAGCTTCAAATTATTTTTCCTCCTCAAATATTAAAGATATTTGCAGATCCTTAGACCTGTTTGTCTGCTTAGCCAAGTTAAATTAAAACTCAAGATGATAATCTATTGTTAGATTATTTTTCCAGTATTGACAATCAGTTCCCTCCATAATGAACTTTTCCCTGTGCCAGCCACTTCAGATCTTTTTATCCTGTATCCATAGGATTGAACATGATTATGAAAGATAAACCTTAGTAATAAAAGATGAAAAAAGGTTATGACACACTTATTAAACAGAAAAAGTAACTTCTTTTGATTCTAATCTTTAGTTACTAGCAATATTAGAATGTTATTAGAAGTACAGGAAGTAGGCATATTTATTCAGAAGGCTTTCTCTCATAAATTATATTTTGTAGAGAGTAGAACTTTTTAAAAAAACACTGCACTATGATTCTTTCTGTCTTATAAAATGTGCAATAAAAATGCTACTTTTTCTATGGAGGAAATGTTTAAAATATAAAAATTTTTTCCCGACTCGATGGCACTTGGCTTGGCTTTTCTGAAATAAACTAAAACATTAATAGAAAATCAGCAATATCCTTCAGGAGAAAAAAGAAATGAGAAATAATAAAATTAATACTTCCTGAGGTTGTATATTCTAGAAAATTAATTTTTTTTCCTAATTTAATACTTCCATAAAGCCTAACAAGAGTTCAATGTACTTATTTCAGACACTGGAATCTAAATTAGTTAATTTAAGTAGATTGAGATTTATCAAATGGTAGAAAAGGCTCACCAAATGCCAGAAGAAGAGAGAAGACTCTAGGTTCAGCTTCCAGGATTAAAAAAGCAGGACACTGTAAGAGCTATTGTCAAGAACCTACAAAGTCAGAAAACAGGTAACAATGTTGTAAACTCTAAAATGGCTCACTTTCTGGAATAAAACAAAACTACAAAATTGAAATGCTTTCTTAAAAATTAGGAACTCATCACTATGGTCATCAGCCTAGAATAGCATTGCTTTGCTTATAATACTGAACATTGAAACAAGCTCATTGTGAGTAAAACTAACTATGGGAATCAAAATCACATCTGGCAAAGAATCTTTTCTTATATACATAAGTCTGTTTTTGAGATCTTATCGTTGGGGTCTCATACAATATTTGTCCTTTTGTTGCTGATTACTTTCACTCAACATAATGTCTTCCAGTTGAAATCAGGTCATGAGATGTTTCCTGGAATCATCATCATTCTTTATCATCTTCACTAAAGGACCTCAATAGATGATCTAGCAGTTTTGGGGTTCCCCTGGGAGCATGGCCTCTGGCTCTGATGCTCCCTGGCCCATAAATCATAATGAAGGTCCACTCTTTGGACACAAATGTATTGGGCTTGGCGATGCGGAGTGACCATATACTGGCTTCACTTTATGGTTCTGTGCAACTATAGGATATCATCCTGCTGACCTCTGGCTGGAGGACAGAGAGTGAGTGGAGAGGAGGGGGAAGGAGACTGTGGGGAGGATGAGACATGTATGGAGCAGAGAGGAAAAGTGTGCTGTCACCGGACAGGGAGAGCAGTGGGAGCTGCATATAGCTGGGCATGTAAATTTATACAGGAATGTACATTTTCACTCAGTCATAATAATAAAAAAATCACATCTGGTACTTTAGCTGCAAGGACAGAAAGGAAATGCAGTTTAAAGACTTGACTCTTTAGGCTTGGAGTAGGTATTGGAAAATGCATCAACAGTAATATTTTCCATCAAGACTAGCTCCTAATCCCATTCCTTTGGTTGTAGAGTATAACAAAGAATTTTTTCCAGTTACTATAGCTGAGAAAAAACAAAAAAAAAACCCACTACAGTTTAGAAGTTTAATACAACCATTTTATTTTCTTCATGGTTCCTACCTGAGTCTTTATGAAATTGCAATCAGATGCTGACTGTTGTGACAATCATCTGAATGCTAAATTGGGTTAGATATACAAGACGGCCAATTCTCCTGGATGGCATTTGGAATATATGCTGGAATTATAGACTAAAATCCCTAAAATAGTTTATTTATACGGCTTGGGCTTCCTTACCGTGTGGCAGATGAAGATAGTTAAACTCATAGTTCAGTGAACTAGTTCTGTGGTGTACAAGGGCGATGCTCTGACTCCGGCTGATGGCAGTCTCAGATGTCACACAGTACCACTTCTACTATACTGTATTCATCTCAACACTTTATTGTTTCGAGTAAAGGGGCATAATCTTTACATCTCAATGGGATGGGTGTCAAAAATTTAAAAACTATCACACACTCTTTTCCTATCCTGTCAGAAGCCCTAGTGGCTTAGTGGTTTAAGAGCTCAGCTGCTAGCCAAAAGGCCAACAGTTCAAGTCTACTAGGTAATCCTAGGAAGTCCTAAACTCCTGTTCTGCTTTGCCCTCTAGGGTCACTGTGAGTTGGAATCAACTCAATAGAAAAGGGTTCATCTGTTTAATTTTTCTTATATTTAAACTTCCAAACAAAAATAACTTTTTTCTTGAATAAACTAATTCAGCTATCTGAAAAGAAGAGGTATTCACCTGTTTTCCCAAAAGGCGAGACTTATATTCCCCAGTTGTTGCAGCAGCTTTGAGGGATAAAAAGGAGACTAAAAAAATGTCTGCTTGATTAATATACACAAATAAATGAGAAAGGAAGAAAATAATCCATAACTACTGGTACCTTCATTCTCTTAAGGGTTCTCAAGATGGTGGCATTTATAATATCCATTTTTTATGCAGCTGTTCCATGTTCCATTTACCCTTTATCAATATCTAAACTTGTCAGTGTCCTTTATCGGGGCAAACAGTGGAAATTACCGAAAATTTCAGTTCTAGGAATTCAGAGCACTCAGTACCATCAGTTTGGGGACATGGCTAGGGTTCACTGGTCATACAAGGACTCAGATACACTCAAGATGATCCTCTGAGTTTTAAAAATACTACTCTTTCCTGTGATTCTTTTTTTTTTTTTTTTGTAGAAAGCATGTTAAAAATTGATTTAAAAGATCAGACACCAAAGAAATGGATTAATACTATCTGTTGAGGGCATAAGGCAGCAAAGTCAAAAGAATAAGAAGTCAACATTCTATTTTAGTGTTTTTTTATAAGATTATGTAAAAAAATAGGTAATTTTGAGAAGTTTTACTATCTATTGCATCTCTTAGTACCAGAATGTATGTTCTCTGGCTGTAGACAAGAATGCTTTAAAGTATAAATCTTCACAGGTACAAGAGTTTTTTTTTCCCATTACTTGAGACTAGTGGCTTCTATACTCTGGTCTCTAATACCATCTACTTCTTAATAAATTGAAGGATCTTGTATTAGCTCTTTGCTTCTTTTACATTGCAATAAAATGTATCTTTTGATTGCAAAAAAGGTTGAATGCGATAAATTCATGGTGTATAAAACATTTAGTAAAGCAATTAAGTGTGTTAACAAAAGTACAATAGACAGAAAAAGCATACTTTGCAAATAAATAGTTATTGCAGTCAAGAAAAATTACTACGCATTCCTTCAAGAATGATTCCTGGGCTCCTCCAGGATAGGACACCATACTGATAGTTCTTTGCAATTTTTACATCGCATACTTAGCATTAGCAGTATTAGATATATATGCCTTAGTGTAAGCAAATATATAATATTGAGCCCATGTGTAGTCTCTACACTTGATGCTATAATTACATTATTTACACACTATTGAGTTGACAGATTTGTAGAATGTAGCTAACTGAACTCCTCAAAGAGGAATACCTTGTATACCTAACTTTTGAGAACCTCCTCTACAGAGGGGACCTTTTGGTGAGCTTTCAACCATAAATATTCTCACTTTCTGGGCCAATTCACTGAGGTTTGTCCATATTTTTCTTCTACAAACAACCTTGGCCTAGTTGTAATTATTCCAATCTTGTTTCTTCCAAATGCCTGACCATGTGAAAAGTTTATTAGCTACTTTCCATAAACAACTGTGTATATCCATACTTGCAGTGATCTTTAACCCCTGGAAAAAATGAAAAACAGTACCTTAAATTTTGCTTACTTGAAGAATTTTATCCTACTTATTCCTGTACAACAGAAAGAATGTTGGTATGGTGGCTAAGGGCTACAACTGCTAACCGAAAGGTAAGCACTTCTAATCAACCAAGATTTCCTTGGAAACTCTATGGGAAGTTTGTACTGTATCCTATAGGGTCACTACAAGTTGAAATTGACTTGACAGGGGTGGGTTTTTGTTTGTTTTTTTCCTATACAACTGCAGCAATCTAAGTCAAAATGTGTATACTCAGCTACAGCACGAGCACATCCTAATGAGAGCACTCGTGGCTTCAGAGAGAAGGGGCAGGCACAAGGTCAGAGAGAAATACTACAATCTGCTCAAACTGAGTCTTATGATGCCACATCAATTCCACAAAATAACATTCAGTTTATGGTTGGAAGTTTGGGACTTATAGTCACTTGGTATCCCATTGTGAGGTGTTCAATGTCTATAACAGAAAGACAACAAGCTAAGGATTATTTTCAGTCAATTTCAAAGACAGTCTGTCTTTGCTCCAGATCTCAAGCAGCCTCTGTTCTGAGTCACCTATCTAAGCCTGCGATAAGCTTCATTAACTTATCTTTCAAGTACCATAACATTCCCAGGCTACCTAACAAGGACTAAAATGGTAGCAGCCATTGACGGTAAGAAGATCAAGTCTGGGTCAGCTATAGAGTAGAGCCTTTTCTGGCTCTCAGTCCAACTCAGAACTGGCATTTTGATGTGCCAGTGAGTAGATGTGCCAGTAAAAGTAGTATCTGTTCGTCCCATAATCTCAACGAAACCTGTTTACCTTTATGCCTCTTTCACAATAGGCTAGCAGTGAATTGAAGGAGCCTGATTTTTACTTAGAAGAATGTGTTACACTGTATCTAGAACTGTAGATGTCAGACACTGTCAGCTACTAGCCCTTGTTGAATATTACTCCCATACTCTGGTGTCCATGAGCTGTTATTTTCCAGATCATAAGGTCTATCGGCAATATGAAATTGTGGCACAATTTGCCATTTCCTACAGTGTGGGAAAATTGTTAAGGCCTTGCAGACTAAATCATGGCAGAGAAGCAGAGTGTTACATAACCCTATGCAGGCCAGGGAAGATTTAGTGCTGTACTTTTTAGAGAAAAGAATACTGCTTCCTCTGTTCTTTTTATTATTTGGATAGAGGGAACAAAAGATTCTACAGATTGATAGCTACATAGTAGCTATCAAAGATCATGTTATTTTTTGCAATAAAATAAATGCAGTCAGTCAACACCTCATTAAGTTACAAATAATTCTTTTTTTCTTTGATACAATTTTCTTCTGCACAAGTCAAAGAGGAAAGGCCATTTTTCCCTCCTTTTTGATGTCTTTGATAATGACCTTACTTTCTGTAAAGCCTCCAGGAATTCATTGTTGCCTTTTGATTTACTATTTTGGTAAGGACAGAGAGCTCCAAAGGCTTCCAATTAGCTTTTCCAACCAATAGTCCTCACTCCGTGGGGAGCTATTGTGGATGTTTTGCCGGTATCTGAGCATTTATATTTTAACCGTACACTCAGGAACAAGGGAAATAATCACAGAGAGGGTTTATAAACAGAATAAGATCTATTTATCTCCTGACCCTCATAAGCCCTCACTGTCATCAGTGAAAAACTGTAGCATTCTAGGTTTAAGAGACTAGTTAAAGCCAGTATTGAATTACTCCAGAGCAGTTTGCAGTTTTCTTTTCCGGTACTAACCGTACCAGTAAATCAAAATACAAGATCCCTTCTGGATCTGGGAAGAAGACGTACTGTATACACTGAATTGTTTTTATAAGGTCCTTTAACCAGATATATGGCTTTCTCTTCAGTAAAAGGGCAGTGATTCTACGAGGGACACAAGTCTGGGTATTTGGTGAGGTGACGCGACTGTCCATCTGATGACCCAGTTAAAGACTCTCTCTTCACCAAACATGGAGAAGATGCAGTATAATGCTCTGTCTTCCACGGAAATTTTTCTGCTCTTTCCATTTAAGTTAAACAACTCCACCACTTCTGCCCCACAAGCCACACACATTCATTTATGTGTTTCATTTTGCTTATATGTCATTAATGATACTTTGCAATCTGTATTCCTTCTTAAGTACATTATATATTGAACACTTTCACTTATTCTTATTTTAGTTGTTCTGGTATTTGTGTTAGATTTAATTCATGAAATAAGTACTTAATTCTATCATGTAAGAAATATCTGTGGCATCAAACTCTTGCTGAGCAACTCTTTCGGCTCTATTCTATGCTGATAAGACACTGCACCCTACTGCAGCATTGAATTCATCTTAGAATAAACATTATGTGATAGTCTTCATCAGATAAACTCATCACCTAGGGTCAATTTTGACTCATGGGTAACTTACAGGGAATAGTAGAACTGCCTGTTAGGGTCTCCACGATGAACTTGAACTGCTAACCTTTTTGTCAGGAGCCTACTTCTTAACCACTGAACCACCGGGGCACCTTTCGTTTAGATACTATGTGAGGTTGGGGCGGGGGGGAGGGAAACTTTTAATAAAACAAGTATTTGTATTTGATTCAAGCAAGGTACCAGAAGATGTACACCAATATTTTAGTTTGTGCTAATTACAATAAATAGTCTTCATTTATTTATTTTAGTTTTCATCTTTCTCTTTAATTTTTAATATGATGTACTATTTTCCTTTTCTATTTGAAGCTTGCCTAGGAAAACAGTAGAAGATAATTACATATGCCAACACCAAAACAGTTAAACGTTGTCATCAAAGCTACATCTGCTATTTCTTTACATCTTTACACTGTTATCTTCATCTATAATTCATTTTCTAGGAAAAGAATATGAAACAAAGCAAGGAACAAGTGGTGACATGATGTCAAAGATCTCTTGGGAGTCTGACATTAGAACATAGTTCATTTGGCATCTTCTGATCATCTTGTCGGGTAAACACACAACCCCAGTGCTTCTTTATTCATTTTTAAAATATCTAAACATTGGATTCCTTTTTTTTTTTTTTTATTTTGGAAAGCAGAGTCCAAAATGTCATTATTACTTTTATCTCCAAGGGAAGGAAGTAAAGATAAAAAACTCTAACAATTTTTATGCATGATATATATATATAAAGTTACCTTATTTAAAAAAATGCATAAAACATGTTAAATTACAGAAACATAAATGCAAAGCACATATTTTCAAACAAAAAGTCTAGTATAGGGGTGTCTTAGTCACCTGGTACTGCTCTAACAGAAAACACCACACGTAGAAGGTTTCATGAGGAGAAGCTTTTGTTGCCACAGTCTGGTAAGCCACAAATCCATTCATAAGTTGCAAGTCCATTCATTATGAAAAATCATAACAGTCCAGTAGGCTGAGTCCAAATCCAGTGACCGCATCTTGGCACAGAAACATCAGGTCCAAAGGACGTGCTCTGCTCTCGGTGCTCCTCTCTCGGTGGTATGAGGTTCCCAACTTCCTCAGCTCACTTCTCTCCCTTATATTCCGCAAGCTTGAGTCCTCCCTCACTAACACAACTGCAAACCATTCTCCATCATCAATATCACAGAGGCAGGATTCACAATACATGGGAGGAAGGGTATCATATTGTAACTCCAAACTAAGTCAAATCAACACATACATTTTTGGGGTTACACAATTCAATACACGACAAGCGGATAAAGTTATACCATGAAGACAGATAAATAATCAATTGCTGGACTCTGTCTTACACGTGAGTGTCCTGCCTTTGAGGCTAGGTCCCAGAAAATGTCTACTAAGGGTGGGGATGTTTAAAAATAAATTTTCATTTGATTTTCAAAAGATAACTTATGAAGTTGTCATATGCTGTAGGAGTAATTGGACATCTAGCAGGCAATGGAACATATGAACTCTCTAGTTCATTAATAAAGTTCTCCTTGCTTTGGGTAGGGGGAGAAACCTTAGTTATCTAATACTGCTATAGAAATATCAGAAGTTGATGGCTTTCAAAAAGAGACTTTATTTTCTCACTGAAAAGTAGACAGAAGTCCAGATGCAGAGCATCACTTCCAAGGGAAGGCTTTCTCTGTTGGCTCTGGAGGAAGGTCCTTGTCATCAGTTCCCCTGCACTGGGCACTTCTAAAGCACAAGAACCTCAAGTCCAAAGGCCATGCTGTGCTCCAAGTCCTTCTTTCATGGTTGTATAAGATACCTAAAGTTCTGCTTCCTTTCCTTTATATCCCAAAACATTGCCTCAACGCCCAATGCAATCTAATAGATTGAGTCATGCCTCGCTAACACAACCACCTCACTAACACTACCAACTTACTAATATAACCACCACCCATCCTTCCTTATTAACGTCATACAGGAAAGATTTACAACATACAGGAATATCACACAATACCTGGAATCATAACCTGGCCAAATAGCTACACGTATTTGGGGGCAAAGACAACCCAGTCCATGACCGGAAGAGGTGTGTGGGTGGGCATTTGGGTTTCTAGACCTTCCTTCTATTTAATAGACACATTTAAAAATATTTACAGACATTTTGGGTCAAAATTAATTATTTATAATTTATACAGAAAAGAGGTCAGGAAAAAAAAAATTGTAACTTTCAAAAGCCCATAACACTGGGTAGTAACAGAATCACCTTCTACTTTGGTGACTTTTTGGGTAAAGACTCTAAAGTCTGGAGAAAAAGCTCATTTTTGTCTTACTTGAATACTACATTATAGTGCCAACATGGGCTTTAAATTCTAATTCTCAGTTTTGGTAGGGAAGGTAAGAAACCATCATTACTTACTTACTTCAGCATTGCAATCCCAAAGCAAACCAGGCAAATAGAAAAAGAGACCCATGATCATTGTCCCTAAAAAAGAATAGATAAGATACAATCTATGTTCAATTCAATAAAATGAAATGGGGAAAAGGATTATATAGATATATTAGAAAATAAATGCTTTACCAATGACAACTAGTTTTAATAATTTTATTGATGTGAGGTATTATTTCTTTCAAGTATATGTTCAATTATTTAAATTTTACAGTAATGATATATGATGAAGCTACAATGGTCAGACGGATTTGTGGCTTAGTTTAGATTTTTTCCAAATTAGCTTTCAGTCATCCTCTAGCATTAGCTTTAAGGTTATACTCTAGGTGGAAAAAAAGAAAAAGCAGCTGAACTGAAGCTGTTGTAATCCATTTGAAATCTTGAAATACTACGAAGTGACTTGTAAAACTCGTATGGAAACATCAATATTAAGCTAATCTGTAGATAATCAGTCTAAGTAAACATTTAAATCTCAATCTTATCTGAAAAGTCATACATAAATCTAGATTACATATCTACAAGGTTAAATTAGTAAAAGAACAATATTTTTTCAGCAGATAAAAATTAATGATTTAGCACTATTTGACTCCAAAGAAGGTAAAACTGAAAAATCGGCTTAATAAAATCATGCTTATTATTTTAAAATTAAATAGACAAATTTCCAACACTTTTTTTGATGAGAAAGCGAAATGCTCTAAGTTGTCAATTCAAAAATTATGGCACATTTTGTATGGTTGAAAATCTAAAATAAATCAAGATATATATGTGGAAATAAGTAGGTGGGATTCTATCTCAATGGAATTGAAGTACACGCACTGAAAATTATTTGGGTTTCTAGAAACAGCGAAAAGCTGAAGAGTAGTACATTTGGAAGTACATGGAATCCATTTTATAACTACATCAAAGTAAACTACAGGATGTTAACTACAATTCAATATCTAAATAAAATTTTTCGTGTGTTTCTGATAAACTAAGATGATAATTTTAATTTATTTATTACTCAATTTTAGTAAATTAATCAATGCTATATTAAATTTGTCTAAAAGAAAGACTTTCTTGATTCATTTTTATAAAACAGCAAAAAGTGAGAACTTCAGCTTTTATTTTTACTGATAAATCTGTTCTTTCAAAACTTTTTACGATGAAAGTTGAAGCAAATATAATTACTTAAGGATAACATTTTTAAATTACTAGATTTTTAAAATTATGTTCTTATTTTATAATAAAAATAAACAAAAGATTTCAACAATTTGTCATCAAAAGTTTTATACACAATATTTGCAAATGACACAGTTTAAAGAACGAAATAATTTAGAGAATCTAAACAAGCAAAATTAATTTAGAAATTGAATTTAAAAGCATGCATTACAATTAATTACACATAAAGAAGAAAATTTTCAACTAAAAAGCTTTAAATACATGAGTTCTTCAAAGTGCTTAAAGTTGATGAAAATTGTAAAGACTGAAATATAAAGTCATTACTAGCCAGATTAACAGAGGCTAATCTTTGGATGGTAACGTTAGTAATCATTTATAAAGTTTTACGAATTTGCATTTTTATCTCTTCAGTTATATCCATGGCCACTAAATTTCATAATTTATTTGAAATACGTAAGAAAATTAATACCAATGTGTTTTTATCATAATATAAACACCTCCATGTTTCTGGCCCTTAGTAAACAATGGATTCTTCATCACAGAGCACAAAGTAACCTTTGCCTGAAACTACTTACCACGATTAAATATCCTGAGATAAATTTAGTAAAATAATCAAAAGCCGTAATAGCAATCTATAGATAACTAAATACAACATGCATCTGGCCTAAGAAGACTAGTAAGGCAAAGTTTGGCCCTGTGGCACAAACTTCCACTTCAATTCCCTCTGATACACACATGCCTCTTTTCAATTCACATCTCTGTCCTCAGGAAAGTTTTACTATAGCCACTGGCAGAGAAGCGAAATAGTTGAAACTGACTTACAGATGATTTCCCATTTTCTTTTGGCATTAGCTGAAAACTGATAGTTGTTATATTGCAGCCCCAATCAGTGGTGGTTCAGAAGAACAATAGTGAGAGAACTCCTAACAGTCTGGGTTTGGGGCAATATGTTTTGTCACTTATGTTGCAAAAAAAGAATCAGTTGCCTGAGTTACAGATACACTGTCGAGTCAGTCCTTGAAAGTAGTAACAGTGCAAACATGGGAAGGTAGTGGAGAAGTAGTATGCGAGTAGAGTGTGGGCACAAAGTGTATGGAACTTTGTGCCACGTGTCAATGCTCGCCTGAGACCATCAACTGCAGAGATGACGCTCAACAGCGAGGTTTGTGGGATGAGTTTTCTTGTGAATATCGTCTCTGTCCTCTGGCACTAGAGATTACTCTATGCACTCGTGAACGGAATAGCCATGGAGGCAAGGATGGAAGCTATATGAAGACCTGGGAATCTGGATTCTCTTTCAGGAAGACAGATTTATCAAGGTTTGCCATGGAATGTGAACAGTGAGCAGAAACTCACACAAAACCAAACCCACTTCCAATGAGTCAATTCTGACTCACAGTGACCATATAGGACAGAGTGGAACATCCCAATAGAGTTTCCAGGGAGCACCTGGTGGATTTGAACTGCCAACCTTTTGCTTAGCAGATGTGGCACTCAACCACTATGACACCAGGGTTTCCAGAGACTCACATACACAAAGTCCATAACATTACCTTGTGTTTCAAGGCAACACACTCAATCACTTGCTAAAAAGTATTTTATATCAAACTTCTTTCTCTCAAGGAATAATGACTCAGCCTAACCAGCATCCATGCTTTCTTAAGACACAAGTTTGTCCCCTCTGGCTGCAGTATCTCTGCCATCCCAAGGCTCTAGAAGGTTAGAGTAATTCCAACATAACCCATACACTACCTAAGACCAGAAGATGAATTTTACAATCAGAGTGGCAATATGTGCATGACAATGGAACCCAATACTCTTACCACGTACCCCATGCAACTAACAAAATAAACATGGTAAATTGGTTTGTTAAATACTTGTTTACAGAGCATCTTCTAGGGAAGGGAGTTGTTCTCCAGGGTCTAGTACATGCACTAACGTAGATGGCATCAAGGTTCTGGGATATATGGCTTCAGTGTCCTCCAGCATGAATTACGCATAGTCTGTTGTGTTAGTCACCTGGTACTGCTCTAACATTTAAATACCATAAGTTGGAAGGCTTCTCAAGGAGAAACTTTATTGCCAGAGTCCAGTAAGCCATAAATCCATTTATAAGTTACAAGTCCATTCAATATGACGAATCATCACAGTCCAGTAGGCTGTGTCCAAATTTAAGGAGAACATCTCGGCACAGGAACCTCAGGTCCAGAGGATGTGCTCTGCTCTCGGTGCTGCTTTGTTGGTGATGTGAGGTTTCCAGCTTCCTCTGCTCACTTCTCTCCCTTACATCCCACAAGCTTGTAGCTTGAGTCCTGCCTCACTAACACAACTGCAGTCCATTCTCCATCATCAATACCACAGAGGGAGGATTCACAACACATGTGACGAATGGCACCATATTGGAACTCCTAGCTGAGTCAAATCAACATGTGCATTTTTGGGGGGACAGAATTCAATCCAAGACATCTGTGTCTTGATGCCTAAAGGCTATCTCAAAATTTGTGCGCAAAACAGGCACCTGAATTAACACCTACCTCTAGAAATGACACTTATCCACTGACAGTGATTAATAAACCAGAACAACCCCATTGCTGCTGAACTGATTCCATGTCATAAGCACCTCTACAGAAGCCAGCTGCTACATCTTTCTCCCGCAAAGGCATGGCAGTTTCAGACTGTCCAGTCTCTCGGTTAGCAATTTTGGTTAGCTACTGCACCACCCAGGTTCCTAGCTGACGTCATTAGATGTATAAGTATTCCAATTTGTTTGCCCCTTGTGTGGCATACTTTAAAGGGGTTTTCTGTAGGAACTGAGATCAAATAGCCACAGAGGAAGATGACTTGGTGAAGTATCACTGGCTTGGCTTTATTTTCCTGGCTCACTTCATCACTTTTCTGTTAATGTTTGCTTCGTTTCTCATATATACACTTGAAATACCTCAAACTATCACCTGGATTAAATCCATGGCTGACACATAAGTGGTGCACATGAAAATGTGCATTCTTCTATATTCTGACTCCTAAGGAGAATTCTTTTGCCAGGGGAAATATTTAAATGCTCAGTTTTCACCTGATCACCACACAGAAATTATCAAAGAAAGAAGGAAATATTCTGATGAAGAGCTAACATTAAGCACCAAGCGAAGTATTGCTGAAACTAAAAGCTTTACGAGGCACCTAACTCCCATACCCCAAGATAATGGTAAGAACACAAATTAAGGTAACCAATATCTAAAGAGGTAACATCAGTTTAATCATTTTCTTGGTGATAAAAGTTAAGGACACTCTACTAGACATAACAAAACAAACAAGCAAAAAGTTGTGTTGATTATTCTCAGGAAATCTGGAGTTGGTGGAGGGAGATATGGCGGGAGAGAACTGAATATCATTCACTGTTTTTAACAGTGAGAATTGTTGATTGTTTACTACCTCTTAGATCTAAATTGTTTTAAAGAATCTACAAGTTTCTACAACTGTCTAAATCTTTTCAAGGAAAAAGAGAAGACATTTACGTTTTTGAAATACATGAAGATCCCGTAATGCAATGTACAATGAAGGACACGAGCAATAGAAGGCATTCAGGTTAGCATCATGTCATGAGGTAAGGTTCTGTTGTCAACTTGGCCGGGACGTGATTCTTAGTAGTTTGGCGTTTATGTAATGATCTGGTTTGATAATTATGTAATGATGTAGTAGTCCTTCATGATACGATCTAATGTGATCATTTAATTATATCAGCCATTTCTCACGAGTCTGGCTCGTATCCCACGTATGTAAATGTATAGCTGTGGATGTTCTGAAGAAACTTGTTTGCCTGTTTTGCATCCTGCATACAGTTCCTCATCATTTGACTTCTGGTTCTTGGGAATTGAGTCAGCAGCCTGATGTACTGCCTGCCAGTCTCGGGATTTGTCAGCATAAGCACCCTGTAATTCAGCACCCAGGTGCTTTACTGCTGATCTTGTTTTCATTAGCCCCTGCAGACGTGCGAGCCAGGAGACGCTGCCAGTCTACCACTGTCTACACACTTGGGACTTATCAGCCTCGACAACCCTGGAAACTATTTCACTGACATCTCTGTCTGCCTGTATCTCTGTCTGTCTTTCTCTGCATATAAATACACAAAGACAATTAACTTAGCAAACTCATCCTAGAAATAAATATTACACGTCTCATTGCGAAATATCAATAGGCACTTTTGAAGTACTCTCCTAGGGAAGCTCTGCACCGACACCAGCACCTAGTCCACTCTTCAAAGCAGTTTTGGAACTCTTTTTCGGAAAAGTCCATCAGAGCTATTGTTGTATTAGCCTTAGCATCCTGAAAGTCATCAAAATGTTTTCTTTTCAATATTTCCTTTATCTTTGGGTAAAGAAAACAGTCATTGGGGCTAGATCAGATGAACAGGGAAGGTGTTCCAACACAGTGATTTCTTTACTGGGTAAAATCTGTCTCGAAGACAGCTATACAGTTAAGTTCATGAACTTGTCACCTTGTCACATTGTGCAATGACCATTCTAGAAAGAGTTTCAAAATTGCTTTGAAGGGCAGACTAGGCACCGGCATCAGTGCGTAGTTTCCCAAGATGAGTAATTTGAAGGTGATCACAGTGATATTCAGCAATGAGGTATGTAGCACTTAGAACATTTAAGTTAGTGGACTTGAATGTCAGACCTCATATATGCTTGGTTTTGCTTCTCTAAAGAACCCAGCTTAACAATATACTCTACCTGGGATGCAAATTCTGTATCTATCACCAGTTTTGTCTTTCTATGGTGACACTTTCTTTTTGATGCCAAATATGAGACATCATTGTAACAGGACCCACTTATTACATGCGAGTGCATAATTACAAAAATGTAGAACAGTCACCTGGAAGCCTTTGATAAGGGGAGATGTGAACTGGTGGAGAAATTCTTTCCCATGCAGGATGTATGGTGTTTTAGAAATTGGTCAAATCAAATCTGATAATGAATTGTTGCGCTCTTCTAAGGTTTTCTTATTTTACTCTCATTCCTTGATTGCTGTACTTCCTTTTCCCCTATTCTTTTTTCCCTGAAATTTCACTTCTTTAAAATATAATGGTCCATAATCTTTTGCCTCGGACTAGGGAAATATGGGGACGACAGAAACACCTCATCAATCAGTGTTTTTGCAGTCACTTGGTGGGCAATAAATGATTTAATAAATTTAAGTGGAGCAATTCATTCACTATTAATAAGCATCTTATTTTTTTCAGACATTATAAATCTAGAGTAGTTTTTCTCTAAAATGTTATATTTATGTGAAACATAGTACTTTAAGTCACTAATAATTTTCCTACATTTCTAATTGCATTGTTTTTATCTGTGACAAATATTCAGCTCATTATATTATTCTCTTTAAGTTAGTTTCTAAGGCTATTGCACATTATTTAAATAGCTAGGAGTCCCAGAAGGGTGCAAACAGCACTGCTACCAGAGGAAAGCATGACAGTGTGAACCCATGCAGAGACACTGAACACACCCAGAGGCACCTTGACGTGATGATGTGGTTCTGAAAGTAGAGGGCCTTAAAAACCTTTGGCATAGTTCTACTCTGTACACATAGTGTTGCTGTGAGTTGAAATTGACTCAGTGGCAACTAACAACAACAGCATGTACTATGAACATAATTTTTCTCCAGTTGTCTCCGTGTGAATTTTGAAACATCACTTCACACATGATAAAGTATAGAAAGTATTTCATAGCATATATAATTTCAAAAGTCAGAATGCAAAATCCCCAGGGGCCAGCAATGAAGAAAAAACTCTAGTCCACAGTATATAAAATATTTTGTTAAACAGGATTGAGATCATTTTTCTACTCCCTGTTTTAGCTATAAGACTTGCTTGTAGACATAGTATCTGTTCTTTATTAACTTTATCTTGCTCAGTGAAATCAAGTTTAAGACACTGACAAACAAGCTTCTACAGTCAATTGTTCCAAAACAGTAAAAAGTCTTCTATTTTCTCATTAAACCTTCACTTCACTTATCAACTATCTTGCTATTCAGTATTTCACATTTAAAACAATAGTAAAAATTGTCTATATGACTTGTGTGCATGTTAACAACACATGTCTGGCAATAATGAACACTGAGCTACAAGTTAAGAATACTCTGGCCCTGAGGGTTAATTTTATGTGTCAACTTGGCTGAGCCATAATTCTCAGAATTTGGCAGCTATGTAATGATGTAGTTTGACAGTCACACAATTTTAAAGTTATATAATAATGTAATTTGGCAGTTAGGTAGTGATATAATTTGGCAGTTAGGTGATGATGTAATCATCCTCCATTTCCCTGTAACACTTATTTTCCATAACAACTTGATCTTAGAAAACTATTTTAATAAAGAGGAGAAGGTGTAATTGCTTTCAAATTATGCATAAATATACTACTTATTGCCTTTCCACATGCAAGATGTTAATCAAAAATATGTCTTTGAAAACGTTCATACAAGTTGTGAACATGTCTGACAGAATTTTTGAAAACTTCTCTGCCTGATCATAACACATTCAACTGAGGGGGGAAAAAAATCTCACCATAGGTATTGAGGTAAGCTCAGACCAAATTCTGCCAAATGTTGCTAGACTGACATTGTTGCTGTATTGTTAAGTCAGTTCTGACTCATAACAGCCCTAGCAGACATTATCAACTTTTGATGTTATCAACTATTTTTTTTTGTTTTGAAATGTATAAATATTTTAGCTTCCAGCCAAAGTGCTGTAGAATTTTAACTTCAGTACTGTCATATGTACTATGTCTTTTTTAATCCAGCAAAGTCTTCCACATATAGTTTTACAGAGAAAAGTCTATTAAAATGTATTGTCTACATGTAAGATTTTTAAAAAATGTTTGCCACATTTAAATGCTGCAAATTCATAGGCTTTCCCTATTTAATTCCATTTCAGTACACAATATAAATTTATCAGGTGAAATGGATGCTATTTTGAAATATTCCCCAGAAGGTAAGATTACTCAAACAAAAATACACGTTTTGGAAAGAAAATCTTGTGTGTGTTGTGAATTTTGTCACATAATATGTCTTCTTTTTTACAAGCTTTGTTATTAACAGAGTTATCTAAAGATCAAAAGCTATAATTTTTGATGTTGCAATTGTTAACTATTTTGATTAAATTTTCCAACTCTTTTTGAAAAAACAAACTTAAATTTAGAAGATTTACTTAAAAATCAGTAGCATTGTAGTATAAATTAATGAATGAATTAAATTAATTGAACATGAATAAATGAGTTGAAAATGTAGTTCTTCAAAGCTTTGAAGATTTCTAAAATATAATTTATCATGGTAGTGAAGACAAAAATGTCTGAATATATAAAATAATGATTTGTTCTAAAAATTAGTAATTTAGGTATTCTGTTTACGGGATGTGTGTCCATTTTACAAGTATAAATTCTATTTTGATACACAAAACATTGCATCTTATTGGGGTGTACAATTATGTGTTTTCCGCAACAAATTCCAAGTATATTTCTTTTCATAGGTTTCTCAATTTATTATGAACAGGAATTTTACCATGATACAGTACTCCATCAAGATTTGTTTTCTGATTATTATCTCAATGACAAGTAATTTTATCTTCAGTGTTAAACCTTTTAACTGGTTGTGATGGCATTACAGTAATAATAAGTGATTCATCTTTAGAGAACGAACTTTTGAAAGTTTTATAGGGATGGCATAAAATTATCAAACCATTATAGGAATTAAGTTAACAGCTTTTCTATTTGAAGCATCTGTTACATAATTTGTTACAAAACTGGCAATATTTAGCAGTTCTGCTAATGTAGCTAAGACATTAACAGCTATTGTTTCCTATTTCATATGTACACTAGAAAATTTGAAATAAAACGTGAGCAAGACCCAGCTTTTATGTCCCCATTTTATGGACAACAGAAAAGGCAGTTCAAAGGATATATATTATGTAGCCAGAGTAGCAGAATTCATTAAGGAAGGATAAACCAAAGATAGATAAATAGATAAACATTGCCGCAGAATTGATTTCAACTCATAGCAGCCCTATAGGACAGAATTGAACTGCTCCATAGAGTTTCCAAGGAGTGCTAGGTAGATTCGAACTGCTAACCTTTTGTTTAGCAGACTTAGCACTCAACCATTTTGCTACCAGGGTAAGGAACGAAAGAGGTCTTTAAAAGACCATTTAAGTATTATTTTGATTAACTATGACACTTCATAATTAATATTATTCAAGTAACAATTCTCTTCTTAGTCTGTGGACTAGAACATCCTTGGGGTGTTAGAATGCTCATACAAAAGTCTAAAATCTTATAAACGTGTATTCTGTGAACTGGGTCAACAAGATCATACATGTATATGCATGTGCTATCAATTGTTTTTTAAAGCATCTTGTCATGCATTTTGTGACTAATTCATCAAATAATCATTTTAATGCAGTGGACATGCTGATAGATTGGGAAGAGAGTGATATGGGGGCCTTAAGAGTTCAGGCAATTCAGTATGAAAATCTTTGCATAGTTTACTAAGGAATCAATAAGATACAAGAAACTGTTTTTTGAAGGCAATTAAATTCAGGTTAGATGGAATTGCTGAAATAGAATTTAATTAAAAATTGTTAAATATATTTACTCTAGTAAGGTGACTTTAAACATATTTCCACCTGCTGCCAAAATGTTTAATTCTTAATGAGAAATAATTTTCCAGCTTAATAACTGTCTGCTGCCAACATGGCATTCTGCTACCTGTCCTGCACATGCTGTAACTATGGATATAGGATATTTGTGGGTTGCTAGTCATTCTAGGTTCAAAGGTATAGCTTGAGTAGTAGTGTTTTAAAATGTCTGCTATTTGTATCAGGTTATTTAGCTAATAGATAAGAAAACTGTGAATTTATTCACTCCTTTGCCAAGTATTTATTTATCTCCTACTGTGTACCGGACTCTCTCCTAGGCTCTGAAAATACAGCTGTGAGTGAGCAAAACAGACAAGGCTCTGACCCTGATGGTGTAGAATGATAATGTTAATGAAATACATATTTATAATGAAATGTTAATGAAATAAATATTTATAATGTGTCAGATCCGACTCGATGGCACGTAGCTTGGCAGATAGGACTGAGTGCTTGAGAAACGTTAGGTAGAGGGAATATAAAATGATACTATCTGTTTCAGTAAGAATTGTCTGAGAAAGCCTTTCTAAATAGTCCCACGAGCAGAGATCTGAATGAAATAGAGGAATGAGGAGATGAAGACAGACAGATCAGCAAATTCACAGCTTTTGAGGGAGAAATGTGCTCGGCCTCTTCAAGGAACAGTTAAGGAGGCCAATGTGCCTACGGTTGTTGAGCAATAAGCTGGAGAAGTAGTCAGAGACAGCTCATATAGGATCTTACTTTCTTTCTAACTGTCGCATAATAGTTTTCATGGTTCCTCTCGGGAAGATAAAGCTATCTAACTTACATTTAAAGGGTATTTCTGACTGTTTTGTGAAAGAACAGAACTCTGCAAGAAGAGCAACAGGTAGATCAGTTAGGAGGTGGTAATTATAGACCTCCAGGTGAGAGATGTTGGTAGACTAGTAACGGAGGTGGTGAGATGGAGTCAGATTTGAGATTTATTATGAAGCTAGAGTCAACAGGAGGATATATTGATCAATTGCATTTTGAAAAATTGCAGTCAAGGATAAGTCCAGGGTTAATAAAGAGACACTGAACTGAAAGATACATAATAAAGTATTTTCAGTGGTTATCTCTGAGCAGTGGTCTTCTTAACAAGTCATACTAAATCTGTTGACACTAGGGGGAGAGAGCAAAAATAATTGTGGCTGCAGTGGAGCTGGGCCACTTTGATCTGCCTTCAGGAAAGAAGTTGCTTTTCTGCTGATAGGAGTGTAATTAGTTGACAGTCTCCAGCTGCTCAGCCTTAGGACTTTGTCCCAGCATTTGAGCTTAGGGAGGGCTGTTCCAGGACAGCCAACCGGCAATGACTGAGCTCTGTGGTGACACTAACACCAAAACCAAACTGGTTGCCAGCAAATCTGCTCCAATTCACACTGATTGCATGTGTTACACAGTATAACTGCTCCATACGGTTTCCTTGATTGCAGTCCTTACAGAAGCATGTATATCACCAAGCGTTTCTTCTCAAGCTTCAGTGGGTGAGTTCTAACTATCAACGTTTAGCTTAGCAGTGAGGCATAAACTGTTTGCACTAACAGGCACTGTAGGGGATACTAACCAACCAAATCAAACCCACTGTGGTCAAGTCTATTTTGACTCATAGCAACCCGATGAAACAGGAAACGCTGGTGGCGTAGCCGTTAAGTGCTATGTCTGCTACCAAAAGACTGGCAGTTCAAATCCAGCAGATACTCCCTGGAAACTCTAGTGCTGTAGAATAGCTATGAGTCGGAATCGGCCCTACAACACTGTATTTGTTTGTTTAACCCTGTAAGACAGAGTAGAACTGCCTTACAGAGTTTCCAACGAGTGCTTAGTGAATTTGAGCTGTCAGCCTTTTTACTAGCAGCCATAGCACTTAACCCGTACGCCACCAGGATTTCCATAGAGGATACAACCCACTGCTGTGGAGTCGATTCCAACTCACAGAGACCTTTTAGGGCAGAGTAGAACTCCAGACAGTTTCCAAGGAGCACTTGATGGATTTGAACTGCTGACTTTTTGATTAGTAGACGTAGCACTTAACCACTGTACCATCGGAGTATCTATAGGGGTTACTAGACCCTGATTATTTGGGGCTCATTTTAGGACTTTTCTATTGGGCTCTTTTGTTTCAGACAATAGGTGCTGCAAAGAATTTGTCAAATTTGTACGGAAGTCCAAGTCTTTCTTTTCCCCGTTTTCTTCCTTAACCCTTTTTTACAGGAGTCTTATCTACCTTGCACTTAAAGCTTTTCCTTCTCAATCTTGTTTTCTTCTCTTTTGCCTTTCACGAGTTGTATTGGTTCCTAACGACGCCGTAACAAATTACAAAAAATTTAGAGACTTAAAACCACTAAATTTTTTTCTTACAATTCTGGATGAATTTGGCTAAAATCCATGTGTCAACAGGGCTGCATATATTTGGAGACTCCAAGGAGAAACTATTTTCCTATTTTTTCCAGCTTCTGGAAGATGACTCAATTCCTTGTCTCAGGGTCTCATTATAAAACTTTAAAGCCGGCAGCATACCATTTTGAAGTCTATCTCTGACTCGCCTATTTCATAAAGACCTTTTTCATATATTGGATCCACTTACCCAAACCCACTATTGTCAAGTCCATTCTGACTCATAGCGACCCTATACACAGAGGAGAGCTGCTCCACAGAGTTTCCAAGGAGCTCCTGGCAGAGTCAAACCGTCAACCTTTTGGTTAGCAGACAAAGCACTTAACCTACTATGTCACCATGGTTTCCTGGGTCCACTTAGATAGTCCAAAATAATCTCCTCATCTCAAAATCTGTGTCTTTACCACATCTGCAAAGGCCATTTTTCCGTATCAGGTAATGCATTTACAAATTCTGGGGATCAGAATTAGGCCAGGACTGTGTTTCACAAACTACCACATCATTTGCCTGCCGGTTAGGCATCACCTCTCCACTCTTCGAATAAACATTTTGCCCTCCTAACTGTCTGCGGGAGGATACAGACTCACACATTACAAAAACAATCATCAAAGCATTTATGTTCTGCAGCTGAAATGTAAAGACACCTTTAGCAGTTGCACACTTATTTCTAGATACAATCATATTAAAATAATATGGAATTTTGAAGTTTGGGAATCACTTAGTGGTCCAAAAGGCTAATGTGTTGTACTTCTAAGTGAAAAGTTGGAAGTTGTAGTCCACCCAAAAGGATCTCAGAAGATAAGTCCTGACAATCTGTTCCCAAAATCATCTTCCACTGAAAACCCTGTGGAGTACAATTCTTCTCTGTCACACGTTGAGTCACTATAAATTGGAATCAACTCCTCAGCAACATGTATTTTATTTTTATTTTCTTGGAAGTAGATACGGATGTATCTTCAGACTTTTACATAGTACCTGATATCATCTCAGCTTTTATGGTAACTAATAAGTGTTAATAAAATTTGTGTGTACAAATTACATGTTAAAAATCAAGAAATAAATTTTAATATTAAATACATATTTTCTTTTTCTATTACATTGCTCCAGAAAGGGTTTCTTACAAAATAAAAGAATATTGGCAAGTAATAAAATAAATGCCAGCCAACTGCCGTCAAGCTGGATCTGACAATAAAATAAATGAAAATATGTATATTGATCTGTACAACTGAGAAAAAAGTTACATAAAATCTAGGCTTTTTAAGTTTTCCTTACTCTGTTCTGCACAAATTTCACATTTTCCCTGAAATATTATTTCTAACATGCTCCCTGATTCTTCTACCAAGTGACTGAGAGGAAAGCAACAGTACAAGTCACAGAAAAATGGCCTGCTACCTCAAATTGTTGACAAAGGACAGCAGTATCAAATGGTCCTCCCATCACAGCCTCCATGAAAAGGAGACCACTGTCCCTAGCAGCTTGTGTCCAAGCAGCACAGTTTATTAGTGAGAATCCTCAGTACTAGTATTCATACCACATCTGGAAAGGAAAAGATAATCACTAATTATCTCCTAAATTAGCTTCATCTTAAAATGAGAAATCAGTTCACTAAAATTAACTGTCACATGTTACTAGATATAAACTTAGCGTAGATGGAACTTTACTAAGTCCCTATTAGCTTATCTTATTAATACTAAAGTAAAATAATGGATTCAAATGAAAACTGTGGGACATATTTAACACTAGGTAGAGGTCAGGACAGCAGGAACCTAACCATGCTGCTCCAATACCCCTGTTACACGGACAATGTTTCTCTTGCTTCTGCTCTCCATGGTACAAATTCTATAGTACCATTTGGACTAACTCTACAGAAGTTCCATCTATTTCTAAATTATTTATGTTATTTGGAGCTATTTATCTAGATTATTTGATTCATATATAAAGAAGTCCTCATATATTTTTAAAAACAGTCTATGTGATAAATGTTTGATTTTACAACCATAACTCCATAGAAGGCTTTTCTCCCTATTAAATTTGCTGGAGTGGTGACACAGAGAAATAATACATGTTGTTGGCTGGTAGGAGCCCTAAGCATTACAATTCTAAATACAGTAAGAAGAAGAGAGACACTTTAAATCCCTGCCATTTCAGGTATTCTTATCAATCAAAGGAAGTGGTATAAAACAAGTGGTATGATTTAAAGTGGTAATTTACACCCATTAGAAAGTTATTTGTCCTTATCATTTTAGGGAAATCAATAAGTGTTGGCATCTCTAGTGCTGCTTAGAACTCTTTTATATTCACTCAGGATTTGGCCTCCTCTATTACTTCTTTCTACCACAGTAGGACGGAACAAAGAATTTTATCCTGATCACTTTCTTTATAAAATCAACAAGTGTTTCTATAGAAAGAGCCTGTTGTTGTTGTTGCCCCTTACAGTGAAAATACAACAATTTGGACATTTACACCTCATATAGAAGAGTATCTAAATATCTGAAATAATCTTGTTCCTGTTTGTACTTACAGATCACTTTCCTTTAAGTGATCAGCTGACAGTGTCCAAGTGTATCTCCTGTGGGTGGGATGGTAAAACAACTGTGCTCCTATTGTTATCTGTTCAAGTCTTTTTAATTAGATGTAATTTATCAAATTTTGTCTGTCGAGTCTTTAACCAAATGATTTTATCATAATTCATAGCAGTGTACGAAAAAAGTGAATTCTATCCACATATAATTTTTCTTTGAAAATATTTCAAAATTCACTAGCATAGTGAAAAATAGTAATTATACCTGTTCATACAAGTAACAACTTATTGACATCTTACTTATTGTTCAAAAATTTCAGAGACACTTTGCTTATGTAAGAATATCTGGGGTAGTCTTGTATGACCTTGTAATAAAAGAATAGTTCATATGTCCTAGGATATTAGTCAGTAGTATTAAGTACCTATTCATAAATAAGTACAGTGACTAGATAAAAAAAAAAAGACTGTTCCACGTGTTTGTTTCCTCTTAGGAGAAATTCCACAAATTATTTTTCTCTTGGGAGAAATATTAGTTGAAAGTGATGATAGCAAATTACCAAGGAGCAGTGTACTCTAATTCATTTTTATACAAATTTGAATTTCAAAAAACTATGTACTGTGGATTTCTTCACATAATTCAATCCCATGTTTTATTGAACTCTAAAAAAAGCCTTTTGGGCATATGTGGAAGTAGACCTATCTTGGGTAAAATGAATATGAATAAACTTAGGATTTCAGACCTCACATTTATGTGATCTCTACTATGTCATAGTAAGGAAACTCCTTTAGAGCATTCTATTATACTACTTAGAGGCATAATGGGATACAATCTAGAAACAATTATTAACAAATGGTAGTAATAAAAATCATCATTGAAACCTTATCTTTTAACAGGAGTTGACATCATTAATCTAGAGGGTCAAAAATTAATAGCCTATGTAATGGCTAAGACACTCTCTTATCTTTGTTGGTTCTTCTTAGAACATCCAGAGGTGAAGTATAGAAAGCAAGTGGCTGTCAAAGACATGGTGATTAATTTCTATTTGCCAGGGGAAACAGAGGAAGAGGAGTCAGGCATGGGACGGGGAATCCACTGCCATCCAGCCAATTCTGACTCATGGCAACCCTACAGGACAGAGTAGAACGGCTCCAAACAGTTTCCAAGAGGGCCTGGTGGACTCAAACTGCCAACATTTTGGTTAGCAGACATAGCACTTAACCACTACACCACCAGGGTTTCCAGAATAGAGGCCTGTTATGGAATATATGTGTGTAATTGCTCCTGTTAACAACTGGTCAGAAGGCAAGAATGTCAGAGGCCAGAAGAACTGAATAGTATCCAGCTTCTATTACTGGACATTTTGATCAAAGATTCTATGGAAAAATTCTGATCAAATGTGGGAAAACACAGAATTTCCAATTCTCATGGACTCCAGAATTTCTGGAGCCGTGTATTACTTGCATCCCTGAAACTATTGCCCTGAGATAATCTTTAAAACTTAAATCAGAAATATCACTTGAAGTCATCTTAAAATCAAACAATAGTTAGCTTAACTAGTGAAAATACATCTGCCTTAAGCATTATGTTCTTCTAAGAACTGTCTATATCAGATCAACGGAAACTTGGTGTCATAGTGGTTAAGCATTATAGCTGCTAACAAAAAGATTGGCAGTACAAATCCACCAGGAGCTCCTTGGAAACTCTATGGGGCAGTTCCACTCTGTGTACAGGATCACTATGAGTTGCAATCGACTCCACGGAAGTGCATTTTGTTTTGGGCTTAAATGGGATTAAAGATAAAACAGCAACTCAAAAGATTAGGTAAGAACCTTGTGAGGCAGTGAGAAAAGGAAGGTGAGAATGGCTTTACAACTCAAAGAAAACAGTTAATATCCCTGAATTATACATGTAAAAAATGTTGATGTATATTTGCTTTGTATATTTTCCACAACAACAAAAACAAAGCATTAATGACAGCAGCAGCACTAATAACAACTAAACCCTGTCATTCTATTTACAATCACGATATCTTTTATCCTAAATTCTTTGGAAATATTAGGTGGCAGGATCTGAGAAATAAGGTCAGCATTTTAGAAGACAGAAAGCCCATAAGACTGATTTGAAAATGCCTTGCTTTTCAGAAATGTTTTACAAGGAAGTAACAGAGAGCTTGCCAAGATTTGTTAAACCTCTGAAGACATGCCTTCTTCTGACTGACCCCACCACAAGTAGTATAGCTAAAATAAACCTTCAGTTTTACCTAGTAATACACGATTTTATTTATAGGAGACACAGATGGTGTTTTTAATCTCATTTTCCCACTGAATAATATAACTTTGGAAGTGAAAAGAGTGAACGAAAATTGAACTATTGGCTAGATGAATGGTGTTGAAGAACTGGATTTGGTTTGGGGGACTTGGCAAGGATTGGACATTCCTCACAAGGCCCAGAAATAATGTCTCTGGCAAAGATTTTATGATCAGATTAAGATCATTTTTAGCATAAATGTAGCAAAAGGAAGACAGTATAACACTGAATGTGAAGGCATTGATGGTTAAGGAGAGAAAAAACAGTGTAAGAATTGACTGCTAATTATTCAGAAAATATTACAGAAAAACAAAATTATTTCACATACTTATAAATAATAAGTAAGAAAAAGATTAAAAAGTTATTAAATACACTAAAAGTCTTTAAGTAGAGACTGAGGCTTGATATTCCAGTGGTCCTTTCAACTGGAATAAAGGGTCATCCTGGACTCCCCTCAAGAATGATCCTCACTAATTACCTTCACATAGCCAGGCTTCATAACTCTTAAAGATGAAAAGCTGAGCATAGCTACAGAAATCAGTGGGATTAAACTAACTGGGTTCTCTATTAAATGGTCATTTGGCTGTCTTTATTAGAATAATATTACATTTATGATTATTTTAGATGTTTCCTTAACACTGACCCTGCCAGATGCAAGATTTGGCACTGTTTAAGGACTGCCTATTGATGTTGAGCACAGAAAGCAAACAATACCAATTAAAAATTGCAGCTAAAAACTTGAACGTTTTATTTCACTTCCTCATCATTACTTACACTATACTAAAATCAAATAGCTATTTTCTCTGTGCTTTCAATGATATTGAAGTACATTTATTTATTCATGCATAATACTCACTGTTTTTCTTGTACTTCTACATTACTTGACTGTTAGAGCAATTATAAATACAAACAGACATTATGCTGTTGTTTCTTTTGTAATTCAAGCAGTCAAATAATTTACTCAATTAAGTATTTATTTCAAGGAAATCAAGCATGATTGTGAAGCAAAAGGAAATATGAATAAAAGGGTATTGCTAACTACCATGAGCAAAGAGTTCAAGACCTACCAAATGAAACTCTACATAGTAAATTAACTCGCAGTCTGTAAAATTTCTTCAGACGGAAAGGGAAATGATAAACTGTTTTAACTGTGTACATGAGTTCAGAGTCTCCTAATAAAATATTCTGACCTAATGGTGTTCAAAAACTTGCAGATTCCAACTGAGCAGGAAGACTGCCAAATTCAAAATCCATTCAAAAGATGATTACATTTCCCATTCTGTTACAGACTCACAGTAGAAAGATTCTGTTAAATTTGCACATATTTTAGAAGAATTACATTATTATACGTCCTTATACATAAAGCAAGTATAGTAAATGAAAATGCATCAGAGACACTAAGACGATTACAGATTATTGTTAGCCTATGAGAGGCATGTTTTCTGATACTATAGGATACCACAATAAGTTGAAAGTAATATTTTATTTTTTTAATTCACAAAATAGAAAAATAATACAATATAAAATATGGATAACCTTATGTAACTAAGGTCTAATGTAAAATTACACTTGAGTAGCGGACTTAATACTTTTCTTTATATTGAGACTAAAGAAATTATTTTCATTTTCTAGGTAGCCCAGACTCTAAGTAACTTATCTGAGGTCATTTTGAAAGGTGTTTTATCTTTCACAAGCCCCACAGAACTAACCAAGAAAGTTACAGCATTTATAGCCCTAATAGTTTAACCATGACATAAGGAAGATGAAGCTACTTGATTTTATTTAACTCGGTTAACTCTTGTGTGACTTTTTAAATTATTAGTTTAGTAGCATATTTTTGAAATCCTGTTTGTCTTGCAGACTTATAATATTTTCAGGCACAAACAGACTCAAAGCAATTAGGGTTAGGTGTGCAAATTGATAATTAGGCAACTCTCCAAGTTAGATCATTTTCATATTTGAAATAGCTCCCAGGAGCTACTTATCAAAGTAACTAATGTTGAAGTGTAAACATGGCAGGTTTTTTTTTGTTTTTTTTTTTTTTTGTCTTTTTCTTTTTGAAAGACAGAGAGTTCACAGAGCTGTCTATTCTGGTTCCTCTGAAGAAACTGCCAAACTACCACAGGTGGCTTACTCTTGCCCTCAAAATCAATCCTGAAGAAAACCTAAAAGCAAGAGGAAAATAAACATGAATTCCAGGAACTCAGATAGCATTCAAAACCTTCAAAAATCCCTGGGGAGATTAAATACTGTTTTGAATTAACGTGTGTGTGGAAAAGGAGTTGCTAAGCCAAAATAAGAAAGATTTCAGAGGCAGATGAAGTGGAATGGACTGGAGGAAAACTTTATACAACGGTTATCTTAGTTCTCCCTCAGTTACCTTTGATGAGCACTGTTGTTTCTTCCAGGTGATATCACTGTAGCGTAAAATCTCTGCTTAGATGATATGGTGAAGGAAAAAAAATTAATGATCAACTTCTCTCAAGCATTCACTGTTATTATTCCTAGTGGAATTACGTGGAGTGGGTGATTGAACCTGTGGAGGCAACTTCCTCTCCATGCTGCTTCTCCCTAACTTTGTAAAGATTGAACAGTCTCTACTACGTTTTCGTCTTCCATGTAGTCCTTGATGACTTCTCTCCTCATAAACATTGCAAACAGTAGAATTGGAGAGGTAGAAAGATATTCCAGACATTTCCCCTCCAGAAACTATCTCATATCCTATTGGGCATAAGTTAGACACATTGTGAAACATACAAAGTGTGACAATTAGGTTCACGAACTTGCCACTGTGCACTTAAGTTAGCAGCACCGTACAAACAACCTGGTAAAGTTTCCCAATCTTGGAATATCAGTACCTCACAGCTGTGTTCATGTCCACATGTGATGGGCCGTGTCTCACTGAGTGACATTGATTATTGTTGCGTATTTTTTGTGCCATCATGAGAATGTCAGAGTTTAAACTAGAGCAATGAGCAAATGTTAAATTTCTTGTGAAGCTTGGCAACAGTGGAAGTGAAATCAGGGATATGTTAGTCCAAGTTGATAGGGACAATACTATGAAGAAAACAGCAGTGCACATTTTTTCTAAGGTGAGAGAAAGCATCATTGACGAGAGAGGTCAAGAGGGCCAGTAATGAGCAGAACTTATGAAAACATTGCAAAAATTCTTCAAATTGTGCGTCAAACTTGTCAGCTGATAGTAAGAAGCATAGCAGACCAACTAAACGTTCATAGAGAAACAGGAAAATCTTGGCATGAAAAAGTGGTATGCGCAAAAATGGTCTCAAAGGAGCTTACTGATGAAAAAAAGCTAAGGAGAGTCGAAGTTTGTCAAGACCTTCTGGAGATGCAAGATGATGTTTGGGGCCACATTATCACTGGTGGTGGAATAGGGGTGTACCAGCACAACCTGGAAACAAACCGTCAAAGTACTGCACAAAGAAAGTCAGCCAATTCTTCATGACCAAAAAAAAGTTGCATAAGTCCAAATCAAGAGTCACAATGATGTTGCTAAACTTTTTTGATTTCAGAGGGATTGTTCATTATGAATTTGTACCATCTGGACAAAAAGTTAACCAAGTTTAAATTATTTGGAAGTACTACAAAGGCTGCACGGAAAAGTTAAACAAAAGCAACCTGAAGTTTTCGCCAACAGCTCATGGTTCTCACATCATGACAGTATACCAGCTCACACAATACTGTCAGTGAGAGAGTTCTTAGCCAGTAAACAAATAACTGTATTGGAATCCCTTCTTACTCACCTGATCTGGCCCCAAATGACTTTTTTCTTTACTCAAAGATAAAGGAGACATTGAAAGAAGACATTTTGATGACACTTGGGACATTGGAGTATTACAATGATAGCTCTAATGGCCATTCTAGAAAGAGCTCCAAAATTGCTCTGAAGGGTGGACTAGGCACTGATGAATAGCTTCCCAAGGTAAATACTTCAAAGGGGATTGTAGTGATATTCAGCACTTTTTCTAGGATGAATTTACATAATTGTCAGATCTTGTACATGAGGTGAGCTCATGTTAGTAGAATCACATTGAAGATGACACAGAGTAATCAGATTTTTATCATAAATTCTAGTTTGAACAAATTATAAGAGTTTCATCTTTCCACAGGAGACAGGAGAAAGCCATATGAAATAAAGAGTAATATTGTGATGATTTGTAAAATTAACTGAGAGGCTACATAATCACCAGAAGTTACCAAAGTATGATGATAGTTATGATTAACAGTGAATCAAAGTCAATTTATCAGGACATTGTATTTTCCATAAATTTAGGTGGGAAATGTCTGCTTTTTCTTGTTACCTTCATAATCCAAGAATTCTGAGTTAGCTGGCATATTCTGAGCATCATTTAACTTTACAGAATTTCTAATAATCCTCAACATAAACTATTCCAAGGGGACAGATGCAGAACAGACTAGAGAAGGTAGTGATATTTAATAAGTATATATAAATCTAATGATTAATATCTCAAAGATTTTTTGCTATGACAGTTTTTAACAGTAAATAGAAAGGTCATGCTCACTGATGATTAAAAATTGTTTTTAATGTCCATCTGGAAAATGAGTCTCCACATTTCAGTATATTCAGAGATTTCTTAGTTGGATAATTTGGACAGAATAATAATACTTGCTGGTGATCATCTTTGCAATGTTTAGCCGTATCAAATTCATGGTGGAAAATACAAGGATCATCATTGAAATTCCTAAATATTGTGTTATTTTCTGAAAAAATTGATAGAACACATTTATCTCATTTTTATGAGATTAATGGAAATACACTGGCATCTAGAGAAAGTCGAGGGTGAAGCTTGTGGAAGCTGAAGTTGTAAGAATTCTTTACAATTTTTAATCTAATGCAGTTTTTTATTAATGCCATTTCTTATGTCTTTTTTCTAAAGAGTTAGGATTACCCCCAAAATAAACTTTTTAGCAATTGTTAAAGCTTTATAATGTTCTTTAGTGTTTTAAATTATAAGAACAAATAGACTAGAGTTTTCAAAATCAGGAATTATATATGACTTCTTGTGATACACCATGTTCTAAAAAATAAACTGTTTTTTTTTCTGACAGAATTTTGATTTCTGTTTTTAAACTTTCTATCCCCTCTGAGCTAAGGTTTTTTTTGTTTGTTTTTTTAGATTCAACGACACTTGGCTGGCTTGGCTTTTTAGATCTTATTACAAATTTCTGTGGTCAAAATACTTCGTTTACCACTCTGTCTTTTGTGTTTACCATTCTGTTTTTGTGCCCACTGTCTCTTGGATCATTTATAAGTACCACTTGTCTTAGGCATCTATTGCTACTACAAGAGAAATCCCACAAGTGGATGGCTTTAACAAAGAGAAATTTGTCACAGACTAGTAGACTAAAATTCCAAAGTCAGGACATCAGTTCTGCAACAAGTCCTTCATTTTGACTCTGGAGGAAGGTCTTTGTCACCCATCATCCACTGGAATGGGAGCTTTTGAAGCCCAGGGACCCTGAATCTCTTCCAAAGGATGCACTCCCCTCCTGATACCACGTTTCTTGATGGTATGAGGTCCTCAACTCTCTGTTTGCTTCTGTTTCTTTTACAGCCCAAAATATTTCCTCAAGGTATGACACAATCTTATATATTACGTCCCGCCCCACCAGTGCAACTGCTGCCCATGCTCCCTCATTAACATTGTGCTGTTGTTGCCAAAGCCAAGTACCATCTAGTCAGATCTGACTCACGCATTGTTAGATGCCATCAAATCAGTTCCACCTCATAGTGTGGTGTCCCTTAGCATCCCCCTGAATTTTGGTCACAAGCTGGGCACCCATTGTCTGGATGTCTTGCTCTAGAATTTATCAGTTACTGTTCTGACTCTTTAAGAGAAGCATAAGTTAATTCTGAACTTCATAGGATGTGAAGATTGAAAGGGGAAGAGGGGAACCAAATCATGAAGCTCCAGATCACTGGCTTACACAAAAGTTAACAATGTAAGCCACATACCATACAGAAGTAATACAGCAATACTCAGGATGTTTGCCCCCTACAATCTCTTTCTCATAATGACCCTGTCAATCTTGGGAAATGTCCACCTTCATAGCCACACGACAGAAGGCTTGCTTTCCAATCTGCTGACCTTGGGTTCACTAGCTTCCATGTGACGCTTGTATCCTGATCCGGGACTTGGGATATTTCACACTTCAGTTGTTTGAGTTGTTTCAGCCTCTGTAATTGTGTGAGCTCTTTCCTTGATATAAATCTTTGTTTATGTGCCTTACTGCTTTTGTTTCTATCAAGAATCCAACATAAATCACCCAAGTAGTTACTCAACAACTAAATTGTCAGTTATTTGGTGATAGATACATTTTCATACCTTTCTGTGATCATTAAGATTGTGAGTCAGCATGGTTTGCCATGATTCTCAGTGATTTGGCAGATGTGATGTACTTTGGCAGTCATACGATGATGTGATCATTTCCATGCTGATATCAGGTATAACATGATCACCTATGACTAGATATGTTGTGAGTAGCCAGTTAGTTGAAAGAGAGTTTCCTTGGGGGTGTGGCCTACACTGAATGTACTTCTTTGTTTGTTTTATGTGGAACTTGTCAGCTATATGTTGAAGAATGTGGCATAGTGTGAGAAACAATGGTATTGCATTTAATTTCTTGCCTTTGGGTATATACAGTTGCCTACTAACATTTTCCACCTCTCAGGTTTATCGAAGAGCTGCATTACTACCGACAGTGTGTGCTGCCGTAAGGCAGGGTTCTTTATGACTATCTGACATTGAAGAAATGAGCATGTGCATTAAGTTGCTGTTTTATGGGGTGTTGTATGAAGTGTCTGAATCTGTGATAAGAAAACTAGAAGATTTTTATTTGGGACACATATGTCTCAGTGGACTCTAATGTGACTCTCAGATTCCGAGAATACATTAATTGGACAATATACTGTCCCACAGAACCTACCATGTAAGAAAGAAATTCATACTACCTACCAAAAATTCAGACACAAATGATTTAGCATGCTTCCATTAGTGAAAACACATGGCATCAACAACAAATTCAAAACAGATAGTGACTGTGTCTTGAAGGGGTTAAGGGAATCTAAGCTACTTATGAGAAATTGCCCTTAGTCAACCAAAGGAAAAAAATATATATATCCAACAAGGCTAACTTTTCTGCTGTTGGGGTATGGGCTGCCTTCACCTGTGATGATGGGTTAGGTTATGAATTCACAGCCCTTATCCTGATATACATCAGTTCAAATATTTCCACACTGATTTTCCGTTATAATGGAAGCATTTAGCTTAGAGAGGTCTGGAAATGTTAACATTTTAAAGCTTCAGAGCACTTACAATCAGGCCTTGATCTTAAACATCAGTCTTCCGTTTCTTGAACTACATAGCAAGCAAGGGACTCATCCATATATGCCTTATTTTAAGTCAGATACTCAGTCCTCTATTTCTCTTTTCTTCACATACATGCACAAGGGCATTCTAGATAAGCTAGCTAACAATACAATCTCTATAACCTCTCTTTTTCCCACAATTACTAAGTATCACAGAACCTTAACTACCACATGCTTGCTTCTCCATCTGTACTTTGTAAACTATAATGTGTCTCGACACAGTAGAATGCTAATGCCTCATCTTCCTTCCTGGCAAGGGGAATATACTCCTACACTCTTCATAAATTTCAGTATCATTTTCCTGATTTCTATTTCAAGCTAATATCTTGTAAAATCCTCCTGAAGATGTGATTCTAATAATCAGGTACATATTGATAAACAGGTAAAATATTTATAGTAGATAATTTGAGGAGATGTTGCTATAGTAACTATGTTCAAAATTGAGTTAGCTCTTGGAGAAACAACAAGTAATGGGGAACCCTACCACTCAGGCCTCCAGAATCCAAAACAACATCACTGCTGTTGTGTTGATTCCGACTTATAGGAACCCTATAGGATAGAGTAGAACTGCCCCATAGAGTTTCCAAGGAGCACCTGGCGGATTTGAACCACTGACGTTTTGGTGAGCAGACATAGAACTTAACCACTATGCCATCAGTGTTTCCATAGGCCAGTGCAAAAAGCAATTCTAGTACTCAAAAAGGAGTCTCTGTGTGGAGCAAATGGTTAAGTTCTTGACTACTAGCCAGAAGTTTAGCAGTTCAAAGCTATCGCGGGTTGTCCCTGAAGACAGTCCAAGCAATCTGCTTTAGAAAGTTCACAGGCTTGTAAAGTCATTGAGCACAGCTTTACTTGGCTTACCGGAGGTCACCATGAGTCAAAATCAACTGGATGGCAGCTGACAACAATAATACCCAAACAGGGAGCTAGATGGGGAGCCTGCTTTTGGTAGATAAGAACAGCCAGCTTGGGAAAACCCATTAAAAGTGGAACACAGGTAATAAATACCCTGCCTGAAATCATTTCCTGCCTTTGGGATCTGCTAATGATGTACCTTATAAGTCAAATTCAGCTTAAGATAGAAAATCAGGGAGACGGTATCAAAATAGAATGAAGACTGCAAGGCAAACCAAGGAACATAAAGAATGTCAGAACTACAGGAAAATAAGAAGTAAAATAAGATGAAAGCAATAAATTTACGTATATTGGGTATTTTAGTAATTTTGCAGGCAGCTCCACTGCAATACAAAAAGACAGATCCTCAGGTAGGTGAAAAGACAATTATCAAGATCTATATTATTCGTTAGGGGGAAACTGCCGAGAAAAAACCAACGATTGAAAAGAGAAGTGTCACACACACACATGCTTGGGAATGTCAGCAAAAATAAGAGTGTCAAAAAAACAAAAAACAGAAACAGAACATTGAAAAACAAAAAAAAACTGAACAAAACCATACAGGAACACAGGAAAAGAGGAAAAGATGTGAAGGATAAAACAAAACAAAGCAAAAAAAAAATGACATAAGTATGATTTGACAGATACATTACCCATGCATAAAGGAAAATGGCACCTATGTTTGTAAAGCAAAAATCCTAGAAATAGAAGATTTTTTCAAAAATTAAAACAACATGACACATACAGAAAATTAGAATTAAAAAAAAAGAAATTGCTTATACAACATTCAGGCTGTCAGATAAGCCACACTAAAAATAGTCCAAAAATTTTGAAACATATACCCAAAAGCAAATCTGCTGCTATTGAGTCCATTCTGAATTAGCTACACTACAGGCTGAGAAAAACTACCTCACAGGGTTTCTGAGGAGGTAAATCTGCCACGTCTTTCTCCCAAGAAGGTGACTAATAGATTTGAACTGCCAACATTTTAGTATGTACCAAAGGATTTCAACTCCTGCACCACCAGGGCTTCTATAATACAGCATATAATTAAGACACTTCAGGAGATACATAATGTGCATTAAATATTTTATCTCCCAGAGAATAGACATTATTTTATATTCATAGAACATTAATAAAAAGTAATCGTATAACTAGGCAATAATAAATCACAAATATGTTTCTCAAATAACAATTTTGCAAATCTTATTTTCTGATTATAATATTAGAGGGTGATAGTTAAAAAAAAATCACAAAAATTTTTCCTATGGAAAACAGAAAAATATTCTATAACTATTAAGGAAATAAAAATGTTCATAATAATCAGGAAATATTAACAAAGCTAAAATCAATGAAATGAGAAATTACTTAAAAAACAATAAAATGGAAAATACATTATAGGAAAACCTTACAGAAAGTGCTAAATCTTTTCCTAGAGGAAGTGTAAATGTTCAAATGCTTTAATAAATATAGCAAAAAGAAAAAATAAGATTACTATCACTATAAGGGATAAAAACAAATCAAACCCTTTTCATGACTAAATTAATGAATTAAGAAATAAGCAGCAATAACAATAACAACAACAAAAACACTTCTTCATTCAACATATATTACTCCAGTGCCTATTTCCATAAACTGCTCTGGGCCTTGGGAAACAGCATAGAACAAAAGACCAGTCAAAATAAAAAGTCTCAGATTTTATACAGTTTACATTCTAATGAGAGACAGCAAATCATTATGAATATTGTGTGCATACAAAACCAAACCCACTACCACTACCATCGAGTCAATTCCAACTCATAAGAACAGAGTAGAACTGCTCCATAGAATTTCCAGGGAGGGCCTGGCAGGTTTGAACTGCCAAGCTTTGGGTTAGCGGACACAGCACTTAACCTCTATGCCACCAGGTTTCCTTGTATGTATATAATACTCATTATATATATATATATACACACACACACACACACACAATGTTCATAATAACTTGCTCTGTCTCATTAGAATATACATACATATATAGTGATTGTTACTATGCAGGAAATTAAAGATAATTCTATAGTTTAAGGTTATAATGGAGAAAAGAGATGATCTGTGGATATGCAAAACATATCAAAAAGTAGCTTGTAGCTGAGTAAAATTAGACTATCTGGGGGAAAAAACATGAAGCTGTCTGGAACAAGTATGTTCCAGTAATAAGTACTGTTTTAAAGGATTACTAATAGAAAGCTAATCCTTAAAACAAAATTCAAAAAATGTTTAACTTTTAAATAAGTCCTTTAAGACTCATTAAAAAAAGAGAAAACAAGAAAAAATCATTCACTATACTGAATCAACTCAATGACACCTAACAACAACATAATCATTTACAATGATAAAAACTAAAGTAATTTTAAGATTGTATTGTGTACAAATAATGGAAATGAAATCTGAATCATATGAATGAGTTCCTAGGAAATTATAGATTACCCATACTTATGCAAAAAAGAAAAGAAACAAAACAACATGCTTGATATTGTAGTTAAAGATCTTACACGCATTTAAAAAGCAAATATATTAAATACTTTACACATCAATTATTCTAACTTTAAATGAAAATGTCCATGGAAAATTCATTTTTCTTTTTAAACTTAAGAAGTTATTTAAAAAGTGCTTTGGTTCAGACTCAGTGAGGTTAAAACACCCCCAGAAGACATAGTAAAACAAAAGTGCAAAACTACCAGAGAGAATTTAATCAAAATGAATCTGAAAAGACGAAGTAGTATATAGTCCTGACATGACATGAGAAAATGAACACTTTTGTGTAAATCTGATAAAATTTTTTAACAAATAAAATTATCTTTTTTTTCCTGTGTCTAACAATGCTTAAAGTAATATTTTAGGGATTTATCCCACAAAAGTATTTGCCCATCCACCAAATATAAAATCACAAAATGTTCATTGCAGTATCCAAAATCTGGCACAAATATAAATGTCTGTCTTAAAGATAAAGTGACAAAAACAAAACCACAAAGCAATCTATACTAATGTACAGTATTATTTAAACCCCTGTGTTTCTAAAACCTGTTCTTAAGATGCTGTCCTAGTGGTGAAACACTAAAGTGCTCAATTGCTAGCAGGCTACTTCACAGGAGAAAGATGCGGTAGTCTGCTGCCTTAAAGATTAGAGCCTTAGAAACTGGGGCAGTTGAACTGTAGGGTCCTCATGAATCAAGATTGTCTCCAAATTTCTGGAAGATTACACAGAATTTCAACAGAGCCTCTGTCTTAGTTATTTAGTACTGGCCAAAGGAAATATCACAAATGGGTAGATGTAACAAACAGAAATTCATTTTCTCACAGTGTACCAGTTAAATTCCTGACTCAGGGCACCAGTTCTAGAGGAAGGCTTTCTTTCCATTGGCTTTGGGGATCAATCCTTATTCCTTGGCTTCTTGGGGGTGTCCGTGTGGCCTCATGTTGATCCTCTCCCTTCTCTGCTTGGTTATGTGCTTATTTAATAGCTTTTATAGCTCTTTTATAGCTCAGAAAAAAAATGACTTAAAACACACCCTTAACTAACCCTGCCTCATTAACATAACAAAGACAACCTATTCCCAAATAGAATTACAACCACAGGCACGGGGATTAGAATTTACAACAGGTGTTTGTGGAAGCCAAAAACCAAGTGCCTTCCAGTCGGATCCCACTCATGGCGACCCTAGGGGCCAGAGTAGAACTGACCCCACATGATTCAATTCACAATGGTCTCTTAAAGGAGATGAAGGATAGCAGAATCCCTAAGGTTTAATGTGTAAACTTTTGTACTCACATTATTTAAAAAATTTAACCTGAAAATTGCATATCTAAAAAATTAAAATAAATAAGTAAAGAAAAATCTGTAAACTAATTCAAAAATACAAATAACACTAATCCATATAAAATACAATTTGATGAGAAATCTTTTTTAAAATTTGTACTTTTAAATATCATTTGACAAAGAAAAGTGATATAAAAAATACTAGAATGAATATTCCAGCTTAAGTAAAATTTGATAGAAGAAAACCTCATGACTATTCAAATGAACTACATGAGCAAATAAGTGCCTGGCGTAGTTTGGAAATAACGGGTTAGCAGATGCAAAAGTGTTTATGTAATAACATGAAAAAGTTATTGAGCCTTTATGAGGATGCTAATCTTAGAGCTTTTTAAAATATGTGGTTCTTCTTGTTTGCCTCATACACTGGCAAATATGTGTATATTTGCTAGATGTGAAAAATATTAAAACTAAGAGTATATTCTAAAGGGAATTTAAAAGTAGATGTCATAAGGAGTATATCCAGATTGATCATTACTGTCTGGGTCATGTCTTGCTTCTATGACAGAAATGCCACGAATGGATGGCTTTAAGACAGACAAATTTACTTATTTACAGTAAAGTAGGCTTGAAGTCCAAATTCAGGCTGTCAGGTTCAGAGAAAGGCTTTCTCCACTAGCTTTCTTCTCTGAAACCAGGAGCTTCTTCACCCAGAGACCTCCAGTTCAAAGGACACATGCTGCTCCCAGCACTGCTTATCTGGTGGTGTGAGGTTCCTGAAATGAGCAGCCTGGAAAAACAGAGCCACCACCCATAGACCTTGGGATGGAACTTGTGTCTTGAAGGGCTGAGAATATAGGGCTGCCTCCAAAGGCCCAAGGTTCCCTTCCCAGAAGCTGAAGGGAGCAGTCTTCTGGTCTCAGAGAGGAGATTGTTGTTAAGCCTTGAGATATAGTGGGTTCTGTCCTGCTGTGTTTTGGGGTGTGCTTGATACCTGTGACCTCTTGTTTCCCACCAATTTTTCACTTTGAGAATGAGAATGTCTATGTTATGCCTTTGCTCCATCGCAGTTTAGAAGCAGATAACTTGTGTTCTGTCTTTCGCAGGTCCATCGGTGGACAGAAACTTTGCCCCAGGTTGAAATATACCCAGACCTTCACTTCTACCTTATTTGTTGTTCTTCTTCTTAGGCGTCATCAAATTGATTCTGACTCATCTTGATCCTGTGTGCAACAAAACCAGAGTCTGGTCCTGCATCACCCTCGCAATCCTTATGTTTGAGCCTGTTGTTGCAAATACTGTGTCAATCCATCCCCTTGAGGATCTTCTGCTTTTTCACTTGATTTAGATGACCTGTAATGGAATGGGTTAAGACTTTTCTGAGTGGTTAATGAGGTGAATATATTTTGCACATAGGAAAGACATAAATATTTAAGGCCAAATTTCAGAGTGTCATAGATTGAACTATTGCCTCAAAAAGATACGTTTCAGTCATAACCCCTAAACCTGTGAATGAAACACTATTTGGGAAAAGGTTCCCCCCTCCCCCCTTTTCTTATGTTATGAGTGGAGTCCTATAAAAAAGACACGAACATTAGGGCTAGTATCAAGTTACCCAGGCCATTATTCTCAGTGAGTTTGGCAATTACGATGTGGTTTGGCTATCACATAATTTTATAACCATCTCCAAGATGAGATCTGATGTGTGTTTACCATATCCATGATGGGATGTACTGTGAGTAGCCAATCAGGTGAAAGGGAGTTTCCTTAAGGGTACAGCCTGCATCTGATATAGGTGGACTTTGTGGCGTTGTCCAAGGAGCTTTTACTTCTCTGCATCCTTATCTAGGCCTTCAGCCTGATTCATAGACCTGGACTTTGCAGGCTCCACCATTGTGTTAGCTGTTTCCTCGATGTAAACCTCTCTCTTTTTCTCTCTAGACAGAAAGTGAGAGAGAGAGAGAACCAGCCTAAAGTCGAAGGGAGTATAGACAGGAGAAGTACAAACACAAGCAGATGACGGACACTGTGTCCTAACAGAAGAATCTGTATCTATAAGCCCAGAATTCCAAGGGTGAGCAGGAATTACTAGAAGCTGAAATATACAAAGAAATTCCTTCTCCTACAGCTGACTCCTGAGTCTGCACTTCTAGTTTCAAAACTATTGGAAACTATATTTCTATTTTTTCAAGCCACTGTTTTGCATCACTTTTGACAGGTATTCATTTGTTAAAGCAGTGCAAGTTTTATGGATCCCCAACTTGTTTTAAGAATTTTTGCAAAATAATTGCATGATTCCTACGAAGCTACTAAGTCACTTAGAATAAATATAAAAATAAAAATCCCTTCTTCATCTTAAATTGACCTGCTTAATAATAGAAACATGGCTATTTAATGAAAATTTGACACTAGCAAAAAATGTAGCTTAACATTTGTTATTATTCATGTTTCAGTTTGGTTGCTGTTAACAATAAATAATAGCAGTAGATGATAGGTTTACCGTTTAATACCAGTCTTGTATAACATAGACAAGAATGAGAAGCTGATACTATAAAGGAGGATTAATGGTATAATCGATTTGAAACTTGTTAAGTACTACCTTTCACAAGCTGTTGCCTAAATATACATGCTCAAAGACATTTTCACTACTTTCTCTGCATCTTAAGCTAAAGGGAAAAACAAAATTTTGAAAAAAGTAGTATATGTTGCTTTGCTTTAAACGTATACAAAAAATTGCATGCATTTTTTTTTTCTCACCTCCTATTGGCAGAATGTGGTCACTGAGTTTGCCTGCAGTAGCTAAAACACTGATGGAGAAATGTAGCTCTAGTTCAAGGGTCTAAGGGATACAACTATTCTATGATGACGAATGTTGTTATCAAATAAAATAATAATATTATCCAAGAAGTATAATTGTAGTACTATTGGGCAGCAACAGCCACAAAGTAGCTGAGTTTTAAGAACAATTCTAGAAAAATGTGCATTAGTCTACATAAAAATTACTTCCTTTTTCTTCCTTCTTATTATTTTATTCTTTCTTAAATAGTATTTTATTGTGCATGAAGTGAAAGTTGACAGTGCAAGTTAATTAAAACTTAACACCGCTATGTGACTCTAGCTACTCCCCACTCACTATGACAGCACACTGCTCCTTTCTTCCCTACGTTTCCAATGTCCATTCAACCAGGTCCATTTTACTCTGTCTTCTCAGCTCATCTCTGGACAGTAGCACCCCAGTTAGTTTCATGTATCTACTTAAGTCAAGAAGCACACTCTTTACCATTATCGTTTTATGTCTTCTAGTACAGACCAATCTTTGAAGAGCTGGCTTTCGGAATGATTTCAGTTCTAGACTAACAGGCAGCCCAGGAGCCATGTCCTCTAGAGAGCCTCCAGTCTGTAGGTCTCTTCAGTCTGGTCCATTTAATAAATTTCAGGTTCATTATGTACTGTCCTTCCTTGTCTAACATGACAGATTTTACTATAAAGTTTATTTTACCTGAAATTAGTATTGCCAGTCTAGCTCTTTTTTGAATGTTGTTTGCCTGATACATGCAGATGTTTTTTCTGTTTGAGTTTTAGTCTGTTTGTGTCTTTTAAGTTTTGTCTCCTTTAGATGACAAATAGATGGATCACAGTTTTTCTTAATCCAATTTACCACTCTCCATCTATTCATCAGTGAACTTGATCCTTTTAAATTCCACATAATTATTGACAGCATATGAGTTTAATGCTGTCATTTTGTTGTCTTGTGCATTGCCAACAGTTTCTTTGTTCCACTTCGTTTTCTGCAGTGAGTTGTTTTTCTTTATGTGTTTTATTTTCACATTTTTTGTCATTGGTTTTTTTATTTACTGAGACTTCATGTTTTTCTTTTTTTGTTTGTTTTTTTATTTTGATGTGTACAGTAGTTAGTTTTCTTTGTAGTTACCTTAATATTAGCCCTTATTTTTCTAAATTTATGACTGTCTTTAATTTAATTATATTGTCTTGACTTCCTCTTCACATGAAACATCTGACTACATTTTTGGAAGTCATTCTCTTTTGTTATAATGTTGTAGTCTTTTATGTAATGACATCTCTGTTCCCCTTTTATCAGTGTTTTGTCTTTGATTTGTGTGTGCATGTGTGTGTGTGTGCACGCGTGCATGTGATTTCACTATGTGGGTGCATATGCGGTTGCTGTGTTCTGTGTTCTCACCTTGGATTATTATTTGATGTTTCTGATGTTTCTGACGAAAGGACAGCCTTTAGTGTTTCTTGTAAATTTGCTTTGGCTTTTGCAAATTTCTTAAATTTCTGTTTATTTGGCAATGTCCTAATTTCAGCATCATATTTGAGGGAGAGTTTTTCTGGATATATGGCTCTTACCTAGTAATTGTTTTCCTCCCAGGGTTTGTATATGTCATCCCATTACCTTCTGCCTGAATGTTTTCTTCTGAGTAGTCTGAACATAGACTTATTGACTCTCCTTTTTAGATTATTTTCATTTATCCTTAGCCAATTTTAAAATTGTCTCCTTATCTTTAGATTTAGCAAGTTTGTTTAAAATGTGCCTTGGTGTCCTTTTTGGGGATCTACCTTGTTTGGAGTTTAATAGTTTGTCTTGGACATTTCTCATCTCTTATGGTATCAGAGAAGTTTTCTGTCAACAAACCTTTGGCAGTTCTCTCTGTATTTTCCGTACTCCTTCCGGTTCCGGTACTCCAATCACCTGTAGATCATTCCTCTTGATAGAGCCCCACATAGTTCTTAGTGCTTCACAATTTTTCAGTCTTTTTTTTTCTGCTTTTTTTTTTTTTTTAATTATGATTGAATGAAAATGTACATTCCCATGTAAATTTGCATGCTGACCTACATGCAGCTTCCGCTGCTCTCCCTGCACGGTGACAGCACACTCTTCCTCTCTGCTCCATACATGTCTTATCTTCCCAAACAATCTTTTATCTTCTCCTCTCCATCCATTCCCCTTCCTCCAGTATGAGGTCAACAGGATGACCTCCTATAAATGCCTAGAACCATAAAGTGCCCACACAATATGGTCACTCTGCATCACCAACTCCAATCCATTGCTGTCCGGAAAGTTGACCTTCATTATGATTTGTGGACAGGGGCAGCGTCAGGTCCAGGGGCCATGCTCCTACGGGAACCCCGAAGTCCCTGGACCATCAGTTGTGGTCTTTTAGTTGAGATCTCAGGGTGCACCCCTATTTATACTTGTGTTGCCAGTGAGACTCAACTTTGTGAGCTCCATCGTGGCTGTCACTGGTGGTGGCCGGGCACCATCTGGTTCTTCCGGTCACAAATCGATGTAGACATCCACTCACGCGGGTCTCTCTGTCTTCTGGATTCTCTGTCCCCCATGTCATTATGGAGATTGGTGATCATCCGTTCCTGCTAAGTTGGGAGCATTTGCTGTACACTCAGATGGCAGTTTGGCAGCTTGTAAGACCCCAGACGCCACTCACCAATGTGGGGTGCTAAGAGTCCTCATTAGCAAAATGCTAGTTGAGTCAATTGACCTAAATTTCCCCTGAAAGCACGGTCCCCAGCCCCCCACCCCAGCTACTTAGTCCTTGCAATATTGGGTTAAGATGGGAGGAGTACACAAGTTGTGTAGAAGTCCCATTAATACTGATCTTCTTACTAATGTGTGCTGTCACCAATTTCACCCAAACAAATTTCTAACAACTATCTAATCTAAACCCTCCACCCGCCCCCTCGTACCCTCCTCACCCTTGCAGCCATCCAAGAGTCTTTTCTGTTATGCATGAGTCTGTTTTTAAGTTCTTATTGTAGGAATCTCACATAGTATTTCTCCTTCTGTCGCTGACTGCTTTCTTTCAACATAATGTCATCCAGTTGAAACCAGGTTAAAGGATGTTTCCTGCTATCATCGTTGTTCTTTGTCATTGCGTAGTGCTCCGTAGAGTATATATGCTATAGTTTACCTATCCATTCTTCTGTTGTTGGGCATCTGGGTTGATTCCATATTTTTGCTATTGTGGACTGTGCTGCAATGAACATTCATGTGCATGTATCAGATGGTGTGAATGGCCTTGATTCCACAGGATATATTCCAAGCAGTGGGAATACTGGTCAAATGGTATATGTAGACCCATTATTTTAAAGTAGCGCCAGATTGCTCTCCAAAGAGGTTGCACCATTTTCCAATCCCACCAACAGTGTAGGAGAGTTCCAATGTCTCCACAGCCTCTCCAGCATTTAGTGTTTTGCATTTTTTGGATCATGGCCAACCTTGCTGGGGTGATATGATATCTCATTGTCATTAATAAAGTCTTTGGATGAGCAAAATTGTTTGATTCTAATAGTTCCCATTTATCTACTTTGTCTTCTGTTGTTTGTGGTTGGTTGGACAGATTTTGAAGACTATCTACGTTGTGTATTAAACCTTCCATTGTTGTTCCTACTTTTTCTTGGATGAGCTTTATTGTTTTAGATTTGATATTTAGGTCTTTTATCCAGTTTGATCCTACTGGACGGCACTTGGCTTGGCATCCAGTTTGTGTTGGTTTTTCTGTAAGGCATAAGATATGGGTCTTGTTTGAATTTAGTGCAGACGGATATCTAATTTTGCCAGCACCGTTTGTTGAAGAGATTGCTTTTACCCCAGTTTAATGTCTTAGGGTCTTTGTCGAATATCAACTGTTCATAGGCAGATGATGTCATCTCCGGGGTCCCAATTCTGTTTCATTGAACTATCTGTTTTTGTACCAGTACCAAGCTGTTTTGACTACCTCGGAAGTATAATAGGGTCTAAGGTCAGGTAATAAGAGGCCTCCCAGTGTGTTCTTTGTTAGTAATGCTTTACTTATCTGGGGCTTCTTTCCTTTCCAGACAAAGTTGGTAATTTATTGCTCCATCTCAGTGAAAAATGTCAGTGGAACTTGTATTGAGATTGCATTATATAAATAGATTGCTTTGGATAAAATAGACATTTTCACAATGTTAAGTCTTCCTATCCATGAGCCGGGTAGGTTTCTCCATTTATGTAAGTCTCTCTTAGCTTCTTGAAGTAAGGGCTTGTAGTTCTCCTTGTAAAGGTCTGTTATTTTTCTGGTTAGATTCATTCCTACGTATTTTATTTTCTTAGAGGCTGTAGTAAATGGTATTGACTTGGTGACTGCTTCCTTAGTAATCTCATTGTTGGTATAAAGGAACCCTACTGATTTACTTATGCTTATCTTGTATCCTGAGACTTTGCTGAACTCTTTCTATCAGCTTGAGTAGTTTCCTTATGGATTCTTTGGGATTCTCTACATATACAATCATGTCATCTGTGAATAGGTAGATTTTTAGTTCTTCTTTGCTGATGCAGATGCCCCGTTTTCCTTAGTCTTGTCTAATTGCTCTGGCTAGAATTTCTAGTACAGTGTTTAAAGGAGAGATGAGAGTGGGCATCCTTGTCTACTTCCTGTTCTCAAAGGAAACTGTTTCAGTCTTTCTCCATTCAGGATGACGTAGGCAGTTGGCTTTGTATAAGCGACCCTTACTGCATTGAAGAATTGGCTATCTATTCCTATTGTGCTGAGAGTTTTTAGCATGAATGGGAGTTGGAATTTATCAAATGCCTTTTCTGCATCAGTAGACAAGATCAGATGATTCTTGTCTTTTGTGGTATTTATGTGGTTAATCACATTAATTGTTTCTGGCCTTACATCCCTGGTATGAATCCAACTTGGTCACGATGGATTATGTTTTTGATATGTTGTTATATTCTATAGGCAAGAATTTTATTGCAGATTTTTGCATCTAGATTCATGAGTGATATTGCTCTGTAGTTCTCCTTTTTGGTTGTATCTTTCCCTGGTTTTGGTATCAGGGTTATGCTGGCTTCATAGAAGAAATTTGGGAGTACTCCATCTCTTTCTACACTGTGAAATAGTCTCAGTAGTATTGGAGATAACTCTTCTTTAAAAGCTTGGTAGAATTATGCAGTGAAGCCATCTGGGCCCAGGCTTTTTTTGGTTGGCAGTTTTTTGTTGACTATTTCAATCTCTTCTTTTGTGATGGGTTTATTAAGTTGTTCTGCTTCACGTTGTGATAATTTGAGTAGGTGATATGAATCAAGAAATTTGTCTATTTCCTCTGTTTTTGAATTTGTTAGAATACAATCTTTCATAGTATTCAGCTATGATACTTTTTATTTCTGATGGATTTGTTGTGACAACTCCCCTCTCATTTCTTATTTTGGTGATTTGTTTCCTTTCCTGTTTTTCTTTAGTACATTTAGCCAATGTTTTCTCAATTTTGTTGATCTTTTCAAAAAACAGCTTTTGGTCTTTTCAATTTTTTCATTTGTTCTTGTATTCTCTAATTCATTTAGTTCTGCTCTGATCTTTATGATCTGTTTTCTTCTGGTGCCTGAGGGGTTCCTCTATCGTTCTCTCTCTACTTGTTCAAGCTATAGGGTCAGTCCTTTGATTTGATTTCTTTCTTCCTTCCAGATTTGTGCGTTTGTGGAGATAAACTGACCTCTGAGCACTGCTTTGGCTGTATACCATAGGTTCTGGTAGGAAGTGTTTTCATTCTCATTGGAATCCATAAATTTCTTTATTTCATCCTTGATTTCTTCTATAACTCATGGTTTTTTCAACTAGATGTTGTTCAGTTTACATGAGTTCATATGTTTTTTCTGCTATTGATTTTGACTTTTATGACTCTATGATTTGAGAGGATGCTTTGCATTAATTCAGTGGTTTGGATTTTGTTAAGAATTGCTTTATGTCCTAACACATGGTTTATTCTGGAGAATGTCCCATGTGTACTGGAGAAGAAGGTGTAGTTGTTGGCTGATGGATAGAAAGTTCCATATACGTCAGTGAGGTCTAGATGGTTAATTGTGGCAACAAGATCTTCTGTGTCTTTATGGAACTTTTTTCTAGATGATCTGTCCAATATTGAGAGTGGAGTGTTGAAGTGTCTATTGCTGTGGAGTGATCTATCTCCTTTTTGAGTGTAGTCAGTGTTTCTTTGACATATTTAGGTGCTCTAATATTGCCAAAGCCAAGTGTTGTCAAGTTGGATACGATTCATGGCTGTAATATTAGGTGCATAAATATTTAATATTGTTAAGTCCTGCTTGTGTATTGAACCTTTCAGCAATAAATAATGTCCATCCTTGCCCATGATGGTGAATTTTATATTAAAATCTATTTTATCTGATATTAGAATTGCCACACCTTCTCTTCTTTGTTCATTGTTAGCTTGGTATATATTCTTCCATGCTTTAATTTTCAGTTTGTTCATATCTTTAAGTCTAAGATGAGTTTCTTGTAGGCAATATATAGATAGGTCATGTCTTTTGATCCAAGATGTTACTCGATGTTCCTTTAATGGAGCATTCAGTCCATTCATGTTCTATGCAATTATTGATAGGTATCTGTTCAGTGCTGCCATTGTGATTTGTTTATTTTTATGGTGATATTTTCTCTGTCGTTCTTATTAATCTGTTCTGCGACCTTATTCTTTGTCAGTTGATTCTTCACCTTTTTGAGGGTTGGTTTTGTGTTTGTTGAGACTCCTGTATTACGTTCCTTGATATTGTATTTTCCTTCTTTATTGTGCTTTATGGCTGCCACTATTATCCTGCTTAATAAATTATATATAAACCCAATTTTGAGTGCTACAGTCTTGTCAACTTCCTCTCCATCTGGAAGGACTATAATGACTGTATTACATCCCTCTTTTTAATATGATGATATCATAGTTTACATGATATAATCACTAGATCTTTTCTTTCACTATTATAGCTTTGATTGTGTTTGGAGCCCTGAGTTGGATGTGACTCGATGGCACTTGGCTTGGCTAACTGAGTAGGATTCTGGATAATGTGTCCTTCTAAAATACAAAGTTAGTGGTTTTGTTCTTCCAAGTCAAGAGATTCTTTTGGTATTTTTTGTAGCTTTGGTTTAGTTTTCACAAAGTCTCTCAGTTTCTGTTTATCTGGAAATGTCTTAATTTCATTTTCATATTTGAAAGACAGTTTTACACAATATATAATTCTTGGTTGGAAGTTCTTCTCCTTCAAGACTTTGAATGTGTCATGCCACTTTCTCTATGCCAGCATCATTTATTCTGAGAAATCCAATGAAAGCCTACAGGATTTCCCTCTGAGTATTAGCTTTACATTGAGTCTTGCTGCCTTTAAGAGTTTTTGCTTATGTTTCATTTTGTTGAGCTTGATTAGAATATGTCTTGGAGTCTTTCTATTGAGGTCTCTATTGAGTAGTGTTTGGTATGTATCTCAGATATCTATATTCTCTTCTTTCATAATTTCTGGGAAGTTTTCTGTCAGCAGCTCAGCAACAATTCTCTCTGTGTTCTCAGGTGTCTTGCCCTGTTCAGGAACTCCAGTTAATCATAAATTGTTCTTCTTGATAGAGTCCCACATGCTTCTTAATACTTCGTCGTTTTTCTTGTCTCTTTTTTTCTGATTTCTCCTCATAGATGTTGGAGTCAGTGGCTGCATCTTCCAAATCAGAAATTCTCTTTTCCAGTTGTTCTATTATTTTTCCTTGGCTTTGAATTGAAGTTTCTATGTCTTTGATTTTGTTCTTGATCTGTTGGATTTCAGAGTACAGATGTTCCATAAGACAGAACAGCTTGCTTAATTTTTCATTTTGTTCTGATGCATTTTGCATAAGGTCTAGGAGAGCTCTCTATATAATCCTTTTGCACTCACCTTCTGATAGTTTCAGAAAAGCTCCTTTGTCTGGGAAATTCTGAGGTTCTTTCTTTTGGGGGCCTTCTGATGTCAGGTATTACTTCCAGGTTACCATCCTTCCAATGTTTGTTGCTTTTGGGGCTTCATGTCAGCCAGTAGAGGCTGGGAGACATGCTGTGAAGATGGACCACAGTTGTTTCTCTAGGCCGTCTTGAAATGAGAAGTAAAACGTATTTGACAATTTCCAACATCAGTCAGGTTTTCAGGTGCATGTGCCCCTCTTTCCAACTGGCAAGGTAAGCACCTCCATATTGAACACCCAATGTTATAAACTAGCTCAAAATACAGAAAGGCTACTGGCCTGCTGGCCTCTGCTGCCAGCCCCCTGCTCAAGGCAATACTGTGTAGAATGCTGCTTTTCCAATCCAGTCTTTTCTGGGTAAGCACTGCCTCCCATCCCAGGAATTAGGCCCAGCTGAGGCTTCTGTATGGATGATCCCACCTCCCAGCAAAACAAGATGATGTCCTGCACAAGCTTGCCAGACGACAGGGACCAGGCTTCTGGTGGAAAGAGAGGCCAAGAGTGCCTAAATACCCAGAGTCTGCAGCCTCCACCACTGGGCCCCAGCCCCAGGCAACACTGTGCAAAGACTGCCTCCCTGCTAGAAAAGCACTCTTCCCCCGGCAAGAGCACCTCAGCCTAAGAACCAAGTCTAGCTGGGGCCTCTGCCTGGGCTTCTGAATTTCCCAATAGGCCAGAGGAGCTGAGCTGCACAGAGTACAAAGCCATGTTCTCTGAACCTAGCAATTACACTTGCCGATTCCACCAGCAGTGCATCTGAGACCAGCAGCCAGTCAAGTCCCAGTTCTGCCCACCGGCCAAGGCAGAGGAGAAAAAAATTGAAATGGTGAGTTAACTTCAGTCTGTGCAAGCCTGTGCTCACTGAGAGTGGTGTCAGCAAAAGAGAGGAGGTTTTGCATTCCGTGGTATGAAGTACAAATTAACAGCTTTATGTTGAATCCCAGGGCTCACTAAGTGTCCAGAAGTCTCTGTTTATTTATCACTTCAGGTCTTAGTTTCCAGAGGGATTTAGGGAGATGTGCGTTTAGTCCACCATCTTGACTCTAGTCCAATTTTTTAATCTTTTCATCTTCTTTTTTCTCAAATATTTTGGTGTGATGTGCTTTATCTACATTCTCACTAATTTAGCCCTCCAGTCTCTCAGTTCTGCTTATTTGACTTTATACTGACAGCACTTGTCTTGGCTATTGGGTTGTCTAATTCTGTAATTCTATTATTGTCTACATTTCTTCTTCCTGTCTCTATAGGCTTTCTTTCAGCCTGTTCATTTATGTTGTGCTGCATTTTTCCTCTTCTCTTTCAAGAATTCTAAATGTCAGTCTTTTATATTCTACCTTGGCTATGGTAAGTCCAGGAATTTCTCATCATCTGAAAAATTTCTTGATTCTTTGTTTTAGGATCTTTCTGAATCCATTATGGTCTGCTACTTTAAGTAATATATTGCCCATTGTCTCCAAGCCTTCATTAAGTTGGTCAATTCATATATTTTATGTTTGCTTACTGTTTTAGCTTCTTGTTTTGTTTTATTTTGTTTTAAAATGTCCAAATAGGATGGTCATGTGTGCTTGTTTGATGACCTTTGAATTTCTAACATCCTGTCATCTGGTGGTTAGAACTGTTACTAAACATGCAAGCCCAGGAGTCTATTTACTTTTCTTGTATGGATTCAGCTTAGATGTCAACTAGTCAGTCAACTAGCTTGTGGTTCAGGCTTTTCTCTGCTATTGTTAGATGGGCAGGGATGATTGGCATAGGCAAAAGTATCTAACTGCAGGTGTCGAGAAATCAGGGAACTAATAGCGGTCCCTGAGTGTCTCTGTGAGGAGCACTTATCCTCTTATATCTATTTTTTATGAAAAGTAACTATTTCTACCTGAAATTTCTGGCTCAGGGGTGTTGGCAGACTTTTTCCATCCCCCTTCTCCCATTTTGTTAAATTTTTTGCCTCTCTCCAAGTCTAGCAAAATTACTCAGGATGCAGTTAAGAAGTCCTAACTCTGGCTTCTTATTACTATCAGAGTCCATAGCTGTGCAGAGAAGGGAAGGTGAAATGCTGGGAGAAGAAGGAGAGGTTTATCCTAAAGAAAAGTTTTAGATTCGTGTGTGGTAGTTTGGATGTAAGCCACTTAGCTTTTGACGATAGAGTGATGGTTCTCAAGACACAAGTGGACTCTTTGCTTCACTTAACCCATTAAGTAGGATACCATTCAAATGCCATTTGTATGTATACCACACTGACTGAAGCCAATTACTGGCAGGTCAGGTCTGGCCAATCCTAGGTACTTCTCGACCAGATCTTCCTTCCTTCCCTATCTCTCAGTCTGATTTCTTATCTTTCCCTTTGATGTACAGGGCTCCTAGAATGTTATAGGTAATCAGTTCATTTGTTTTTTGTTGTTAGAAGCACCATAGGAAACATCTGACTATGCTGCCATCTTGGCCCTGCCTCCACCATGAACACTCTTCTCTGGCTGCTTGTTTCACAACAAGCATAAATTGAAGGAATGATTCCTGTAGGGATGTGGGGGGCATGTGTGTGTATGCATGCACACTTATGTATATGGAAAGACAAAACATATATCTTGTAATTAGGAAGTTCATAAAATTAAAACGCTTTATTTTTTCATAAATTTTCTTAAGAATTATTCAACTGAGTTTTGCTATGACTCATAGCAACCATATAGGGCAGAGTAGAACTGCCATACAATGTTTTCAAAGAGCAGCTGGTGTATTCAAACTGTTGACATTTTCGTTAACAACTTACGTTCTTAATTACTGAGCAACCAGGGATCCAAATTAGTATGAGAAAGTGCAAAAATCTATTCTGAAAAAAATCTTAGTCTTCTTGTCAGAAAGAAAGGGTGCATTTCTTCTCAACATGTAATCTTTGATCCTTGATCCAAATGGCTTTATAACTGAGCCAATGTTATTCTGTATATCTAATTACTTTTATACTTAATAGAAAATTCCAAAAAAAAAAAACGTAAAAAAATCTATTATAAAAAATTGCTGGAAACGAGACTGTTAATGAAGAAATCATCAAATCAGTACCATTTACTATAACCCCTATGAAGATAAAGTACCAGAAATTAATCTAACCAGAGAAATAACAGACCTTTACAAAGAGAACTACAAGCCCTTACTACAAGAAACTAAGAGAGACTTAGATAAATGGAAAAACCTACCCTGACATGGATAGGAAGACTTAACATTGTGAAAATATCTATTTAACCCAAGCAATCTACGTATATAATGCAATCCCAATACAATTTCCAGCATCATTTTTTAATAAGATGGAGAAACAAATCACCACATTTTTTTGAAAAGAGAAGAAACCCTGGATAAGTAAAGTACTACTAAAGAAAAACACACTGGGAAGCCTCTAATTATGTGATTCCAGAACCTATTCCACTGCTACAGTGGTCAAACCAGCCTGGTACTGGTACAAGAACAGACAGATCGATCAATGGAACAGAATTGAGACCCCAGGGATGACACTATCTACCTATGAACAGTTGATATTCGACAAAGGCCTTAAGGCATTAAACTGGGGTAAAAACAATCTCTTCAACAAATGGTGCTGGTAAAATTGGATATCTGTCTGCAATAAATTAAAACAAGATTCATACCTTACACTTTACATAGAAACCAATTCAAACTGAATAAAAGACCTAAATACCAAACCTAAAATGATAAAGCTCATCCAAGAAAAAGTAGGAACAACAATGGAAGTTTTAATACGCAACGTAGAAAGACTTCAAAATCTGTCCAACAATCCACAATCAACAGAATAGACAATAGATAAATGGTAACTATTAAGTATCAAACACTTTTGCTCGTACAAAGACTTTATACAAGAGTTAAAAGGCCACCTACAGAATGGGAAAAAATATTTGGCAACTCTATGTCAGACTAACGCCTGATCTCCATAATCTATAAGATACTACAAAATATCAATAAGAAGAAGATAAATCATCTAATTAAGCAATGGGCAGAGGAGATAGACAGACATTTCTCTAAAGAGGAGATCCAGGCAGCCAAAAACCACATGAGGACATGTTCACGATCTTTAGTTATTAAAGAAATTCAAATCAAAATGACAATAAGATACCATCTCACCCCAACAAGGTTGGCCATGATCCAAAAAACACAAAACAACAAATGCTGGAGAGGCTATGGAGAAAGTGGAAGTCTCCTACACTGTTGGTGGGTCTGCAAAATGATCCAGCCTTTTTGGAAAGCAATCCGGCACTTCGTTAAAAAAATGAATCTAGATATACCATTTGACCCTGTAATTCCCCTACTTGGAATATATCCTACAGAATCAAGGCCATTCACACCAATGGATACATGCACAAGAATATTTATCACAGCACAGTCCACAATAACTAAAAGATGGAATCAACCTAGATGCCCAACAACAGAGGAATGGATGGGTAAACTATGGTATATATACTCAATGGAGCACTATGCAATGACAAAGAACAATGATAATTCCAGGAAATATCTCATAACATGTTTTCAACTGGAAGACATTATACTAAGATAAGAACTCAAAAACAGACTTATGCGTAGAAGAAAAGACTCTGATGGCTGCAAGGGAGGGGAGGGAGGAAAGGCAAGGGGGGGAGGGTTTAGATTTGATAGTTGGTAGAAATTTGGTTGGGTGAAATTGGTGATAGCGCACATTAGAAACAAGAACAATATTAAGTGGACTTCAACATAACTTGAGTACTCCTTCCATCTTAACCCAATATTGCAAGGATAGAGTAGCTGGGGCAGGGGGCAGGGGGCTATGTTCTTAGGCAAAATTGAGGCCAGTTGGCACCACTAGCATTATGCTAAGAGGGCTCTCTGCATCCCACATTGGTGAGTGGCATCTGGGGTCTTAAAAGCTGTCAAGCTGCCATCCAAGGGCACAGTTAATTGTCCCAACTCAGCCCTCATCGAGAACCAAAAAGACATGAGGGAAAGACAACCCGGAATACAGAGATACCCACGTGAGTGGGTTACTACATCGACTTGGGACCGGAAGAACTGGGTGGTGCCCGGTCACCATCAGTATTAGCCGGAATAGATCTCACAAAGTTGAGTCTCACTGGCAACACAAGAATAAAAAGGGGTGCACTCCAAGATCTCCACTAAAAGACCACAACTGATGGTCCACTGGCTTTGGGATTCCCCTAGGAGAATGGCTCCTGGCCCTGATGCTGCCCTTGCCCATAAATCATAGTGAAGCTCCACTCTTCGGACATGAATGGATTGGAACTGACTACACAGAGTTACCATATATTGGATGCACTTTACGGTTCTATGCATCTATAGGATATCATCCTGCTGACCTCTGGCTGAAGGAAGGAGGGTGGGTGGAGTGGAGGGGAAAGAAAACTGGTGGGAGGATGAAACATATATGGAGCAGAAAGGAATAGTGTGCTGTCACCGGACAGGGAAAACAGTGGAAGCTGCATATAGGTAGGAATATACATTTTCACTCAGTCATAATAAAAAAAGACAAAAGAAAAAAAATTGCTGAAATGTAAAACTGAGATAGCTTTTTTCTTCCTCTTAATCATTTAGGAAAATTATCCTACAGATAATGACCTTTTATTTATCTTTTTATGACCTGTAGAAATTTGCTATGAAACACTGACCAAAAAAAAAGAATTTTGAAATGGCAGTGATGTATAACAAAAATATTAGCATATAATTAATATAACTTTTTTTCATATCTTTATGGGTATCATGACTAGTAATTGATAATAACAACATGCTGAGATTTCAGGAAACAGTCGAAAAACAAAACAACTATGTTCATTCTGATCCATTAATGTGGCATATGAGTTCATTAAAATTTGACAGTTGTTAGATATTTCTTAACTAAACAACTACTTAAATAGAAATGATGGATAGTACTAACTTAATAATAAATGAGAAGATAAATGCTTGCAATTTCTTGAAGTATCTGCACACATATTTATATAGTAGCACAGCTTCACTCTCCAGTTATGTTCCTTTTTAAGTTAGATAACATCAGTTATGAACCTTCAGATATAATAAGCACAAAATACATGTACATATACAACAAAATTACAAGCTACAGGATGTTAGAATAAATTCAGTGAACAGATGTAGCAGACAATCTTTAATAAATTAACATTTAGAGGTCAGGGAATGTAGAATAAATATCTAGATTCTTTACTTCTATTGAGGGAATGAGAAAGTTCTGAAACCTGACCCTCATTCTCAAGTGTCAAAAACAGACTGTAACTGTACTTGTATTTGTGGCTTTGCTTATCAGTTTGCCACAGTTCTCACCACTCCTCATCACAAAAGGGACATTTTAACTTATTGTCTTAGATATCTATTTCTGTTCTAACAAAAATACCACCATGGCTTTAAAGGACAGGAAAATCACAAAATGGAGGACTATCACAAAATACTGGGAATGATGGCCCAGCCACATGGCTACATATATTTTCGAGGGGACGTAGTTCAGTCCATGACATTAGTCCAGGACATTTCTTGTGTGTTTGGCTTCTAGGCAGTTCTGTCATACTTCCTTCCACATGTGATAGCTTCTTTGTCTACTCTGCTTTTTTAATAACTCAGAAGTCATTAGTTTTAGGAGTCATCCTAAAAGACACATTTTTCCTCTGTTATATACAAGATAAAGAAGCTCCGGTCGTGCAATGGTTAAGCATTTGGCTGCTGACTGAAAAGACGGTGGCTCAGTAAGAGATCTAGTGATTTATTCTTGTAAAGATTACAGCACTAGGGATAATTCTACTCCATCAGATAGGGGCTTATGAGTCAGAATCAACTGGACAGTACAAAACAAAAGCTAAATGTACAACATTAGCCTAAGTCAGAGCCACCTTGAGGCAAACTAACAATAGCTATCAACAACTGTATTAATATCACCTAAATGAAATGATTGGTTATACTACATTGGATTGCATTTTGGAGGGTTATTATATTAATTGCATTATGGAAAATGATTGCATTACATTATACTTCGTTATATCTAAAGGTATAGGAGATAGGGAAAGCACAATTCAATCTGTAACATCTATGAATTAAAGTTTATTGTTAGCGAATTCTTCTTGTTAGAAAGAAATCAAGCCAGGAGACAACAAAATGCATAGTAAAAGTATTGGATGGGGGCTTTTCAATTTAGAATTCTATTTCTAGTAATATTATTTGCTATGTAGGTAAGGTAAAATAATCGTGGAGGACTCTTGCCATGACAAAAATTTTAGAAAGATCAGTTATTTCCTAAATCAATGTATTCATCTATGAAACAAACAAACAAAATGCAATTGAGTCTACTCCAACTCATAATGATTCTGTAGGACTGAGTAGAACTGCTCCATAGAGTTTAGAAGGAGTGCCTGGTGGATTCGAACTGTTGACATTTTGGTTAGCAGATGTTGCACTCAACCACTCTGTCACTACGGTTTCCATTTATCTATAAAATTGTGTATAAATCAAAAACCAAACCTGTTGCCATCAAGTAGATTTCAACTCCTTGGGACCCTATAGAACAGAGTAGAACTGCTTCATAGAGTTTGAAGGAGCACCTAGTAAATTCAAACTGCCAACTTTTTTCTTAACAGCTATAGCCTTTAGCTACTATTCTTCCAGAATTGTGTATAGAGTTGTATCAGTTATATTTCTTGTGAATAAGTAGAAGAAAAAATAAGAATCTTAGTTTTTAAAAAAGTTAGTATAAACTACCCAACCAGGGTCATCTTTCCCATAAATTGTAGTTAGCCTATTTAACTCAACAGAATATTTACCAAAATTTTTAGATAAAAAAGTTGGGAAATAGGATGAGCAAAAAAATAATCAGGGAGGGATGGAAACAAGAGTAGCCAAATGCTCCCTGTAAGTCCTCTAGCAACAAAGACCCAAAAGAACAAATGAATTGCATACATGTGATATTCTAGGAGCCCTAAAGATCAAAGACAAAGTTGGGAAATCAACTGAGTGATGTGGAAAGGAGAGTAGGTCCAGAAACGCCTGCAACTGGCCAGATTTGGCTCAGTAGGAATCAGATGCATGCAACCAGTGTGATGAGCTCAGCAGTGGCGTTGGAGGTCATCCTTCTTAGCAGGAAAGGATCATCAGTAGAGATCCCACATGTGAGAAAGAGAGATGTTATTATGTAAACATTATAACAAAAAGAGTGACTGAAAAAAAGGTAGTCATAGATTTTCATACAGACAAATCAAAGTGATAAAAAGAAATTAAAGAATGATTTAATTTTAGAAAAATAGAGAGAAATATTAAAGTAATCACAAAGGAAATTAATCCTAGACATCAAAACAACCACCAAAAAAAAAAAAAAAAAAAAAAACAGGAAACCTCAGCAAATGCAAAACCACTAACAGTGAAAACATATTAAAAAAAAAAAAAAAGCGTTTGTGCACTGGGGATGCTTGTGACGAAAAAAAAGAGAAGACAAAAATTATGCCTTGATAAGAAATTACTACTGAAGACAGGAATAAAGGATTTTGTACATTACATTTTACTTAAATATGTAATAAGTATATATTAATTTGAAATTTCATGAGATTATCACCTACAAATAAAAACCCAAAGAAGCTGAGATGTGTGTAGGAAAAAAATATTTCCAGCAGAGTAAAATGCTTTGAGGTGCAAGGAAATATACCTGCAGTGTCTGATAAACAAGGAGCCAACCACACAGAGGTGTGTAGAATGACCTTTGGGGAGATCAGTAAATGAACCTCAAATGGTAATGGAGATCGGATAGTGTTAACAAATAAATAAATAAATACACAATTGCTACAGAGATAGTTCCAGCTCATGGTGACCCTCTGTTTTCCAGAGTCAAACTATGTTCCATAGGGTTTTCTGCAGCTGATTTTTCAGAAGTGGACCACCAGGCCCTTCTTCCATGATACCAGTGGGTCAGTTCAAACTCTCAGTCTTTAGGTTTGCAGTTAAATGCAAACTATTTGCCACAAGGATTCCTTATATTTTATAAAGTCTTGCAATTCTTGGAAATAAAATTTTCTCTTATTCTGAAATAATTAAATTTACATATTAACAGATCACTCTAATTACTATTTTGAAAACATGTTAAATTAAGTTTGAGAAGAAGCAATGTGTTAATGAGGATACTTTTACAATAAAACAGGGAAGTGATAGAAATACAGTTTTGACTCAGACAGCGACAGGTAGACAAATTCTTAATGTTTAAGTAAGAAAAAGTCTGCAGGACTTAAATCAAGATGTGAGGAAAGTGAAATAACTTGCTATGCAGGTATCTAAGCAAAGAGGGGGGGATTTTAACTGCAAGTGCTTTAAATTAGAAAATTACCCAGAGTACAAGAAGAAAAAGAAAGCATTTTTGGCTGGATCAGTATAAATGACTGGATGATAGAGTTTTGTAGCAGATGAGGTCAGAGATGGTAAGTGTCATATATGGTAGGATAGGGTATTGGCAGGAGAGGAAAAGAGGACTCAAGGAAGACACCAAGATTTCGGACCAAAGCAATAAAATGTGAGATGGCATTAACTGAAATAGGTAAGAATGCAGGCAATACTGTTTTAGAGGAGACTGTAAGAAGCTTATACGAAGAAGAAGCAGTTTAGTTCCAGGCATGATGTATTCGAGATGCAGCATTGCAAACATGTTGTTAGATGTTCTAGTATAAAATTCTCACTGGGGAGAACTTGTCTGATAATACACATATATGTGTTATCAGCATTGCTAAGTCCTAGGCTTCCAAATTAAGAAAAATGAAGAAGAGCCATGTAAAGAGACTGGTTAAAGCTTAATCAATTAAGTGAAATCAGTAATACCAGATGATACCCTATTCCAACGGTTCTAATTTATTTTTAAGTGATATTCTAGATATTCTATGTATTTTGTTATGTAATTACCTATACGTTTCATAACGTGATTTTAGGGCATATAAAGCAGCTAAGTGATATATTATGAATAAACTTGTTTTTTATGGAAGAATAATTAGAAAGCAGTGCAAAAAGAAAGATTACTTAAAGAATTGGAAAACGTGGAGAGTGGCATAGGATGTCTAAGTGGGTAAAACTGAAAAAAACAAACCCACTGCCATCAAGTCAGTTCTGACTCACACCAACCCAATAGGTCAGAGTAGAACTGCACAACAGAGTTTCCAAGGAGCACCTGATGGATGTGAACTGCCAATCTTTTGGTTAGCAGATGTAATAGTTACCTCATTGCACCACCAGGGTTTCCATGTAAGTGGATACTTTTTTATGTTGCTTAAACATTTGAAAAGAAAAGAATAATCATATCCATTTGAAGATAAAATATTTTAGAGACAAAATTCATTGTTTTTAGTTTATTGTGCTTCAGGTGAAAGTTTATACTGGAAATTAGTTTCTCATTCAAAAATTTATACACAAAGAGGCAGGGCTATGACGGCAGACTAGACAGATATCTCCTGAATTCCCTCTGAGAGCTAAGGCCTAGAATGATAACTCAATAGAGCAGTGGATAGCCAGAGAGCCCTAGAACCTGGCACAGTATTGTCAGATTCGACCAGGCACCAGTAACAGATTAAACTATCCCTCTCAAAAATGAGCCAGCAGCTGCTGACTCACCATGTCAGAGAATTGCAGGTATTGACACCTTCTGTGATCTGGAAGGAAGGGACTGGGCATAAGCCAACAAATAGGCCAGACTGTGGCACTTAAGTAAACAGTGTATAGCACAGCAGAGAAAGCCCAAGGAATAGCCTCATATTGAGAGCCTGGCTGCTGACTGAGGCCAGGACTGCCTCTCCACCCTGTGTTTTCTGTGCTGCACCATAGAGTGCTATTTCATAGCGGGAGTAGCAGCTTGACTGGGAGGCCAGTGGCTGATTCTCTACCGGACCATCAGCCTGTCTGGTAAGTGCTTCTATAGCAGAAAAGCAGCATTTGAAAGAATTTGAGTCTAGATTCATGATGCGGTGTGGCAGAGGATGGCTGGAAGACACTAACCTCTTGCTAATTTGCACCATGTCATAGCATCAGGAGATGGCCTATGAGGTACTTTTGTTGTCAGCTGGTAGGTTAGGCCACACCTGAGGGCCTGTTTTCAACAGAAGTTGGACAACTTCTTGCTTAGAAGTAAACCCACTGCAGTCCAGTTAGGTCTGACTCAAGTAGAATACCCTTTTAAATAAAATCTGGAGATCTGACTATTGAGAGCCCTGGCAGTTTCTCCTCCACCATTCACTGATCCACCTTGTAGGATCGACTGATGACCACCTAGTGATTCCATAAGTAGGACACCAGCTTTGTCATCCAAGAGGCAGACACTGCTACCTGAGAGTACACCTGGAGCCAGTCACTAAGGTACATAGAGATGACTGGTAACCAACTCCCCTCTCACAACTACACCTCAGTTCCTGTTGAGGTAACAGCAGAGAAATCAAACAGCTTCTAGATGACACACAGACAATGGTCCATAACTAACCATTTAAAGGTAGAGTCCACCATGGCTCCAGCAAACTTCCAAAATGGTCAAAAAACTTCCCAAATGAAAAAGGCTTTCTGAAGCTATCAGAGATCAAGTACAAAAGAATTATATAGAGAGCCCTCTTAGAGATTAAAAAAAAAAAAAGCAACACAACAAAATGAAAAATTAAGCAAGTTATTTGAGTTGTTGGACCATCAGTCATCTGAAATACAACAGATCAATAACAAAATGACAATTCAATGGACAATTTAATCCAAAGCCAAAAGAGAAAAGTGAGGAGATGGAAAGTCAGACTTAGTGACCTTGAGGATAGAGCAACTGACACCAGCATTTATGTGGAGAAATCAGAGAAAAGAAATAACAAAAAACGTAGAAGCATTAAGAAATACTTGGGACTCTATTAAGAGTAATAGTCTATGAATAATTGGAGTTCCTGAATAGGGAGGGATAGCTGAAAATACAGAGTATTGTTGTTGATTTGCTGAGAGACAACATCCCTGAAATTATGAAAGAAGAGAACATAGATTTCCTAGATGTGTATCAAACACCACAGAAAATAGACCCCAAAAGAAAGATAACAAGACATAATTATAAACAAGCTTAATAAAAGGAAACATAAACAGATTGTCTTAAAGGCAGTGAGACTCAAAGCAAAGCTAACATTCAGAGGGAGACCCTGTAGGCTTTCATCAGACTTCTAGGCAGAAACAGTGTTGTCAAGAAAGCAGTGGGATGACACATTCAAAGCCCTGGAAGAGAAAAATTTCCAGCCACAAATTATATATCTTGCAAAACAGTCTCTTAAAAAAAATATGGTGAAATTAAGACTTGCAGACAAACAGAAGCTTAGAGACTTTGTAAAAACCAAGCCAAAAACTACAAAAAATACTGAAAGAAGCTCTTTGCTTAGAAAAACAAAAATATTAAGTGTATACTTAAGAATGCAATGAAGAACACAGCCTTCAGAATCCCTCTCACTTGGGGAAGTCAATAAGCTCAATCAAAACTATGTCATTAAAAGAAGAAAACTAGTGATCATAAAACAAAAACTAAGACATCACAGTACTAAAAGAGGGAAATATTACAGTGAATATAAGACTTTCAGATGGAGGGTAAATTAAAAGTATATACAGAAGCTAAAGTCTGGTTTAAACTTAGAATAGTAAGGGAAATCTTAGGGATAGCCACAAAACACAATAATTGTGCAACATGTCAAAACAAGAAGCATAATACAGGAGTCTCAACAAACACAAGACCAACAATGAAAGAGATAATAAGTCAATCTATCACGAAAAGTGATAAAGAATAGATTAAGAAAAACAAAAAACATCAACAACACAAAATGAATGCATCAAAATGATAGCATGAAACACACGCCTATCAATAATTATACTGAATGTAAATGGACTGAATGCTACAATAAAGAGACAATGAGTGACACTGTAGAACAAAAGACCTATCTATATGTTGCTTACAAGAAATACACAGACTCAAAGAGATAAACAAACTGAAAATCAAATCATGGAAATATCTATACCAAGCCAACAACATACAAAGTATTTCAGGAGTGGCAATATTAATCTCAAAGATAAAATAGACTTTAATGTAAGATCCACCATAATGGACAAGAATGGTCACTCTTTATTGCTGAAGAATTCAATACGTAAGCAGGACATAGCAATATTAAATATTTATGCATCTAAATATATTGAACAAACACTGACAACATTGAAAAATGAGACAGATCACTCCACAGTAATAGTTGGAGACTTCAACACTCCATATTCAGTAATGGATAGATTATCCAGAAAAAAGCTCAGTAAAGACACAGAAGATCTTATTTCAACAATCAACCAACTAGAGCTTATCGATGTATACAAAACTTTTCACTCATCAACAGATAAGTATACCTTCTTCTCCAATACATAAGAATTATTCTCCAGAACAGAGCATGTATTAGGACATAAAGCAAATCTCAACAATATCTAAACCATTCAGTTATTGCAAAAGATCTTCTTGGATCATAAAGTCATAAAAGTAGAAATCAATGGCAGAGAAATCATAGGAAAAAATTCAAACTCATGGAAACTGATCAACACCTTGCTCAAAAATCCATGGTTTATAGAAGAAATCAAGGATGAAATAAAGAAATTTATGGAATCCAATGAGTGTGAAAACACATTCTACCAGAACCTATGGGATACAACAAAAGCAGTACTCAGAAGGCAATTTATCTTTATAAATGCACACATCTGGCAGAAGAAAGAACCTAAACTAAAGAATTAACTCTACAGCTTGAACAAGTAGAAAGAGTAACAGAGGAATCCCTCAGGCAACAGAAGAAAACTGTGGTTGTAGCTCACAAGCCCAAGAGCAGTACAAAGAAGTTACAAACACTTGAAACCTCTCCAACATATTTTTTTTTAAAGCTGGTGCCAGCAATGCTGTGGTGAGAATGTATCTCACGGTAGCTTTTTTTTTCTTTAATTTAATATGACTGAGTGAAAATGTACATTCCCATATATATTTACATGCCCACACTGCACTTGGCTTGGCACCTATATGCAGCTTCCACTGCTCTCCCTGTCCGGTGACAGCACACTATTCCTCTCTGCTCCATACATGTCTCATCCTCCCAACAGCCTCCTTTCCCCTCTCCTCCACCCACTCTCCTTCCTCCAACCAGAGGTCAGCAGGATGATATCCTATAGATGTATAGAACCATGAAGTGCATCCAATATATGGTCACTCTGCATCACCAAGTCCAATCCATTTGTGTCCGAAGATTGGACCTTTGTTATGATTTGCATTTCTCTAATGGTTAATGATCACGAGCGATTTGGTCACATCTCTGCCAACTGAAAATCTTCTTTAGTGAAATGTTTCTTCATAAACTTTGCTCATTTTTTAATTGAATTATTACTATTTTTTCTGTTGCTGACATTTTCAAGCATTCTGTAGATTTTAGAGATCAGACCCTTGTCATACCCAAATTTCCTTTTTCTCCGATCTGTAGGTTCTTGTCCATTGTTTCAAATGGAACAAACTTCTGTTGAATTATTCATTTCTGAAATTGGTTGTTTAATCATTGGGTTTATAGTAACTGTTCTTATATGATTTCTTACTATTTATTTATTTTTACATTTTTTCCTTGTATTATTTTCCTGAATTCTTCTATTGCTTTGTCTGTGTTTTTCTTGATTTTTAACTCTTTTCATAATTTTTGTCTGCATTTTTCATGATCTTTTTTTCTTGGTTTTTTTTTTCTTTTTTTCTTTTTAATCTCTCTCCTAATCTGCTAGAGAATTGCAAACACTGATTTTAAATTCCATACCAGATAGTTCCACTGACTTCTCTTCCCCTAGAAGTTTATCTGAGTCTTTACTTTGGTTGTTTTCTAAAGCTGTTGTTTCTGTTTTTGCAGGTCTTCGTATTGTTGCAATCTCTGAGATGCTAGGGTATTATTTTCTTTATTTATTGATTCTATGTTTGCTTATTTCATCCTGCATTTGTGCTTTGTTTTGGTACATTAGAGGAGGTAGGCTGAGTGTATGTTGCTGCTTGCTCATCTATGGGCACCACAGCTCTCACCATCTTTTATTGATGTACAGAGCCCACTGCACTGCATGACTGATGGCTGAGGTGGCTGAAATCAGACTGAGCAGGCACTATTTTCTTTATGGTGTTGTTCCAACAGTGTGGGAGCATTCACAGCCCCTCACCAGAGAGGTAAACATGTTGGGGAGGCAGTGGTACAGTTTTGTTCCACACCATTCAGTAGCTTGTGAAGTGGTAGGAGGAAACGGAGTGATACAAATGTGGTGTGAGTGTCAGGACTGAGCACTGGGGACACTTTAGCTGCAGTGATGTGTCAGGGGCAGATGTAAAGTGGGCAAAGTTGGTGTACAGGCTATACGAGAGGCAGAAATGAAAGAAAAACAAGAGCTTGGGGAGGGGCAACTTCACAGCAGCCAGAGGGTTTGTATGAGGTAAACTCAAGGACTGGTGGAAAGAGAAAGGGAATGATGGACAGGTCTAGGTAGAAAGAGTAATAAAAGGAATAAAGAAGAAAAGAGAGAAAGAGAGAAAAGACCTAGGCAATGGCAGGCTGGGGTGTCATTATCACGATCTGCAATGGTATAGCAGAAGCCTATGGGAAAGGGGTGGGGTAGACGACTTACGGGGATAGATAGGAGGGAGAAGGAAAGAAAGAAAGAAAAGAAGGAAAATGGCAGCATGGTAGAAGCCAGTATGCAGAGATTAGGAGGATGCAGGGGCCGAAGGGAAGGGACGGGAGGAGACACACGGAGCTAGGTCGGAGGGAGAAAGAAGAAAAAAAGCTTTCACTATAGTAGGAGATGGCAGCTGGGGGGAGGGTAAGCCCAAGGCAGCAGTAGGCTGGTGGTTCTCTAGATACGATGGCACAGTGCAGATCAGCAAGAAGTGGGTAGATGGCATAATGGTAGGATGGGAAAGAGAAAGAAAGGGAGAAAAGAGAAAAAAAGAAAAAAGAAATGGCAGCATGAAAGGAGCCAGTGGGTTGGGGAGGGTTGGACCTGGGGAGTGCTTTGCACGTGTCTATCCAGCTACGGTGTTGTGGTAGGGGCCAGTGCGAAGAGCTGACGGTGGTGTACGAGGCTACGTGGGAGGGGGAGAAAGGAAGAGAGAGAGAACAAAAACACAGGACGGGATGGGGAACAGGCCCAGGGTTAGGGAACTTGTGTTGTAGACTCTGGCCTGGAGGCTGCCAGAATGAGGGAACAGGTTCTTGCTTCTACTCACCAGCATGGTGAGAGGTGGGAAAGCACGTTTCTCTGTCACTCACTACTCCGCCTCCGGCTCTGAGCTCCGTGGTTGCCTCCCCATTCTCTGTTCAACTTTGTTACTGGCAAGTCGTGTCAGATGGCTGCCAAACTCCACATCGGTCCCGCTTCTCTGTTATCTGCCACATTCTTCTTCTAAATTTTGTTTGTTTTATTTCTCTATCCCTTTGTTTAATGCTTAGGATTCCAGAATTGACATTTGTAACTTTCTGTGGTTATTCAGGTTTTTGCTAAAAGGAGATAGCATAGTGTGTCTATGTTTATGGCACGACTCTGGTTCCACTTGGAGGCACAATTAAATTCTTAATGTTAGCAATAACTGATTTTCATGAGTTGCTCTACTACTGTTACTTCCAAAGGCCAATTATAGTAAAAAACAAATTTGTCATTTAAAAGAATTTGAATAAAATGGCTGTAAAATCAATTTGAAGTTTAAAAGATTTCTCAAGTTTTATATTAAAATTTTTCTTCATACATTTAAAGATGTTTTAATAAACTCCACTCTCTAAGAAGAAAAATCTGGTTATCTTTGTAGTCGTGTTTTACATTAGTTTTAACTACTCCAAAAAGTAGTGGAAGCATATTTTAAATGCTTGGCTTTTTCTGTGTGATTTATTTTTAAAAGTTTAACAGCTTTACTGTTGCTGTTTTGCACCTTTCACATCTCTATGCTTATAGTTAACTATTTTGATGAACTGAAAGGCTGTATGAAAGTTAAATGAAGGCTCATACAGGCTGCACTGCCATATCTTATTATCATCGACATGAGAATGAGCAGAATGCTGAAATTACAGGTTTAGTTTTCATCTGCATGGCTTTATTATTCCTAGCAAGGTGAAAATGTTGACTCTGTAGAATGCAATTGTATAACTTAAACTGCAGTGGTGGCAAGGTTAAATTCTTACCTTACTTATTTTAAAAGGAACTATAATTTCTAGGTCTGGGAGTGTCTTTTGCTCGTGAATATGACTTTCCACTTTTACTCTCTCTGCTAAATTTCTCTTAGACAAGGTTTTCAATACAGGTGTTAATTCAATATAGATTTTTGAACTTTTTTTTCAGGCTCATTCTCTTTAGTACTTACTATTTCCAACAACCAGAAAGCATACAGCGTATTTTTTTATTTGATTGCTGCCTTTTAGAAAATCAAGTACAAAATGCATTTGGAGATCACCTGAGGTAAAATAACCCAAGTTATTTGTCAATAATTTTAATATCACATTGCACGTTACAACCTACTTTAATAAATCTACTCTATGAAAATAATTTTTGTAATTTTACTATCTTTATTTGAAGCATTCATGTATCCATACTAGTATGTAGCATGAAAGCATCATGACTTTTAAATATGTATTTTAATATTATGTGACCTAATAATATGAAATCTGTCTCTTAATAAACATATATTATATAAAACACACGTATTTTGGGCCTGAGGAAACTGGCATAGTAGTTAAGTGGTGCAGCAGTTAACCAAAAGGTCAGAAGTTCAGTTTCACCAGGCACTCCTTGAAAACTCTATAGGAAAATTCTACTCTGTTATATGGGGTTGCTTTGAGTCAGAATTGACTCAATAAGAACAGATTCACTTTTGATCAATTTTGTGCCTGGCACTGAGGAAGATATGAAATTATAAGTGCCATTCAGATTATGTAAAAAAGCTTTAAAGGATTTTATTTTGGATCCACAATCAATACCCACAGAAGCAGTGGTCACAAAATTAAATAGCATACTGGATTGTAGAAATCTGTTGCAAAGGACCTCTTCAATGAGTTGAAAAGCAAATATGTCACCTGGAAGACTAAGGTGTGTCTGAGCAAGCCATGTCTCATGGATAGAATCAGGTATCCTCAGAAAATAAGTGTATCAATTTAGCTGGTCCATGATTCCCAATTTTGTATGATTGTTCCATATTTTGTGATTATAACTTTCTTGCATATTGTGAATCTTAATCTTTGCTGTGGTTATGGGGCAAGATTGTATTATGTTCAAGAGATTTAGGGTCATGCTGTATCACCCTTATAAAGTCATGTCCCTGATTCAACATAAAGGGAGTTCTCTTGGGGATGGACTATACCACCTTTTATTTGCCAAGAGATTAGAAGGAAAGGGAAGCTAGCAAAGACTTGGGCATCTGACATCACCATGAAAGTAGTTCCAGGAGCAGAGCACATCTTTTGCACCTGAGGTTCCTGTATGAAGATGTTCCCAGACAGAGGCAAGACTGGTAACATCACAAAGACTTTCTTCCAGAGCTAACAGAAAAAGAAAGCCATCTTCTGGAACCAGTGCACTGAATTTGAGTTTCTAACTTGTTGGACCACAAGAGTCTTTTTGTTGAAGCTGCCCACCTGTGATATTTCTGTTACATCAGCGCTAGATGACTAAGACACCATGGTGTTTTCAATTACATCACAAGTATGTAAAAGCTAGACTGTGACTAAGGAAGACCGAAAAATAACTGGTACTTTTGAATTACGATATTGGTGAAGAATATTGAATATACCATGGACTGTCAAAAGTACAAACAAATCTGTCTTGGTAGAAGTGTAGCCAGAATGTTCCTTAGACGTGTGGATGGGAAGACTTCATCTCAGACACTTTGGATATATGATTAGGAGGGATCAGTCCCTGGAGAAGAAAATCATGCTTAGTGGAGGGTCAGTGAAAAAAAGAGAAAGACCCTTGATGACACGGATTGACACAATAGGCTCAAGCTTAACAATTGTGAAGATGGTGCAGGACCAACTAGTGTTTTGTTCTGATGCACAAAGGTGGATCTGAGTCAAAACCAACTGGATGGTTGGTTTTGACTTAACAACAACAACAACATTTAAAAATATCACAAAGACAAAGAAAATAAGAACCAAATAGCTAACACAAAGCACTGTATGGAAGTTCAAAGAAGAAAAAGAGAACTTCTAGCCATAAGTATCCATGAATGGTTGGTAGAGTGTCAGCTAAAAAGAGTTTTGCTACCTGGTTCTTTCTGGATGTAGCACACGGGAGGAATAACAGTGGTGCAATGATTAAGTGCTCTGCTGCTAACTGAAAGGTAGAGGGTTCCAATACACCAGTAGTTCAGTGAAAGAAAAGATCTGGTAATCTGCTCCTTTCAGGATTACAGCTTGGGAAAGAAACCCTATGGGACACTTACATTGTTTCACGTAAGTCACTATGAATTGAATTGACTGGACAGCGCACAAGAACTATGTCATACAGATGAAAGAGCATGTTTGAGAGTGATATATTATATATCCAGTCTAAGCTCAGGGCAGCATATTCGAATGTCTATGACAAGAATACATTTTTACAAACAAAACATGTAACTCCTTTACCCACAATCTATGTAAGTTACCATGACAGATAAGTTTAATTACGTATCCAAAATGTGATCTAAAAGATGTATTAATTTTTACCAAAAAAGGCAACTAATTCATAATCCACATATTTTATATTAGAGCAAATAAATTTTTAAAAGATATTTTATTTTAAAGGGAAAATTAGTAAAATATTCAAAGAGAAAAGTCAACACCTTCAATTTACAAACTGTCTTTTAATTGGCATTGCTTATGTTTATGAGTTCTGATGTTGCAGTGATCAGGAGTTTGTTGCTGAAAAAAAAGTTGGCAGTTCAAACCTACCAACAGTTCCTTGGAAACCCTGTGGGACAGCTCTACTCTGTTCTATAGGTTTACTATGAATCAGAATCAACTCAACAACAATGGTTTCTGTTCTGGTTTATAATATGTCTTTACTAAAAAGGTAAAATATTTTCATATATTAGTGTATTGATATGTAATTTTAGATATATATTGTTTCATCTTTAATGATATCACAGAAGTTTTCTCTTAACAAATCTTCAAAAATTCTCTCTATTTTCTATTATTCCTCTCTCCCTCCCCATAGTACCACCCCCTCCCCTAGATTTTAGGACTCCAGCCACTCAAAGATTATTCCTCTTTATGGAGTCCCTGTAATTCTCAGTGTTTCTTCATTTTTTAAACTTTTTCTATCTGAATTTTCCTCAAATATTTGTGTTACATGCTTTATTTTCTCACTACTTTGGCCTTTTCATTGTCTCAGTTATGTTCCTTGGCTTTCTAATTCTCTAATTTCATTATTAATCTTCTAAATTTCTACTGCTTTTCTGTGTATGTTTTCTTGCAGTCTGTTCAATTTGTCATTAGGCTCTGAAGCATTTTGACTCATCTCCTTCCTGATCTCATGCAGAACTGAAAGGTTAGTCTTTTATCTTCTACCTCCAATAATTCAAAGAAGTTTTCTTCATCCAGAACATGTCTTGTTCTTTTGTTTTGGGAGGTTTCTGAAGCTATCATGATCTTCCTCCTTAAGTGATTTTATTTTAACTGTTGTCTCTGAGCCATCACTAAGTTGTATGTACTTATTTTATGTTTGCTTACTGTCTTCTAGCTTATTGTTTTGTTTTCAAATGTCCAAATAGGCTGATGGTGTGTGCTAGTTTGGTTATTGGCAACTTTAAATTACTAATATACTGTCACCAGGTAGTTAGAGCTGTTACTAGGCATGCTAGCCAAGGAATCCATTTGCTTTTTTGTATAGATTGGCTCAGTTGTCAAGGTAGCCATTCATCAAATGTGTGGTGCAAGCTCTCCCCTACTGTCCTCTATGGGTGGGATTGACTAGTGCAAGCACAGGTATCCTGCTGCATGTGGTGAGAAAGGCAGAGGGCTAGCAGCTGTCCCTGAGTTACTGTGAGGAAGACTTGTCCCTTATGCCTGAGCCTAACAGTCATGGATTGAATTGTGTTCCCCCAAAAATCTGTGCAGTAATTTGGCTGTGTCATAGTTCCTGGTTTTGCGTGATGTTCCTCCGTGTTGTAAATCCTGCTTTTATGATGTTAATGAGTCTAGATGGATGTCAGCTGTGTTGGTGGGGCAGGACTCAGTATGTAAGATTGTATTGTGCCTGGAGGCAATCTCTTGAGATATAAAAGAAGGAAGTGAGCAGAGAGATTTGGTGATCTCATACCACAAAGAAGCAGTGCTGGGAGCTGAAAGGGTCATTTGGAAAGGACCTGGGTCCCCAGGCCACAGAGTGTCCTAGTCCAGGGAAAGACTAGTGACATGGAACTTCCTCCAGAGCCAGCAGAGAAAGCCTTCCCCTGGAGCTGACACCTAGAATTTGGATTTTAGCCTACTAGACTGTAGCAAAATAAAATGTCCCTTTTCAAAGCCCACCCACTTGTACTATTTCTGTTAACGCAGCACCAGATGAATAAGACACTAGGTAAAGGAACTGTTTCTGCCCTGGCTTCTCAGTTTATGGCAGGTGGCAGATTTTTTTCTCTCTCTCTTTGTTAAATTGTTCCCTTTCCAGTACTGGGAGAATAACTCCAGGTATAAGTAAGGGATCCTACTTCAGGTCCCGGAATTGATCAGTGTATGGAATCCAGTGCAGTGCAGAGAGGGGGAAGTACTGGGAAATTTGAGAGAGGTTTATCCTGAAGGAAGGTTTTAGATTCCCACAGAGTAGGTTACATACAAGCCACTTGTCCTTGATGATTGAATGCCATTTTTCATTGGTTGTGGAGGCATAAGTAAGCAGCCTGCTGTTCAGTATCTCCTGCTGTAGAGAACGCCTTCCAAATGCCACTGTGCTAACCACTCTGGCTGCAGTGAATCCATGTTGGGTCAGGTGTGGCCAGTCCTAGGTACTCTCCCTTCCCACTCTCTTAGTCTGATTTCTTGAGTTTCTCTTTGATGTTCAGGGATTGTATATTGTCAATCAGTTCATTTATTCTTTTGGGCCTTTGTTGTTAGAGAGATCACGGTACTCAACTGAACACTCTGCCATTATGGCCTGAGCTCTATTTATGCATAACTTTTAGATGGCATCCACGTGTATTATAAATATTCACTGTCTTAGGGAGGCTAGAAATCAAAGAAATTGAAAAACAATGAATATTAAGCCATTTGTTTGCCAGTAGTAGGACTCAAGTTAGCTGAAGAGAAAATACAGGATTTGTTTATATATATATATAGAAATGCCTGTGTGGTACAATCCTTTAACTTTATCTCTGCTAATAGAAAGTATGTAGGTTTAAGGCCATACAGAGGAAACTTGAAAGAAAATTCTGGTTACCTACTTCCAAAAACTCAGCTATTGAAAAGCATATGTTTCCAATACACAGAGGCTGTCGTAATTTGGAATGGACTCCATGGTTAAATATAAATATATACCTTTCAGATAGTATTGTGTACAATAACTGCTTGCATCAAGTAGGACTTCCTTTTTTTTTTTTTAGAAGACAGTTAATTATCCTAGTTTGTCCCTAATAGAAATATTTTTGACCTCATACTCACTTATTAGTCAGTCTTCAAAACATGGAGATAAGACTGGTTGTAATAGACTTGGGCCCATATTTCTTTTTGAACATGTCTATTTAAAACCCTGTGTTTTGTGAGTTTGGTTTGTTTTTTCCTTTCCTCTTGTGGAAAGAAACTTCTCTGTGAACGGGATGTTCCAAGTTACAGCTTCAGGGAATAACAATAGCAAGTTATTTAGCAAGCCCATTTAGTTCCTCTGAAATCACTGGACAGATTAGCAGTTACATCATGGTACACAGAGAAAATACTAAAATTGTCAAGATTTCTTTTTACTGGAATCTACATCAGTGTCCATGGAAGTAACAGTCAAAAAGTAAAATGACAAGTGGTATTGACAAATCTACTGCCAAAGGCCTATTTAATTTGTTAAAGATCAAAGATGTCACTTTAAAGACTAAGATGTGAATGATCCAAGGATTGGTGTTTTCACTTGCCTCGTATGCATGCAAAAAGAGGCAAAGAATAAGGAAGACTGAAAAAAAATTGAATTATGTTTTGGTAAAGAATATTAACTATATCATGGACTGTCAAAAGAATGAACAAATCTGTCTTGGAAGAAGTAAAATCAGAATACTGTTTAGAAATGTTATCAGGATAGATCAGTCTCTGGAGAAGTACATCATGCTTGGAAAGGTAGGGGGTTAGCAAAAAAGAGGAAGACTCTCAGCTAGATGGATTGACACAGTGGCTGCAACAATGGGCTTAAACAGAACAACCATGAGGGCAGCACAAAATTGGGATGCTTTTTGTTCTATCATACACAGGGCCACAATAAGTCTGAGCTGACTCAATGGCACTTAATAACAACAAACCATGGCATGAATGTCTACTTATTAATTAAGCTAATTTTTCTTGCAGAAAAATTGTAAATATTGAGCACTTAACACATCAAAGACATTAGATTAGTTAAATGTATTATGATGTTTCCTTTGAAAAAGCAGTTTATTCTTCAAACGATTCTCTTACCGAATTGGTAATTTCATGACCTTATTTACAATAAACTTTGAATTTTACTTTAAAAATTTATGTCTGTAAATGCTAAATGTATACTACCAAGCACATCAAAGCTTAGAGATAGCAACAACATACAATCTTGGCAAGTGTAATGGACAAATGCGTTGATGCATATATCAATATTTTTTCATTGAAATAAATTTGTTTTTGATCCTGCTTGTATACGATGTTACTAAAATGCAATACATACATATTTTAAATGTACACATTAAAGTATATTTTAGAAGGAAAATATCACTGATGTTGATTTCTTCAGAAATCAATTATATCTAATACACAGTCCCTGGTTTACAAATGAGCTCGGAACCTAACTATGTCTTTAAGACTTTAAGGTATATATTTGCAGACAAGCTAGAATAGATGCACATGGTACTTATTTAGACTTTCTTTTGTGAAAGATAACCCTGGAAGCCTTTGCAATGATTTAAGAACTGTATACACTGGTAGAGAAGGTGACAGTGAAGAAGAGTTTGTTGCAAGTTTGGCTCAATTGTTTCAAAATGAGGGAAAATTTACATAACATTGAAAGGCAAGTACCAGTTCTTTCTATAAGTCTGAGATTGATAGCCTAGCAACTACCTATACATATTTTGCTGAAATATGAGTTGGAAAACAATTATCTATAATTTTATACATCATACGTGTAAAAGGTATAATGGCTACATTCATTAATAAAATTAAATAAATGAATGAATAGCGCATTTAATAAAGATATCTAATACTCTTCATGTGTATCAGTCACTGAGAATCCTACCATCTGCCTATCTTTTGGTTAGCAGAAGTAGCACTTAACCACTATGCTATCAGGGTTTCTGCAAAGTACTTCAAGGTTGACAAATACATAATCTTCTGTAAATGAAGTGTTTTTTTCAAAAGAATTATAAGAATTTTTAGTGTTGCCCTGGACTATAAGTCAAAGAGTAGTAATCTGTAGCTATTCAAAGGTATTAATTCAATTAATTATTATTAAAAAAATAATTTAGCCACATATGAAACCACAAATATTTATGTAGTGAATAGTCGGTCATAGACCATTGTCAGTATCACAGAAATTTCTATTGGGCCGTGCTTCCTTAGAACCTAAAGATTCTATTGATTAAATTGAATATAATTCTTTAGTCATTTTCTATCAAACCTGTATTTCAGGGTTCTTTTATTTCATTGGAAACCCTGGTGACATAGTGGTTAAGTATAATGGCTGCTAATCAAAAAGCCAGGTGCTCCTTGGAAACTGAATTGGACCATTCTGCTCTGTCCTATAGGGTCACTGTGAGTTTGAGTGTTCTTTATGGTAGTGGGTTTGGGTTTTGGTTTGGTTTCTTACATTAGCTTAGAATACCAGACTTATCATTCACATACTGTGGCCTTTATGTGCTGTCATTGTAGAAGGCACATGGAATATTAAATTGAAATAATGAAGGATGACCATCATCATTTGGTGCTCCATTGATGATGGGTAAGATGAGAGTGTTAGAAATTTATCTGAGCATCTGGAAATAGTGACTCCCATTTTCAGTTTAGGTCCTAAAAGACAAGTGACTAGTTTCTGAAAATGAAATAAGACAGTAACTACCTTTTATTAAGAATGAAAGAAAACAAAGATCACAGAAAGAGAACACAGGTGGGACATGCATTCCAGTCACAGAGAGAACAGCAGGACAAACAGAATTCCTCCCTAGGGATAACAGAACTAATAGACCATCATCTTTATAAAGAATATATTGCTGAGGTTCAGTGTTATACTTACAAGGAAAATGTGTTTTGTTTTGTTTTTTTAAAAAAACATGAAGATTAAAGATTATTCACGTATGTATTCTAGGATCCTAAAATATACTGGCATCTGAAAGAAAAAGGACAATAGTTATATAAGATAAAATATAGGTGATAGATGACAAATTGAAATACAATAAGAACCAAGAGAAAAGAAATTGATACAGGATCAGAACTGAGCTATGTAGACTCCAAGTGTATCATAGTAGAACTGTTCTCCAGAGGATTTTCAATACCTGCTATTCTGGAAGTAGATTTCCAGGTCTTTCACCCCAACCTGTCAGTTAACTGCTAGACATATTAACTATTAGCACTACTCAGGACCACCAGGAAGCTTGCGTGAGTAAGAATTTACTCAATGCCAGATAGTTGGAACCTAGCCACACTGATGAATGCTATCTGGTTCACAGTGTGAACAAATGATATGGGGATCTTATTTTCCAGTACTGTATCTGACAGCGTCCTGCTGCAATTCTTAAAAATTTAACTGGGCGCTTTCAGAAGTAGAATGCCAATTCCTTCTTCCTAGTCTGTCTTAGTCTGGAAGCTCAGCTGAAGCCTGTCTGTCATGAATGACCCTGGTAGTATTTGAATACTGGTGGCAAAGCTTCCAGTATCACAGCAACATGCAAGCCCCTGCAGTACCACAGACCAACAGACAAGTGGGGGAAACCAGTGCTATATAACTAAAAGAGCACCAGCTATCTCTGCCACTGTACCATTAGGGATTCTAAAAATAACCCACTGCTGTTGAGTCAGGTCCAACTCATAGCAACCCTAGAAGTCAGATTAGAATGGCGCCATAGAGTTTCCAAAGAGCATCTGGTGGATTTGAACTGCTGACCTTTTGGTTAGCAGACATAGCACTTAACCCACTACACCACCAGAGTTTCCAACTAGGATTTCTAGTAAGAAATAAATAGTAATTCCTTTTATATAAAAATAGTTCCACATATGAAAATATTTTGAAAAAATAAAGCACAGATCCATATGTATAGCTGCAATGATTCTTTGAATTCTGCATTTCTTACCCTAGACTCATTTTTCCAGCCAGTATAGCAACTCGTATTTTGCTGTGTGATAGAAAGTGATTGGGAAGAAAATCTTCAGAGACTTTGAAAAAAATGACTTGTTTCAGCTCTTGGCTTGCCCATGTTGACAAGTAAATCAGGTATTCCTTTATTCTCCTAAGTTCAATCCTTCTAGTTGTACATTCAGCCTGGTATTCAGACTTGCAGTCCACCATTTGTAGTTGCAGACTTGTCTTATTCCTGAAAGATCTTAAGCTCCTTTTAAACTGGAGTGAAGTTTGGATGGCAGTTTTATATCACCAAAGAACTCTTTCCAAGAAATATGATTTTTCCCCCATGTAACATGGATTTTGTGTCATCATATAAAGGAAGAATAGAAGACTTCTACACTACACTTTACATATATTTACCAAATCTTGATCATTCTAGTCATTCTTAAATAACATGGTTTAAAAAAGCTATAGTTTTTCTTTTTATAGAAAAATCAATTTATAGTTCTCAGAGTGTTTTCCAATTTGTCATTGTTGTTAGATTCTGTTGACTTCATTCCTACTCATAGTGACCCTATACACAACACAACAGCAAAACAAAACACTATGTCATCCTCACAATTGTTGCTATGCTTAAGCCCATTGTTGATACCACTGTGTCAATCCATCTGTTTTATGGTTTTCCTCTTTCTCATGGACCCTCTCCTTGATGTTTTTCTCCAGGGACTGATCCTTTCTGATTACATGTCCAAAGTAGATGAGGGAAAGCCTCACAATCCCTACTCTAAAGGGCCACCCTGGTTGTATATATTTCAAAACAGACTTCTTCATTCTTCTGGTAGTCCCTGGTGTGGTTTGTGTTCTTCGCCAACATCACATTTCAAAGTCAGCAATTTTTCAGTCTTCCTTATTTGTTGTTGAGATTTGCATGCCTATGAAGTGACTAAAAATACCGCGGTCTGAGTCAGGAGAACTTGAGTCCTCAAAGTGACGTTTTTGCTTTTCAACAGCTTGAAGAGGACTTTTGCTGTACATGTATTTAATGTAAGACATCATTTGATTTCTTGACTGATGTTTGCATGGGCATTGATTGTTGACCCAAATAAAATGAAATCCTTGACAGCTCCAATCTCTTCTCCATTTACGATGATGTTCCTTATTGGTCCCGTTGTGGGGAATTTTGTTTTGTTTATGCTGGTGATGTACTGAAGGCTGTAGTCTTTGATTTCGTATGTGTTTCAAGTCCTCTTTGCTTTCAGCAAGCAAGGTGGTTTCAACTGCATGACACCAGTTGTTAATGTGACTTCTTCCAATTCTGATGCCACATTCTAATTCATGTAGTCCAAATTCTTAGATCAGGTACTGCGAATACATTCACAAGCATTGTGAAATATGCAACCCTGATGCATATCTTGCCTAATTTTTAACCCTGCAGTGTCTCCTTATTCTTTTCTAACAGCTAACTTGTGGTTTGCATACAAGTTCCTCATCAATTTATGTATTCTAGGATCCCATTCTTCAAAATGTTATCCATAATTTGTTATGATTCACACAATACAATGCTTTCATATAGTAAACAACCAGCTGCCGTCAAGTTGCAAATAAAATAGGTAAATATCTTGCTGGTATTCTCTACTTCCAGCCAGGATCCATCTGACATCAGCAATGATATCCCTAGTTCCACATCCTCTTCTGAATCTAGCTTGAATATCTGATGGTTCCCTATTCAGGTATTGCTGCGACTGTTTTTGAATTATTTTCAGCAAAACTTTACTTACAGGTATCATTAATGATATAGCTTGATAATTTCTACCTTCTTTTGATTTCTAGTATGTAAATATTAAAAATGTCTGCATTTATTTGTTATTAAGTATATTTCTAGAATATTTGTTTTAAATATTATAAAAGGATTTTTTAAGTAATCTCTACCTTCCTAGAGATGTTGCAGAATAGCACCTTTATTTTAATTAGTGCTGTGGTTTTTCCATAGTAGACAAGAACTCATTTATTAAAAATAACAATACATGGTAGAATGTATGTTCTGCTACTATTTGAGAGAAGTACAGCCAGAATTATTAGGTGCATGATGGCGAGATTGCATCACATATACCTTGAACACATCATCAGGTGTTATTAGTCCCTGGAGAAAGACATCACACTTAGTCACATAGAGGGTCTGCAAAAAAGAAAAAAGTTTCAATGAGATAGACTTACACAGTGGCTAAAATAATGGGCTGAAGCATAATAAGGACTGTGAGGATGGCACAGAGCCAGGCAGTATTTCATTCTATTGTACAAAGGCTGCGTCAGAATGTACTCGATGACACATAACAAAAACACCAACAATGTAATAGAATTTCAGAGTACGAATCGTTTTTAAGTTATTTTCAACCACTAGAGTTTTAGGAAGAGAATACCTGGTACTTATCAAAGGAGATAGTAGTATTATCTGATAGATCTAGAACTTAAGTCTAGTTTTCCAGAATACGTGTGTACTCACACGCACACCCCCACACCCCCACTTTCCTTTTTTTTATTCCACCACAAAGAGCAGCATAATAAATGAATTACATTTCATGTCACTTTTATGCTTAACGAAATATATGATATACCCTAGAAATCAATCCATGTTAGTTCACAGTGTTTTTTGTTTTTATGACTGCATTGCACTTTCTTTTAGATGTGCTATAATTTATTCAACTGTTTTATAGATATTAGATTAGGGTTTTTCCAGTGGTTTGCTATTACAAATAATGGAACCATAAATTCGCTACACTTATGTTATTTTTTGCTGGTGGTAATGATTCATCATGGACAATTCCTTGGACTGAGTTTTCTGGATCAAAGTATAGGTGTGTATGTAATTTGTTTTTGATTTTGACTGATTCCTCTCAATAGAATTGTGCCATTTGAATACCCAGCAGCAGTGTACAAGTGGGGATGGTACCCCATAGATATATCAACAGAGAATGTTGCCAATTTGAAGTTTTGCCAATATTAAAGTTGAGGATCATGAACAAGTGTAATTTTCTTCTTTATAAATTTGGTATAGATATAACAAGCATACTATTTAATTTCTCTATTTAAAGTACACAATTATTTTTAATATATAGTAACAAAGTTTTATAACCATTACCATTATGTGTTGGAGTACTTCAATAACTCCACAAAGCAATCATATGCCTATTGGTAAGCACTCTCTGTTCCCCTTCTTGCTAGTTCCTGGCAGCTACTAATCTTTTTTCAGTATCTGTGGACTTGACTATTCTGGACACTTCATAGAAATGTAGTCATAAGTTATGCTACATTCTCTCTCTTGCTTCTTTCGTCTAGCATAATATATTTGAGATTTATCTGTGTGATCACATTTTTTTTGACACATCATTTCTTTTTTGGCTGAATGATATTTCATTGTATGGATCTATAACATTTTCTTTATCCATTCATAAGATGATGGACATTCATATTTACCGTTTCGACTGTTATGAATAAGTGATGCTTCGAACATGAGTAGATGTGACTTTGTGTGGACATATTTTTACTCATTTTATGTAAAGGGTCTTCCATTAAGGGTGTCCTATCTTTTAACATGAATAAAACAGGTTGTGTAAATGATGCAGTTTTAATTGTTTTCTTACTTTGAAGTACATTTGATGGCATTATGTGGGGAAAGAACTTCAGGTAAATGGCCTCCATGGCGCCTTCCAAATGGGGCCAAAAATAATCATGTGTCATAGCACAGTATTTTTTACCATTGACAGTCACAGCCTCTCCTGAGTCATGTTGGAAAAAAATAAGAGCGAAGGATTCCTCCACACCCAATCCACAACAAACGGTAACTTTTGGAGGAATCAAGCAGACATTGGAATCTCCTTTGGATTCTCATCATTCCAAATGTAACAGTTCTGCTTATAAACAAAACCATTCATCCAAAAATGGGCCTCACTGCTGAAGATTTTTTGGCCCCAAACAGGGTCAACTTCTACCTGCTCCAGAGCTCAGTCAGCAAGCGTATAGCAAAATCTATGGTTATTGGACTTCAGTTCTTAAGTTAAAAAACAAACAAAAAAAAAAATTGTGAAGGTAAAACTTAAGTCCAGATGCCAAACCCACCAAATTGTGGTTGAAGAAAGACCAGTTCTCATGTTTGCAGAAAAATTGATTGGGATGGATTCTTGCATATACTCTGAGGAGCAATGGTGATGTTTTCAGCTTAATGTGGGGGTTGTTGATGTGAAGGCATTGTCTGATTGACAACAGACCCAGTTGTCTCAATTTTTTTGATTAAACATCAAATTGTTCTGTCAGTGGGACAATTATATTCATCATAAATTTCATGTAACACAGGGAACATTTGGTGAATGGAACACCAACTTTTTTTTAATTTCGAGATATATATATATATATCAATTATCTGATCTGTAATCCTCCTTCTCTCTCACTCCTCCACTTCCTTGCAGCAATGAAAGAGTCTTTTCTTCTGTACATGAGTTTTTAAGTTATTATAGTAGGGATCTCATACAATATTTGTTTTGTGCATCTGACTGATTTCACTCAACATAATGTCTTCCAATTGAAACCAGGCTATAAGATTCTTTGTAAAATCATCATTGTGCTTTATTATTGCATAGTGTTTCACTGAGTATATATACCCCAGTTTGTTTATCCATTCATCTGTTGTTGAGGATGTAGGTTGATTCTGTCTTTTTGCTATTGTGAACTATGATTCAATAAACATTTGTGTGCATGTATCTGTCCATGTGACTACCTTTGCTTCTGTAAGATATTTTCCAAGCAATGGGTTTACCAGGTCAAATGGAATATTTATTTCCAGCTTTTTAAGACTGCTTTCCAAAGAGGTTGTACCACTGTGCAGCCACCAGCACTGTAGCAGAGTTCCAGTTTCTCCACAGCCTCTAGACAGCATTTGTTGTTTTGTGTTTTTTGGATGATAGACTGCCTTTTTGGGTGAGATGGTGTCTTATTGGAGTGAAATGGTATGCTATTGTAGTTTTGATTTCAATATCTTTTATAGCTTATGATTGTACTTTCCTCATGTGTCTTTTGGCTGCCTGGATGTCGTCTTTAGTGAAGTCTCCATCCATCTCCTTGGTACAACACTTAAATTTGTTTTTTTTTACAGTTTTCTTGTTGATATTTTGCAGTGCTTTGTCAATTGCGCATATCAGACATCATTCCGACATATAGCTGCCAAAGATTTTTTCCTATTTTGTCGACGGCACTTGGCTAGGTGGTCTTTTGACTCTTTTGAGAGAGACTTTGCATGAGTAAAAGTGTTTGATTCCTAGTACTTCCCACATATCTATTTTCTCTTCTGTTGATTATGCTTTGTCTGTCTTAAAACTTCCATTGTTGACCCTATTTTTTTCTTAATCTTTATCATATTTAGTGTGATATTTATGTCTTTTATCCAATTTGAGTTTTTTTTGTGTTTCAATTTTTGCAAGTGGGTATCCAATTTTGTCTGCACCATTTGTTAAACAGACTATTTTTATCCCAGTTTACAATCTTATGGCCTTTGCCGAATATCAATTGTTCATAAGAGGATAGTGGCGTCTCTGGGGTCTCAACTCTGTTCCATTGGTCTATATGTCTCTTTTTGTACCAGTTTTGACTACTGTGGCAGTGTAATAGCTTCTGAGGTCGGGTAGTGTGAAGCTTCCCACTGTGTTCCTGTTCGTCAGTAGTGCTTTGCTTATCCAGAGTTTCTTCTCTTTGCAAACAAAATTGATGATTTGTTTCTCCATCTCATGAAAAAAAAAAAAAAATCACTGGAACTTGTATTGGGATTACATTGTATATACAGATCATTTTGGGTAAAATAGACATTTTCACAATGTTAAGTCTTGCTATCTACGAGCAGGGCAAGTTTCTGCATTTATGTGTCTTGCTTGGTTTCTTACAGTAAGGTGTTGTAGTTCTCTTTGCATAGGTCTCTTATTTCTCTAATTAGGCTTATTCCTAAGTTTTTTATCTTCTTGGGGCTATAGTAAATGGTATTGATTTGGTGATTTCTTCATTAAGAGCCTCATTATTTGTACAAAGGAATCCTACTGATTTACTTATGTCTATCTTGTATCCTGAGACTTTGCTGAACTGTTCTATCAGTTTGAGTAGTTTATGTGGATTCCTAAGAATTCTCTGTGTATACAATCATATCATCTGCAAATAGGGAGAATTTTACTTCTTTTCTGACATAAACACCCTTTATTGCTTTATCTTGTCTGTTTGCTCTGGGCAGAACTTCTAGTACAATGTTGGACAGAAGTGGTGAGAGTGGGCATCCTCGTCTAGTTCCGTTTCTCAAGGGGAATTCTTTCAGTCTCTCTCCATTCAGGGTGAGGTAGGCAGTTGACTTTGTGTAGGTGGCCCTTATTGTGTTGAAGAATTTGCCTTCTATTCCTATTCTGCTGAGAGTTTTTAGCATGAGTGGATGTTGGACACCGTAAAATCCGTTTTCTGCATCAATGGACAAAATTAGGTGATTCTTATCTTTTGTGTTATTTATGTGGTTGATCACATGAATTTTTTTCTGACGTTGAACCTGCCTTGCAACCTTCATATGAATCCAACTTGCTCATGATGAATTTTTTTTTTTTTTTGATGTGTTGTTCAACTCTATTGGCAAGAATTTTGTTGAAGATTTTTGCATCTAGGTTCATGAGTAATATTAGTCTGTAATTTTCTCTTTTGTGGGATCTTTCCCCTGGCTTTGGTATCAGGGTTATGCTGGCTTCATGGAACAAATTTGGGAGTATTCCAATTCTTTCTGTGGTGTGAAATAGTCTCAGTAGTACCGGAGTTAACTCTTCTCTAAAAGCTTGATAGAATTCTGTGCTAAAGCTGTCTTGGCCAGGGCTTCTTTTGGTTGGCAGTTTTGGGATGACTTTTTCAACCTCTTCCTTTGTGAGGGGTTTATTAAGTTGTTCTGCTTCCCCTTGTGATAATTTTGATAGGTGATATGAATCTAGAAATTTGTCCATTTCCTCTAGGTTTTCAAATCTGTTAGAATACAGTCTTTCATAGTATCCTGTTAATGAACCTTTCGATTTCTGAGTGTCTGCTGCAACATTGCCCATCTCTTTTCTTATTTGGGTTATTTGTTTCTTTTACTGTTTTTCTTTAGTAAGTTTAGTCATTGGCTTGTCAATTCTGTGGATCTTTAAAAAAAAAAAAACTTTTGAATTTATCAATTTTTTCAATTGTTCTTCTGTTCTCTAAATCATTTAGTTCTGCTCTAATCTTTATGATCTGTTTTCTTCTGGTGTCTAAGGGGTTCCTCTGTTACTTTCTTTGTACTTGTTCAAGCTGATTTTACTTGTTTACTTCTTTGCTTTGGGTTCTTCCTTCCTTTTGAATGTGTGCCTTTATAGAGATAAACTGACCTCCAAGCACTGCTTTGGCTATATCCCATAGATTCGGGTAGGATGTGTTTTCATTCTCATTTGAATCCATAAATTTCTTTATTTCAACCTTGATATCTTCCATAGCCCTTGGTTTTTTGAGCAAGAGGTAGTCACCATGAGTTCCAATGTCTTTCTATGTATTTTCTGCTGTTGATTTTGACTTTCATGGCTTTGCGGTCTGAGAAGATGCTTTGCAATAATTCAGTGGTTTGGGTTTTGTTGAGATTTACTTTATGTCCTAACACATGGTCTATTCTGATAAATGTCCCTTGTGCATTGGAGAAGACGACATACTTATGTTTTCATGGGTGAAAAGTTCTATTGACACGGTCTAATTGATTAAGTACTGCAATGATATCTTCTGTTTCTTTACTTAGCTTTTTTCTAGGTGATCTGTCCACTCCTGAAAGTGGGGTGTTGGAGTTTCCAACTATTATTATGGAGTGTTCTGTCTCATTTTTCAATGCAGTCAGGGTTTTTACAATGTATTCAGTTGCTCTAGTATTCAGTTACATAAGTATTTAATATTGTTAAGTCCTGCTTGTGTATTGAACCTTTCAGCAATAAATCATGACTGTCCTTGTCCACGATGGTTGGTTTTACATTGAAATCTATTTTATCTGAGATTAGTACTGCCACACTTGATTTTCTTTGTATATTGTTAGCTTGGTGTATATTATTCCATCTTTAAATTTTCAGTTTGTTCACATCTTTAAGTCTAAGGTGTGTTTCTTGTAAGCAACATATAGATGTGTTATGTCTTTTGATCCAAGATGTCACTCATTGTCCCTTTATTGGAGCGTTCAGTCTGTTTACATTCAGTGTAATTATTTATAGATATGCATTTAGTGCTGTCATTTTGATGTATTTATTTTTGTGTTGGTGTTTTCTCTGTTGCTGTTAATATTCTGTTGTGGGTCATTCTTGTTTATGGGTTGACTTTTCATCTTTTTCAGTGTTGGTTTGTGTTTGTTGAGACTCCTGTATTAAATTTCTTGTTTCGATATGTTGAATTGTTATTGTACTTTCCAGGTACCCCTATAGTACCCCTTGGGATTCTATGTTTAAACCCAATTTTAACTTCTACATATCTTGTTAACTTCTGCTCCATCAGAAAGGACTGTAACTATTCTATTATATCAGTTTTTTAATGTGATGGCATCTTAGTTTTCATGAGTCCCTTCTTTTAATACTATAGCTTCGATTGTATTTTGTGTCTTCTCTAACTGAATGAGTTTCTGAATGTTGTGTCCTGAATTGCCCCCTTAAATATAGAGTTACTATTTTTGTTTTTCTGACAGGAAAGATTCTTTGAGTATTTTTTGTAATTTTGATTTGTTTTTTACAAAGTGTCTAAGCTTTTGTTTATCTGGGAATGTCTTAATTTCATTTTCATATTTCAAAGATAGTTTTGTAGGATATGTAATTATTGGTTGGAAGCTTTTCTCCTTCAAGGCTTTGAATGTGTCATTCCACTACCTCTCTGCCAGCAGTGCTTCTGCTGAGAAGTCAAACGAATGCCTACAAGGCTTCCCCCAAATACTAGCTTTGCTTTGAGTCTTACTGCCTTTAAGAGTTTCTGCATATGGTGCATTTTGTTAAGCTTAACTTTATTATGTCTAGGTGTCTGACTTTTGAGGTCTATTTTTTGTGGTGTTTGATATGCATCTTGGATATCTATGCTCTCTTCTTTCATAATTTCAGGAAAGTTTTCTGTCAGCAGCTTAACAACAATACTCTCTGTGTGTTCAACTATGCCTCTCTATTCAGAAACTCCAATTAATCATAGATTATTCCTCTTGATAGAGTCCCATACTTTTCTTAGTGATTCTTCATTTTTTCCTGTTTCTTTTCTCTGATTTCTCCTCATAAATTCTGGTGTCAATAGCTCTGTCTTCATGGTCTCTACGTTTGACTTCCACTTTGTCAATTCTGCTCTTTTGACTTTAAATTGAATTGTCTAACTCTGTAATTTTGTTACTGACCTGTCAGATTTCAGAATGTCAGTGTTCCATCAGTTTGAATAGCTTGCTTAGTTTTTCTTGTTGCTCTCTTGCGTTTTGTTTAATGTCTAGGAGGGCTCTATATGCATTTCTTTTGTACTTGACCTCTGATAGTTTCAGAAAGGCTTCTTCATCTGAGAAGTTTTTGACTCTTTATTTTAGGAGTTTTCTGGAGCTGTGGTGGGTTATTTCTTTAAATGTTTGGTGACTGTTTGTTGCTTTGGGACATCTAGAGGCTGTTTAGTTTCTCTGGTGTTACCTCAACAGGATGAAGTGTAGTTCTGAGAGGGGAGTTGGTCCACAGCCACCTCTGTGTACTCTAGTGACTGGCCCCAGTGGACTCTCTGGGGTGGCAGACTCTGCTTCCTGGCTGACAAAGACATCACTGTACTTATGGAGTCACTGGGAGGCCATCAACTGACCCTATGATGTGGGTCAGTAAAGGCTGGAAGAGATGCCATCAAGCTGCACAGCAGTTATTTCTCCAGGCAGTCCTATTTTAAAAAGATAAAAGGTATCTGACAGCTTCCATAATCAGTCAGGCCATGAGGTGTGGCAAGCCCTTCCTTTGGGGTGACAACACAGGCACCTCTTCGGCCATCCTCAGATGCTGTTATGCAGTTGAAAGTAGGTAGGGGTTACTGTGCTGCTGCCATCACCTGCCAGGTGCTATCCATGAGGCAACGTTGTGTTAAGCACAGCCTTCCTGCTGCAAAAGCACTCCCCAGACTGGCACTGCCTCCCAGCCTGGGAATTATCCTCTGCTGAGGCCTCTGGTTGGGTAACTCCACTCCCCAGATGACCAAGATGACATCCCTACCAAGCTGTGAAATAGCTGAATCTATGGTGAAGCTCTGAAAGGAAAGGATGGAGGGGCCATGGTGCCCTCAGTCCACCTCCGAGCTCTCAAATCGTGGCTATTCTACACGCCATCTCTCCAGTGCAGCACATGCTGTTCATTTCAGCTTTGTGGCTTAATGTACCTGCCAGCTCTTGTCCATTCCCCACCTACTGGCCAACATAAAGAAAAAAAATTAAAAATGCTAATACCTGCAGTCTGCACAGGCTGGCCATTCAGCAAGAATGGGGCTCAGCTAGACAGAAGAAGTTGCCTGTTTAGCAATATGTAATTCAAAACAATAGCCCTATGCCATGCCCGAGGGCCCACTGAGTGTCCAGAAACCTGTGTTCAGTTATGAATCCAGGCATTAGTTTTCAGAGAGAATTAAGGAGACGTATCTAGTCTGCCATCCTCATTTCACCTTTTAATAACTTCTATGTCTTGTGGAGCTGTGTAACTTCTCATAGCTATTTGTAAAGACTAATCAAAAACATTGTAAATATTGCTGCTATAGCTTCACAAATTTGAAGACTCTTTATATACCTATCCTTATCTAATCTTTTGATTCTAGTCCTCAGTGGAAGGAAAATGATATCGCATTGTTGTTTTGAATTGTATGGTAGTGGTTAGGTTTTACAGTTGCTAACCTAAAAGTTGGTAGTTTGAATCGGCAAGATGCTCCTGGGAAACTCTATAGGGCAGTTCTATCCTGACATATAGGGTCACTGTGAGTTGGAATCAACTCAGTGACGGTGAGTTTATTTATCTGGGATAATGTCTAATATGTTAACCCTGGTGGTGTAGTAGAAGTGCTATGCTGCTAACCAAAATTTCAGCAGTTCTAAATGACCAGACACCCTCTGGAAACTATATGGGGCAGTTATACTCTGTCAGTTATGGTTGAAATCAACTAGATGGCAATTGTTTTGGTTTAATATCCAATAATCAATTTTTTTGTGTGTGAGACTGGCCTTCTCTCTTTATTCTTTGGTGAAACAAATGTTCAATTCATTTGCCAACTTTAATTTTTTATTTTTATTTTTTAATTATTGACTTGCAAGTGCTCTTTTTCTGTGTTAGGAATACAAGTTTTTCTACTAAATATATTATTTGAATATATTTTCTGTCATTCTGTTAGTTGTCTTCTCAGTTTCTTGATGGTGTCATTTGGAGTTCAATTACTGGAATTTTTATAAAGTCCAATTTATCTATTGTTGCTTTTCAGTTCTGTGCTTTTCATGTTATATCAAAGATGCCATTGCCTAATCCAGGATTGCAAAGATTTAATCCTAAATTTTCTTCTATTAGATTGAGAGTTTTGGTTCTGTTATCCACACTGAGTTAATTTTCATATATGTTGGAAGATAGGGTCCAATTCATTTTTTTTTTTTGCCTGTGGATATATAGATGTTCCAGAGCTTTCTTGTTGAAAAGACCATTTTCCATATTGGATTATGTTGGCACCCTTATTGAAAACCAATTGCTTTTAAATGTCAAAATTCATTTCTAACCTGACCCAGTGTAGGTTTAGTTTTCATTTTCTTCTTATGAATCAAATTATCTTTTATTTCTCTTCTCCTGTCATAAGTTTACTCTATGTTTCTATAACTTTTTTTTTGTATCAAAATCAACCACACAAACCAACCAGTCAAACAAACAAAACCATTGCCATATAGTCAATGCTGACTCACAGTCATCCCCCTGGACAGAGGAGGATTGCCCTCTAGAGTTTTCAAGGCTGTAATATTTATGAGAGCCAACTACCACATATTTTCCCTTGGAGATGTGGTAGGACTCAAACATTTGACCTCTTGTTTCATAGCAGAGTACTTCAACCACTGTCCCACTTGGCCGTCTCATTTCATGTACTGTCAGGTATATTGCTCATTTTTCTATGAGGATTTTGGCCTTTTATCCAGATCTGTTAACAGCTCCTCATAAATTAGGTAAGACAGACTCAGGGAACAATAAAAGCAAACCATTAATTTTCACCTAGAAATCAAATTATTTCTGTTCTACTGGCATTTAAAATTGTAGCCCAACAATCAAAAGTAGTTTTTTTTTATTTAGCTACAATTTCACATATACTGTAAGTAAATGTATAAAATTCCATACTGTTTATTTAAAATGAAAGTATCATACTGATGTTTATTCACCAAAGAAATGGTATTGTTCTGCTTTGATTACCTTTTTTAAGAAATTTGTTTTTAACTATCTTAATTTGTCAGAGTATATAGTAATCACAACCAAACAAAACTATGCATTTTTGTTTGTCTCAGAAGGAGTAGTTTATTTATCTCCTCTGACAGAAGAGTCCCTACAGAAATAAAAATTAGCTGTGAAGGTCTATTTAATCTATAGAAGCCTCACCAGTACTTACAGCCAAGTAAACTGGTGGTCCATAAGAAATTGTTCTTTTTTATTTAAGGCAGTTGATAGGCACTGAATTGGTTGAAAACAGTTTGTTGACTTAAACATCGTTCTCTCATTTGGTCATAAACATTAAAGCCGTGAAAGTAGTAAAGTTATTACTAACCTGAGCATGAAAAAGAAAAAAAAGGAAAAATGAAAATTCAATATATTCTGATAGCAAAAAAATGTGTTTCTTACTGACAATCTGATGATGAAGCCTGAGCACTAATATAAACAGTAATTCCTGTACGGTTCAATAAAAACTAAGCCTATCAACAATAAACTTAATCTTCTTAAGTTGCTTGGAAATGGCTACTGACATTGACTGTCATGATTTCATAACCTCTCATCTTGAAGATTCCAACAAGCTTGGTAATATCTTTTAAGCATACTCTGAAAGACAAACCAAACAAAGGGATTATTGCAACGCACTTAGAAAAATGAAATTCCCAATACTACAAAACTGTACATGAAAGAAAGTAAAGAATCATGCAACATACAATTGAAACTGCATTAAAAATTCAGGACAACAGTATTACCCAGCTTGGAGTGCAGCCAGGAGAAGGATAAAGAGCTTAAAGCTTTCATAGTAGAATAATGTGTAAATGTTAACCACTAACCAAAAACATCAAATTCTGCTAATAAGAAAACAAATCCTGTCAGTGTGGGTAAATCATATATACATATTAATTATTATAACACACTAGATATTATGAATTATGCTTTATGGTGACTGTAACTATAACTAGGAAATATTAATTTTTAAAGACACTTTACCTAAGATTTTTTTTTTAAGTTGGGAAGAATTTTTTTTTTTTTTTTAATTATGACTCATTGAAAATGTACATTCTCATAAATTTACACGCCACCTATATGCAGCTTCCACTGCTCTCCCTGCCTGGTGACAGCACACTATTCCTCTTTGCTGCATATATGTCTCATCCTCCCAACAATCTTCTTTCCCCTCCTCTCCACCCACTATCCTTCCTCCAGCCAGAGGTCAGCAGGATGATATCCTATAGATGCATAGAACCATGAAGTACATCCAATATATGGTCACTCTGCTTCACCAAGTCCAATCCATTCATGTCCGAAGAGTGGACCTCGTTATGATTTATGGACAAGGGCAGCATCAGGACCAGGGGCCATGTTCCCAGAGGAATGTCAAAGCCACTGGACCATCAATTGTGGTCTTTTAGTAGAGATCTCAGGGTGCACCCTTTTTTATTCTTGTGTTGCCAGTGAGACTCAACTTAGTGAGCTACATTGCGGCTATCACTGGGGATGGCCAGACACCATCTGGTTCTTCCAGTCCCAAGTCTATGTAGACACCCACTCATGTCAGTCTCTCTATCTTCTGGGTTATCTTTACCCCATGTCACTTTGGTCCTCGGTAAGCATCCGTTCCTGCTGAGTTGAGACCATTTGCTGTGGCCTTAGATATCAGCTTGGTAGCTTTTAAGACCCCAAATGCCACTCACCAACGTGGGGTGCAGAGAGCTCTCTTAGCAAAATGCTAGTTGTGCCAATTGGCCTCAATTTTGCCTAAGAGCATGGTCTCCTGCCCCCGCCCCAGCTACGCTGTCCTTGCAATATTGGGTTAAGATGGAAGAAGTATTCAAGTTATGCTGAAGTCCACTTAATATTGTTCTTGTTTCTAATGTGTGCTAACACTGATTTCACCCAACCAAATTGCTACCAACTATCTAATCTAAACCCCCCCTCCTCACTCCCTCCCTCCCTTCCCTTGCAGCTGTCAGAGTCTTTTCTTCTATACATAAGTCTGTTTTTGAAATCTTATCGTAGGGATTTCATACAATATTTGTCCATTTGTCACTGACTACTGTCACTCAACATATATCTTCCAGTTGAAGCCAGATGTTTCCTGGAATCATCATTATTCTTTATCCTTGCATAGTGCTCCACTGAGTATATATACCATAGTTTACCTATCTATTCCTCTGTTGTTGGGCATCTGGGTTGATTCCATCTTTTTGCTATCATGGACTTGTTCTGCGATAAACATTCTTGTGCATGTGTCCGTTGGTGTGAAAGACCTTGATTCTGTAGGATATATTCCAAGTAGTGGAATTACAGGATCAAGTGGTATATCTATATCCATTTTTTTAAGGAAGCACCAGATTGCTTTCCAAAGAGGCTGGACCCCCACCAACAGTGTAGGAGAGTTCCACTTTCTACACAGCTTCTCCAGCATTTGTTGTTTTGTGTTTTTTGGATCATGGCCAACCTTGTTGGGGTGAGATGCTATCTCATTGTCATTTTGATTTGAATTTCTTTAGTAACTAAAGATAGTGAACATGACCGCATGTGTTTTTTGGCTGCCCGGATCTCCTCTTCAGAGAAATGTCTGTCTATCTCCTTTGCCCATTGCTTAATCAGATGATTTATCTTCCTCTTATTGATATTTTGTAGTATCTTATAAATTACAGAGATCAGGCATCAGTCTGACATAGAGTTGCCAAATATTTTTTTCCATTCTGTAGACGGCCTTTTAATTCTATTAATAAAGTCTTTGGATGAGCAAAAGTGTTTGATTCTTAATAGTTCCCATTTATCTATTTTCTCTTCTGTTGATTGTGGTTTGTTTGACAGATTCTGAAGTCTGTCTACGTTGTGTATTAAAACTTCCATTGTTGTTTCTACCTTTTCTTGGGTGAGGTTTATTGTTTTAGGTTTGATATTTAGGTCTTTTATCCAGTTGGAGTTGGTTTTTGTGTAAGGTGTAAGATATGGATCTTGTTTAATTTCTTGCAGATGGATATCCAATTTTGCCAGCACCATTCGTTGAAGATACTGTTTTTACCCCAGTTTAATGTCTTAGGGCCTTTGTTGAATATCAACTGTTCATAGGGACATGGTGTCATCTCTGAGGTCTCAATTCTGTTCCATTAATTGGCCTGTCTGTTCTTGTACCAGTACCAGACTGTTTTGACCACTGTGGCAGTGTAGTATGTTCTAAGGTTGGGTATTGAGAGGCCTCCCAGTGTGTTTTTCTTCTTTAGTAGTCACTTACTTATCCAGGGCTTCTTCCCTTTCCAAACAAAATTGGTGATTTGTTTCTCCATCTCATTAAAAAATGATGCTGGAACTTGTATTGGGATTGCATTCTATATGTAGATTACTTTGGGTAAAATAGACATTTTCACAATGTTAAGTCTTCCTATCCACAAGCAGGGTAGGTTTTTCCATTTATCTAAATCTCTCTTAGTTTCTTATAGTAAGGGCTTGTAGTTCTCTTTGTAAAGGTCTGTTATTTCTCTGGTTAGATTAATTCCTAGGCACTTTATCTTATTAAGGACTATAGTAAATGGTATCGATTTGATGATTTCTTCGTTAACAGTCTCATTGTCGGTATAAAGGCATCTTACTGATTTACTTACAGTTATCTTGCATCCTGAGATTTTGCTAAAGTCTTCCATCAGTTTGAGTAGTTTACTTATAGATTCTTTGGGATTCTCTGCATATACAATCATATCATCTGCAAAAAGGGAGATTTTGTCTTCTTCTTTGCTGATGCAGATGAAAAATATGGAACTCTTCATGAATTTGCATGTCATCCTTGCACAGGGGCCATGCTAATCTTCTCTGTATCATTCCAATTTTAGTATATGTGCTGCCGAAGCAAGCACTACCTAAGATTCTTTAAACTGAGTTTGTGTGTATTCTTTAATTAACTAATTTTATTTTCATACAAATGACAAATTTATAATTAGATGATATTTATTACAAAAATAATCTTAGATGACAGGCAGTAAAATTACTTTTTAACAGTAAGCATGCACATTTATTAGTATTCTAATAAGTCGATTTCAATTACACAGTTTCTTTTGATCTATATCTATATGAATTTTTATGATTCACATATATATTGGGACATCTTATTTTGGATCCAAATTTACTTTTATTCAAATAGTTTATATGATATATGTTCTTTTAACTTTTAAATTTAAAATGACATGAGGAAACAACTTAGACTTTTTTGTGTCTTCAGGAAACAGTTATAAGCACCAACAAACTTGAAATTTTGAAGTATATGTTTACTGGCACATAATGGGAGAAAAAAGAGGAAATTTGATAAGAAGGACAGAGTACTACTGTACAAATGGCACATAAAAGGGAGTAAATACATTGATTAAAGTTAAATAAGAGAAAATAAATATTAATTAAATATGAGGTGTGACATTTTGTAAACTTGCCACACTGCTCTTACATTGCAGCACTTTACAAAAAACTCACTAAGGTTTCACAACACTGGTATGTTAGTGTCTCACAGCTGTGTTGTGTCAATGTGTGACTGTATCTTGCTGAATGGCATTCATTATTGTTGTTGCATACTTTAGCGTGCTGTTGCTAGAATGTCAGAGTTCAAATTAAGGCAACAAACAAACAGTCAATTGCTTGATAAAATTCTCAAGATGTAAGTGAAATCAGAGACATGTTAATCCAAAGTCTATAGGGATAATAACATGACAAAAATTGCAGGGTACAAATGGATTGAAAGTTTTTCGTAGGGGAGAGAAAATGTCGCTGATGAAGAAAGGTCAGGACAGCCAGGAATGAGCAGAGCTCATGAAAATTTTGCAAAAATTCATCAAATCGTGCATCAAAGTCGTTGGCTAGCTGAGAAGCATAGCAGACCAAGTAAATGTCTATACAGAAACAGGAAAATCTTTTTTTTTTCATAAATGTATAGATATATCATCTATTTATTGTGATTGAATGAAACTGTACAATCCAGTCTAAATTTGCATGCCTGCCTATGTGAAGCTCCTACTGCTTTCTTTGCTCCACAACAACACACTCCTCCTTTCTGTTCTGTAAATTTCACATCCTCTTAACAATCTCCTGTCCACTCTTCTCTACCCTTTCTACTCCATTGTGGTAAGAGGCCAGTAGGATGACATCCTACAGACACATAGAACCACAAAGTGCACACATGATATGGTCACTCTGTGTCGCTGAGTCCAATCTTCTCCTGTCCAAGGAGGTGACTTCATTAATGATTTAAGGGCAGGGGCAGCATCAGGACTAGGCACCAAGCTTCCAGGGGAACCCTGAGTCCTTTGGACCATCACTTGTGGTCTTTTAGTGGAGTTCTCTGGGTACACACCTTTTTTATTCTCGTGTTATCATTGAGACTCAACTTTGTGAGCCCCATCACTGCTGTCACGGTGGTGGCCAGGCACCATCTGGTTCTTCTGGTCACATGTTGATGTAGTCACCTATTTGCACGGATCCGAGAAACAGGAAAATGTTAGCTGAAAATTTTGACATGAGAAATGTATGTGCAAAAATGGTCCCAAAGGCACTCACCAATGAACAAAGACCTTTTGAAGAGGTAAGACAATGTTTTGGACCATGTTAATACTGGTGATAAAACAGGGGTACACCAATACAACCCTGAAACAAAGCATCAAGGTGCACAAATGAATTCAGCTGATTTTCCACTACCGAAAATGTTCCATCAGTCCAAATTAAGAGTCATGGTGATATTACTAAACTTTTTTTGATACCAGATTGTTATTTATGAATTTGTACCAACTGGACGGTTACCCAAGTTTATTATTTGGCAATGCTGAAAAGGCTGTATGAAAAAGAACAAAATGACCTGAACTTTTTGCCAACAGCTCATGGGTCTTACATCACAACAATGTACCAGTTCACATCACATTGTCTGCGAGGGAATTGTTAGCCAGTAAACAAATAACTGCCTACTCACCTAATCTGGTCCCCAGTGGCTTTTTTCTTTACCCAAAGATAAAGGAAGTATTGAAAGTAAGACATTTTGATGATATTCAGGACATCAAAGGCAATACAGTAACAGATCTGATGGCCTTTCCAGAAAGAGTTCCAAAATTGCTTTGAAGGGTGGACTAGACGCTGGATCGGCACACAGCTTCCCAAGGGGAGTACTTCAAAGGTTGCTGTAGTGATATTCAGCAGTGAGGTATGTAGTAGTTTTTGTAAATTTAACAGTCAGAGCTTGTATTTTGATAATTGCAAAGAAAATCATCATAGAACTGAAAATAACAGATAACACAATAATAAGATGTGAATTAAAATGAGGAGACAAGGAAAATAGTACAAGTTGGTCATAGTGTCATTTTTCACATCATAGTGTCAGCGGGACTTGTCAAAGTGTTATAGATGAATGGACATAAAATTGTGGTGTAGCTGTATCTACTCAACTAAGTAAACAGACAAATGGCTCAGAAGTTTGCCAACGACAGAGACGAGAAGTGGGTAGAAAAGTATTGTTTTATTAAATGATATGCTGCCGTGTCAAAGCATCTTTTGATAAAATCAAATTGGTAAAAGGTAAATGACTTAGGATTTTATTGTAGTTTATTTCTATACCCCAGCAGGGTAACAATCTGATAATGAACATATGGTATGATGTCTTGTACTTAGGAAGTATTTAGAGAAGACAGCCTAGTGAAATTTTATTGATACAGATTTCCTGAGAGGGAGAAATGCTGAAAACATCAAAGTTGGTCAGAGGACTGATGCAAAGATTTCCTTTGGTGATAGGTCAGGAAGCCAAAAGTTACCCCTATAGGTTTTAAAATTTAAGTTTTTGTTGGGCAAAATTCTATAAAAGTTGACATTGACCAATACAATACCACAATAAGAAATAAATTATGTTAAAGATGATGATGTCTAAATAAACCTCATTTCTAGGTCATTCTTAATGATTTCATGACATAGAAAGAATAATGATTGGAAATATTAATGAATTTGAATATATTTGAATATGATAAATTCACAGAGAATTTGAAAATGTCTTGTTTTTGGAAAAAATTCTACTACTGTTTTGTTCTACATTACTTTTTTACTGTTGTAAAATATAGAAAACACAAGATATGCCAGTTCAATATTTTTATATGTACATTTCGGTGAGATCAGTTATGTCAATGATACTACACAATGTCATTGGCAAATAGCTCATTACCTTAAACAGAAACTCACTGCTTCCTAAAATGTGATTCTCTCTTGTTCCTCCTTCTTGTTGCTGGTAACCACTGTTCAACTCTGAGCTCTGTGGATGTGTTTATTCTAGATATTTCGTACTAATGAAATCACATACTATTTGTCCTTTTGTTGTTTTCCCTAAAAGTGGATGCAAAAGGATAAATTCAAACAAAAATAAAATTACTGATTACTGTCTTCTGCCACTGAAAAGATAATAGCCAGAACAATGCTTCAAATTCATAAACTTAAAGTGTATCTATCTGTCTCTCTCTCTCTCTCTTTCTTGCCTGCCTGCCCATCTTTCTGTCTATGTATGTTTAAAATCCTAAATCATATATATGTGTACATATATGACCTAAATCATACATATGATTTAACCTAAATCATATCTATATTTATATATCATATGATTTATATATGTGTAAACATATTTATGCACACACATACATGGTTAGAATCCTAAATCATATATACATGTACATATGAACTAAATCATGTATCTTTATATATGTAAATCATGTGCTTTACATATATGCATATGTATAATATATAATTATATATATGCTTCAAACTCAGAAACCTAAATCACATATGCATATATGTCATGTGATATATATGTGTGTATATATATATATATACACACACACACATATTGATTTAGGTTTCTGAGTTTGAAGCATTGTTCTGGTTATTATCTTTTCAATGCAGAATACATTCTGTAATCATTAAGCTCCACTTTGTTTGAATTTATCTTTTTAATACATATATTATCTTTATATATTACATATATTTATCTTTTATATATATATTAAAAAGCATTGCTATTGAGTCATTTCTGATTCATTGTGACCTTACAGGACAGAGTAGAACTACCCTCAGAGAGTTTCAAAGGAGATCCTGATGGATTTAAACTGTTGATGTTTTGGTTAGCAGCCATATCACTAAACCACTACACCTTGTCAAATATATATATAATTGACCTTCTCTTTTTAGTTTTACCCAGAAAGTCTAAAAAGGCTAAACATATTGAAGTTTTAAGTAAATAGAATCATGTAAGTATAGGAAAAATAATCCAAATTCTTCAAAAACAGCATGATTGTTGTTAACAGAGACATGCATATTAACTTTCACATATTTTATAAACCAAAACCAAATCACCTGCTGTGGAGTCAATTCCAACACCTAGTAATCCATTTGGACAAAGTAGAACTGCCCCACAGAGTTTGTAAGGAGAATCTAGTAAACTAGAACTGTCAACCTTTTGGTTAGCAACTACAGCACTTAACCAAGGTGCCACCAAGGTTGCCATATAACATATATTTTAATTAGAAAAAAAATAACATGAAAAACAATCACATCTAAATAATAGAACTTCAGTTCCCGCTTCATATGTTGCAGAGGAAAATATATAATCTATATATATATACATTCATGTACATATACATAAACCAAACCCATTGCCGTTGAGTTGATTCTGACACATGGTAACCCTATATAGGTCAGAGTAGAGCTGCCATAGAGTTTCCATGAAACGTTTATTGGATTGGAATGGCTAACCATTTGATTAGTAGTCATAGCCATTAACTACTACACCACTAATTCCATATATGTGTATATATATGGAGGCCTGGTTGTGTAGTGGTTAACAACAGTTCAAATATACCAACCACACCTTGGAAACATTATGGGGCAATTCTACGGTCCTATAAGACCACTAGGAGTCAGAATTGACTCGATGGCAAGGTTTTATACATATATATCATTTATGTTTATATATATACATACATATATACATGCAGATGAGATTACAGATACAGCAAGACCCAAAAGAGTTAGAACAGACCATGAGATGTATACCTCTGCAAGTGCACAATGTTCTGGAAAAGGTATTAGATTTTCTTGCAAATGTATGGTAAGAGTTTCTAGTTAACATAAACTCTTGAAACATATGTTTAGATGGTAGTTTTGTTGGCCTCTTTCATGTAGGGATGAGTCAGCAGTTAGGATTTTAACCAGAAGATTGTGACTGTATAACTGTACCAGAAATCTTCTCAATTTCATGTTACAAAAACACAATGCAAATTTCCTATCAACATTTGCATGTTTGTAACCTTAAAAGGCATACAGTGGGTAGAATGTTTCATTTTTTAGATCAAGCAAAGCACTATAAAGAGATGACAAAACTGAAGAGGCAACCTTTACCAACTATCACTTTTTTTTTTTGTTTCTTTTTAAGCATTTTATTCAGTCTGTTTGTATTTGGGTTTGGATTGAGTCCTAAAATTCTAGTACTTAATATTTTTTTCTGTTTAATTATCTGTGGATGACTAATACCATAATGCCACCTTCTCATTTGGAGGCATGACAGATAATTTTTTCAACAGGACAGTGAATTTCAAACCAAATAAACCAAGTAAAGCTGACAGACAGTGAAACCCAACTGGCCATCTAGGTTCCTATTACACTGTGAATACCACATGGAAAATGCTCCGATTTTGCGAGGTTTTCAATATAACTTTTTATTCTACTGAATGACACCAAGCAAAATCTGATTTCTAGTAAGGAAGATCTGTATATTCATTTTTCTAATCCAAATTCAAATTGTCAAAAGAACTTCAAAACCTAGCCTGATAGAAACTGATACAGAAAGCTGAATCTCAGGAATTATACGATAAAATTTGAATTAACTAACGACTCGACGACACTTGGCAATAGAAAAGTCAGAAATCTTGGACTCACTTTCAAGTGAGTCCAACTTCCTATGGCCGGGGCGGCGGGGGGTGGGGGGGTGCGGGAACCAGCAAAATAATGTTATCAGTCACAGGAAATCTACCCTAAAGCCATCTTGGAATAAAACTCTAAAAAAGAAAAGCTTTCAAACAAATAACAAATGCTTCACATCAATCATTTTAAAGTCCCCACATCAGCTAGTTACTACAATCCACAATCTCTCATCATAACATTGATGTTTTCAGTAGAAAATGCCAGTCATTCTACTTTTCCTTCTTTAATTAGACCTTCCCATAAAGATTATGGGCAAGCCCTGGTAGTTCAGTGTTGAAGTGCTCAGCCGCCAAGCCAGCTGCTCTTTGGAAACTCTATAGGACAGCTCTATTTTGTCCTATAGGGTCATTATGAATTCCAATCGACTTGATAGCAATGGGGTTTGTAAAGATTATATATCTGGATTTAAAGTGCCATTCTGAAAGACCAAATACCTTTATGAATATTAAATAAATGCAAAATTAGTTCCCTGAACAAATTACAAATCAGTGGAGGAAAACACGAATTATGAAACTGACTGCTAAACAGCACTGTAAGAAGTCAAAATGATTACTTAGTACAGAATTTACATGGCATTGTGTAGTTACAAAGCTTGTTTATATTATCTCAAAATAGTTGTTCTTAAAAGAAGTGCCAGAAGAATTACAGTGAGATAGACAGCCCACTGTTGTAGTACATAAATCCTGACTCCAAGGGCTGAATGCTTCAGGGAACAGGGTGGAGAATACTCCTAGAATAGATTATTATATGTAATAGTTAACTGATAAATTCCAACTGTGATAATTTCTTGCAGCAATTATAATCCATCTGTGACATGACAGAATACAATCCACTTTGCTAGAAAGAAACCTTATTTCATGTGTGCTCCCCTGGGTCTCCCATCAGTGCATTATAATTCAAAAAGGTATCCATGGTCAAATAAAATTGGAGAAAGGCTTTTGTAAAACAGTGAATGTAATGAACAGATTTAGAAGAAAATAATACACATCTTTCAACTCAGAAAAAAATCTAATTCTGTTTTCACAAAACCCTTTCACCAGTGACCTCTGTCTTTACTATCATACTCTGATTAGCTTTTTTTTTTTCAAAGAAGTTTTTGAACAATTACGGGACAGAAAGTCCTGGCTATCTGCTCCTGTAACTATTACAGCCTAGAATATCCTGTAGGGTAGCACTAATGTGTCACACTGAGTTGCTATGATTCAAAATCCTCTTGAGGACACCTAGCGGCAACAGTGTACCCTTTCCAGACATACATACAATGTCAAATTCAGGGCAGAACACAGAATAAAAACTCACTACTGATCTCCATGTTTGGGAAGAGATTAAGAACAGATTACCGAAGAAAACATACCACATTTTACAGGTTATTCTAAAGCATTTTTTTTTTTTTCCTAAATTAGAGTCAGCCAAACGTGCTGTCCAGTCGGATCCGACTCATGCAGATTATAAAAAAATTCTTTAAAATGATTTTTGTTTTCCACACCCAAACCTGATTCTGTTGAGTTGAATGTGACTCAGCAAACCTACGTTACAGAGTGCACTTGCTTCATAGGGTTTCTGTCACGGATTTAATTGTGTCCCCCCAAAAAACGTATATGTTGATTTGAGGAGTTCCAACATGATGCCCTTCCTCCCATGTGTTGTGAATCCCGTCTCCGTGATATTGATGATGGAGAATGGTTTGCCCTTGTGTTAGCGAGGCAGGACTCAAGCTTGTGGAATATAAGGAAGAGAAGTGAGCTGAGGAAGTTGGGAACGTCATACCACCGAGAGAGGAGCACGGAGAGCAGAGCGCGTCCTTTGGACCCGAGGTTCCTGTGCCAAGATGCTCTCACTGGATGTGGACTTAGTCTACCGGACTGTGATGATTTCTTATTCTGAATGGACTTGTATCTTGTTAATGGATTTGTGACTTACCAGTCTGTGACAATAAAAGCTTCTCCTCATGAAACCTTCCACTCGTGGTATTTTCTGTTAGAGCAGTACCCAGTGGCTAAGACAGTTTCTAAGGAGCAGCTGGGGAATTGGATCTGCTGATCTTTTGGTTAGCAGTTACAGCTCTCAAGCACTACACTGCCAGGGCATCCTTCCTTATATTGTTAGAGTCAATGTAATTCTATTGACATGATTCGGAAAACTTTTTATTGATCTTGCATCCCAAACTTGTGTAATAGAGACCTCAGATTGTTTTCTCTTTTTTTTTCCTTAAAGTTGTTCTCACCAGTTTTTAAATTATGTTGGAGTATAGAAGGTGATTCTAAAAACATATGTGTAATTGCTAAAAGGAGTCAAGTTGTTAGATAGAATCATGAAGAACATAGGAATTTTTAAATATATTTTTCATCAAAACAGTAGTAAAGATTATTGTTTCTTAATCTGTAAAAGATCATCAGATGATGGCACATTTTCTGTTCTGTAAAAAATAAAATTCAGTGTTATGTAAGCAGCCACCAGGATGTGAAATCAAAATTTATCTTTTCAAATAAAATATATTTATTATGAAGAATTAACTTCTGTATACTAATTTATAATTTGTGACAAAACATATTAGTGACTTTCTGATTCTTATTTCTTTTTTTTATTTTTTTATTTTTATTTAACATAACTGAGTGAAAATGTACATTCACATGTAAATTTACATGCCCCCTTATATGCAGCTTCCACTGCTCTCCCTGTCCGGTGACTGCACACTATTCCTCTCTGCTCCATACATGTCTCATCCTCCCAACAGTCTCCTTTCCCCTCCTTTCCGTCCACTCCCCTTCACCCAGCCAGAGGTCAGCAAGATGATATCCTATAGATGTATAGAACCATAAAGTGCTTCCAATATATGGTTACTCTGCATTGCCAAGTCCATTCCATTCCTGTCCAAAGAGTGGACCTTTGTTATAATTTATGGGAACGGGCAGCATCAGGGCTGGGGGCCATGCTCTCAGAGGAACCCCAAAACCGCTGGACTATCAATTGAGGTCTTTTAGTGGAGATCTCATGATGCACCTCTTTTTATTCTTGTGTTGCCAATGAGGCTCCTCTCTGTGAGCTCCGTCATGGCTATCACTGGTGGTGGCAGGGCACCATCCGGTTCTTCCGGTCCCAGGTCGATGTAGGCACCCACTCTTGTGGGTCTCTCTGTCTTCTCGGTTGTCTTTACCGCATGCCATTTTGGCCCTCGGTGAGCATCCGTTCCTGCTGAGTTGGGACCATTTGCTGTATCCTCGGATGGCAGCTTGGCAGCTTTTAAGACCCCAGAAGCCACTCACCAATGTGGGGTGCAGAGAGCTCTCTTAGCAAAACACTAGTTGTGCCAACTGGCCTGGAATTCGCCTAAGAGCATGGTCCCCCGCCCCCCGCCCCAGCTACTCTATTCTTGCAGTATTGAGTTAAGATGGAAGGAGTACTCAAGTTATGCTGAAGTCCACTTAATGTTGTTCTTGTTCCTAATGTGTGCTGTCACCACTTTCTCCCAACTAGATTTCTAGTAACTACCTAAACTAAACCCTCCCCCCCTCGCCCTCCCTCCCTCCCTCCCCTCCCTTGCAGCTGTCAAAGAGTCTTTTCTTCTATACACAAGTCTGTTTTTGAGATCTTATCGTAGAGGTCTCATACAGTATTTGTCCTTTTGTCGCTGACTACTCTCACTCAACATAATGTCTTCCAGTTGAAACCAGGTTAGGAGATGTTTCCTGCAATCATCGTTATTCTTTATCACTGCGTAGTGCTCCATTGAGTATATGTACCACAGATTACCTATCCATTCTTCTATTGTTGGGCATCTGGGTTGATTCCACCTTTTTGCTATTGTGGACTGTGCCGCGATAAACATTCTCGTGCATGTGTCCGTTGGTGTGAAAGGCCTTGAATCTGTAGGATATATTCCAAGTAGTGGAATTACTGGGTCAAATGGTATATCAATATCCATTTTTTTAAGGAAGCGCCAGATTGACTTCCAAAGAGGCTGGACCATTTTGCAACCCCACCAACAGTGTAGGAGGGTTCCACTTTCTCCACAGCCTCTCCACCATTTGTTGTTTTGTGTTTTCTGGATCATGGCCAATCTTGCTGGGGTGAGATGGTATCTCCTTGTTGTCTTGATTTGAATTTCTTTAATAACTAAAGATCGTGAACATGTGCGCATGTGTTTTTTGGCTGCCTGGATCTCCTCTTTAGTGAAGTATCTGTCCATCTCCTTTGCCCATCGCTTAATTGGATGGTCTATCTTCTTTTTATTGATATTTTGTAGTATCTTATAGATTATGGAGATCAGGCGTCGATCTGACATAGAGTTGCCAAATATTTTTTCCCACTCTGTGGGTGTTCTTTTAATTCTATTAATAAAGTCTTTTGATGAGCAAAAGTGTTTGATTCTTAATAGTTCCCATTTATCTACTTTCTCTTCTGTTGCTTGAGGTTTCTTTGACAGATTTTGGAGTCTGTCCTCATTGTGTATTAAAACTTCCATTGTTGTTCCTACCTTTTCTTGGATGAGCTTTATCGTTTTAGGTTTGATATTTAGGTCTTTTATCCAGTTGGAGTTGGTTTTTGTATAAGGTGTAAGATGTGGATCTTGATTCAGTTTACTGCAGATGGATAACCAATTTTGCCAGCACCATTTGTTGAAGAGACTCTTTTTACCCCAGTTTAATGTCTTAGGGCCTTTGTCGAATATCAACTATTCATAGGCAGATGGTGTCATCTCTGGGGTCTCAATTCTGTTCCATTGATCAATTTGTCTGTTCTTGTACCAGTACCAGGCTGTTTTGACAACTGTGGCAGTATAGTATGTTCTAAGGTCGGGTAATGAAAGGCCTCCCAGTGTGTTCTTCTTCTTTAGTAGTACCTTACTTATCCGAGGCTTCTTCCCTTTCCAAACAAAATTGGTGATTTGTTTCTCCATCTCATTAAAAAATAATGCTGGAACTTGTATTGGGATTGCATTATATAAATAAATTGCTTTGGGTAAAATAGACATTTTCACAATGTTAAGTCTTCCTATCCATGAGAAGGGTAGGTTTTTCCATTTATCTAAGTCTCTCTTAGTTTCTTGTAGTAAGGGCTTGTAGTTCTCTTTGTAAAGGTCTGTTGTTTCTCTGGTTAGATTAATTCCTAGGTACTTTATCTTCTTAGGGGCTATCACAAATGGTATAGATTTGATAATTTCCTCCTTAACAGTCTCGTTGTTGGTATAAAGGAATCGTACTGATTTACTTATGTTTATCTTGTATCCTGAGACTTTGCTGAACTCTTCTATCAGTTTGAGTAAATTACTTATAGATTCCTTGGGGTTCTCTGCATATACAATCACATCATCTGCGAACAGGGAGATTTTAACTTCCTCTTTGCCGGTGCAGATGCCCTTTATTTGTTCGTCTTGTCTGATTGCTCTGGCTAGAACTTCTAGCACAATGTTGAATAGGAGAGGTGACAGTGGGCATCCTTGTCTAGTTCCTGATCTCAGGGGAAAGTCTTTCAGTCTCTCTCCATTCAGGATGATGTGGGCAATTGGCTTTGTATAAATGGCCCTTATTGTGTTGAGGAATTTACCGTCTATGGCCATTTTGCTAAGAGTTTTTAGCATGAATGGGTGTTGGACTTTATCAAATGCCTTTTCGGCATCAATGGACAAAATCAGGTGATCTTTGTCTTTTGTGTTATTTATATGGTTAATCACATTAATTGTTTTCCTGATGTTGAACCAGCCTTGCATCCCTGGTATGAATCCCACTTGGTCATGATGGATTATTTTCTTGATATGGTGTTGTATTCTGTTGGCAAGAATTTTGTTGAAGATTTTTGCATCTAGGTTCATGAGTGATATCGGTCTGTAGGTCTCTGTCTTTCTTGGATTTTTCCCGGGCTTAGGTATCAGGGTTATGCTGGCTTCATAGAATGAGTTTGGGAGTACTTCATCCCTTTCTATACTGTGAAATAGTTTCAATAATATTGGGGATAACTCTTCTCTAAATGCTTGGTAGAATTCTGCAGTGAAGCCATCTGGACCCGGAGTTTTTTGAGTTGGCAGTGTTTTGCTGACCTTTTCAATCTCTTCCTTTGTGATGGGTTTATTAAGTTGTTCTGCTTCACGTTGTGATAATTTGGGTAGGTGGTATGAGTCAAGGAATTTGTCCATTTCCCCTAGGTTTTCAAATTTGTTAGAGTACAGTCTTTCATAGTATTCTGTTATGATGTTTTTGATTTCTGTTGCATCTGTGGTGACAACTCCCTTCTCATTTCTAATTTGGGTTATTTGTTTCCTTTTCTGCTTTTCTTTAGTAAGTTTAGCCAGTGGTTTATCAATTTTGTTGATCTTTTCAAAAAACCAGCTTTTGGTCTTTTCAATTTTTTCAATAGTTTTTCTATTCTCGAATTCATTTAGTTCTGCTCTAATCTTTATGATCTCCTTTCTTCCGGTGCCCGAGGGGTTCCTCTGTTGTTCTCTTTCTACTTGTTCAAGCTGTAGAGTTAGTTCCTTGATTTGGTTTCTTTCTTCCTTCCAGATGTGTGCATTTGTGGAGATAAACAGACCTCTGAGCACTGCTTTGACTGTATCCCATAGGTTCTGGTAGGAAGTGTTTTCGTTCTCATTGGAATCCATGAATTTCTTTAATTCATCTCTGATTTCCTCTATAACCCATGTTTTTTTGAGCAAGATGTTGTTCAGTTTCCAAGAGTTCCACTTTCTATCTCTGTTTTTTCTGCTATTGATTTCAACTTTGATGGCTTTATGATCTGAGAAGATGCTTTGCAATAATTCAATGGTATGGATTTTGTTGAGCATTGCATTATGACCTATCACGTGGTCAATTCTGGAGAATGTTCCATGTGCACTGCAGAAGAAGGTGTAGTTGTCTGCTGAGAGGTGGAAAGTTCTGTATATATCAATGAAGTTTAGTTGGTTAATTGCGTCAATGAGGTCCTCTGTATCTTTACTGAGCTTTTTTCTAGATGATCTGTCTAGTAATGAGAGTGGAGTGTTAAATTCTCCCACTATTATTGTGGAGTCATCTAACTCTCTTTTGAGCGTAGTCAGTGTTTCCTCAACATATTTAGGTGCTCTGACATTAGGTGCATAAATGTTTAATATAGTTAAGTCTTGCTTGTGTACTGAACCTTTCAGCAATAAATAGTGCCCATCTTTGTCCACGATGGTGGATTTGACATTAAAGTTGATTTTGTCTGAGATTAGAATTGCCACCCCTGCTCTTCTTTGTTCATTGTTAGCTTGATATATATTCTTCTATCCTTTAATTTTCAGTTTGTTCCTGTCTTTAGGTCTCAAGTGAGTTTCTTGTAGACAACATATGAATGGGTCGTGTCTTTTGATCCAAGATGACACTCGGTGTCTCTTTACTGGAGCATTCAGTCCATTCACATTCAATGTAATTATTGCTAGGTATGTGTTCACTGCTGCCATTGTAATATGTTTATTTTTATGTTGATGTTTTCTCTGTTGTTCTTATTAGTCTGTTCTAGGACACTATTTTTTGTGAGTTGATTTTTCACCTTTTTCAGAGCTGGTTTTATAGTTGTTGAGACTCATGTGTTAGATTTCTTGAAATGGTATGATACATCTTTGTTGTGCTGTACAGCTACCCCTATGAATCCCCTTAATAAACTATTTATAAACCCAATTTTAATTACTACCAGTCTGGTCATCTTCCTCTCCATCTGAAAGGACTATAACGACTGCAGTACATCCCTCTTTTATTATGATGACAACATAGTTTTCATGATGATCACTGGATTGCTTCTTTCCAAATCAAAGCTGTGATTTACTTTGGAGCCTTCCCTAAATGAGTATTGAGTAGTGTGTCATTCTAAAATATAAAGTTAGTGATTTCGTTCTTCTAAGCCAAAGCCAAGAACTTTTTTCAGTATTTCTTGTAGTTTGGGTTTGGTTTTTACAAAGTCTCTGAGTTTCTGTTTATCTGGAAATGTCTTAATTTCATTTTCGTGTTTGAAAGACAGTTTTGCAGGATATATAATTCTTAGTTGGAAGTTCTTCTCCTTCAAGACTTTGAATGTGTCGTGCCACTGTCTCCGTGCCAGCATGGCTTCTGCTGAGAAATCTGACGAGAGTCTACAGGGTTTCCCTCTGAATGTTAGCTTTGCCGTGAGTCTTGTTGCCTTTAAGAGTTGCTGCTTATGTTTCCTTTTGTTAAGCTTGATTATAATATGTCTTGGAGTCTTTCTTTTGAGATCTATATTGGGTGGCGTACGATATGCATCTGAGATGTCTATATTCTCTTCCTTCATGATTTCTGGGCAGTTTTCTTTGAGCAGCTCAGCAACAATACTCTCCGTGTTCTCAGATGTCTCACCCTGTTCAGGGACTCCGATTAATCGAAGGTTGTTCCTCTTAATAGAGTCCCTCATGCTTCTTAATGTTTCTTCATTTTTCTTGTTTCTTTTTTCTGATTTCTGCTCATAGACACTGGCATCAGTAGCTCTGTCTTCCAAGTCAGAAATTCTTTTTTCCATTTGTTCCATTCTGTTTTCTTGGCTTTGCATGGAAGTTTCTATGTCTTTGATTTTCTTCTTGATCTGTTGGATTTCAGAGTACTGGTGTTACATCAGATCGAACAACTTGCTTAATTTTTCATTTTGTTCTGCTGCATTTTGTATAAGGTCTAGAAAGGCCCTGTATATAATCAATTTGTATTCACTTCCTGATGCTTTCATAAAAGTTTCTTCATCTGGAAAACTCCTTGGTTGCTTTGTTTGGGAGCCTTCTGAAGCCATGAGTGATTGCTTGTATGCCACAATTGTCTGTTGCTTTTTGGGTCCCATGTGAGTATATAGAGGCTGGAAGAGGTACTGTGAGGATGGATTGCAAATGTTTCTCTAGGCTGTCTTCAAATGTAAAGCAAAAGGTATCGGCCCAGTTCACAAGTCAGTTAGGTTTTCAGGTGTAGAGGTCCCTCTTCCCATCTGACAAAGTAAGTGCCACTGTATCCAACCCCAGATGATAACAAACTAGTTCAGAATATAGCACTGCTAGTGCCCTGGTGGCCTCTGCTCACAGGGCCTAGCCTTATCCAACACTGCGTCGAGTACTGGTTTTGTGATAGGAAAGCTCTCTCCTGTGGGCAGGCTCTGGCTCCCAAGCTAAGAATTAGGTCCAGCTACGACCACTGTACCCAAGATGGCGTCCTCCACACAGGCAGCAGTTAGGGGGGCTAAAGGTGCCCAGAGGCAGTGATTCCTCTGCTTCTGTTGCAGGGCCCCCAACATAGGCAGCACTGTGCAAAATCACTACTTTTCTGACGGAGAAGCACTGTCCCGTTTGCAGGCGCTGGCTCCCAGGCTAAGAACGAGGTCCCGCTAAAATCTCGGTACCAACATGGCGTCCCGCACCCTGACCACGGAGTTCCGCACAAACCCCACTGAGGCAGCTACAAAACGAAAGGCTCAAAGTGTCTAGATTAACAGAGTCCCGAGCCTGGCTCTCGGAACATGGGAATTTCGCCTGCCTATCCCCCCAGCAGCGTGTCTGAGTCCAGCTGCCGGGCAAGACCCAGCTCCGCCCGCCAGCCGAGACCGAGGAAAAAAAAGTCAAAATGGTGCGTTTACCTTCAGTCCGTGAGAGCCGGGGCTAGCCAGGAGCGGGAGTCAGCGAAAGAGAGGAGGTTTTTCGCTGAGTGGTATAAAGTCCCAATTAACAGCTCTGTGCCGTGTCCTGAGGCTGCTTAGGTGCTCAGAAGGCTCTGTTTGATTGTCAGTTCAGGTCTTGGTTTCCAGAGGGATAGAAGGAGACGTGGGCTTAGTCGGCCATCTTGACTCCACCCCTGATTCTTATTTCTTTATGTACGTTTTAGTCATCTAGTGTTACTGTAACAGAAATAACACAAGTCAATGTCTTTAACAAAGATAAGTTTATTCTCTCATAGTTTAGTAAATTAGAAGTCTGAATTCAAGGCACTTCTGGGGAAACCTGTGTCAACTCTGGAGGAAGGTCTTCGCAATGCCTTTAGTTTTCCCTTAGTCCGAGAGCACCCAGACTGAGAAGTCCAAAGGAAATGCTCTGCTCCTATTGCCGCTTTATTAGTGTGATGACGTCTCCAAAACTCTGCTGTATTTCCTTTTCCTTTTTATCTCTTCAGAGAGAAAAGGTAGTACAGGCCACACTTCAGGGACACTCCCTTTACAATAGATCAGGGATATGATTTCCTAAGGGCTTTACTGTTCTGCCCTAATCCTCTTTATTGGGATTTACAACATAAATAATAAATTATAATCACAAAATAGAGAACAACCACGTCATACTGGGAATCATGGCCCAGCTATGTGAATATACCCGTTTTTTTAGGGGATATAATTCAATCCTTAACAATGTAATTATACACTCTGGAAAAGAATTTGCTCTGTTAACAACAAATGTTACTTAGATGCTGATATTTATCTTTCCTTCACGAAATCATAAATTCTTCATTGATCTCATTTTTCCTAGAGTTAGAACTTCTTTCATTAGAACGCTCACTGAGTAAGATGAAACTGAAATAAAATATTTTTAGATACCATCTTTTACTTCACAGAACACGTTGTGCTTTGATTAATTGCCATCAAGTCAGTTCTGACTCACAGTGAGCCTATATATAACAGAAGAAAACACTGTCTAGTTTCACACCATGCCCACAATGGTTGCTATGCTACAGCTCATTGTTGTAGCCACTGTGTCAATCCATCTCTTAAGGGTCTTCCTCTTTTTGGATAACCCTCCATTCCAGCAAGCATTTCTTTCTTTCTACAGGGACTGATCTCCTGACAAGTTGTCCAAAGTATAAGACGTAGTCTGACTATTCTTGTTTCTAAGGAGCACTCTGGTTATAACTTTTGCAAGACAGATCTGTTCATTCTTTCATATTCAGTATTCTCTGATAACAGAGTTTAAAATCATCAGTTCTTCATCTGTCTTCCTTATTCACTGTTCAGATTTCATATGCACACAATGTGACTGAAAATACCATGGCTGGATCACCCAAACCTTGGTCTTCAAGGTAGCATCTTTGCTTTTCAAAACATTAAAGAGGTCTTTTGCAGCAGATTTGTCCAGTACGATTAACTTTGGATTTCTTAACGCTGTTTCTGTGGGTGTTGATTGTGGATCCCAGTAACATGAAATCCTTGACGACCTCAATTTTTTCTGCATTTTTCATAATGTTATTTGTTGGTCTGTGAGGATTTCTTTTTTTTTTTTGATGTTGAAGTGTAAGCCATACTAAAGACTGCGGTCTTTGATCTTCATGAGTATTTCAAGTCCTCTTCACAACAAAAGGTGAGGTTGTATTATCTGCATAATGCAGGTTTTAATCAGTCTTCCTTCAGTGCCCCCTTCATCTTCACATAGTCCAACTGCTTGGATTATTTGCTTAGCAATCAAATTAAATACATGTGCTGAAAGGATGCAAGACTGCGTGAAAACTTCCCTGACTTTAAACCCTTCAGTGTTCTCTTGTTCTCTTCCAACAGCTTCCTCTTGAGCCATGCATAGACTCCTTATGAGCAGAATTAAGTGTTCCAGAATTCCCATTCTTCACTATGTTATCCATAATTTATTATTACCTGCACTATCTAATGCCTTTGCATAGTCAATTAAAAACAGGTAAACACCTTTCTGGTATTCTCTGCTTTCAGCAAAATCCATCTGACACTAGCTGCTTGCGCGTCTTCTTCTGAATCCTCCTTGAATTTCCCCCAGTTCCCTGTCAATATAATGCTAAAGCCACTTTCGAGTGATCTTTAGCAAGATCATTTTTAGTTGGGCTGTGTTTCTTGGAAATAGGCGTAAATATGCATGTCTTCCAACCCATTGGCCAGTTAGCTGTCTTTCAAATTTCTTGGCACAGGCAAGTGAACACTTCCTAGCACTGCATCTGTTTGTTGACATCTCAGTTGCTACCCCCTTCGTTCCTGGAGCTTTCTCTTTTACCAGTGCCTTCAACGTAGCTGCACCTTTTTTCCTTCAGTGCCATTGGTTCCTGATCATATGCTACCTTTTGAAATGGTTAGAAGTTGACCAGTTCTTTGGGGTCATGACTCTGTGTATTCCTTACATCTTCTTTTGATATTTCCTGCATTGTTAAGTATTTTCCCCACAGACTTGGTGTGTACATCTAAACAACAGTTACATTTACTGGTCTTTCTATTGGTGCATGGATATTATCCTATCACGGACTGTGTTGTACTTCAGTATAGATCTTGAAATGTTCTTTTTGATGTACTGAATGCAACCATCATTCTTCTTCAAATTGTCATCTCCAACATAGTACACCATGTGATTTTCTGCTTCAGAATGACCAATACCAGGCCATTTTATCTCACTAATGCCTAAGATAATGATGTTTGTGCTTTCCAACTCATTTTTGATGATATCCAGTTTTCCTAGAATCATGCTTTGTACATTACAACTTCTGATTATTAAAGGATGCTTGCAGCCATTTCTCCTCCTTTTGAGTCATGCCAAGTTAGCAAATGAAGATCCCCAAAGCTGGCCTCCATCTGTGTTATTCAGGTCCTCTTCCCCAAGTCATCTTTTGAGTCCCTTCTGACCTGGGGATCTCATCTTTCAGCACTATATCAAGCAATGTTCCACTGCTATTAATAAACCTGTCACTGAGCAATTGTTTTCCACAGTAGACTACTGGATCCTTCTTTCTCGTCTGTCCAGTCTGGAAGGTCAGCTGAAACCTGTTGGCCATGTATGACCCTGCTCATATCTGAACACTGGTGGCAAAGCTTCCAGAATCACAGTGACATGAAAGCCCTCTCAGTACAAAAAAACTGACAGGCAGAGAGTGTATCAAGACTAAACATGTCTTTAGAATTGAGCCTTACAGATGATTTATACAAGCTCATTGATATTCATCTACTTTTTTAGGAGTACTTAACAAATTATCAGAATTATCATTGGCTTAGTTGTTTTTGAGTCCTATACTATCTCTCTTAAATTGGCAAGAAATTCTTCATGATGATAAATACTAATAAGGTATCCTTATAAAATCAATCAGAAAATGTATGTATGTGTGCATATATGTACATAAACACATCATAACACATATGCAATGTTAAAGGTACAAATTTGTAGTAATCTGTATATGTACCTTACTTGAAAAAGCAAAAACTAGTGTCAAATATATATCAAGTAGTCCCAGATATTTTATGCAAAGTTTCCATAAGGCTGTAGGCCTACTCACATTCCCTCAAATCTGAGAATGGTTTAGACTGTATACACTTGAACTGTTGTATTTATATCATCATTAAGTGTATAACTTCAAGAAATTTTTCTTTTAAAACTATCAGTAGACTAGAAAGTAACCATAAGCTGTAAGTATAAATGTTTTTATAAGTATTCTCGCAAATGATTATGCTAAACCAAACCAAACCGAACCTGCTACTATCAAGTCAATTCTGACTCATAGTGAACCTACAGGACAGACTAGAACCGTCCCACAGAGTTTCCAAAGAGCACATAGTGGATTCAAACTGCCAGCCTTTCAGTTAGCAACCATAGCACTACCACTATGCCACCAGGGTTTCTGATTATTGTGTAATTATCCTTAAAGTAAGCCTGGAACTGCCAATTTTATGAGAGCATTTCTATCTATAAGATCCGTAATTCCACATCCAAGTTATCCTTATTTTCTGTAACATATAAACTGTGAATCCCTCGTTCTCTCTGTAGCAAACTAATAAAAAAAAATGTTCAATCCAGTGAAATACTGTTATTTCATGAGGCTAAAATAATTATAATGACCCTAGATATTATATTTATTTAGTTTTCTCTCCCTATGTAAAATTTCAGCATGCTACAACCAAGTTGCTATTACAAAGACTTTTATAAATACAGTGAACCACAATTCACTTTTTTTTTCCTGTAAACAAGTAAGTTTGTCTGGGCAATATTTCAACATGTATAAAATCCTGGGAACTCAGTTCATTAATAACATTTTTAAAATTATTGAATTTAGTAAATACAGAATTACAAAAATTCCAAAACACTATGCAAAATTATGTTTCATTTACCACAATAAAGAAAGACTTTATGAAATAAATACCTCTGTATTGAAGTCTTTATGAAGACCAAAATGAAATTTTTACTCTTTATACACACACATTTGTACTTTGAAATATAGGCACAAATACTTGACTTAATGTTGCTTTGTTCCTCACCACGGATAGTTAATATTCAAGTATAAATGTTAAATGAATACTATGACACAGGCCTTTACATACCTCACCAAGTTTTTGTAAAGTTAAAATGATAAATGGTTTCAGAGCCTTAAAAATACTGTAAGATATGTATTATGCTTATTTTGTAAAGTTCTGTCTGCCAGTAATCTGCATTTTCTGTCCTTTTGTCATTTCCAGCTCTTCTCTAGACTCCCTGCCTGCAGTGCTTTGGAAGACTGAACTTTAAATTCTGTGCTTCCGAAGATCTTTCAACAGTACTTCTCTGGACAAGTCCTAATATGTAATGCAGAAGACTCACCAGACCTCAAAGAATTTAAGAAAGCACAGTGTTAGTGGATGACTTGGTTGTAAACTGTACTATCCACATTAGACACTAACAAGAAAATCATTTTTACTTAGAATAAATCAGTGCTGTCTTTTGAGGACAATTCATCAGAACTAAAAATGAACAGAACAGCCAGAGTGCTGGCACAGGCCGACGATCTAGAGCAGAACTCTCAAGAGTCGATGTGGCTCTCTTCTCCAGTCTCTCCACCCTGTATCTTCGGAGCCTCTTCTTCATGCTTATTTTTAGCTCACTGCCTACTGAGTCCTGGAACCAGAAAACACAAGCAACAATATAAAGGCAGGAAGAGCTGAGAAATTAATTAGCCGACTCTATTCTTACACGACACCCTATTTTAAGCTTTAACCTAGTTAATGATAATTATTTAAGAAAATGGCAAGGACTTGAAGGAATTCTTTTCTTTATGTACGTGTTCACTGACTGACTAATACATGAATTGATCAAATTTAGCACATCATAAAAAGGGAGTTATTGCATAGTTCTGAAAATTTAATAGAGAAATAGAAAGGGAAAAAATTATTTCAGTAGTAGCTTGCATTTTTCTTAATACACCAACTAAAGTATGTTTGAATGTATGAAATTCTTCACCACCAAGACTTCGACCAGAAGGTGAAAATGTAAATGACTTCACTTTTAGAAAAAAGTACACAAAATTAAAGGAAATTTTAATTTCACCGAAGAAAAGCAGCAGGAAGATGAAAATTATTTTTTATCTCTAGTACAGGGGAAAAAAAAGTCAAACAGTAAGAAATACTTAGGATTGAGGTGAAAAATATAAAATGTCTATTGACAACTTTTGGAAACTTTGGTGGTGTAGTGGTTGAGTGCTATTGTTGTTAAGAAAAAGGTTGGCGGTTCAAATCAACCAGGCACTTCTCAGAAACTCCACAGGGCAGTTTTACTGCTTCCTACAGGGGCGAATCGGAATCGACTTGACGGCACTGGGTTTGGTTTCTGTTTTTAATGGCAATTTAATATGTACAATCTTTCTCCACACGACTTTTAAAAAACAGAAGAATAAATTTTGCATTAGAAATAATTAAGGCTCGTGTATCAACAATTTTCTGTTCCTTTCTGCGCATCTTTGAATTTAGCTGTGTGTTCAGCAAACAGCAGCTAGTAGTGTTAAATCCCTGGTTAGTACTAGGGCTAAGAGCTCAGCTGCTATCCAAAACATCAGCAGTTTGAATCCACCAGCCAGTCCTTAGAAACTCTGCTTGACAGTTCTGTCCTTCAGGGACACTGTAAGTCAGAACTGACTCAGCAGCAACAGGTTTGGCTTTAGTTTTATTTGTCTTGTTAATACTGCTTGTATTTCAATGATTTATAAAGTTAATTTAAATTAACAATGTAATCAAATGTGTTTTGTAATGTTTTAAGCAATTCACAAATAATGTATTTGTCAGCATAAAGCTGTAGAGATGGAAACGATAATAATAACTATATCTTTTGCATATTAAGTATACATACTAAGTGTTGATTAGCGTACGCAGAAGACATTTTTCAAGTACTGAGAATACAGACAAAATCAAATTTGTACCTTAGTGAAGCTTACATTCACATACTTAAACTACGTCATTAAGCACAAACCACTTAAAATTTTGAATCAGATTTTTGAGTTCAAATACACAGCAAAACTAACCAAAAGATGTTGTTTACTTTACATATAAATGAAGAAACACAACGACCTAATGAATTATCAAAGATTATATGCGCTATAAGAAATAGTCCATGATTTCACCTTCTCCATATAGAAAGGCATGCTTCACACATTTTAAGAAAAGTTAGCCTTGCTTACAAGTGACTTAATTAGTGTTCTTTATCAAATGAATAATTGTATTACATTGATACTAGTGAATTTTGGTGTCAATAAAGAAAAACTAAAATAGTACATCCCATAAAAGCTAACTGGGAAATAAAGTATTAGGACAGAGGGAAAGGCAATTTTGAGAGGGAGAAATGAAAACTATTTTGACTCAAGTGGCTTGGCATATTCAAATGTGTTCTTAGAAATTACATTCATTTTCTATAGCTGCCATAATAATATACATAAACTCTGAGATTTAAAACAATGCTAGTCTATTATCTTATAAGTCTATATTTTAGCAATTCAATTTTGTTGCACAGGCTAAAGCTAAGGTGTCGATGGGGTTAGTCTCCTGTCTAGAAGATCTCGAGGCGAGCCCCTTTCCATGTCTTCTGCAGTGTCTTGAAGGTGCCTGTATTGTCATCACAGTCAGTCATGTCAAATCTCAATCTGATCCTCTTCTGCGGTCATGCGTACCGCTGATCACAGACAGAAACCGTCCTTCAATTTTAATGACTTATTGATTAAATTGGGCCACGTAGGTAATCTAGCATAATTTTCCAATATCATGATTTCCAATCATATCTTAAAAATCTCATTTGCCATATAAAGTAATATATTAACAGCATCTAGGTGTTCTAATCTGGATACCATTGAGAGCTCACTATTCTGCTTGTCATGAAAATTATTTACCCTACTCCTACTTGCTTCAAGACAAACGAGAAAATTGTGTTACCAATCTATGAAATAGTTGCCTACAAGTCATATAACAAATGAATGACAAAGCCAGGAGCAGAACCTAAGTTATAAGTTTGACGTGAACAGTAATTATTTATTCATCTTCTCAATGCATTTCTAACACAAATTCTGGAAGACATTCACGTGAAGCAGAGTTGCTTTTTAAATATCTGGCCTTCTAAGCTCTTTTAGAAACATACGTTTTAACTTTATCAAAATGTGTTCTCAATGTAATATCCACTTACTCATATATACAGCTAGAGTTTCTTAATTCAGGTTCCTAAATCTGTGTCTTGTCATTTCACTTCAGAGCCAAACAAAATTAATACCCTGTTGTTTATCTTTCAACATTGCTTGTCCAGTTAAATTTTCCATGGATATGCAAAGTATACAGTGCATGCATTGAAATTCTCTTTTTAACACTTGCTTTCTGTGGATTGGAAGCCTTGTGGCATAGTGATTAAGGACTCAGCTGTTAACCAAAAGGTTGCAGTTTGAATTCATCAGCTAGTCCTTTGAAAGTCAATAGTGCATTTCCACTCTCTCTTACAAGGTCACTGTGAGGCAGAACCTGCTCACTGACAACAGGTTTTGGTTATGGGCTGAATTGTATGCTCCTAAATATGTATTGGATGATTGGCCCTTGTACCTGTTGATGCAATGCTGTTTGGAAATAGGAGCTTGCTTTTATTGTATTAATAAAGTCACACTAGTATAGAGTGGACCCTAAATTTAGTCACTTGTAAGTTATAAAATGAATACACAGACACACCTGAGGGAAAATAAAGGCAAGTGAGGATCCAGGGAATGGCTGTGCCTAACAACATCCGTGTGGAATACATGTATGTGTAGCATGAGGTAGGAAAATAGTTTTGGTTTCTTCAAATTACTAGTTGACAAATTTAGTTTCATCAAGTATCAAAAAGTTTCCTTTAACAATGATGCAAAACATCATACAGTTCATATTCTGACGTAATGATGTAAAACGCCACGCAGTTCACATCCTGTTCCAACAGTTTGTCTCTCCCTAACACCATTCTATTTTGTAGGCATAGGCTACATAGTATAAAGGTTTTAAATCTAGGATACTTGCAGTGTAATTTTTCTGTAACTTTCTTATGTAGGCTTAGAGAGTTAGGTTACTATGAAAATTTAAAATCATTCTGTTAATTTTCACAATTAGGAGAATTGCAAGTAAACTACATTGTATATTTCTCTGAGGACTGACATTTTAAAGTTACTGATATTTTACATAAAGAATTATGGCACTGAATTTATTCAGAGCTTGTTAATGTCCTTTAAAAAGATGTTATTGTTTATTAGGTATATCTTAGACTGCACTAGTTAGAAGAAATTCTAGATCCTTTCTATTTTTATCCTAAATTCAGTGACATACATTGCTTGTCTTTGAAGAAGAGTAATTGATTTTTGTTTATAGGTCAGTTTTTCTCAGCCCTCTCATTTTCAAATACATGCACAGATCTTTACTAGCAGACCACCTCAGCACACATGAAGCTCTGCCTCACTTCCAAACTTCCAGGAGAGGGAACTTCTCTCTTGCATTATTGATCTCTCTGCTTTCACACTCAGGTGGAATAATGTCTTGGATCTCTTTGGTCTTCTAGGATTCAAATATTTTCTTAGTGTTTACCTGACTTTACAGCAGAAGACGCCATGAAAAACTCAAAATCAAAACCAATGCTGTCAACTCAATTCCAACTAATGGCAATCCTATAGGGCAGAGTAGAACTTCCATAGAGAGTATCCAAGGAGCAGCTCATGGATTTGAACAGCCAACCTTTTGGTAAACATCTAAACACTTAACCAGTTGGCTGCTAGCTGACAATTGGAATTCACCAGGGACACTGTTGGAGAAGGATGTATCAGTCACTTCCAGAAAGATTACACCCTTGGAAACTCTATGGGGAAATTCTACTCTGTTCTATAGGTCGATATCCTTCAAACTGACTGGATGACAATGGGTGTACATAACCCACTACTTCTTAAAAAGAAAAATTATATTTACTACTTCAATGAACAAACAAAAAAACAACCAGAAAATTGTAATGTAAGATACTATCAACCAATTGATCTATTGGAGCACTGTGAGTGCATAATGTGCTGAATGTAAAATACACTCCAACTGTAATTTATTTAGCTATATCTCTGCATATATCAGTGCAACTATTTATCTGTGTATCTATCTACCTACACATACATATTGCCAGTATAAGCTAGTGTTCTTTGATTCAAAGAAGGAAAAGAAAACCAGACAAAACAAAAAATCAAGTGAACAATAGAAGATTAAGGTTATATGAGGTATCTCTCATAAAATGGAAAACTGAACAACTAGGCACAGCAAGGAACGAAATGTATCTCTTTGGAGTTCTACTTACGGGTTGTATTACCGCAGTGTTGTTTCTGTAATGAGAAATCAGGTATGTCCCGTTGCTAAAGAGGGAAGTGGTGGCAATACAATGCACGTGTCACATTGGTACAAAAGTAATTATTTGCTAGCCAAAACAATAAGAATATCAAAACAGAATTATCATGCTCAGCAGAGATTACATTGGCAGCAGGAATCATTTTGGCTATATTAAGATATTTAGCATCTGCACCCTGGATACACACTCAGTTTTAATATATCCCAGTTTACCTCATTATCTGACATGATAACCTTAAGAGCAGGACCCCTGCTTCCTTTACATATTGTCACAGCACCCCCAAACCTTGCTCTAGTTAAGAAGCTGCCATCACCTTCACTCTGTTTTATTCAGCTGAGATGCTTGTTTGACTCAAGTTATCTCACAAAATGTAAAACTATTTTGTGTATATGAGAAGTCGTCTAAAGTCTTGTAATTTAACTGCTCCAACTTCATACATTCTGTTAGTTTTAGGGGAAACAGGAGGACATTTTTTAAGAATACAAATATTCTTTAACAATATAAATATTTCTATTAGAAAATGCAGACTGCATCATAGAAATTAGTTGATTCCAGTAATTTGAGTATTGGATTAAATGCCCCCTCCCCCACTTCTTTGGGTCCATATTCTAATTCTTGGAATCTGTGAATGTCATCGTGTTTCAAAAACAGGTCTTTTCAGATATATTTAAGAATTTTGAGGTTTAAGAATCCTCTTGGATTAACTAAAACTCAAAACCAAAACAGTAACTGTCAAGTCAATTCTGACTCATGGCACACAGAATTTTCTTGACTATGACCTTTCAGAAGTGGATCACCAAGACTTTATTCCAAGGAACCCTTCAGGGAGTACAGCCACCAACCTTTCAGTTAGTAGTCAGGAGTTAAATTGTTTGTGCTCTCTGCCTTCCTCCACCCCCAAGAGTCCTCTGGACTAATTAGGTGAGACATGAGTATGACTACATGTGTCATTATAAGAAACACATTGAGGGATATGGCAGCCAGAAGAAGAAAAGGCCATCTGAATAAAGAGGTAGAGAATGCAGTGAGGCCATCACTGCTAGAGAATATTAATGGATGTTTGAAGAGGTAAGGAATGAAGTGTTTCCTAAAGTCTCTGAAAAGAAACTGGCTCTGTTGACATCTTGTTTTCCAACTTGTAGACCCAGAATGCTGACAAAATTTGTTTCTGTTGTTTTAGTCACTAAGTTTATGGTGATCTGTTACACAAATCTGGCCTAAAAATTCAAATTAACAGGTTAGGGTATCTATACCAGAGGATTGTAGGATAGTCTGAAAATCTTTCTGTATGCTGGAATAGAAAATGGGCATTTTCCAAAAACATTTAAGACACAAAACCAAAAACCAAACCAAATCCATCCTTGTGGAGTTGATCTCAACTCTTAGTGACTCTATAGGACAGAATCGAACTGTTTCAGAGTTTTCATGGAACACATAGTGGATTCGAACTGCTGAATTAGGAGACTAGTTTACAAAGAAGATAAGGTAGTCATTCTGTGAAGACAAAATAAACAGTAGAAAAAAGAGTTCGGATGCATATTTTAGAATAAGCAATTTACTTATAACCTGTAAGTCAGAACTGCCTAGACGGCAACAGTATAGTATCAACAGAAACCCAGGTGGCGCAGCGGTTAGGAGCTGCGGACACTAACCAAAAGTCAGCAATTTAACCCCACTAGGTGCTTCTTGGAAGCTCCATGGGGCTGTCTCTACTGTCCTATTGTATCACCTTTAGTCATAATTAACCTGATGGCAATGGGTTACTACCATTTGCAAAATTAGCATCAATTTAGATGTATCACATTCAGATATATCCCATGAATTTAGAGTATATTGAGTTATAGTCAATATACTCTAAGCAAAAATCCAACTTCCCTTCTCTCACTCACCCCTGTAACAGCAAATAACTTACAGCCAGTAATTTTTTTTTTCATTCCTGATTAGATATCTTAATGCTAGATCACACCAATTTCCCAAGAACTCCCATTACAATCTTTGTTGCGCATGCCTTTCTTCATTCCATGTCTTTTAAGCTTCTTTATACACCATTTAGTTAACACTATTTGCTACTTTTCTTCCTTCAAATTGTGGGAGAAATCTTTCACAGTAAAAAGGGCCATTCTGTCACCTTCTTACAGACTGGGGTCAGTATGAGAATGTGATTCCCATTACTCTTCTAAAAACATCACTTTAAAAACCAGCTTTTTAAAAAGTTATTTTTCTTTTACAAAGTACAAAGTAGGAGTAGTACCTTCTTCTGAGTGCTAGGTTAACAGTTTTACTCACCCTACCTCCATTATCTTTTTAAGAACTACATTTTTAAACAACTTTACTAGTATACCTGCTGTGTAAAGCTTTTTTTCTTCTTTTGAATTTGATTTTCAGGGCACATCTTGAGTTTCAACATTGAACAATGGATACTTGATAGTGGGAACGGATAATAGTGTCCCGGAAAGATTTTAAGGACTTCCCCACGTTTCTTGGAGTATACTGTAACGTAGCACCAGACAAGTCACATTCACAGAGAAGTAATAAGTCATACGTACATGCAGAAAATTTGTAAAATAAATGAGAATAATTCCTTTCCTAAAGCATTCTAAATCTGAAATTCATTAAAGTATACTATTAGTATACCCTTGTGTCAGTATGATCATGGGTTGTTCAGATAATTCTTGGTTGAAATAGTGTAGAATCATTAACACTCTAATGGGTTTCTATAATTGGGTTATGCTCAATTTTAACAAATGTGGGATATTATTCTTTTAGTTGCATCAGTGCTATTTGTGGCATGTCCAAAATTATATTAAAAGAGTTCCAGTAACAAAGAGGTTTTTTACTGTAATTAGCTTAGGTGCTTGTGTTTTTGAACCATACATTTAACCACCAGATATAACTTCCCTGTAAATTTATTTGTAAGATAATATGAACGATCTTCTTCTTATTCTTTTTTTTGCTCTCTTGCCTGTTGTCTTAGGGAGGACTGGTGGTACAGCAGTTAAGAGTTTAACAGCTGACCAAATGGTCTGCAGTTCAAATCTACAAGCAATTTCTTGGAAACTGTGTAAGGCAGTTCTACTTCGTCCTATAGGGTTGCTATGAGTTGGAATCGATTCAACAGCAGTGGGTTTAATTTGGTGGTGAAGTGATTAAACTCAGCTGCTAACAAAAACGTCGGCAGCTTGAATCCACAAGGGGCTCCATGGGGGAAAGCTGTGGCAGTCTGCTTCCGTAAATATTACAGTGTTGAAAGTTTGGGAGGAAATTTTGCCCTGTGCTGTAGGGTGTGTACGAGTCAGAATGCGCTTGATAGTAATGGGTAGGGTTATTGTTTCAACCTGATTGAAAATATGTCATTATTCATGGAAGGGAAAAACACACACACAGAGAGAAAAACTATTTAGAAAAAATAAAAACAAAACAAGGATAAAAGTTGGTTAATTGACCTTCTGCACTGGCAAGGAAACACCTGAAAAAAAGTCTGATAGTGAAGATTATAAATATTACTGCTTGCAAGTTGCTTTAGAAAGATTATTGATTGATGTCTAATGTTTTAGTCAGCTAGTACTGCTCTAACACAAATACTACAGAGTGGATGGCTTTAACAAAGGGAGGTTTGTTCTTACACAGTCCAGTAGGCTGTAAGTTCATATTCAGGATGTCCACTCCAGGGGAAGGCTTTCCCCTTTGTCAGCTCTGGAAGAAATTCTGATATGGCATCAGTCTTTGTACAGGGAGCATCTTGGTGCAGGAACCTCAGGTCTGAAGGACACACTCTTCTCCCAGTTCTACTTTCTTGATGGTGTGAGGTTTCCAATTCTCTGTCTACTTCTCTGTCCTTTTATCTCTTGTTAGATGAAAGGCTTAAGGGTGGGGAAGCCATACTCCAGGGACACTCCTTTTACAGTCGAGCAAGGAGATGATCCTGTGAAGGGATCCACAGTCCCACTGTAATCATTTAACATACAGCACAACAAAATCACAGAATGGAAGACAATCATAAGATACTGGGAATCATGGCCCACCACATGGCTACACATATTTTTGGGGGGACACAATTCAATCCATGATAGCTACTAAAACCCTTGTATTTCCAACATCATTTATGAATAACCTGGGAAGCTGTAAACCAGAATTATTGGTTAAGGATTGGAAACTGTCCATGAGACTTATCTACCACTCCGCTCTTTTAATTTGAAGGCAATAAATCAATACAACCTTATACTGATGAAATGGCAAATAGCCAATGAATGAAACACATTAGAAAAGAAAGAGAGAGAGAGAGAGACAGAAAGGAAAGGAGGGAGGGAGAGAGGGAGGGAGGGAGGCAGGAAGGAAGGAAGGAAGGAAGAAAACTGTCCCTAGATCTCCAGAATATACAGTACATAGATTGCAAAACAAAGTTGTGGTGAACTCTGCTGGCACTCTTAAGGCAGGGTTACAGGGATTTGAAAACAACATAAAAACAGTATGTGCTTCATCAGAAAGGAGGTTAAAAATGTACTATACTTGTGTAGAAAGAAAATTCAGGAGTCAAGATTTCATATTTCTTGAGCAAAATGGAAGGCCAGAAGATTAAAAAAGGAATTTTTAAAACCAATTTCAAATTATTTCTAAAAAGTCTCAACCTTCAAAACCCTATGTAACCTTTCACCTCTGCAAACTTGGGGTCACCAGAAGTAGCAATTGACTGGAAGGCAGCTAAAAACAGCAAGCTACTTTTTTCTGTTTTTTTAAAGGTACTTTTACATCAAATTGTAAAGATCACACAAATCTGGTGTAATTTTTGTGTATGTGAGAGAGAAGTGCTAAAATATGATTCTCTGATAATTCTATATACAGATTACTATAAAAATAGTTTTTGTGTCCATGTGTGTATAAGTATCTGTATATGCTTATCTTTATCTCTACCTTCATAGCATTCAACAGATTAGCTAGCATTAGCATTGCTGAGTAACAATCGCCAAGAGATGGTGGTGATCCTATGGTAGGGTCCACGCCTTTCATCCCTGAGACCTTGGTTTTATTCTTGGCAATCTACTTTTTGTGCAGCTACCTACCAGCCGTCTGATAACAATGGCTTGTGTGTTACTGTCCTGCCGGACAGGTTTCAGCTGAACTTCTAAACCAAGATAGACTAGAAAGAAAGACCTAGCATTCTGCTTCTGAAAATCAGCCAATGAAAACACTAGGGATCAGAAAGATCCAAACCCCAACAGGTCCCGGGGACAACACAGGACCAGGAGGGATTCTATTCTGCTGTACACGGGGACCTCGTAAGTCAGCAGCTAGCAACAACATTAACAACAACCACGAAATCGGAAGAAACAGACTGTCTTAAAGCTGAGGTAGTGATTCAAAGCCTTGTTCTGTTCTCATTCACCAACAAAAAGGAACCAACTATCAATATATGCAAAAACTCTGGTTTCAAGGGAATCATGAAACTGGAAAAAGAAAAATAATCTCAAGGGTTACAAATTATGTGATTATATTTTATAACTCTTTTAAACTGCAAAATCATAAATTTCAAAAGCTGAGTGGTGGATTCTAGGCAGTAGTGTTGAGTACGTGTTGTGGGGAGCTAGCGGTGCACTGGCCGTGGTTGTATCAAGTAGCTCAGGGGATCCCTGTGACAGCACTCTTCCGTGTCTTCTCTGTGGTACTAGTCACATGAATCCACACATTTAATAGACTTATACACACCCAGACTTACTACAGTACAACACTTACACATGACTGTAAAACTGGTGAAATATGAGTAAGGCTGATGGGTAGTATCAGTGTCAGTTTTTTGGTTGTGACATACAAGATGCTACCCCTGGGGAAAACTGGAAGAGTGTATACAGTACCTGTACATTACTTCTTAAAACTGTATGTGACTCCAACATTACCTCAAAAAAGGTTTAAAGAATATGGCATTTAGAAACACACACATACACACACACACACACACACACGCATATACATATAGAAGGAGGAGGAGTAAAGGAAGAAGAAAGGAAAAAAGAAGTTCTTTGAAGCCACTACAAGAACAGAACTCTGTTGCATAATTTATGAAATCTTTGGAAAAATCCATTAGCCAGGATATTAGAGTCTATGGTAGCTTACATAATTATTACATATGTATTTCCTCATCAACACCACTACCTGTTCCACAGACTTTGGTTGTAGGACTCAGTTTGGAACCTGAGATGCTGACATATATTTGAAGAGAATCTGCAAATGCACTTGTATGGTTGGGCTTTCCTACTGTGTTTCTGTCTTTACCATGAAGAGCATGCATCAGGAAACAGAATGATTCTGGAAGAATGAGAAATACAAGGAGCAAAAATCAGCTGAACTCACCCTCAAAAACTGACCACAAGTTAGGTCAACTGAATGGTGGCCAAACCACAGATACTGTAGTTATAGATCAATATGTGACTTGCAAGCTACTGCCTTTGAAGTGGTTTCTTATACAACCTTCTTGTGGCTTTAGTTAACTAACACAGAACAAATAATTAATGAGGATAGATTTTGAGATACTCCTGCTGAAATTATGCTTTCACTGAAACACAATATGGTATAGAAGGGTGTATTCCAACTAACAACCTGCCAAATTCTATTTTTTTCAGATTTTAACCTGACATAGGTTAAACTGAGTAGGTGCACATCTTCATACTCGTTACTTTCCCCTCTTATCTCTTAGTGTGTTTTCTCTGGTTCCAGTTTCAGATGGTTTGAAAAGAAATCTTAATGGGTAAGTAAGTCCACATATTGACAGTGATTATTAATTACCAGGGGAGGAGAAGTTATATATAAATTAATAATCTCTACTCAAGACAACTGATCTTGTTTTCTTCACTGATAAATTAGAATAGACATGAGAAGAACAATTTTGTCACATTTGCTTACAGGAGTGTCTCCAGTACTCTCAACATTGGATTGAAGGATTATTCAACTACCTTAGATTCCGGATGTCTTACAAGTGTGTTTACTGAGTTACTTTCTAGTATTTCACTCTAGTCATCTCTAGGTTCTATACTAGCGATGTGATAAGTGTCTTCATTTTCGTGAAAACATTGTTGACAATTTTGTTCATCACAGTATGGGTTGTAGTCCCTGACGTGATAATTTCTCCCAAATTTTACCTGAATGAAAACAAGTATTTATTCTCATGAATTGCTTTGTTTTGTTATCCACTAATAGAACAGCGACCCTATGCACAACAGACAGAAACACTGTGCGGTCTTGTGTCACGTACACAATCATTTTTTATGCTTAAGCCTATCATTGCAGCCACTATGTCAGTTCATCTTGTCAAGGGTCTTCTTTTTCTGCTGACCCTCCACTCTACCCTCCTTACAACATATCTGAAGTGTGTAATAGTCTTGCCAGTTTTGTTTCCAAGGAGCACACTGACTGTACTTCTTCCAGAACTAACTGTTGGTTCTTTTGGCTCTCCATGGTGCACTCAATATTCTTCTCCAGCAACACAATTAGAAGGTGTCAGTTCTTCTACTGTCTTCTTCGTTCATTGTTCAGCTTTCACGTGCATGTAATATTACTGAAAAGACCATGGCTTGTGTCAGACATACATTAGTCTTCAAGGTGACATATTTAGTTTTCAATACTAGATATCTTTTCAGAAGATTTTCTCAGTGCAATGCATCTTTTGATTTTTTTGACTGCTGCTTCCATGGGCATTGATTGTGAAAACAAGTAAAAAGAAATCCTTGACTATCTCAGCCCTTTCTCCATTTACCATGATGTTGCTTACTGGTCCAGCTGCAGGCATTTATGTTTTCTTTATGCTGAAGTGCAATCCATACTGAAAGCTGTGGTCTTTGATCTTCATCAGTAAGTATTTAAAATCCTCTTCATTTCCAGCAAGTAAGGTTGTGTCGTCTGTATAATACGGGTTATTAGTGAGTCTTCCTGCAGTTCTGATGTTTTGTTCTTCTTCGTATAACCCAGGTTCTTGGGCTATTTGCTTGGTATACAGATTTTAAAGGTACGGTGGAAGGATACAACCCTGATACACACATTTCCTGACTTTAAACCATGCAGTATCCCTTTTTCTGTTCACATGATTACCTCTTGGTCCACATACAGATTTCGTACAAGCACAATTAGGTGTTCTGGAATTCCCATTCTCCACAACGTTAGCCATAATTTGTTATGATCCACACAGTCTAATGCCTGTGCGTAGTCAGCAATGATATGCTTGATTCCATCTCCTCTTCTGAATCCAGCTTGAATTTCTGGTATTTCCATGTCCATATACTGCTACAAGTGACTTTGACTGATCCTGAGCAACATTTTACTTGCCTACGGCATTAATAGAATCAGTTGGTAATTTCTGCCTTCAGTTCGATCACCTTTCTTTGGAATGGGCATAAATATGGATCTCGTCCAGTCAACTGGCCAGGTACCTGTCCTCCAAATTTCTTGGCGTTGATAAGTGAGCACTGCCAGTGCTGTATCTGTTTGTTGAAGTATCTCCACTGACATTCCATCAATTCCTGGAATCTTGCTTTTGTCCAACGCCTTTCAACTTTCTTCTTCAGTGCCATCAATTCCTAATTATATGCTACCTCTTCAAATGGCTGAATATCAGCCAGTTCTTTGTGGTATAATGACTACTCTGTGTATTCTTTCCTTCTTATTTTGATGATCCCAAAGTGAAATTAAAAAAACAAACTTACTGCTCTCGAGTTGCTTCCAACTTATAATGACATTTATTCACTAATAGAAGATACAAAAACACTTAAAATTTCATTGTTTTGTTCAGGCTTCCTGGAATAGGGGTCCAATTTACTAGTGACCTCCTATATTACAGATTAGAACTGCTCTGTAAGATTTTCCAGGCTGTGATTTTTCAGAAACTGTTCACCAGGCCTGTCTTCTGACCAGTTCTGTGGAGCTTTGAACTGTCAGCCTTTCTATTATTGGTCCAGCGTTTAACCATTTGTGCTACTTAGGGACTCCATTGTAATTTATACATTTAGCTCTGTTAAATATAAGAAACATAATTTTATTTAAACTATTTCGATAACATAAAAAAAGGATGGCTGGCTAAGCAATACAAAAGTTGTCTATTTTCCACTGCAGATCAGTCGATTCTGACTCATAGCAATCCTGTAATTCTGAGAAGAACTGCCCCAGAGAGTTTCCAGGGAAGGCCTGATGGCTTCAAACTGTCGACCTTTTGGTTAGCAGACGTAGCACTTAACCGCTACACCACGAGGATTCCCAAGTTATCTATAAATGAACACAAGATTTCATTGTATTAATGTGTTTATCCTTCTAAGAAATAATTCTGAAGACCTGCATTGTGCCAGGACCTGAAGAAATAAAAATTAGGGAACTTACATTCTTCGGTTAAAATAAAACCCATAAATCATAGTGTGATTTTTTTTTTTTTTAAGTGAGATACTGTTAAAATAACTTACCAAATAATGTGGGTATTTGGAATGGAGATACACTGATTTGAGGCAAAATGTGGTGAATTTGGATAGGAGTTTACATATCAAGATTGGAAACAGGAAAAGGGAAAAGATTTTTTTCATATTTCTGCTTATTATTCTTACTGTGTTTTAAACAAAGCTTGCAATTCAAGTCAGTTTCTCATACAAAAACCTATACACAGTTTGTTATGTGACCCTAGCTGCTCTCCCCACACAGACAGCACCCTCCTTCCCTCAACCCTGAATTTCCAGTGTCCCTTCAATCAGCTCTTGTCCCCCTTTTTTCTCATCTGCTTCTGGACATGCACTGCCCAGTTACTCTCCTGTCTCTACTTAAGCCAAGAAGCACACTCTTCACCATTATCACTTTATGTCTCATAGACCAGTTGAATCTTTGTCTGAGGGGTTGGCTTTTGGAATGGCCTAACAAAGAGCCTGAGGGTAATTTCTCCCATTCAGTCAGGGACTCTTTCTGAGTTCCTTGTAAAGGAAGTCTTTCAAGGTAGCCTGACACCATCTAGTTTTTCTAGGGTCAAGTTGATGTAGTCTCTGGTTTATACAGCTCTTTCTGACTCTTGGACTCATACTGGTTCTTATGTCATGATCACAAGGCCTTTGTCCCTGCTCATCTGTCCCTTGAAATACTGGGAAAACATTCTCCTCTACCGTGTGTTGTCCCTCCTTTTACCTAGAACAATCCTTGACTAATGTCAAGTTAATAAATGCCGCCCTCACTTCCTCACCACTCTTGTAACCGTCAAAGACTTGTAAACTATCAGTGTTTGATGGTTTAAATTGTTTCTCGAGTCCTTATACCAGTGATCTCCTACAATATTTGTCATTTTGTGACTAATTTCACTCAGCATAACAACTTTCAGATTCCTCCAAGTTGTGAGATGGTTCCCAAATTTGTCATTGTGCTTTATCATTGCATAATATTTCATTCATAGTTTGTTTATCCATTCATTCACTGGTGAGCACCTAGATTGAGTGTATCTATTGATATTGTGGACTGTGATGCAGTAAAAATTCATGGGCATGTATCTGTTCATGTGACTATCCTGGATTCTGTAGGATATGTTCCAAGCGGTGGGATTACTGGACCAAATGGTGTATCTATTTCCAGCTTTTAAGAAAGTGCCAGATTGCTTTCCAATGAAGTTGTACCAGTTTGCAATCCCACCAAGCAGTGTAGGAGAGTTGCAACCTCTCCACAGCCTCTCCAGCATTTGTTGTCTTATATTTTTTGGATCATGGCCAACCTTGTTGGGGTGAAATGGTATCTCACTGTAGCTTTGATTTGGATTTCTCTGATAGCTAATGATCGTGAGCATTTCCTCATATGTTTTTTGACTGCCTAGATGTCCTCTTTGGTGAAGTTTCTGTCCTTCTCCTTTGCCCATCACTTAATTGGGTATTTATCTTTTTCTTGTTGATATTTTACAATACCTGATAGACTGTGGAGGTCAGACTTCAGTCAGACAGGTAGTTGCCAAATATTCTTTCCCCATTCAGCAGGTGGTCTTTTACTTCTTTTGATAAAGTCTTTGGATGAGCAAAAGTGTTTCATTTTAGCAGTTCCCTTTTATCTATTTTCTTTTCTATTGGTCATGCTTTGTCAGATTTTGAAGTCTGTCTAAGCTGTATATTAAAATTTACATTGTGGACCTTATTTCTTCATTCACGATCTTTATCATTTTAGGTTTGGTATTTCTGTCTTTTATCCAATTTGAGTTAGTTTTTGTGTAAGCTGTGAGTTATGAGTCTTGTTTCAGCTTTTTTGCAGATGGATATCCAATTTTGCCAGCACCATCAGTTAAAGAGACTGTTTTTATCCCAGTTTACAATCTTAGGGACTTTGTCGAATATCAACTTTTCGTAAGAGTATGGTGGCATCCCTGGGGTCTCAACTCTGTTCCATTGTTCTCTATGTGTCTTTTTGCACTAGTTCAGGCTATTGTCACTACCGTGGTAGTGTAATAGGTTCTAATGCTGGATAGTATGAGGCCTCCCACTGTGTTACTGTTCTTCAGCAGTGCTTTGCTTATCCAGGGTTTCTTCCTTTTCCAAACAAATTTGGTGATTTGTTTCTCCATCTCATTAAGAAATATCACCGGAATCTGTATTGGGATTGGTGGTATAAGTGGATCACTTTGGGTTAAATAAACAGACATTTTCACAATGTTAAGTCTTCCTATCCATGATCAGGGTAGGTTTCTCCATTTATGTAAGTCTGTCTTTGTTTCTTGAAGTAAGGTCTTGTAGTTCTGTTTGTATAGGTCGCTTATTTCTAGAGTTAGATTTATTCCTAGGTATTTTATCTTTGGGGGATATAGCAAATTGTATCTTTTAGATGATTTCTTCTTTGATTATCTCTTTGTTGATATTATAAAAGAATCCTACTGATATACTTATGTTTATCCTGTATCCTGATGCTTTGCTGAACTCTTGTATTAGTTTAAGGAGTTTATTTATGGATTCTTTAAGATTCTTTGTGTATACAATCATAACATCTGCAAATAAGGAGATTTTTACTTCTTGGCTGATGTGGATGCCCTTTATTCTTTTGTCTTGTCTAATTGTTCTGACCAGAACTTCTAGTACAATGTTGAATAGAAGTGATGAGAGTGGGTCTCCTTTTCTGGTTTCCCTGAATGCTCTAGCTAGAACATCCAGCATAATGCTGAATAAAAGTGATAAAATTCTTGTTTATTGGGTTCCCATCTCAAGGGAAATGCTTTCAGACTCTCCACAGTTAAAATGATGTTGCCTGTAGGTTTTGTTTGAATACCCTGAGGAATTATCCTTCTATTCCTATTTTTCTGAGAGTTTTTAATGTGAATGAGTATTGGACTTTGTCAAATGTCTCATCTACTATAAAATCAAATAGCCATTGGCTTTGTTTTTATTTATGTGGTTTACTACATTGATTGTTTTTCTAATGTAGAACCATATCTGCATCCCTGGTATGTATCCAACTTGGTCATGGTGAATTATTATTATTATTGATACATTGAATTCTATTGACTGGAATTTTGTTGAAAATTTTTGTATGTAGGTTCCTAAGAGATCTTGGTCTGTGATTTTCCTTTTTCCACAGTGTTTTCACCCGGTTTTGTTATCCAGGTTATTCTGTCTTCATAGCATGAGTCCAGGAGTATTCTATCCAAAAACAAAACTTTTTTAAAAAAAGAGAACTTAAAGTCAGCAGTTGGAATACAGAAGCTGCTCAGTGATACAAATTTTTGCAGTCTGCTTCCATAAAGATTTAAAGTCTTGGAGACTTCTGGTAGAAGTATCTGCTTAAAAAAAAGCAAAAGAAAGTGTGTATTGCTCCAAGAACCACGCTTATTTGTTAAGCTTATTTGTTAAGCAAGAGTTAAATGAGTTGAGGAGAAGTTTAGGAAGTAAACAATGGTCAAGCCATTAGGACAGGGTAATCCTTGCCAAGTGTTTGGGTTTTAATTCTACATACAGTGGGAATCCACTGAAGTATATGAAGTAGAAAGCAAACGTGACACTGATTGTCTTTTCTTACCATGACTCTACTTTCTTCAGGGGAACAACATGAAAAAGATTATATAAAAGTGAGTAGAAAAAATACTGTAATCTCCTGATTGAGAGATGATGATCTGAACAAGTTTGATGGAAGAGGAAAAATTTGGTTTAGAAATGTGACCTTGAATAAGTGATAGCAGAAAACTAAAACTAAATCTGTTGTCATCAAGTTAGGTCAAATTCATAATGACCCTATAGGATAGAATAAAACTGCCTTATAGATTTTTCAAGACTGTAAGTCTTTATGGAAGAAACTATGACATCTTCATCCTCCTGAGCAGCTGGTGGATTCCAAATGCTGACCTCTCAATCAGCAGCCAAGCATTTCAGCACTCTACCACCAGGGCTTTTAAATGATAGTAGGTTAAAGTAAAAAGCTGAAAATAGCTGATGGAAATTCAAAATATATATTAAAATATATATACATATTTACTCTGATCTGTTGCAGTTGAGTGGATTCCAACTCATCGTGACTCTATGTGTCAGAGAAGAACTTCTTCATTGGCGTTCCATGGAGTCCCTGGTGGGTTTGAACTACTGACATCTTGGTTAGCTGCAGTAGTTGTTAACCAATACTCCAACCCTGGTCAGCAAATATCAAGAAAATGATGAAAAAATATACTTCAACCAAATCCAAAACAATTATCAGAAAATTTTCGTTTATCTCATATTAGTAATTATGATAGTTAATGTAAAATTGATGATTGATATTAGAGGTCAGTGATGATCAACTGAACAACACTATTATACTGCAAGCCTTTCCATTTTATCTATATTAGGCAATTGGATAGAGTAACACCAACTTTAAAGAAGTCATTTAAATAAAATGAAAAGTACTGTTAGGATTGAGCTGTCTCAAATTTATCTTGAGGAAGCAATACAGAGTAAAAGTTAAAACTATTCAAGGCATCATTTATAATTCAAACTTTAAAGGATACTATGTCCTCTGGATTTAGAAGTAAAGAGAGAAATACTGGTTGAAAGTAAATAGCTTGATTTAAGTAAATGAATTGAAGAATAGCTCACACTTAGAGAACACAAGAACTTTACGGAATATAGCCAGACATTATGGTTTAGCTTGATGGACTGATTTTAATAATTTCCAAGTCTTAAAATAATTTCTGAGATCCTCACTTATAAGCTTGTAAGAGAAAAGCCTCTTCACCGCATTCTTACATGATTTATGTTTAAAATCAAGGTTATTTCTTATAGAGTAAAAATGATTTAACTTGTTCTGTAACCTAGACCTCAGGGCTCTGCTGTAGCAAAGGGAAAAGCCGAAAGATTTTCAATCTATCATATCGTCCAGCCTTAAACTGCTAAAACACATATTTCCCATGCAACCACATTCAAGCACTTCAACTATCACACTGAACAGTCAAATTTGTAATGGGGGAAATAAGTGGGGAATCATAACCAGCTAAATATGCTCAAAGCATGTCTATTACCAATTTTGACAACTTGGTAAGTACAGAATTGCTCTTTTCAACATGACTGTACCTAATTTAAAGTTCACGGTTATTATGTGAAAGTATATTACATTTTTAGTTTTTATAAATGTTTTCTTCTTATAGAAATATATTGTCTTGTGACACCTTAGAGAAAGTATATGAAGACTAGAGTTGAGACATAACAGTAATTAGTAATGTCTCATTTATAGAATGAATTTCAACTTTGGAGCAGAAGTTAAGATTTTCTTTTAATCTTAATAATAGCAATTTTTTAAATACCAATTGCAATTCATTTTGAGGTTTAGCAAGCTTATTTTGCCATATGGAATGGAATACAGAGTTAGAGAAAGAATTAAGGAATTATATGTAAATTGGAAAGACCTTTGTGATGATATCTATATTAGTTACAATAATAATTATAATAATAGATTTATATTCATATTCTCATGAAATTAGGAAATTAAATTTTATATAGCTATAGTATAATATTTTCTAATATCTCCTTCTTACTTTGTACCTCGTAATTTCAACTATAAAGATGAACTAGAAAATAAATGCTTTATAGTACTGGTATTTAATTACACTTGAAAGTTCCAAAGTAGGGTGTAGCTAACTTGATCAGTATAGCCAATAAACAAATGACTAGAAGCAGACACTGGTATTTTTACTTGCACATTAGTCAACATTACTCATTTTATTATATTCTTATGGATGAAGATCTATTCCACCTTTTTAGGTGTATCAGTGCTCAGGTTTAAACATTGATCTTAAGATTTTAGTTGAATAAAGATAATGTTTGTAGTCACCTGAGTGACTTTCACATTATTAAAACTCATTTACACATACAACTTTCTGTTACTTTATTAGTATCATGTATTTTTTTTAGACTCTAACTTTCAATTTTGAGTAATCAATAGATTAACAATGACCTATTGCCAGTAATTAGTTGTTTCACTACTAACAAAAGATAGACAGCTCACATCTACCAGCTGCTCCTTGGAAAGACTGTAGGACAGTTCTCCTCTGTCTTGAGGGGTCAGTGTGATTCAGAATCCACTGGATGCTGTGTATGTGTATATGTATATATATATATGTATATATATATATGTTATCTAGTATTTATTTCCCATCACTACCATTAAAATAATTGTTTCATGTTACCACTAGAAAAAATTATTTTGTTCTTTGGGCATTCATACTTCAGTGAATGCAAAAATTAATAACAGAGTACAGGTTTTCCTGCACAATCTGAAAATACAACCTTCCAATGAAATCTTTAGTAAACTGAAAGAGTATAAAATAAACAAGTAATTACCATTAATTTACATAGGAAAATTTTTTGAGTGTTTCTACACCAAAAACATAACCTATCAAATCATACTGAATAGCACACACAACCTAAAGCAACAGGAATGTGTAGTAAAAGCAGTATTGATGTCTTACATACTAGATGAAGGAGAAATCATACAGGTACAGTGCAGGGCTTGGCAGGGGAACTTAGAGACACCACGTTCACTGCTTGGAGTGTGAGTTGCCTCTGATGTTGGCTGCAAAATAAACACTAAACACTTGTTTCACTTTTCACCTATTTTTACGAACACGTATAAATGAAAATGCTCTTCAACTTTCCATTACTGAAAACAGCTACAAATGTAGGTCTTTTGGAAAAGCAAAGTGGCACAAAGCAAACTTTCGAAAAGTGGGGATGTCTGTGTGTGTTTTCTGAATTCACGATTTCACAATGAACTAATGGATTTTTCATTAGAAGGTTCTATATATTTTTTATCTCCTGAGTAAATACTGAAGTTAAAATCTAGTATTCTCCAAGCAGCCTGCTTACCATTCATTCTTATGTTAATGTGGGGATGAAATGAAAATTTCCCTAGGTAATCCAGTGTCAATTATTCAGAAACCATTATAACAGATATGACATTTCTGAATGACAGATCTCAGTCCTTTAGTTTACAAGTATAAATATGTACAGGAGAGTTTAAAAGTAAGCCTAAGGGGGGGGGAGAAGAAAACCTCAAAATTTCTGAAACATGGAAACCTAGCATATTGGCTTTTCTGTTGTTGTTAAATCTATGGCCAGCATTATTTGAAAATGAAAAACTTCAGCCATAACAATGAAAGCTTTACTTCATTTTTTTTTTTTTTTTTTTTTTTTTACTTACATTACTGGACTGGTGTTCTTAAATGAAAAATATGCTCTTCCAAAAGGATTTCATCTAACCGATCTATATAATTATAGCTGTTTTTCTAAATCACCAATAAAAAGATTAAATTGCAATACAAATTAATACAAGGGCACTAAGTGAAAAGTGGCTCAATAATGTTTCCAAGTCTTTTTCCTACAGCCGTTTTTCTGTATTCAATGAGTTTCGAATTCTGCTGTTTGTCGCATCTGCAGACTCTTGGTATTTTTCAGTCACGGCAGGTAATTTGGGAAGTTATCTTTAGTAGCTGTTTTCTTGTCCCAAGTAAATTTACTTGCATTGTTTGGGCAAGTTCATGTTTACCACTATCCCTGAAGTTTTCTTGTTTTCCAGAATGTCTTTATAATCTTACGATTTCAAGTTCTTGCTAGCACTCAATTTAAAAGAACATCTGTGGCTCAGGTTTTCATTTTGTTACAGTCTACTTCTGTAAAGATTTATAGCCTTGGAAACCCTACAGGACAGTTCTACTCTGTCCTGTATGGTTGTTATGAATCAGCATTCACTTGACAGTAGTGGGCTTGGGTTTTTGGAAATGACAAAGTTTATATAAACAACAACAAATTATAAACTCAGCATCCACATATGGTGTAAAGGGTCATTTTCTCATTCTTAGAGCATCATTAGGCTAGGGAACAGAATTTGTCAAATTCTCGTCTCAAGAAGTCAGCCTGTTTCGTAAACATGGGTCTATTGATTTGAAATTTCATCCCAAACTATGTTTTTAATAGTGCATTTTATCAGCTTTTCAACAGCTCAGTGTACTTTTATGTACATATGGGTGTCTATACATGTGGAAATTACTCCCAGTCATGTTGATTAGAAATGCAAATAATAATTTTTTAAGTCATTTCAACTTTTTTTTATCAGAACAATTAAATCAAATTGTGTTATCAAAGTAGATTAATACTATGATAAGAAAATGTAACCTTTTCAAGGACATAAAAATATATGACTACATGTTTTTCAGGAAACAGCATTGATAAAAGACTATGCTTAAGGAAAAAAAATTGCCATTGAGTCTCTTTCAACTTAGTAACAAATGACACACTAAAAATCCACCTGTTTGGATTTAGACATATTTAATTAGCCACATTTTTATTGACTGTTAGTAATTTGTCCCTCTATTTTTGTAATTTTTAATTCCTGTTTTCTTGATGTTTATGGCTCTCTTGCTTTTTCTATTATAACTTAATAATGGAGCATTTTTTCCCCTGATACATCCATGATAGTACTACTAATGTTACTGCCATTTTACAAAAGTATAAAATGGTTGGAAACCGTGGTGGCAAATTTTTAAGTACTAAGGCTGTTAATCAAAAGTTAGCAGTTAGAATCCTCCAGGAACTCCTTGGAAAATCTATGAACCAGTTCTACTGTGACCTACAGGGTCACTATGAGTCAGAACCAACTGCATGGAAGTGGGTTATAACAGGTATAAAATGTTTGGATATTAGCATTTCAAAAACATTGTGTAATGTCTTTTGGAGAACTGGTTTGGTAGTTCTTAACATTTAAAAAGATACACAGCTGAATGCCTTCCATAGTCCGAAAAACCTGTAACCCACTGTGCTAGAGAAGATTCCAGCGTCTAGCAACCCTGTTGGAAAGTGCAGAGTTGTCCCATAGAGTTTCCAGGGCTGTTATGGAAGCAGGCTGCCACATCTCCTGAGACGCTGGATTCAAACCGCTAACTTCCTGGCTAGCAGCCTAGCACTCTGTCACAGCACCGCCAGTACAGTCGGACTATATTTGAGTTGGCTTAATAGACTTTTGAGGTTAAACATAGTTGTACAATTTCAGTGTGAGATAATGTGACTTAGAAAGTTCAAGAAATTTTTACAAAGTTTCCTAACTAATACGGGAATGTGAACCTGTCTGTGTTCAAATCCTCCTTAACTTGAAAACACTGTGCTTTTAATTGTTGACTTTTCACTCAGATTCATTCTGTTTTTATTCTGGTGAGTATAAGTACATACAATTTTACTGGCATACTTGGAGTGGTTAATAAACCCACTGCCATCAATTCCGACTCACAGCGACCTCCAGTACAGAGCAGAAATGTCCCATAGAGTTTCCATGGTAGACGCGAACTGCTAACCATTTGCTAGCAGCCAAACTTTTAACCCAACGGCAGAGGGTTTTCAGACTAGTTAGTAGAAATGAAAAAAAAAGCCTGAAACACCAGACTCAGGACAGACAAGAGCAAAGGAAAGGCTCGAGATTGAAGAAGCCAAAGCTAAAGAGTCTGTTCAAGGTGATGGCTGTGTTTCATAGATTTGCTTGTTTTACTGGATACTCAGATTCCCTGGAGAAAACAGATGATTGGTCTTTCCTTGGTAATGCCCTTCTTTGAACCAATCACTAGTAAGATATGATGCTTTCGTTAGTCAATCCTGAATGAAGCTTGCCGTTAGTTTCACAAAAACCACACGGAAGGATAGTGGTAGAAGAAAAAAGTCCCTCAAGAAAATAAACACCAGAGAAGAGCGCTAGGCCTGTTGGACAGTCACAAGTCAGATGTTCAGAGAGAACTGACTTTTCATTTGTACGTCTTCTCTTCGGGGGTATTAGTTCTTTCTTAATGATATATTGTAAAAATTATAAATATCATGACATATATCTCTTTTTGCTAGAAAGGTCAATATTTGTTACAAATAGTGCAAATATATTTCCAATCTAATTGCTAGATTCTTCTCTTATTATGTTAAAGAAATGTAATTTTTTAATTAAAAAAATCGAATTCATTACTTGCAATTTCTTCTACTACATTTATATTTAGAAATTTCCTGTTTAATTATCACATAAAAATCCATGCATAATTTGTCCTGGATTTTTATGTTTCTCATTTAATGTGTTCTATCAATATTGCTGTAGTAACAAGTGAATTTATTTAAATCTGTTATGAGTTAAAGAAGGAGCCCTGATTGCACAGTGGTTGAGCACTAGGCTGCTAACACAAAGACTGACAGTTAGAACTTACCAGATGCTCCATAGTAGAAAAGACCTGAAGATCTGCTCCTGTAAAGATTATAGCCTGTAATACCCTTTTAGGTAGTTTTATTTTGTCTTATAGAATTACTACGAAAAGGAAAGGACTCCACCACACACAATGAGAACTTGAGATAAAGTTTACCTAGATGACACAAATGAACAAGCATTTTACTGCTAGCTGAAAGCTTAACGATTCAACCCACCCAGAGGCACTTCAAAAGACAGTCAAGAAGATCTCTTTCCAATAGGTCACAGCCTTGAAAACCCTATGGAGCAACACTACTCCATACAAATGTGGTCACCGTGAAGCAGAATTAACTCAATGGTGGCAAGAAAATAAGATAAAATTACAACTATTGCACTAAAAGCTCAACAAATTTTAAGAGAAAATACTGAATAATCTTTTCATTGGCCAAGCCAAGTGTCATCTTTTCATTACACAATGATAAAAATGTGAAAAAGATCCAAACTTCAAAAACAAACTAAAATGTGTTTTTCGTTTTTAGAAATATTCTCTTTTATCTCCTTTAGAAAATAAGCATATACAACATACATACAAACGTAACAATAAAGAAAATGTGATTTATAATTATTGTTGTTAGGTGTTGTTGAGTTTGTTCCAAGTCATAGGCATCCCTATGTATAAAAGAATGAAACACTGCCCAGTCCTGTACTATGCCCATAACACAGCTCTGTGTCTGCTGAATTTTTTTCTTGGTTATGAGTCATATTTTCACACTTATTCATATTTCTAATAATATATTATTGCACACTTATTGTTTTGTTAGTTGCCGTTAAGTTGATGCCAACTCATGGTGGCCCTATGTACAACAGGGTGAAACATTCCTTAGTCCTATGCCCTGCCCACAAAAATTGTGATGCTTGAGCCCATTTTTGCAGCCAATGCATCAATCCATCTCTTGCAAGTCTTCCTTTTTTGGATGATTCTCTTATTTACCAAACACCATGTCCCTCTCCAGGGATGAATGTCTCCTGATAACACTTTCAAAGTATGTACAACTTAGCATCACTATCCTTGACTGTACTTCTAAGACATATCTGTTCATTCTTTCGGCAGTTCATTGTATATTCAATACTCTTCTCCAATGCTGCAATTCAAAGGCCTCAATCCTTTTTCTTTCTTTCGTACTCACTTCAGCTTTCACTTGCATATGATGCAATAGAAAATATTATGGCTTGGATCAGGCACACTTAACCTTCCAGGTGATGACTTCGCTTCTCAACATTAAAAAAAGGCAAACTTTTTTTTTGGCTATCAGATTTTCATTACAAATTTTTTTGTGTATGTTGACTGTTCCTTTCTTGTAATGACTTATTATTTTTTCTCTTCTTGGAGACAAGGCTTCTTTCAATCTTTCTAAAAAACAAACAAAAAAAAGCCTCTTGCCATTAAGTCTGACTCTGTGTTACAGAGTAGAACTTCGTCACCGAGTTTGCCTGCCTGTGATCTTTAAAGAAGCAGATCCTTTGGCTTCCTCCTCTGTGTTACTGAGGGTGTTTTATATACTGATCTTTATGTTAGCAGCCCAACATTAACCCCCTTTATACACAGGGATCTTGAATCTCTCCAGGAATATCAGTTATGATATATTTAAAATTTGCTATCCCTGGTTATACCTTTTTTTCTCATTTCTGTCACATTTTCCCACAAATAGCTCAGGAGCCTTTGCTTTTCCATTCAAATGTACTTAAAACAATTGGTATACATTTTCTCTTAAATTGTGTAGGTCTAGTCCCAATACACAAACTAAACAAGAAACTTGTGTGTGTTTTTAGGATATGCAAATTAGCCCAAAACATTTGCTGTGGAGTGGATTCCACCTGACGGTGACCCACTTTGTAATGAACAAGTCATGCTAAGGAATTCATATATCTAGCAATGTTTTTTCTTTTTTTTTAAAAAAAAAAAAAACTATCTAGGATAACATTGTAGAACACCCAGTCCTGTGACAGAGATCAGATTTTTAACCAGCAGTTCTGAATTTACTTTATGGGAGATCATAAATCACAGTATTTTCATATCTTATGTAATGGAAGGTTGTTATGGATTGAATTGTATCCTCCCAAAAAATTTGTGTAGTGATTTGGCTAGGCCATGATTCCTGACGTTGTGTGATGTTCCTATATTTGTAAATCCTGCCTCTATGATGGTAACAAATGAGGATAGGCAGTGATTGTGTTAGTGAGGCAGGGCTCAATCTATAAGATTGTATTGTGCTTTGAGGCAATCTTTTGGGATATAAAGGAAAGAGAAGTTAGCAGAAAGTTGGGGACAATCATGCCATCAGGAAAAGCAGTGCTAGAAACAGAGCACATTGTTTTGACTCAGGATGCCTGTACCTCAGAACCTCCCAGCCCAAGAGAAGATTGATGACAAGGATCTTCTTCTAGAGGCAACACAGAAAGACTTCTCCTGGAGCTGAGGCCCTGATTTTGATCTTTGAACTTACTGGACTATGACAGAGGGATGTACTGCAGTCGCTATAGTCCTTTCAGATGGAAAGGAAGGTGATAAGACTGTAGTAGTTAAAGTCAGGTTTAAAGATAGACTATTAAAGGGGATCACAGCAGCAGCCACAAAGCACAATAAAGATGCAGTATATCAAATCAAGAAATGTAATGCACAAGTCTCGATAACCACTAAACCAACCCTGAAAAAGGCAAAAAATCAACTCAGAAAGAAGAATGTTCCAAAACAGAATAACAAGAACAGAGAAAACATCAACACAAAAATAAACACATCACAATGACAGCACTAAACACGTATCTATCAATAATTACATTGAATGTGAATAGACTGAATGCTCCAGTAAAGAGACAACGAGTGGTGTCTTGAATCAAAAGACACGACCCTTCTGTATGTTGCTTACAGGAAACTCACCTTAGACTTAAAGATATGAATAAACTGAAAATTAAACAATGGAAGAATATATATCAAGCTAACAATACACAAAGAAGATCAGGTGAGTCAATACTAATCTCAGATAAAATAGATTTTAATATAAAATCCACCACTGTGGACAAGGATGGACACTATTGCTGAAAGGTTCAATACACAAGCAGGACTTAACAATATTAAATATTTATGCACCCACTACTAGAGCATCTAAATACATTCAAGAAACACTGTCTACACTCAAAAATGAGACAGATCACTCCACAGCAATAGTAGGACACTTCAACACTCCACTCTCAGTGTTAGACAGATCATCTATAAAAACACTCAAGAAAGACACAGCAGATCTTATTGCCACAATTAACCACCTAGTCCTCACTGACACATACAGAACTTCATACCCATCAGCAGATAACTACACCTTCTTCTCCGGTGAACATGGAACATTTCCCAGAATAGACCATGTGTTAGGACATAAAGTACATCTCAACAAAATCCATACCATTGAATTATTGCAAAGCATCTTCGCAGACCACAAGCCATTAAAGTCGAAATCAGCAGCAGAAAAAAACATAGATAGAAAGTGGAACTCATGGAAACTTAACAACATCTTGCTCTAAAAGTTGTATGCTATAGAAGAAATCAAGTATGAGGTAAAGAAATTTATAGATTCCAGTGAGAATGAAAATATTTCCTACCAGAGCCCATAGGATACAGCAAAAGCAGGGCTCAGAGGTCAGTTTGTCTCCATAAATGCACACATCCAGAAACAAGAAAGAACCCAAACCAAAGATCTAATCCTACTGCTTGAACAAGCAGATAGAGAGCAACAGAGGAACTCCTCAGGCACCAGAAGAAAACAGACCCTAAAGATCAGAGCAGAACTAAATGAATTAGAGAATGGAAGAACAACTGAAAAAGAAAAGACCCAAAGTTGCTTTTTTGAAAAGAGCAACAAAGTTGACAAAACGCTGGCTAAATTTACTAAAGCAAAACAGGACAGGAAACAAATAACCCAAGTAAGAAATGAGAGGGGAGTTGTCACAGCAGATTCATCAGAAATCAAGAATGTTGTAAGAGAATACTACGAAAGACTGTACTCTAATAAATTTGAAAACCTAGAGGAAATGGACAAATTCCTTGATTCACATCACCTACAAAAATTATCACAAGCTGAAGCAGAACAACTGAATATACCTGTCACAAAGGAAGAGATTGAAAAAATTATCCAAAAACTACCTACCAAAAGAAGCCCAGGACCAGATGGCTTCACCACACAATTCTAACAAGTTTTTAGAGAAAAGTTATCTCCAGTACCACTGAGACTATTTCACAGAATAGAAAGGGATAGAATACTCCCAAATTCATTCTCTGAAGCCAGCATAACCCTGACACCAAAGCTAGGGAAAGATCCAGCAAACAAGGAGAAGTACAAATCAATATCAGTCATGCATCTAGATGTAAAAAACTTCAACAAAATTCTTGCCAATAGAATACAACATATCAAAAAAATAATGCATCACTATCCAGTTGGATTCATACTAGGGATGCAAGGCTGGTTCCACATTACAAAAACAATTAACGTGATCAACTACATAAGTAATGCAGAAGACAAGAATCATCTAATTTTGTATATTAATCTAGAAAAGGCATTTGATAAAGCTCAACACTCATTCATGCTAAAAACTCTCAGCAAAATAGGAGTAGATAGCCAATTCCTCAGTGCAATAAGGACATTTATACAAAGCCAACTGCCTGTGTCATCCTGGATAGAGAGAGACTGAAACAATTTCCCTTGAGAACGGGAGCTAGACACGGATGCCTACTCTCACCTCTCCTATTCAACATTGTACTAGAAGTCCTAGCCAGAGCAATTAGACAAAACCAAGAAATAAAGGGTATCTGCATCAGCAAAGTAGAAGTAACCATCTCCCGATTTGCAGACAATGTGATTGTATATGCAGAGAATCCAAAGGATTCATATGCAAACTATTCAAACTGATAGACGAGTTCAGCGAAGTCTTAGAATGCAAGATAAACATAACTACATCAGTAGGATTCCTTTATATCAAAAATGAGATTATTAATGAAGAAGTCACCAAATCAATAGTATTTACTATAGCTTCCAAGGAGATAAACTACATAGGAATAAATCTAAGCAGAGAAATAGCAGACCCTTACAAAGACTACTACTACTACTACAAGAAACTAAGAGAGACTTAGACAAATGGAGAAACCTACGCTGCTCATGGATAGGAAGACTTAACACTGTGAAAACGTCTATTTTACCCAAAGCAATTTACTTATATAATACAATCCCTCTACAAATTCTTGTGACCTTTTTTACTGAGATGGAGAAACAAATCACCAACTTTGTTCAGAAAGGGAAGAGACCCTGGGTAAGCAAAACACTTCTGAAGAAGAAGAACACACTGGGAGGCCTTTTACTACCCAACTTTAGAAACTGTTACACTGCCACAGTGGTCAAAACAGCCTGGTACTGGTACAAAAAGAGAAAGATCAGTGTAACAGAATTGAGACCCCAGAGATGACACCATCCTCCTATGAACAGTTGATATTCAACAAAGGCCCTAAGACATTAAACTGGGTAAAAGCAACCTCTTCAACAAATGGTGCTGGCAGAATTGGATATCCATCTGCAATCAACTGAAAAAAGACTCGTATCTTACACCTTATACAAAAGCCAACTCAAATTGGATAAAAGACCTAAATATCAAAGCTAAAGTGATAAAGCTCATTCAAGAAAAATTAGGATCAACAATGGAAGTTTTAATACATAACAAAGGCAGACTTCAAAATCTGACAAACCACACTCAACAGAAGAGAAAATAGGTAAATGTGGACTACTATAAATCACTTTTGCTCATCCAAAGACTTTATCAATTGAATTGAAAGATCACCTACAGAATGGGAAAAAATACTTGACAACTATATGTCAAACCAGTGCTTGATCTTCCTAATCTACATGATACTACAAAATAGCAAGCAGAAAAAGATAAATTACCCATTTAAGTGATGGGCAAAGGAGATGGACAGAGACTTCTTTAAAGAGGAGATACAGGCAGCCAAAAAACACATGTGGACATGCTCACGATCGTTAGCTATCAAAGAAATTCAAGTCAAAACGACAATGAGATACCATCTCACCCCAACAAATTTGGCTGTGATCCAAAAAAACACAAAACAGCAAATGCTGAAGGGGCTGTGGAGAAACTGGAACTCTCCTACACTGTTGGTGGGATTGCAAAATGGTGCAACATCTTTGGAAAGCAATCTGGCACTTCCTTAAAAAACGTGCAAATAGATATACTATTTGACCTGGTAATTCCACTGCTTGGAATATATCCTTCAGAATCAAGGTCATTCACACCATCTGATACAGGCACATGAATATTTACTGCAGCACAGTCCACAATAGCAAAAATATGAAACCAACCCAGACGCCCAACAACAGAGGAATGGATAGGTGCACTATGGTACATATACTCAGGGGAACACTATGTAATGATGAAGAACAATGATGATTTTAGGAAACATAACCTGGTTTCAACCGGATGACATTATGTTGAGTGAAAGTAGTCAGCAACAAAAGGACAAATATTGTATGAGACCCCTAGGATATAACAACAAACTCATGCATAGAAGAAAAAGACTCTTTGATGGCTGCAAGGGTGGGACGGGAGGGAGGGAGACAGTGGAGTATAGATTAGATGCCAGCCAAACCGAAATTTGGTTGGGTGAAATCTGTGACAGCACACATTAGAAAGATCAATTTTAACTGGACTTCAATGTAACATGATTACTCCTCCCATCTTAACCTCATATTGCAAGGATAGAATAGCTGTGGCGGGGGGCAGGGACCATGCTCTCAGGAGAAATCGAGACCAATTGGCACCAGTGTTTTGCTAAGAGACTCTTCTGCTCCCCAAATTAGTGAGTGGTGTCTGGGGTCTTAAAAGCTGCTAAGCTGCCATCTGAGGTACAGCAAATGATACCAATTCAGCAGGAATGGATGATTTCCAAGGACCAAAATGACATAGGAGAAAACAAACCCAGAAGACAGAGAGACCCACATGAGTGGGTGACTGCATCGACATGTGACCAGAAGAACCAGATGGTGCCCGGCCACCACCAGTGATAGCCATGGTGGAACTCACATAGTTGAGTCTCACAAGCAACACAAAAATAAAGAGGGGTGCACCCTGAGATCTCCACTAAAAGACTGCAGCTGGTGGTCCAGAGGCCTCGGGGTTCCCCTGGAAGTATGGCCCCTGGCCCCGATACTGCCCCTATTCATATATCATAATGAAGGTCAACTCTTCAGTCAGAAATGGACTGGATTATACTCTGGGGGGTGGGGGTCAGTTGTACCCTGGCCCCTAAGGTCGCCATGAGTCAGATCTGACTCGACGGCACTTGGCTTTTGGCTTGGTGACACAGAGCAACCATATCATGTGTGCACTTTATGGTTTTATGCATCTATAGGATGTCATCCAGCTGACCTCTTACTGTACTTGGGGTAGAGGGTGGAGAGGAGGGGATAGGAGATTGTTAGGAGGATATGACATGTACAGAATGGAGAAGAGGAGTGTGCTGTCATAAGGCAGGGAGAGCAGTGGGAGCCACTCATTGGCAGATATGCATAATTACATACTTAATAATATATATATGTATATATATATATAAAACTGTAAACCCAAGTTTTTTTCTGCATTAACAAAGTAAAGAGAAAAGAAAACAAAGACTACATAAACAAATGATGTTTTAATTAAAAGCACCCTAATTAAAGCAAGCACGGGTAACTGGTTAACATGGAGAGATACAGAGAGATACAGATCCTTGTGTATTTTAAATTCAGATTTTGGCAGTATAAATGATGTCACAAGGGAATGTTCCTAAGTAGGCACTGTGAGACGTGCATCGATTTGGAAACATGTTTCATCACTGTGGATAAACTACAGAGAAGTACCTTAAATAGGAACCGACAAGGATTATGTAGGTGTGACCCTCAGTAACAGACAAACCAACAGGCACTAGGCATCATCTAATTAATCTAACCCTGTTACCTGCCATGTCTCATTCATGTCATGATTTTCCACATTTCTGAGACTTTGCCTAAGAACCCTACACAAAAAAGATCCTTTGCTCCTTTTAAGTCTAATAACTACTCGCCCTAAAGCTTCTGGAATGCCACCAAAAATCCACCCATGTTCCTACAAGACGTACATAGGTTTCCAAATCTATTTGAAAATATTTCAAATAAATTTCAAACACGAAGAAATATGTTTCAAGTTACATAAATACAATTTTATACACATATATATATTTTTTTTACCAAGTCATCTTCTCTTTAAGAGGTAGGCCAATATTAAGAGATAGGCCCGTGTCTTAATTTATTTTGCAACTCCAGACACTGTGCGGTGCTTTACATTCCTCTTTAAAACTATTGCCCTATAGTAGAGTCCAACTCATAAATAATAATAATAATAATTAAACCCCACTGCCATTGAGTCGATTCCAACTTACAGAGACCTTAGGGGATAGAGTAGAATTGCCTGATAGTTTCCCAGGAGTGCCTGGCAGAGTTGAACTGCTGACCTTTGGTTACCATCTGTAGCACTATGCCACTGGGGTTTCTGAATGAAACCTTCTACTGTCAAGCCAATTCTGACTCATAGCCATGCTATAGAGAATACTTCATGAATTCGTCTGTTATCCTAGTGCAGTGGCCATGATAATCCTCTCTGTACAGTTTCAATTTTAGTATATGTGCTGCTAAAGTCAACTCATAGTGACCCTATAAGGCAAAACAGAAGTACGCCACAGAATTTCTAAAGAGAGCCTAGTGGATTTAAACTGCCACATCTTTTGCTTAGCAGGTGACCTCTTAATCACGGTGCCACTAAAACTAAAACAAAAAACAAACAAAAAAACAAATGCACTGCCATCCAGTCAATTCCAGCTGAAGCCGGTTCCAAAACTCATAGCCACCCTACAGGGCAAAATAGAACTAACATATGGAATGCTTCATGAATTTGCCTGTGTACCTTGCACAGGGACCATGATAATGTTCTGCGTATAATTTCAGTTTTAGTATATGCACTGCTGAAACCAACTCACAGCAACCCTATAGGACAGAATAGAGCCGTTCCATGGAGTCTCCAGGGAGTGCCTGTAGGATCTGAACTGTCAACCCTTTGGTTACCAGACATAGAACTTTAACCATTATGCTGCCAGGGTTTCCACTGTGCCACTAGGGCCCCATTATATAAAGTAGCCATTGATAAGTTCTTGTTAAATGAATATATTAACTGTAATATTATTCTTCATCGTTCTTTTCCTTCTGAATCTATGCTTGCAGCTTCCTCTAGTGTATGCCACTTTCCTTGGAGCCCCACGCACTTAATGTTTTGCATTTGTCACATGTGTGTTCTCTGTCCCTTGCCTATTCTCATGCTGCAGGCGTTAACATGACATCATTCTGGTTCTCTCTGGTTATTATCTCACTGTTACAGTTGCACTTTGCCCAATTGCTCATTAATAACTTTCTGGGCTTTGGGGAATTTAACCTTTGGCCCTGGAACCACAGTTTTAATTACCTCACTCGTCACAGAAATGGTCTTCCAGGGAGTGCTCAATGAATACAGAGTTACAAGGTCATGCACTTTTCAGTCTGTGTACTCAGTTTGGATTTATGAAACACCTTGGCTATCCAGACCAGAAATCAGAATGGCCACTGTGTTACTACAGCTTCGATGATGGTAAAATATTAACACAAAAGATCTTAAGGTGAAAAGTTAAAAACAGTTTCCCATCCAAGTCTCCTTCATTTGCCTTAGACCCTAGAATATACACAGTCACAGAAATGCATTTCCTTTCCTCTCTTTTATTTCTAATAAAGAAGCAATATTGTTGAACGATGTGTCTCCGTGTGCTGTGTGAATCTGTGCATTTATTAGCATTGTTGTTATTGTGGTTATTGTTTAATGGCAAAAGAAATGTGCCCTGGAGAAGAGTGGTGAACTCATTCTGATTGCCACATTTCTCTTAACTCAGAAATTTGACTCCCACTGTCCTGCTATTCTCTGTTAGAAGCAACTTGCCAAATATTATTTACAGAACTACTTTCCTAGAATTAAAAATGATGTAATTCCTTCATTTAACAATGCATCTGGATTACAATGACCTTATAAATTTTATAAAATAAAGAGTTTGTGTATTAATGGTTAAGAGTATGGGTAAGATAGATGTAAGCAAATTTGACTCTTAATTGGGTGTATGTGGACAATTTGTCTGAACTCTTATTTCTGTTTCCGCACTTGACATATTAGTGATGATTAAAATAGCAATCGTGAAAGATGGTTGTTGTAAGCTGCCGCTAAGTGAGACTTAGACTCATGGTAACACCGAATACTATGGTCTGCGGGGTTTTACTGATTCATTATTGGAAGCAGATCACCAGGCCTTTCTTCCTCCAAAGAGAGTGATCCTAGAAAACACAAAGCCTTGCCAAGGGAACTCAGTCAGCGACTGTAGCAAAATTAAGAAGTTTCCCTGAAGTAGCCTTTCTTAAAATTGACATGACTGAGAAAATGCCTGTGATGAGGATCTCTTGTGGGCTCGTCTTTCTCATCTGTCTTTTACAATTTCCTTTCATATACCTCCAAAGAAAACTGGATATTCCTAACTCATGCATTTTTACCAAGACACTATTGTCTCCAGATGACAAAAACTTGAAGTCACTAAAAGACACAATGGGAAATACTGTTGCCTTCTTTAAGGCTTCCTATCTTTCCACACACATGCGAAAGCATAATAAAAAATAAATTGCTTTCTCTTTGAAATAATCATTAATCTAAACTTATCATATATTTGCACAGCCAGATATTAAAATAATTATGGTGAAATTAAACTTGCTAGGAATAATTTTATTTTACTAAAATTTAGACTGAGTGGCATAGTGGTTAAATGCTACGTCGGCTAACCAAAAAGGCAGCAGTTCAAATCCCCCAGGCACTCCTTGGCAACTCCATGGAGCAGTTCTATACTGTCTATAGGGTCGCTATGAATCATAGCAGACTTGATAGCAGCAGGTTTTAAAATTTGGACAACTTAAGTGTAGTTTAGCTACATATTTGTGCTACAGAGAAGTGTGATACAGTGGTTGATAAGATTTTTAATCATAAATTAGAAGACTAGAATAAAATTCTCTAGTGAAAGTAAAATGGAAATATGATTGTCATGGATTGAATTGTGTCCCTCCAAAATGTATGTGTTGATTTGACTAGACTAGGAGTCCCAGTATGATGCCATTCCTTCCATGTGTTGTGAATCCTGCCTCTGTGATATTGATGATGGAGAATGGGCTGCAGTTGTGTTAGTGAGGCAAGACTCAGGTTACAAGCTTGTGGGATATAATGGAGAGAAGTGAGCAGAGGAAGGTGAGAACCTCACAACACCAAGAAAGCAGTGCCAAGAGCAGAGTACACCCTTTGGACCTGAGGTTCCTGTGCTAAGATGCTCTCCTTGAATTTGCATTTAGCCTACCAGACTGTGATAACTTCTGTCATTGAATGGACTTGCAACTCATAAATAGATTTGTGGCTCACCAGACTGTGACAATAAAAGTTTTTCCTTGTGAAGCCTTCCACTCATGGCATTTTCTACTAGAGCAGTACCAGGTGACTAAGACAATAATTCATGAGGAAAATGAAAGCATGAAATTTTCAACTGTTAAAGAAGAGCTTTTTTATTTTATAAATAAATGATGATTGGCATCAAATTGCTGTAGTGTTTATATTTCATTGGATACATTTAAAGCAGTGATGTCAGTATTTATTTAAGATTTCCATAGTTTTAGTGCCATATTTACACAATGCAATGAAAAATTGAATAGATATTAACTAGTTGCTGTGGATTGAATTGCAATTTATAGGTGACCTTATAGGAAAGAGAACTGTCCTACACGGTTTCCAAGGCTATAGCCTTTATACAAGTGGATTGCCACATATTTCGCTGTGAAGAGACTGGTGAATTCAAACTGCCAACATTTCAAGTGGATTAGCAGCCCAAAGCTTAAACACTGGGTTACCAGTTCTCTTTAACATAGACTGTAGCACATATTAAATGGCTGGATATGGTAGCTATTTTTTTAATTAATTAACAATTATAATTAATTTTAGGAGAAAAATAACATGGTATTGAAGAAAGGCACATTGATACACCATCTAGTAAAATCATTGCAGTAGTGTTTACTGTTAGAAACCTTAACTTCCTTGATTGAAACCTGGATTTGTTGCTCAGCCAAGGTACTGCCAAAAACACAGCCACTACTGGTCAATCTCCCTGATTATGCAAAAGCATTCAGCTGTGCAGATTATACTAAATTATGGCTAACACTGTGGAGAGTGGCAATTCCAGAAACTTAATTGTACTCTTAAGGAATCTGTATACGGATCAAGAGGCAGTTATGTAAACAGAACAAGGGGACATTTTGTGCTTTAAAGTCAGGAAAGATGTGCTTCAGGGTTGTAGCCTTTCACCATGTCTTTTCAATCTGTATGCCTCTCAAATAATCTGAGAAGCTGGATTATGCTAAGAGGAATGAGTCATCACCATTGGTGGACGACTCATTAACAACCTACGTTACGCAGACACCACCTTACTTGCTGGAAATGATGAAGATTTGACACACTTACTGGTGAATATCAAGGACTGCCGCCTTCAGTATGGATTCCACCTCAACATCAGCAGAACAAAGATACTCACAACTGGACCAGTAAGCAACATTGTCGTAAACGGAGAAAAGATTAAGGTTGTCAAGGACTTCATTTTACTTGTGTCTGCAATCGATGCCCGCGGGAGCAGCAGTCAAGAAATCAAAAGATGCATTGCACTGGGAAATTCTGCTGCAAAGGACCTCTTTAAAGTACTGAAAAGTAAAGATGTCACCTTGAAGACTAAAATGTGTGTGACCCAAGCCATGGTATTTTCAATCTCATAATATGCATGCAAAAGCTAATCCATGAACAAAGAAGACAGAAGAAGAATTGATGCCTTTGAACTGTTGTGTTGGAGAAGAATGCTGAATGCACAGTGGACCACTAAAAGAACAAACAGATCTGTTCTGAAAGAAGTACAATCAGAGTCTTCCTTGCAAGTAAAGACGGCAAGACTGTGTCTCACATACTTTGGACATCTTGTCAAGAGGGTCAGTCCCTGGATAAGGACATCATATGTGGTAGAATGAAGGGTCAGCAAAAAAGAGGAAGACCCTCAATGAGATGGATTGTCACAGTGACCGTAACAATGGGCTTAAGCATAAAAACGACCGTGGAAATGCTGCAAGACCAGGCAGTGTTTTGTTCTGTTGCTCATAGTGTTGTTATGAGTCAGAACTGACTTGATGGCAACCAACAACAACAACAACAACAACTGGTCAGTGGAGGCCTGTGTGTTGCTGTGATGTTTAACGGGTTTCAGTGGCGATTCTAGACTAAGAGAAACTAGGAAATAAGGACTCACAATCTATTTCTGAAAGTTAATCAATCAAAATCCTAGGCACTGTAAAGGTTCTACCTCATTGAGTATGGGACCACCTTAATGTCAGCCAACAACAACAACAATAAAATCACAACGTACACAGTAGTTTCTTCCCTGGATACGTTTTAGGAATTACATGAACTGTGTATTTATAAGAATGATATTCATATTCAAATGATGATGTCAGTCATTCTTATTTAGTATCTTTTGATCATATAATTAATAAAAATTGTAAGACATAATCATGTTTTAATCTGCTTACCACCATTTGCCTTAGACTTCATAGTTACAGCTCCCTTCTGTTTTAGAACTACTTGTTCCCCGTAATGCCTTCAGATCGAACTGCCTATTAGCAGCATCCTGACCACAACACTAGGCCTGTGTCTTCTCCTTTACTAAACAGAGTCGCCACGCATTTTTAGTCAGAAATATTCAGATAAACCTAAAACCAATTAATACAAATCCATCTCCAGGTTTTTAGGTTTGTTCTTTTAGGTGAAACTAGGGAGAAAATGTCCTTTCCTAGTTGGTGGTGCAGTTGAAGAAAGAACTAATTTTGGAGAAAATTCAGTGTGCAGCAAGGGAGAGGCAAAAAACAAAGTTAAATAACATTCAATAAGAAGGGGTTCAAACACAACCTAAGACACTGAGTGAGATGGGCAGGCAAAAATCAGAGTGATCTTGATTAGCAACTTCCGACTCTTTGTAGCAGAGTTCTGCACCACTATATGATTTTACTTGGTGTGACTACTGTCTGTTTCATGCTGAAAGTCAGAGAAGGATTCATTGTACATTTAGCTAAAACCATCCTGAGTCCAGATAGAATGAAGCCTATCTCTGAAAAGGAAATATAACGTGACACAATCATAAAATCACTAGCAGATTTTCTGAATATGTCACTCTCTAGAACATTGTGTCTTGCAATTTGAAACGTTAGCACACTGTAAGAGCTATAATAGTAAACACAGTGAATTGATAGTTTAATGATTTGTTCCTTGGTATTCAAGTAATTAATTACCCTATTCTATTTAAATTGCTTTGTAAGCCTGAAGTTATTTATTCAAATGGCTAGGGACTATGAACTACTATCCCACCCACTGCCTTCAATGGGTAAACTAAATTCATTATTTCCTAAATATAACAATTTTGAAAAAAAAAGTCATTTACAGTAGAAATATAGACATATACAAATAAAAAAATCTCAAGAAATATTAAAACATTTATATTAAAGTCATTGTCATATTCTGTATTGTCACATCAATAGAAAATAAGTGTTTTTTCTAAATCTCAGTGTGAAATTGCATAATATATGCAAATGGATTTTTTTACTCTATGCAAAAATAAAAAATAAACTAGGCAGAATCTTCTAATTCTAGTACTATAGACTAGCAAGAAGAAGCTATACCACAGTAAAAGTCACCAACTGAAATACTTAACCCCATGAATTGAGATTTAGGAGTCTAAACTCGTGGCTAAGGATGCTCAAATATATGTAGAGTATTTAAGCAGTGAATGAAAGCATTATTGTTTACTTAACCAATAATGCCACTTGACAATAAAGCGCTCATGAAATTTAAATTATGCTGTTTAAGTTAGAAGCTATGCAACTGGATTGTCAATTAAGGGAGTGTAAAAGACATGTAGCCATGAGTCGGATCCGACTCGACGGCACTTGGCTGGCTGGCAAAAGACTTGTAAAAGACGTAAGACATGCAGAAGATGTAAATGATAAAAAATATACCGAGTACACTAACATTTCAATATGGTTAGACTGCTTTGTTCAAGTGTTTTCTGATCTACTGTAAACTAATACAGTAAATTTGATTGATTCATTTGAGTTGAATAAATTTTGACCATTTAAACAAGTGTTTCCTTGTACTTAAATCACAATAAAATTTATTTCAAAAAAGGACAAAAAAAGAGAAAAAACAATCTCAGTATCAGGACTTCAGAAACATTTTCTATTTCACTTTTGACTTGTTTTTCACTGTGGCAGGGTCTTAAATTTTTTCTCACTTTTTACAGTTTTGCATAACAATACTTGAAATTTCCTGCAACTCATCAGAGTCAGAGAAATACCTGTGTGTCTGAAGTTATTTAACAGAAAGATAATTCAGAAGTTAAATCTGTTTTTTTTTTTTTTTTTTTAACTTTTACAAAGGCAAGGGTTTTATTTTAGAATTTTAATTTCTAGTCTTAATTTTCTAGGAAAATTGCAAAATCTCTTGTGGATTTTCTAATGATGAGAAATGGGAGAAGCTCAACTCAGCAAAGTAGATTAAAAAAAGCAAGTAACAGAAAACGTTTATGTTTTGGGGGAAATGGACAGTTTATAATAGTTGTGATGAGTATGAGTGCTTTTTTAGTCTGCCATCTTGACTCCCTGAATGCTTTTTTTAAAAAAATATAAAAATACTATAATCTTACAATAATATTTATTCAGTAAACATAGCTTGGAGCCCTGGTAGTAAAGTGCGGAAGAGTTTGGCTGCTAACAAAGTCAGTCGTTCAATCTACCAGAGAAGGCAGAATGTAGACGCGTTGTGGGGTTGTTAACTGATATCATAAAACAGTATGTGTACTATTTAATGAGAAACTAGTCTGTGTTCTGTAAGCAATTTTAAAAAATTGCCTTTAAAATGCTACATTGTTTCTTATTTCTTTGTAGCAACTATAAAAATTACAGGCAAAACTTATTCATGTTTCAAAATTTAAGAACTAGAAAAAACTGAAAAATTAAGTACTGTGAATAAGTGTACCTAGAGAAAGTTAAATCTGTTTTGGTCCACATTTTATGATTATTGGAAACACAAATATTAAATTTAGATTTTTTTAAGCTACGATGTTCAGAGAATGTGGTTCATAAATACGACATTTTTAAGTGTTTTATCTTATAAAATTTTTAGATCATAGCTGTGTAAATATTGATTTTCATAAATAAGATTATGGAGGATAATAAATACAGTAATATCATTACAGATACAGCATGTAACTAATATCAGTGTTTCAACTTCTTAAAAAACAAAGCAAAATGACATTTAATTATAACTTTTGATCATAAAAAATCTAAATAGTATTACTGTTTAGATTTGATTTAGTTTTTCATAATGTTTTCTTTTGGCAACTTCTTATAAAATATTTTGCTACTGTTTTTTGTGTTTGATAAGATTTACTACAAATGGTCCTCATTCTCTTAAATATAAATATGTAATACTATATTCAGGTGAGCAACACTGCCACACTAAACAATTGACTAATACAACTGATTTTATTTGTTATTCACAGGAGGAAGCTTTGCTGACTCATCTGAGCACATAAAATGAAGAACAGTCCTTACCTATTGCATTGGAATGGAAACCCTGGTGGTATAGTAGGTTAACTGCTAATCATAATGCCAACAATTCAAATCCACCGGGTGCTCCTCAGGAACTCTACAGGACAGTTCTACTCTGTCCCAAACGGTTTCTATGAGTCAGACGCGATTTTATGTCAATGGATTTTACTGCATTGAATTTACAAACCTCTGCACAATTTAGCAATCAGATGAAAATTTTTATCTAGATTGTCAAGAGAATACAGTAATAAATATGTAGTTTGTGATAAAATGTGGCTATATGTTTCATAATTTGGATGCTAGGGAGTAACTTTAATATTAGGACTAATTTGATTTTCAAACATCTATGAATTATTAGATATTATACAAGTGAACTTAGCAAATAGGTAGATTTTTTTATAAACTAGCAGAAATCAAGGAGAGACATGAAAAAATAGAAATGATTTAGTCAACTTTTTATTTGAAATTGAAGTTGCCCTTAGGCAATTAAACATGACCAAACAAAATTTAAGCTTTGTGTAACAGCAAAGGTTAAGACTAAACTATCACTCCCTGATGAGAAGTATTGTGGATAGCTCAGATGGTAAATTCTTTTGGTTATTTCCAAAGATAGATTAAATAAACACACTGAAAAATAAACACAGACTAAGATTCCATCTGCTTCTAACAAGTAGGTATATCTTACTCAAAGGCCAAGAAATTTAGAAGCAGACTTTTAAAGTACCTTCTAGGGTGAGGTGTTTGTAATTCAAAGTGGAGTGTTTAAAAGTGCACTAATGTATAATATTTTTTTTCCTCATTTTACACCATTTTACATCCAGATGGATGACATTCTTTTCCTTGTTCACGAAATCTACTTCAACAAAAAACAGGCAGCTTGACAGATAGATGAAAACTGCTAAAAATGCCAATCAAGTAAGAAAATATTCAGTTACAACCCTTTGCCGTGAAGAGACAGACAGACATGTGAAACAAAATGTACTGAATTTGCCCGACTAAGCAGAAACAATGAATTTTAAAACATGATCACTTTCTTCACTCTTTGAGTTTTATTTTTTTTTTCCAAAAGCTTGAGGAAGCCATGGAAGTTGCTAAAGCATATTACTAGAAAGTTCATAATTTTCACTCTGAAATTTTTAGTACTAATATGAGAAGGTATCTCTTAGTGATAACTTTACAGGTGTAATTATCTTTAACCTGAAGCAAATGTTTAGGCCATGTTTTCTTTCTAGTGTATGAATTAATGAGGGCCTAAGTTACATTTTTAAATACTGGCTTATACTTAAACAATTGTCATTCTTTATCTCTTATAACATAGTTCAAGTGCTTTTCATATAACATTGAGTCTGGCAATATCCCATATAATTTTGCTTCAAAAATGCAATATCCTGAGAGTGATATCAGGACCAGCATCAACAGCAAAGTTTTTGTAGGCTATAGGGGAAAAGAATCTTAATAATAAAGAAAATAAAAAATAAGAAATTCAACATTGCTGAGTAAACTTTATCTTTAGAACACGATTAAAATCCCCATTACATAGAAAAATAGATTACTACGAGAACATAAAAATTAATTCTCTGTATCTCGCATGTTAAAATTCTAATACAAGCCAGTTAGGAATAGAGAATCATGAAATTACAGCGACAAAATCATCATGAATTTATAGTCTTAGTTACCATACTAAAAAGATACATATATATATTTATATTTTTTAGTCAATACAAGTTGCCTCTATATATATATATATTTAGGTGTACCTTCTTACCCATGACGGTAGAGGGCAAATATGATAATCAGTAAATGTTTTCCAGCTTCTTTAAACAGTATTTAAGTTAGCATTTTGTCTTTGAAAACTTGACCTCGCACTTCATTATAAGAAAGACACAGTGAAAAGAAAAACATAAAAAAATAGATGAATCTTCATGGTTAGATGTAACACAGCAAAAAACTCCCTATTCATTTCAAAAGATGAATGTGGACTAATCTCCTGTAAAACAAAGTTCAGATGTATATGAAATCTCCTTTATCATATTAAATCCACAAAAGGTTATTCTTTTAATGATGATTTAAAACACAAAATTTATAGATCCAGTTCTATAAGTTGGGGAAATGGTGCAGGTAGTGATTCAGAAGACACATGAACCTACACTGTGGCAACATAAATATTTGAAATTTCACCATGAATGATGGCAAGACAATTTTAATAATGCAAAATCTCTTATGGGTTCTAACAGATACAAAATATAACAGGTCACAGGGAATTTGTATGTGGTGAAGGTATTAGAAAAAATAAAATTTTAGTCAAAGAATGAAAAAGTCAAATTGCTGTGCTATGTAATTGCTTATGTTTTATGGTATTTCCTGATAGCTATTTTTGTTCTTTAGACCTTAACTCCTCTAATGTAAAAACAAAACAAACAAACAAAGAAACCATCTAAGTAATTTTATAGAATTTTAATACATGAAATTAGAAGGGCTATTTGAAATTTCAGATGTTTCTTCTGGGGAAAATTTCTGGGTATTGGAGTTACTTGGTACCCATGAACTCTTGTCCTTCCTTATCTAGCAGTGTTTTACCATTTATTATGGAAATGTTTATCTTATTTTTGTTATACCATGGTAATTTAGAAACAGATAACTTGCATTCCAAGTACCGCTGGTTGAAAAGAAGTTTGCACCACTGTAAATTATGTTCAAGGTGTCACTCATATACGATATGACAATAAAGCCCATGAACTTAATTATTTTAAGTGCTACATATCCCGTTGCTGAACATAATCATGATCACCTTTGAAATACTGCCCTTGGGAAGTATGTGCCTATGTATATAGATTTATTCCAGGAGAGTTAGAAATTTTCTTTATATACTTTCAGTTGAAAATTTAGGATTGGAGTTTGTTTTACTCAGCTAGGGCTGCTCTAACAGAGAATACCACACAGTGGATGACTTTAACAAAGGAAAGTTTATTCTTATGTAGTCCAATAGGTTGCAAGTCCAAATTCAGGATGTCTGCTCCAAGTGAGGCTTTCTCCCTTGTCAGCTATGGAGGAAAGTCTGATATTTCATCAGTCTTTGCCCAGGGAGCTTCTTGGCCCAGGAAACTCAGGTCTGAAGGATGTGCTCTTCTCCTAGTGTTGCTTTCTTGATGATATGAGGTTCCCAACTCTCTGCCTACTTCCCTTTCCTTTTAGCTCTTGTAAGATGTAAGGATTAAGTGTGGGGCAAGTCACACTCCAGGGAAACTGCTTTTACAGTGGAGCAGGGAGGTGATCCTATGAAGGGATTTACAATCCCACCCTAATCCTTTACCACGTAGCATGGGAAAATCACAAAATGGAGGACAATCATAGAATACAGAGAATCATGGTTACATGGCTACATATATTTTGGGGGGGACACAATTCAATTGATGACAGAGTTTCTGAGTATAGATTGAGATCTAAATTCTGCTTAATTTTGCTTAAATAAAAATAAAATTTATTTAACTATAAAATTTCAGTGGTACAGAGAGTTAATATACTTAGCTGCTAACTGAAATGCTGGAAATTCAAGCCCACCGAAAGGTACACAAGAAGAAAAACCAACTACAGAAAGAAAATCCTATGGAGAACAGTTCTACTCTGAAATACATGAGACCACCAGGATTCAGAACCAATTCAACAGAAGCTATTACAGATTAAAAAACAAAACAAAACTGTGTGTATATATATACGAGCCAAGTGCCGTCGAGTCGGATATACACTAAAAAAATACATGTGCATGTATGTGTATATATATATGTATATATACATACTTGTGGTTTATATACAGAAACTAGCCAGGCTTATATATGATTTTTATACATATACATATATATACATAATTTATATATCTATGTATAACAGATAAACACATAGTTTATATATATAAACCATATATAATTAACCATATATGTATATAATTTACATACATATATATATAAATCGACACAGTTTATGTATGTATACATCACCAAAGCTCAAACCCATTGCTGTTGAGTCTATTTCAATTCATAGCAACTCTATAGGGGACAGTATAACTACTCCCATAAGATTTCCAAAGAGTATCTGATGGATTCCAACTGCTGACCTTTTGGTTAACAACTGATCTCTTAACCACTGCACCACCAGAGCTCCTACATATATATGTAGATACTTATATTCAGCTATACTAAGAGAATAGCACCTCTTCCAAAAGCATATGAGCCTGGGATGCCACATCCAAGAGCCAGAAGAATAGAGCTATGAAGGGGCCAGGAGCTGGTGTGACAATTCAGGTGGAGTAGATGAATAAGATCCCCCACTGCTGATGGGGAAAAGTTGTTGTCTTATGGGCCAGGAAGGTGGAGCTGACAGCTAGGACTCAGGGGCCTCCACACAGAATCTGGAAAGCATAGCCAATGCCCAGAGTCTAGAAGACAGTGTCATTGTCAAATAGTCCCAGAAAATAGATAAGTATTTTCAAGCCTTGGGAGTTGTTTTCTGGGTACTGGAGTTAATTGATGCCCATGAACTCTTACCTTCTTTCCCAGTGTTTTACCATTTATTATGGAAATGTTTATCCTGTTTTTGTTATACCATGGTACTTTAGAAACAGATAACTTGCATTCCAAGTATCATTAATTGAAAAGAATTTTGAACTATGGTGAAATATGCTTAGAGTGTCATTCATATGAGGTCTGACAACTAAGTCTACAAACTTAATTGTAAATGCTACATGCCCCAATGCTGAATATAATTACGGTCACCTTCAAAATACTGCCCTTTGGAAGGATGCACTTATGCCTAGTCCACCCTTCAAAGCAATTTTGTAACTCTATTTGGAATGGTCACTCTTCACGGTAGCACTGTGGCAAATTCATGAACTTAATTGTATAGCTGTCTGTGAGGGAGTTTTTAGCCAGTAAACAAAAAACTGTATTGGAATACCCTCCTTACTCACCTGACCTTGCCCCAAAAGACTTTTTTCTTTACCTGAGATAAAGGAAATATTGAAAGGAAGACATTTTGATGACATTTAGGACATCAAGGATAATATGACGACAGATCTGATGGCCATTCCGGAAAAAGAGTTCCAAAATTTTTCTGAAGGGTAGACTAGGAGCTAGTGTCAGTGCATAGCTTCCCAAGAGGAATACTTTGAAGGTGAACATGGTGATATTCAGCAATGAGGTATGTAGCACTTTTTCTAGGATGAGTTCACAAACTTAGCTAGCAGTCCTCATAGTTGGTTTAGATGATTCACAAGCTCAGATTTTGTAGTTAAATTTAATGTTAGATTAGAAAATATTTTTGGGTGATGTGATAGGGTGAATGTGGTTTGCATGTGAAAAAGACATGAAGTTTTAAGGACCAAAGGATGGGATGTTATGGATTAAAATTTTCTCCCCCAAATATATCTTGGCATCCTAACTCCCATACCTGTGAATGTAACTTCATTTGACAATAGAGTTTTCTTTTTTTTGTAGTAATTACATCATATCAATTTACCTACATTTGAGACATAAAAAGAGAACATTAGGTACAGAAAAGAAAACAAGAGTATAGGAAAGATAAATAATTTATGGAGATCTCCAAGGAACATTCAGAAGAACACTAGAGAAGCTGAGGAAACACACTTCCTTAGAGGGGACAGAGAGCCTTCCCTTAGAGCTACTTTCCTAAATCCAGACTTTGAGTCTCCTAATCTCTCAGAAAATAAATTTATATTCATTCATGGTATTGCTTATAATTTGCTCACAGTGTTTCTCTTACAACAGTGCTAAGAAACTAAGACAGGATGAGGAAAAACAAAGATAATTTTATGTAATAAACAGAGAACATAACGTTAATTTTAAAAGTTAAAGCTACTACAGCCAAGCCAAGTGCCATCACTAACATATTGTCTTAAACTACTCTTTATTGCCATCAGTTTGTTTTTATCATTACACATAAAATATGAGAAGGGAGTCGTTTCTACAGCAGAAACAAGACCTTAAACAGAGGCAGAGTCAAGATGGCAGACTAAGCACTTGTCTCCCTACAACCATCTGGAAACTGAGACCTGAAACGATAATCAAACAGAGTCTTCTGATCACCTAATGAGCCCCAGGACACAGCATAGGGCTGTGTATTTGAACTTCATACCACTGAAAGAAAAAACCTCCACTCTTTTGCTGACTCCCACTCCTGGCTACTCCTGGCTCTCAAAGACTGAAGGTAGCTCACCGTTTTGAATTTATTTTCTTTGTCTTGGCTGGTGGGCAGAGCTGGTCTTGCCTAGCGGCTAGGCTAAAATGCACTGATGGTGAGATAGGCAGGCATAATTGCCATATTCTGAGAGTGAGCCTTTGGAATCTGTGATTCTCGTCACTTTTGACCTATCTTTCTGTCTCTGACACAGTCTAGTTTGTATGGAAGCAGCAGTGCCCTTGTGCAGGATGCCATCATGGTTATGAAGATTTTAGCTGGACCCAATTCTCAGCCTGGAAGCCAGCACCTGTCCACAGGAGAACTCTTTTCTAAGAGAAAAGCAGTAGTTTACACAGTGTCACTCATGCCTGGGGCCCAGCAACAGAGGCTGAGGACTCACTGCATCTTGGTACCTCTGGCCCCTCTTTCCAACTCTGCCACAGGGTAGGGTGTAGGGAAGCAGCAACAACCTTGTGCATGGCAACATCTTAGATAGGGTGGCCACAGATGGACCTAATTCTTAGCCTGGGAGACAGCACTTGCCCACAGAAGAGAGCTTTTCTGTCAGAAAAGCAGTAGTTTACACAGTGTAGCCTATGGCTGGGTCCTGTCAGCCAGGGAAACAGGGCAGTAGCATTACTGTATTTTGAACTAGTTCATATCATCTGGGGTTGGATATAGAGGTGCTTACTTTGCCAGTAGGGAAGAAGCACCCCTACACCTGGAAACCTGACTGACTTGGGAAGTGGTCACTTATCTTTTATTTTTCATTTTAAGACGGCCTGGAGAAACATCTGTGGGACATACTCACAGATCTCTTCCAACCTTTATCAACTCACATGAAGCCCAAAAAGCAACAGATCCTTGAGAAAATGGTAAACAAAAAACCACCCATGATTTCAGAAGGCCCCCATTTGAAACAATCAAGGAGCTTTCCGGGTGAAGAAACTTTTCTAAAATCATTGGAAGGTGAGCACAAAAGGATTATATACAGAGCCCTTCTAGACCTTATATAAAATGCAGCACAGCAAAATGAAAAATTAAGCAAGCTGTTTGATCTGATGAAACACCTGTACTCTGAAATACAAAAGATCAAGAACAAAATCAAAGACACAGAATTTTCAATTCAAAGCCAAGAAAACAGAATGGAACAGATGGAAAAGAGCCTTTCTGACTTGGAAGATAGAGCTACTCATGCCAGCATCTACACGGAGAAAATCAGAAAAAAGGAAACAAGAAAAATGAAGAAGCATTAAGAAGCATGTGGGACTCTTTTAAGAGGAACAGCCTACGATTAATTGAAGTCCATGAAAAGGATGAGACACCTAAAATACAGAGTACTGTTGCTGAGCTGCTGACAGAAAACTTCCCAGAAATCATGAAGAGAATATAGATATCCAAGAGGCATATCTGATGCTGCTCAATATAGACTTCAAAAGAAACTCCAAGGCATATTGTAATCAAGCTTAACAAGATGAAACATAAGCAGAAACTCTTAAAGGCAGCAAGACTCAAAGCAAAGCTAACATTCAGAGAGAAACCCTGTAGGATTTTGTGGGATTTCCCAGCAGAAACCATGCTGGCATGGAGACAGTGGCATGATACATTCAAAGCCTTGAAGGAAAAGAACTTCCAACCAAAAATTGTATGTCCTCAAAACTATCTTTCAAATATGAAACTGAAATTAAGACATTCCCAGATAAACAGAACCTCAGAGACGTTGTAAAAACCAAACCAAAGCTACAAGAAATACTGAAAGAATCTCTTGGCTTTGGATTAGAAGAACAAAACCATTAACTTTATATTTTAGAAGGACACACTATCCAGAATCTTACTCAATTAGGGAAGGCTCCAAACTCAATCAAAGCTTTAATACTGAAAGAAATAATCCAGTCATTACCATAAAAACTATGCTGCCATCAAATTAAAAAGAGGGATGTACTACAGTTTTATACTCCTTCCAGATGGAGAGGAAGTTAACAAGACTGGTAGTAATTAAAATTGGGTTTATACATAGTTTATTAAGAAGGATCATAGTGGCAGCCATAAGGAACATGAACCCAAAGATCCAACATATCATATCAAAAAATGTAATACAGGAGTATCAAAAAGCACAAAACCAACTCTGAAAAAAGTGAAAAATGAACTCACAAAAAAGAAGGTTCCAGAACCTTCCAAGCAACAACAGAGAAAACATCAACACAAAAATAAACATATCACAATGGCAGCACTGAAAACATACCTATCAATAATTACATTGAATGTGAAAGAACTGAATGCTCCAGTAAAGAGAAATCGAATGACGTCTTGGATCAGAAGACGTAACACATCCATATATTGCCTACAAAAACTCACCTGAGACTTAAAGATAGGAACAAACTGCAAATTATATATCTCAAGCTAACAGTGAACAAAGAAGAGCAGCTGTGGCAATTCTAATCTCAGACAAAATCAATTTTAATGTAAAATACACCATAGTGGACAAGGATGGACACTATTTCTTGCTGAAAGTTTCAGTACACAAGCAAGACTTAACTATATTAAATATTTATGAACCAAGTATTAGAGCACCTAAATCCACCAAAGAAACACTGACTACAGTCAAAAAGAAGAAAGCACTCCACAGTGATAGTGGGAGACTTCAATACTCCACTCCCAATACTGAACAGATCATCTAGAAAAAAACCTTAATAAAAATACTGAAGACCTTATTGCCACAATTAACCAACTAAACCTCATCAACACATACAGAACGTTCTACCCATCAGCGGACAATTACACTTTCTTCTCCAGTGCACATGGAACATTCTCCAGAATACACCATGTGTTAAGACATAAAGCAATTCTCAATAAAATCTATACCATTGAATTAATGCAAAGCAACTTCTCAGATCACAAAGCCATAAAAGTCAAAATCAACAGCAGAAAAAACATAGATAGAAAGTGGAACTCTTGGAAACTGAACAAAATCTTGCTCAAAAAGCAATGGGTCATACAAAAAATCAAGCATGAAATAAAGAAATGTATGCATTCCAATGAGAATGAAAACACTTTCTACCAGAACCTATGGGATACAACCAAAACAGTGCTCAGAGGTCAGTTTTTCTCCACAAATGCACACATCTGAAAGGAAGAAAGAAATCAAATCAAAGAACTCACCCTATAGCTTGAACAAGTAGAGAAAGAACAACAGAGAAACCCCTCAAGCACCAGAAGAAAACACATCATAAAGATTAGAGCAGAACTAAATGAATTAGAGAATAGAAAAACAATTGAAAAAAATTGCAAAGACCAACAGCTGTTTTTGTGAAAAGATCAACAAAATTGACAAACCACTAGCTAAATTTACTAAAGCAAAACAGGAAATGAAATAACCCAAATTAGAAATGAGAGGGGGGTTGTCACAACAGATCCAACAGATATCAAAAATATGATAACATAACACTACGAAAAACCCTAACAAATTTGAAAACCTAGAGAAAATGGACAAATTCTTTGATTCATATCACCTACCCAAATTATAAGAAGCTGAAGCAGAAAACCTAATAAACCCATCACAAATGAAGATTGACAAAGTTATCCAAAAACTACCAACCAAAAAAAGCCCAAGCACAGATTCCTTCGCAGCAGAACTCTACCAAGCTTTTAGAGAAGAGTTATCTCCAATACTACTGAGACTATTTCACAGTATAGAAATGGATAGAATACTCCCAAATTCATTCTAAGAAGCCAGCAGAACTCTGAGACCAAAGCCAGGGAAAGACCCAACCCAAAAGGAGAAATACAGACCAAAATCACTCATGAATCTAGATGCAAAGATCTTCAACAAAATTCTTGCCCACAGAATACAACAACATATCAAAAAAATCATTGATCATGACCAAGTTGGATTCACACCAGGTATTCAAGGTTGGTTTAGCATTAGAAAAACAATTAATGTGATCAACCACATAAATATTACAAAAGACAAGAATCACCTGATCTTGTCCATTGATGCAGGAAAGGTGTTCGATAAAGTCCAACACCCATTCGTGCTTAAAACTCTCAGCAAAATAGGCATACAAGGAAAATTTCTGAATGCAATAAGGGCCATTTATACAAAGCCAGCTGCCTATACCATCCTGAATGGAGAGACTGAAACAGGTTCCCTTGAGAACAGGAATTAGATAAGGATGCCCACTCTCACCTCTCCTATTCAACATTGTACTTGAAGTTCTAGCCTGAGAAATTAGACAAGACCAAGAAATAAAGGGCACCTACATCAGCAAAGAAGTAAAAATCACCATATTTGCAGATAATATGACTGTTATGTGCAGAGAATCCGAAAGAACCCATAAGTAAACTACTCAAACTGAGAGAGGAGTTCGGCAAAGTCTCAAGATACAAGATAAACACAAGTAAATCAGTAGAATTCCTTCATACCAATAACAACATTGGGGGTGAAGAAATAATCAAATCAATACCATTTACTATAGCTCCAAGAAGATAAAATACCTAGGAATTAATCTAACCAGAGAAATAACAGACCTTTGCAGGAGAACTACAAGCCCTTAGTATAAGAAACTAACAGAAACTTATATACATGGAGAAACCTACCCTGCTCGTAGATAGGAAGACTTAACATTGTGAAAATTTTACCCAAAGCAATCCACTTATATAATGCAATCCCAATACAAGTTCCAGTGTCATTTTTAATGAGATGGAGAAGCAAATCACCAATTTTGTTTGGAAAGAGAAGAAGCCCTTGATAAGTAAAGCACTACTAAAGCACTGGGAGGCCTCTCATTACCCTATCTTAAAAACTATTACACTGCCACAGTAGTCAAAACAGCTTGGTACTGGTACAAAACAGACCGATAGATCAGTGGAACGGAATCAAGACTCCAGAATTGACACCATCTGCCTACATGCAGTTGATATTTGGCAAAGGCCCTAAGACATTAAATTTGGGTAAAAAAAATCTCTTCAACAAATTGTGCTGGCAAAATTGGATATCCACCTACAATAAATTGAAACAAGATCCATATTTTATACCTTATACAAAAACCAATTCAAACTGGATAAAAGACATAAATATCAAAACTAAAAGGATAAAGCTCACCCAAGAAAAAGTAGGAACAATGGAAGTTTTAATGCACAACATAGACAGACTTCAAAATCTGTCAAAAAACAAGACCCACAACCAACAGAAGAGAAAATAGATAAATGGGAACTATTAAGAATCAAACACTTTTGCTCATCCAAAGACTTTATCCCAAGAGTTAAAAGGCCACCTACAGGATGAGAAAAAATATTTGGCAACTCTATGTCAAACCAACTCCTGATCTCCATAATCTACAAGGTACTACAAAATATCAATCAGAAAAAGGTAAATCACCCAATTAAGTGATGGGCAAGGGAGATGGACAGACACTTCTCTAAAGAGGAGATCCAGGCATCCAAAAAACACATGCTGACGTATTCACGATGTTTAGCTATTAAAGAAATTCAAATCAAAACTACACTGAGGTACCATCTCACCCTAACAAGGTTGGCCATGGTCCAAAAAATGCAAAACAACAAATGACGGAGAGGCTGTAGGGAGATTGTAACTCTCCTACACTGTTGGTGGGATTGCAAAATGGTGCAACCTCTTTGGAAAGCAATCTGGTGCTCCCTTAAAAAAATGGATATAGATATACCATTTGACCCAGTAACTCCACTGCTTGGAATAGATCTTATAGAATCAAGGCCATTTATACTAACTGACACATGCACAAGGATGTTTATCACAGCACAGTCCACAATAGCAAAAAAATAGAATCAACCCAGATGTCCAACAACAGAGGAATGGATACGTAAACTATGGTATATATACTCAATGGAACACTATGCAATGATAAAGAACAATAATGGTTTCAGCAAACATCTCATAACCTGGTTTCAACTGATGGACATTATATTGAGTGAAAGTAGTCAGTGACAGAAGACCAAATACTGTATGAGACCCCTATGATAAGAACTCAAAAACATGCATAGAAGAAAAGAGTCTTTGATGGCTGTAAGGGAGGGAAAGGAGGGAGGACAAAGGGGGGAGAGTTTAGATTAGATAGTTGATAGAAATTTGGTTGGGTGAAATAGGTGACAGCACACATTAGAAAGAAGAACATTAGGTGTTCTTCAACATAACCTGAGTACTCCTTCCATCTTAACCTAATATTGCAAGGATAGAGTAGCTGCAGCAGGGGGCCAGAGACCATGCTCTCAGGTGAAATCAAGACCAATTGGCACGACTATCATTTTTCTAAGAGGGCTCTCTATACACCCCATTGGTGAGTGGTGTCTGGGGTCTTAAAAGCTGCCAAGCTGCCATCTGAGGGTACAGAAAATGGTCCCAACTCAGTAGGAGTGGATGATCAACAAGGACCAAAATGACATGGAGGAAAGAGAACACAGAAGACAGAGAGACCCACATGAGTGGGTGACTACATCAACTTTTGACTGGAAGAACAGATGGTACCCGGCCAGCACCAGTATTAGCCGTAATCAGGCTCACAAAGTTGAGCCTCACTGGCAACACAAGAATAAAAAGGTGTGCACCCTGAGATCTCCTCTGGTCCAGGGGCTTCTGGGTTCCACTGGGAGCATGGCCCCTGGCCCTGGTGCTACCCCTGCCCATAAATCATAATGAAGGTCCACTCTTCAGACAGCAATGGATTGGACTTGGCTATGCAGAGTGACCATGTCTTGGGTGCACTTTATGGCTCTATGCATCTATAGGATATCATCCTGTTGACTTCTTACTGAAGGAAGGGGAGCGAGTGAAGACGAGGGGAAACGAGACTGCTGGGAGGATGGAACATGTATGGAGCAGAGAGGAAGAGTGTGTTGTCACAGTGCAGGGAGAGCAGTGGAAGCTGCATATAGGTTGGCATGCAAATTTATATGGGAATGTACATTTTCATTCAATCATAAAAAATAAGACTGCTACTATCTTAGATGGATTCTCTAGACAAATAAAGCCAGTGAAGCATGTATGAGTACAGAGAGATAGATATACACAGAGAGACTCATTTCAAGGAAATAAGCAGAGGTATGTTATATTTAACTTATAATGTTGTGTCTTTTTAATAAAAAATAATAAGGATTGACACTTGGAATTTGAGAAAAAGTACTTTTAGTCCATATTCATTGTGTGTTTAGTTAATATAAAACCACCAAGACAAAAAACTGTACAAGTATTCATTTTTTATCATGGGACTAAATCTAACTTATCAAGTTAATTTAAAAAAAAAATCATAACTATGTTATATTGAAAAGTAAATGTTCTCAAATGTATTAGCAAACCTTCTGACATTGACATTAGCCATTTAACTCCATATGATTAAAGACTATGTGGTCACTGGGCATATTCTAAAATATTCCCTAAATCATTCATAAATTTATATTTATTTTCAAATTACTTGCTGAAAATTAATATTTCAGTTTTTAATCTTCAACAACAATGTCACAGAATAATTTTTAGGTAAACTAGACAGTGTAAGTTTGCTTTAAATACAATAGTGTCTTACTTTAATACACAATATTTCAAATATTGAAGAAAATTTTACCCGGTAATGACTAATCAGAGAAGAGGTTTGGAATATATTTAATAATTATATTACGTCGTAAAACCTTTCCATGAAAAACCAAACCCATTTTCATTGAGTTAATTTTGACTCATTTCAAACCTATGGGACAGTAGTTTCCAAGCTGCTCCTGGAGGATTTCAGCTGTGGATCCTTTGGTTAGCAATTGCAGTGCTTAATCACTTATTATGCCACCAAGATTTCCTAAGGCAGTACAGTTGTGTCTAAAACAGTATTTCATTATATACACATATGAATATAAGTGTATATACTGACTTCACAGTATTCTAAATGTCATAATACTACTTAAATTCTTAAAAACCCAAGAAATTAAAATCCTTTCAGACAAAAATAATTTAGGCAAATTCTTAATGGAATTCAGCTGATTTTATCAGCATTTCAAGCTAGAAAAATTGACTTCATGAACTGATATGAGAATTATAATGTTACATGAAGGACAAATATACAAGAAAATATAGTTCAAATATTTTATTTTACTACTTCCGCATTTTTCCCAACTAAACACATATTGGAAACCCCATGGGGCAGTCCTGCTCTGTCCTGTAGGTTCCCATAATGTATACATCATTCGATCCCCAATTTCTGAAGAATTACTGTCCTTTGTTACTTTATGTCCAGTGTCTTACAAATCATTGTTTTCATATATTTGGTGAAATTATTTTTATTGTTTCATGTATAAAATAAGTCCATTCCCACTGAAAGACTGCAACTGGTGGTCTGAAGCACTCAGAGTTCCCCGGGAGCATGGCCCCTAGACCTGATCCTGTCCCTGTTCATAAATCCCTACTGAGGCCAATGCCTCAGACAGGAATAGATTGGACTCAGCGACACAGAGTGACCTTATCGTGTGTGCACTTTATGGTTCTATGCATCTATAGGATGTCATTTTATTGGCCTCTTACTAGTGGGGAGTGGAGAGGATCGAGAAGAGGGGACAGGAGATTGTTAAGAGGATATGACATGTACAGAACAGAAAGGAGAAGTGTGCTGTCACCAGGCAAGGAGAGCAGAGGAAGCTGCACGTAGGCTGGCATGCAAATTTAAACTGGATTGTACACTTTCACTCAGTCACAATGACTAAATAAAGACAAGAAACAAACAAACAAAAAAAGTAAAGCCCTTCCTTATAATCTTGTTTACTAGAAGCAGAAGTTATGAGTAATGCAGAACTAGATTTACCAATTTTTTTTTTAGCACCTGCGAAGACGATTCGGAAGCCATTGTGGAATAGAAGTTACGTGCTGCGTCTGGAACTACAAGTTCGGCAGTTTGGATCCGACAGATGCTCCTTGGAAACTGTGTAGCCCTTCTATTCTGTCCTATAAGGTCACTATGAGTCAGAATCAAGCAGACAGCAGTGGGTATGAGTATGAAGATGATTGTATGATTTATTTTCCTTTTATATTCTTAACGTAATGTATTATTTTAATATATTTTATGGAAACTGGTGGCATAGAGGTTAAGTGCAATGGCTGCTGTGTTTAATAACCTTTATATTCCAGTTTAATCAGTTGCTAGATTAATTTTAATACTTTATTTTAATATTTTCAGTACATTTTGGATTTTCAATGTAAAACTTTTTTTTCTTATTTTTATTTAAAATTATGTTACATTTGCATGCCAGGCTGAATAATACCCACCTCTAAAATATCTTCTTTCTCATTCCCAGAGTCTATGATTATTGTCTTATGTAGCAAAAGAGACTCTGTAGACGTGATTAAGTTAAAGTTCTTAGGATAAAAGGACTGTTTTAAATTATCCTCATAGGTCTAATATAACCAGAAGTATTGTCATAAAGAGCAAGGGACATGAAAAAGCAACATAATGAGGGAAGCAGAGACTGTAGAGATGTGCTTTGAAGACGGAAAGAGGGGCCATAAGCCAAGAAACACAGAAGGCCTCTGGAAGTTGAAACAAATGAGGAAATAGTTTCTGTCTTCATACCCTCCAGAAAGCACCAGTTGTTTCTACACTTTGACTTTAACGCAGTGAAATTTAGTTGAGGCATTTTACCTCTGGATCTGAAAGAGAATACGTTTTTTTGTTTGAAACTACTAAGATGTAATAAATTCTTACAGCAGCAATAGAAAACTAATACACTTTCAAGTATATGCTTTTTATTTTAATATTTATTCTGGAATAATATAAATAATGTTGAATCATTTCAATGACTTTTTGAATATATCCATAACCCATATGCACCCATAAGATATTCTGAAGAGTCTGAATATTTATTATTCCAAAGCTATATGAAATATTTTCCATTCCTGTGTAAGAAGGATTCTCAGTGCTGCAGTGATTAAGTACTAATTGCACAAGGCTGTTAGATATACTCTCTCTATTGGGCCACTATAAGTTAGAATTGACTTAGTGACAACATATTTGGTTTTATTGGCCTATGTATTCCCCAAAGTGATGCTTCATAGCTTTTCGTTTTTTCATAGCTGGCAAATACTATGTCATAAAGTAGAACTGCAAGTGCTATTCTTTTGGCCATGCTTTCTAAGCTAAGCTATGATTTGTTGTTGCTGTTGTTAGGTGCCATTGAGTCAGTTTCAACTCACAGCAACCCTGTGCACAACAGAATGAAGCACTGCCTTGTCTTCTGCAAAGTCCACAATTATTTAGTATCTACAGTTTAGTGTTTTCTTTTTTTAAAAAAAAAAAACAACTAAACAACAACAAACATTGCTATTGACTCGAGTCCAGCTTATAGTGATCCTATAGCAGCACAGAATAGAATTATCCCACAGGGTTTGCAAAGAGAGGCTGTTGGATACGAACTGCTTACGTTTTGAGAAGCAGCCTAGTTCTTAACCACTGTGCAACTCTGTAGTTTTAAAAACAAATAAAACCAATCTAAACCCACTGCCATTCCATCAATTGTGACTCATAACAACTGTCACATAGTTTCCAAGGAGACCCTGGTGGATTCAAACTGAGGCCTTTTGGGTAACTGCCATGGTACCTAACTGCTATGACATCAGATTTTCCTTATAGTTCAGTATAGATAGGTAAAAATACATTTAATTCTTATTGGCAGAGTCATAAAGTACTTATTAAACAAGAACACTGTGTATTATATATTTATTTTGATATCTGTAAACAGACACCAGATCTACTAGATACCACCTCTACTCTAATTGAAATCGCTTCCTTGACATGTTAAGATAAAGAGTGCATACTTCATGGCTGTTAGGCTTGAAAGAAAACTGAAATCCCAAGTACTGCGTGTACACATTGGTGGCTTCATTGAAGATGATCCATATGCAAATTACATATAATCATATCTTCTCATTTATTGTGGATGCATTCACACATTATGTGAATTTAAGTTATTGTCAACTGATCAAAAAACATTCTCAAATAACTTTCTAAAATACATTGATATGTGTTTTTTAAATTCAGTTTCCCAATTTAATTCAATATATTCTTTTTGTCCTAGATAATATGTTAGCGCTAGTGTTTAACACGGGGAAAAAACAAAACAAAACAAAAAACCCTGCAGTGTAGCTTCAGGTAAAGTTTTAACTGAAATATCATTTAATCACAATACTGTGTAAAATCAATATAAAATATTGTTAAAATATAAACAAATCGTAAAAATAAACTTTGCAACCTTAAAACACAGAACTAGCTTTTTTAATAACTGCTTTTTATGTGGTTTGAGTATTTACTCGATTTAAATTATTTTATGTAGTTCGAAAAGCACCCAAACACTTGCTTGACCGCTTCAGTTGGAGTAGAAGAAATTTTTAGTTAGCACTAAAATTTCGGTACTAATGCACGGAATTATCCCTACCCTATTAAATCGATTTAAGAATGTTATGCTCCACTAGTTACTTTCGCCCTTACATCTGTCAGTTTGTCTAACTGTGGGAGCTTACGTGTTGCTGTGGTGCAACTAGAAAGATGGACCTGTCAGTTGGCTTCTGAAAAGAAATAGCTGGTGAAAACCTTATGGAGGTAACAGAGCACTGGTACAGTGCCAGCAGGTGAGTGCCTAAAGGTGGAAAACACTCAAAAGATGACTGGAAGATCTGTCTTCTCTGAGTGGGGTCAACCTTAGTGATGTGGATGGAGTTGAGTTTTCCTGTACATAAATCAAGAGACAATTCTTTCTTTCTTTCTTTTTTTTTTTTTTTTTAACACAACAAGGGGGTACTTCATGGTTTAAAGTCAGGAAGCATATCCTTTCACCATACTTACATATTCAGTCTGTATGCTGAATATATAATCTGAGAAGCTTGACTATACGAGGAAGAACAAAGCCCCAGGATTGAAGAAAGACTCATGAATAACCTGTGTCATGTAGATGACACAACCTCGCTTTCTCAAAGTGAAGAAGACTTGAAGCACTTACTGAAGATCATCAAAGACTATATCCTTCAGTATGGACTATACAGCTCCACATAAAGAAAACAAAAATCCTCACAACTGGACCAAAAAGTAACATCATGGTAAGTGGAGAAAAGATTGAGGTTGTCAAGGACTTCATTTTCTTTGGATCCAGAAAGGATGCCCATGAAAGAAACAGCAGTCAAAAATATCAAATGCAGCAAAAGATTTCTTTAGGGTGTTAAAAAGAAAACATAGTACCTCAAAGACTTAGGTGTGCCTGACCAAAGTCATGGCATTTTTCAATTGCAACATACTCATGCAAAAACTGGACAATGAATAACAAAGACTAAAGAAGAATTGATGCCTTTGAAATACTTGTTGTGACAAGTATTGAATGTAACAAACCAAAAAAAAAAAAAATCTGTCTAGGAAAAAGTACAGAGTGCTCCTTAGACTGTGCAACTTTGTCTCATATCCTTTGGACGTGCTATCAGGAAGGATCAACCCCTGGAGAAGGACATCATGCTTGGTGTTTTAGCCAGCTAGTGCTATCCTAACAGAAATAACTCAAGTTGATGGCTTTAGCAAAGAAAAGTTCATTCTTACACAGTCCGGTAGGTTAAAGGTCTAGATTCAGAGTATCCTTTCTAGAACGCTTTCTCTCTGTGTCAGCTCTGGAGGAAAGCCTTTGCGTTGCATCAGTCTTAGGTCAGGGAGCATCTTGGTGCAGCAACCCCAGGTCTGAAGGACTTGCTCTACTCCTGGTGCTGTCTTGACAGTGTGAAGCTCCCAAATCTTTGCTTGCTTTCCATTCCTTTTATCTCTTGTAGGATAAAAGAAGGAAAGGTTGGCAAGCCGTATTCCGGGGAAACTCACCTTACAGTGGATCTGGAAGGTGACCTCAGGAAGGGACTTACAGTCCCACCCTAATCCTCTTTAATATACAGTATATAAAAATCACAAAAGGGAATATACTCATAACATATTGAGAACCAAGGCCCTGCCAAATGGCTATACACATTTTTGGGAAGACATAGTTTAATCCACGACAGTTGGTAAAGTAGAAGATCGTTGAAAAATAGAACTGTCAATCAGAGACTGTCACAGTGGCTGAACAATTCACAGCAACTGAGAAGATAGCACAGGACCAGGCAATGCTTAGTTCTGTTTTACTGTTTAGTCAGAACTGATTGGACAGCACCTAATAACAATTAGATTTCACATAAAAGAAAATAAAATTATTAATAATCAGCTGATACCTATGATTCATTTATGGTATAAGTCTGTGGAATCCTCACTCTCTTACTGAGTGGATCTCTGGGTGTCGTGAGCACCCCAAAATGTCATTGGTCTTGAGAAGAAAATAAGTAACCAGCAAAGTTTGGGGTCAGTAGTAAGCTTTATTTAAATAAAGTACACATTTACAATTAAGCAGGCGGGAAGGGAGGTGCTAGCACCAGGACAAAAAGCACTCTTACGTTACTTAAGAACCCTAATCTGCATTCAGAATAGTTAGGAAATTTCATTTACATTAGTTAAGACCCACACAGGTCTCACCAGGTCACACAGCGGTCAAGTCCTAACACTTTCCTAAAAGCAGGGTTCACTCTAAGGAATTGAAGGATCGGCTGTGCTCTCACCGTTCTGACATCAGGAGAATTCAAAGTAGAATTTTTATGATGAAAGGATGTCTCCAAGGTGAAACAGGCAGGAATACAACGACAGGCTCAAAACTAGCAGAAGACTTTCTCACAGTCACTGGAAGCAGGCTGTTTAGACGTCAGGAGAATAATACGGCATCTGGGAGGTAGGTCTGCCAATAGAGAGAGCATTGGAGGCTTCGGCAGCAACAGGAAGGCTGTCAAAGTCACTCGAACCAACCTTTTATGGCAAGTGCATGAGGTCCCAGGATCAGGTCACAACACAGCAAACGAGCAGACACAGACTCTCAGGAGAGATGGGCTCCAGGCCCTTGAAGATGAGGCACAGTAACAGACTCCCCGAGGGAGACTGTGCCCCCGGGTCTTCAAAGATGAGGTAAACGAGGTCAGGGCAGCAGACTAGGGCAACAGAGCCCCGGAAGGGACTGTTGCACTCCAAGTCCAGAGAGTGTGTTTTTAACACAAATTGTTTGCTTGATCCTGGTTGTTATTGGTCAGTCCGTAAGTCTTATCTTCTGATACCTCAAGTTGCTGACTTCTTTCTGACTGGTCATGGTCTTTACCATCTCTCTGACCATCCAGCAGCTGTTTTTCTAACTTTTACTTCTTCACGAAGACTTTGTACTTTCTTACTTTTACTTTTTCACCATGACTTTGTATTTTCTCATCGCCTTACTTAGCTCAAGCACAGCCATTTTGTGTTTAATAATTATCCAATTCATAGTTTAGCTAACTTTATGTTTATGACGAGACTCCACTTTACTATGTATTCTGTTTGATACACACACACACACACACGCGCACATATATATATATATGTATATGTATAGATATGTGCACACACATATCCTCACTTCAGTGGGTTAATTCCAGCTGCCCTCGGGCAAAGGAATGAGTTGACAGATTTTCCCACTGAAGGCTACACTTCGGGCGCTAGCTTTTCCCCACATTATAATCTACCTCTTTTTTTGGAAGCCATCTGGGAAGTAGGGACTTTTAATTTAGACATTTCCATGTTAAGTGACTTGTGAGATGTCTCATATTTATTTATGGCAATAGTAGGATTTATGTAGGATTTTTTCTTACAGAAATTTCAGGATCCTAGTTTTGTATACACAGACAGGAGATTCTCATTTTCACATCTACCTGTCAGAATATATGATTTTTTTTATTTGTTCAGTTTCTTTTTGAGTGTGTGTTTGTGTTTTAATTTTATTTATTTTTCCTGTAAAATTAGTATTTACTGTAATGATTCAGCAAAGTTAAGGTATTTAGACAAGGTGACATGAACACTAAAATTTGCTAATGATCAGGGATATGTTTTTACCAATGGCCCCAAATAATACTCAGAATATAGGATGCCTTTTAATATTTAGGGATTTAGGATTGAAGCAAAGCAATCAAGATTACAAAATAAATATTATACTGATTTTTGTGAGTCATTTTGAACTAAACACACCAATTACATCTTGTTTTTCTCTATTCCTATTACACATTTTTGACCATGTTTTGAAAATAAGGGAGATGGTAAAGATTTTGGAAAATATGAAAATATGTTTTGCTGTAGGGTATACTTAATTTGGTCAGCTCATAAGAAAATATAGCTTTCTCCCTTACCAATGAGTCCAAATTAGAGAAAACAAAATACAGTATTAAAATTGTAAAATTAAATTAAAATGCTTTTTATGTCATGCCATTTGTGTATGTATACATCCTAATATCGTTGCCATCAACATCACCATCATCAAAAGTTTTCTGATTACTTATAAAGTTCTCGTACTTGAACATATTTTCAACATCTAAGAAGAGTCATGGAAATTCTTTCCCCTCCATATATCTTTATCAGCAAATTAAAATGTCATTCTTTCTCATTCTTTATATGTCAGAACATAAATATCCATTCCGTTAAGAATTAAGAAAACAAGTAAACAAAACAAAAATAAACTGTCTACGGGACCATAAAAATTCTCAAGTCAAGCAAAACAGTTATTACAGAATTCATTAAAATAAAAAAATGCATTGTATATGATCACAAAATGTGTCTAAAATATTCCCATGTCCTTGAATCTGGGAGTCCCAGGGTTATCATTCAAGAAAACACTTAAAGTAAGTACTAGCTGATAAGTTTGACTTAACAAATTTGATGAAACTGTTAAAAATTTAAACTAAGATTTAATTTGCTAACTAACATAACAAATTAGGTGACTTAAACGATCATAAAGTTTTGAGAGAATAAAAGATTGAAAACCTAAAGTTTTCTTGGAGAATTGTTTGCTCTGGAATTCTGACTCTTGATAATAAACAGAAGGTCACTATGAGTCACACAAGACTTGATGGCAGTGGTTTTTCGTTTTTTTTGGTGTTTGGCATTCTGGTGCTTGTGATATGGTGCTGAAAACACACAAACTTATTCCTACCCCTTGTCATTCTGACTCATGGCAATTGCATTTGAATTGGTATAGAATTGTACTTCTTAAGGTTCTCAATAGCTTTTTTTTTTTTTCCCATAGTAGACTTCCAGGGATTTCTTCTTATGGACTTCTAGGTGGACTCAAACCTCCAACCTTTCAGTTAGCAGTTGAGTGCATGAAAGATTTGCACCATCGAGAAACTCTAACTTATTCCTAGAAACTTGTAAACAATGCTTAACTATTTGCAGAGAACATGAGGATTTGTATACCAGCATACACAGATTTTACTCCCCTCCACATACATAACATACATGTATACACACATTCTCTCTTTAAAACCTACACTCATACACTTCACTTGCATATATACTTCACTGTCCATAAAACCAAAGACTGAACCCAGTGCCACTGAGTTGATTCCAACTCATAGCAAACTTATGGGATCAGTTAGAATTGGCCCATAGAGTTTCCAAAGAGCATCTGGTGGATTTGAACTGCCGAGCTTTCGGTTAGCAGCCGTAGCACACAACCACTATGCAAGCAGGGTTTCCTCATTTCCTATTTTACTTGATGGTAATATAAAAAAAGTGAGAATTAACTATAGAAGATCATAAACCAACACTTCTTTCTGTTTAACAGATATTTTATCTGTTCATCAGGTATTTAAGCAGTGTTTAACCCTACAAAATAGTTTTATTCTAGATATAACAATTTGGGAATGATAAGGAAATTTTTAAGATTTGCTTAACTATAGAGACTGATGTAAAATTCTTTTCAATATGTTCTAATTCTTTGTAACATGTGATCTCAGATAATAATTCTTCACTAGTCTGTGTTATAACTAATTTTATCTCATTCTGATTTTACAAAGCTGTGAACACAGAAGCCTGATGGTATTGATAATGATTGTGATATCATATGGTGTTCCAATAAAACTGTCACATAATCTCAAAATGTTCCCACTATCTTCGAGTATTAAAATCTAAGAGTAGCTAGTACATGAATGTTGAAAGGATAATAATGCACAGATATTCTCTATAGACTGAAAAATATTTTTTCTTGAAATGTTTGCATATGAGTTATCTAAAAGAGTATTTTTTAAAGTTTACAAGGACATATTTTTATGGGGAAAACAGTTAATTTTAGTTTAATACCTTTAAAAAACGTGAAGCAAGATATGCATTGCGGATTGAGTTTTCCCATCCCCAAAATATGTGTAGCAATAGAGCTAGGCTCTGAATCCTGGTATTGTATGACATCTCTATATGCTGTAAACCCTGCATATATGATATTAACAAGGGAGGATAGGCAGCAATTGTGTTGGTGGGGCAGGACTCAGTGTGCAAGATTTTATCATGCTTTGATATAATTTCTTGAGATAGAAAGAAGCTAGCACAGAGAGTGGGGTACCTCATACTGCCAAGAAGCAGTGCCAAGAGCAGAGCACATTCTTGGAAAAGGATTCAGAGTCCGTGTGCCTCCGAAGCACCCAGTCCAGGGGAAAATCAACAAGAAGGACCCTTTTCCAGAGCCAACAAAGAAATCTTGGCTTCCCCTGAAACTGATGCTCTAAATTTGACTTGTAGACTACTGGGCTGTGGCAGAATACAATTTCTCTTTTTAAAGCTAATAACCTTGGTATTTCCATTACAGCAGGACTAGATATCTAAGACAATATGAAAGAATTACTTTCCAATAAAGTTTTATCTTAAATTGATTCCATAACAAGGACCTGAAGCATATCTGAGGGCAAATTGGGAAGTACTTTACTGAGGGAACATAAAACCACTAAATTACTAGAACTGTACTTTCAATTATGTCTTTATTTTCCATAAGAAATAAAAAAAATAATAAACCAAGGAGCAAGACTTTTTTTTTTTTTTAAATGAACAACACACTTTCTAATTTATACTGTTACAGGTTAAATGGTTGTTATATTATCATCAAGTACAATTTTGGTTACATTTCACTGTAGAATATTGAAGTATTGTTTTGGAAAGCTATCATTTTTCCTCCTGAACTTATTTTTAGTTGATGATAGTCTTTTTTTTTTTTTTAACATAGTGTTAACATTGCAGTGGGAAAATCTTCTGCAAAGGACCTATTTCAAGCATTGAAGACTAAAATGTGGCTGACCCAAGCCAGGGTATTTTCAGTTGCATGATATGCATGCAAAAGCCGGATCATGAACAAAGAAGACAGAAGAAGAATTGACACCTTCGAACTGTGGTGCTGGACTAGAATGTTGGATGTACTATGCACTGCCAGAAGAACAAACAGATCTGTTCTGGAAGAAGTATAACCAGAGTGCCCCTTGGAAACAAAGATGATAAGGCTGTGTCTTACATACTTTGGACATGTTGTTGGGAAGGATCAGTCCCCAGAGAAGAATATCATGCTTAGTCAAGTGGAGCATCCGCAAAAAAGAAAAAGACCCTTGATGAGACGGAATGACACAGTGGCCACAACAATGGGCTTAAGCATAAAAACAACTGAGGACATTGTGCAAGACTGGGCTTTATTTCAGTCTATTGTTCATAGAGCTGTATGAGTTGAAACTGACTTGATGGCACCTAACAACAACAACAACAATGTCAAGATCCTTCTAATTTTGAGCCAAGTTTCCTACATATCATTCATTTGTTGATATTGGGAAATTTATAGATCATATTCTATTACGTTAGCCATGTTAATTGTACCTGAACACTCACAAAGTAGATGTGAACATTTACCATGTAGACAACTAAGAGAAATATAAAAATGCCTTGAACTAACTTTTCCAGTTTCATAACATCATATAAACTAAAAACTAAAACCCAAACCAATGCCAAGAAGTTAATTCTGATTTACAGAGGCACTACAACACATAGTAGAACTGCCCCATAAGGTTTGCAAGGAGCTCTTGGTGAATGTGAACTGTTGACATTTTGGTTAACAGTCATAGTACTTAAATATTGCACCACTAGAGTTTTCATCATACAAACAATAACTATAAAATAGGAATCATATATTAAATGCCTGTAAGAAAGAAAAGAAAGAAAGCAAAATCGCATTGCCATGAAGTCACAGAGTCAATTCTGACTCATAGCAACCTTATGGTAAATACCTCTAGTGCAATTCAAAAGAATGATTTTATTGTCATGCAACTTCTCCCAGAAGAAGTTTCAAGAGAAGTCTGGATTTCTTTCAAGGATTTTTTTTCCTTATAGTCTATGAAATGAAGCATCACCAGTCGTCTATTGAAATATCTTATAATTCTAACAATTCTGTAATTTATTTTTGTACTTTTAAGCAAAACTTACTTAAATTTTGGATATGAGGGGGCAGAGTCAAGATGGCAGACTAAACACACGTCTTCCTAAATCCCACTAGAAACTAAGACCTGGGGAATTCTCTGTCAGCAGCTCAGCAACAATACTGTCTGTGTTCTCAGGTGTCTTGTCCTATTCAAGGACTCAAATTAATTGTAGGTTTTTCCTCTTAATAGACTCCCACATGCTTCTTAATCCTTCTTCATTTTTCTTGTTTCTTTTTTTTGATTTTTCCTCAGAGATGCCGTAGTCAGTAGATCTGTCTTCCAAGTCAGAAAGTCTCTTTTCCATTTGTTCCATTCTGTTTTCTTGGCTTTGAATTAAAGTTTCTATGTCTTTGACTTTGTTCTTGATCTGTTGGATTTCAGAGTACTGGTGTTCCATCACATCAAACAGCTTGCTTAATTTTTCCTTTTGCTCTGCTGCATTTTGAATAAGGTATAGGAGGTCTCTCTATATAATCCTTTTATATTAACCTTCTAATCATTTCAGAAAAGTTTATTCACCTGGAAAGCTCTTTGGTTGTTTCATTTGGGGGCCTTCTGATGCGAAGAATGATTTTCTGGTTTCGGCTTTCTCCAAAGTCTGTTGCTTTTTGGGCTTCATGTGAGTCAATGAAGTCTGGGAGAGATGCTGTGAGGATGGGCTGCAGTTGTCTCTCTAAGTAATCTTAAAATGAAAGGTAAAAGATATCTGTCCACTTCCCAGGTCAGTCAGATTTTCAGGTGTAAAGGTTCCTCTTCCCAACTGGCAATGTAAGCACCTCTATATCCAACCCCAGATGCCATGAACTCATTCAAAATGCAGCAAGGCTACTGCCCTGTTGGTCTTTGCTGACTGGCCCCAGCCATAGGTGACACTGTGTAAAATACTGTTTTTCTGCCGGCAAAGCGCTCTCCTGCGGGCAAACACTGCCTCTGAGCCTAGGAATTAGGTCTTGCTGAGGCCTCTGTATCCAAGACGGCATCTTGCACAAGCTTGCTGCCTGGCAGCTCTGTACAAACTACCCTATGGCAGAGGTGGAAAGAGAGGCCAAAGGTGCAAAAATGCAGAGTCCACAGTCTCTGTTGCCAGGCCCCAGTTGTGGGCGATACTGTGTAAACTATGCTTTTCTGACTGAAAAGCACTCTCCTGTGGGTAGGCTCTACCTCCCAGGCTAAGAATTAGGTCTAGCTGAGACCTCCACATCCAAGTGGCATCTTGCACAAGCTTGCCATCCAGTACCTCTGTACAAACTACACTATGGCAGAGGAGGAGAGGCCAAAGCTGGAGAGATGCACAGAGTCCTAAGCTGGGCTCTCAGAAAATGGCAATTTCACCTGCCAATCCCAGCAGCAGTGCATCTGAGACTAGCTGCTAGTCAATACCCATGTCTGCTGGCTGGCCAAGACGGAAAAAAAAAAAAAAAAAAAAAAGTCTAAATGGTGAGTTACCTTCAGTCTGTGAAAGCCAGAAATGACCAGGAGCAGGAGTTAGCTAAAGAGAGGAAATTTTCCATTCAGTGGTATAAAGTCCAAATTATCAGCCCTATGCTGAGTCCTAAAGCTCACTAGGTGAACAGAAGGTTCCATTTAATTATCATTTCAGGTCTTGGTTTCCAGAGGGATTTAGGGAGATTTGTGCTTAGTTCACTATCTTGACTCGACCTTCTGGAAACCAGGACCTGAATTGGTAATTAAATGAAGCCTTCTGGACACCTAGTGAGCCCTATGATGCAGCATACGGCTGTTAATTTGGACTTCATACCACTGAACAGAAAATGTCCTCTTTTTCATGGACCTGACTCTTGGCGAGTGCAGGCTTGTACAAACCAAAGGTAACTCATCATTTTGGCTTTTTTTAATTCCCTGTGTTGGCCAGAAAGTGGAGCTGGGACTTGATTACCTGCTGGTCTTGGATGTGCTGCTGGTGGGATTGGCAAGCACAATTGCCATGTTCTGAAAGCCTGGCTTTGGACTCTGTGCATCTCAGCTCCTTTGGCCTGTCTTTCCACCTCCGTCATGTGGAAGCTGTACAGATGTGGTGGTGAGCTTGTGCAGGAAGCCGTCTTGATCCACTGGGAGACAGTGATGCCCAGGTGGAGTCCAAAGCTGGACTTGGTTCCTAGGACAGGAGGCAGCGCCTGCCTGAGGGAGAGTCCTTTTGTGGCAGAGAGGCAGTGTTTTGTACAGTGTCGCCTGAGCCTGGGCCGAGCGATGGAGGCTGTGGACTCTGGGCATCTCAGAACTTTTAGCCTCTCTTTCTGCCAGTACCCTGGTCCGAGCCAGGTGGCAAGCTTATGTGGGATGCCATCTTGTTCTGCTGGGAGGCAGGGATAACCATACGGAAGCTGCAGTTGGACCTTGTTCCCGGGCTGGGAGGCATTGACTGCCCAGAAGAGAGTGCTTTTCTAGCAGAAAAGCATAATTCCACACAGTATTGCCTACAGCTGGAAGCTGAAAGTGGAGGACAGCCGAACAGTAGCCTTTCTGTATTTTGAGCTAGTTTATAACATCTAGGGTTCAGTACAGAGGTGCTTACTTTGCCAGTTGGGAAGAGGAGCCTGTATACCTGAAAACCTGAGTGACTTTGGAAGTTGTCAGATACTTTTTACTTCTCCTTTTAAAATGGCTTAGAGAAGCAACTGTAGTCTGTCTTCAGAGCATATCTCCCAGACCCTATTGAACCACACAAAGCCAAAAAAGCAACAAACTCTGGAGAAAACAGTAACCAAGAAATTGCCCATGGCATCAGAAGGCCCTCGAAAGAAACCACCACACAATTTCACAGATGAAGAAGCTTTTCTGAAACTATCAGGAGGTGAATACAAAAGGATTATATAGAGAGACCTCCTAGGCCTTATACAAAATGCAACAGAGAGAGAAAAAATTAAGCAAACTGTTCAACCTGATAGAACGCCAGTACTCTGAAATCCAACAGATCAAGAACAAAATCAAAGACACAGAAACTTCAATTCAAAGCCAAGAAAATAGAATGGAACAAATGGAAAGGAGACTTTCTGACTTGGAAGACAGATCTACTGACTACGGCATCTCTGAGGGAAAATCAGGAAAAAAAAACAAGAAAAACGAAGAAGCGTTAAGAAGCATGTGTGACTCTATTCAAAGGAACAATGTATGATTAATTGGAGTTCCTGAACAGGGTGAGATACCTGAGAACACAGAGAGCATTGTGGCTGAGCTGATGACAGAAAACTTCCCAGAAATCATGAAAGACGAAAATATAGATATCTAAGATATGTATCAAACACCACTCAATATAGATCTGAAAAGAAAGACTCCAAGACATATTATAATCAAGCTTAACAAAGCAAAACCTAAGCAGAAACTCTTAAAGGAAGCAAGACTCAAAGCAAAGCTAACACTCAGAGGGAAACTCTGTAGGCTTTCATCAGATTTCTCAGCTGACATGGAGACAGTGGTGTGACATATTCAAAGTCGTGAAGAAGACTTTCCAATCAAGAATTATATTTCCTGCAAAACTCTCTTCAAAAAATATGAGAAAGAAATGAAAACATTCAGAGATAAACAGAAAATCAGAGACTTTATAAAAACCAAAGTAAACTACAAGAAATATTGAAAGAGTCTCTTGGCTTAAAAGAACAAAACCACCAACTTTATATTTTAGAAGGCCACATCATCAGAATCCTAGTCAGTTAGGGAAGGCCCCAAACTGAATCAAAGCTATGATAGTGAAAAAAAAAAAAAGATTCAGTGATCATATTCTGAAAATTATGATGTCATTACATTAAAAAGAGGGATGTACTACAATCGTTATACTCCTTCCAGTTGGAGAGGAAGTTGACAAGTCTGGTAGTAATTTGAGTTTACATATAGTTTATTAAGCAGGATAATAGGGGCAAACATAAAGCACAATAAAAATGCAACCTACTATATCAAGAAACATAATACAAGAGTCTCAACGACCCCAAAACCAATACTGAAAAAGGTGAAAATTCAACTCACAAAGAAGAATGTCCCAGAACAGATTAACAGGAGCAGAGAAAACATCAACACAAAAATAAACATATCACAATGGCAGCACTGAACACATAACTATCAAAAATTACATTGAATGTGAATGTACTGAATACTCCAATAAAGACACTTTGAGTGACATCTTGAATGAAAAGACACAACCCATCCATAAGCTGCCTACAATAAACTCACCTTAGACTTAAAGATAAGAATAAACTGAAAATTAATGGATGGAAGAATACATGTCAAGCTAACAATGAGCAAAGAAGAGCAGGGGTGGTAATTCTAATCTCAGAAAAAAATAGATTTTAATGTAAAATCCACCATGATGGACAAGGATGAACACTATTTATTGCTGAATGGTTAAATACAGAAGCGGGACTTAACAGTATTAAATATTTATGCACCTAATATTAGGGTCATCATGAGTCAGATCCGACTCGACGGCACTTGGCTGGCTAATATTAGAGCACCTAAATACGTTGAAGAAACACTGATTACAATCAAAAAAGAGACAGATCACTCCACAATAATAATGGAGACTTCAACACTCCACTCGCAATATTGGAGAGATCATCTAGAAAAAAGCTCAATAAAGACACAGAAGACCTTATCGCCACAATTAAACAACTAAACCTCATCAACATCTGCAGAACTTTCTATCCATCAGCGGATAACTTATCCAGTGCACATGGAACATTGTCCAGAATAGACCATGTGTTAGCACGTAAAGCCATTCTCCACAAAATCCATACCACTGAATTAATGCAAAGCATCTTCTCAGATCATAAAGCCATAAAAGTCAAAATCAATACCAGAAAAAAACATAGACAGAAAGTGGAACTCATGGAAATTGAACAACATCTTGCTCCAGAAGCCATGGGTTATAGAAGAAATCAAGATGAAATAAAGAAATTGATGGATTCCAATGAGAATGAAAACACTTCTTACCAGAACCTATGGGATACAGCCAAAGCAGGGCTCAGAGGTGAGTTTATCTCCATAAATGCACATATCTGGAAGGAAGAAAGAAACTATATCAAAGAACTCACCCTACAGCTTAAACAAGTAGAGAGAGAACAACAGAGGAATCCCTCAGGCACGAGAAGAAAACATAAAGATTAGAACAGAAGTAAACAAATTAGAGAATAAATGAAAAATGGAAAAAATGGAAAAGACCAAAAGCTGGTTTTTTGAACAGATCAACAGAACTGACAAGCCATTGGCTAAACTTACTAAATAAAGATAAGAAAGGAAACAACACAAATAAGAAATGAAAAGGAAGTTGTCACAATAGATCCAACAGAAACGAAAAATATCCTAACAGAATAATAGGAAAGTCTGTACTCCAACAAATTTGAAAACCTAGAGGAAATGGACAAATTCTTTGATTCATATCACCTATGAAAATTATCACAAGGTGAAGCAGACTGACTTAATAACACCATCACAAAGGAAGAGACTGAAAATGTTATCCCAAAACACCAACCAGAAAAAGCCAGGACCCAGATGGCTTCACCACAGAATTCCAACAAGCTTTTAGAGAAGAGTTATCTCCAATACTACTGAGACTATTTCATAGCATAGAAAGGGATAGAATGTTCCCAGATTCATTCTATGAAGCGAGCATAATCCTGATACCAAAGCCAGGGAAAGATCCAGCAAACAAGGAGAAGTATAGAACAATATCAATCACACATCTAGATGCAAAAATCTTCAACAAAATTCTTGCCAGTAGAATACAATATATGAAAAACATAATACATCACAACCCAGTTGTATTCAGACCAGGGATGCAAGCTGGTTCAACATCACAAAAGTAATTAATGTGATCAACCACATAAGTAATGCAAACAACAAGAATCACCTGATCTTGTCTATTGATGCAGAAAAGGTGTTTGATAAAGTCTAACACAGATTCATGCTGAAACCTCTCAGCAAAATAGGAAAAGATGGCAAATTCCTCAATGCAATAAGGACCATTTATACAAAGCCAACTGCTTACGTCATCCTGAATGGAGACTGAAACAATTTCCCTTGAGAACAGGAACTAGACAAGGATGCCTACTCTCACCCCTCCTATTCTACATTGTACTAGAAGTTCTCGTCAGAATGATTAGACAAGATCAAAGAATAAAGGGCATCTGCATTGGCAAAGAAGAATTAAAAATCTCCATATTTGCAGATGATATGATTGTATATGCAGAGAAATCCAAAGAATCCATAAGGAAACTACTCAAACTGATAAAGGAGTTCAGCAAAGTCTCAGGATACAAGATAAGCATAAGTTAATCAGTAGGATTCCTTTATACCAGCCAGCCAAGTGCCGTCGAGTCAGCTCATGAGAAAGGCATTATTTAGGAAGAAATCACCAAGTTAATACCATTTACTATAGCCCCTAAGAAGATAAAGAACTTAGAAATAAATTTACCCATAGAAATAACAGACCTTTACAAAGAGAACTACAAACTCTTACTATAGGAAACTAAGAGAGGCTTACATAAATGAAGAAACCTACCCTGCTCATGAATAGGAAGACTTAACGTTGTAAAAATGTCTATTTTACCCAAAGCAATCTACTTATATAATGTAATCCCAATACAAATTCTAGTGACATTTTTTAATGAGATTGAGGATCAAATTACCAACTTTGTCTGAAAAAGGAAGACGTGCTAGATAATAAAGCACTACTAAAGAAGAAGAGCACACTGGGAGGCCTCTCATTATCTGACTTTAAAACCTATTACACTGCCACAGTAGTCAAAACAACCTGGTACTGGTAAAGAAAGAGACAGATAGATTAGTGGAACAGAATTAAGACCCTAGAGATGACAATATCTGCCTCTGAACAGCTGGTATTCAACAAAGGCCCTAAGACATTAAACTGGGGTAAAAACATTCTCTTTAACAAATTGTGCTGGCAAAATTGAAAATCCATCTACACTAAATTAAAACAAGACCCATATCTTACACCTTGTACAAAACTCAACTCGAACTGGATAAAAGACCTAAATAACAAATCTAAAACCGATAAAGCTCCTCCAAGAAAAAGTGGGAACAATGGAAAGTTTAATACACAATGCAAACAGACTTCCAAATCTGTCAAATAAACCACAATCATCAGAAGAGAAAATAGATAAATGGGAACTACTAAGAATCAATCACTTTTGTTCATCCAAAGACTTTATTAATAGAATTACAAGGCCACTGACAGAATGGGAAAAAATATTTGGCAACTCTATGTCAGACCAATGCCTGATCTCCATAATCTATAAGGTACTACAAAATATCAACAAGAAAAAGATAAATCATTCAATTAAGCGATGGGCAAAGGATATGGACAGACACTTCTCTAAAGAGGAGATCCAGGCAGCCAAAAAAACACATGTGGACATCCTCACGATCATTAGCTATTAAAGAAATTCAAATCAAAATGGCAATGAGATACCATCTCACCCCAAAAAGGTTGGCCATGTTCCAAAAAATGCAAAACAACAAATGCTGGAGAGGCTCTAGGGAGATTGTAATTCTTCTACACTGTTGGTGGGATTGCAAAATTGTGCAATCTCTTTGGAAAGCAATCTGGTGCTCCTTTAAAAAAAATGGATATAGATATAAGATTTGACCCTGTAATTCCACTGCTTGGAATATATCCTACAGAATCAAGGCCATTCACACCAACTGATACATGCACACAGATGTTTACCGCAGCACATTACACAATAGCAAAAAGATAGAATCAACTCAGATGCCGAACAACAGAATAATGGATAGGTGAACAATGCAATGATAAAAAATAACGATCATTTTTGGAAATATTTCATAATATGGTTTCAATTGGAGAGCATTATGCTGAGTGAAAGCAGTTAGGAACAAAAGGACGGATATTGTATGAGACTCCTATGGTCAGAAACTAAAACAGACTCATGTGTAGAAGAAAAGACTCTTTGATGACTGCAAGGGTGTGGAGGGAGGGAGGGCGAGGGGGACAGGGTTTAGAATAGATAGCTGATAGAAACTTGCTTGGGTGAAATATGGGACAGCACACATTAGGAAGAAGATCAGTATTAACTGGACTTCAACATAACATGATTACTCCTCCCATCTTAAACCAATATTACAAGAACAGAGTAGCTGTGGCTGAGGACTGGGACCATGCTCTCAGGGGAAACTGAGGCCAATTGGCACAACTAGATTTTTGCTAAGAGAGCCCTCTGCACCCCAAATTGGGGACTCACATCTGGGGTCTTAAAAGCTGCCAAGCTGCCATCTGAGGGTGCAGCAAATGTTCCCAACTTAGCACATACAGATGATCACCACAGACCAAAACGACATGAGAGGAAAGAGAACCCAGAAGACAGAGAGACTCACATGAGGATGTGACTGCATCCACTTGTGACTGGAAGAACCAGATGGTGCCCAGCCACCACCAGTAATAGCCGTGATGGAGCTCACTAAGTTGAGTCTTACTGGCAACACAAGAATAAAAAAGAGTGCACTCTGAGAGCTCCATTAAAAGACCTCAACTGGTAGTCCACAGGCCTTGAGGTTCCCCTGGGAGCATGGCCCCTGGCTCTGATGCTGCCCCTGTCCAGTTATCATAATGGAGGTCAACTCTAGGGCGGGAATGGATTGGACCTAGCAACACAGAGTGACCGTATCATGTGTGCGCTTCATGGTTCTGTGCCTCTGTAGGATGTCATCCTGCTGACCTCCTGCTGGAGGAATGAGAGTGGGTGGAGAGGAGGGGATAGGAGATTGTTGGGAGGTCAAGACATGGATGGAGCAGAGAGGAAGAGTATGCTGTCACTGGGCAGAGAGAGCAGTGGGAGCTGCATATGTGTGGGCATGCATTTTACATGGGAATGCACATTTTCATTCAATCATCGTCATCATTATCGTTACGAAATTTAGATATCAGAGAATGGAATGTAGAATTTTACATATTAATATAAGGAAATTAGATTCATATCTGAGAACCTTATGTTTTAATGATTTGTTCCTTATGTCATCCACAGCAGCAGGTACAATATCTGCAGAATACAGTCATCAAAAACTGTTGATAAAATATGTTTGTGAATGAGGGAAACACAGGATACATTAGTGGTATTTCAAAGCAATTAACTGAGAAAACAAAACATCAGAGCAAGTACATTATGTAATCATCAAGCCATTCAGAGCTAATCTGTATTGAGAAATGACATCAGTTCCCTGGAAAGGAAATGAAAAAAGTAAAAGAGGTATAGACTGATCAAGTGCATGTTCATTGGCACATTGCCGTGCAATTTTGTTTAATAGCGAGCTCTCTTGATAACACTCATTAAAAATAAAATCATCATGATAGTGTTGATTAGTCTTGCCTGCTCCAAAGTTTGAGGACCTTAGAGGAAATATCATTTAGTTGATCTTGTAATTAGGAACAGAAAAATTTTCTAAAGTGTCAGGAAGTATATCACGTACAATGGAATTGGTAGAGAATATACTCTGAATAGAAGAAAAAATTGAAATAAATAAGGGACCTCCTATTGTGGGGTAAATGTCACAGAAGAGAAACACCGAAAACCAAGCAAACTGCAAAAACGTGGAGGCCTATTGTCCATCCTGACTATACAGTTGCCCTCAAGTCAATTATGACTCATGAAAACTCTGTATATGTCTGTTTTAGTAAGCTAGGGCTGCTGTAACAGAATTACCATAAAGGGGATGGCTTTAACAAAGGAAAGTTTGTTCTTACACAGTCCGGTAGGCTACAAGTCTACCTTCAGGATGTCCACCGCAGGGGAGGTCTGTCCCCCTGGAGAAAAGTCCAGTAATACATCAGTCTTTGTCCATGGATCATGTTGGTGCGGGAGCATCTTGGTTCAGGAACTTCAGGTCTGAAGGATGCGCTCTAATCCGAGTGGTGCTTGTTTGATGGTGTGAGGTTCCCAGTTCTCTGCTTACTTCTCTTTCCTTTTGTCTCTTGCAGAATGAAAGGATTAATGGCGGGACAAACCATACTCCAGGGAAACTCTCTTTGCAATGGAGCAGGGAGGTGACCTTCTGAAGGGATCGACAGTCTCATCTTAATCCTTTAACATACAGCATAGTAAAATCACAAAATGGAGGACAATCATAGAACACAGGGAATCATGGCCCAGCCACAGGTCTACACCTATTTTTGGGGGGACACAGTTTGATCCATGACATCCCAGGAAGGCAGCTATGCTCACCACTGTATCTGAATAGAATGAAAAATTGGAATAAATCAGGGACCTTCTATTGTGGTGTAAACGTCACAGAAGAGAAACACCCAGAACCAAGTGAATGTGAATGCGTGACTGTGGAGCCCTGTGGTCCACACTGACTGTGCAGTTACCCTCAAGCTGATTATGACTCATTAAAACTCTGTACACGTCAGAGGGCAGTTGTGCTCCATTGTGGTTTTATTGGTGGGTATTCTGAAAATAGATGATCAGGATTTTCTTCTGAAATACCTCTAATTAAGCTCAAACATGCACTCTTTTGATTACTAAATTTTGTACCATCTAATAATGGTTACCCACACTATAGTCAGAATTAACTTGACAGCAGCAGGAGTCTTTTGGGTTTTAAGGACAGTTAAGTGCTGTGGCTGTTAACCAGAAGACTGGCAGTTCAAATCCGCCAGGTGCTCCTCAAAAACTCCATGGGGCAGTTATACTCTGTCTATCATGTCACAGTGAGTACAAACTGACTCCAAGACAGTGGATTTAGTTTGATTAAGGACTGTGCTTTAGCTCCCAGTTCCTTTTCACTTAAATTTGCTTTGCTTCTTTACTTTTATCCATTACCTAAAAATTGTCATGTTTTTGAAATTAAAAACTAAAATTTAGCTGGAAAACTCTCCCTTGAATTTAGTATAATCATCAATTTTGTCCAAAGAGTGAGCTGGAAGAATCTCTTGGATATCAAATTTTTCACTTGTATTTATTGATTCATCCAGTATCTAAACAGCATCATAGCAGTTAACTTACGAAACAATCTAAAACCTGTTGCCTTACAGTAAGCATCCATTTTTTTTTGTATTATCAGCTTAATTAGTTACTAGCATGAAAATTAACTACTGTTAAGGCATGTCTACATTCATCTGATTAGTAATGATACATTCTCAAACATAGTTCATATTCTAACCCTATGTTTTCTTCCATTAACAAGCTGTGTGTGATATAAGCCTGTGTTGTACAAAGTTGACAACTAAAAAGGCTTGTTAACAGCACCATAGATCCATCTGGGTTATAATCCAAAAAAATACAAGCTAATAAAAGACTTCATACAGTAGTAACTAAAACATGGGGTGGGGGGGGAGAGTTCAAAAAGACTCAATATTTCCTTCTTAAACATTCATTACCATTAACTATCCCTCTTTGCATTAAAAATAATTCAATAGAATACCAATATGATGTTTTCAATATTTTATTACTTCTTCCTTTTCTCTGATTTCTACTTTCTTTGAAGATAAAAGAGGTATTTTAATTAGGATGCGATGGGAATAAACTCAGAATTAGCATAAGCTGGTGTTCAATAAATATGGTTTTAATTATAAGCTTTTCCTGTTTCAAAGATTCAGGAAGGGAACATCAGAGGTAAAACAAACATTTCATAATATTCTATATTTAATGATATGCTGCCTAGAACTTCATTTTGATGTGTACTTTTTAATTTTAAAAGCCTGATTATCTGCCTAGATAGGAGAAAACTGGAAAATATATAGACGTCTTCTCGTTGCTTTACATGAGCTAGAGAAAATTATTTCCTATCTCAGCATAGGCAAAACTATCCTGTTTCATGAAAAGATCCTGGAATTAGTAAGCCAACTCACAGAAAAAGTCTGTTGTAGAAAAACATGGAACCTTATAAGGCTCGCGGACTACAAGAAACTACGTTTGCCCCATAACTTAGTTTTCTCTACAAGCTGTCTGAACATTACAAAATGTTCATAGAGGAATAAACTGAGATGAAGAATGTGAAAAGGTCTAGATAAGTGGAAGTAAGTTCAGCCATTTGTAGAAATTTTTAGACAACTAAAACAAGCATTTCCTTCAGAATTCTGAAGGAAGAGTTGAAGATAACAGTTACAGAAGTATTAGCCTGTGAGGAGCATATACACCCCGTTAAGTCCAATTAGGTTTTCAGATAAATTTTCTCTGGATATTCATATGGAAAACACTATTTAATGTTGGATACCTATCCTCAGTTTCAAAATACATCTAGATGTCTAGGATTTTCTCTTGCATTTTCTATATTGTCTGGTCTCCAAAAGCCTTTAAGGTAATCATTCTCTATTTGTTGGTGATTAGAGCAGACTTCCATGGCCATTTAAATTACATTAGCTCAAGTTTTTATTAAATTATGGAAAACCAAACTGAATAGAGTTTTAGTCACAACCAGTTACAATGTACTTGTATATAAAACAATTCATTCAATATCTCTGTCTTTAGACATACCAATGAAAAATAAATTAAGTTTAAACATATGAAATCATGAAGAAATTAAAACCAGACTGTAGTAGAAATAACTTACTAATGGTTTCTATTTCCAACAGTGTTCCTGAATTGCTTGATTGGGAGTTAAGAATCCTTTCCACATAGAAAAATATTATAGATACATATAAGGCTTCCTGAGTAGGTAATTAGTGAATATGTTGGAAAAACACTATGTAGTGCAAATAATAAAGAGAAACAACCAAAAAAAAAAAAAAAGACATTGCAATAAAAATGAGGGAAAACAGGATTACTAGTGGTAAATAATCAGTTAAATTCAATTTTAATAATGATTTTTAAGAGGGCTTTACATATTCCTAATGAGTGCTAGCAATTTATTATAGTTTATTTGTCATTTCAATATTTGTCTTTGTTTTTCTTTTTCATTGAAGTTTATGTCTAGAAGTATCTGGAAATGCTCATGAGGGATGATCAACCTATCTACCTACCTAAATTGTATGCATATGTTTTCTCTAATGACAAGGAGAGCAGTAAATGGTATCTTTTCACATATGACACAAGTTTGCCTGAGAAGGAATTGTGGTCAGTTACGTGAAAGCAGAAATGTGTGTCATTGTGTTTACACATTCCCCGTGAATTAGGAGGAGCATTGTCATTCTAAATGAGCTTTATTATGTGATATCACAAGCCAAATACAACCTGATTTTTATTTTAAGGAGAAGCAGGAAAAAAATGTGAAAGTCAGTCTGTCCTAAACAATATGCAGCCAGTTCTTTGAACATTTTTAGAATCACTTTTTAAAACATTCATTAGCCAGTGTGTCATGGATTGAATTATGCTCCCCAAACACTCTATGTAACAATTTGGCTGGGCTGTGATTCCCATTACTGTATGAACTTCCACTACTTTATCACTGGATTGGATAGTGTCTTCAGTCAATCTCTTTTGAGATATAATAGATGGAAGAGAGTAGAGAGACATGCGGATGTCATACCACCAAGAAAGGAGAACTGAGAGCAGAGTTCATCCGTTGGACCTGAGGTTCCTGCACTGAGATATTCTCAGATCAGGGGAAGATTTATACTTGGAGCTTCCTCCAGAACCGACAGAGAAAGCTTTCCCCTAGATCTTATGCCTTGAATTTGAACTTGTAACCTATTAGATAGTGAGAGCCTAAATTTATCTTTATTGGGGGCACCCATTGTGCTGTTACAGCAGCACCAGATGACTAACACACAGCAGTAGGTAAACATGATTAGTAACTATCAATGCATCTGAACTGCATGTCTGATCAATTTCAGACTGCAGAAGTTGGTAAAAAGTTTCTATTTTTTCATTGTCAGCACTAGTTGTTGGTGCATGAATTTGAACAGAAGTTGAATTAGATGGCTTTCCTGTAGGTGTATCTACATTAACCTACCACTACAATATATTTGAAGGTAGATCTTGAAGTGCTCTTTTCAGCTAGGACAGTGATATCATATCTCTTGACTTCTTCTTTTCTACCATTGTCACCCTATGGTTGTCTTATTCAGAATGGCCAATAGAAGTACATTTAGCACACTAATGCCTGGACTATGGATTTTCAATAATCCATTCATTTTTGATGACTTCTAAGTTCCCTTGATTCATACGTCATACATCACATGTTTCAATTACTATTGGATATTTGCATCTGTTTTTCTTCTTCTTGAATCATGCCACATCGCCAAATTAAAGTCCTGAAAGCTTTACTCCATCCAACTCATTATGGTTCACGACTCTGAGAAGGCAACTCATCCCCAGAGATATTTTTAGTGATTTCTAAAGTAAGGGGCTCATTGCTCATTACAATTTTAGACAATGTTCCACTGTTATCCATAAGATTTTCACTAATCAGATCTTTTATTTTTTTATTTTTTTCCGAAAGTAAATTTTCAAGTCTTTCTTTCCAGTGTCCCATAGCCTGGAAGCTCATTTGAATCCTGTCCCCCATGGTAGACCATGCTGGCATTTGAAATACTAGTGGATTGGCTTCCAGTATTGCAGTGACATAAAAGCTACCACAGGACAGCAAATGGATGTACAAGTGATGCACCAATGATTGTGACAAAAAAACCAAGGCTCCAGAAATTGATGTAACACCAGTTGAGATGTTTCAACAAACTGATACATGCTGGAAGTGTTCTGGGGTCTGTAACTAGAAATTTAGGAAGACAGCTGCCTGGCCAACCGAGAGGAAAAAAGCCATAAACATGTCTAATCCAAAGAAAGGTGATCCAATGATCCAATGTGGGAATTTCAAACAATATCAGTAATGTCACATAAAAGTAAATCACACCGAAGATAATTAAAAAAAATATATATATCTGTAGCCATACATTGACAGGGAACTCACAAAAACTCAGACCAGACTCAGAAGAAGAATGAGGGATATCACTGCCGATGTTAGATGGATCTTCGTTGTAAGCTAGAATACAAAAATATGTTTACCTCTGTTTCATTGACTATGAAAAGAGATTCTACTGTGTGGATCATAACAAATTATGGGTAACATAATGAAGAATGGTAACTACAGAACACATATGTGCTCATGAGGAATGTGTACATACACTAAGACGCATTTGTTCTAACAGTTACTACATGGTTTAAAATCAGAAAGGATGTGTAACAGAGCTCTATTGTTTCACCATATTTATTTAATTCATATGCTGAGCAAATAATCTGAGACGCTGGATATGTGAAGAAGAACACAGAATCAGCACTGAAAGAAGACTCTTTAACAGCCTATTGTATGCAGATGACAAAACCTTGCTGAAAGCTAAAACTTGTTGCACTTACTGATGAAGATTAAAGACTACAGCCTCCATTATGGATCATACCTCAACATAAAGAAAACAAAAATCCTCATAACTGAATCAATAAGTAAGTGGTGAAAGTATTAATATTGTCAAGGATTACATTTTACTTCAATCCACAATCAATGCCCGTGAAAGCAGGGTTCAAGAAATCAAATGACTTCCTGCCTTGGGTAAATCTGTTGCAGAAGATGTATTTAAAATATTTAGTAGCAAAGATGTCATCTTGAGGAATAAGTTGTGCCTGACACAAGCCATGATATTTTCAATCACCTCATTTGCATGAGAAAATTGGATAATGAATAAGCAAGACCAAAGAAGAACAGATGCATTTGAATCATAGTGTAGATGAAGAGTATTGACTATACCATCAGTTCCAGAAGAGCGAACAAGTCTGTTTTGCAAGGAACACAGGTAGAACATCCTTTAGAACTAGATATTGTGAGACTCTGTAACGTGTACTTTGGACATGTCGTCAGGAGGAACTAATCCCTGGATAAGGACATCATCTTTTGTAAAATAAACTGTCAGTGTAAAATGGTAAGGTCCTCAATGAAATGACTTGACACAATGACCGCAGTAGTGGGTTCAAACATAACAACAATTGGGAAGATGGCGCAGGACTGGACAGTGTGTCCTTTTTTTGTACATAGTTTCACTGTAAAGCAGAATTGACTCAATGATATCTAAGAACAACAATAAATGTAAGTATCAAGGATAGAATAAGGCTCGTTGTAATTTCTTTCCATAATTTGATGCTGTGGTAGATTGAAAGTAATTGCTGATTTTGTTTGAGAAAGGACCATGGTTGCAGTAAGAGAGATGTGTTCTAAACATGTCCATCCATTAAGTCAAATATAAATCAATGGTGTTTCTGTTCTGTGGGAACTTCGTGAGTATGAGGTTTGTTTCGATTGTAATCATTGGTTCAATATCAAATGTGGAGGATAAATCTGATTTTTTTGTTTGTTACTTTGGACCTGTACCTAATGATGTAAAAATAGAAAAATAAACAAGAAGTCATGAAATACATGATAGGACATAATGTATTCAAAATGTGTTTGTAGATGATTCTAACCTGGAAGACTAAAGTGTACCTGACCCAAGCCATGATATTTTCAACAGCATCATATGTATGTGAAAGCTGGACAATAAACAGAGAAGACAGAATGCGGAATGATGTGTTTGAATTGCAGTGTTGGAGAAGAATAGTGAATGCACCATGGACCTCCAAAAGAACAAAGAGATGTGTTCTGGAAGAAGTACAACCAGAGTGCTCCTTGGAAGCAAAGATGGCAAGACTGCATCTTACATACTCTGGACATGTTGTCAGGAAAGATCAGTCCCTGGAGAAGGACATGATACTTGGTCAAGTGGAGGGTCAGCAAAAAAGAAGAAACTCTTAATGAGACTGATTGACACAGTGACCACAACAACGGGCTTAAACATAAAAACGATTGTGGACATGGCACAAGATGGGGTAGTGTTTCATTCTATCGCGCAGAACATCATTATGAGTTGGAACTGACTCAATGGCACCTAACAACAACAACAACCTGGAAGGAATGGATAACACCTTGATGAAGATGATTACAGTGAAAGATAGATTCGGTAATTCGAAAAAAATAGGCAGATGATTCTAATTTGTATATACGTGATATATACATGTAGTTCTATATTTGTATGTATGCAATATTTGTAATTCTAATATGTATACATGCATATATACACATAAACATATGTATACATATGTATATTTTGTTGCTTTTGTTAGTTACTGCAGGAGATGGGTCCAACTGTTGGAGATCTCAGGTACAAAGGAACATGAATGTTTATTGATGAGACAATCGCTATCCTCAGGGTTTTCATTGCTTCATCTTCCAAAGCAGATCTCTAGGACATTTTTTCTAGTCTGTCTTAATCCAGTAGCTTCTCTGGAAGCTGTTCAACATCACAACAATTTACAAACCTCCACTGAAGAACTGTCATGGCTGCACATAAATTACAAGGCCAGGAATCAAACTCAAGCCTTCTTATTGGCAAGTTAGGAATCTGCCACTGACCACTAATACCTTCCATAAGTATATATATGGTCCTTTGTTTCCTTTTATCAATTTAAAGAGTTTTTTGACTACACAAAAATTGATTAATCAGGATTAATAGGGGAAACCCTAATTTTTCGAGTTGTCCAGCATTAATCAACTCACATTTATGATTTTTAATAGTAATGCATTTTATATGAAGAATTACATCATATATGGATAAGCTATGCCTAAATATATTTGACATCATGATAGCTTGTTTCTAAGTCCCAGTTTGTAGACTGCTATAGACTTTATTATATTATACAGTGATCAGTTTGTTTTAGCTTTGTCAGCAGGTTGTGGGAGGATACACAGCATGAAGGGAAGGCTTGTATTAAATCACACAGTAAAAACTCTTCCTTGCAGAATGCTTTTTAAGAAACGGCCTAACAATGAACTACAGTCATGGTTCGTCGGCTTAGCTTGGAGTCATTCTCTCTTTTCTTCCCTAATACCACTGAACTCCTGAAACAAGAACAAATGTGCATTTGGTGACTATGCCAAACAGCCACAAGCCAGGAAGCACAATACCCCAAATGGGGAAAAATGGAAAGTGCAGTAAATTGTGTCATTCCTGGAAGCCTGCTCTCTTCTCAGAGGTTAGCTGACCATGGCCACTTTATAACATTAAGTCTTTGAATGTTTCCGTTTCAAAATAGGCTAGGTAAAATAAGAACATGATAGGCTCTTATTTTAAAACTTCAAAGGTTCTGCTTCATATTATAACAGTGACGTGTGAATTGTGGCTTTCTTACAAGGAAGAAAAAGACAAAAATATTACTGTTCTATTGATTCTCTTCCTCCCACAAAACCATGTGAAGTACGGTGTTAGTGTTTCGTTATATTTTATGTTTAAATTATGTTGTTTTGACATCAATAATTACCAGAATATATTCTTCAATTAAGGAAAAGTTACATAGTTATTAAAAGATAACCTAAATAATTTAAAATGTCATTTTATTTTTTTGATGAAAAACACCATGTGTTGTCACTGGCAAACATTCAAGTCTTTAAATAAGTGCTCCTTTTGTAATTAAAGAGGTATATATGTAACTCCCATTATTTTTTTAAAAAAAAAGGTAGGGAAATACTCCAACTGTTGCTAAACATAATATCTCTGAAACTTTGTGAGAACAGTGTTTATTTTGTCACTCCAAAAGTGGAAAACAAATTGAAAACACCATGACATCTCTATTTATTGCTGGAGATTATTATTACAATTTTTTAACCACTGTAAATTTTCCACCAAACTCAGAGTTACAGGGAAAAAAAAAGTACAATGTTGACATTTTAAAATTTTTCTCTAAAAATTAGTAGCATTGTGTACTCATTATTAATAATAAAACAACTAAATCTGATAGATATGACTAATTATTTATTGTCCTGAATTATCCGACTTCAGCTCAGTACCACAGTCAATGCCTTTAGACATAGGAAACTTGTTTTTCCATAATCTCTGTTTCTATATGGTTGCACCTTCTATTTTGCCAGTGAGAGGAACATGTGTGAGATTTAAAAGGCAGAGGTGAAACAAACACCATTATTATATGCATGTAGCTACGGACAGATGGGCTGATAGACAAGAGATTTACAACATCTTTCAAAGAGGTTCTTTAGAACCTCTATTAAACCCTAAAAACTGAAGTGATTGGTGACAGCTTCCAGCAACTTTCAGACTGACTTTTAGTAACTAGTTTCTTCAGTGTCTTATGCTCAGTTCTTCAGGGTAACTTCTCTAACCTTGGTGGATCCTTCCCTGACTTTCAACGGCTTCTTCCTTGCTTTCCAATCCACTTGCTTCTAACAGTAGTTTAAGCCCCTCGTTCTATATTAAATATTTACAGCCAGAATATTTAGAGTAGAAGTATTGTCTCCAAGATGGGGCCTACTCAATATCTAAAAGAACAAGTGAACTGTTTAGGCAATGGCTCAGACTCCCACCTCACACCTAGTCCTGTTTTATTGCTTCCTGTTCCTAAAAAAATAGTCATGCCTTCATAGGGAGTTCCCTATGTCTATTTGACAAAAGAAGACACATTTCATGTCTGGTTTACACAATAAGCTGATAGTAATGGAAATTGCTCGGTTGTATCATTATGGTCCCAATCAGATACAGCTACAAGTGAAATTCTCACAGTGGATATAACATTGTGTAGTGCATCTGATTGTTGAACTTATTTTTACTTTTTGGAAGTCAAGATAACTAGAGTTATAAAACCACCTCAATTCATAGGCAGTGGCTATAGGTTAAACTTTACTCTCAAGGATTTAGAAAGAACAACATTGAAAATTATGGCAAAGGAAGACTGAAAGTGGTCTGCAGTTGTAACTGTTGGAATGAGCGCAAAGTGTGCAGATGTCTATATTCCATTCCATCCAATGGGAAACTCTAAGGTTGAAGAAGACACTAAGAAGTATGTGATAAGGAGACCTATTCTGTGGTAGCTTGTCAGCGTCTTGCAACATCTGTCTCTGCCATTGCTCAAAAGGTTCCTATTTTTTAATTTCATTTTCTTTTTTTAAAAAGGACTGTGTTGACAGTGACAGAGGTTAAGCACAAACTTTGAAACAGGAGTTTTCACTTGGTAAGGATTACCTGTCTGTAGCCACTACTAAATCCCAATATGCCAACCTCAGAGACAGCCAAAGTTTCCTACATGTGACACCATTACTCACCTGGGCTAGTCACCCACTTTGTGTCAGGGTACCACTTTCATCATGAAAAGTGTCAACCTTTTTTGTTTTCCCCTTTTAGAAATAGACACTACTCTTTATATGGATTGTCATTCATACCTACAATGTGTTTTCTGAAAACCACTGTCTACAAACTGATGAAATGTATTACACACTTTCAAGGTATTCTATGCAGCCTTGTTTCTGAGTGAGCATTTTATTCTGTGACCAATAAAATGTATCAGACTCAGGTTCACAGAATTCCCTGGTCTTATCATGTACCTGGGAAACCCTGGTGGCATAATGGTTAAGTGCTACACCTGCTAACCAAGAGGCTGGCAGCTTGAATCTAACAGGCAATCCTTGGAAACTCTATGGAGTAGGGTTGCTATGAGTTGGAATTGGCACCGGGTTTGCTTTTGGGTTGTCATGTGTCTTACTATTCTAAATTAGTTTGACACCATGGTGAAAGGATATTTTGAAGTCTCAATTTTGGTAGCAGCTAAAATTTGTTGACAACTTCTCATATTGGAAAAATACCACAACAGAAAATCAAAATTTCCTCTGCCATCAGATTGATTCCAACTTGTAGTCAACCCATAGCATTTCCAAGGCTGTAAATATCTATGTAAGTTGACCATCACATCTTTTTCCTGCAAAAATGCTAGTGATTGTGAACTACCATCCTTTTGGTTAGCAGTCAAGTGCTTTAACCACTGCACCAGCAGGTATGTGTTATTTGTTACACTCCATCAAAAAAATAGTGGTTTTTTTTCCCCCCCATGTACAGAAAATACTTGCCCTCATCAAGGGTAAAAGTAAGACTAAACTTTGTTGTAGTTATCCATTTCTGTGTAATAAACCACCTAGAATTTAGTGGTATGAAACAACATTAAATTAATTTTACTTTCCAATTTTGGGGATTAGGAACTTGTAAATGACACAGTATATATAACTTATTTCAGCTACACGATGTCTAGGATTTTAGCTGTAACATAAAGGTTGACTGACTGGATCCCTGGCAGCTGGAGTTCCACTCACATGTCAGATGGATGACTCAGATTGTCACCTGAGTCTTCAGCTGGGACTGTCATCCAAAACTCTACTTAGACTTTGTTCTTCACATGGTCTTCGGTAACTTAAGGAAATTAGGACTGCTTATTTGTCAGAACTGTGAATCTCTACGATACAAAAACCGGTGCCCCAGTTGAACCAGACAAAATCTGCCTCACCTTTTAAGACCACCCTAACAAGTCATTCAGTTCCACCTCTGTTGCAGTCACAGCCTATTTTGATTCAAAGAAAGACAAATCCCAATTGTTGATGAAAATTGAGACTGCCACCTGGACACATCAGGTTTATTACGGCATCACAGAAATACCAAACAAAAGGATAGCTATATTGAATGCTACAACTGATTTTAATTGCCAAGGAGAATGCAAGAGGATCCAGGAAGTTTGGGACCAATAAAAATAATTTCTGAAGTGCTGCTAAATATGTCTGAATCCTATGGTAAAAATATGGTGATAAACTAGAGCTTCTTGATATAATCAAAACTGAAACTACCTGTCTTTGTGGTTATTCTGACTCATGTCAACCTTCATGTGTTTCAGAGTACAACTGTGTTCTATAAGGTATTTAACAGCTGGGTTTTCAGAAGAAGATCATAAGAAATTTCTTCCGAGGTGCCTCTTAGTTGATGTGAACCTTTCATTTCAGTTAACAGCCAAACACTTGAACCATCTGCATCACCCAGGGCCTCCTAACCCAATATAAAATAATAATAATAAAACATCGCCATGGAAGCCATTTCAACTTGTGTCAACCCTCTAGGACATAGCAGAACTGCCCCATAAACTTTCCTAGACTGTAATCTTTATGAAAACAGACTACCACATCTGTTTCCCTTGGAGCAGTAAGTGTGTTCGAACTGTTGACATTTTGGTCTGTTGCCTAGTATTTAACCACTGTGTCATCTGGGTTCCAACTCAATACTTAAATGAAATAAACCACCCCAAAAAATAAATAAACAAAATAACACCAAACCTGTTGCCAATGAATTGTTTCCGAATCACAGTGACCCTGTGGGACAGAGAAGAACTGCTCCAAAAGTTTTCCAAGAAGCAGCTGGCAGATTTGAAAGGTTGATCTTTTGGTCAGCAGTCAAATTCTCAAAAGCTGTTCCACCAAGACTCCTTCACCCATTATAAACACTTCTAATTACACAGAAGCCCTGGTAGCGCACTGGTTAAAGCGCTTGGCTCCTGATCAAAACATCAGCCATTGAAACCCAATGGCTGCTCTGCAGGATAAAGATGTGGCAGTCTACTTAAGTAAAAGTTTTACAGCCTTGGAAACTCTATGGGACAGTGCTATTCTGTCTTAGAGGTTCACTGTGAATTGGAATCTGCTAGTATGCAATGTTTTTGTTTTGTTTTTGTATTGCAGTTTTTTTTTTACTCCTTTAGGAGTAGAAATGTGAATTATCTGTACAAGTTAAAGAATCATGAGGAGTTAGTCACTTGGTATCTTAGTTATTCTCTTAGGCTGGGTAAATCCAGTAAGGCATAAAAGTGTGTGATACACACACACACACACATATATATACATATACATATATGTATACATACAGAGAGAGAGAGAGATTCCTACCAATGAAACGGTTCACACAGTTGTAGAGGCTGTAATGTCCCAAATCGATGGATCAGGAAAGAGGCTTCCTTCTCTTTGATACATGTAAGTGCAGAGGCTGGTGAACCCAAGATAGGCAGGCTAGAGAGCAAGGCTGTTTGTCAGAGGCTGTGAAGATCAATGAATCCCATCTCGATAGTCAAGATCCCAGGTAAGCTGGTAGCTCAAGTCCCAAGACCTGGAGGTCAGACAAACAGGAGCTGGCCACGTGATCCAGAATGAACAAAAGCTGTGGAGCCCTGCCACAACATCCACCCACACATGATGCAGGCTACAAGCCGAGGAAACTCCCCTTCAACTGATTGCCACCACAGTAGATCCCATCAAGAGAGTGATCAAGTATCAGATCTGAACAGAGAAGTGATGACAATATTGAACAACTGCCAAACCGCTGAGAATCACGGCCCGGACAAGCTGACCACAAAGCTATCCATCACAACTACCTAGTGCTGCTGTAACAGAAATCCCACAAATGGATGGTTTTAACAAATGCTTCTTTCAAAGTAGTTTAAGACATTAATTTAATATTAAAATTGTATACCAGAAACACAGATAGTAGGTTTAGTTTTTGTTACTGTATGCTCTGAATAATCATCATAGCAATATTTATACTTTAAAATAACTATAATAACCATATAGAGCCATTATAAACTGAAATATGTCATACATTTAATATTAATTTTTTAACAAATAATAGTAAATGATTGTAATATGCCATATGATGTGCTTAAGACAAGAAAAACTGCTGCCATTAGCCTATGGAATAATTTAGAGTTTATTATAAAAAATCATAAAGTGTAAAATATCAACTAGGAAGTAACAAATTATAAATTTTTAGGTTTACACAGTCAATAATAAGGAGATTTGAATTAGTCATAAAATTTCAGTAACCTTGTTTTTGGAACTGACAATTGAGCTAACATCAGAGAAACAAGGAGATGATATCTCAACCAACAAAACAGGTAACTTTTTTAGTAATTTAAAATATTTTACAGTCTCAAGGAGAAAAATCAATATGCTTGCTTCCTTTTTCTTTATCTTTAATATTTAGTTGTCCATTTTAAAAACACTTACTGTTTTATAGTCTACAAACAGAATTTTTAGAGAAACTGTAACATTTTTTTTTAAAGACAGAATTTTACCTTTAGGATACGGCTATTGCTTATTCTATAAATTTACCTGTGAATATAAACTCAAATTTTAATTAACTGTATACACATTTTACAAGAAATTATTAGCATATGTATATGACTGTTGTATAATTTCTTAAAGCTTATTTTTTTATGTTTTATCCCTACAATTTTGAAATACTGTTTTTAAAGGTAAATTTCACCTACTTCAACTAATGCATTTAGATTTATCTTTTACTTTTTTCTCGATTTCTTTTTGTTATTTAAATACTTAGAGTCCTTTCCTTGCACTAGGACTCCAGAAAAATGTAACTTTTGTATTAATAATGCCATTATATGAGTCAAACATGTATTTTTTAAATTCTATAACAATGCCAATAAGAAATGGATTCCTTATCAATATGTTTTTGTTTTGCTTATAGAATTCATTTCCTGTTATTTTCAAGTAAAGATTAAATATTTTAAATGATTCCTTCCCTTTTAACTGAACATTATACAGTTGTATTCCTGGTATGCTTGGTATTTAGCAAGGAACACGGAAGACAGAAGAAGAATTGATGCCTTTGAATTGCAGTGTTGGAGAAGCATGTTGAATGTACCAAAAGAACAAGGAGATCTGTGCTAGAAGTACAACCAGAGTGCTCCTTGGAAGCAAAGATGACAAGACCGCATCTTACATACTTTGGACATGTTGTCGGGAAGGATCAGTCCCTAGAGAAGGATGTCAGGCTTGGTAGAGTGGAGGGTCAGCAAAAAAGAGGAAGACCTTGAGGAGATGGAGTGACACAAGAGAAGGTATTAAATGGGAACCAAATCACCAAATCAAACCTCTACCATTGAGTTGATTACAGAGGTAACAACACAAGAGAAACCCCTAAAAACTATGAAAGCATAATGGGTGAGTCGAGGAAGAATACCTTAAATAAAACACTTAGATGTTCTGACCATATTAACATGAGAAAAACCAGCAAAGAAACAAGAGAAAAACTGGGCAGACAACTGTACCAAATGCAGCTGAGAGATGATGCCTAGACTGTTTATTGAATTAAACAGTAAGGTGAAAAGAGTTCCAGCAGAGGGATTGGCACTGAATCCAAGTTCCGTCACATATAGCATAAATGGAATATGAGAGAATAGTAGATTTAGAAATAGTCAAAAATTCTTAACTGTGAAGAACAGAGCGGGACCTAGCTGAAAGGTGGTACTTCGGAAAATCCGTTTGTTGGTTTATAATGAAGTTTCAATTATTTTGGCAACAGCCCAGTAGAAAGGGCCAAATCCTAGGTATAGTAGAATAGATGAAAACTTCATTTAGCAAACTGCAAAAGTAAAAAAAAAAAAAAATGCATAGACCCCATGTGTAACTTTTTTACTTTTAAATAGAACAAAAGTGAGAGGAAAATTTCTTTTGGGGAAAGGATTTTACTTTGCAGCTTTTATGAGAAGACATTATTTATTTGCTATTTTGTTCATGAAATAAAAACCTGCCATCTGTGAAAGGGGCTGATATACCCACAAATGTGTGGAGATGTATCATGAAGGAGCAGTGCATACAAGGGGTTTCTCTTTATTTATGGTCTTTCTAGTCCTTGGTTGGCAGTCCTTGGTTTGTGTTTCTGCCAAGGTTATTTTCTAGGCCACAATCTCCAGGGATTGAGAAATTTAATATGCAAATAAAGTGTATGATACCTTTGCAAAGATTGGCTATTACTATGGAAATAGCAGTAGCTCCTGTGGCATACTTAGCGGATCACAGAGAGGGTTGAGGGCTTTCAGGAAGGCGGCTTCCTGGCAGAATGGGCTATCTCTGGGCACTTATTGCAGAGCTAAGGAGCTGTAACATTTACCCAAATAGGAAAGCAGTCCAAAGCCAGGAGCCCAGAGGCAGTAGGAGCTGAGAGTGACTTTGGATGGAAGCCCTCCTGATAGGCTGATATGTATCCTGACTCCTTAAGTTTTAGTTTCTTGCAAGGTGATCCTTATTTCCTTAATTAACCCTGTAATTGTAAGTATGATCTGTGAGTTCTCTGTAGTCTGTTACAATGAATTGTGGAATCCAGCAGAGAAGCAGAGAGTGTCCTTGGAAAGATTATTGATGTTAGAACTACTGAAAAGTTTAGAGAGTGCTAGTGTATATGAACTTCACCTCACAGGAATCAGCTTTGGGATGATACCAATTTTCATTACCCTCCCTGAATTTAGAGGAGTTCTGCAAATACCACACTATAGGTAGTAAAAGACACTGTAACTATAAGCGATTTTCTTAAAAGTCTTAAAACTTATAAGATAACAACTTTGATTGCCGCCCTCTTTTACAATGGGAAAATTGAGACATGGATGGTTAAGTTAACTCCTCAAATGTCGCACAGCCGGGAACAGGCATCAGACTCTATACTACTTACAGCTATTCTGTAACAACAAGCCTAGGTGTTTTCTAGTCTAGGGATTTTAGAACAAAATGTATGCTTGTATAGAAAAAGAAAAAAAAATGGAAAATTGGATAATTGATGTTCTGGTTATGGCGTAGTATTAATCAGTTATATAATCTGGGAAGTCCAAATCCCTTGATCAAGACAATTTATTTGGGTATCAGCTTCCTTAATTATAGAGTAATACATTTAGCTTAGATGGCATCTCATATCACTTCCAATTTTATAATTTTATGAGTCTACACGTTATAAGGATCAAATAGTGCTTTCACTTTTTTTTTTTTTTTTTTTTTTAGTTTTAGGCATTGTCTACTAATTTAAAATAATTAGGTAATAATAAGACTATCAGGTTCAACATTTACCCCTACACAAATTTCTCCTGAGAATTGCTTTGATTCTCAACAGGATGATCATATTGTAATAAAATGCCTTTCTGTCCTAAGTATTGCTCAAAGTTATTATAACTTAAATAAATTAACCAGCTTTCTAAAGGTCACTTTTCCATTAAACGCTAAGTGGAAAAAAAAAAGTTAATGAAATGATTCAGGCTCATTTATTGTTACTTAAAAGGATTATTCCATCTGACACCTCTATGTGCATAATTGCAGGCAAAATTCTAAACTTGTACAAAAAGCTTTTTATTTTTCTTTTCCTGCAGTAATCTAAGCAAGATTATACTGTTTTGCGTTTACTGGAAAAAGACCTCTCTCCTCCTGTCAGCACAACTCTTTTGGTTTGAAATAGTTGCAGCAGCTCCTGAATATTTCCTGACTATAGATGTCTGAGAGAAAGTGTGGAAGACTTAGAATAGTTTCACACTGAGAAGGAGGGCCTGTCTTGGGGTTGTGAGAGAGATGCTAAAAATAGAACCAAAAAATATAAATCAAATCCTTTCCTTTAAGTCAGTTTCAACTCACGGCAACCCCACATGTTACACAGTAGGATTTTCTTTGGTGTAATCTGCCTTAAAGGCAGATCATCAGGCCTCTCCTCCATGGTGCTGCAGAGTGGATCAGAATGGCCAATCTTAAGGCTGGTAGTTGAGAGAAAACTGTTTGACCTACCCAGGGGTCGTGATGAAAACAGATTATCAAAGCAGGTATAAACAGGCGGAGAACAGTACTGTGATTCCTATCAAATCTAGTATACAGGTACAAAATTTAGAATCCAATTGAAATGCCTGAGTATTTGTAGTAGAACCTGGGTTGGCAACATAAACAACACCTTTGGAGGGTTTCCATTATAGTCCCCAGGAAGGCCTTGGAGTTCCTTTGAGGACAGTTGTCAACACAAAATCCTTACACTATTCAAGAAAGAAATAAGTATTGTAGCATGCAACTTGAAAGCAATTTTATTTATTTAGAATTCAAATATTTCTTTGCAAAGCTAAAAAAATGGTGTAGAAGTTTATCTGGAGTCTTTTTGCAAGGAAATCTCTTTAGTTACATGGAGAATCATCACTTTCAGGAAACAGAAATTTAAGGTAGACAATTTGTATCTGAGTAAAGGCAGAGGAACGGGACAGACCTGGTTATCTCCTTGTTTCTGTCTTCCTGTCATTTCTGTTTTTTCTGTATAGAAAGCTGGGGAAAGATAGACTAAATTGCAGTATAGAGACTGAGGATGATATGGAGAGACATAAGCAGAGAAGAGAAAGAGAGAAACTAACATATTTATAATTTCAACAGTGGAAAAGGCATTGGAAACTCTGGTGGCGTTGGGGGTTAAGTGCTATGTCTGCTAACCGAAAGTTTGACAGTTCAAATCTGCCAGGCACTCCTTGGAAACTCTATGGGGCAGTTCTACTCTGACCTATAAGGTCTAGGGTCATAGGGTCATTGTAAGTCAGACCCGACTGGATGGCAGTGGGTTACTAGGCACTGGGAAACAAACTAGGTAACTCCTAGATTCTAAAATGTTCTGTGTGAGACAGGTAAGTGAGTAATTGGAAATTCTGCAGTTTTATGTAGGTGTTACATAAATGAGTCAGAAAAGGTCTACTTATGTTCACCCCCATCCAAGTTGCTTACTTCTTGATAGCCAGTTGAGGCCTTTTAGCCCAAAATTCTTTCTAGTGCCAAATTCAAATTTTTATATGATTATTTTAGGCAAAGTTTTAGCCATCTAGAGCTCACCTGTTTCCCATGTCTTGCAATACTATATCCAACATCAGGAAACCCTAGTTAAGATAAATTCTTCTATTTATAAGGAAGATAAGGCACTGCTGATCTTGGAGCTCTCTGAATCCCACATTTTTGTAGTGGGATGTTGCAGTAGTTGAACAGAACCCATACGCTCCAGTACATACTTCTCTTCTCCAGGTTTGCTCCTGCTTTCCCCGCACCTGGTGGCCTCTTGTCTCCAGCATCTTATGACACCCGTCTTCTCTCAGTGTGTGACTCTGTTTCCTTCTTTTCTTTTTTCCTTCCTTCCTTCTTTTTTATTTTTATTTTTTATAAAGCTCCAATTAGAAGGAAATATGATTACAGCACATCTAAAGAACCATGATGATCAGCACTTTGTCTTAATTATCTAGCGCTGCTGTAACAGAAGCACCGTAAGTATATGGCTTTATCAAGCAGAAGTTTCTTCTCTTACAGTCTAGGAGACTAGAAGACTGAATTCAGGGCACCAGCTCCTGGTGAAGATTTTCTGTCTCCATCAGATCTGGAGGAAGGTCCTTCTCATCACCCTTCTCTCATCTAGAAGCTTCTCTGCACAAGAACAACAGGTCCAAAAGTCCAGCTCTGCTCTCAGTTCTGCTTCCCCAGTGGTATAAGGTACCCCCCTCTCTCTGATAACTTCTCTCTTTTGTCTCAAAAGATTGTGGCTTGAAACAAAAATTAATCTTGTAGATTGAGTCCTGCTTCACTAACATAACTGCCACTAATCTCACTAACCTCAGTGAAAAAAAAAAATACCATTCAAATCCCAACACAAAGTAATCCTATAGGACACAGTAAGACTGTTCCATAGAGTTCCCAAAGAGTGTCTGGTGGATTCAAACCATCAACCTTTCGTTTAGCAGTCATAGCTCTTTAACTATTAAACCACCAGAGTTTCCATTACCGTCATACAGAATTTACAACACGTAGGAAAATCATCTCAGGTGACAAAATAGGGGACAATCACACCGTAATGGGAATCACAGCCCAGCCAAATACATACACACACTTTCTGAGGAACACAATTCCATCCATACTTCAATGGCTTCCCAAAGTTAACCTTAGTGAGACCTGTCACAAAGTAGTGTTTATTAATATACAAGCACAGTTATTTGAATATCAACATTTCTCTCCTTTTCACTGTAACTTCATCAAATTGGCCATCATATTCAAAATTATATCTGTAGCATGATTCCATTTTGTAGAAGTATCTGATGTCATCCATTTTTGTACATCTGTTAAATGATGTCTACAGCTATGTGGTCTAACAATGTAGTCATAGCTTGTAAGTGGCTACTAAAATTTAAATTAAGCAAAATTCACTAAAGTTTAAAATGAAATTTCTCAGTTTTACTAGGCATATTTCAAGTGTTCAGTCATCACACATGGCTAGTGTCTACCACAATAGACAGTTCAGACACTGGTTAAAGTTCATCTGATGTTAAAAATAGCCACATGTATTATAATTTAGGATGTTATTATTATTACGATTACTCCTATCTTTATATTTTATAAATTGAGTAATTTTTAGTGACTTTATTTAAAAAAAGTCTGCAAGAAAATACTAAAATATTAACAGGGTTAATTCTGGATGGTGGAGATGTGGAAGGTTGTTGCCTTTCTTTTTGTATATTGACCTCTGTCACGGATTGAACTGTGTCACCTCAAAAATGTGTGTAACCTTGCAGCTGGGCCATAATTCCCACTTTTATGATTGTCCTCCATTTTTGATTTTCCTATGCTCTGTGTTAGAGGATTAGGGTGGGACTGTAAATCCCATCATAAGATCACTTCCCTGCTCCACTGTTATGGGAGTTTCCCTAGAGTATGGCTGGCACCACTCTTTATCCTTCCATCCTATAAGAGATAAAAGGAAAGGAAAGCAAGCAGAGAATTGAGAAACTCAATCATCAAGACAGCAGCATCGGGGGAAAAGCGTGGTCTTCAGACCTGAGGTTCGTGATCCAAGACGCTCCCTGAACAGAGGCTGAGACAACATGAGCACTTTCCTCCGCAGTCAACAGGGGGAGAGACTTCTCCTGGAGAAGACACCCTGAATTCAGACTTGTAGCCCACCAGACTGCATAAGGATAAACTTTACTTTGTAAAAGCCGTCCATTTGACAGTGTTTCTGCTAAAGCAGCGCTGGCTGGCTAAAACAACCTCTATTTATTTATTTTTTTTAATATAATATGAAAAGAAAAATATAGGTCAAGTATCAGACTTTAAAAAACATGGCAGTGAGAGAGGCAGTGGTGTATGAGGACATGTATAAGTAGTTTAGTATTTTTGTCCTGTCCTGTATTGAATTGCATCTTCTAAAAAATGTACATAGTAATTTGGCTGGGTTGGTGATTCCCACTGTTGTGCAATTGCTCTCCATTTTGTGATTTTATGATGCTGTAAATCCTAATCTCTGCCTATGGTTAATATACTTGATTTATGTGAAAGAGGATTATAGTGGGACTATAAAGCCCTTCCTAAGTTCACTTTCCTGCTCCAGTGTAAAGATTTTCCTTGGACTGTGGCATGTACCACCTTTTGTCCTTTTATCCCACAAGAGATAAAAGGAAAGGGAAGCAAGCAGAGTGTGGGAATCTCACACCATCAAGAAAGTAGCACCGGGAGTAGAGCATGTCCTTCAGACCTGAGGTTCCTGTGCCAAGATGCTCTGTGACCAACAAGGTCCTTGCAACACAAGGACTGTCCTCCAGAGTTGACAAAGACGGAAAGTCTTCCCTTGAATTTCAACTTGTTGCCTATTGGACTGTTTAAGAATTATTTTGTTGTTGTTGTTGTTAAAGCCATCCACTTGTGATATTTGAGTTATAGCAGTTCCAGTTGACCAAAACATGTCCCATGATTTGAGATTAATTGGAGGTAAGATGGAAGAGCTTAGCAGAAATTCTTGAAGGGTTTCATAAAATTTCTCAAATATTTGAACTTTATCTTAGGCTGAGAAAAGAATGTGTGGACGTATTAGCAGAATTCTTTCACTTGAAGACTTGGGTATATGACAGTGCTAACAATAAGCTTGAGTTCATCAAAGTCTAGAGAGTTTGGTTCAGTGTACTTTAGCTGTCATATCAGATTGGAGTAGCTTCACCAAAATGGCACTTCTTTAACACAGCATCTGTTGAACAAAGCTATATTTAATTGAACCACCAACAGGAACAACAAGGGACATAACATGTGTCAATACCAGTGAACTTGGCATTAAATTCCATAAACATTAAGAACCAAACCAAACTAAACTGATTGCTATTGATCAGTTCCAACTCATAGCAACCCTATAGGGCAGAGTAAAACTACCCCATAGAGTCTTCAAGGAGCATTTGGTGAATTTGAATTGCTAACCTTTTGGTTAGTAGCCACAAAACGTGTTACACCACTGAAGTTTGCAAACATTAAGAATTAGAGACAAGAAAAATAGTGACTATCATATACTATCTAAGAGGGCTAATTGTGAAATATTTTAAGACATCACTGAAGATATTTTAGAAATGTGGCAGAGGGGATATTTTGAAGAATGATTAGCAGTCTGATAAAAGTTAACAAATGTAAGCTAAATCAATGAGTTTTGGAGTTCTATTGTAACCCTAAATTCCACACTGCCAGTCCTTTTAGAGTTACGTGACCTAGAATAACACAATCCACACAAAATCATTTTAACCTTAAAAAATTTTTAGGGTTGTTTTTAATATGGTGAAATGGAGGATACTAAGTACTTTATTAAAGATACTGCAAATCATAAGAACATGAATTCATTTGACTGTCAATTGACGTAGTCGTCCTCAGTGAATTTCACACTTTCTTGAATTATAGTAAGGAAAAAAAGCCATTCAACTTTCAGGAAACCTATATATTTTCTATATTGGCCCGCAAGAGAGAACCATCTGCCTTTACTCAGTTTACAGTTTCTACCAAGTAGAGATTCTGATTGAGTACTCCTTCTTCCTGAATCAATCTCCTTATTTAGCTTCTCTGCATACAATAGAAGGAGGCTTGGTGATGCAGTGGTTAAAATGCTGGCATGTTAATAGAAAGTTTGGCATTCAAACTCAACAACTCTTCTGCAAGAGAAAGATGTAGCAGTCATCTTCCATAGAGACTTTTTAAAAAAATTATTGACATAGAGTCTCCTCTGATTCCTAGTGATGATGTAGGACTGAGTAAAATGACCCCATAGGATTTCCAAAGCAGACTGATGCACAGAAGCACTGCCCTTTTAGTTAGCAGCTCGACACTTAACCACTATGCAACTAGGCTCCTTTCATAAAGTGTGTTGCCTTGGAAACACTGTGGGGCAGTGCTACTCTGTCCTATGTGGCCATTACGAGTTGGAAGTGACTTGAAAATGTTGGCATAAAATAGATGTCCTCTCTGTATGCAGTCTCTCAACTGCTGTCCACTGCCAGCCAGCCAGCCAGCCAGCCAAGTGCCGTCGAGTTGGATCCAACTTGTGTCCACTATGCAATTTTATTCTCTAACCACTACTTTTCTTTTTTTGATGGTTATCGATTGTCTGATATTATTATTACTCTTACCATGATTTTTGTTTGTGTTGTTATTGATAACAAGTGGTACTACTTTAAAAAAAACACAGTTTACATATGTTTTATTCTTTTTTTTAGCCTTTAATTGTACACATGTGAACATATGTACTAACAATATTGTCAGTGATATTTTTAAATACAAATTAAGAGCTATATTGCTTGGAGTGAGTTTATGTCTGTGCTTCTTATTTTGCTAGATTAAAAATTACAGGTCATTCCAACACCTGATCTCCATAATCTATAAGATACTACAAAATATCAATAAGAACAAGATAAACCATTCAATTAAGCGATGGGCAAAGGAGATGGACAGACATTTCACTAAAGAGGAGTTCCAGGCAGCCAAAAAACACATGCAGACATTGTCATGATCTTTAGTTATTAAAGAAATTCAAATCAAGATGACAATGAGATATGATCTCACCCTGACAAGGTTGGCCATGATCCAGAAAACACACAAATGCTGGAGAGGCTGTGTAGAAAATGGAACCCTCCTACACTGTTGGTGGGGTTGCAAAATGGTCCAGCCTCTTTGGAAAGCAATCTGGCAATTCCTTAAAAAAAATGGATATCGATATACCATTTGACCCAGTCATTCCACTACTTGGAATATATCCTACAGAATCAAGGCCTTTCACACCAACAGACACATGCACGAGAATGTTTATCGCAGCACAGTCCACGACAGCAAAAAGATGGAATCAACCCAGATGCCCAACAACAGAAGAATGGATAGGTAAACTGTGGTACATATACTCAATGGAGCACTACACAATGATAAAGAATAACGATGATTCCAGGAAACATCTCCTAACCTGGTTTCAACTGGAAGACATTATGTTGAGTGAAAGTAGTCAGCGACAAAAGAACAAATACTGTATGAGACCTCTACGATAAGATCTCAAAAACAGACTTGTGTATAGAAGAAAAGACTCTTTGACAGCTGCAAGGGAGGGGAGGGAGGAAGGTTAAGGGGAGGAGGGTCTAGTTTAGATAGTTGCTAGAAATCTGGTTGGGAGAAAGTGGTGATAGCACACGTTAGAAACAAGAACAACATTAAGTGGACTTCAGCATAACTTGAGTACTCCTTCCATCTTAGCTCAATACTGCAAGGATAGAGTAGCTGGCGCAGGGGGCAGGGAACCATACTCTTAGGCGAAATCGAGGCCAATTGGTACAACTAGCATTTTGCTAAGAGAGCTCTCTGCACCCCACATTGGTGAGTGGCATCTGAGATCTTAAAAGCTGCCAAGCTGCCATCCGAGGACACAGCAAATGGTCCCAACTCAGCAGGAACAGATGCTCACCGAGGACCAAAATGACATGCGGTAAAGACAACCTACAAGACAGAGAGACCCACAAGAGTGGGTACCTTCATTGACTTGGGACCGGAAGAACCGGATGGTGCCCAGTCACCACCAGTGATAGTCACGATGGAGCTCACTAAGTTGAGTCTCACTGGCAACACAAGAATGAAAAGGAGTGCATCCTGAGATCTCCACTAAAAGACCTCAGTTGATGGTCCAGTGTTTTCAGAATTCCCCTGAGAGCATGGCCCCCGGCCCTGAGGCTCCCCTTTCCCATAAATTATAACAAAGGTCCACTCTTGGGACAGGAATGGATTGAACTTGGCAATGCAGAGTGACCATATGTTGGTTGCACTTTATGGTTCTATATATCTATAGGATATCATCCTGCTGACCTCTGGTGGGAGGAAGGAGAGTGGGTGGAGAGGAGGGGAAAGGAGACTGTTGGGAGGATAAGACATGTATGGAGCAGAGGAATAGTGTTCTGTCACCAGACAGGGAGAGCAGTGGAAGCTGCATATAGGTGGGCGTGTAAATTTATGCGGGAATGTACATTTTCACTCAGTCAGGTTAAATAAAAAAGAAAAAAAATACTGGGCATTATATCTGTACTTGTATGAAGTACACTATTTTGGTACTTGAGTAATAAAGCTAATAATAACCATGATAAAAAGCAACTAAGTACAAGATCACTTTAACAGAGACAAAAGAAAGTACAAATGGCAATTTTCAAATTTCCCATTACCAGCAATTAAATATCATTTGGAGGGAAAAAAGGAGCAAAACAAACTTAATTTCAAAGTTCTGAGATGGAGTCTGGCTAGCAATTCTTTTTTTTTTTTCTTCCAAAAGTATTGGTTTGCAATGACAGCGTTATGAAATAATTTTTTGGTCTCCAATTGACGTTGTTGTCATGTACTACTGTTTTTTTTTGCAATTGATTCATGAAAAAAATACAACCTCTATACTGTTATACTAAGCACGTATTTGAGGTACTAAAATTGGATACTTTACATACCTGTATAAATTTAATTACAGAATGTTAGGAAAAGCTGAAAGATATTCAGAATCAATATTTATTTTTGAAGCCCAGTCAGTCTCTGACAAGAGTACTCTTAAGAAACACTGAGCTGAAAAATAAACATTTCTTTTTAATATGCAGTCTATCTGTAGAGTACTGAATAAACATCATTGAATGACTTGAAATTAAATGTTTCATATTTAATTTATCTTGCACTCTCTTTAATATTTGCAAAAATATCACCATGCCCCTGACTGTAAATAAAACACAAGCAAAGGAAATCTTAAGTGCTTGTAAGTGGGAACTGTATTTCCGTATCTATTGGAAATATATCTTTATATTTGTCAAATTATTCAGAGTTTTCTATTTTGGTTTGACTACACAGGCTTCAGTCACAGTCATTCATTATTTGAGAGTAAATATACTAAGACTGGCTTCCTGGTAGCACAGTGATTAAGAGAATGGCTGCTATTCAAAAGGGCAGCCGTTCAAATCCACCAGCGCTCCTTGGATAATTTATGAAACAGTTCTACCCTGTCCCACAGGGTTACTAAGAATCAGAATCAACTTGATGGCAACAGGTATGCTGAGGTTGCTAAACCTAGTTTTTATATAAACCTATGGCCGTCAAGGCAGTTCTGACTCATAGCAACCCTATAGGACACGGTAGAACTAACCCATCGAGTTTCCAAGGAGTGTGTGGTGGATCTGAACTGCCAGCCTTTCGGTTATCAGCTGTAGCACTTAACCACTATACGACCAGGGTTTCCCAGATTTTATATACCATTTGCATTTTACAATTTGACCATCTGTGAAAAACAGTTCAGGAACTACATTGCACAATTACTGTAGGTGTACATTGGCTCTTCTGTACCTACTTTAGCCAGTGTCAGAGGAAAATTATAAACTTATGAAGTCAAATAGAACTGAGAAGGAATCTTACTTTTGCTATCATGTTGTTTCATAATCTTAGACTAGATCCTCGTGTGTTAAGAATTTTCTTTTTCTCTGTTAAACAGCAAATTTAGAAAATATTTCATTTCTCATTAAATGACTCCAACATTTTACATTAGAATGTTTTATTAACATTCTAAGATTCAATTAAGATTAATTTATTTCCTAGAATTATCTCAATCCTTCATTATACCTCAAAAGACAGATAGACTGCAACACTGTGTCGACCGTGCCTAAGGATAGTTTTTGTCACAATAATGGTACTGAGAAAGATGATAAGGACACCACTATTTTCAGGTTTGTAGGAAATAATATGGTTATTAATTAGTGACATTCAAGGCCTTACTAAAACAAACAAAACAAAAATCCCAGAACAACAACAAATCCCAGTTTTGATTCATGGCGAAACTATAGGACAGAGTTACAACTGCCCTACAGGTTTTCCAATGAGAGGCTGGTGGATTCAAACTGCCAATCTTTTGGCTGGTAGTTGAGCTCTTAACCACTGTGATACCAGGGTTTTAAGGATCCGGTAGAACTGTGCATTTGCTAGTCTTGCAAACTAAGCCATTGGTGAAGACCTTAATCAGTTGTTTAATGATGTTGTGCTATTTCCTATTAATATAATCAGTTTCATTATCATGCAATGAGAAAAAAAAAATGGATCTGAAATCACAAGACTTCTCTCCAAGTGACAAGATGTTCTTCACTAGTTCTTTGATTTCATTATATAATAATGATTGACTCCTTTTCTTTATCTGTATAGTTTGCAGGCAAAAAACACAAGTAAATATTTGAAAGTTTTTTTTTTTTATTATAAATGGTATTCAAATGTGTGAGGAAGGATTTTGATGCTGTTTTGTCACCATCATTCAGGCACAATTTTAACTTGATATATCACTTTTTAATTACAGAAAGGTAGAGCTGGATTCTTCCTCTGTTTAATCTGTTTTTCTTCTATTATGAAATTTTTCTTAATGCAAACTACATCTACTAGTGACAAGTACAGAACTGCACATTATGGTTTAAAATATTAATAAGGAAAATTTCTGCTTCTTGTCTTTTTTTTTTTTGTCTATTGGGTGAAACAGAAAAGACAGAGCAGAGTGATAAGTATCTAACATAAAGAGGTGAAATACACTCTTGAGCAATGCTCAAAACCAAGAACTGACCAGTTAAAAGTGGAAAGACAAAGTTCTTTTTCTTTAGCATAATTATACATAGATATTTTTACCTGTAGACTCCAAAATAACTTATTCTTTCCGTATTATATGATGTTTTCACCTTCTTCTTGCATGAAGTAGAGAACATGGGTTTGATCTTAATGACCAATGAGTCTACAAAATGTTAGCACTGGCCAGATAATAAAAAGAATTGATGTTATAATAAAAGTCATCAGCTGTTTTCTGAAACAAATAGATGTAAAAAGATTAGGTAAACAAGTGACAAATTTGTATTATTATTTTAATAAAATTATCTTTGAGAAGAGTTCAAAGATAGGTAGAGATGGGCACAACTGAAGTAGGAGCAACAGATAGAGGAGTATTTTGGTAAACTAGAAATTGTAACTTTTACATTAAGTCTGGGAATAAATGAAAGAATACCCAAGATGCTGTGTTATCAAAAATGTACAATGAGGGAAGGGAGGAAGACAAAGATTAATCGCAGGCTTTGAATTTAGGCAAATGAGTGAAATGTAACTGATTTCTAAGGTATAGTTATTTTGAAATGTATTTATTTAAATAATATGCATTAATTTGTTTAAAATGTATTTACGTTCATTTAAAAACATCTACTCAAGCAAGCTCAGACTAATGCCCGTAACTGAGAGAGAATTGGTATGTATTTTGATATTCAAGTACTATACAGACTTTTACATGTTTTCCTGGGTTGTTTATTGACTTATTTTTACTCAGAAATTATGCGTGTTGCAGAGTTACATTTATAAAGTGAAGCTGTCAAAAGACATGTGTCAGGTGATAACTGGAAACTTATTTTTCGCAATCTTAATGTCCTTTGGGGAAATCCTGTGGTATAGTGGTTAAGTGTTACTACTGGTAACCAAAAAATTGACGGTTAAAATTCATTATGTGTCCCTGCAAATTCTATAGGGTAATTCTACACTATAGTATAGGGTTACTACGGGTTGAAATTAACTCAGTGGCTGTGGTTTTGACTGTCCTTTGAAAACTGCCTTAAAATTTTTGCAACTCCCTCATCTCCTGTTTGTACTTGCTTTTGTGGCTAAACTTCTCTTTGTGTAATTCAGAAGTGATTTGGTACAAAATGCAGCCTACACTAATGTGGTCTCATTAAAATAACAAAGACAAACTTACGGTCAAGTTGGATTATATCCACAGCTGTGGGAGTTAGGGTTCCAGACTATACTTGCGGTAAAGTGCTGTTCAATCCATCGCATTATCTCTTGTCAGTTTATTTATTCCTATGTAATTATTTCTTTAAGGACACCTGGGAGTACAGTGAGTAACACTCAACTGCTAAGCACAAAGTCAGTGGTTCAAACCCACCAGGCACTCTGCAAAAAGACAGATGTAGCCTTGTGCTTTTGTAAGGATTATAGCCTTGGAGACCTTATAGGATAGTACTGTTCTACAAGTTTGCTGTGAGTCAGAATTGGTTTTATTTAATTTTCGTTCCGTTCAGTCCTGAGTCAGCAGTTTCACAAACACATCAGCTACTTGAGGACAGTGTTGGAGATACTGATTCAGTGTAGTGGTATTGTCTCCAGGCTCTTTAGACAATACCATCAGACATCCGTCATAGTCTTCAAACATTACCTAATATAGTCCTTTCCTGTGGGGCTTTTTATTGAAAATGGAGCACTCGGGCATACAGTTGATTGCAAGAACTTTCAGGGAAGTGTCAGAATAAAGGAAAAGAATTGATTTATAGATGACAAAAGACTTACAATAATTGTGGTTAACTTACTGATAATTTTCAAATTGAAAATATCCAGTAAGAATTCATTACAGTCTGGTATGTCGGACAAGGAAATTTTGTTGTGTTGATGGTATGCAAAATAAGAAAGAGTAAACAAAAATTAGAAATGAAAGGTTTCAGGATTAATGTCATGTTTCAGGATTAGTATTTTGGTATTTTGTCTTACATAGTTGATTGTGATTCATAACAACTCTAGAAGCAGAGTAAAACTTCCTCATAGGATTTCAAAGGAGCATCTGGTAGTTTGGTTGGTAGTTCTAACTTGTAACAACTTCATGACCAGATTTTCCATTAAAACAGATAAACGCATGCAGTTTGTATTTATTAAAAAACTCACTTTTATATCAATTTAAGATTTTAAATTACCTAACAATCTTTGAAACCAGCTTTCAGTTGAGATACTACAAAACATTTTTGCTGTTAAAATAGTTTTAAGGATAGCAAATAGTTTAGTCTGGTTAAGAACAAATTTATAAAATATTAACACTAGATTTTTTGTTTAATAAATCTACATGTGATTAGGAAGCACATGAACATGTAGAATAAATATGTATGTTTGAATTTTATTTAACAGTGATAAATCAGAGAAAATAAAGCTAAAGTTATCTTTGCCAAATATGCACCTAAGTTATTTGAGTTTGAATTCTTAAAATGTCAGAATTAGTTTCTATTAGAATATCTTTTATTTCATTGATTGCATTAGTTTGCTATCTTCAAATTTTAAGAATATTCAAGTTAAATAATGCCTCTTTGTCTCTAAGTCGATTAAAACAGAGCTTCTTTAAGAAAATTTATAATCTAATTTGGCAATATGCAGAGGCAGTAAAATACAACGCATCACACAAAGAGAGGTAAACACCTTTCTGAATTATACATATATAAATAGACTTATAAACATAAAGAAAGGTAGAGAACTCATAAATTTCAATTCTAAAAATTCAGCCTGAGGTCAAATATAGTAACAAAAATATACCAAACACAATTCTAGATATCCATTTCTTGGATTTCTTGGTGAGCAGGAAATTTTTAATTGATTTGACTCAAAGTACACAAACAACAAAGACTAACAAATCACAATCTCTGTACAGTTTCACCTAACAAAGACAAGCTCTGGAGAAGCATTGATTCACCTAAAGAAATCACCAAATGGATAGAATATAAAACCAAAAAGTTGACACAATGAATAAATAAGTAATTTAAAGGAATCAAAATTGAATATTTTCTGCAGCCTATAAAGAAGAATAAAATTCTAATGTATACCTTGATGGGGATGCAACTTGAATACCTTATGTTGATTGAAATCAATCAGATACACATGATAAATATTGTATAATACTCTTCTTTGAAACATTCAGAATAGGCAAATGCATGGAGACCAATGTTTATTACCAGTTACGAGGTGTGGATGGGAGAAATGAAGAGGTATCGCTTAAAGTATTTCTGCTATGGTGGTGGAAACTTTGGAAATGAGTAATTATGAAAGTTGCATAACAGGCATTAATTAACGCCACTGAACTGTTAGCATTAAAGTCATTAAAATGGAACATGGAATAGGAGCTAGTTTTCACTGTCGGATCCCCAATTTGCCAGTCAAGAACAGATCACAACTGTCTCTGAGGGGACTTGCTTCCTGGATAGAGGAAACAGAAATCAGAAAGTTGGGCCTAATCCAATCTAAGTCACAACATTAAAACTGTAAAAGACAGAATCCACTGTATGAGTAAGGAAATAACTTTATTAAAGTTATTATGATGGAGAGAACATTCACTAATAAAATGTGTTTCGAAGAAAAATAAGGAATCTAGTTTTACAGAGACAGGTAAGAGATTCGTGGATGAATCTTAGTGGACTCATTCCCAAAGACGACAAAAGTTCTGATATGTGATTTGGAGTTAGTTTGTGGAAAGTGCAGAAGCAATGTACTCCTTTGCCATTAAAATTTTTTGGAAACACACAAGTCGAAGTAGGATTTCTAAAACATTGTTGCTTTGTAAAACAACAAAATCAGATGAAACTAAACATTGTCATCTGTTATTCTCAGCCATTGCATCTGTCAGTTTTTCATACTGCATGCCTACAGTATTTCAAATGCTAACAAGGAAACTCATGGTGGACAGGTTTCAGTGGAGCTTACAGAATAAAACAGATTAGGAAGAAAATCTGATGGTCTACTTCTGAAAAACATTGCGTGGTGAAAACTTTATGAATAGCAGTGGAATATGATCTGACATAGAGACAGAAAACGTGACTCAGGGTGGAAGACATTCAAAATATAACTAAGAAAAAGGCTGTCTAATGAAAAAAAATCAATTTTAATGACATGAATGGAATAAAGTTTTCAGGACATTAGTTAAATGTTTCCTTAGGATATAGTATAATGTATATTCATATCCATAGAAATATTAAAGAAACACTTTCAGATACACTAAAACAACTTTAATAATTCAGTAATAATAGTAATATTTTGATGTGCATTGTGAAGTTGAACCTATTTGTTACTATCACTCATTTTATGTATCCCCATATGATAGCTTTTGCTGAGATTGGTTGTAGCTACAGTTTGTCAGTAAGTCTGGTATTTGTAGCTCAGGGACAGTGGCCATAGTGTTATTCTTTCATCTCTATATTGCATTCAGGTCATTTTTCACTAAATACATTGAAAATACTGGTTGAAATTGACTTATTTCAGCCAGGAATAAGATAGTAGAGTGGTTAGTAATCAGATGCTTCCTGTGATATCTCTAAGAACAAAGATCTGAAAACAATGATTAGGTATGACATTTTAGGATCACATTCTAGGATCCAGCAATACCAATCTTACAATATTTCCTGGAGAAAGAAGAGCTGCCACACAAATGCACACCAGCGTTCATTGCAGCACTGACCACAACAGCAACAAGATGGAATCAATCTAGGTGCCCTTCAACAGAAATATTATGTAACAATGAAGAACAATGACGAATTTGGGAAACATCTCAAACTTGGAAGAATCTGGAAAGCGTTACACTGAATAAAGCACTTAATTGTAAAAGGACTTAACTGCAAAATATATTGTATGAGACCACTATTATAGGAAGAACAGGTTTAAACATAGAAGTAAACAGTTTTTGATGGTTACAAGGGAGAGTGGGAAGGAGAGGATATTCACTAATTAGATAATTGACAAGAATTATTTTAGTTGAAGGGAGAGACAACACACAGTAGGGGAGAAGTCAGCACCAGTGACCTAAGCCAAGCCAGACCTAAAGACTTAGAAATATTTTAACTAAAACTAAACACTGAGGAACAAAGTACCAGGGTCAGGGGCCTGGGGATCATGATTTCAGCGGGCAGCCAGGTCAATCGACATAGCAAAGGTTATTAAAATGTTCAGCATCTCACTCGGGTGAGTAGCCTCTGGAGTCTTAAAACCATCAGTTAGGCTCAACTCGCCTGGAACAAAGAAAAAAGAAGAGCATCAAAAACACAGAGAAAGTTTTAGCCCAAGGTACAGAAAGGGCCACATATGCCAGAGACTGTATCAGCATGGGAAGCTCTGGAGGTGTAGTGGTGAAGAGCTATGACAGTTAGCCACAAGATCAGCAGGTCTTCCTGGGAAATTCTATGGGGCAGTTCTACTCTGTCCTATAGTGTCACTGTGAGTTGAAGTTGACTCAACAATGGAAGGTACATAAACATGAGTCCAGAAGAACTATATGGATTCTGGTCACCGCTAAAGGTTGCCCTTAGAGGGAACTCAGCAAAGAGTCACTGATGGAGCAGGAGAAGTGTAGGGTGCAGAACTTGAACTCTAGTCAAAAGACAAGACTCGGTAGTCTGACAGACTATAGGGTCTCCAGGAAACACGGGTCCTGGACTCTCTGTTAGCCAGAACTGAAATCATTAAGGAAATCAACTCCTCAGACAAAGATTGAACTGTTATATAAGACACAAAAAGATATGTTTAAAGAGTGCACTTTTCGGCATGGGTACAAGAGACAAACTGGGCAGCTCCTGTCCAGAGGTGAAATGAGAAGCATGGGACAGGAGCTAGGCAAAAGCACATGGGGAAGACAGGGTGGAGGTGACAAATGTGCTGTCAGAGTGTGATGAGAGCAGCTAGTTTCACCAGGCAAAGAGTGTGCAAGTTTTTATGCAAGCAGTTGACTGGAATTGTAGATAAACTTTCCCTTAAAACACATGAAAATGAAAAGTAAAGGAGGAAAAATAAAAACAAACTGAAGGCTTTATTGAAATCTAATATTTCTAGAAGTCAGGTTCCACTTTGAATTTTAGGTCTCGTGCTGTTTCCACACTAGTTGCAATTACTTCCAAAGTTTGCTGTGATTCTTTTTTTTCCTCCCATAGATTTAGCCATTTGTTTTTGTGTTTTTTCATTTATTGGATAAATATTTTTGTATATATATTACACAGCCACTCTGCTTGGAGCATTCCAATACAAATAAAATTTATATATTTTCTGCTTTCAGGGCATGTTAACAGATTTCTATTTCTTATCTTCATAGAGAGAAAACAAGACAGTCAAGAATTATAGGAAGTAGATATTTAAAATACTTAAGTGGTAGTAAGTATTGCTATGGATAATAATAATTATATTCTGTGTAGTTTTTCCTTTTTATTTTGGTTCTTAGTCCTTATTTTTCCTCTCACAGTATTTTTTCCTCCTTTTAATGTTATTTTACTGAAATTTTATACACAATTTCCTTTGCCTTTCTTTCTTGAAAGATTCAGCAATATGAAGAGGTTCATCTCCCTCTGCATATTTCCAGTTGCTACTGATTCCTAAGATGACTCTCTCTCACCTCCCTACGCTCCACCCTGAAATTTGCTGATGATTCAGATATTTAAGAAAATTGTGGCACCTAGTAAAAGGAATCCCCAAACAAACCAACCAAAAAATCCACTGCCATCCACCTAACCACACTCATAGCAGCCCTATAAGACACAGTAAACTGTTAAACTGCCCTATAGCATTTCCAAAGAGTAGCCAGTGGATCTGAACCACTGTGCCACCAGGGCTCCAAAAGGGGTGCTAAATAAAATAATACTTAAAAACAAAACAAAACAAAAAAACACTTTCATTCTAAAGTTTTTGTCCAGACTCTCGTCTTAGAGAAGCTTGGGGTTTTTAATAAGTAATCTTATTCCCATCAAAGAGTACTGGTAGCAGAGTAATTAAGAACTCAGCTATTAAGTAGTTATTGGTTTCATTTGTGCCTTATCTAGAGTACAGTAGTACCACATTTATGACAAGAACTTATAAAAGTTCGTGAATAAAAATAATTTCACTGTTATGCTACTAAAACTAAATTAAGTCCACTGCTTACTTTTGACTTACAGTGACCCTGTTGAATACAGTAGAACTGCTACGTAGGTTTTCCAAGGCTATGAAATTTTACAGAAGCAGACTTCCACATCTTTCTCCCCTGGGTAGCTGGCAGGTTGCAACTGCCAATCTTTTGGTTAGCATCTCAGCACTTTAACCATTGTACCAGTAGGTCTCGTCAGTAAGCCACAAAGGTCAAATATTTTTGTTGTGTCATATTAATACTTTTAAAATGAATCTTAGAGGATAGAAGAAAAAGTTATTATCTAGCATGTATTTTTTCTTACCAGTTTATAATTGGATCCTAAAAAAAACAATCAAACAATAAAAGCCAACGGTAACATTGAGGCAGTAGATAAACTCAAAAAAAAAAAGCCTCAATCACTCACTAGAATTGTGTAAGTAAGCCAAAAATTAATAGTAGTACACTATTTAAAATGTAAAACTTGACAATTTGTGCTTAAAAAGACAGAATATAAAATAATTATTTAGCATTCCTTCTACTTCCATTACACAGAATTATACATTTCAGTATTTTGGAAGTTTAACATAAATTGGTGCAATCTGTCAGTGGATCAATAAAGTTTCACAGATATAAAAACAATATCTTCCCAAGCAAGTTACCAAAATGCTAAACGTATTTCATCATGTTTAAAGATCCTAGGATGCAACAGGCAATGACAAAGCACACTGCTTAAATGTTCGTTCTTCCTCAGCACTTAATTACTTCCATTATGTTTAATGCAAATAAGAAATAATTTGACTCTGTTCAGCTGCAAGGAAATTTTTATTCAAACTGCTTCATTTCATGTTGTTTTAGTGATCACCAGGAGAAGTCAAAAGGCCTAACTACAATAATACGTGTTATTTACAGAATTCAGACGATGATAAGTGGGAAACTCCTACAGTTTTCTTTTTTTGTTAATTATTTATAACATTTTTTACTTCTTTGGCTATAAAAGAACGAGGTTAAATCCATCAATTCCTTCTATTGTAGCTCCCGGACCTTGTCAAATCTAATTAACCTACATTTCCAAGCAATTTGAAACAACACAAGCAGTGTCTCCAGCCACCTCATACTCATGTATTGTGTATCCACTTCTTTATGCTAAGTTCCCTAGTCTTTCAGGCTCACTGCAGATTCAAACAGTAATAGCTGCCTCCTGGAGTCACATAATATGATCATCCTCAGCAAATAAAAATCACAGATGTGAAATTTAGGTGAGGAAACTTCTACCTGCTTTTAAGACTCCAGCCCCTTACTCTACTCTGTAATCTTTCTTATTCATTCATTCAATAAATGCTATATTACGAACCTAATAAGTCTTATGTATTGTTCCACATCACAAGCATCATTTCAGAAACAGAAACATATCTATTTTCTTGTACAATCAATATTTTTGTTGGTAGAGACAAAAATAAGTGAGATCCTTTTAGGTAATAATAATGTAGTCAAGGCAATTGGAGGAGAAGGGGTACACTGGCTAGGAATCACTGTAAAGAAGACATATGAGAAAGAAAATGTTAAAGAGAAGGAAATTACATAAAGAGCTCAGGAAAGAATTTTCCAGGTTTGGGGGTTTTAAAATCTTTAGGCAGAGGAAAGAAAAAGAATGGAATAGTCCAAGTAACAGAAGGAAAACCAGTGTGACCTAAATTAAATGACTGACAGGTGGAGTGGTCAAAAATGAATTTGGAAAGGTAAATGTGGCCAGACCCCATGTCTGCAGGGTCAGTGATAAGGCAGTGGCAGTGCTTTAGCTGAAGTTAAGAATTACTTTAAAAATCACTTTACTAAAGTTACCAGGGAAGATCACCTTTTCTCTGTGATGCCTACAGATAAATGAAAAGGTTTTTTCTTTAAGTTATTACCTCTTGGCAGTCTCATACTTCTATACATGTATATATGTACACCTACCTTTGCATTTGTAGTGTGCTGTGGTTGTTAGCTGCTGTCTGGTAACCTCACAGTAATATCCTGTAAACCAGAACTAAAAGCTGGTTGGACCTTTTTGATCCTTAGTTTTATTTGACTGTCCAAAATAGATGGAAGGTCATTACTCCTAGTCAATCTTTGTCTGGAGGCAATGCTGAAACTTATTCTGTAACACAGTAACATGCGAGCATCTGCAGACAGATGGTTAATAGCTCCTGATGAGATACATCGGCCAGAAATTGAACTCAGCTCTCCTGGGCTGAAGCAAACAATTACACCACAAAACTACCACTGACTCCATATCTATCTTTTCTCTCTCTCTCTATTGTCTGCTTCAGTAAAAAAGCCCTGGTAGTGCAATGATTAAGCTTGGCTGGTAATCACAATGGTGGCTGTTGGAACTCATTCAGCAATTCTGCAGGAAAGAGAACCACTTACCTGCTCTTGTAAAGATTATATCTTCTAAAACTTACTGGACAGTTCTACTCTGTCATATGAGGTCAGTATAAGTCAAAATTGATTGTAAGGCACCAAACATGAATAGATAAAGATGAACAATGTATCTATATGGAAACAGATTAATAAGCACATACCCAGAATGCAGTTGATCTTCTGAAAACTTCTGGAAACAACTTATGACTGAGGGGACAATCACAAAGAGTGATCTATTCGATAGAATAAAAGCCAAAATTTTGCCCCAGTTTATAGTTGACATACCTTGGATCTAGATCACAAGTGGGGAGTAGTTGGATCAGTGCTCACCTTTTTAGAAGGAGCACTTAAGATAGCATTAAAATAGCTTTTCCTGAGGTGGGGCCAAGATGGCAGACCATACACACATCTCCTTGATTTGCTACGAGAACTAAGCCCTAAAATGATAACTGAATGGATCAGTGTGAACATCCAGGGAGCCTTAGACCTGTCATAGGGTTGTCACATTGGACCAGCTACCAGTAAGTAGGAAACCATGTCTCCAGGCAGCAGCATAGTTAGTCCAGCTTCTGCTGACACAGCGTTTGGGAGGACTGTAGGTACTGATGCCCTCTTTATTATTTAAGAGGTGGGGGTTGGGCATGAACCAGCCAATACACTGAACTGCAGTGCTTAAGTAAACAGTATGTGGGAAGAAGCAGAGAGAATGTGCCTGGGATAGGCACATTTTGAGAGCTTGGCTGATGACTGAGGGTACTATTGCCATTCCACCATCTCTTTCTGAGCTATGCCATAGATTCTGCTGTTTCACGATGGAAAGCACAGCTTGGGAGAGATGCCATCTTGATCATCTGGGAAACTGAGTCACCCAACCAGAGATTTCAGCAGAGGTTATTTCCCAAGCTGAGAAGCAGTGCCTGTCTGTAAAGCACTTCTCCAGCAGAATGACTGGGTTTAAGACAGTGGTATCTTATGAATGAGGCCTGGCAGAGGATGGCAGCAAAGCCCTTAACCCTCCCTACTTTGAACTGTACCATAGCATCTGGAGACATCCTATGAGGTGCTTCTATGGCCAGCTAGAAGTTGGGCCTGCTGCACCTAAGGGCCTGGCTGATTTCAGCAGCTGTCAGACATTGCCATGATTAGCAGTAAGGTACCTTTTTAAAAAATAAAATCACTGGGAGAACTGACTGCTGAGTCGCCCAGCAGTGTCTGCTCCAACCTTCAATGATCCATATCATAGAGTCAGCTGATGGCCCCCCGTGACACCATAAGTAGGGTGCTGTATTGGCCAGCCAGGAGGTGGAAGCTGCCACCCCAAAGAGTCAACCTGGGACCAGTTGTTAGAGTACACAGAGGCAGGTGGTGACCAACTTCCCTCCTAGAACTAAGCCTCAGCTCCTGTTTAGGTAACACCAGAAAAGGCACATAGCCTCTAGATGGTATAAAGATAACAATCAGTTGCTAAGTATTTAAAGAAACAGTCCACCATGGCTCTGGGAAACTCTCAAAATAAAGAATCAAAAAATTTCCCATATTAAGAAGGCTTTCTGAAACTATTGGAGGTTGAGTGCAAAAGAATTACATATGAGCCCTCCTAGAGATTAAACAAAATGTAGTAGAACAAAATGAAAAACTAAGCAAGCTATTTGAACTGATGGAACATCAACAATCTGAAATCCTGCACACCAACAATAAGATTACAGAATTATACAATTCAGACAAAAGCTGAAAGAGCAGAATTGAGGAAATGTAAGCTTGAGGATAGAAGAATTGACATCAGCATTTATGAGGAAAAATCAGAAAAATAAGTTTAAAAAAATGAGGAAGCATTAAGAAACGTGGGATTCCATTAGGAAGAATAATATATGAATAATAGGGGTTTCTGATCAAAGATGGGTAACTGAAAATACAGAGAGTATTGTAGAGTTTCTGACAGAAACTTTCCTGAAATTATGAACAAAGAGAACATAGATTTCCAAGCTGCATATCAAATGCAACAAAAACTAGATCTCAAAAGACATCAAGACATAGTATAGTCAAACTTTTTTTTTACTTTGCCTTTTTTTATTTTTATTTTTTTATTTAACATGACTGAGTGAAAATGTACATTCCTGTATAAATTTACATGCCCACCTATATGCAGCTTCCACTGCTCTCCCTGTCCAGTGACAGCACACTGTTCCTTTCTGCTCCATACATGTCTCATCCTCCCAACAGCCTTCTTTCCCCTCCTCTCCACACACTCTCCTTCCTCCTGCCAGAGGTCAGCAGGATGATATCCTATAGATGTATAGAACCATAAAGTGCATCCAATGTATGGTCACTCTGCATTGCCAAGTCCAATCCATTCCTGTCCAAACACTGGACCTTTGTTAAAATTTATGGGTAAGGGCAGCCTCAGGGCCAGGGGCCATGCTCTCAGGGGAACCCCAAAACTGCTGGACCATAAACTGAGGTCTTTTAGTGGAGACCTCAGGATTCTTGTGTTGCCAGTGAGACTCAACTTAGTGAGCTACATCGTGGCTATCACTGGTGGTGGCCTGGCACCATCTGGTTCTTCCAGTCCCAAGTTAATGAAGGCACCCACTCTTGCAGGTCTCTCTGACTTCTAGGTTGTCCTTACCGCATGTCATTTTGGTCCTTGGTGAGCATCTGTTCCTGCTGAGTTGGGACCATTTGCCGTGTCCTTGGATGGCAGCTTGGCAGCATTTAAGATCCCAGACGCCACTCACCAATGTGGGGTGCAGAGAACCCTCTTAGCAAAACGCTAGTTGTGTCAATTGGCCTCAATTTTGCCTAAGAGCGTGGTCCCCTGCCCCCTGCCCCAGCTACTCTATCCTTGCAATATTGGATTAAGATGGAAGTAGTACTCAAGTTATGCTGAAGTCCACTTAATGTTGTTCTTGTTTCTAATGTGTGCTATCACCACTTTCTCCCAACCAGATTTCTAGGAATTATCTAAACTAAACCCTCCACCCCTCACCCTCCTTCCCTCCCCTCCCTTGTAGCTGTCAAAGAGTCTTTTCTTCTACACACAAGTCTGTTTTTGAGATCTTATCGTAGAGGTCTCATACAGTATTTGTTCTTTTGTCGCTGACTACTTTCACTCATCATAATGTCTTCCAGTTGAAACCAGGTTAGGGGATGTTTCCTGCAATCATCGTTATTCTTTATCATTGTGTAGTGCTCCGTTGAGTATATGTACCATAGGTTACCTATCCATTCTTCTGTTGTTGGGCATCTGGTTTAATTCCGTCATTTTGCTATTGTGGACTGTGCTGTGGTAAACATTCTCGTGCGTGTGTCCGTTGGTGTGAAAGGCCTTGATTCTGTAGGATATATTCCAAGTAGTGGAATGACTGGGTCAAATGGTATATCGATATCCATTTTTTTAAGGAAGTGCCAGATTGTTTTCCAAAGAGGCTGGACCATTTTGCAACCCCACCAACAGTGTAGGAGGGTTCCACTTTCTCCACATCCTCTCCAGCATTTGTTGTTTTGTGTTTTCTGGATCATGGCCAGCCTTGTTGGGGTAAGATGGTATCTCATTGTCATCTTGATTTGAATTTCTTTAATAAGTAAAGATCATGAACATGTCCACATGTGTTTTTTGGCTGCCTGGATCTCCTCTTTAGTGAAATGTCTGTCCATCTCCTTTGCCCATTGCTTAATTGGATGTTTTTTTTTCTTCTTATTGATATTTTGTAGTATTTTATAGATTATGGAGATCAGGTGTCGGTCTGACATAGAGTTGCCAAATATTTTTTCCAATTCTGTGGGTGTTCTTTCAATTCTATCTATTTTCTCTTCTGTTGATTGTGGTTTCCTTGACAGATTTTGGAGTCTGTCCTCATTGTGTATTAAAACTTCCATTGTTGTTCCTACCGTTTCTTGGATGAGCTTTATAGTTTTAGGTTTGATATTTAGGTCTTTTATCCAGCTGTAGTTGGTTTTTGTGTAAAGTGTAAGATATGGATCTTGATTCAGTGTATTGCAGATGGATAACCAATTTTGCCAGGACCATTTGTTGAAGAGACTGTTTTTACCCCAGTTTCATGTCTTAGGGCCTTTGTCAAATATCAACTGTTCATAGGCAGATGGTGTCATCTCTGGGGTCTCAATTCTGTTCCATTGATCCATCTGTCTGTTCTTGTACCAGTACCAGGCTGTTTTGACCACTGTGGCAGTGTAGTATGTTCTAAAGTAGGGTAATGAGAGGCCTCCCAGTGTGTTCTTGTTCTTTAGTAGTATCTTATTTATCCGGGGCTTCTTCCCTTTCCAAACAAAATTGGTGATTTGTTTCTCCTTCTCATTAAAAAGTGACACTGGAACTTGTATTGGGATTGCATTATATAAATAAATTGCTTCCATTTTCACAATGTTAAGTCTTCCTATCCATGAGAAGGGTAGGTTTTTCCATTTATCTAAGTCTCTCTTAGTTTCTTGTAGTAAGGGCTTGTAGTTGTCTTTGTAAAGGTCAGTTATTTCTCTGGTTAGATTAATTCCTAGGTACCTTACCTTCTTAGGGTCTATTGTAAATGGTATTGATTTGATAATTTCTTTCTTAACAGTCTCATTGTTGGTATAAAGGAATCTTACTGATTTACTTAGGTTTGTCTTGTATCCTGAGACTTTGCTAAACTCTTCTATCAGTTTGAGTAGCTTACTTATAGTTTCCTTGGGGTTCTCTGCATACACAATCAAATCATCTGCAAACAGGGAGATTTTAACTTCCTTTTTGCTGATGCAGATGCCCTTTATTTCTTGGTCTTGTCTAATTGCTCTGGCTAGAATTTCCAGCAAATGTTGAATAGGAGAGGTGAGAGTGGGCATCCTTGCCTAGTTCGGGACCTCAAGTGAAAGCTTTCAGTCTCTCTCCATTCAGGATGATGTGGGCAATTTGCTTTGTATAAATGGCCCTTATTGTGTTGAGGAATTTGCTGTCTATGCCCATTTTGCTAAGAGTTTTTAGCATGAATGGGTGTTGGACTTTATCAAATGTCTTTTCTGCATCAATGGACAAAATCAAGTGATTCTTGTCTTTTGTGTTATTTATGTGGTTGATCACATTGATTGTTTTTTATGATGCTGACCAGCCTTGCATCCCTGGTATGAATCCCACTTGGTGATGATGGATTATTTTCTTGATATATTGTTGTATTCTATTGGCAAGAATTTTGTTGAAGATTTTTACATCTAGATTCATGAGTGATATCGGTCTGTAATTCTCCTTCTTTGTTGGGTATTTCCTTGGCTTAGGTATCAGGGTTATGCTGGCTTCATAGAATGAGTTTGGGAGTACTCCATCCCTTTCTATACGGTGAAATAGTCTCAGTAGTATTGGAGATAACTCTTCTCTAAACGCTTGGTAGAATTCAGCAGTGAAATCATCTGGGCCCAGACTTTTTTTGGTTGGCAGTGACATTTTCAATCTCTTCCTTTGTGATAGGTTTATTAAGCTTTATTAAGCTGTTCTGCATCACGTTGTGATAATTTCGGTAGGTGGTATGAGTCAAGGAATTCATCTATTTCCCCTAGGTTTTCAAATTTGTTACAGTACAGTTTTTCATAATATTCTGTTACGATATTTTTGATTTCTGTTGCATCTGTGGTGACAGCTCCCCTCTCATTTCTAATTTGGGTTATTTGTTTCCTTTCCTGCTTTTCTTTAGTACGTCTAGCCAGTGGTTTATCAATTTTGTTAATCTTTTCAAAAAACCAGCTTTTGGTCTTTTCAATTTTTTCAATTGTTTTTCTATTCCCTAATTCATTTAACTCTGCTCTAATCTTTATGATCTCGTTTCTTCTGGTGCCCGAGGGGTTCCTCTGTTGTTTTCTTTCTACTTCTTCAAGCTGTAGAGTTAGTTCCTTGATCTGGTTTCTTTCTTCCTTCCAGATGTGTGCATTTATGGAGATAAACAGAACTCTGAGCACTGCTTTGGCTGTATCCCATAGGTTCTGGTAGGAAGTGTTTTCCTTCTCATTGGAAGCCATGAATTTCTTTATTTCATCCTTGATTTCCTCTACAACCCATGATTTTTTGAGCAAGATGTTGTTCAGTTTCCAAGAGTTCTACTTTATATCTCTGTTTTTTCTGCTATTGATTTCAACTTTGATGGCTTTATGATCTGAGAAGATGCTTTGCAGTAATTCGATGGTATGGATTTTGTTGAGCATTACATTATGGCCTATCACATGGTGAATTCTGGAGAATGTTCCATGTGCACTGGAGAAGAAGGTGCTGGAGAAGAAGATGTAGTTGTCTGCTGATGAGTGGAAAGTTCTGTATATATTAATAAGGTCTAGTTGGTTAATTGTGTCAATGAGGTCTTCTGTATCTTTACTGAGTTTTTTTTCCAAATGATCTGTCTAGTAATGAGAGTGGAGTGCTAAAGTCTACCATTATTATTGTGGAGTCATCCAACTCTCTTTTGAGCATAGTCAGTGTTTCTTCGACATATTTAGGTGCTCTGATATTAGGTGCATAAATATTTAATATAGTTAAGTCTTTCTTGTGTACTGAAACTTTCAGCAATAAATAGTGTCTGTCTTCATCCATGATGGTGAATTTGACATTAAAATTGACTTTGAGATTAGAATTGCCACCCCTGCTCTTCTTTGTTTATTGTTAGCTTGATATATATTCTTCCATCCCTTTATTTTCAGTTTGTTCCTATCTTTAGGTCTCAAGTGAGTTTCTTGTAGACAACATATAGATGGGTCATGTCTTTTGATCCAACATGACACTTGATGTCTCTTTACTGGAGCATTCAGTCCATTCACATTCAATGTAATTATTGATAGGTATGTGTTCACTGCTGCCATTGTGATATGTTCATTTTTATGTTGATGTTTTCTCTGTTCTTATTAGTCCGTTCTGGGACATTCTTTTTTGTGAGTTGATTTTTCACCTTTTTCAGAGCTGGTTTTGTAGTCGTTGAGACTCCTGTGTTACATTTCTTGAAATGGTATGATACATCTTTGTTGTGCTTTACAGCTGCCCCTATGATCCCTCTTAAACTATCTATAAACCCAATTTTAATTACGACCAGTCTTCTCATCTTCGTCTCCATCTGGAAGGACTGTAACAACTGTAGTACATCCCTCTTTTTATTATGATGACACCATGGTTTTCATGATGCTCACTGGATTGCTTCTTTCCGTATCATAGCTGTGATTGACTTTGGAGCCTTCCTTTAAAAGGTAGAGTGTTGAGTAGTGTGTCATTCTAAAATATAAAGTTAGTGGTTTCGTTCTTCTAAGCCAGAGCCAAGAACTTCTTTCAGTATTTCTTGTAGTTTGGGCTTGGTTTTTTACAAAGTCTCTGTGTTTCTGTTTATCTGGAAATGTCTTAATTTCATTTTTGTATTTGAAAGATAGTTTTGCAGGATATATAATTCTTGGTTGGAAGTTCTTCTCCTTCAAGGCTTTGAATGTGTCATGCCACTGTCTCCATGCCAGCATGGTTTCTGCTGAGAAATCTGACGAGACCCTATAGGGTTTCCCTCTGAATGTTAGCTTTGCTTTGAGTCTTGCTGTCTTTAAGAGCTGCTGCTTATGTTTCATTTTGTTAAGCTTGATTATAATATGTCTTAGAGGCTTTCTTTTGAGATCTATATTGGGTGGTGTACAATATGCATCTGAGATGTCTATATTCTCTTCCTTCATGATTTCTGGAAAATTTTCTTTCAGCAGCTCAGCAACGATACTCTCTGTGTTCTCAGATGCCTCATCCTGTTCAGGGACTCCACTTAATCGAAGGTTGTTCCTCTTAATAGAGTCCCACATGCTTCTTAATGTTTCCTCATTTTTCTTGTTTCTTTTTTCTGATTTCTGCTCATAGACGCTGGCCTCAGTAGCTCTGTCTTCCAAGTCAGAAATTCTTTTTTCCATTTGTTCTATTCTGTTTTCTTGTCTTTGCATGGAAGTTTCTATGTCTTTGATTTTGTTCTCGATCTGTTGGATTTCAGAGTACTGGTGTTCCATCAGATCGAACAGCTTGCTTAATTTTTCATTTTGTTCTGCTTCATTTTGTATAAGGTCTAGAAGGCCTCTGTTTATAATCATTTTGTGTTCACTTTCTGATGCTCTCATAAAAGTTTCTTCATCTGGAAAACTCCTTGGTTGCTTTGTTTGGGAGCCATCTGAAGCCATGGCTGATTCCTTGTGTGCCACAATTGTCTGTTGCTTTTTGGGTCCCATGTGAGTATGTAGAGGCTGGAAGAGGTACTGTGAGGATGAGTTGCAAATGTTTCTCTAGGCTGTATTAAAATGTAAAGCAAAGGTATCTGACCACTTCACAAGTCAGTTAGGTTTTCAGGTGTAGAGGTCCCTCTTGTCAACTGACAAAGTAAGCGCCACTATATCCAACCCCAGATGATAACAAACTAGTTCAGAATACTGCAACGCTACTGCCCTGTTGGTTTCTACTGACAGGGCCTAGCCTTAGGTGGCACTGCATCGAGTACCGCTTTTGTGACAGAAAAGCGCTCTCTTGTGGGCAGGCTCTGGCTCCCAAACTAAGCACTAAGTCCAGCTGCGGCCACCATATCCAAGATGACGTCCTCCACACAGGCAGCAGACAGAGGGGCTAAAGGTCCCGAGAGGTAGTAATTCCTCTGCTTCTGTTGCAGGGCCTGCAACGTAGGTGGCACTGGGAAAATTACTGCTTTTCTGTCAGAGAAGCACCGTCCTGTTTGCAGGCACTCGCTCCCAGGCTAAGTATTAGGTCCTGCTAAAATCTCCGTACCAACATCGCATCCCACACACTGGCTGCAGAAATCCCTACGAACCCTGCTGACACAGATATAAAACAAACGGCTCAAAGTGGCTAGATTAACAGTCTTAAGCCTGGCTCTCAGAATATGGGAATTTCGCCTGCCTATCCCCCCAGCAGAGTGTCTGAGTCTAGCTGCTAGGCAAGATCCAGCTCCACCCGCCAGCCAAGACAGAGAAAAAAAAGGTCAAAATGGTGTGTTTACCTTCTGTCCGTGAGAGCCAGGGCTAGCCAGGACCGGGAGTTGGTGAAAGAGAGGACGTTTTTTGCTCAGTGGTATGAAGTCCCAATTAACAGCCCTGTGCCGTGTCCTGAGGCTAATTAGGTGATCAGAACACTCCATTTGATTATCAGTTGAGGTCTTGGTTTCCAGAGGGATATAAGGAGATGTGTGCTCAGTCTGCCATCTTGATGTTGCCTCCACCTATAGTCAAACTTAATTAAGTGAAAGATAAACAGATTCTCTGAAAGGCAGTGAGGCTCAAGCAAAGCTAACATTCAGAGGGAAGCCCTGCAGGATTTTGTTTGACTTCTTAGAAGAAACAATGTTGGCAAGGAGACAGTGGGATGACACACTGAAATCTCCGAAGGAAAAAAACTTGCAACCAAGAATTATATACCCTGCAAAACTTTCTCTCAGATATGAAGATGAAATTAAGGCATTCACACATAAGCAGAAGCTTAGAGACTTTGTAAAACCTAAACCAAAACTATAATATATACTGAAAGAAGTTCTTTGTTTAGAAAAATAAAGCCAATAAGTGTATACTTTAAGAGGCAATGCAGGACACAGCACTCTGAATCCTACTCAGTTAGGGAAGTCATAAAGCCCATTTAAAACTACAATATTAAAAGGAGGGACCAGTGATCATATCGGTAAAATTATGATATCATCATCCTAAGAAGAGCACTGTATTATGGTAGTTATAATCCTTTCAGGTGGAGAGGAAAGTAAAATGATATGCAGAAATTGAAATCAAGTTTAAACTTAGCATAATAAGGGGGATGATAAGGGTAGCCACAAAGCAAAATAACAATGAAATATATCAAAACAAGAAACAGAATACAGGAGTCTTAAAAAACACAAAACCAGCACTGAGGAAGAAAAGTCAGAGCATAAAGAATGATCCACAACAGAATATTAATAGCAACATAGAAAATATCAACATATAAATATAAATACATCAAAATGCATCAAAAATATAAATGCATCAAAATGACAGCACTATACACATACTTATCAATAAATATATTGAATGTAAGTGGCCTGAATGCTCCAATAAAGATACACCAAGTGACATCCTGGATCAAAGGATGCGATCTGTTTATATGTTGCTTAAAAAGAAATACACCTTAGATTCAAAGATATGAACAAACTGAAAATTAAAGGATGGAGTAACATATACTAAACCAACAACATACAAAGAAGGGCAGCCAAAGCAATGCTCAGGGGTCAGTTTATCTCTATAAATTCACACATCCAGAAGGAAGAAAGGATGCAAGCCAAAGAACTAAACCTACAGCTTGAACAAGTAGAGAGCAACAGAGGAACCCCTTAGATTAGAACAAAACTAAATGCATTAGAGTATAGAATAACAATTGAACAAATAACAAAAGCAAAGCTGTTTATCTGAAAATATCGATAAAATGGATAAACCATTGGCTAAGCTACAAAAGAAAAACAGGATATTAAACAAATAACTCAAATAAGAAATGAGACTATTTTACAGCATAGAAAGGGATAGAATACTCCTAAATTCATTCTCCAAAGCCAGAATAAACTTGATACCAAAGCCAGGGAAAGCTCACACCAAAAAAGAAAATTATAGACCAATATCATTCAAGAACCCAGGTGCAAAAATCTTCAACAAAACCCTTGCTAATAGAATTCAACAGCATATACAAAAAATAATGCATCATGAACAAGTTGGATTCGTACCAGGGATGCAAGCCTGGTTCAACATCAGAAAATCGATTAATGTGATCAACCACATAAATAGCACAGATGATAAGAATAACCTTATTTTTTCTATTGATGCATAAAAGATGTTTCACAAAGTCCAACACCCATTCATACTAAAAACAGCACAATAAAAATATAGGGGAAAGTCCACAACAAAATAAGGGGCATCTACGCAGAGCCAACCACCTACATCATCGTGAATGAGGAGAGACTGAAAGAATTCTCCTTGAGAATGGGACGTAGATAAGGATGCCCACTCTCGGCACTTCTGTTCAACACTGTACTAGAAATTCTAACCAGGACAATTATACAAAACCAGGAATTAAAGGGCATCTGCATCAGCAAAGAAGAAGGAAAAATCTCCCTTTTTGCAGATGATATGATTATACATGCAGAGAATTTTAAGAATCTGTAAGTAAACTACTGGAACTCATAGAATAGTTCAGCAAGTATCAGAATATAAAATAAACACAAGTAAATGAGAAGGATTCCTTCATACCAACAAAGAGACTATCAAAGAAGAAATCACCAAATCAATACCATTTAGTATAGCCCCCAAGAAGATAAAATAGCTAGGAATAAGTCTAACTAGAGTAATAAGAGACCTGTACAGAGAGAACTACAAAACTTTACTGCAAGAAGGCAGGAGAGACTTCCATAAATGGAGAAACCTACCCTGCTCATGGATAGGAAGACTTAACATTGTGAAAATGTCTATTTTATTCAAAGCAATCTACATATACAATGCAGTCCCAATACAAATTCCAGTGACATTTTTAAGAAGTTGGAGAAATAAATCATCAATTTTGTTTGGGAAGAGAAGAAACCCCAGACATGTAAAGTGCTCCCGAAGAAAAGGAACACAGTTGGAGACCTCATACTACCCGACTCTAGAACCTATTACACTTTTACAGTAGACAAAACAGCCTGGTACTGGTACCGAATGAGGCAAATAGACCAATGGAACAGCACTGAGACCCCAGAGATGTCACCATCCTCTTATGAACAGCTGATGTTCACCAAAAGCCCTAGGATTGTAAACTGGCATAGAAACAGTCTCTTCAATAAATGATGCTGGCAAAATTGGATATCCATCTGTAGAAAAAACTGAAACAAGATCATATCTCACACCTTACATAAAAACTAACCCAAATTACATCAAAGACCTAAATATAAAATCTAAAACAATAAAGATCATGCAAGAAAAAATAGAGTCAACACTGAAAGTTTTAGTATAGAGCTTAGGCAGATTTCAAAAACTGACAAAGCGTGATCAACAGAAGAGAAAATAGATAAACAGGAACTACTAAGAATCTATCAAGAGTTATAAGACCACCTACATAATGGGAAAAAAAAATATTTGGCAGCTACATGTTGGACTGATGACTGATCTCCATAATCTACAAGGTACTGCAAAATATCAACAAGAAAAAGGTAGATAACCCAATTAAGCAATAGCAAAGGTGATGGACAGACAGTTCATCAAAAAGGACTTCCAGGCAACCAAAAGACATATAAGGTAATGCTCAGAATCATTAGCTATCCAAGAAATCCAAATGAAACTGCAGTGAGATACCATCACAGCCCCACAAAGTTGGCCATGATCCAAAAAAAACACATAATACCTAATGCTGGAGAGTCTGTGGAGAGACTGTAACTCTCCTACCCTGCTGTTGGGATTGCAAAATGGTATCACCTCTCTGGAAAGCAGCTTGTTTCTTCCTTAAAAAGCTGGAATTAGATATAGCATTTCCTCCAGTAATCTCTGTGGAAACAAGGCTGTCACACAAACAGATACATGCACATGCATGTCTACTGAAGCACAGTCCAGTATAGCAACAAGATGGAATCAACCCAGATGCCTATTGACAGATGAATGTATAAACATGCTCTGATACATACACTCAGTGTCATTCTGTTCAATTTTAAAGAACAATGATGATTTTAGAAAGCGTCTCATAACCCATTGTCAATTGGAAGACATTATGCTGAATGAAATCAGTCAGCGGCAAAGGAACAAATATCCTTCCCCCCCACAGAAGTCTCAGCTATAACGGCTTAAAAATAGGCTTACGTAAAGAAGAAAAGACTCTTTGATGACTGCAAGGGTGGGAAGGGAGGGAAAAGGTTGGTCATAGATTATATAGTTGAGAGAAATTTGGTTGGGTCAAAGCAGTGATAGTACACAATAGAAAGAAGACCAATTTAACTGGACTTCAACATATACTGAAAACTCTTCTAATCTTAACTCAGTACTCCGAGGATAGAGTAGCAAGGTCGGGGGTCTGGGGACCATGCTTTTGGGGGACACAGAGGCCAGTGGGTGCAACTAGCCTATCACTAAGATATTCTTCTGTACCCCACACTGGTCAGTGGCATCAAGGCTCTTAAAAGCTGGCAAGCTGCCACTGAAGTACTCCAAATTGCCCTAACTCATCTGGAACAGGTGATCACCTAGAACATCAAAGACACGAGGAAAAAAGAGTCCAGGAGACATGTGAATGGGAGATTGTATCAACATGTGATCAGAAGACCTGATGGTGCCTGGCCACCACCAAAGACAGTTGTAGTGGGGCATACAATGTTGAATCCCTGTGGTAACACAGGAAAAAGAGCGGTGCAGCTCAAGAACTCTACTAAAAGACCTCAGGTGATGGTCTGATGGCCTGGAAGATCCCCTGGGAACACGGCCCCTAGATCTACTGCTGCTCCTGTCTAGAAAACACTACTGAGATCAACTCTCTGGACAAAAATAGGCTGGACTTGGGGACACAATGTGACCATATGTATGTACTTTATGGTTCTATGCATTTATAGAGCACTGTCCTCCTGGTTTCTTTCTAGATGGGAAAGGAGAGGGTGGAGAGGAGGGGACATGAGATTGTTAAGAGGATACGACACATACAGAACAAAAGGAGGAGCAAAACAACTAATGGGCTGTCACCACACAAGGAGAGCAGAAGGAGCTGCAGATCGTTGGCCATGCGAAGTTCATTGAGATTTTATACTTTCACTTAATTACACACACACACACACACACACACACGCAAAAAGTGGGAAAAAAGATAAGTCTTCACTACAGTCTGCTTTACCTGGTTCTGTTAGACTTCACAGGTTGCACTAGAACGATATGGGCATAGGGAAACTTTCACACTAGATACTGTTTACATTCTCAGCTATTTCCTCCACGTTCATTGCTCTGACAAGCCTTGTATGAGTCTTTCTTGGTCATTGCCCTTACTACCTAGTGCTGCTCTTACAGAAATACTACAAATGGATCACTTCAACAAAGAGAAATTTATTTTCTCATAGTTGAAAAGGCTAGAAATCCAAATTCAGAGTAGAGTGTTGGTTCACAGGGAAAGTTTTGTCTCTGTTGACTCTGGAGGAAGGTTTGTATCCAAAGGACAGCGTCTCCTTAGCTGTATTCTCAAGCAGGCTCCTCTGGCATTTGGTTCTTTGGCCCGGCTTCTGTCCTGCTTGGACAAGTGTTAAATAAAGCTCTTTAGCTTTGCTGGTAAGTGCCCAGTGAGATCACATTTGTAAGAAAGGCTGTCAGAAGACAATAAGCTCTCTCTTGGTAGGTTGGTCGGCTCCCGCTTCCTGCACTGATCTGGTTATGGTGTTGCTCCTTCCCTGCCACTGTTTCTCACAGTCTTGCACTAGCTCCAGTGTTAGGGCTTCTTCCGCATCTCTTGATTCTTCTCAGCAGAAGGACATACCCTGCTCTGTCTCGGCTTATTGGTGGTATAGTGGTCCTATCTCTTCTTGTATTACTTAAGTAAAGACTTGACTTGAGTAAGCATGCTAACGGTGACAACTGCAGTAAGGGTAATGAGTCACACTCTCTAGTCAGGGGATGACTCCAGACACATCCCACGCTGATCCTATCATAATTAATGTAACAGACAACTCATTCCAAAATGGGACCATAACCATAGTCACAAAAGCTAGGATTTACAACATCACAAAATGGAGAGTGATTATGTTAGATCACAAAACAGTACAACCATACAATACTGGGAGTCATGACCTAGCTAAGCTGACATCTATTTTGGTGAGTCAAGTCAATCCATAACAGGCATGGTTCTTGTTTTCCCAGTATGTATACATTTTTGTGATAGCTACTAAAATAGAATGATATAATTACAACATTAAAGGAATGCTGATCTGCACGAGCAAGGTCTACCTGGAGATGAGTATTGATTTAGGAGTAATCAGACTGTTGCAGCTCAGCAAAAAGAACAACAAAGGGTAAGTGGAAAGCCCATCAAATTGTGAAACTGTCACAATTTGTAAGAAAAAAAACACCATACTGGACATCATAAAACAGGTGGTTAACTCTCACTGAAGCTCTGAGTGATTTAGAAAATTACTGAATTTCTCAATAGTCACGGATTTTAGGAAAATTGTGCACATGTGCGGCATGTGCACATGCACACACAGACACACAGGCACACACACACTTTTTGATCCTTCAGCTTGCATGGCCATGGTTGGAACTGAAGATAAGTGCTTTGCCAAGGTCGTGACAGGACAAAGGGAGGAAAAGAAACTGGAAGTCCTCATACCTTGCCTCTTAATCTCCAAAAAACATTTCCAGTATTTTTCTCTGTTTTACATCCTCACAGCTAAAGTTAGAGGTGTAAGATGCCTATGATATTCTAAAGGTGGGTAAGCACTGAATCAACTTTTTAAGCAGCTGCTGTATTTATTTACACAACTGCTTACATATTCAACTACGTAGATGAACATCAAAGAGTTATAGGCACAAATGCAATGTTTACTTATTGATTTCCTTAAACTTCAAATCAAGTTGCCTAGAAATGTGTCTGTTCTGTAGAATAACTAATAACATCTCCATAAAAATATTCATGCTGCCCTAAGTGTCGGATCTGACTCGATGGCACTTGGCTGGCCCTAAGTGTATTTTCTACATTCCACTGTACTCTGCAATTTGGACTGCTAATTTTTCCAATTTAATTTTCAGGAAATGACTATCCAAAACACTTTTTTAGTTAATTTTTCAGTTAATGGCTATTCATTATTTTTATTTTAAAATTTATTTTTGTTTAATATTATTAGGAAAATATGAACACTTTTAATAATATGAATAATTTTCATTTGATCTCTACCTCTGTGATTTATTTGTAGTATCTGTTTTATCTAAAAATAATTTTCATGCATGCATGAAAATATTACATCTATAATTCTCACTATTAATGCCTTGCTCACAAAGACACATCATACTCTAAAAGTACATCATTTTTGCTTATATTTCATCCTAATCATTTTTAAGGAAGTTATTTTTTTGTTTTTATTTTAAATTATAATGGAGTGATGTATATCTCAATGTTTTTTTCCATTTATAAAATTTTAAAGAAATTCTGTGAATTCTGCTAAATCAATTTAACACTGGTCTAAATTCTTCAAGTAACATTTATTATATACTTATTTATTATGATTCAAACATAAAAATAATTTCCATTTCTGAATTTTCTTTTACATTCAGTTGTCTGTTTTCTCTCTTTACGATACTGAATAATTACGGCCTTCATTATGTCATCTATGTATCTCCATCCAGTGTGTCCCAAACTCAATCCCACCCATTCCCTACATGTGCCCAACAGTGAGCAGAGCCCATCGCTCTCTCAGTTGTCATTGTTGTTGTTAGTTACCATCAACTCATAGGTCCAAATGATAGTAACGCCACGTAGAACCAAGTGAAATATTGTGAAGTCTTGTACTATGCTCATGAAATTTTGTATGCCCAAGTTTATGTTGCAGCCAGTGTGTTGAAGGTGCCTTCCAAACTAGAGGGCTCATTTTCAAGAGTGATTGTGGATAGTATTCATAGAATATGAAAACCATAAAGAAAAAATATCACAAGATTATAAAACATACGGAATCATATGAAAATACAAACAAATCCTTCAAAAAAAAAATTGTGTCCAGCAATATATTTAAAAAGTGCTAAGTATCACAACCAATTCACTGTATGCAAGGTCACCGAAAATAGAAAAAATGAGCAGAGAAGGAAAATTTTCAAAGGAAGTTTACTAAGGCAACCCCAAAATTATGTATATCATTTGTGCATTCACTCTATTTGATACAATCCAGTCATGTGGTCCAGTTAAACTAAACTTACAAGACAACAGGGAAATACAGTATTAGGGAGTATTATGCCCAATATGTGTCAAGCAAATCTCAGTGTAGTAATTCATGTAACCTCGATGCTTCTATTTTTGCTTGACCTCATCTTTAATTTAGGTCACTAAGGCCACCGCTAAATAACAATAGAAAATGGATCACAACTCATGGGAAACTTTTCTAAGCAATGACGTTAACTTGAGCACTAAGGTGCTCATTATTTTGGATAGATCTCAAAGTATAAGTTGAGTTGTATGCCCTAATGGTGAGCCACAATGAACACATGTAGGGCTGTGGATTATCAGCAAATAGTTGGCTTTACCTGGTGGAATGATCATAAGCTTTATTGCTTACACAGTAATAATTATAAAAATAAATAGAGTGAGAATTATCTTAGACTGGTACCCCCAAATAAATTCTCACCTAGTGTAACGTCTTCTACTCATCTCAAAAATTCACTGTAGGAGAAGGGATAAATGGAGCCAAACATTATATAGTATGAAACCGAAGGTATATACACAATGGGAACAGAGGAAGATATTCTTTGAGGTAATCAGGACTCTAGGTGTGTATGGTCTTGCGGTTACTGTACACAGCCTCCATAGTGTCAAAGGAAGAATATTAGATCTTGCTAGTATGAAATTGTATAGTTAATGATATTCATTAACACTGAGGAACTAGCGGAGAGTTATACTTCCCCTAGGATACACTCTTTCAGTCTACTTTCTGTGTAAATGTCAGATACATGATGGATGCAAAAAAAATTCCTTTCTGCTATCTCTGCAGCCACTCTCTTTTTTCAATGACAGATTTGTGATAGTTTTCCCTAAATGTCTCATAAAATTTGTCAATATAGATATCTGTTACTAGACTTTTCTAGGTTGAAAGATTTTAAATTATTAATTCAACATCTGTACTTGTTATAGGTCTATTCAGATTATCCATTTTTTTTCTTGAGTCAGTTTTGGTACTTTTTATCCTTCTAGGACCACTTGTTTATTTTACCTGCTTATCAAATTATTGTCATAAAATGGTCCAATGTATTCTTCATTTTTCTTTATATCTGTATAAAATATTGTTTTATCTTTCATTCCTAGTTTATTAATTAGAGTTTGCTCTCTATTCTTGGTCAATCTATTTCAAGTTTTGACAATATTCTTTATCTTTTCAAAGATTCAGATTTGCTTTCATTACTGATCCTCTATTCCTTTTCTGGTGTCTCCTTCATTAATTTACTCTCTAATCTTTGTTATTGTGTTTTTTTTTTTGCTTCCTTTTTGTTTAGTTTTATTTTCTACTGTCTACAGATGAAAAGCTGTTATTGATTTTTAGTTTTTTTAAATTTTTGTATAGGCATTCTTAGTTATGTATTTTCCTCTGAGGACCTCTGTAACTGTGTACCATACCAAAATGTTTCATGTTTGTATGTTTGCTTGCTTTCATCTCAAAATATTTTCCAATTTCACTTCAGATTTATTCTTTGACATATTTAATGTCTCAGTGTATTGCTTAATTCCAGATTTTCTAAATATTATTTTAGCTTTTATTTCTAATTTAATTTCATACTGTCAGAAAATATACTTTGTATGATTTCATTTCTCAAATAATAGATGATGATTTATAACCTAAGACCCTAAGATAAGTGTTTGTCTGCTAACAGAAAGACTGACATTTCTAATGAAACAGCCACTGGGTGAAAGAAAGATGTGGTGGTCTGCGTCTGTCAAAATATAAACAAATTCATCAATAAATATTAAAAAAATAAAATTACAACTTTGGAAACCTTATTTGAAGGTTCTAATTTGTTCTATAAAGTTGCTGTGAGATAGAATCAATTCAGCAGCAATAGGTTTGGGTTTGGGTTTACAACTACGTGGTGTTCAATTCTGGAGAATGTGTCACATTAGCTTAAGAAGAATATATGTTCTGTATGTTCAGTGCCACAGCTGTTAACTAGAAAGTCAGCAGTTCAAATCTACCAGGTACTTCTTGGAAACTCTGTAGGGTAGTTCTATTCTGTCCTTTAGGTCACTATGAGTTAGAATCAACTCAGTGTCACTGGGTTTGGTTTTTGGTTTTTATCTGTTCAGTGGACAGTTTTGTATATATATATCTTAATTCTAATAAGTTTATAGAGTTTTTCAATTATTACAGCCATAAGTTTCTGTTCTGTCTAGTTGTTCGATCAATTATTAAATGTGAAGTAATGAAGTCTTTAAGTATTGTTGAATTATTCACCTTTCTTTTCAATTCTATCAATGTTTATGTCATGAATTACAAGACTGTTGATTGTATCATACGCTTATAATTATTTTATATTCTTGATGGGTCTATCTTTTTATTAATATAAAATCAGTAAATTTTGTCTTAAAGTCCATTTTGTCTGTTATTAGTAAAGTCCCTTCAATATTCTTCTGATTTTGCATTATGTTTGCATTATGTACCATATCAGTTTTATGTTTGCATTATGTACCATATCAGTTTTTTAGCTTCTGTTTCTTTGAATAATACATATCTCTTGTAGTCAACATCTAGATTAATTATTTTTATTTTGATTCATTCTTTTTCAATCTTTGACTTTTTGATTGGATCATTTAATCCATTTACATTTAGTGTAATACAGACAAGATTTCCACCTGCCATTTTGCTCTTTTTACCTATGTCACATCTTGCTTGTTAATTTAATTCTTACTATCACATTTCTTTGTGTAAAATAAGCATTTCTATTGTACTATTTCAATTCCTTTACTTTTGAGTTATTTTCTTGGTGATCATGTGGAGATTATAGTTGTCAACCTAGTTTAAAACAATCTAGCTAACAGTAACTTAAATTCAATAGTATACAAAAACTTTGCTCCAAATACACTTCTATTTTCTCCTCCTTCCTACTACCATTGCAATGTTTCTATATTTTATATGCCCTCAACATGCTTTTATAAGCATTAGTTTATGTAGCCATTTTGTAAAAGATAGAAGAAATTAGTTACAGCTCATTTTAAATTGTCATTTATAAAGGGTCTTCTAATAAAGAGCAATATTTTTGAAGTTATAGGGGTCATATTTATCACCTTTTTTGATTAGCTGTGACAAATAACCATGAACAGTTACATAGTTCCATAACACACAGAAATTACAGTATATTATCAAAATGGGTGTTCCATTTGCCAAACTATCTGTGTTACATAAAATTTACAGTGTGAGCAATCATCCTACCAAGAGGACAATTTAACATTTAACTGGAAAATTTGAGAGAACTAGGTCTGTGGACAATCAGGTGACACCTGTGCATCAATGAACCACATGTTCCAATGAAAATATTGACACTGTTCACCAGAGTGTACATGAAAATCCATCCCAATAAGTTCCTCATGGAGCACAAGAACTGGACCTTTCGTCAACCACAATTTGGTGAATCTTGCTTCTAGACTTGAAGCTTTACTGTTTCAAAATTGTCCTAACTCAAGAACTGAAGTCCAACAAGTATAAATTGTGCTGCACTGTTGCTGACTGAGCTCTGGAGCAATTGAACATTGACCTTGATTTTGGTCAAAAAATCATCTTCAGCAATGTGTCCCATTTTGGGATGAATGGTTTTGTTAACAAATAAAACTGTCACATTTGGTGTGATAAGAATTCAATGGAGATTTTAAGACCATCTACATCATCTCCAAAAGTTACCATTAGGTGTGGATTTTGGTCTGGTGGAATCATTGTTCCTTATTTTTTTTTCAAGATGAAGGGGAAGGGGTTGTGACTGTCAATGGCAAAAGACATTTGCGCTATGACAATTGGTTATTTTGGGCCCCATTTGAAAGGTGCCATGGCTTCCATTTAACTGAAGTTTTTCTCTGAACTTAATGTCATCAAATGTATTTCAAAATAAGACAAAAATCAAAATTGTACCATTTACACAACTTGTTTTATTTAAGTTCAAAAATAGGACACCCTTACTGGAAGGCCCTTTATTTGCCTATATAATTATCCTCACTAGTATTATGTATTACCTCATGTGGATTCAACTTAACCATCTACTGTGTTTCTTTTCAGCCTTAAGGACTCCTGTTTTAGTCAGCTAGTGCTCCTCTAACAGAAATACTATGAGTGGATGCCTTTAACAAAGGAAAGTTTATTCTTATACAGTCCAATAGGTTACAAGTCCAAATTTAAGGTGTCTGCTCCAGGGAAAGGCTTTCCCTCTGTTGGCTCTGGAGGAAAGTCCTTGTGTTGTATCAGTCATTGTTCACGGAGCATCTTGGTGCATGACCCTCAGGTCTAAAGTATAGACTGTACTCTGCGTGCTGCTTTCTTGATGGTGTGAAGTTCTCAAGTCTCTCTGCCAGATTTTTTTTTTTCCATTGTATCTCAAGAGACTGCTTCAAGGCATAAAACAAACTTACACACTGAATCTTGCTCTACCAGCTGCTGCCCGTGCACTCTCATTAACATCATAGAGGTAGGAATTCCGATGTAGAGGAATATCATACAAGGAATTCTGGCACAGCCATATTGTTACCGATTTTTTAGGGAACACACTCAATCCATGACAACTTCCTTTAACATTTCTTGTAAGGTAAGATTACTAGCAATGGATAACTTTGTTTTTGTTCAGTGGGAATGTTTTTACTTCATTTTTGAAGGTAATTTTGCTGGATATAGAATTCTTGATTACCTCAATACTTTGAGGAAGTTTATCTCACTGTCTTTAGTCCTCTGTGTTGTATGAGGAAAAATCAGATATTAATCTCAGTCAATATCTCTTTTACACAATAATCCATTTTCTGATGCTGCTTTAAAGGGTTTTTTTTGTCATTTTATTAATTTGACTAGGGTATGTGGATCTCTTAGCTTATTCTACTTGAAATTTCTGGGGATTCTTGGATATATGGATTAATGCTTTTCATCAGATGGAGGAAGCCCTAGCCAATATATCACAAATGCATTGTTCTCCTGTTTCTTTTTTTTTTCTTTTCTCCATTTGAGATTTCTGTTAAGCCTGTTTTGTTATTCTTAATGGTATCCTCATGATCTCTGATTCTTTGTTAATTTTTCTTCACTTTTTTTCTCTTTTCTTCAAACTAAAATACCTTTATTGGTTTTGTTGTCATTGTTAACTTCTGTATTTCTTTCCTGTAAAATGAGAGGCCATTGTCATAATTTCATTTAATCCTTTAGCCATAGTTTCCTTAGTTCTTTTGAACTTATCTCGTTTAAAGTCTTCCTCTACTAAGTCTAATGTCAGGGCTCCTCTGGGGATGTTTTCTGTTGTCTGCCTTTTTTTCCCCCTCTGCACATGTGGCACTCATTGTTGTTTGTTTTGTGCTTCATAATTTTCTTTATATATTTTAAATAATATATTGAAACAATTCTGGAATCGGCTCTTTCCTCCATTTTTGTTGTTGATGAGTTTTGGGGGATGTTTTGCTGCTTACTTGTTTAGGACCTTTCCTAAAATAGTTCTATAGATTCTGTATTCCCTTCAGTGTGCAGCCAACTGTTTTCTGCTAGTTTTTTTTTTCTTTTTTTCTCCTGTTTTTCTTTTTACACCTTGATTCCTAAAAGTCATGTCTTAAAGTACAATTCTATGGTGAATCAATGATTTCTCAAATGATTCACTAAGAGAATCTGTGAAAGAAGACAGACTTTTAACTTTCACACTGCTTACAAGATGGTCTTAACTTTTTGTCCAGGACTTCAAGGTCAGCCAGACTGAGTGGAAAATTTTCCTTTGCCAGGTCTTTCCTTGACATGTGTGTGATATTGCCCATGGTCTCAGTCTTTCAGCTCCCCAGGGATACGCCAGAGCTTTTAAACTTTCCTCATGGCCATCTTAGTATCTAGGATTGCCTTTTAAATTCTCAGCAAGGCTCTTCTTTGCCCCAACTAAAATCACAGCCTCAGAAAGCTGTGAGGTTACCAGAGAATGCTAATATTTTAGTATGGCCTGAGGGTAGGCTCTCCTCTTTCTCTCCATCCTATGATCTGAGCCATGAATTAAATATATGTATATATATATATACATATATATATATCCCCAAGAACTTATGGATATGTGTGTGTGTATATATATCCATAAGTTCTTGGGGATAGATATTTTTCAGGAAATTGAAGATTGGACAAAATATAGATGGTGATCCAGAAGTAGTACTTTCAGTGGAACTTCAAAGCAGAATATTCATTTTTGTTGTTTTAAGACTCCCGGATTTTCATAACTGTAACACCACTGAACTAGAGATGTAAGTGGGGTTGGAATAGCTCCAGAGTAAAGGATTACAAACCCTACTTTCTTACAGTGGCTTAGTACTTTCACTTGCAAAGACAGTTTTCAATATTTGATTTACGATGGGTTAATTTAGAAATTTCTGAATTTTCATTGTCACCAGTATTTTCATTCTCACTGTCGGAGATGGATTCACTGAGGTCTTCACCCCATCATTATGAAAGTCAGTCTCCTCCTATTGCTATCTAAATGAAATATTTTAACTGAATTAGACACCATTTATTATTTTAGAACTATCTTAATACTATGTCTACCAAGCAAAAAGTCAGAAGTTTGAATCTGCCAGGCTCTGCTTGGAGACACTGTGGAGCAGTTCTACTTTGTCCTATAGAGTTGCTATGAATCAGAATTGACTGGATGACACTCGGTTGTTTTGGGACATCTGTAAAGTTTCTTTCTTTCTTTTTTTTTTTTAGACAACAGTACAAAATAAAAATCCAAACAAATATTACACTGAAATGTAACTCATGGATAATATAACTTAACAAAGTAGTATGTATTGCAATTACACAATGATATAGAAAATACTGACAGTCTTACTTATCAGTTATTTGCAAAAGAAAACTTCACTCTTATATTTTCAGGATTCTGAAGTACATAAAGGGTTCTCTGTAGGATGCCCAGTATGCAATTTTCAATTTAAAATAAATGTTTCTGTTTCTTGTTTTGATTTAAATCACCTATGTATCAAATTACAAACCATTTGGTTGCTGACTTCTGCTGTTTTATTACAAAATGAGCAATATTTTGATAGGTTCCCTATGGTTTTCTCTTAAAAATCCTGGAGTTTTTAAAAGTCAGCAACCAAACGGTTTGTAATTTGATATATAGGTGATTTAAATCAAAACAAGAAACAGAAACATTTATTTTAAATTGAAAATTGCATACTGGGCATCCTACAGAGAACCCTTTATGTACTTCAGAATCCTGAAAATATAAGAGGAGGAAACTGTTCTGAAAAATATCTGTAGGGTGCTCAAAGGTAATAAAGTAGAAAAATAGAATTTGTAAAACATTACACAAAAGATTTATATAGTATTCATAATGTAGCTCTTTATCTTAGAGCAATTATCCAACACCTAGGTGTTTCTCTAAAAAGAGTAAGTCCTTATAATGGGAACTCCTGTTGTGTTATCTGAAAAGGGAACTCAGTGAGGATCATAAAATGAAAGAATAAAGCCAGTTTCACTTAGTACCTCTAAACAACTATATTATTTTCTGCATTAGATATAACTTTATCTCAGATAGGTGGTCAGGCATATGAAGACATGAAAGAGCCTTAGTTCACAGGTTTAAGAAGAAGTCATTTTATCAATGTGAAGGGCCAGAGCTGGCCCTGATATGTAGATCATACATTATTTCAATTAAAAAGCATATCAAAGTTGTATAATAGATGTTGGAGTGATAAAACTGAAGTGCTCATTTATATCAACTAGGACATTGTAATTAGATGATGCAGTTAACACATATTTTTCAAATATTTTTTAACTCAAATATTGTTCACATAAACAGACAAATTCCAAAAGAAATAGGACTCTAATGTTAAAATTGCTTGATTTGATATATGTATATATTTAGGAATGCATACTGTTATTTTGTTTTAAGGTTTTAATTTTATTTATTAAAGGCATCATAATGTAATGGCTATATACATACTTACATAAATATATGTATAAAAGCTGGATGGAGCAAACAATTGAGCATTTGACTACTTGTCTAAAAGGTGCAGTTAAAAATCATCCAAATGCATCTTAGAAGGTAGGCCTGATGATAGTCTTTCAGAAGTTCACAACTTTGAAAACTCCGTGGAGATCTACATGCGCGTGGAAGACTGTCATGAGTTCAAACAGACTGGACAGCAACTAACAACAACAATTAAAAAAGACACTCAGATACTTCTGTGGAGTTAACATTATTCTAGAGTTACCTAAAGTATCTTTTTTAGGAACTAGCTGTGTTGGTTTCTTTAGGTGTCTGTTTGGCTAAGTTATTGTGCTGAATTGTTTGGTTAAACACCAGGCTAGATCTTTGCTATGAATGTATTTACGTGAAATTAACATCATGTAGGCGTTTTCAATCAGTTAAAGGACTTAAGAGAAAAAGCTGAGATCTCCTAAAGGAGATTTCTGCCTCCAGACTATAAATTGACGTCTTTCAACCCATCGCATGGCATAGTGGTTTTGCCCCATAGGCATCTCCAGGCTGTCTCTAGACCTACAGATGTTCTTGACCCTTACAAACATATGAGCCAATTTTGGATTTTGTAAAATAAATCTCTCTCATTCACTAAATACATATATATCATAAAATACAAAATAGTTTGTCTATGTATGTTTAAATACACATTTATATAATATATATTATATAATGATTATATATAATTTTGTATATATGTATATAAAATATTTATATTTCTCGGAAAACCCCAACTAAGATACTAACTAAAAGTATAACATTAGGTAGTTATGTTTAAAAACTATGCAGCAACAGTGTTTGACCTCCTCTAATTTCACCAGGGGTAGGGAGAATCAAGATCAATCGCTCAAGGCTGATTGATATAGAGTTGAAAGATGCATCCCTGCTCATCCATCTTTACTAAATCTGATGCTAACCAATCCTCCACAGTGCTCTCTACCTCTCTGAGGGTTTTGCTAATTCATTGTAATGACCACACAAAATTCATGGACAATACTCACGATTATAGGGGTTATTAATGAAGTAACAGTTATATTTCAGGCTCAGGAATACTCAGGACACAGTTCTTCCATCACGACAGTGTTCTTTCCAGCTATACTTGCTGACATAGCTCACCCTGGCACTCAGCCTCTGCCCTAAAGCACTAACATTTCTCCATGACTGGGATTCCACCACGCTGACACCTGCTTCCAAGTCTCTGTTGCTGAGTTTCTGCTACTGCTTCTCATTGTCTTCGGGGTTAAAGCTTGCTCTCCCGTTTCCTAGAAGGAAGAACTTCTTAGTGCAGGGATTCTGAGTTCAAAGGATGTGTTGGCTTCTGCCTGTTTTCCCTTTGTGGTGGGCGTGGGGTCTTCCCTTTCCCAGCTCTTCCCATTTAAAGCCCAGAGGGGTGGTAAAACTAACCAAACCCTTTGGTGGATACAATTACCCTATTGCACAGTTCCACTCCATCACTAAGATGGGAGTTACAAGACTGGACCAAGAAAGGCCACATCCATTGCATCACAAAATTGGATAATATCTTCAACCATAAATCAAAGAAAACACTGAATAATCTTACATGTTTTCATGAGACATAACATTTTAGAATCAGAGTAACAAGTCCATAAAAATGTAAATTATTTTAGGTTCATAATAATTATCACAATGAGTTACACAGTTTATACGATTTAGGGAAGGGATATGGAAAAATAATATATACTATCTGGTTAACAAGAATAAAGGAAAAGACAAAAGAACAATAATAAGTCAATTAGGAAATTTATTTTATTATAGAATCGTCATTAATATGCCAAGAGAAAAAAAACACAAAGTTTATAGTATAGTACAGAACCAGGTAGATTGATTTGGCAGCTCCCTGCAAAGGGTGCTATGATGAACATCTGCTCTCAACAAAGAAAGGCCAGTAACATGACACCAACATTCTAGGCATGTTACCAAGAAGTCTGTTTGCTCAAATTAACTCATGTTAGATGCACATTTCCAGTCACTGCTGAAATTCTAGACAGTGTGTTGATTTTGCTAACAAGCTGATGGTATGACAGGAACAGATATAATCTAACTAGTTTTCTTCCTCCCTGCATACATACTTCAATAAATTAATCTACAGTCTACAAAGATGTTCTTTGCTACTTTTGAAAACTACTCACAACAGGAAGACAATGGATACAAGACTGAGTACAAATCTAACAGATCTGAACTTCAGTTCTGTTTTAGATTTTAAAAATTAGACATATGGAAGTTATAGACATATCCAATTTTGCGATGCAATGGATGTGGCCTTTCTTGGTCCAGTCTTGTAACTCCCATCTTAGTGATGGAGTGAAACTGTGCAATAGGGTAATTGTATCCACCAAAGGGTTTGGTTAGTTTTACCATCCCTCTGGGCTTGAAATAGGAAGAGCTGGGAAGGGAAGACCCCACCCCCACCACAAAGTGACATATGCAATTACTAGACACAGAGCTACCTTATGATCCATCGGTTCCCTTGTTGGGTATACAACAAAGATACTTGAAAATATTGTCACAGATATATACAATGTATGCCAATTGTTAATTGCAGCAGTGTTCACTAGAGTCAAAAGTCAGAAAAAAAAATGTCTATAAAACAGATTATACAAAACATGGGAGCTTTCAGAGAACTCTCAGTAAAAGATTAACACAAGCCAGTCTTGGGAAAACAATGGGGGTGGGGGGGGGCAAAGGAGAAATGCAAGTTCTGAGAAAAGATTTATGATGAGTATCCCAGGATGACTAAGAAAATTGTTTCCAAAATTACTTATCCAAACTGTTATCAGGGAAATTTTCACAAAATCGATTAACCAATATGAAGAATGAATTGTTTCTTTGGAAATGATCATGGTATTAGTTCTACTAGACACCTATGTATAAAACTTCTGCCTTGTTTCAAAATAACAGAGCAATTTTTAGTTTCATTTTGTGCTGTTCCAATTTTGAGTTTCTATTCCTCAATGAAATTGTTTGTTTTCAGTCCTATATGAGATCTTGCTCTTTGACATATTTGTCTGAAAAGTGGAAATTTGAAGGTGCATTGCTTTCAGCAAGCCATGAACTGTTGAGGTCTCAGATTTTGGTACTAGTTCAGTTTTTTGGACTTTCCTTCTTTATGGACTCTTGAGAGTCATTTCAATAATTCCATCTCTGCTCCCTTGCAAATAATTTGTTTTGTTCCTTCATGTAGCTGTTTACTATCTTCTTAGGAAAGTGGGAAATGTTAGTTCCAAAAGCAAATCAAAGCCTTCTCTGATACTTCTGCCCAGTACGGAACAAGCATTTTGGTTCTTTAACATGCTGATTCCTGTCTGGTGGACATCACCTTGATAAAAATAACTTGGAGAACCAGTAGCCACTTTGGGGATCATTTTATATTATTAAATTAGTTTATCCAAACAGTAAATCAGAAAACAAAGGCTCCTGGGTTAAACAACCTCAGTGGGATGCCTATTTTGATTGGTATCTAAGGTATGTAAAAGACATCAGGGCAAAAAAAATTGCTTCCCTGTGGAATTCTTTTTCCAAATTAACTAAGCCAAACAAGAACCTATGTTGTAAAATTTTTGCTTTGAATCCGTTGGTAGTTTCTTCTTTATGCCCTTCTTTCTCTTCTTACTTTGCTGATAACACTCTGTCTGACCATTTCTTTCCTGTGAAACCAACTAAGAAAATTTTACCCCAAACGCCCTTTAAAATCAGTACCATGGATGTTAAAGATCTCCCTGTGTTACCCTTATTCTCTGGGTGCATTCAGATTTACCTAGCATTGTGAAAGACTTCCCCAAACATCATGAAGATCTTTACAAGTGTACTGAAGAATTATAATCTTTTTGTGTTATTCTGTCATCTGCTAATTGGATTATTAGATCCCAGAAATATTGTGTTTTTAAATCAAAATATTAATTTTAGGTAATTTCTTAATTAATTTTGTATTGTCTTTTTCCTTAAAATTATTGCAAAATACAATAGATTTTTTTATACATGTTACAGGTAATATATACACATTGAAGAAAATTTGAAATATAATAAAAAAAATTAATTCATCTTTGACTCTTTTGTATTCTCACTGGAAATGAGCAAGTACAATTGTAACTCTCTGAAACATAACTTAATTCGGTTTTGCTTTTTTTTTTTAATCTGAGAGTGTCTGTGTGTTTTCACATGAAAAAGAGATTTACTAAATTTGGAAAGCTGGAAACAAAGACAGATCTGTTGTTGGAAAGTGATGCCAGAGATCACATGATAGAATTTGCAAGACCAACAACTTCTTTACTTCAAATACCTCTTCTCATCAACATAAATGATCACCAAACACGAAGACCCCGCCAGATGGAACACATAGCAATTAAATTGACCATATTTGTAGAGGAAACCCTAGTGGTGTAGTGAGTTAATTGCTACATCTGCTAACCAAAAAGTCAGCAGTTCATTTCCACCAGGAGCTCCTTGAAAATTCCATGAGGCAGTTCTACACTGACCTATAGGTTCACTATGAGTTAGCATTGACTCAGTGGCTGTGGGTTTTTATATTTATGGACCAGGAAAATGAAAAACCTCAATTTAATTTGACAGACAAGGCCAGGAGACAGTTTCAAAACTATCAATTGCTGATATACAAGTTCAAGTTGAAGTTGAAGAAAATTAGAACAAGCTTATGAGAGCCAAAGTATGATCATGGGAATATCTCACCCAAACTTGGAGACCGTTTGAAGAATAGATTTCACTCATTAAATTCTAATGACTAAAGACCAGATAAGTTGTGGAACAATATTAAGGACCTTCTACATGAAAGAAGCAAGAGGTCATTAAAAAGACATGAAATAAAGAAAAGATCAAAATGGATGCCAGAAGAGACTGAAACTTGCTCATGAACACTGAGTAGCCAAAGGAAAAGGAAAAGAATGATGAAGTAAAAGAGCTGAACAGAAGATTCTAAGAGGCAACTCTTCATTTCGTCTAGATACAAGTCTGTTGTAATATCTTTGGCATGAATATATATATTTCCAGTCTGTGGGTTGTCATTTTGCTTTCTTGATGGTGTTTTTACAGAAGAAAATATTTTTACTTTTGTTGAAATTCACTGTATCAGACCCTTCCTGTATCATTTGTATTCTTGGCCTTGTCTATAAGAAATCATGTCTAAAATAAGATCATGACTATTTACTCAAATGTTACTTTCTAAGGGCTTATAGTTTTCTATTTATGTCTGCTTTCTACTTTTAGTAAAATTTAGTGCATATTGTTAGGTACTGGTCATCTTTTTTTTATATGAATATTCAAGTGTCAAGGCAAAATTTTTTCAAAACATTCTTTCTTTCCCATTAAATTATATTTACCTTTTATCTATTGTTACAAATCATCTTACTGTAAATGTCTAGTCTTTTTCAAGGTCTCTCAGCTATCTCATGGATTTATATGCCTGTCATAGGCTAGCCAAGCCAAGTGCCGTCGAGTTGGCACTAATTGATGACTGTGGCTTTGTAGAAATTGATAAAATTGTGAACACCTGAATATTTTCATTTTTCTTAATTTTATTGTTTTGCATTTCCATATGAATTTTATATGTTCTTGTCTCAGATAAATGGTACAACTCACGGTAGTTGACAGAAGCTGAATAACATAACTTCTGAAGAGCTGACTGAATTCACTTCTCAAAACTTTGTATAATGAAGATTCAAGCAAGAAGGCTTTGCTAATTTTGAATCTCAACTCTAGCTTGATAAAAATCTGGACTTACCAAATTACCTTTAATATACGTATAGAACAGAACTATCTATAGTGTCATGGTTTTCACAACTGTGCAACACATGAAACATCCTAAGTTTGAAAATAGGTGAAACAATGGAACAGAGCCCTAACCGTGCAGTGGTTAAGACCTCAGCTGCTGACCAAAAGATTGGCAGGTTTGAATACAGTAGCTGTTTATTGGAAACACTATGGGGCTGTTCTAACCTGGCCTGTAGGGTGACTATGAGTTGGAATTAACTCAACAGCAATAGGTTTGTATAAGGAGAGAAAGGTAATTAAATATGCAGAACAACAGGGACAAGAGATAAGGGTGAAATCCAGCAGCTATTCTATTACTTGCAACAAACTGAATATGATTTTGTAGTCATCTCTGCCTTTTCATGGCTTAATTTGAATTGAACTACTCATTCTCTTTTTCGTTGTTTAATTTAGTGCAAGACGAATTCTCGTCATTCAAATAAAATAGAAAGCTTTCCAATTAGGATAAACAAAAATATCTGTATGCATATTTTCCTTGACATATATAACCTATCATTTGTTTCAGTTAACATCTGGGAATTGAGAAGAAAGACTTTTGGGTTCTAGTTCTAATACTGTGGTCTAGAAGCAGTCCTGGTGGCAGAGGGGTTAATGTGTGAAACTGCTCGCCAAACAGCCGGCAGTTCAAACTCACCAGCCACTGCATAAGACAAAGATGATATGGCTTGCCTCCATAAAGATTTAGAGTCTTGGAAACCTTGTGGAGTCATTGTAAGTCAGAATCGATTTGAGTCAGATGGTTGTTTTCATTTACTGAGGTACAAGTTACTTTCATTTTAGCAATGATGCATTAATTACATTATGATCAAATAGTACATTTTTTTAATATTGGTATTTTAACAAAGCATTCTATGGCTTTTATCTGAAGATAGTTTCCTGAGCTTTACCACTTAATCAAGTGTTGTATGTACTGTAAATTATTTTCAGTTATGTAAAGAAGTATTTGAGGGTATCAACAATACTGTACAAAGAAATACATTTCTAAGTAAGACTGTTCTTCTTGAAACTTGACACTCAATCAAATCAAGTGAGTAAAAGACAATCCTGGAAAGAATTTTTCATAAACAAATAACATTACAAATCACAGAATAGCATTTCTATCTGCCAAGATGATTCATTAGTTATTATTCCATTTACAGATGTGAGTCATTGACATACAATCAAAAATCAGGCAGAGAGACTGGATAGTTTGCAAAAGCTGTGAATCTATCAGGAATCCAGCCTGGCCAATTGCAGGCTGTTTTAGCAATCTTTATTTTGTATCTCAAGAAGTCCGGCTGCTAGCTAAAACTGTGTTGTCTCTCTAGTCTGACCATAAGCAACTATAAATGCTTTTCCTGGCAGATCTCAGGATAAAAGCTACCCTCCTCAAATAGACTTGGAACATAGGCATTGCTAGTCTCCAAAGAAAGTCACCAAGGACTGGGCAGCCCCTGTGTACCCTACCAACCATAGTCTTTCACGTATATACAGTCTTAGAATTTTCATGAGGAGGCCATATTGTCAAGAGTCTTGGTCAGAGAACTTCCCAAATAGGTCTGCTTTTGCTTCATTACCAGAGAGAAGAAACACTGAAGACACTTTTCTCCACTCTGAGACAGCACTTAGTACTTTTCCATTATAATCCTTCCCCCTTGGTAAGCCAAGGGTCCACAGAACTTCAAGAGCCTTTTGTTCACTGCTCCCTCTGCAACGAGGTGGTGCCCTTATTTGCACTGACCCACCTGACTTTTTCCTACTCTGTGTGCTGGTGATGAGGGGGAGCTGATCTAACTTTCCTGGGTTTCTCTTACATTATGACAGCGAGTGATCAAAAGCTTGATTGTTGCATTCATTTTGACTCGATGTCTTAACGGGCTACTTGGACACCTAGAAGTTTACTTCTCAGTTTATCTCAGGTCCTTAACACATACAGTTTTATTAAAAACCAAGACTGGGTAGTTCAAATGATAAATATATTTATATATTTAGTAATTAGCATAAGTACTGTCTTATTTTCTATTGCTAATATTTCTGAATTTTATCTTTACTGCAGACCTTATCAAATGTGTCAAGCAGTTATCAATAGTTTGTTGCAATAGAACAAAATTTTAACAGCTGCCTTACCTGCTTCTAATATATTTTAATTCCTATCCAGATAACAGTAATCTGAGCTGATTCTACCTTTGATTTTTATTGCACAAGATTTATATATTCTCCTTTTTTGATTCTGTACCTTTTGGAGAGGAGGCTAACCTATATTTTGAATATTCTTTCCAAATTATTTCCACCAATTTATCATGGTTGAAACAAAATCTTCCTATATTTCCAACTAATTGATAAATATTCCCTACAAAATACTCATGTAAAATTGCTTATTTAGTTTTTCATAAAAGAGACTCACCTGTTGTTTTTATTTTCTCTGAATGCTTGCAATGTTAACCTTTCTCTGTAATATGACCAGCAATGTATGAAGGTTTCGACTTCTCCACATCCTTTCTGACACTTGTTATTCTCTGTCTTGTTTTATTATAGCCATTTCAGTAGGTGTAAGAACACCTTAATGGCATAGTGGTTAAGAGCAACATCTACTAACTAAAAGGTCAGCAGTTCACATCCACGGGGATCTCCTGGGAAATTCTATGGGGCAATTCTACTCTGTCCTACAGGACTGCTGAGTAGGATGGAACTCAATGGCAACTGGTTAGTAGATGTGAAGTGGCATCTCATTGTGGTTTTGATTTACACTTCCCTGAGACTACAGACCAGGCACTGTTTAGTTCTGTTGTATACAGGTTCTCTACGAGTAGGAACCTACTAAAAAGCACCTAAGAATGACAATAATGACTGATAGCTGAGTACCTTTTCATGTGCTTATTGGCATTTGTATATCTTCTGTAATGACGTTGTATTCAAATGTTTTATCCATTTTTAAATGGCAGCAATTGCTTTTTCATTGCCAAGTTGTAAAAATTCTTTGTGTATTCTAGACACATTCTCCTTATCACCTACATAATCTGTAATTATTTTTCTTTTTCAGTCTGTTATCTTTTTTCTTTCTTGAAGATATCCTTTAAATGCATAGCTTTTTGATTCTTCTTAATTTTGTGTGTGTATCCTTAAACCTATTTTAATGAATGTTTTATAAGTTCATAGAATAAATAGTGGTTGTTGATGCTATTGATATTTTTTCCATTTCATTTCTTATTTATAGGTATTTGTTAGTGGGATTGCAAGCTGTTTTCACTTGCCCATTTTTTAGAGCTATGAAGCGCTACTTAAATTTTCCAGTGACAACATTAAAACAGTAGCTAAATTTCCTATTTGCTTTTCAAATAATCCCTGAAATGAAAAGTCCTTTTCATTTCGATAAAGGCAGCAAAAATAACCAATAGTTGCCCCAGAGCAAGGGTGGCTAGTGTGTTTTCCTGTTGATTGACGAAATCTCTCCTTTCCCAAAGACTATAATTATTGTAACAGTATTTGCATTTTACTCCAAACCTTGTGAATGACCGTCACTGGATAGTTGAATTAACTGATCTTCTCACTGTTACAGGCATGTTGAGTAGAATATATTACATTAAATGAAATCTCAAAAATAGGTACATGTACATGCTGTTAGAGTAAAATCTAGCCAAATATTTCAAAATATCTGTAGCATTTGAATAACATATTATGATATTTTTCATCATTTTAATAGGCACCGTGTTATTTGACCATCACAAACACACACAGATGACTAGCCAATGCTCAAGTAAGGACACTGCACTTCAGAGAGATAGAAATCGAGCTATTTTTATTTTATTTATTTATTTATTTAGGGGGACCAGTGGGCCTTGGGACCACCATTTGTGGTCTTTATAGTGGAGTTCTCAGAGTGTACACCTTTCTTTTCTTGTATTGCCACTGGGAGTTAACACTGTAAGCCCCATCACAGATGTCACTGGAGGTAGCTGGGCACCCGCTTGTTCGTCTGGTCACATGCTGATGTAGTCACCCATTCACATGAGTTTTTCTGTCTTCTGGGTTCTCTTTCCCCCATGTTGTTTTTGTGCTCAGTGACCACCTGTTCCGAATGAGTTGGGGACATTTGGTGTACCTCAGTTGGCAGATTGCTAGCTTTTTTTTTTTTAATTATAATTGAATGAAAATGTACATTCCCATAAAAATTTACATGCCCACCTATGTGCAGCTCCCACTGCTCTCCCTGCCTGGTGACAGCACACTCTCTGCTCCATACATGTTTTATCTCCTATTCCCTCCTTTCTGTGCACTCCCTCACCTCCAGTTAAAGGTCAGTAGGATGGCATCCTATAGATGCATAGAACCACAAAGTGCACATATGATATGGTCACTCTGTGTCTCCAAGTCCAATCCTTTCCTGTCTGAAGAGTTGACCTCCATGATGATTTATGGACAGGGGCAGCATCAGAGTCAGAGGCCATGCTCCCAGGTCCATGCAAGCCTGTGCTCACCAAGACTGGGATCACTGAAAGAGTGGAAGTCTTCAGTTGAGTAGAATGAAGTCCAAATTAACAGCAGTATGCCATGTCCTAGGACTCACTAGGTGTCCAGTAGGCTCCTTTGAATTAGCAAGTAAGGTCTTGGTTTCCAGTGGGATTGAAGGAGATGTATGTTTAGTCCTCCATCTAGACTCCGCCTCTGGTTCTTCAGGGGTCCACTGATCATGTTGGGTCACCATATGTTGAGGTCTGCCGGTCTGTGTTGCTGGCACCTGAACGGTGCCAAAGAAGAATGCCACACAAGAAGCACTGGTGGTGAGGAGGGAAGCTGGGATTTCCGAACCCCCCTGTTCTGTTTTTTCTTCAATAAGGACTTACCTCCTTTTGATACTTTATTTGGTGCAATATATAGGAACAAATGCATTTCAAAGGTATATGTGTAATTTATGTTTGTGGCCTATATTTATTGTATTTATTATATGCATACTGAAAAGGGCATTTTCAATACACTTCCTCTGAGAAAAAGTTTAATTCACTATCACCAGGAAAAAATGTGAAGAGAATTATCCATGTATGCTAAGATAGCCTTTGCTATAAAATTTGAAGTTAAGTGTAGATAGACATAGACACACACACACACACACACACACACACACACACACACACACACACACACAGAAAAAAGAAATACCTTCTATTCATTAGCTGCAGCATATCTGAAGCTCAAAAGATAATTGAATTTCATGGGCTTTAACTTTTTCTTTGTTGATGAATATTCCATACTCAAAAATAGTAATTATAAAGTAAATGAAATAATTTCCTAAGGTAAACAAATTGATTTAATTCTCTTTAGGCTCAAACAAATACGTCAGTACACATATAACGTTTTTTAAAGCATACTACTTTGTGAAAAAGAATTGCTTAAAAATAGGATGTCATTAGAAGTCTTAACAAGAAAATCATTTTGAGAAAATACTAACAATTTTGTGATTTTTTTTTTAAACTTGTATTCTGTGTTAAAGTTATGCCAAGCTATTTTGGAGTCTTTCTTTGTGAAATGATTTTTATTTAAGTAGATCCTATTTAGAAAATAAAAGAGAGGGTAAAGTATTTCACCTTTAATGGAACGATGACCTAGTGTGCATTTCTATTTTTGCCGCTTCTTTTGCTTCATTTCTGTATCTGCATGCCACCTAATCATATTCTTATGAAGGTGTTACTATCTTATTAAAAAGTTAACCTGTCCTCTTTGCTCCCCAAAGCAACTGTACTCTCTGTCCTTTTGTGATTACGATCTGGCTAAAGTCATCAAGTCGATTCTGACTCATAGTGACACTCTAGGATGGAGTAGAACTGTCCCATAGAATTTCCAAGAAGTTCCTGGTAGAGTGGAACTGCAGACCTTTCAGTTAGCAACTGAAGACTTAACCTCTGCATTACCAGGGCTTCTTTTGCTCAGACTCAATATTAATGGTGTATTTGGGACAGTGATTTATGTTGATGCTTATCTTTATACATATTTCCTTCCATTATTATTAGTTCCTGTTCAAATAGATTAAAATGAGTTTCTCTTGCTTTACAATTGGTGAAGAAGGTTACAATACTCTGGAATAGACCATCTTGTTAAAGGAATAATCTCTTGAGTACTGCCTGCATCACCTGGTACTGCTCTAACAGAAAACACCATGAGTGGATGGTTTCATGCAAGGAAATTTTATGGACACAGTCTGGTTTGCTACAAATCCATTTATGAGTTACAAGTCCATGCAATAGGAGAAACTGTCACAGTTCAGTAGGCTGAGTCTAAGTTCCAGGAAAACATCTCAGCACAGAAACCTCCTACCACCAAGACCGAGAGCAGAGCATGTCTATTGCACCTGAGGTACAAAAAAACTGATCCCCATCTTACAATAAATTGCTTATAGGCCTAAATGGGGAAAGTAAACAAACTAAGCTTCTCAAAGCAAACACTGTAGAATATTTTCATGACCTTGAGATAGGACACAAAAAACAATAACCATAAAGCAAAATATTGATAAATCAGATTTTATTAAATTAAGACTGAAAAAAAAAAAAAAAACTGCTATGCATATACAAAGGAATCCTGACAGTGTAATAGTTAAGCACTTGGCTGGTAACTTAAAGGTCTGCAGTTCACACCCATCAGTTGCACCGTGAAAGAAGAGGCCTGGCAATTTTTTCTCTTAAAGACGACAGCCTGGGAAAGAAATCCTAGGAGCAGTCCTACTCTGTTATATACAGTTGAATAGTGTTTTCAGTAGGAATCAAACACACAACAATGTTCATACACCTGACAAAATAATCATATCCAGAAAACATAAAGATCTCCTACATATCAATATGGAAGTTGGGTGTTCTTACTACTATTTAAAATATCTGTGGCATGCCTTCCAGTATCATACATTCCAGCCTAGTAGCATCAGCTGACAACTGGGTGGTAAAAAAAAGTGTTGGGGTAGGCAAAGAGGATTAATTAAACCACCAAAAACAAACACTGCTGTCCAGTTGTGTCAGAGTAGAACTGCCCCATAGAGTTTCCAAGGAGCACGTGTCAGATTTGAACTGCTGACATTTTGGTTAGCAGGTATAGCAATTAACCCACTATGCCACCAGGGTTTCCCAGTCATTAAACTACACTGTATCATTTTAAGAATATGAAATTGCAAAATAATGTTTAAATATGGTGCTTTGTATATTATACAGATACTCCACCTTGTCCTGTTTTCTTCTTCTTCTTTTTTCCTAAAGGAACTTGGTCTAAGCCTGAATGTATAAATGATTCATTCTTTTATAAAAATTTACGAATCAATAGGATGTCAAATCTTTAAGATTTACTATTACAGAATAGGAGATGACAAAGTATGGCTCATAGGTCACATCTCCCTGCCACTTGTTGTTTGTTTTATTTGTGAGTTAAAATTAAAAAAAAATATTTTCAATAATAGAAGACAATTAAATGAATAACATTTACTCACACATAAAAATTGTATGAAATTCAAATTGGAGCACAAAATTCATTTATATATTTTATGTGGTAGAATTGAATAGTTGTGACAGTTGAATAGTTGCCTACACAGTATAATATATTTACACTCTGGCCATTTCTGGAAAACTGTACTGTAAAACATATAGAAATATCTACTGAACTATTTTCTCATTGAAAGCCAAAAATCATTTTATCTCTGGAAGTTAATTTTATGAGGATAATCTCTCATTATTCAATATAAAGGATATTTTAATACACTGTAATTTCTTGAAGTTTTGTATTTTACATTCTCGTTCTTTGGAAAATAATGTTTAGTGATAGTGATGGGTGTCCCATGAAGAGAAGTATTTCTTAGTGGAAACTCATAGCTAACCAAGGTTACATTAAAGTTTTTCTCTGAAGAAAAACTTGTTTCAATATTTCTATCTTTAGTGAATTCTCAGCAGAGGAAACTGTACACAGTATTTGTAAATGTATTTAATCACAGAGTATTTGTTATGTCATATATTCTGTGAAATACTCCTGAGGAATAACTCTTTTGTACATAGAAAATTTATAAGGGAGGTAAAATCCTTTAAAGGATTCAACCATATTTTTTTCCTTCAGACAGAAACAAAATATTGTTGACTGGTAAAATGCCTAAACTATTATGATTACAATTATAATAATGGTTATCCCAGTTTTGTAAAAATATTTGATGTAATTGTCTTTTTCATTTGCTATTATTTAGTAACAAATTGTAAAGTATGTAAAGTTTCTCTAATTACTTTATATCTAATGTATTAATGGAGTCACTCAGTAGAAAAACTTAAAAAGTTCACTTCTGAAAAATCAGCCACTGATAACTATGGGACACAGTTCTTCTCTTCACGCACATGGGATCACCATGAGTCAGAACCAACTTGAGAATGCTTTTTTAAAAAATAATAGCATAATAAAACATATTTTAAGTAAGCTGTCTCCAAAATATTACTCATGTAAAATCATTTGATTTGTTGTTAAATGCATCTAGAATTTTTTCTAACCAAAGTTGTACACAATGGAAAGTTTTCACTATTGAAATGTTTCAGTTCTTGGAACAGATAAACATTAGACCTTTGCCTTTTCAAGCTGCATAACAAAAATGTCTTTACACCATATGCTTTCCTGTTAAAAAGTAAAAATTACACCATCTCAATAGGCATGTTATGTTTTTATCAGGTTATTTGGCAGGGAATGAGTGCATATTTGCTTCTGCAGAAGAAAGCAAGTGGTGAATCATATACAGCTTGAGGAAAGTATCACCTTATTCAAAAGATAAATCATATGATATTGTATTGAGTGAATAAAGCAATGAAAAAATCATGGATTGAGAATACATGATGGCATTACGAAGACATCAAAGTAAACTGATATGAAGGGTATACTGTCAATGGACTAAAATTTAAAGACATTTTCTTCCTACTTAAGTCTATAGGAATTTAGCGAACAAGTGCTCATTTTCTGTTACAGATTTTCTTGATGACTGAGAAATAATGTGAGACCTTTATCAGAAAGTCCATTATATTTATTTTCCTAATTGTATAGGGAATAACATATTTAACTAAAGGAATTTTCTGAGTTAATATTCATCTGAAAATGCATGAAAGTATGTAAAGGTACTGTTATTTACAAAACAACAAACTTTTTTTAATGTTAAGTATACTGTTATAATAAAACATACTTTCTCCTAATGATGGATTTTTAGTCTCATTTCTTTTAATACACAGAAAATACAAACTTTTAAATGTTATTAAAAAAATTCTAAACAAAAATAATTTTGATTTAATAGGACTCTTAAAACTTTTTATCAGTCTAGTTCACTAGTCTCCATTACGAGTATACAGCCATAAAAACTATAATTCCATATAGAAGAAAATGGTTGCATTGTTATTCCCATATACCAAAGAGTTTTCCTTCTTTTTTTTTTTTTAAGTGTATTTAAGTAAAAATTTCTAGGTCATAAAATGTATTTGTGCTTGCTTTTATGTCAGGTTAAAACAAAGGTAAAATTCTCATGTTTGTAAAGCTAAAAATCTAAGCAAAAGAAATGTCAGATAACTATATCTAAATACCAACTAGAACAGAATCCCTTCAGAGTTGACCGAAGTAAAAACAAATGACATTAAAGTTAAACACTGTTGTTGAAAAGAGAACTTAATGAAAACAGTGAATCAAAAATAAGATGTCTTGAGGGAAGTAAATGTCTAAGATAACATAAGGCTTTTATCTTTTCCTTGTATTATTTCATATATATCATACAAATGGCATTGCCTGTTCTGGTAAAAACAGTAAGTAATACTTATGAAAAATAGTATTTTTTTGGCAAAGACAATGTCTAGCTACAATCAAATATAACATATCTAGATGGTTCAGCAATTTAGTAAAATTGATTGCAAATAATTTGAAGCAAGTTATATCAGACAGAATAATTCATAACTAGAGATAATAGTCACAAAATACTGCTTCAAACATAAATTTGGTCAAGTACAATAAAAAACCCCACTTAAAACTTTAACTATAAAATATTACAATCAAAGATGAAATAAAGCATCATTTGATATGCAACACTTCATGTATCTTCCATAATTTTCTCTTATTACAGAGATTTAACATTTTATTCAGTTACAGCCAATATCATTTCAGTTGAAAGAAATGTGTAATTGTAAAGTAACAGTTTTTCCCTGCACAGGAGACTTGCTTTTAATGTTAATTTTACATTTAGTACAAACATACCTGATGTTTTTGTTGTTGGTGACCATTAAGTCAGTTTACACAAACAATGATCCTTAAGTACAACAAAAAGAAAAACTTCCTGGTCCTGTGCCATCTTTACAGTGTTACAGTATCTGGACCTGTTATAGTAGTCACTGTGTCCTGTCTCTTTGAGAAATATGTGATACTCACATTTGCAGTTTTAAACTGTTTCTACTTATCTCATCATTGTTGGAGAGAATCTAAATTCAGAGATACATCATGAAAATATTTTTGTCCTGAAAACATTAAGAGTGCTATATTGAACTCTTCAAAATACATACATTGCTGAAATAAAATAATTGGAAATTACTTCCTGAGATGCAGAAAAATTCTAATATCAATGAGGTTTATCAATTACTGTAATGATCCCCTATTTAAGTAAAGCATTTAGACAGCTGTTTAACAGAAAATGTTTGTTAATAATCAATTCAAAGTAGGAAAGCGCTCAAGGTTTTGGACACAAATAGAACCTAGTTAAATTTCCAGCACTGGCAATTTACTACTGATATAACCTTTAAAAAAACCAAACCCGTGCTGTCAAGTTAATTCTGACTCATAGTGACCTTACAGAACAGAGAAGAACTGGCTCAGAGAATTTCCAAGAAGCACCCAGCAGGTTCAAACTGCCAACCTTTTGGTTAGCAGTTGTAGCACTTAACCAGTAGGCCACCAGGGTTTCCCGATATAACTTTAGACAAATTAAAATTTTCTAAAAAATCATACATTATGTTGTTAGTTGCATAGAATCAGTCCATGCAGAATGGAATTGTACTGTTGTGATCTATATGGTTTTTATTGGTTCACTTCCAAAGTAGACTGCTAAGGCTTTCTTCCTAGTCTGTCCTAACACTGGAAGCTCTAGTGACAACTGTTTAGCATCATAAAGCCACTGCCATCGAATAGATTCCGAGTCATAGCAACTCTATAGTTCAGAATAGAGCTGCCATATAGAGTTTCCAAGGAGTCACAGATGGATTTCAGCTGCTGACCTTTTGGTTACCAGAAGTAGTACTTAACCATTAGGCAACCAGGGTTTCCCTCCAGTATCATAGTAATATTCAAACCGTCACTGACAGACAAATTGTGACTGCGTTGGGTCTCCTGCATGGAGGCAAGTATTCTCCAACAAAGAAACCCCACCTTCTTCGTAAATTGTAAATGTAAAAGCAGTAGTTACACCTAACTCATAAAGTGAGCATTACTACGCAGCTGAAATTATGTATGCAAATTATGTGATCAAGGACTTGACACACACACACACAAAGGACTTAGCATGATTAAGACTTTAACATTTTAACTAAGAAAATATGTAAATTATTCTCTAAATGTATAAAAAAGATTGAAGAGCATCTAACATGTCTCAAAAAAGGATCACACACACAATACCAAGATTTATCAGTGGTTGTAAGAAGCATCATTATCCCCTTGAATTTAGGTATCATATTTTAATGAATAAATATTTATCTCTGTGAAGCAATATTAAGTAATATTGAAATCTATGTTTTTGTGATACTATTGGTAAAGCGGTAATTCAATACATAAAGTAATCCAATTTTAAAACTAAATGTTACATAAACTATCAAAACTTGAATTAAAACATTTTCATATTTCATACTTGGCTATTTCATTTTTAGTATTTTCTAAATACAAAAGCATTGTCTGTCAACAAATCTAACAACAAAATGTAATACAGTAAGTTATAGTATGTTGTCTGTCCATCCAATTTCATGCTCTATAAATCTGTGAATAAAATCTTTCCCACATATTAAAGACATTTTCTTCAGTTACTTTTATGAATTTTATTGACTTTTACCAAATACTAGATACAAATAAGTATTCATATAAATTGTGTTTAACAATTATTAGAGATGTTTGTGCTGAATTATATTGATTAGGACAGACTGTTCAACACATTTCATTTCATGAAATTTAGCATGGGTAGATGTTGAGATTAAGATTTACTCTTCATAGAAAAATTATGGTCAAAAAGACTCATCAATATGCATAAAATAAGCAAGAATGGTATTTTCAGGTCAAACCCACCTAGTACTAGGCCTCAAATGGCCCTGAACTAAGGGGAGATGGGTGAGAGGATGTTGAGAAGTGAGTATTCAGAAAACATCACGGCTTTGGTAATTTTGTATATTTTTGATTACTTGAAAGAGGGGGCCAAGCCAAGAGCCAAGTGCCGTTGGAAAAAACAAAAAAAAGAAAATCTGATCTTATTTGGGATTTTAATTTGTGTATTACATTTACTGCCTTAGTGAAGACAGAAACCAAGTCTAACATTCAAAAAAATGAGTAGTCCTACCACAGATCAGAGCTTTGGGCATTCAGGGTTATGAAAGCAGCAAGAAAATACACAAACAGAAAAATGGTTTTCTGTAGCAATAAATAAATAATGGAGAACCATATTTTGCAGAACATGCTAGAGGAAAGCAAATAACCTGTGCAATGATAATATCGGAAATGAAGCTCCATATAAAATACTCTTTTGAGGATTACAGAAGCAGAGAAAATTTTTCACTGACAACTGTGTGATATTTTACAAAAGGAACGTTGTATGTTTTACCCATTTAAAGGGAAGAAAATTTAGGAAACATATTAAGTCAGTCTGTAGAACTTGGATAACAAGAAAAAGATGAATTGTGGTCAGACTAGAAGAGAAAGATACTTACAGCCATGTCAGCTTAAGAATTTTCATCAATTAACTGTGAGAACTTTTTTTTTTTAATGATTCAGTGAATGTACATTCCCATATAAATTTGCATGCCCAGCTGTATGTAGCTCCCACTGCTCACCCTGCCTGGTGACAGCACACTCTTCCTCTCTGCTCCATACATGTCTCACCCTCCCAACAATCTCCTATCCCCTCCTCTCCGCCCACTCCCCTGCCTCCAGTAACAGGTCAGCAGAATGACTTCTTATAGATGCATAGAACCATAAAGTGCACACATGATATGGTCACTCTGTGTCACCAAGTCTAACCTGTTCCTGTCTGAGAGTTGACTTCTATTATGATTTGTAGACAGGCGTGGCATCATGGCCAGGGGCCATGCTCCCAGGGGAACTCCGAGGCCCCTGGACCATCAGTTGTGATCTTTTAGTGGAGATCTCAGGTTGCACCCCTTTTTATTCTTGTGTTGCCCGTGAGACTCAACATTGTGAGCTCCATCAAAGCTATCACTGGTGGTGGCCAGGCGCCATCCAGTTTTTCTGATCTCAAGCCAATGTAGTCACCCACTCACATGGGTCTCTCTGTCTTCTGGGTTCTCTTTCCCCCCATGTCATTTTGGTCCTTGGTGATGATCTTTTCCTGCTGAATTGGGACCATTTGCTGTGCCCTCAGATGGCAGCTTGGCAGGTGTTAAGACCCCAGATGCCACTCACCAATGTGGGGTGCAGAGAGCTCTCTCAGCAAAATGCTAGTTGTGTCAGTTGGCCTTAATTTTCCCTGAGAACATGGTACACAACTCCCCATCCCAGTTACTCTGTCCTTGCAATATTGGGTTAAGATGGGAACAATAATCATGTTATGCTGAAGTTCAGTTGCTATTGATCATTTTTCTAATGTGTGCTGTCACAGATTTCACCCAACCAAATTTCTGTCAATTATCTAATCTAAACCTGCCTCCCTCGGCCTCTCTCCACCCCCACCCTTGCCATCAAAGAGTCTTTTCTTCTATGCATGAGTCTGTTTTTAAGCTCTTATTGTAGAGGTCTCATACAATATTTGTCCTTTTGTCGCTGCCTACTTTCACTCAGCATAATGTCCTCTGGTTGAAACCAGGTTAAGAGACGTTTCCTGCTATCATCGTTGTTCTTTATCATTGCACAGTGTTCCACTAAGCATACATACCATAGTTTACCTATCTATTCCTCTGTTGTTGGGCATCTGGGTTGATTCCATGTGTTTTAGTCAGCTTGTGCTGCTCTGACAGAAATACCACAGAGTGGATGGCTTTAACAAAGGAAAGTTTATTCTTACACAGCCCGGTAGGCTACAAGACCAAATTCAGGACGTCCGCTCGAGGAAGAAAGTCCAGTATTGCATCATTCTTTGCCCAGGGAGCATCTTGGTGCAGGAACCTCAGATCTGAAGGATGCACGCTTCTCCCAGTGCAGCTTTCTTGGAGCTGTGAGGTTCCCAGTTCTCTGCTTGCTTCTCTTTCCTTTTATCTCTTACAGGATGAAAGGATTAAGGGTGGGGTAAGCAATACTCCAGGGAAACTCCCTTTACAGTGGAGCAGAGAGGTGATCTTATGAAGGGATTTACAGTCTCACCCTAATCTTTAACATACAGCATAGGAAAACCACAAAATGGAGGACAGTCACAAGACACTGGGAATTATGGCCCAGCCACATGACTACACGTATTTTGGGGAGCCACAAATCAATCCATGACACCATCTTTTTGCTATTGTGGACTGTGCTGCAATAAACATTCGTGTGCATGTATCAGTTGGTGTGAATGGCCTTGATACTATAGGATGTATTCTGAGCACTGGAATTATTGGGTCAAATGGTATATCTAGATCAACTTTTTAAGGAGGCATCAGATTGTTCTCTAAAGAGGTTGTGCCACTTTGCAATCCCACCAACAGTGTATGAAAGTTCCAATTTCTTCACAGCCTCTTCAGCATTTGCTGTTTTGCCTTTTTTGGATCATGGCCAACACTGTTGGAGTCAGATGGTATCTCATTGATGGTATCTCTGAATTTCTTTAAAGCTAATGATCATGAGCATGTCTGCACATGTTTTTTGGTTTCCTGGATCTCCTCTGCAGAGAAGTGTCTGTCCATCTTATTTGCCCAACATTTACTTGGATGATTTATCATTATCTTACTGATATTTTGTAGCACCATATGGACTATGGAGATCAGGCATCAGTCTCGCATATATTTGCCAAATATCTTTTCCCATTCTGTAGGTGGCCATTTAATTCCATTAATAATGTCTTTGAATGAGTAAAAGAGTTTCATTCTTAGTGGTTCCTATCTCTTCTTTTGTGGTTTGACAGATTTTGAAGTCTGTCTATGCTGTGTATTAAAACTTCCATTGTTTTTCCTACTTTTTCTTCGATGAGCTTTATCATTTTAGATTTGATATTTAGGTCTTTTATTCAGTTTAAGTACATTTTTGTATAAGGTGTAAAATAAGGGTCTTGTTTCAATTGACTGCAGATGAGTGTCCAATTTTGCCAGCACTACTTGTTGAAGAGATTGTTTTTTCCCCAGTTTAATGTCTTAGGGCCTTTGTCAATATTAACTGTTCATAGGAAGATGATTCCCTCTCTGGGGTCTCAGTTCTGTTCAATTGATCTATCTGTCAATTTTTGTACCGGTACCAGGCTGTTTTGACTACTGTGGCACTGTAATAGTTTCTGAAGCCAGGTAGTGAGAGGCCTCTTATTGTGTTCTTCTTCAGTAGTGCTTTACCTATTTGGGGCTTCTTCCCTTTCCAAACAAAGTTGGTAATCTGTTTCTCCACCTCCTTAAAAAATGTCCCTGAAATTTGTATTGGGATTGCATTATATAAGTAGATTGCTTTGGACAAAATAGACATTTCCACAATGTTAAGTCTTCCATATCCATGAGCAGGGTAGGTTTCTCCACTGAAGTAAGTCTCTCTTAGTTTCTTGTAGCAAGGACTTGTAGTTCTCTTTGCAAAGATCTGTTATTTCTCTGGTTATATTTATTCCTAGGTGCTATATCTTCTCTGGGACTATAGTAAATGGTATTGATTTGTTCATTTCTTCATTAATAACCTCATTGTTGGAGTAAAGGAATCCAACTGATTTAGTTATGCTTATCTTGTAGCCTGAAACTTTGCTGAACTCTTCTATTAGTTTGAGTAGTTTACTTATGGATTACTTAGGGATTCTCTGAGTATACAATCATATCATCTGCAAATAGGGAAATCTTGACTTCTATGCTGATGTAGATGCCCTTTATTTCTTGGTCTTGTCTAATTGCTAACAGTGAGAAATATTTACCAATACACTAATTCCTCTGCTTTGTAGCTGGTTTTATATAATCATTGTTATCCTAAATATGTGATGAAAGTTAAAGATATCTTTTTTTTTTTTTTTTAACAAATGAAAGTTTATGGTTTGGTGTAAACAGTTAACACATTCAACTACTAACCAAAAGATTGAGATTCAAGTGGACTTAGAGGCTTCTAGGAAGAAAGACCTGGTGATGTATTTTTGTAAAATCAACCTTTGAAAGCGTCATGGAGCACAGTTCTATTATACACGTGGAATTACCATGAGTCAAAATCAAATCAGTAAAAAAGTGGTTGTTTGTTTTTCTTTTAACTCAAAGTAAAATTGAGCACATAATATGTGCCAGCACGCCAGTGTTTAAGGCAAATAAAATGTTACTTCAATATCTCCTAAAAGTTTCACTGATGGTTAAAAAGTTTGCTTTTTGTTCATAATGTGGCATTAGCCACTCCTAGAAAAGATGAACAAAAAAAAGAAGAAAAAGAAAAGAAAAAGTCAGAGTAGAAGAGTAAGGAAAGTGCAGCAGAACAAATGAGATGTGCAAAGGAGACAGGGAAAATTAGAAGGGACAACAAGGTTGATGATGAAAAGCAGCATGTTTATATGCACCCACACTTCACTTGGGTATATATTTATTTTGTGTCTAAATCTAAAGCCAAACTACTTTCCTCTTATTCATATTTTTGCTTGCCAGACAATTAAAATTTAGTATCAAAATCCCGGGCTTATTATGGTTTAGTAAATAGACATGTTGCCTGCTTTCCTAGATCATAAGAAAGCTAGATTTAAGGGTTCTGGTTAATAACTTATGTAATTTGTTATACCTCTTGACACAAAATCAATTGTTTCCTGCTGACTTATTCATTCAGTCTGTCTATCAATATTAGGTAATGTTTATAAAGTATATGCTTATTCTGCTGATTTATATTCAAGTATTATAAACAAGAAAACAAACATAGTGCAGTTGAGTCAAGTTTGACTCATGTAAGCCTATGTGACAGAACTACTTTATAGAGGTTTCCAAGGTGTGTCTCATAGATTTGAACTGCCCATCTGTTGATTAGCAACCAAACTGTTAACCTCTGTACCATCAGGATTTCCAACTTCTTGTATTAAGACATTCAAATATCCATGTCTTTATTTCACAGGTCATGAATTATAGGCTATGATAGTGTAATGAATCACTTTTATACAGTCTATTTAGCCATGGTCTTGTAATTCCCACAAAATTATTGTATAGGCCACAATCTTTTGAGGGATTAGTTGATTGCAATGCAATTGAGTAACTGTAACCATCTTAAGGGACTAGTCAGTCCATGGTTCTGTTGTGAGTGCCATGACTTGAAATTGACAAGGGATTTCCTCATATAAAGGTCAACCTTGTAGAAATTCAGTAGGACTTCACTACCTTCAAGAAGAGTCTGGACCAAAGTACATTCCTTGGACCAAGGACACAGGGTGCCTGCCCTGAGAACCTCCAAGACCTAATACAAAGAGCTAAAATGCTGAAGCAGGAACAAGATAGCCAGAGGTGGCTGTAGTGTACTTGCCAGACCAGGAAAGAGAATTGAATACCTTTGGGCAGTAGGCTGGCCAGCATAGTTAAAAGAGCTGTAAAATGTGCATGTTCAGGACAAGCGAGACCCAAGTGTGCCCTAGGCAGAGTCTGTATAACATCTATCCTATCCTTGAGCCCTACTGGCAATGTATGATCAAGAAAAATGGCAGCAAGAGATTCTCATAGGTCAGGTAGTGTAGTGAAAGCAAACAGAAGAGGCCTTAGAAATTTCCCATGTTAGAACAAAAGTCACAGGAGCCAAGCAGTTTCCCCAGGAAGGGTGATGGCAAACCAGGAGGCAGCAGTGACACAAACACAGCAACTGACCTGAGTCACATCTTGCCTGTCTAGTAACATAAGAATCAATACTGATGGGTAATTTGGGGAAAGATAATGCATTTCTTATTTTGAGAATATATTGCTATTGTTTACCTTTGGCTTTCTAAAAATAATAATGACAACTTTCTACTGCCAACACTGTGTAAGTATTCTATGTGTCTTGCTGAATCACAGATGAGTGAAGTACTTATCAAATGAATGATGGATGCCAGGGGGCATGTGTGTCTCATTCCTAGCAGTCTTAGGGCTACCTGGAAGTTTGAGGCATATCCTATCTGCATGTGCAATGTGGACAGATAGCTACCCAGTTCAACGCACATTCATACAGCAAACAGAAACCAAGCCTACCTGAAAGCACAAGCTAAACATTGCTCTGAAGGAGAAGATAGCACGGAGAAAGAAAAGATGAATTTAAAATAGACCCTTCATGTGAGAATACAAAATATTCAGTCTTGTGTGGGAGTAGCTGACAAGCTAACAGACTAAGACTAAAATGTCATTCAAATAAATAACTAGTAAAATAATAAAATTAATAGTGATAACTAGAACTGTGTTCGGGTCTCTGTGGAAACAAAAAGAAAGTAATGATTTACTCCATAAAATATGTTAGAACTTGCAGAAAAGTTGAATTTTGAGCTAACGCAGAAGAACAAGAAAGTTAGTGAACACAAAGAGAAGGACATCTACAAAGAGGAAACAAACTGAGCAAAAACTGGTGGAACTAAGGATCGTGATGTACATAAAGTAGAAAAAGTTAAAAGTGCATTTTTTATGTTTTTATAACTTTGAGGGGCAATATGTGATGATGACAAAACTATGTCAGGCCAAATCACAAATAACTAAATTGTTTATGTTCATTCATTTATTCACGGTAAAGAATGAATCTGCTGGGAATAAGACCTCACTGGTGTCAGTCATTGCAAACCTGGCACTGTGACTTATATTCTACGGGACTAATACAACATACATTGACACACTATGCAATTTTAAATTATTAACATTCCTTTTCTCCTTTCAACATTAATGATGTGGATTTTCTTATAGAATAATTTGAATATACTTACTTTGGGGCACATTTGCCTCCTTTTCATCATAATTGCCCATATGTTATCTATTGTACTTATGTTTTTGTCTTGTTTTCATACACCAAATGAGTATAGTCGCCAACTCATGACGGTGCTCCGTTTAGATGACTGTATCGTAAATTTGTCTTGATTTAAGTTGAATATCTTAATTTTTTTGTTTTCATTATCATCGCTTTATATTTTCAGTATTTTATAAATCTGATACCTGACTTGCATTGTTTGAAGCACTACATATAAGCTTTGATAAACTGCTTCTCCGATTGTGTGAAAGTTACGTAAACCAGATCTGTATTTGAAAAAATAAAACCATTCTTTGTTGACATTAAAGTACTTGAGTAGGCTTCTCCTTTGCTTTTCTTTCAGATTTTCACAAGGGCTATGAACCTTCATTTGAATTGTCAGTCAGCTCGTAGGAATCCTCTTCTGTATTCGGTCTTCTGTTCAGATCGTTAAGAGTTATACCATCTCATGATTGGCCCTCGCCTCTTTGTTAAAACTGTTGGAAGAAAAATGGTGCTTTCTACATGAAAGGAAAAAAGGGTTTTCAGTAACACAGCCTGATATCTGTGCAGGAACCACAGAAATGTCAGGGCTGTTGGCTGACAGCCAAAGCCCATCAGTAATTGAATATCCAGTGCCCTTGAGGTTCTATCTAACTCTATGGGTCCTGCTCACGCGCCATTCCCACCACTTCGTACAAAGATGACGGCCTTTGATGTCTTGTGTGAAGACAAGAGCATGAAGGCCCGTTCTCACTTCTGATCAAGGTGCCTCAGAACAGTGTGAGAACAACTGGTTTTGAGCCCTAAATAAGCATGCACATCACAATCTACGTTAAGAAAATAATATGAAAAAAAAATAAACCCCTGTATTTCTCACTTCATTGAAAACATAAAACTTATTTCCCTTAAGTTACTCGTTCTCCCAAAGAACAACTTTATTCCTACTTTTTCAATATCATGCTCTCATGACCTTTATGGATGTGATACTATTATAAGAAAACTTCTGATTTTCCATCACGAACAGATTAACTATGATTTTAATAAACTTAAAAATTGTGTCATTCTCTTTCTTTAAATGCCTATTTTTGAGTATGTATCTGTGCACGTGTGTGTGTATTGATATGCTATTTTAACCATAGGTTAACTTCTTTGCAATTATTATATAAGTCAATTTTTATTGTCTTTTCAACAATAGTTGTCAATTTCCTTATGCTTAGAAGAACTCAGATGCACTAACCTTCGTTCATATCTTTATAGCATGTTGTCTAAGATAGAGTTGAATATGTGTGTAGATCAGGTTTGGGTGGAAAAAAAATATAAGCCATAGATTTTTGGCTTGAAATAGGGTCCTAATTTTGTTAAAAAACCTCAATCTGATAGTCAAAGTGATTCTTTATGTAGCTCCTGATACAAAAGAGATTATGACTAAAAATAAAGTTCTTCATCATCTTACAGCAATAATTTCATGGTTAAAATTTAATAATGCACATTATTTTACATTAGTTTCATATTTTGTTTGGTGAGAGGGAAGTAATTTCATAATTCTGCTTTCTAAAGGTCACTATTTTATTGCAGAAGGACCTAACAGTTTTATGCAAACATTTCTCATGGTACATACTACTTTATAATTTTGCTATTCTATGTACTATTCTCTTGAAGGAAACTCTGAAAGACTTTAAAATTACTGATTCCAAGGTTTTGACGACATCTTCAAATGACAGTTAAGGAATACTTAGAATTTTAATTCTCTCTACTACATTTGGCTAGGAATAGTTCTTTTTCAAAAATAGATGATAGTAAACATTGGGTTTGGGGACGTACACACTGGATTTTGACTGTTGATGTAGTTAGGTGCCATTGAGTTGGTTCCGACTTTATAGTGACCTTATGAAAAACGGAATTAAACATTGCTCGGTCTTGTGCCATGTCTACAATAGTTTTTATTCTTAAGCCCATTGTTGCAGCCACTGTGTCAATCCATCTCATCAAGAGTCTTCCTCTTTTTTGCTGACCGTCCACTCTACCAAGCATGATGTGCTTCTGCAGGGACTGATTTTTCCTGGCAACATATCCAAAGTATGTAAGACTCAGTCTTGTCATCTTTGGTTTCAAGGAGCACTCTGGTCACCCTTTTTCCAGAACAGAGCTGTTTGTTTAGTTGGTGGTCCACTATACATTCAACATTCTTCTCCAACATCACAATTCAGAGGCATCAATTCTCCTTCTGTGTTCTTTGTTCATTGTCTACTTTTCACGTGCACAGGATGTGATTGAAAATACTCTGGCTTGGATCAGTTTCACCTTAGCCTTCAAGGTAATATCTTCACCTTTCAGGACTTTTAAAAGAGATCCTTGGCAGCAGCTTATTCCAATACAATGTGTCTTTTTGTTTCTCGACTGCTGCTTCCATTGACTGTGGAACCAAGGAAAATGAAATCCTTGACAATCTCAGTCCTTTCTCCATTTATGATGATGTTGCTTAGTGGCCCAGTTGTGAGGATTTTTGTTTTCTTGATGCTGAGGTGCAATCCATACTGAAGTCTGTGATGCTTGATCTTTATCAATAAGTGTTTCAAATCTTCTTCACTTCCAGAAAGTAATTTGGTGATGTTTGCATAACATTGTTAATGAGTCATTCTCCAATCCTGATGCCTCATTCTTCTTCACAGAACCCAGCTTCTCAGATTAATTGCTTGGTATGGAGATTAAAAAGGTATCACAATAGGATATGACTCTGACGCACACCTTTCCTGGCTTTAAACCATGCATTGTCCCCTTGTTCTGTTCTCATGACTGCCTCTTGATCCATATACAGATGCCTTAAGAGCACAATTAAATGTTCTGGAATTACCATTCTCCACGATATTAGCTATGTTTATTATGATCCACACAGTCAAATGCCTTTGCATAGTCAGTCAAATACAAGTGAACATCTTTCTGGTACTCTCTGCTTTCAGCCAAGATCCATCTGATATCAGCAATGATATCCCTGGTTCCACACCCTCTTCTGAATACAGCTTGAGGATTTTTACTAGACATTTTAAAAGTAAGATAGACTATAAGGGTATCAATTGGGAGTCTGGCATATTACACTAGACTAATGGAGTCTATTTAGTCAAACACACTGAAGGTTACAGACTTTGTTTCAGTTCTTTTTATGTTTGTGTTGTTGTTGTTAGGTGCCATCATCTTGGTTCTGACTCATAACAACCCTTCACATGAAACAATTAGGTTAACAAACTGATCCTAGAAAAAATTCTACATACCTCATTGCTGAATAGAATGGTCATCAGAGCTGTCACTGTATTATCTTCAATGTTCTGAGTGTCATTTCCTTCATCTTAAGGTAAAGAAAAAAGTCACTGGCGGCCAGATCAGGAGAGTAGGAAGACTGTTCTAAAAGTTATTTGTTTACTGGCTAAAAACTGTCTCACAGACAACTATACAGTTAAGTTCCTGAACTTGTCACTTTCCCACTGTGTGCAATGTCCATTCTAGGAAGAGTTCCAAAATTGTACTGAAGGGTGGACTAGGCACTGGCATCAGTATATAGCTTCTCAGGGGAAGTACTTCTAAGGTGACCGTAGTGATATTCAATAATGAGGTATGTAGCGCTTGTAACCATTAAGTTACAGACTTAATTGTCAGACCTGGCTGGCTGGCATGTGTTCTTAATTATTATTTTTTAAACTTTAACTCACCAACTTTCTTTGCTTGCTACCCACCTATCAATAAGCCAAGGAACCAAAAAGGCAGTTAAAAAAAAAAAAAAACTGAATTTAAGTTTGACGACACATCCAGCTAATGCAGTCTCTTGAAATAGAGCTGAGTTTAGAAATAGAGTACTATAAATGCTCCTGTACATAAAGATTAGGCTTATTGTTACAGAAAAGTTAGTGTGAAAGCCAAGATAATGGAAGCTGTGTGTATTTATTCTCCTGGTACTTAGCCTCTAGGCTTTTCTTCTGATGGCTTTTTTCACCCTGAAGTGACTTCTATTCCTATGCACTGGAGAAGTGTGTACTTGGCTCTTAATATAACTAATCTGAGAAATGGCTAATGTGATGGAAGATATCTTTCACCACTCATCTGTGCGTTAACTGTGGAGGTATAAGTACCTTCCAAACCGAGATCTAGCAACTAAGCAGGTGATGAGAAGAGTGTCTCTGCACCTTCTGATCATTTCCACAAAAATCTAGTATTTAAGAGACAAGAAACAGCAGAGGGAACAATGAGAATCCCGTTAAGAAGGGGACTGGGTTGACAATAAAGGAGGAGGAAACAAAGTTACAAGTAGCTGATACAATCAGGAAGGACTGAACCTACTGAGCTTAATTACCTGATCACTGCGCAAATGAAAAAAAACAAATCCAGTGCCACTGAGTCAATTCCAACTGATACCAACCCTACAGGACAGAGTAGAACTTCCCCACAGTGTTTCCAAGGAGTGCCTCATGGATTTGAACTGCCCACCTTTAGGTCGCAGCTGTAGCACTTAGTCATTATGCCACTAGGCTTTCCGATCACTGTGCAGCTGTACTGAAATCTACCTGACCCTTCAACCGAAAACTTCAAAACGTCCCCATCTGCTGTTGTACAAGTTTTCTCCGGGGGAGCAGGGCAAAACACAGTGAACAACAACAGAAGATGACCACAGATGAAGGGAAGCAGACTTCTAAAAAGAAGATGGCCACGGCCGTTATACCCCTTTGTGGATTACAACAGAATAAACATAAATTATTATTATCCCTGGATTAGTAAAATTAATCTTTCAATAACATGAAATAGCATGTTGACTCATAATCACTCAACCATACATTCTAAAGTGTAAAAATAAAAATGTTAAAATGATAGTGACTAGAGAAATTAATACAGACTATAATTTTATTATTTTATTTGACCTAATGAAATATCTACTGTAGTTTATCTCTTAAAGAAAGCACATAAATAAAATATTTAGTATACTGTAAATAATAGGGAACATATTAATATTTGCTAAAATGCTTCATCTTTTTTCTTGTAATTATGATCTTCCTTAAGAATGTTTAAGTGTATTATAGCTAAAAAAATTAGGTAAAGTTTATATTCTCCCAGACAACATAATGAGTTTTTTATTAATGCCTTTTTTTAAAAATAAAATATATTGGAAACAGTATGTAAGAAAGCAACTGAGAAATTACAGAAGAGTTAGGAAAATGAAAAGCTTTGAGGATGGGCACGGAGACTTTTGGGGAAGCAAGAAAATAAACCTTACCCAATTATTCTCCACCCAACACTAGTGAAAGGAATACTGCTGAGAAGTTGTGTAGAAACTTGACAAATGAACTGAAGTGTGACAAGCAGATGAGCTTGTATCTAAAACTAGCAGGGAGTAGATCTTTCCAGCAAGTTGGCTTTGACTGATGAATAATAGCAAACTTTTTTTATTCAGGACAAAATTTCCTTTAAAAAAAAAGTATTAATTAATTAATTAATCTTTATAACATCCATGCAAAGTAATGATTACTATTGTTTTCATTACTAAAAATTATTGAGCTACAGAAAGCTAAAATAGCTTTCCTAAGATTATTCAATAAGAAACTGATAGAAATACTGAAACACTAAAGGTGTTACAGACAAAATAAACTAGATTAAAATTAGCATATTCTTCTCCTATTTACCTAGATCCAATAAAATGGAGTACTCCTGTATGATTCCATCAGGAAGGAGAAGTGGCACCATGCGTGTAGGATTAAAACTTTCAACAACCTAAGTGTTGTGGATTAAGAAAATTCAATTACATTTAGAAAAAGAAAGAACTGTGATTTTTTTCTTGCATTTTAATCCATGAGGTGATTCACATGTAAGTCACATAAAACAATATTAATTGTTTCATGTGCTAAATTTGTGTATCCATATAGGTTGCTTACAGTGATATTCAGATCATCAATCTATAATATCCATACAGTGATTGATAATAATAATTATACATACATACATATATATCTATATATAGTGTTACCTCACAATAAAATACATCATAAATTCATTCAGCGCATTTGGAAACTGTAGGAGGTTTTTGAAACCTTTCCTGTACTCAAAAGGCACTGTAAATATAATCACTGGATAGAGGTTTTTATCAAACCAAATATCCTGTGATTTATATACTATCACAGAACTTATGTACTTAAGGGTATGACTGGAAGTTAATACATTATGTGATAGAAACTGGGTGTAATCTCATGATTATAAATCTTTTAGATTTCTGTTCATAAATAAAGATTTATGAACAAGGGTTACATTTTTCTTCTCTTTCATGTATAAATTAGCCTTAGGATTTTATGAATAATTCAATATGGAAAATGTAACTTTCAAGATACAGCAAATAGTAAAGCTGTATATGACCTTATGCAAGTGTATATATGTATACATAAACAACCTAGTGTATGACATGTATCCAAATTAAGGTACCTTATTTTCATATTTTCTGAATTATGAATTATTCTTAAAATAATGTATGTAAAAATACATTTTGTAGTTTGTTCCATCAATTCTATAGAGTTGGATAACACATTTCAAGATATTTAAATGTTTCTTTCCTTGGTAATACTTTTTATTATAAATATTTTCCAATTTAGAAAATTTAACTGTGAGCAATTTTAAAATAAATATTTTTGTTTAAAATAAGACCGTGTTTTTTTAGGTACCAACTCACACTACTGCAAGTTCTCTTATAACAGAAAGGATACCAAAAAAATTAGTTCAATGAATTTCAGGTTACTCTTAAATTTTATTTTGACTTGAAAGTGTTTTTGTATTTAGGTCAAATCTAGACTACACTTAAAATATTTATATAGCATTAAAAAAAAAGAGAAAGAAAGAAACTTCTTTCACAAAGTCTTACTGCTTATACTATAAGCTAAGTATACCAATTCTTTATACTTAAAGATTACAACACATCCTTGCTGTCAAGTTGATTCTGACTCATAGCAAACTTATAAATTGCATTTTAAAGATGGCAATTATTAAACAGCATACTCTGAATTTCAGCCTAGTTTCTGCTTCTTGTAATGAAAATCTGTTGCCATGGAGTTGATTCCAAGTCATAGCAATCCTATAGGACAGATTAGAACTGCTCCATGGGTTTCCATGGGTTTCCAGGTGGTGGCTGGTCAATTTAAAATTTCAACATTTTGATTAGCAGTTGAGCTCTTAGCCACTGTGCCACCAGGATTCCACTCTTCTAATACTCTCCAATAACTAATATTTCACTTCTATAGGAAACACTACAGAGTACTGTACCAATGGATTATTGTTTTAAAGCAAATATATATGTATATTCAGCACATATTCATAAAAATAAAGTTTAGAAGTACAGCAGACAAGCATCCTGCCATTGCCATATCTGCCTGGGTCTGAAATATTACATATACCAAAGTGAGAAAATGGACAAATATGTTGCTAGAGTCATGTCTGTCCACGTCCAAAGAATATTACAGAACAAGCAATAGTGAGAAAACAGATAAGCATGCTGCCACACCATGTCTGCTAAAGTTCAAAGCCCATTACAGTCATCAAAGGATATTAACTTCCTAAAGTGGGTAAAACCACTGAAAATTTCACCTTTACACAGATTGGTTAGAAACTGATTCTATCTTTTGAATTGTCTGTCTTTTTTATTGATCAGTATGCTTTTATCTATTTATTTCTTTTGAAAAAAGCATTTCATAGTGCTTTAAGTGGTATTTGTATTTCTGGCTTTTTAAGGAAGTGTTAAACTGATTTCCACAGTGATTGCACTGTTTTGCATTGCTAGCAGCAGTGTGTAAGCATTCCTGTCTCTCCACAGTCTCTGCAACATTCATTATACTGTGGTTTTGTTTTTGTTTTTTTTAGATTAATGCCAGCTTTATTTGAATGAGGCATATCTCTTTGTAGTTTTGCTTTGGAAATCTCTAATGGCTAGTGATCCTGAATATTTCCTCATGTGTCTTTTAGCCCTGAATGTCTCGTTTGATGTAATGCCTGTCCATATTCTTGGCCCATTTTTTAACTGTCTTAGTGGTCTTTTTCTTGTTGAGGCTTTATTGTAGCCTGCAGAATTTAGAGATTAGATGCTGATTAGGTATGTTGTATCTAAAAATTATGTCCTGGTTTATAGGTTGTCTGTAATTTCTTTACTCATTTGCTGAAATCTATGGACAAGCATAAGTGTTTGATTTTTAGGTGTTCCCAGTTATTCATTTTCTCTTCTAGAGTTTATGCATTATTAGTAATGTTTTATGCTGCTTCTGCCAGATATTAGGCTCCTAGCACTGTTCCTATTTTCCATTTCATGGTTTTCATCATTTTAGATTTTATATTTGAATCTTTGATCCAATTTTAGTTAGTATAATATGGTATGAGTGTTGTTTCATTTTTTTTCCAGGTAGATATCTAATAACGCCAGCACCATTTGTTAATGAGGCTGTCTTCCCAGCTTAACAGACTTTGGGCCTCTGTCATGTTTTATCCTCTCCTAGATGGACGATTTTATGACTGGATTCTCCATTCTGTTCCATTGACGTATGTATCTGTTGCTGTACCAGTATCAGGCTGTTTTAACTACTGTGGCAGTATATATAATAGCTTCTAAAGTCAGGTAGTATGAGGCATCCCTCTTGTTCTGCTGTACTTCACTGATCTAGGACCTCTTTCTTTTCCATATGAAGTTGGTGATTTGTTTCTATATTTCATTAAAAAAATTCATTGGAATTTTTATCAATATTTGCCTTATCTACAGATGGTTTTGGATAGAATAGACAGCTTCGCAATATTGAGTCTTCATGTTAGTAAGCAAGGTATGTTTCTCCACTTACGTAGATCTCTTTTGGATATTTGTAGTTTTCTTTGAACAGGTATTTTAGGCCTCTAGCCAGTTTTATTCTAAAGTATTTTAACTTTTTAAGAACTATTATAAATGGTATTGATTTGGTTATTTCTGCTTTGATATTCTCTTTGTCAGTGTAGAGGAATACATTGACTTTTGTATGTTTGTCTTGTATCCGGATTCTTTGCTTAATTATTCTGTTAGTTACAGTATCGTTTCTGTTGATTCTTCATTTTCTGTGTGTGTGTGTGTAAGATCATATCATCTGCAAATGGAAACACTGCTACTTCTTTCTTACCAGTTTGGATATCTTTCACTTCTTTTTCTAGTCTAATAGCTCTGGCTAGAATCTCCAGCAGAATGATGAATAAAAGTGGTGACAAAGGTTGTCCTTGTCAGGTTTGGATTCTGAAGGGGAGTGTTTTCAGACTGTCTCTTTTGATTTCATATTAGTCCCCTTTATTATCTTGAGTAACTCCTATTCCTATTTTGCTGAGAGTTTGTAACTCAAATGAGTGTTGGACTTTGCCAGATGCCTTTTCTACATCAATTGACAAATATTGTGGTTATGGTCTTTTATTTATGTGACTGATTACATTGATTATATAATGCTCAACTATTTCAACATACTCCGTATAAATCTCACTTGGTCATGATGCATTATTTTCTTGATTTGTTTTTTAATTCTACTGGCTAGACTTTGAGAATTTTTGCATCTAAATTCATGAAGGATAATAGTCTATGATTTCATCTATCTATCTATCTATCTATCTGTCTACCTATCTGTCTACCTATCTGTCTACCTATCTGTCTACCTATCTGTCTACCTATCTGTCTACCTCTCTGTCTACCTCTCTGTCTACCTCTCTGTCTACCTCTCTGTCTACCTCTCTGTCTACCTCTCTGTCTACCTCTCTGTCTACCTCTCTGTCTACCTATCTGTCTACCTATCTGTCTATCTATCTGTCTATCTATCTGTCTATCTATCTATCTATCTATCTATCTATCTATCTATCTATCTATCTATCTATCTATCTATCTATCTATCTATCTGTCTATCTATCTGTCTGTCTGTCTGTCTGTCTGTCTGTCTGTCTGTCTGTCTGTCTGTCTGTCTGTCTGTCTGTCTGTCTGTCTGTCTGTCTGTCTGTCTGTCTGTCTGTCTGTCTGTCTGTCTGTCTGTCTGTCTGTCTGTCTGTCTGTCTGTCTGTCTGTCTGTCTGTCTGTCTGTCTGTCTGTCTGTCTGTCTGTCTGTCTGTCTGTCTGTCTGTCTGTCTGTCTGTCTGTCTGTCTGTCTGTCTGTCTGTCTGTCTGTCTGTCTGTCTGTCTGTCTGTCTGTCTGTCTGTCTGTCTGTCTGTCTGTCTGTCTGTCTGTCTGTCTGTCTGTCTGTCTGTCTGTCTGTCTGTCTGTCTGTCTGTCTGTCTGTCTGTCTGTCTGTCTGTCTGTCTGTCTGTCTGTCTGTCTGTCTGTCTGTCTGTCTGTCTGTCTGTCTGTCTGTCTGTCTGTCTGTCTGTCTGTCTGTCTGTCTGTCTGTCTGTCTGTCTGTCTGTCTGTCTGTCTGTCTGTCTGTCTGTCTATCATCTATCTATCTATCTATCTATCTATCTATCTATCTATCTATCTATCTATCTATCTATCTATCTATCTATCTATCTATCTATCTATCTATCTATCTATCTATCTATCTATCTATCTATCTATCTATCTATCTATCTATCTATCTATCTATCTATCTATCTATCTATCTATCTATCTATCTATCTATCTATCATCTATCTATCTATCTATCTATCTATCTATCTATCTATCTATCATCTATCTATCTATCTATCTATCTATCTATCTATCTATCTATCTATCTATCTATCTATCTATCTATCTATCTATCTATCTATCTATCTATCTATCTATCTATCTATCTATCTATCTATCTATCTATCATCTATCTATCATCTATCTATCATCTATCTATCATCTATCTATCATCTATCTATCATCTATCTATCATCTATCTATCATCTATCTATCATCTATCTATCATCTATCTATCTATCATCTATCTATCTATCTATCTATCTATCTATCTATCTATCTATCTATCTGTCTATCTATCTATCTATCTATCTATCATCATTCATCTATCATCTATCTATTGTCTACTTATTTATTTTGCCTGGTGTTTCCACCTGATTTTTGTATCAGGGATATGTAGCTTTATGTTATTAATTAGGGAAACTTTCATACTTTTCTGTGTTTGCAAATATGTTTACTAATAATGATGTTAACTCTTCTCTGAAAATTCGCTAGAATTTTACTGTGAAACCATTAGGGCCAGGGCTATTTTTATCTTGGGATTTTTTAAAAATTAAGTGTTCAGTGTCTTCTTTTGTCATGGGCTTATTTAGTTTTTCTACCTCTGTTTGTGTTATTTTAGATAGGTTCTGTGTTTCTGGAAATTTATCAATTTCTTCTAGGTTTTCAAATTTGTTATAAGTCAACTTGTCATAGTGTTCTCTTATGATGTTGCAAAATTTCATTTGGTTATGTTGTCATATAGCCCATCTCTTATCTCATTTGAGTAATTTGCTTCCTCTCCTGTTGTCCTTTTCTCACTTTGACCAATGGTTTATTGATTTTGATGATCTTTTCAAAGAACTGTCTTTTCATTTATTTAATTCTTTCAATCATTTCTTCTAAACTTTAATTCATTTAGTTCTGCTCTAATTTTTATTAATTGCTTTCTTGTGGTGCCTTGAGACTTCTTTTGCTGCTCTCTACCTGTTTGAGTTGCAAGCTTAATGCTTTGAATTGAGTGCTTTCTTGTTTTTGTATGTGTGCATTTATTGCTATAAATGGATCTCTGAGCAGTGCATTTGCTGTGTCCCAAAGGTTTTTGTAGGATATGTTTTTGTTGTCATTTAGTTTTGTGAATTTCTTTATTCTGTCCTTCATTTCTTCTATAACCCTGTAGTTTTTGAGGAAGTGTTCAGTTTTCATGTTTTTTTAATCTTTCTTTTCCTGTTATTGTGTTCTATTTTTATGAGTGAGCTGACTCAACATGCATCATTGTTTTAGCCTGATGGCTTCAATTACCTTTTAAGTCTATAAGACAAAAGAAGAAAAGTTTTATTATGCCTAATATTATCATAATACAGAGTAAGAATATTACTATATCTTGCAGTAATGACACAGTCCATGCATTTATTCCTGATGGCAACCAACCAAACAAATCTGGTTCTTGCAAGGATGTTACAGTATGTAACCAAGTAATTTACTGTCTATGCATATCTTGTACTACTTGTTCTGTGTTATTTATCCAAAAGTGCCAATGAATTTTTAAAGCAGTATACCATGTAGACCTTGAACACGGAATACATAATTCACAAATGAATTGGAATCCTCACAGTGACTACTTACTTAACTTGTCTGGTTTCAGGTTTTTCGCTTATAAAATGGAGATAATAATAATACTTCTTTAGCTGTGTTGTTGTTGTTAAATCAGACAATGTAGATAAACCACTTTGAAAATGGGTACACAATATTCATAAAACTATCAAACATTAAAAAAAATACAAAAATGTTAGGATCTTAACAAAAAAACTGTCCTCATCTTTTTCCTGCAAAAAATGGTTAAGTAAATCTTGTAGCAATGGTAACAATATTAAACTAAATGTATATTATTGAATGTTTGTTTTTGCTACCAATCAGAGATACAATATTAATGAGAATAACAATATTTTGTCTTTGCTGAACAATTAACATCAAAAGAGCACAATATCTACTTCAATTCACTGAACCCTTACAACCAACTTTTGCAGTCAGTTATATTAATATTCTTAGTTCAAAGATTAAAAAGCAAAGCAAAACAAAAAACAGAAATTTAGAGATAACAATAAAAGTCAAACGGATTGCAATTAAAGCCCTACTACACTCCTTTTAGAATTTGTTTTTAACTAAGCAGCTATGCTATTTCATGTACTAATCCATCCCCCTATTTATGTACACACATTAACATACACAAACACAGTAGTATTGAAATTATAGAGATTATAAAACAAATTGAAGAAGAATATCTGTTTCTTCAGTATTTTTATTCAAGATTTCCCATACGGATAATTCCTATTCCAGTGATAAATGCTTAAAAATAGCTTCTGTATTCTGGTAGAGCTGATGAAGGCCCAGATTTGAAGTTTTGCTAATTTCTACTTTCTTTGTTGTGGCATATCACCAATGTGGCTTTCTGTAAGCTACAAATTGTTGAAAGATAAATCTGCCTACAAAATTCCTGAAAACCTAGCAATCAACTCCAGTAAACTGTTTGATCACCACTGAACTACTTTGCTTCATTTTACTTTAACACACTATCGTATGACACATGAGGTCTGAAAATCATGTTTGCAAACTAGCCACCATGTGCTTACATTGACAACACTGTACCAACAATTCAATAAGGTTTTATAACCTTGGTATGTCAGTGTCTCACAGCTGTGCTTGTGTCAACTTGTGGCAGTGTCTTACATTCATTGTTGTTGTTGTGTGTTTTTCTGTGCCATCACAAGAATTAGAGCAAAGAACAAACATTAAATTTCTTGTTAAACTTGGCAAGAGTGGAAGCAAAATCATGGGCATGTTCATCCAAGTTTGTGGAGATAGTGCTGTAAAGAAAAGGGCAGTGTACAAATAATTAAATGTTTTTTTGAGCAGGAGAAAACATCACTGCTGAAGAGAGGTCGGAGCAGCCAGTAGTGAACAAAATTGACGAAAAAATTGCAAAAATTCTTCAAATTGTGCATCAAAATTGTCAGCTAGTTGTGAGAAGTATAGCAGACCAAGTAACCATTGATAGAGGAACAGTTAGGAAAATCTTAACTGAAAATCTTGGCACGAGAAAGGTGCGTGCAAAAATGATCATGAAGGAGCTCACTGATGAGCGAAAGCAAAGGAGTTGAAGTTTGCCAAGACGTTTCAGAGAGTCAAGACAATGTTTTAGGCTGTGCTATCTCTGGTGATGAAACACGGGCATACCAATATGACCCTGAAACAAAGTGTCCAAGCGCACAATGGAAGTCAGACAATTCTCCACAATCAAAAATGTTCCATCAGTATAAATCAAGAGTCAAGACAATGTTGCTAATCTTTTTTGATATCACAGGGATTGTTCATTATCAATTTATACCAACTGGACAAACAATTAACCAAGTTTACTCTTTGGAAATGTTGAAAAAGCTGTCTGAACAAGATAGTAAAAAATGACCTGAACCTTTTGCCAAAAACTTGTGGCTTTTGCGTCACGACAACGTATCAGCTCACATAGCACTGTCCATGAGGGATTTTTTTTTTAGCCAGTAAGCAAATAACTGTATTAGAATACTCTCCCTACTCACCTGAACTGGATCCCAGTGAATTTTTTCTTTACCTGAAGATAAAGGAAAAATTGAAGTGAAGACATTTTGATGACATTCAGGACATCAAGGGTAATACAATGACATTCAAAAAGAGTTCCAAAATTGCTTTGAAGGGTGGACTAGATGCTGGTGTTCGCACATAGATTCCCAAGGGGGATGCTTCAAGGGACATCATAGTGGTATTCAGCAATGAGGTCTGTGGCACGTTTTCTAAAATGAGTTTGCAGACTTAATGGTCAGACCTTGAATTTCATACTTAAGTGCTTATTTTTATTCTCACACTTGACCCTCACTAGAATGTGTGCTCCAAAATGATGAGAACAAGGACTTCATTTGTTTCAATTTTTACCCTATCTTTACATACTTTGGAGATGTTATCATGAGGAATCAGTTCCTGGAGAAGAACATCCTCTTTGGTAAAGAACATAGAAAAAGTAAGAACTCTATAAGACGGATCATCACAGTAACTTCAACAAGGGGCTCAAACATCACAACAAGTGTTGGATAACACAGGATTCCTCAGTGTTTCATCTTGTTTTACATGGGGTTGCTATACATGGGAATTGAATCCATGACACCTGACAAAACAACTATCTTCAGTGGCTAGAAAACAACATATAATGTAGTCACTGTTGATTGTTGTGGAGTCAATTCTGATTTATAGAAGTCTCATGTGTGCACAGTAGGACTGCATTTCTTGAATGTCTGAATGAATGAATGAACGAACAAACTGAATGGATATTCAGCTATTTTAAAGTCACATTATGTAACAGACACCACTTGTATTAATTTTCTTGCCCAATTTCCAGTATTAGGTTGTCACCATTATTTTATTCAGAATCACATGTATCTTTAATATGAATTATTCAAATAATCCATTACAACATCCAAGCTTATTTATATTCTGGATTTATAAAGTAGAATACTAAATATTAAAAATGCAATGTAAATAATGTTGGATAGCTATACTTGCTCTTGTATGTAAGTAATGTTTATGTTTTTTTCCTATACTTTCTTACTTAAACTGCATATATATATTTTTATGCTAGAAAAAAGTTGTTCAAAGAGATAAATTAACTAGAATATTCAATAGCTGGACTATACTTTACATAACACTATCAACTCTTATAGTTTTATTTAGGTACAATGATTTATTGTTGAACACATTTATTTATAACTTAAAAAGCCCAAATTCATTTATTATTGGAAGCTTACTTATTTATATAAATTAGATTTCATGATACATTTCACCTAATTGTTCACACTTGTAACACAACAGATCTCTGACAAAAGTATTATTCAAATTTTAGATGTATTTGCTTATAGGATGATACAACTATAGATAATGATATTTACATATTACATTTAATTTTTAGTCTTGTCTTATTACTATGTAATCCTGTTAGGTATATTTAACAGAGTACAACATAATTTTGAATTAATACATAAATAATCAGCTAATATTTGAGTAGTTATTTTTATTCATGTATTACTGTAGTATAAGATAGATGTTTGTAATTTTTTTTATGAGGATTAAAGGAACGGTGCACATATACAAGGACCAGCTCAGTGACTAGTACACTTCGAGTACTCAGTTAATGTCAGGTCAATTTCGTGTCATACATATTTTTTCTTAAACATATCAGTCATAAAGACAAAATAAAATACATTGTCTTCAAGTTGATTCTGACTGATAGTAACCCTACAGAACAGAGTAGAATTTTCCCATAGGATTTCCAAGACTGTTACCTTTACTGAACTAGACTGCCACATCTATCTCTGAGGATCAGCTAGTAGATTTGAACCACTGACCTTTAGGTTAACAGTCCAGAACTTAACTATTTTACCACCACGGCTCCTTACATCACTCATAGATTATGCTAATCTTTATTACACTGCAAAGTATTTCTCAGTCACTGCACAGTACTTCTGGAATTTGAGATAATGAAAGAGTTTAAAATCTTCCTGTGAGTGTTTTAGATATAAACAGTGGAATAATGAAATAAGACAAATTTGAATTTGTATTCACTTGAGGCATCTTGCTCAGCATTTACTAGTCATTATTCTTTCTCTATGTAGCAAAATAAGCTGCTTGCACATGATTTTTAGTTATTTACATGTCTATGCATTAATGTTAGATTATTTTTATGTGCTTGTTGAATAAGAGTGGGGATGAAGACGGCATCCACAGAAATCTTGTCAACAGACCTGTACATAATTCAATCCTTTCGGTGAAGCATGGCCTATAAACGTGAGTGAAGTGACCGAAATACTGCACTTGATGTTTCTCTGTAGTGACTACCCTGATTTACTGAAATCCCTGAATACTCATTTATATAGCACAGCAGTCATAGGGCTAGATGCATGCTACAAGAAAAAGAAACCTAACCAGAAAAAGACTATTTAATTCTATTGGTGAATAACAATCATATATTAAAAATGAGACTTTTATATGAATTTTAAAAGCTTGGATTTAATAAAATTAAATATAATGATTTTCTTAAAATTAGACAGAGCTTAGTAAATTATTAAATGGTGATACTTTTTGGTGCATGTTGACAAGTAGACAAAAAAAAAAAAAAAATGATGCCAGCTGAGCATAATAGGGATCTCACGTTTCCTGTGTCATTTTTTTCAGTATAATACTTCTTCTTTCTCCATAATTTGCAGAATTACTGATAAAGTTGCCATCTGAAACTTTTGCTTCACATGTCAGTATTTTTCCAATGAATTTTGTTAATAAAAATTTATATACATTTTGTCTATCTATCTATCTACTTATCTATCTATCTCAATTATACCACAGGATGAGTATGTTGTTGAAAACAATGTGTACTAGGGAGCCACTGACACTAAGGTCGTTCCAATTAAAATAGACCATTAATGTGTAAGATAAAAATCAGTTGTTCTACAATCAACAACAATTTTGAACTATTGGTAATACAGCCAAGGTTAACATAAATAACTGATTTGAAAAGTCCATTTAATTAACTATTGCTAATCACTGAATGCATACTAACAATCATTGATACCCATATTTTCTGGGGCAAAAGATTCATGTAAGTTGCTGGCTTAAAATACAGCTTCCTGGATCATGCCTTGATTTAGTTGTTGGTACTTACACAGTAACATCAGGAATCTGTGTTTTTAACAGGCACTCAAGGATATCATTATGTAAACATTCCACAACTCACACTTTGAAAAAGATGGACATTCTCTGATGAAAATAATCATGCAAAAATATAGGCATGTTTTTTGTGGTTGGGTGACCAAATTGTGTTAAGAGAAATTTCCTCAGCAGTTAGCATTTGTATCAATGGGAAGACAACTATAAGACTTTACCAAAAGGAGAAAGTAAAAAGAAAACAACACAGGGAATTCCAGTATGGATGAATATGCAAGCTTATGAATTTAATAGATGAAAATTAACATTTACACACACTGACAACACACACCTAAAAACAAAAACAAAACAAACCCAGATAACTCCTTGTCATGGCCTTAATTCCAATTCATGGAAACTCCATGGGTAACAGAATACAACATCAATTTTGTTGTTGTTGTTAACTGCCATCAAGTTGGACCCCAAATCATAGAGACATCATGAGTTACATGATAAACTGGTCCTATACATTTGTCTTGGTTGCAGTATTTACAAAGCCCAGAAAAATTTGCTTGTGTAGTGATTAAAAACTATGGCTGCTAACCAAAAGGTCTACAGTTCAAACCCACTGTAGCCCCCTGGAGAATCCTACGGGGCAGTTCTACTCTGCCCTGTATGGTTGCTATGAGTCAGATTTGACTTGACAGCAAAGGGTTTGATTTTTTTGTTTGTTTGTTTTGTTGGCACAACAGTGAAGTGATCGGCTGCTAACTGAAAGATTGGTAGCTCAGACCCACCTAGTAGCTCCAGAGAAGAAAGACCTAGCAATACATATTCATAAATACTACAGCCTAGAAAACATTATGGGACACTTGTACTCCATCACATACGGACACTATGTATTAAAAATCAACTACCCAGCACCTGAAAACAATAAAAATATTTACAGAAGGAGATCAGCATTCTTTCTTCCCAAGTACCACTGAGTGGATTCAAACAGCCAATCTTTAAGTTAGTAGCTGAGAGCAAACCATTTGTGTCACCCAGAGAATTTTACTAATGTCTATAAACCTCAAACCAAACCCATCGCCATCAAGTGAATTCTGACTCACAGCAATCCTGTAAGCTGGAGTAGAACTGTCCAATAGGATTTCCAAGGGTTTCCAGTGGATTTGAACTGTAGACCTTTTGATTAGCAGCTAGCACTTAATCACTATGCCACCAGAGTCTCCTATGTGACGTGTAAAAGCTGACCAGTTCATTCACATGTTACAGACCTGTAAGGAGAAGCCTATAACTTCAGCTTTCTCAAAAGTATTTTTTTGCAAGCTTTGATTCCAAACACATACAGCATTGAATCTTTTTGCAACTTAAATAACTAATTTTTAATGAGGTAATAATTCTGCATAATCCAAATGTAGATGCCATACTGTATTGAACACACCTAATATGAGAAAATTAGATGAAAGAAATTAGAAAATATGGATTTTTTTCTCAGTGATCTCTTATTTTTCATCACCTAGGTACTATGTGGGGACAAAAGCTGCCTTCTGTTGTTTTCATTTGTCCTGTAAGCTGAAATCAGTTGCTCTTGTAAGAAATAGCTAGCTTGTTCTTGAGAAGCTGTTTAAATATAGCCACTCTGAAGCAGTCTGATTCAAGGTCTCTGCATGGGTGAATAGAATTGCTAGGGCACATGCTAGCTGTTCCTATAGGCAGCACAAATTTTAGCTAACAGATAAAAGATACAAAATTCAGGTCAGTGCTTTAGTACAAAAAATATTATTAGCAAGCTACCAATTTTCTTTTGCCTACTTGAAGCAGCCTTCCTTGTCAGTTTATTTATAGTTTTAAAGGGCAGGAGTATATAAATGTTAATTTCACATAAATATGCAGCATATTTTATGAAATTTCAAAGTCAATTCACTGAAGGCAAATGGGAAACATGCTCATGATTTACAGAATTCAGAGTTACACCCATTTTAAAAAAAAACTAAAATACTATTAACATGTAATCACTTACAATAAGTTTATCTTACTTATATCTCTAAGCAGGATAGAGAAAGCTCAGTAATTAAAATACTTTTTAAAAATCCTATGTACACTAAAGCAAAAACTTGTTGCCATCTGACTTACAGCAACCCTGTAGGACAGAGTAGAACTGTTGGTATTGAGTTTCCAACAAGTGCCTGGTGGATTCAAACTGTTGACTTTTGGTTAATAGCCATAGTCCTTAATCACTATGCTGCCAGAGTTTCCATGTGCAGTATAGTTCTGTTTAAATATAACCCCCTTTTTTGTTTTCTTGGACAGGGGATTCTCTAATGTAAAGGTCTACCTTCCCCAAGGTAAAGTTATACCTGCCTCCAGGGCTTTCCATCATGTGGCACATCTTGGGACGGCTTACATTGTTTTCTTGCAAATAAGAGTGTCCAAGGAATTTCAAAGAGTACCTCAAAATATTTTATTCCTTAGCCTGTATGTGGTCGTATTCTAGAATGCACATAAAATTAGAAGGCAACCGGGAAAGAATTTACAAAGTATAATATATTTATTTGACTGTTGTCAGGTTAATTGCTGCATGTGTAGGAGGTTATGTTTTTATTACAGTTGTTATTAAAGCAGCACTGCTAAATGAGGCTTTCTCTGAAACTGACTGTGTACTATAATTCTCAGGTTTTTTCCAGATGCAGTAGTCATGAGAATGCATTTCTCGTGTTTCTGACTCTAGCAAGTTGACTGATCAAGGGCATTTCTCTGCTCTCTAAATCTATGTCTGCACTGAGGGCTGAGATCACATTTCCCAAGGATGCTTTCATCCAGTTTCTGGGAAAAGGAGGAGTCTTTGGTAGGTGACTTTGTCTTGTGTACTCCCTGACAGCTTGCTGAACTTACCAAAGAACTGCACAGCCCTCTGATACTTTCATCTAGTCTATTTTTTTTTCTGATTCCCTCCTCTTCCCTTTTCTCTTTCTCTTGGGGTCTGACTTGCGTTGCAGTCTCCCGTCTCTCCCACTTTCCCAGGCTCCCTACTCAATTTGTCTCATAGATATTTCCCTTCAAAAATTTCTCATACATTGAATTCCGTTGTGTTATTTGTTTCTTAAAGCACCTGAACTAAAATGCCAGAAATTTTAAAAATATACACTTTGAACTAAATATGTGAAAATAGCTGTCAAAGATTTCTCAATTATTTCTCTCCAAAGAAGACCAAATGAAAGTAGGAAATAGTAAGGAAACTTCATCTCTGGTGTTACTAAATATGTATAAGCCCGTCGGGTGTACTAAGACTTGCATAATTTCTGTAGTGTGTAGAATTACTAAAGAAAGTAAAAATATAAATAACACTTCTTATAATCTTTACTACTTGTACTCCTGGATTTGAAACATTATACCTGGGCTTTTTAAAGATTATATTATGGTCTTAAAAGCTGCCAAGCTGCCATCCGAGGACACAGCAAATGGTCCCAGCTCAGCAGGAATGGATGCTCACCAAGGACCAAAATGACATGCAGTAAAGACAACCTAGAAGACAGAGAGACCCACAAGAGTGGGTGCCTTCATCAACTTGGGACCGGAAGAACCAGATGGTGCCTGGCCACCACCAGTGATAGCCACAGCGGAGCTCACTAGGTTGAGTATCACTGGCAACACAAGAATGAAAAGGAGTGCATCCTGAGATCTCCACTAAAAGACCTCAGTTGATGGTCCAGTGTTTTCAGGATTCCCCTGAAAGCATGGCTCCCAGCCCGGATGCTGTCCTTACCCATAAATTATAACGAAGGTCCACTCTTTGTACAGGAATGGATTGGACTTGGCAATGCAGACTGACCATATATTGGTTGCACTTTATGGTTCTGTGCATCTATAGGATATCATCCTGCTGACCTCTGGCTGGAGGAAGGAGAGTGGGTGGAGAGGAGCAGAAAGGAGGCTGTTGGGAGGATGAGACAGGTATGGAGCAGAGAGGAATAGTGTGCTGTCACTGGGCAGGGAAAGCAGTGGAAGCTGCATATAGGTGGACATGTAGATTTATACGGGAATGTACATTTTCACTCAGTTATGTTAAATAAAAAAAAAAGATTATATTATATTATCTCATCTCATCTCGTATAATCTCAAATCATCTCACATCATCTCATACCATCTCATCTCATATCATATCATATCATACTATACTATATTGAAAGACACTGGCCTAGCCATCAGAGTGTCTTGCAAGTTTTTATTCACTCATTATTCACAGAACCCACATTTTTGGCATACTTAGCATGTACCACTCATTTCTAGATGAGAAATATAGACAAAGATTTTTCAATGTGTATATTCTGGAGTATGAGAAGAGAGAGGCAATAACAAAATTGTAACAGACTATGTTAGATAGTTATGATCTCTATAAAGACAATTAAACAGAGTAAAATGGATGAGTAAGAGCCTTCAGAAAGGGGAATGGAAGGTTAAACTTTGCAGAGTGATCAGAAAAGCTCTCATGGAAAGGCTACCATTCAGCAAACAACTGAAAGAGGTGAGAGACTGAGTCATACATATATACACGGCTTGTGACATTCGAAACAGATTAACTATCAAATACAAATACTCTGCCACAGGAACAGGGGTGGAATGGTTCAGAAGAGAAAGAACACAGCTAATGGGGTGACATGAGTTGAATTGTGTCCCCCCAAAATATGTGTAAACATGTGGCTGCACCATGATCCCCAGTATTTTGTGATTGTGCTTCATATTGTGATATTCCCATGCTGTATGTTAAAGGATTAGGGTGGGACTGTAAAACCCTTCAAAGGATTGCCTCCCTGCTTCACTGTAAAGGGCGTTTCCCTGGACTATGACTTGCACCACCCTTAATCCTTTCATTTTACAAGAGGTCAAAGGAAAGGGAAGCAAGCAGAGAGTTAGGAACCTCACACCATTAGGAAAGCAGCACTGAGGGAAGAACGTGTCCTTTAAACCTGAGGTTCCTGGGCCAAGATGCTCCCTGGACAAAGACTGAAGCAATACTGAACTTCCCTCCAGAGCTAACAAGGGGAAAAGTCTTCCCCTGGCGCAGACATCCTGAATACAGACTTGTAGCCTACTGGACTATGTAAGAATAAACTTTCCTTTGCTAAAGCCATCGACTCTGTCGTATTTCTGTTACAGCAGCACCAGCTGACCAAAACATAGGTAAAGTGGAAAATATGTCACAGACAATGCAGACTCCGAACTTTCTAGAATATTATAGACAGTCAAACAGATCCTATCTTTCCCTCTGAATTCAAAGGAAAGCCACTGACGTATTTGCGTACAGATAGACTTTTTTAAAAGACACATATGGTTAGGAGCCTACATTTAAACCAGGTGATGGTGACTTAGAAAAAAGGGAAAATCAGTGGAAATGATGAGAAGTAGAAATGCAATAACTGTATTTTGATTGCAGAACCAGCAGGATTTTCTGAATGGATCAGATATGGGATGTAAGGAAAAAAAATGGGTCAAAAGTAACTCTTTGTTTTGTTTTGGTCTGTGCAAGTGGAAAGATAAAGTTGCCACAGTTCAGGCTGAAGTAGGTGGTATATGACGCATACGGCTATACATGAAGAAGTGTAATAGGGAAGAGATCAGGAAATTCGTTTGAAAATGTTAACATATCTAGTAAACATAAAAATGATGATGTCTAAACCAGAATCACTAGTGTACAACCAGTATGTAAAGTTATAAGATTCCCTAAAATGGCTAAGGGATTAATTGAGGCTAGAAAACTAGAAGAGGCCCAGAGCCTAAGACTATGATTGGAGGGAGATCTTTCAACAAAGGTAGCAAAATAACAGCCAGTGAGGCAGAAGTTAAACCAAGAAAATCTGGTGCCCTGAACTTGAAGCCAAGAAAGTATTTCTAGAAGAACGTGAAGAACTGTAATGGGTGAAGTCAGATGAAAACTGAAAACGGCACATCAGGTTTAGCAACATGCTGGTCAATGTTAACTTTAATGCATGAGGAAAAAAATAGAATGAGTTTAGAGAGAACAGAAAGAGGGTTCATGAAACTATGAGGACAGATAAGTTTCACAAGCAATTTTTTTTTTCTGTGAGAAGTAGATAAACAAATGAACTAGGTGGTAAATGAAGCCACCAAAGTTTGCTTGTTTGTGTTTCCTTAAGAATGAGGGAATATCACTCTATTCGTTATGCCAATAGGGAAGAAATAGAAAAGAAAAATATTTATGAAGATATAAACCAAAAGAACCAAGCCCTTTTCCTCAACTCTGACGCACTATGATCTTACAGGACACAATAGAACTGTCCCGTTGAGTTTCCAAGAAGCAATTGGAGGATTTCAACTGCTAGCCTTTATGGTAAGTAGGCAACATCTCAACCAATGTGCAACCAGGAATATTTATTTCCTGTATACAAGGCAGAGGAAAATAAATGGCTTAATGCAGACTCCGTTAGGACTCCACCCATATGCTTTGGGTCTCCAGTAAACAACTTCCATTTTCCAGTATTTGGATTTCCATGCCTGAAGACTCCTCCTTTTTTTTCTCTCTGGCACCATGGTACCCTCTCTTTAAAATGAGGTGAAAGTTTCGGGTCCTTAGCATCTGCTAAGTGGCAGATTCTTCTCTTTCTAACCTGTCTTTTTACTGCTCTTTTACTGTTTTCGTGTGTGATATCCTTGATTGTCATACCACAGCCAATGTGGTCTTCAGTCACTAGTGTTCAGTGCTTCAAACCTGTTCTCTAGATGATCTCTAAATTCAGATGGAATATACTCAAGGTTGTGCTTTGTCTCCGGTGGACTTGTTCCAATTTTCTTCAGCTTCAACTTGAACTTGCATACAAATAATTGATGGTCTGTTTCGCATTCAACCCTTGGACTGGTTCTGACTGATGATGGTAAGATTTTCCATCATCCCCTTCCACATATGTAGTTTATTTCATTCTTGTGTAATCTATCTGGTGAAGTCCAAGTGTATACTTATCATTTATGTTGGTGAAAAAAGATACTTGAGAAGCAAAGATGTCACCTTGAACACTAAGGTGCTCTTGCCCCAAGCCATAGTTTATTTGCTTGTCTTATATGCATGTCAAAACTAGATGATGAATGAAGAAGACTGAAATTGAATTATGCCTTTGAATTGTGGTATTGGTGAAAAATATTCAATATTCCATGGACTGTCAGAAGAACAAACAAATATGTCTTGGAAGTAATACAACTATAACACTACTTGGAAGCAAGGATGGTGAGACTACATCTTACATCTTAGAAATGTGGCCAGGAGAGAACAGTCCCTAGCAAAGGACATCGTGCTCGGTAGAGGGCCAGCAAAAAAAAAAAAAAAAATCCTCATGGAGATGGGTTGACACAGACGCTGCCACAATGAGCTCAAGTATAACAAGGATTGTGAGGATAGCGCATGACAAGGCACTGTCTCCTTCTGTTGTACAAATGGTCACCATGCTTCAGAATTGACTCAACGACACTAAACAACAACAGGTGGCATAGTGGTAAAATCACTCAGCTGCTTTGTCAGTGGTCGTAGGTTTATTTCCTGTAGTTGCTGCACCATGGCAGAAAAATGGGTCTGTTAACTACATGAAAGATTTAAAACAAGCAAACAAAGCTGCCGTTGGAGTGTTTCAAGTGCATCTCATAGTCACCCCATAGAACAGAATAGAATGGTGCCATGGGGTTTCCACGGAGTGACTGGTGAATTTGAACTACAGACCTTTTGCTTAAAAGCTGTAGCTCTTAAAAAATGTGACATCAGATTTCAATCTTGGAACTCTTGTGTGGCGATTCTCTTCTACTTCATGTAATATAGCTGTTAAGTCAGAATTAACTTGGTGGGAAAGGTAGAAATTTCAAGGGAGCCCTTGGGTGGAATAAACAGCAAAGCTCTTGTCCGTTAGCTGAAAGGTTGGTGATTCTAAGTCACCTAGAGTTGCCACAGAAGAAAGTTATTTCCTCCAAAACATTGCTGTCATTGAAAATCCTAGGAAGCACCGTTCTACTCTGAAATACAGGAGGACGTCACAAGTTAGAACTGGGTCAGTGGTAACTGATTTAATCTTTTTGGTTTGGGGCTTTGTTTTTAACTGTCAACAATAACATTTATTCTTACATTCTCTTAACCTTTTTAAAATTATTTTTATTGTGTTTTAAGTGAAAGTTTAAAATTCTGGTCAGTTTCTCATACATAAACTTACACACACGTTGTTATGTGACCCTAGTTGCTTTCCCCACGCTGTGACTGCACACTCCTTTCCACCACACGTTTCCCATGTCCATTCCACAAGCTTCTGTCCCCTTCTGTCTTCTCATCTTGCCTCCGGACAGGAGCTCGCTGATTAGTCTCCTGTACTTGCTTAATCCAAGAAGCAAACTCTTGCTCTATCATTTTATGTCTTACAAAACCAGTTCAGTCTTTGTCTGAGGTGTTGGCTTATGGAAGGCTATGAGTTCTGGTCTATCAGAAAGTGCATGGGGCATAGCATTCTGGGGCCCTCCAGCCTATCAGGACATCAAGTCCGGTGTTGGTAAAAGAGTTCAGATCCTGCACCCTGCATTTCTCCCGTTCCGTCAGTGACTTTTTTTGACTTCCCTGTAAGGACAGTCACTGGTGGTAGCTGGGCTCCGTCTACTTCTTTTCTCATATTGATGTATTCTTCGGTATATATGGCGTTTTCTGTCTCTTGGCTTATATTGTCCTTATTGTTTTGATGTTTTTCATTCTCTTTTGCTCCAGGTGGGTTGAGACCAACTGATGCTTCTGATGACTGCTTGCTAGCTTTCAAGACCCCAAACACCACTCACCAAAGTGAGATGCGGAACATTTTAATACATATTGTTATGACAATTGGCCTAGAAGTTCCTGGAAACCATTGTCCCCAGACCCTTGTCCCTTATACTCTGTCCCTTGAAGTGTTTGGTTGTATTTAGAAAACTCCTTAGCTTTTGGTTTACTCCACTTGTACTGACTTTTTGTCTACTGAGTGTCATCCCTTTACCTTAAATTAAAACAATTTTTGTCTATTATAAAACTAGGGAATTTTCTTCTCCCTCCTAACCTTCTTAACCATCAGACTGTTCTCCTCTGTGTTTAAATCTTTTCTTAAGGCACTGTCATACAATATTTGACCTTTTATAATTGACTAATTTCATTCAGTATGATGACTTTCAAATTCCTCCATGTTGTGATATGTTTCCCAAATTAATCAATGTCTTTTATCATTGCTGAATATTCCATTGTATAACATGAAATTCCGTTGTGTATGTGAAGAAATATAATATGGAAGAGATCAGAAGATTCATTTGAAAATGTTAATATATCTACTAAACAGCAAAATGAAGATATCTGAACCAGAGTCATTAGCGTACAGCTGATATACGAAGATGTAAGATTCTCTAAGCTGGCTAAGGGATCAGCTAAGGCTATAAAACTAGAAGAGACCCAGAGCCTAAGACCGTAATTGGAGGGAGATCTTTACCGCAGTCTGTTTATCCATTCGTCTGTTGTTGGAAACTCCCATTGAATCCATCTTTTTGCACTGTCAACAGTGTCGTGTTGAACATTGATATAACTTTATTTATTTCTGTGGCAGCTCTTACTTCTCTATGATATATTCCAAGAAATGAGATTGCAGGATTGTATGGTATTTCTGCTTCCAGCTTTTTAAATAAATGTCAAATTTATTTTCAAAGTAGCTGTACCATTTTACATTACTGACAGCAGTGTATGAGTGTTGCAGTCTCTGCATAGCCTCTCTAAAATGTGTTATTTTACATTCTTTGGATTAATGCCAGACTTGTTGCTTGCTATGTTCTTCCTCTCCCTTCTTTCCCTTTCCATTCCCAATAGGCCTATATGTGTGATGGCTTTTCTTTTTAAACTCTAGAACCTCTACATGATTTGATTTCCTCCTTCATGGGAATTCTGAGACTTGAATTTAATGTCATCAAATTATACAAATTATACTTTCTACTACCTGTCCTTGTTATAGATAAGCACAGCTGATTGGATCATCTCTTGAGATTTTACTTTACTGCTCCTGTAATAATGGTTCTTGTTTACAACAGTCATAGAGGCAATAATTATCTTGAATTCTAACTTCTGTAAGTCCCCCCCCACACACCCCACCCCATTCCCCACGTGTTTTGCTATTAAATGATGTTCTTCTATGGTCAATTCCTGGATATAGTCGTTACCAATAACTGCTCCACCCCTTTAATTTCACTTCAAATTATCTCATTTTCAGCTCATCATCCTGATTTTCTATCACTCTCCCTTCATTTCATCTCCTCTTGTAATTTAATACTCAGTATGATATTAAAAACTTTTAACAGCAGCAGAATTTCTTGCTTATTTCACTTTTTACTATCACTCTTTCTGTGTTACCGTTTATTTCTTATTCATGAAACTCCATGGTTCCTTATATACACCTAATCTGCCTTTTGCATGTTTAATTCCCTAGTCTGTCTGGCAATAGGTCATAATAACCTTATGACCTTATTAAGATGTAATCAAGAAATAAGCAGATTTGGGTTCTAAATATGATAGTTTAAAAATGGCACAAGTACATCTTTATGTTGATCTCTTTACATTTGATTTACAAAAGTGATCATACCTGCATTGTCTTAATACTGGGATATAAGCAACACAGGACAGAAACTTTTCAAGAAAAAGTTTACAATTACTTTATGTGTGAATGGTGTTCATAAGCCTATTTGCAGATTATTTTCATTAAAAAAAGAGCTAAAGATACAGTATTGTAGTCTGGCCAGTGGATATAAGAAATGATCTTGACCAGTTGATGGTGGACAAAAATTGTATGAATGTAGACATAACCAATAGTGAAGAAATAAGCAAAGGAGAAGGAACGTTCTAAGTATACTAAGAAAGATTTACCAAGAAAGAAAAGGGAAAAAATGGAAAACAGGAAATCACATATTTAAAGAATGAGACAATATTCAATAAAGATGAAATGATGCAAGTGAGTACAGAAGTATGAGAACCAACAGTTTATTAAATTTTTCAGTACTTCACTGAACAAGTGTCACAGAGAAATTTTGTGAAAAGCTGGGTTGAAACTCATAGTGAGGAGTGGAATGAAAAGGAAAAAAAGGTGGAAATTACAAATATAGACTTTATCAAGATACTTAGTGAAGGTGAAGAAAAAAAATCTTATCTGATGAGAGATAGGAAAGGTGCAAGTTATTTTATTCTGGGTTTCATTGGTTTGATAAAGTCCCTGTGCTGGGAAACTCAATGAACAGCAAGTGATTCAAGTGTTAATAATTCTGCTTTGATCAGCTCCTTGGCAACCACATGATGATGCTCAGTCATTTTGGTGTTGCTAGAGATTGTACTCTTAGGCTACAAATATTTATTTATCCTTGGGTAATCCACCTTGAATCCAAGGCTTTTCCACATTGCTCATTTTATAGTTTTTGACCTCCTTGGAAGCCTGACTAATAGTCTGTCATGTCATTTGTAGACTGTGGCTGTTCTCTCACTAGAGATCCTGATTATTCTATCACAAGAGGTAATTTATGCAAGTTACCTTAAGAGATAGGAAGGGAAGCACATAATGTGCTGCTAAATGTTTATGCTTTCTTCTCTTGGGGAAATATATATATACATATATATATACACACTTATTCTACTATATGCAATCACTCAGCTGGGGAGAATGTAATTTACTATTTGTACCCAAAAGGAGAATTTCAGTCACGTATCGTGATTTTCAATTATCTTGTCTTCCCCATTCTGAAAGGGATTCAAGACCCACTGCTGTAGAGTCAGGTCTGATTTATAGTGACCCCATAGGTCAGAGTAGAACTACCCCACAGAGTTTCCAAGGAGTGCCTGGAAGATTTGAACTGCTGATCCTGTGGTTAGCAGACATAGCACTTAACCCACTACACCATCAACGTTTCCCTGGAAGGGATTGCCAAATCATATTCTGCTAGCATGACAGTAAACAATATTTATTGTTATCACCCATCTCATTCCAGGGAATGGAGCAGAGTTTACAGCTGCTCAGATGTTTGCAATAAACTAGTTTAGGTAACATTTGACTTTTATTTAATATTGTATTTAGTAGAAATCCTGGTGTAGTAGTGGTTAAGTGCTACATCTGTTAATCACCAGGTGCTTCTTAGAATCCTGCTGAGGCAGTACTACTCTGTCCTACAGGGTCGCTATGAGTCAGAATTGGCTTGATGGCAATGGGTTTTAAAATAAAATCTAAAAGTAAATTAAAAGTCTCCTTTACTGATAGTTATTTTTTATTGTTATACACGTCCACAACGCACTCTATACACTACCACTTAATTAAATGGGACTTAGAGAAGAGACAATCACCCTGGGATTCTGTCAAAGTTTCTAATAGTGACATGTATATCTGGGGTAAACAAAAAGAATGTGAGTCTTAATAAGGTGAACTAATAGCAAAAATGTGAATACTATCCTAAGAAAGCCTTCAGACGATGCCTACAGTCTGAATAATGACAAAGTATTTTTTTCAGCTTAGTGAGTTCCATCATGGCTATCACTGGTGGTGGTGGGGCACCATCCAGTTCTTCCGGTCCCAACTCGATGTAGGTACCCACTCATGTGGGTCTCTCTATCTTCTGGGGATGGAGAGTGGGTTGAGAGGAGGGGAAAGGAGACTGTTGGGAGGATGAGACATGTATGGAGCAGAGAGGAATAGTGTGCTGTCACTGGACAGGGAGAGTAGTGGAAGCTGCATATAGGTGGGCATGTAAATTTATAAGGGAATGTACCTTTTCACTCAGTCATATTAAATTTTAAAAAAGTATTTTTTTCAGAATCAATGTTTCTATCATACATATCTTGGATTAACATTCACTAAACTTAACTGATAAGTCTATGAATTTTTGTATTGCGCCCCAACTAGCATTGACAAAATGTTATCTGCATTACGAGAAATGACTCTCTCGTAACACCGTGGAGTGTATAAAAGTTCAAGCCCTGATGGGATGTCAGTGAATTTCATTGAGTTAAATGCACTTAGTATACTTTTTCCTTGGATTTATTATTCTAGTGTTAAAATGTCAATCAAGTGGTAGGAATAAAAATCAGCACAGTTTGGAAGGTAAAGTAACTTCTTACAATGCAAAATACAGGCTTACCGGTATTTACCCAAATGAAAATCTATATATGACTGTTTATACCAGTTTTGTTTATAATTGCCAAAAATTAGAAGCAAGCGATATATGCTCCAAAAGACAAATGGATAAACAAACTGTAGTATACCCATATAATGAAATATTTTTCAACAATAAAAATAAGTGAGCTATCAAGCCCCAAAAAGAGAAGTAGAAACTTCAGATGTATATTGCTAAGTGAATAAGACCAGTCAGACAAACCTTCATACTATATGATTCCAATGAAATGGTTTTTAGGAAAAGACAAAACTATAGAGATTGTCAAATGATCAGCTTTTGCCAGATATTCAGAATCAGCTAAAATATCCGGTTCACAAGACATCATAGGAACTTGCTTTTTTTTTTTTTTTTTAATCTCATTGACCTTGTCTGTTTCCTTTGTAGATTTTTCTTTTTCTGACCAATAGATGTTGGTATACTCAGGACTTAAATTTTGACCTTATTCTTCATGTTTTCTCTCCTTTTGTATTGCCTCCAAGACTATTTTAACCTGCTTTCATCCATGAACTCCATGATCTCATTTCTTTTTTCTCACCTGATATTTCAAATTAGATATCTAATATGTGTCCTAACTAAGTGTCCAAAGCAGAACTCTATTTCCTTGAAAACCTGCCTCACTCTTAGTTTTCTTTTGCAGTGTATTCTATTACCACTGATCTGGAAGGTAGGCCTCAAATAGGCCTCATTTGTTTTTATCACTACATCAGCAACTTCTGTTGGCTCTGTGCATCCTAAATAAAATCATTTCTTACCACCTCACTTTCAAAACTGTAGTCTAAAATACAATCCTATTTTTTACTTGGATTAATGATACAACCTCAACCTAGTCATCTTTCTTTCCTACCACATCGTCCCTCCATGTTTATTTTTTTGCAAAGCAGTCAGAGTGATTTAAGGAAAAACATAAATTAAATAAAATTTTTTCCTTCCTAAAAAACCTCCAAGAGAAAAACCTAATTTTCAGAGGAAATGCTAGTCTAGTCATGATCTACCAGCTAGAGTATGATCTGATCCTAGCTGTCTCTCTGAGTTCATTATGTTTTTCTCCAGTTAACCTCTCTACACATATTACTGCTTCTGAGAAATTAAGTAAGAAGAGGTTAAAAAACTTGAAAACTTGATTTGCAGCATAAAAGTCATTTTGTTTGGAATGAGAACTTCGTTTTGCTGGTCCTTGATGTGTATGCTACAAAGACTGTAGTCATACTGACCAGCTGAATAAAATTTAAATATTAAAATTTTAACAAAAAATTGCTTTCATCAATAAGTTCATGATCAAAGAGTCTTTTATTTTCCCTCGTTTCCTATAGTAACATGATAATCACAGCATGATATTGCCCCAGCAAATCCAAACAGAGGTAATTGCATCTTCATCATCACACACTTTTTTTTTTCCTTTGTCCTGCATCTGAAGACCAAAACCCATGTGTCCCAGAGGCAACTAACAAGCCAGTTACAACCAATGGAAGAGTGACGCAAAAATCATCATTATCTTATCAGCTGCACGGCTTTGAGGTTCTCAGAAGCATTCATCCTTTGTATTAGAGATAATAATAAATACCTGTGACCCAAAGAAACTATATATGTACTATCATCAGCAACATAGAAGGACTTTGTGTCCATTTGTTCTTAAGGTGTCTCATCCTTTTTTTTTTTTTTTTTTTTTTTTCAATTTAGTACTTACCCATACCTTCTATCACCTTTCTGTCAGTTTCTCTGTCATTCTGTGGTGACTTTCATGTTGCTATGATGCTGGAGATACACCAAAGCTATTTTAAATACTGGCAGACCCGCTCACATGTGTAACTTTCAGTGGAGCTTCCAAACTAAGAGAAACTAGGAAAAACGGCCTTTCAATCAACTTCCAAAAATCAACCAATGAAATACTGAGGACTCACGACATGAAATTGTGGAAAATAGTGCTGAAAGATGATAGTGCTGGACTAGCTTGCTTGACTCTGCTCTGTTACCTAGAAGGTTGCTATGAGTCAGGACCAGCTAGATGTAAACTATCAATAAAACTACCTATATATTACATGATTGAATAAATAAAACTAAATAAAATTTCCCCTCTGTGAGAAAAAATGATGCAAGCAACATCTTTAGTAGTATGAAGAACAAATTCTAAAGTAGTTTTCAGGTCTAGGAGCTTAAAGTTGGGAGAGTTAAAGTCGTTCTTTTACATTAATAGTGGTGTCTGTATGAAGAAAAGGAAGAAATCAGTAATTTAAACCCTTGCCATGATATTCAGTATCGAATCAGTAATGTTGTGCCTTGCTGATTTAGCATTTTTATTTTCATAATTCCTTTTAGTAATTAAAGGGTGTAACACCAAAGATATGCAAACATTTTATTACTATACATTTCAATAGCATCTCCCATTCTAATTGCCAAAGATCATCTTCATATACCTATTACATTTCAAAGTTTAACATCTTCAGGACACTTTTTGTAATTACCTACGCCTGAAACTCCAGGTGGCAGCCACATGCATATCAAACTTTATTTAATAATTTAATATACTTCATATTATTCTGGTCTATAAGTATGCAAGACTGTGCAACAATGAAAAAGAAACAAATAACTAAAAAAAAAAGAGTCACGAAGAAGACTTTGTTTCTTTTAGTTAGTCCAGAAGACAGAGAGAGGTAGTAGGTAAAGCAGAACTACTATTTATTAAGGAATAGAGAATGATAAGCATTTTATAGATGGCATGCAATTTCATCACCGTAACGCATCAATATGGGTGTTTTTTTTTTCCCTTTGAAAGATGTCAAACCTGAGTGTTAGTGAGATTAAGTGGACAAAGGTGTCAAGTTTTACGTAGCAGAGCACAGAGTCAATTCCAAAACTATCTGACCTTGGCGAATCTAAAGTGCAGTCTGTTTTACTAAGCTGCAAAGTGGTTATAGAAAAACAATATATCACCACTATGAAACTTATACATGGTATATACTCCCCAACTATAATAGTTCTATTTTGATAAAAAAATGAACAAGTGGTCAGGAATGAATAAATTTTAGCACCACATAACTGAAATCAAATTATTGATCAGATGTTAATGGATATGGTGTTCATTCTTGCTTTTTCACAGGAAATTTTATATCACTTAGGAAACCACTCCACTACTCTTCACTATTTCATAATTACTTTGCTGTCTTCCTCCTTTATTTATTGCATATAATTCTTTTTGTGAGCTCTATACAATTACTAATGTAAAGGTTAGTTCAATATGCAGTAATTAGTTAAGATTACTAGCAATTCTAGCAAAAATTTATTGATTTTCACACCATAAATATCTATGTTTGAGAGTATCAAATATAAATGATAAAAAAGCTTGTTAATTTGATTTTCTCTGTGCTGCTCAGGAAATAATATTATATATCATGAATACCGTAAAATGTCTTATGAGTAAAGGTATACATTTTTTTTTTAATTTTAAAATATACTTCGTTCCACTGGTACAATAGGGCTGGCTGTGAACTCCAAGCCTATAATCAGTAGATGGACACAGAAAAGAATAGCCCAAAGGAGAATGACTGTATTGAGTCATTCATTACAGAATCAACTTCAAAATACCAGAGAAAGTTGAATCTCAGAACTAAACCACATACATACAATTCAAACAAGGTGCAATGTAAAAGCATTCTAAAAATCTTCAGATGAGAAAAACAAAACAACAAATAAAAACAAATACAACAACACCAAAACAAATCAGCCTACCAATACAGAAAGAAAATCAAACCATTATCAGATTGATTTCCAACTTCTCATCAGCAGTACCGGGTTCTGAAGTGTAATGGGACAATGTCTTCAAATCTGAAAGCAAACTAAAAAATAAGCATACAGTTACATACGTATATATGATATATATCTATGCATTATAACTCCATACAAAGCCTTAAAGATATAAATAGATGTAACAGCCATTTAAAGTACTATTACACATTAAAGTAAGAGGTATCTACATATACATTCAGTATGAAAACAAAACCAGTTACAGTGAAATCTGTAAGAGCTGAAACTTGACATGCTCACCTAATTTTCCTGGTTTTGAAAGTTTTCTGCCTTTGAGAGGCTGCACCACTTTTCTATGACTCGTTTCAGTGGAAAATATTTGAGTTTCCTTTCTGGCAACTTTACACCTAATGTAGTAACTGTCTTTCACAAATTTTACTGTATCTCAAAAAAATAAAACATAAGTAAAGCAGAAGAAAATAGACAAGAAGCCGTGTTAGATTATCATTATCCACATGAAGTAAAAAAGAAATTCTAAGATCGTCATTTGTGATTGATTCTCCCATGAAAAATTCATATAATAATCTGTATACGTGCTAATGATCCCTGACAATGCAATACTAGTCTACTTTGTCACTGAAAAGTCAGCAATTCAAATCCCGCATTGGCTCTGTGGAAGAAAAATGTAGCAGGCTGCTTCTGTAAAGATTCATAGCCTTGGAAATCCTATGGGGCAGTTCTATGCTGTCCTCTAATGTCATTATGAGTTAGAACTGACTCAACAGCAGCTATGCTGTTGTTGTTTTCAAGTGCTGTCGAGTTGATTCTAACTCATAGCAACCATACGCACAACAGAACAAGACACTGTTCTGTCTTGCCACGTGTCCACAGCTTTTATGCTCAAAGCCTATCATTGCAGCCGCTGCATCAGTGCACCTTGTTGAGGGTCATCCTCTTCTTCATTTACACTCTACTGTACCATGTATGACATCTTTCTCCAGGGATTGATCCTTCCTGAGAATATATCAAAAGTATGTAAGTCACAGTCTCATCATTCTTGCTTCCAAGACTCTAGTTGCACATCTTCCAGAACAAATACATTTGTTCTTTGGCAGTCCATGGTATATTTGAACAGCAACTGTAGTAACAAATATACACAACTATATTAAATATTTTTATTTAACAGTTAGACTCGTTTTAGAGGAAACAATCACTGAAATTTGGATGTTATGGTTGTTGTGTGTCCTTCAGTTGACTCTGACTTATAGTGTCTCCATATGCTGTGTTGTTGTTGTAAGGTACCATTAAGTCAGTTCTGATGCTTAGCAACATTATGCATGATAGAAGGAAACACTGCCCAGTCTTATGCCATGTCCACAATTGCTTTTATGCGTAAGCCCATCGTTGCAGTCACTGTGTGAATCCATTTCATCAAGGGTCTTCCTCTATTTTGCTAACCCTCTACTCTATCAATCATGATGCCCTTCTCCAGGGAGTGATCCCTCCTGACAATAGTTCCAAAGTATTCAAGGCATAATCTTGCCATTGTTCTTCCAAAGAGCTCTGTGGTTGCACTTCTTCCAGAACAGAACTGTTTGTTCTTTTGGAATTCCATGGAACATTTGGTAGTCTTCTCCAACGCCACAAATCAAAAGCACTGATTCTTCTTCTATCTTCCTTATTCATTGTCCAGCTTTCACATACATGCATAAGTTGTGGTTGAAACTACCATGGCTTTGGTCAGGCACACCTTAGTCTTCAAGGTGACATCTTTACTTTCCAAAACTTTAAAGAGACCCTTTGTGGCAGGTTTTCCCAATGCAATGTATCTTCTGATTTCTTGACTGCTTCCATGGATGCTGATTCTGAAAAAAGGCAAAAGAAATCCTTGACAACCTCAATATTTCTCCATTTATCATAATGTTGCTTACTGGTCCAATTGTGTGTAGAATTCCCCACAGAATTTCCCAGGTAATAATCTTTAAGGAAGCAGATTATCAGGTCTTTTTTTCCCACAGATATGCCGGTGAGTTGGAATAGACATTTCAGTTGGTAATAGAGTACTTAACTGTTATACAACCACTAATCCTTACTAGCACAAAATAAGGGAGTTCCTGCCAAGCCAAGTGCCATCGAGTTCCTAGATGGTGCAAATAGTTAATGCCCTCAGATACTAACCAAGTCTACCAAGACGAGTCTTGGAAAAAAATGCCTAGCAATATACTTCCAAAAATCAGCTGCTTTAAGCCTTACAGAATGTATCTGTATATTGACGCCCATAGGGTCTCTATGAGTCAGAATTGATTTAACCACAAATAGTACTTGTCAATGTAAAGTAACTATACTAATTTTGACATTTTACTGCAATAATATGGGCAACAAATTTTACGGTTCACAGGTTATGAATTTGAGGAGAAAGCAGTGGCATCACTTGGATTAATGTTACCCAGTTTGGTAGATGATGGTGCCACATCTTCTCCCACACCAGGGCTGATTACTATAATTTTTAGCTAAAGCACTAGAAAATTTGACAAAATCAGCTCTCCTATAGAAATACTAACAGTGCCAAAAAACAACAATGCATGCTTAAATGCTTACATACAAAACCATGTGATTAGAAGCATTATTGTCCCTGGGAAACAATGACAGCTCTGGTCTGAGTGCATTAGAAAGTTCAAAAAGGAAATTAGCATAGAATTGTAGTCTTTTAGGTATACTGACACATGTAAGTCAGGCCTATAAAAATGTTTTTTGTTGTTATAAATAACTACAAGGATAGTCTTATAAAAATAATTTCTGCTGAAATGTTGCACAAAATGTTACATACAGTCGTTTTGGTAACAGTTCTGACACTGCCAGTCACTCCCTCGCATTCTGATAGTGACACTACTGGGGGAAAAATGATAATTCCTTGTTTTGATAATAGAGTGTATAAGATAAGATTATTTTACAGGTGAACGGTGGTATCTTATCAATATTTACCTTCAAGAATGCCTGGAAGTCTGTAGAAACTCATGACCAACACAAGAATGGAAATGTCAGTTACTGATTTAGGAATCCCTGGATGATACAAATGGTTAAATGCTTAACTAGGAGAAGAAAGACTGGCAGTTTCAACTCACCCAGAAGTGACTTGGAAGACAGAGCTAGTGTTATGCTTCAAAAGGTCACTTCCTTGAAAACCCTATGGAGTCGTTCTACTCCACAAAGAACAGGGTGCTGAAAGTCTGAATTAAGTCCACTGCAATTGCCAACAACAGCTAGTGCTTTCTAATGCTGTTTGAAGACAGGGTCACATGAGTCTGAATCAACTTGATGGCAAAGGGTACCTAAAGCCTGAATCTCCCTTGAAGGCAAAGTTGCAAAGTAGCTTGTCTGTATTGTTGAAGTAGGTATAGATAAATAGTTTATACCAGGTACAAAGTTACACAACCAGTGAAATATAGTACACTTAGCTGTAAGCCTTTGCCTTTTTGGAAGGTAATAAATATGATAGAAAAAAAAAAAACAGTAGCAGCCAAGCGCCATCAAGTCGGACCCGACTCACGGCAACCCTAAGGGAGGGCAATAAGTACTATAAAAAAGCAGAGCAAGTGGGACAAGTTCATGCTGCTCAGTTGGATAGTGGTGGTACAAACATGATCTTTAGCATGTTAACAGAGAATGTGATATTCACTGAAAGATTTGAATGAAATGAAGAAGTCAGCCACTTGAAGATTGTGGGAAACATTTTCCAGGAAAAAGGGAAAGTTGCAAAGTAAGCTCCTAACAATTGGAACCAGTTTGATACATCCATGAAATAGCAAACATATCACCCTTTGGTGACAGTGAAGGGACTGCGGTTTTCACTATTACAAAAATAGATCCATGGCAGAGATTTGGGAAATGCTATAACACAGAGTTGTCATGTTTTAAAAGTCTGTGTTGCTTTGAGAATAGAAAGTGGAGTATGAGAATAAAAAGCATAGTAACGAACCAGAACAGTAATCCAGATAACACACGGAAATCTCTCAGAGCAGAGTAATTGTTATAAAGTATTTGAAATGCAGATACAATTTAAAGAAAGAGCAAGAACAGTTTAGACATGAAAAACAAATAATCAATGAGACTTCAAGGTCTGAGGAACTGGAAGGATGATGTAGGTGTTCCGGGAAAGTATGGAATTTTATCTTTTGATAAATTATTTTTTCTGTGTCTACATACAAAGAAGTTGCAGATAAAAAATTTGGAATACAATTGAACATACTAACATCTGATTTTATGTCACCATTTTCTGGCATGTTTGAAGACCACTTGTCTTAGATGCTGTTATTCTGAACCAAGTTGACAGCAGTGGGAAGGGTGAGAATTGGAAATATTTAAAGGCACAGCTGATAGGACTTGATGAATAATTCAAGGAAGGAATGGGAGAATAAAGGAGAAATGGAGAGTCACACATAGAATATTTTAAAGAACTTTTTTTGATGCAAAAAATTCAAATTGTCACAAATTTTTAGATTAAGACTAAACTCTGTTGGCTTGATTGTTTTCTTAATTTTGTCTCAAAGTAAAAAAAAAAAAAGTTTCTGTTCTCACATTTGGAATGTAAAAAAATATCATTTATAGATGTAAAAAATATCAGATTTCTGTATTGAATTCTATGGTAGAATCTCTTCAAAATAGGTTATGTCATTTGTTTTAGAGTGTTCTGAGTATGGGATTCAATCATGCGGTTTTATTCTCTAGTGGAGATATATGCTCATTTTTAAGCTACATAATTTATAAAATGTTGAAATGTTTTTTGATGTATGCATGAGAAGCACCGCTATATACTGAGATCTGCTTAACAGTATTGAAAACAAAGAATGTTCTAAAGCATACATGTGGTTATATATTAAGTATTATTGTTTGGATAGAATGAAATTCAAATACAAAATAAGATGAAAAATGGAAGTGTCAAAATCCAAGTCACTTTTAGATAAACGTTTTTCAGAGGATTCTGTGCTTTACTCACTTTCATGCTGATCTCCTGTGAGAATAATGTTATAGAATGCAGAGGCTAGAAAGCAAAAATCTATACTCTGAAAGTGCCCTACCAGCTGACATTTCAGATACGATCTTCCAGAGAAGTATTTAGAAGTGAGTTAAACAGAGATAGAGTTTGGATATGAACGATGATTTTCACTGGTGCATACCATTTCATAGTCAAGGCAGTTCTGTGTTTACCAGCTTTCTGATTTGGCGGCTTCCTGAGATGGCAAGAGCTTTCAGAAGCTTTACAGCACTGGCAGTGCAATCCTTTAAACACAGGTCTGTTCCTTGAGACACTGCAGCAACTTCCCAAGACCCCTTACATGCTCTTTTATAAATTACACTGAGTAGATATCATGCATGAATATGCACTTTAAAAAGTAATAGTGTGAATGTATACTTATGCTAGAAACCACATTAGAGATTTGTAAATTTACTTGTTCATGTTATGATTATTCATGCATTTTTATATAGTCTATTAAAACTTAATTTCCTGCCAATTATATTTATCACACTTCATGTCTTGTAAATCTTTCCATATCTGTACCAACATATATATTGCCATGTTTTCTTTAGTTGCTGATGAGAAAAAGTATAGAAAAGCCATTTCTGTAGAATCCATTTCAACTCATAACAACCCTACAGGACAGCATATAACAGCCACATAGAGTTTCCATAGAATGACTGCTGAATTTGAACTGCAGACCTTTTTGTTTGCAGTGATAGCTCTCAATCACTACACCATCATGCCTCCACAGAAGTACCACGATGCTTTTCACTGAGCTCGTTTTTTGTGTGTGTGATTATATTCTTAGAAAAGATTTCAAGAAAAATGGCTTTGCCAGAATATGAGCATTCCAAATGTAAAACGGCCATAAGAATTTTTGTTATAATCAGCAATTTAGGAATGCACACATTTTGCTACACTCAGCTGCCACTGACAGCATCTTGAAAATTGTAGAGCCAGGGTTAAAACCCAGGTAGCCAATCTAGTATCCTATCTAGAATGATACAAAAAAGAACTTCTTTTGTGTTTATATTTATGTTCTATGAATTTAGAATGTCATAGAATTTTTTTTAATATCCAAATGTGTTCTGAACAATGATATTGCATTATTGCTTCTTCATCAAAATGATCTTCTTTTGTATTAATCTTAGAGACATCCCAAAATATTTCTGTCCTGTTGATTTAATCACCTCCTTTATCTCTGTGAGTTTATGCACATTCATTGCCTTTATATAGCATGTTTTATTTTAATGACATTCTCCATAGAAAGAGTGAGAAACTGCTGAGATCTATCCATTCAATTGAATCAAATTCCTACTTTTGTTCAATGATTTTTACTTTGTTTTGCAGCATAACTATTTACCACTTTGGTATAGAATTTAAAGTATTTTATAATTATAAAGTACTATATTAAGGAATTAAACACAGGTAGCATTAATGTTATAATTTTTGATACTTATTTGGCAGTATAAACAAATTAATCTACTATAAAGTCGGCAGTTCAAATCTACCAGGTGCTCCTTGAATATTCTAGGGGGCAGTTCTACTCTGGCTTCTGGGGTAGCCATGAGTCGGATCCGACTAGACGGCACTGGGTTTGGGTTTGGGTTATAATGTGTTTGAACATGACAGTAGCAAGCATAGCAATGTTTTTTGTAGTAACTCATTTAGTTCTTCCAATCACTCTATGATGCTGATAATCTTGAGTCTGCATTTTACCAGAGAAGAATAAAGAGGCTGGATAATTAGCACAAGAGCACATAACTATACTAAAAGTTAGAAAAGCAAGTACTGAACCCAGTGTACAAGTGGAACATTACTAGGAAATCCTCCCTGTTGGTAAAACATGACAGCATTTGAGCCAAGAAATAATAATTTTTCTTTCAGTATGGATGTGGTTCCATCGTGAAGGTTATGACTGGTGCATGTTGTATTTTCCAGAAACAGTAATTACTAAGAGATCATATTGTGTGTTTCATGGTTCAGATTATCAAACATCTCACAACTACGTAAGGGAATTGTATACATACTAACTTTACATTTTACAGTGACTTTCACTAAGCACTTTGACCTTTACATCACATATTAAGAAACAAAATGCATACTACTTTGTTCATGTAACACTAATAGTTCCTTTTTTGTTTAAATAGTGGGTTTTCATCTTTGAGTTGTTTGTTGTGATCGTACAATAGATAATGTGATATTTTGTTGATGTGAAGACTATTCAACCAAATGATATGTCGAATAAAATTGATTGTCTTTGGTGCAGTATTCTTTTTATTTCTGCTACTATTTAACTCAGTATTTCTTTATAGTGACTTCTTGTGCAGAAAATGGAGAAATACTCACTGTGTTTTTGGTAATATTAAACATTCTGGTATAAGCTAAAAGAATGTTTGTATAAATTAGAATTGAAATGAGGGGATAGGATGATTTGTGTATAAAACACTAATGATATGCAGTTATGCACTCACAACAGGCACTCGTTTTCTTTCTGTATATTCATTCATCATTGAGGATCGTCTGTATCAGCATAATGCTCCAGTCTCTCAGTATCCCAGTAATTTATGATGCTTAGAATTACATGCACTGGCAGCCTATTTTTACAATTTTTAAACAGATGGTTTTATAACAGAGATTTGTATAAAGATAGAGAACAAATAGGAATAAGTTCTTTATGGCCAAATTGTCTCACTGTATGACTTCCTGCCAGCTCGAGCATATTGAATGTATTTCTCCCACAAATTCTATTTCACCACTTATAAATGTGTATATGTTTGTTGCAAAGACTGAAATGGCTCTGCACGTTGAAAAAAAAAATTTGATTTTTTAAAAAAGAAAACTTATTTTTTAGTAACTTTTGCATGAATTTTCAGGCTAATTTCTCTATAAAGCATTCCATTGCCACCGAAATGATAACATTTCTCTTGGGAGGAATCACTCTGCAAGGAGGAATCTTAGGTTTCTGTAACTGAATTATAGTCTCTCCTAGGAAAATGGGCTATTCCAAGCCATGCGCTGTCAGTCCTAGCTGAGTGTGCAGCACATGGATTATATTGGTAAGATGATATCACAAAATGGGAAAAATTGCATATCCATAAAGTAGAATAAAATTATGATACATTATGTAATTAAGTTAGGAAAATTAAGGCAGTATCTATGTGATAATTAATTTTACATAGTTGTCTTAATAATTTCTAAAATGTAAAAACTAACCTACAATGTTATTTAATTATTTTCAAGCTTTAACAACATGCTGTTATGAAAAATAACATATGCCTTCTGTGTCTGTTTGCTAATCACCTCTGCCTCCCATGAGGTATTTTCATTAATACTGCTATGTCAATTTTTTTATAAGTTGTTCAATGAAAAGTTAGAGTGTACTTAAAGTACTTCAGGGGTGTAGGGAGCAGTTGGTAGAATGTAGAAGGGGTGCATTACTTTTTGTAAAAATATGGCAAGACATCATTCCTTGTGTAATTAGTAAGTACATAGAAAATCTGATTTCCTTTAAGTGGATTTTTATTCTGCCTCATAAAATGCTGCATCAAAGTGTTTGAAAACACTCTAAAACATGTTTAAAAATACTTTGTTCATGCAAACATTTGTGCATAAGGACAGAAAGTTTCCTGTCATAGCAAAACAGTAACATTATAATGAAAATGAAATTCTAAAGTCTTTATACAAGGCTACATGAAAACAAAAGTAATGTAAATTGTAGGCAGATCCAAGACAGTGGTCTAGATACACTTCTCGTTGATTACTTTGAGAACTAAAGCCTAAAATGATAACTGAATGGAGCAGTGGACATCTGTGGAGCCCTAGGACCTGGCATAGTATTGTCATATTTGACTAGGCATCAATAATGAACTAAACTACCTATATCAAAAATGAGCCAGCAGCTGCTGACCCCTGCTCCTGTTGACTTACCATACGGGAGAACTGCAGGTACTGGCACTTTCTTTGTTATCCAGGAGATAGGGACTGGGCATGGGCTGACAAATATGCCAAACTGTAGCACTTAAGTAAACAGTGTATGACACAGCAGAGACAGTCCCTGGGATAGCTACACATTCAGAGTCTGATTGCTGACTGAGGCCACCACTGCCCCTCTACACTGTTTTCTGAGCTGCACCATAAACTGCTATTTCATGGCAGAAATGGCAGTTCAGCCAGGATGCCATCTTTGCTGACTGGGAGGTGGAGTCACCCAGCCAGGGGGCTTAGTTGGGCTGATTCTTAAGTGGAGCAACAGCTCATCTGGCAAGTGCTACTCTAGCAACAAAGCAGAATTTGAGACAACTCATGTCTAGATTCACATTTGGGGCCTAGCAGAGGACAGCTAAAAGTCCATAACCTCTCCCTACTTTGCACCACATCATAGCATCTGGGGACGGCCTGTGAGTAATTTCATTGTCAGCTAAAAGGTGGGCCTGACACAACTGAGGGCCTAACTGTTTTGTCAGCAGTTGGACAGCTCCTTGCTTAGAAGTAAAGTACCCTTTTAAATAAGACCTGGAGATCTGACTGTTGAGAGGCCTGACAGCTTCTCCTCCACCATATATTGATCCACATTGCAGGGTTAGCTGATGATCCCACAAAGACTCAATAATTAGGGCGCTGTCTTTGCCAGCCAAGAGGCAGAGACTGTCACTCCAGAGATTCCATCTGGGGCCAGTCACCAGAGTACATAGAGATGGCTAGTGATCAACACCCTTGTTAGTACTATGCCTCAGCTCCTGTTGAGGTAACACCAGAGAAATCAAACAGCTTCTAGATGGCATGTAAACAACAGACCATGGCTAACCATTTAAAGAAGCAGTCTACCACGGCTTTGGAAAACTCCCAAAATAAATAATCAAAAAACTTACCAGATAAAGAGACTTTTCTGAAACTATTAGAGATCAAGAACAAAAGAATTATATAGAGAGTCCTTCTAGACATTAAACAAAATGCAGAAGATCAAAATGAAAAATTAAATAAACTATTTGACCTGATGGAACAGCAACAATTTAAGTCCAACAGATCAATAACACAATTACAGAATTAGACAACTCAATCCAAAGCCAAAAGAACAGAATTGAGGAGATGAAAGTCAGACTTAGTGATCCTGAGGAAAGGCAACCAACATGTGCATTTATGAGGATAAATCATATAAAATAAATAAGAAAAATAAAGAAGCATTAAGAAACATGTGGGACTCTATTCAGAGGAATAGTCTACAAATAAGTGGAGTTCCTGAACAAGGAAGGATAGATGAAAATATAGAAAACATTTCTATAGAGTTTCTGTTAGAAAACTTAGCTGAAATTGTGAAAGAAGACAACATAGATATCCTAGACATGTATTGAATGTGACAAAAACTAGATCTCAAATGAAAGACACCAAGACACATGATAATCAAGCTTTAAAAACTACAATGTAATGAGAGGCTCTTAAAGCCAATGAGGCTCAAAGCAAAGCTAACATTCAGAGGGAAATTCTGTAGGCTTTCATCTACTCCTTCACAGAAACAATGTTGGCAAGGAGGCAGTGGGATGACACATTCAAAACCTTGAAGGAGAAAAATTTCCAAACACGAATTCTATACCTTGCAAAATTGTCTCTCAAATATGACAGTGAAATTAAGACATTCGCAGATAAACAGAACTTAGAGAATTTGTAAAAACCAAACCAAAACTATAAGAAATACTAAAAGAAGCTCTTTGCTTAGAGAAACAAAAATGTTAAGTATACTTAAGCTTGCAATGTACAACACAGCATCCAGAATCCTACTCACTTAGGGAAGTCAATAAGCTCAATCAAAACTGCATCATTAAAATAAGGGAACTAGTGATCATAACACAAAAACTACAGCATCATCACACTAAAAGGAGAGATACATTACAGTAGGTATAACCCTTTCACATGGAGAGAAAATTGAAAAGATATACAGAATTTAAAGTCTTGTTTAGTCTCAGTAATATTGGAGATAACTCTTCTCTAAAAGCTTGGTAGAATTCTGCAGTGAAGCCACCTGGGCCCTGGTTTTTTTTGGTTGGCAATTTTTGGATGATTTTTTTCAATCTCTTTGTGATAGATTTATTAAGTTGTTCTGCCTCACTTTGTGATAATTTTGGTAGGTGATATGAATCAATGGAATTTGTCCATTTCCTCTAGGCTTTCAAATTTGTTAGAGTAGTCTTTCATAGTATTCTGTTACAATATTTTTGATTTCTGTTGGATCTGTTATGGCAACTCACCTCTCATTTCTTATTTGGGTTATTTGTTTCCTTTCCTGTTTTCCTTTAGTAAGTTTAGCCAATGGTTTGTCAATTCTGTTGATCATTTCAAAGAGCCAGCTTCTAGTCTTTTCAATTTTTTTTCAATTGTTCTCTTCTCTAAATCATTTAGTTTTGCTCTAATCTTTAGGATCTGTTGTTCTGGTGCCTGTGGGGTTCCTCTGTTGTTCTCTCTCTATTTCTTCAAGCTCTAGGGTTACTTCTTTGGTTTGGTTTCTTTCTTCCTTCCAGTGTGTATATTTATGGAGATAAGCTGCCCCCTGAGCACTGCTTTGGCTGTATCCCATAGGTTCTGATAGGAAGTGTTTTTATTCTCACTGGAATCCATGAATTTCTTTATTTCCCCCTTGATTTCTTCTATAACCCATGGTATTTTGAGCAAGATGTTCAGCTTCCATGTTTGCTCTGTTATTGATTTCGACTTTTACGATTTTATGATCTGAGAAGATGCTTTTAATTAATTCAATGTCATGGATTTTGTTCCGAATTCCTTTATGTCCTAACACATGGTCTATTCTGGAGAATGTCCCATGTACACTGGAGAAGAAGGAGTAGTTGTCTGTTGGTAGATGGAAAGTTCTGTATATGTCAATGAGGTCTAGTTGGTGCATTGTGGCAATAAGGTCTTCTGTGTCTTCATAGAGCTTTTTTGTAGACAATCTGTCCAATACTGAGAGTGGAGAGTTGAAATCTCCCACTATCTATCTCATTTTTAAATATAGTCAGTGTTTCTTTGATGTATTTAGGTGCTCTGATATTAGGCACATAAATATTTAATATTGCTAAGCCCTGCTTGTGTATTGAAGCTTTCAGCAATAAGTATTGTTCATCTTTGTCCATAATAGCAGATTTTACATTAAAATCTATTTTATCTGAGATTAGAATTGCCACACCTGTTCTTCTTTGTGCATTATTAGCTTGATATACATTCTTCCATCCTTTAATTTTCAGTTTTTTCATATCTGTAAGTCAAAGGTAAGTTTCTTGGAGGCAACATATGGATGGATTGTGTCTTTTGATCCAAGACATCACTCCATGTCTCTTTACTACAGTGGTCAGTCCATTCACATTCAGTGGAATTACTGATAGGTGTGTGTTTAGTGTTGTCATTGTGATATGTTTATTTTTGTGTTGATGTTTTTCTCTGTTGTTCTTATTAATCTGTTCTGGGACTTACTTCTTTGAGAGTTGATTTTTCACGTTTTTCAGTGTTGGTTTTGTGGTTGCTTAGACTCCTGTATTACGTTTCTTGATTTCACACGTTGCATCTTTATTGGACGAATGATCCTGCTAATAAACTATGTATAAACCCAAGTTTAATTACTACCAGTTTTATTAACTTCCTCTCCATTTGGAAGGACTATAACAACTGTAGTACATCCTTCTTTTTAATATGATGGCATCCTACTTTTCATGATATGATCACTGGATCATTTCTTTCACTATTATAGCTTTGAATGAGTTTGGAGTTTCCCTAACTGAGTAGGTTTCTGGATGATATGTCCTGAATTTGCTTCTAAGATATAAAGTTAGTGGTTTTGTTCTTCTAAGCCAAGAGATTCTTTCAGTGTTTCTTGCAGCTTTTGCATGATTTTTACAAAGTCTCTGAGTTTCTGTTTATCTGTTAATGTCTTCATTTCATTTTCATATTTGAAGGGTAGTTTTGCAGGATATATAATTCTTGGTTAGAAGTTCTCCTTCAAGGCTTTGAATATGTCATGCCACTGTCTTTGTGCCAACATTGTTTCTTGCTGAGAAATCAAAAGCCTATAGGGTTTCCCTCTAATGTTAGCTTTACTCTGAGTCTTACTGCCTTTAAGAGTTTCTGTTCCTGTTTCATTTTGTTAAGCTTGTTCATAAAATGCCCTGGAGTCTTTCTTTTGAGATCTATATTTAGTGGCATTCAATATATATCTTGGATATCTATACTCTCTTCTTTCATAATTTCTGGGAAGCTTGCTGTCAGCAGTTCAGCAACAGTACTCTGTGTTCTCCGGTGTCATGCCCCATTCAGGAACTTCAGTTAATTGGAGATTGTTCCTCTTAATAGAATCCCACATGCTTCTTCATGCTGCTTCATTTTTCCTTTTCTTTTTCTTTTTTTTTTTTTTCTGATTTTTCATCATAGATGCTGGAGTCAGTGGCTCTATCTTCCAAGTTAGACAGTCTCTTTTCCATTTGTTCCATTCCGTTTTCTTGGCTTTGAATTGAAGTTTCTATCTCTTTGATTTTGTTCTTGATCTGTTGGATTTCAGAGTACTAGTGTTCCACTGGATCAAAGAGCTTGCTTAATTTTTCATTTTGCTCTGTTGCATTTTGTATAAGTTCTAGGAAGGTTCTCTAGATAATCCTTTTGTATTCACATTCCAATAGTTTCAGAAAGGTTTCTACATCTGGAAAACTCTTTGTTTGTTTCTTCTGGGGGCCTTCTGAAGCCATGGATGATTACTTGGTTACGGTTTTATCCAGAGTTTCTTGCTTTTGGTGTTTTGTGTGATTCAGTAAAGGCTGGGAGAGATGCTGTGAAGATGGACTGCAGTTGTTTCTCTACACAGTCTTAAAATGAAAGGGAAAAGGTATCTGATAACTTCCAAAGTCAGGTTTTCAGGTGTACAGGTCCCTCTTCCCAGCTGACAAAGTAAGCACCTCTATATCCCACCCCAGGTATTATAAACTAGTTCAAAATATAGAAGGGTTACTGCTCTGCTGGCCTCTGCTGCTGGGCCCCAGCAGTAGGTGACATTGAGTAAAATACTGCTTTTCTGCTATAAAAGCACTCTCCTCTGGGCAGGCACTGCATCCCAGCTTAGGAATTAGGTACACCTGAGGCTTCCCTATGGGTTTCTCTGCCTCCCAGTGGAACAAGATGGTGTCCCACACAAGCTTCCCATCTGACTCAGTATAGGCTACTCAATGGCAACAGTGGAAAGAGCAGCCAAAGGTGCCAAGATGCACAGAGTCCAAAATGGGGTTCTCACAGAGTGGCAATTTTGCCTGCCGATCCCATCAGCTGTGTGTCTCAGATTAGCTGCTAGTCAAGTCCCAGCTACACCTGCCAGCTAAGACAGAGAAAAGAAAGTTAAAATGGTGAGTTACCTTCAGTCTGCGAAAGCCAGCACACACCAGGAGTGGGGACAGAAAAAGAGAGAAGGTGTTTCGTTCAGTGGGATGAAGCCAAATTAACAGCCCTTGCCATGTCCTAGGGCTTACTAGGTGTCCAGAAGTCTCTACATAATTATCAATTCAGGCCTTGGTTTCCAGAGGGATTAAGGGAGACATGTGTTTACTCCACCATATTGACTCTGCCCCTAAAGTCTTGTTTAAACTCAGAATAGTAAAGAAGATCTTAGGAGTATCTGCAAAGCAAAATAACAATGTGACAAACAAAACCAGAAGCATAACACGGGAGTCTCAACAAACACAAAGCCAACACTGAAAAAGATGACAAGCGAACCTATAACAATGAATGACCCAGAACAGAATACTAAGAAAAACATAGAAAACATCAACAACAGAGAAATAAATCCATCAAAATGACAGCACTAAACACCCATCTATCAATAGTTACACTGAATGTAAACAGATTGAATGATCCAATAAAGAAACAATGAGTGACTTTGTGGATCAAAATACACAACTTGTCCGTATGTTGCTTACAAGAAATCCACTTAAGACTCAAAAATATGAACAAACTGAAAATCAAAGGATGGAAAAATATAAGCAATCCAACAACATACAAAGAGAAGGAGTGACAATAAGGATCTCAGATAAAATAGAATTTAACGTAAAATCCACCATTGTGGACAAGGATGGTTAATATTTGCTGCTGAAATGTTCAATACATAAGCAGGACATAACAATATTAAATATGTATGCACCCAATACCAGAGCATCTAAATACTTTGAACAAACACTGGCAACATTGAAAAATGAGATGGATCACTCCACAATAATAGTTGGAGATTTCAACACTCCACGTTCCATAATGGAGAGATTGCCCAGAAGAAAAAAGCTCAGTAAAGGTACAGAAGATCTTATTGCGGTAATCAACCAACTAGACCTTATCAACATATACAGAACTTTTCACCCACCAACAGATAAGTACACCTTCTTCTCCAGTGCACAGGAAAAATAATGTAAACTAACATTGTACAAAAATATTTTATATTTCTACCATACATTTGGTATTATAAGTTTTTTGCCCCACAGTTGATCTAGTAATAAAAATTGCCACACCCCAAAACAAGCACAAAAAGCAACAATAGTTATGTGAATTTCTTGTGATGTAATATAATATTATATACACATATACATGCACATATGTAAAGGAAAATACATGTTTATATACATATGTGTATGTGAACATACTTCTGTTTGTTTTACTCTTATAGATTGAGCATCTGCTTTGAATAATAATTACTTTATAGATCCAAAGTATCACAAAAAATTGATAGAAAGAAACTATGTTTTGAGTTTCTTAGATAGCATTGGAGTAGAGCGGACTAGATAACTATGGTATTAAAATTCAGGCCACATCATTGAGACAAGAAGCAACGTTTTGTAACTTGAAAGCAGCAAAAATGTTTCCAGGAAGATCATGGAAGATGTTTAAAAGTACATAGGAAAGGACTGTTGCCTTACGGTTCTGCCACTAGCCACTAATGATGAAACAGGGGTCTGCTTATTTTTTATACTAATTTGAATACTAGGCTATTATTAAATCATCTAGTATGTCTCTCACTCCTAAAATAACTTATTTCTACTTATTAACTTATTTCTTAATAACTTATTCTATTTCTTAATAACTTATTCTACTTATTAACATTTCTACTTATTAACAGTGTACATTCAGACTTTTCTACTAAATAGATAGATTGCCATCTAGTAGACTCCAATTCATGGTGGTTATCTTAGGCTGAGTTCTCTAAAGAAGCAAAACCAGTGAAGTATGCATGCATGCACACACACACATACACGGAGACAAAAATTTATCAGAAGAAAATGGCTCATGTGATTTCAGAGGCTGACAACTCCCAATTCCATGAGTCAGAGGTCAGACTATAAGTTCTCCTGATTCATATAGCAGCAGACTGTAATGACCCCCAAAAGGAAGGTCAGACAATAGGCTGAACCTCATGGGCTGTGGAGTCTGACAAACTCTGAATTAAACTGCTAGCTGAAATACCCAAAATCAGAGGTTAGACAAGCTAAGGATCCAGTACAAAAGCCTTTCTAGAACATTCTCATTCATAGCATGAGGAAACTACATTTCAACTGACTGACCACTTATAGCAGATCTCATCATGGAGTTAATTACGTTATCAACTAATTGCCAAACCACTGAAAATCATGGTTCAGCAAGTTGACACACAACTTTAACCATCACAGTGCACCCTTTGTCATCTGGCCACTGTACAGATCTCCTTAGATCATACACAATTTTTAAATAAAAACAAATGCAGAGTCATATTTGCATCTAACATGTTACAACTAACAGGTGTACAACCGAAAACTCACTATCTCTATTTACATTTTATGTAAGTGGAAACTTTCCCCAAACCAGAGCCATTGTGGCCAAATTGACTATGGTTTACAAGAAAATAACAGTAGTTGATACATGTATTGAGGGAAGAGATACTCAGAATGATTACAGTCCTTACTCCTGCATCTGGTCATGTGGTGATAACTAGTGTTTGAAATTACTTTCTTTCACCATCCATTCCGTTTTCTCTTTACCAGAAGTAGTATGTCAGCTGATTGTGGTTCTTTGCCTGGTAGGGTGCCCAAAATCTTCATTTCTGAAGAATGTAGATCATTACCAAGTACACTGGAATTGAGTTGCTGTACTGTTGTGTTAACTTTAATCACCGAGCATGATATCACCAACAGTCTCCCCTAAGAGATCTCCTGCATTCCAGACCTCGTATTCTTTACCTCCCTTATGCAGCGGCATAGGATTTCCTCCAGGTTATCAAGATCAGTAAAACCAGTCACTATGGTAACTCTCTCTTAACTTCCAATTCAATGGCATCAGGAATTTGCCTCTAGGTGGGAGGATTCCTCCCTGTAGTACTAACACCTACAGATCCACATGCATAGTGTGATGGGCACGGTGAACAACATTTTATAAATGGATCACCAGGGTTAATAATGGTAGCATTCTAATTTCCATCCAATAAATCTAAGACACTTGAGTCTCAACTATGTACTGTTCAAAGCAGTAACATATGCTGGAAATAGGGTTAGAGCATATACAGTCTCCTGGAGAACACTGCCACAAACCTTCAAGATTGCCACCTAGCTCAGGCCATTTCATCATTCTGTCAATCCAGCTGCTTCAGGGTAATATGAAACATAAGATCAGTGAATTCATTTGCTGTGAAATGAGTTTCTTGAACAAAGGTGGGTGATGCTTCATTGGATACTCTTATGGTGGATCAGATATTCTATTGTCCTTAGATTGTAGCTTTGGCAGAAAAATAGTATGCAGGCAAGGCAAATCTGTATCAGTGTGTCAATTCCAGTAAGTACTTTCCATGATGGATGTGGTCTAATATGATCAAGCTGCCTCCAGGTAGCTGACTGGTTACCTTAAGGAATGGTACTTATCAGGGATTTAACATTGGTCTCTGCCATTGGTAGATGGGACACTCAGCAGGGACTATGTCTGAGTCAGCACCAGTGAGTGGAAGTCTTTGTTGCTAAACCCAAGCGTAACTCCATCCTTGCCACCCAGGCTGCTTTTTTCAGGAACCCACTGGACAAAGAATGGGAAAGCTGGGGAAAGATAACGACTGGATTCCACAGAATATCTCATCCCATCCACTTGATTGTTAACATTGTCCTCTGCCAAGGCCAACCTTTAGTGAGCATTCACGTAAGACACAAGTATCTTAGCTTCTTTTGGCCCACCAAAGAAGTCTATCCACATAACTCTCCACCAATTTTTCATTCATGTTTCTTCCAAGGAGATCCTGGTGGTATACTGGTTAAGTTCTGTAGCTTTTAATCAAAAGGTCAGTAGTTCAAATCCACCAGACACTCCTTGGAAACTATGGTGAAGTTCTACTCTGTCCTGTAGTATCACTGAGCTGTAATCAACTAAACAGCAGCAAGGTTTTTAGGGGGAGGATTCTTTCAAGTCACTGATGATCTAGCCACAACCCATTAATCACTATACAGTTGAATATCTGGCAATGTCTCCTTCCAAGCAAAGGGAACAACCAGGTACACTGCTCAAGGTTTGCCTTTTGGAAGGTTGTTTCTTTACCACTGTCTTTCAAGGAGGTCCCAGAAAGGGCCTGTAATGCTGCCACCTCCTGCTTTTGAGTGCTGCCTGCATATCACACAAAATAACCTGTAATGCAGGAACAAGTTTTCTATACCTCACTCTTACTGAATTCACCACGAGGCTGTATGTGCAGACCGGGAGAGGGCAGGTAGCATGAGAGGAGTGGAAGCCACGGCTGTTTGGGCTACTTATTTATATACTTACTTGTCCCTTCGGGTCCTGCTCCACTTCCATTTAATGGTGACATTCTGCTGTTCACATATGACTTTATGACTCAGTGAGTCAGAAAAAACACAGTTCACGATGCATGGTTACTTAGTGTTTCAAGGTTAAGGACTCAGTCCCTAGTAAGGCCCAGTAACAAGCCAAAAGCCCTCTCTTATCTTCAGAAGATGTCAGGACTTTACTCCGAACTCCTAAGGTTCTGCACTGTGAAACACCAGCAGGGAACTACCAAAAACTCAACACAGGATCTCTATCAGCAATCAACACTTCTAGAATCATTGGATCAGTCAGATGATGTGGCCCAAGTGGCAGAGTGACTTGGACAAAAGCCTGAACTGGTTACTCAGCACGGTCTTATTCTGATTCTCTCATAACTAACAACATTTTGAATCAAGTGTTAAATAGGCTGGAATAGCACACTCAAATGTGAGATATGTTGCCCACTTAAACTGAAGAGGCCCACCAGGCACTGTGTTCCATTTTTAGTTGTAGCAGGGGTCAGATGTGTTTACCAGTCTTCCACTAGGGAAGGAATTTCTCAGCACATCCCACACAAGTGAATCCCTAGAAATCTCATGGAGGAGAAAGATGCTGAATTTTATTATTATTATTAATGTTGCTTCCTTTGGCACACAAGTAATTTATCAATAAGTAAGGGCCATTCACACTTTTTTAGTAAGTCCAGTCAGCATAATGTCATCGTTGAAATGGACCAGTGTGACATCATGTGGAAAGGAAGATCACAAGCACTGTAGATTAAATTATCACATAAGCCTAAAGAGTTTATATACCCCTAATGTGTGCCAGTTCGGGTATATTGCTGGCATCGATAGTTGGGGGAATATTTCTACTAGTGTTGCTTCAAAACTTGAATGGAATAAAAAACACATTGGCTACATCAATAGCTGCATATCAGGTACCAAGAGATGTACTAATTTGGTCAAGCAATGAAACCATATCTGTAACAAAGTCTAGAATACATTCATCACCTGGTTAACTTTGCCATAATCCACTGTCATTCTCCAAGATTTATTTGTTCTTTTGCACAGTCCAAACAGTCAAGTTGAACAGGGTGGGAGTTACTCCCCACATCTTTTAAGTCCTTGATGGTGGCGGTAACCTCTGCAGTCTCTCCAGGAATGCAATACTGCTTTTGGTTTACTGTTTTTCCAGATAGGGACAGTTCTAGTGGTTTCCACTTGCTTTTTTTTTTTTTATAACATAATAGCCCTTACTTTACTAGTCAAGGATCCAGTGCAGCAGCGCTTTCCTCTGCAGAGTATGTCTACTCCAGTTATGTATTCCAGAACTGGTAAAATCACTGCATCATGTTTTTGGGGAATAACTGGTACCACTGTGAAATGATTCCAGGCTAAGACTACATTAATAACTTAACCTCCATATGCTCCTACTGTAACTAGTGGGTCATAGTATGAGGTTTGACAACTAAGTTTGTTAACTTATTCCTGCATATCTCATTGCCAAATATCTCTACGGTCACCTTAGAAGCACTCTCTTTGGAAACACACGCACTGACAGCAGCACCTAGTCTACCTTTCAAAGCAATTTCAGAACTCTTTCTGGAATTACCGTCAGAGCTGTCATCATACTACCTGTGATGTCCTTAACATCATCAAAATGTTTTCCTTTCAATATCTCTTTTATCTTCAGGTAAAAAAAAAAAAAAAAAAAAAAGTCACTGGGGACCAGATCAGGTGAGTAGGGAGGGTATTCCAATACAGTTATTTGTTTACTGGCTAAAAGACAACTACGAGGTTAAGTTCATGAACTTGCCATTGTTCCACTGTGCCTGAAGGCCATTCCAGAAAGAGTTCCAAAATTGTTTTGAAGGGTGGACTAGGTGCTGATGTCTGTGCATATCTTTCTGCACTATGTGCACTATCCTTGGTGCAGAGCTTCCCAAGGGGAGTGCTTCCAAAGTGACCTTAGTGATATTCAGCGGTGAGGTATGTAGTACCTAGAACAATTGAGTTCATGCTCTTGTCAGACCTCATATTGTTTCAAGTCTCTTGGAATTAGTGTCAGTTCAGAGCTAATATGCAGTGATCCCTCCCAACTCTGATCATTTCATTTTCCCCAAAGAAAAGTCACCCTCATAAAAGACTTCCCTTTGAAGAAAGCTGGGAGAAAGATTAAGAGCATACAATTTCGACAGTGTAACAGGATCCTTCATCAAGGGAAGCCAGCCTCCCCTTCAATCAAGAAATTTTGGTAGTGTAAACTGTCTCAGGTCTAGGAATTGATCAAGGGGTCATGACTCCCTATTCTGGCAATTTGAGTTAGATGGATAGACACTTGATCTAGAATTCTTTTTCTTTTACTTACTAAGCAAATATTTTGTAGATTTCTCATCTGTTTCACCTCTAATGAGAGATATGATGAAGAAGCTTACACTATAAATCCATAGCCTTTGAACTGTTGCCTATTACGACAAGCACACCCATCTTGTTTTTTGTTTGTTGGGTGACTCCAGTTGGCCTCTAACCACCACTGTTGCTAGGTTTCTTAATTCAGTTAGAGCAGTTCCCACTGTCAAATCTGATTTACATGAAGTATCAATCACAGCAGTCCTCAAGGTTGCTGGGTCTCCCGTTACAGCTTTGGCCCTCGCTTTTGTAGTGCTCTCAGGACACAACGCATGTGAGTTGTTGGGCCTAACGTTATAGATTCACTCTAGCTTGTTAATGCCCTATCTTTTAGATACCATTTTCTACATTATACCAAGGCAAATGTGGTACTTCAACTTGATTTAGTGTCAGCCTCCTAGACACCCATGCTTCAGCAACACTACCATACAAACTTTTAGATCATTTTCAAACCACTTGAACTGAAACATTGAATAAAGAATCTGTGCTTAGTGGGCTGTATCAGTAAATTCCGATTGATCCAACATTATGTTCCTTGCACATCATTGATATCTATCCCCATATGTATCTCCCATGTTCTGTTTGTATATATTAGAAAATCAAGCCATTCTTTCAGAGTATGGCCTACCTCCTTCTACATCTTGTGGTTCACCTTGTAGGGCCCACTCTGACTCAAGTATAGTTAAGGTCTAAAAGCAAAAATGGGTGTTAGGAAAATGTTCTGAGAACTTTCACCAATGTTTTCTAAATCATCTACCTCAGATGACACTCCAGGTAATGACTCAGGGTCTTTCCCAGGGAATGACCCAAACACATTCTCAGGCAATATCTTAAACAAAGGATCTTAAGACACAACTAGTAAATATCATCAGATGGATGTTGTCATGGATTGAATTGTGTCCTCCCAAAAATATGTGTAGCCATGTGGCTGGGCCATGATTCCTAGTATCTTGTGAGTGCTCTCCGTTTTGTGGTTTTCCTAAGCTGTATGTTAAAGGATTAGGGTGGGGCTGTAAATACCTTCATAGGGTCACCTCCCTGCTCCACTGTAAAGGGAGTTTCCCTGGAGTATGGCTTGTCCCACCCTTAATCCTTTCATCCTATGAGAGATAAAAGGACAGAGGAGCAGGCAGAGAATTGGGAACCTCGAACCATCAAGCAAGCAGCCCCAGGAGAAAAGCGTGTCCTTCAGACCTGAGGTTCCTGCACCAAGATGCTCCCTGGACAAAGACTGATGCAATACTGGACTTTCCTCCAGAGCTGACAAGGGGGAAATCCTTCCCCTGGAGCAGACACCCTGAGTATGGACTTGTAGCCTACCAGACTGTGTAAGAATAAACCTTCTTTTGTTAAATCCATCCACTCTGTGGTATTTCTGTTAGAGCAACCCTAGCTGACTCAAACAGATGTGGAGGGGCTAATGGATTTACTGGGGACGGTGGCTTAGCCCATGAAGATCTAATAATCTCTTCAGATGAGAGTAAGAGGCTGTTTCCATTGGCAGGAGTGATTCAACTAAATTTACTGTTCTGTTTCGGATTATCTGCCCATAAATTCTCATCACTAGTTTCAGGATTCTAATTCTTTACGATCAATGCCCTCACTTTAACTTTAGACACCAGTGAATGTTGAGAATTCAGCTGTTGTAATTCAGCCACTCTTACAATAAGGCTCTGGGGTCATTTTTTTGCAATATCATCTCTATTACTACATGACATAAGGCTTTGTTTCAAGGCCCAAGTAGCAGCTGTGAAATTGTTTATGTGGATCTTGAGCTGTGACTCTGAGGTCCCAAGTGCAACTCTTTGTTTTGTGCATGTCACCTTCACCTAATGAATGCAGGACCATATACTTCTCATTTAATAAAATTGTAGAAAAGCACCAAAACTGCAATTACCCAGCACTTCATCTCTCACTAATACTTGATCTACTGGTGGTGATGTTTTGCATATGTCTATTGTCACTCCTCGACGGCACTTGGTGATTGTCTCTTCATACTATGGATCAGCAGTGCCCCCTTTACAACTAGAAGCGGAGTTATCAGTGTCTTTAAGACACCATACTGAAGAGCAAACCAGGTTGACACACAACTTTAACCATCACAGCAACCTTATGTACAACATAATGAAACATAGTTGAGTCCTGTGTCATCCTCATGATTGCCAGCATCTTTGAATGCATAGTTTCGACTACTGTACCAATCTCTGTTAGTGAGGGTTTCCCTCGTTCTTGCTTGACCTCTGTTTCACTAGATGGGACATGCTGTTCCACAGCTGATCTCTCCTGGCGACATTTCCAAAGTAAACAAGTAGGATAGTGTTCTCTTGTGATCCATAAAGTTTTCATTGGTTTATTTTTCTAAATATATCCTCAGGCCTTTCTATTCCGTCTTTGTTAGGAATATTTGTTGATACGATACTTGGCTTGGCTATCTACCATGGGTAATTATGCTGTGTTTGAAATATCAGTTACATGGTTTCTGACATCTGTGCATCTTAAAGTACACCAGAATTTAAAAAATTAAAATATAAATTTAATTTTAGATAAAAATAGGAACAACTGAAGTTAATTTTTTTTTTTTTTTGGCCTTCAAAATGTGATTTTTAAAAAATTCTCTGAGTGTGGTAAAATAAAACATGAAATAAAATACACTTATAAAAAGCAAACCCAAACCCACTGCTGTTGAGTGACACCAACTCATAGTAACCCTATAGGACAAAGGAGACTAATCCATAGAGTTTCCAAGGAACATCTGGCTGATTTAATCTGCTTATACTTGGGTTAGCAGGCACAGCACTGAACTAGTATGCCACCAAATTTTCCACACAAAATTATAGATCAACATAAATAATATAAGTCCAAACTCCTAAACATTTACATTTATGAAACTCAGGCATTGTTCTTAACAATAAAGATATTAGCTCAGCATCTTGCATGCTTTTATAGGAAAGTTTCCCATTTGGTTGGAAAAAATAATATGATGTGTTTTTATTTCAACACTACATGTGGATTTCAACATTGTTTACTTGGAGAAGAAAGAAGAAAAATACAAATAGATTAGAAATATTTACAAATAAAGTGGTAAGGAAGACAAGAGTCCTGGAGCACATATGGCATATATATACATATATATACATATGTATATTGTTATCAAAAATATGGTATTTTATATTGTCACTACATATAAATTTTTAAGAAAACTACATCTTTCAACATGAGAATACTCGGTGTGAGAAGCTCCTTATATTTAGGGAAACATTAATCTTGTGTCAAATGTTTAATGAAGTTAACAATGTATGCAAATGTAACATTTTGAATACTTAATTTTGTCATAAGGAGAACTATGTTCGTAAAAATTGTTAAAGTAAAATCTGATTCATAAAAATGAAAAATAAAACCCAGGCTATACTAAGCTACCGTTTTAGAGTTCACCGAGTCATACAAATGGTTTACAAAATGGTTAAAGGCTGTTATCCAAAACATTGGATTTTCTAGTCTACCCAGAGGTGCCTCAGATGAAAGGTCTGGTGATCTACTTCTGAAAAAAAAAAAAAAGCACCCATTGCTGGGTATAGTTCTACTCTGCCGTACAAAGGACTATTTTGAATTAGAATCAAAGTGATGACAAATGTTTTATGGATTTTGTTTTTGATTTTTAATTAAAATTTCAGTATTTTCTGCTGGTGTTTCCCAACATAAGCTCAAAATATAAAATATGCTTTAGGTAAAAAAATTAATTAAAACAAAAAGGATTTTGGAGGTCAACAACCTTCAATATTCAAAATTTTTCCATGAAAACTACATGAGTGGGTCCTCTCTGCTGTTAAACACCAAAAACCAAACCTGTTACCTAGAGTCAGTTGCAACTCCTGGTCACCTTCTGTGTTACAGACCAGACCTGAATTCTTCAAGGTTTTCTTGTCTCCGAGAGTCAACTCCAACCACGGTCACCTTATGTGTTACAGACCAGATCTGAGTTCTCCAAGGTTTTCTTCACTGCAATCCTTACAGAAAGGAGTCCTGGTTGCCCAGTGGTTAAGTGCTTGGCTGCTAACTGAAAGGTCAGTGATTTAAATCCACCAGTGACTACAAGGGATCATGACGTGGTAAGCTGTTCCATAAAGATGACATTCTTGGATACTATTTGGGGAAGTTATATTCTGTTATACAGGGTGTCTATGAGTTATAATTGACTCGAGGGCAATGATTATTCTTTACAGATGCAGACCAACAGGGCTTTCTTCCACAGTGTCACCAGGCCAATTTGTACCACCAATTTTTTGATTAGCAGTGAAGAGAAAATCATTTACAGCTTTCAGGGAACTTTTCCTATTGTTAGGTAGATAATTTCCAAATTTGTATATATTGCATGATATGACTATATTACAATGAATAAAAATATTAATGTTAAATGTTTTCGTGACGTGGATATATCTAATATGAGGTGTAACATAATTTTCTTTTTTTTTCAGCAATGTGAGAGACTCTGAGAAGTAGGCCACCTCCTAAGCACAAGGAGAATTGTATGTAGTAGAACTTTAACCAGCACAGCATTTCATTCAAGAAGACTGCTTCAAGACTTCATTTAAAATTATCAAGGGCACATTATCTGGGTACACAACAAGAAGCAATTATTGGTTTAATTAGCCTGTATTCACCACATCATCCTCTTTCTCTTTGTTCGATTGCCAGGCAATTTTCTACAATCATTAAGCAAGGGAACTATAATTCCACAATGACCTAATCTGCAGCTCCTTGTTATCATGCTAGAATATGTTCGAGTTATTTATGACTGTCCTCAGTCAGAACTAAGCCCACCGGACAAAAAAACAATCTGGGCTTAAAAACCCAATATTCATTGTCCCATTCTAAATCTTGATTATATTTAATTAGTCTGCAGATTTTACTTTGGAAAAAAATATTATTCATTAAAATGGGTTTGAATTCTTTGGTTAAAACTAAGATGATTTCTTTTATATTTGCTTAAGATTCTGCCAGTAATTTCTATTATTTCCTTACACCTATACATTTGTAGTTGAAAAAAAAAAAAACTGCTACACCTACAACCATAAACGTAAAAGAAAATTTTAAAAAGTGAACAGTAACATGTAATTATTCATAATGAAATATACACATATAGGAACTTTAAAAAATTACCGTTTTGGCAAATGGTGAAAGTGAAATGTTAATCACTGTGTTAAATGTTAGATGAGGTGAGTTCCTCAAATTAGAATCTTAATGAGCGTTTCCAAGTTTAATAGGGGAAAACAAAGGAGAGTTGAAAGAGGGTAGAGGTGAGAAGGACAATGTTTCCTTTGTGAGGCCATAGCTGATAAAGTTGTCTCTGTGGTTCAGGAACACTCAACAAAGAATTTAAAGGAAATGAAAATTGTGTCATATATTAAATAATTCATAGTCATAGGATAGGGCCATAACTTCTTCTTTAGGTGATTTCCTGAGTGATCAGAGGTGGAGGGTGCCTGAACTCCATAATTCTTCCAATTATACCTCATGGTTTACAAATATATTTTATAACCTTCTCTGACAAAGAGATACTGAAAAGGTAGCTACTCACTGGCATCACGTAGTGATGTAACAGTATCATTCTTGTTACATTCATAAACTTTAACAGCTGGAATGTTCTCGTCTGGACTGAGCTATATACTCCGATAAGAACACGTCTCTTTCCAATTCAGCTCACTATTTAATACTCCAATTACTCCCAAGAGTTACCTGACCCAATTCTAATTCTTGCCCAATCCTCACTGAAGCTGAAATTATACCTCAAATTGTACAATGTTTTAGAACCATCTATACAACTATGAAGAAGTAAACAACATATTTATTATATCACAGTTTTAAAATCTGTTGCAAGAATAGTAAGTGGGCTAAATAAAAATTATAAAGGTAGAAGAATAAATATACTGTCCTAAAGAAACTGTTGAGATTTTTGTTAAAAAAAAAAGTGTAATACCCAAATAGGTGTTGATGACTACCAATTGATAACTAGTATTGATGGTCTCTACTCAGTAGTTGACAATTATACATCTAGGTGTTTTCCGTGTCTGTGTGTTCTTTTTGCATATTTAATTATTGAATCATGCTGGTATAACAGATCAAAACAATTCAACAATCTATTGAGATAAATGTGAAAACCCTGTTTCTAATGGCTTATCTTCCACTAACTTCCTGAGAGCCGCTATGAACACTGGCAGCTGAGAACTATTCCAATCCACTATCAATGATATATTTACTACAGAAAAGCTATACACATACATATTTTTTCCACTGCCATAAACACGTATACTTAAAAGAAAAATCAGAACAAAACTGCTGTCAAGTCAGTTCTGACTCATGGGGACCCTATAGAACTGCTCCAGAGAGTTTCCAAGGAGCGCCTGGAACTGCCGACCCTCTGATTACCAGTAGTAGCATTTCACTACTAGGCAACCAGGGATTCCATTTTCTGCATGTCGTCAAAATGTCTTTCTTTCAATATTTCCTTTACCTTAAGTTAAAGAAAAAAAGTCATCGGGAGCCAGATTAGTTGAGCAAGGAAGGTGTTCCTATATAGTCATTTGCTTACTAGCTACAAACTCCCTCACGGACAACTATACAATTAAGTTCGGGAACTTGCCACCATGCCACTGTGTACAATGGCCATTCCAGAAAGAGTTCCAAAATTGCTTTGAAGGGTGGACTAGGTGCCGGTGTTGGTGCATAGCTTCCCAAGGGGAATATTTCAAAGGTGGCTGCAGTGATATCCAGCAACAAGGTATGTAGCACTTTTCCTAGGATGATTTTGCAAACTTAATTGACAGTTCTCATATACACATACACATGTATATATGTGTATGTATGTGTGTGTTAATTTTACACATATGGCACTGTACTTGAAATATTTTTTATGTGCATTTTAGAGATCTTCACCAGTTTATTTATGTCTTGACAACTTTTTTTAATAGCAGAATGATATTTTAAATACGATCTCATTGCATCGTCTGTTCTTGTTAGCTGCCATTGAGTTGATTCTGACTCATAGCAAACCTATTTATGTATAAGAGAAAGAAACACCACCAGGTTCTAGACCATGCACACAGTTCCTGCAGTTAGAGTTCAGTGTAGTCAGTGTGTCAGTCTACCCCACTGCATATCCTAGTTGTGACATAATTTATTAATTCCCTTCCATATTGAAAAATATTTGAATTTTTACCTTTGTACTGAATGTATTTTTACCTAGATTTTTGGTACATGCACAAAAAAAATGTTTATGAAATATTACTTAATGCTTATCAGTAGCCTTGTCAGTATTCAGAATTTGTAGGAATTTTAGCATTTTTTCCTTAAAATTATAATTTTATTATACTATTATAACATAAATCTGAGTTTAACATGTCTTATTTTTGACCTTAAAAAAAGTTAATCAAAATTTCAAACACTCAAAAAAATACATAGTTTGTGTCTTCTGAGTATTGCATAATACACACAGACAAGCTATGAGTACATTTCATAGGTTAAACACTTTTCACAACTTCTCTGTCCTTGTTTAATCTTAGTCTATCAAAAAATCATCTTTGAGATATCTTAAAATGAACTACAGTGGTGTTGAATTTATTGCTTTTCCATATATTCTTAAAGCTGTGTTTTTAATTATACTATCATTTATTATTTTATCATTTTTATTTCAGATACGTGACTTATATAAGGATATAGTATTTTTTGTTATTGTTTTAAACCTAAGCATTTTGATTACCAATGAGTGAATGCATTTTCTCACTTTATATTTACTGTCTAGTTCTGTTTTCTATCGGACCAACTTTCTTGATCTCTTCCCATTCTTTACTTCAATCATTTCTTGTCCAACTCCTCATCTTCTTTCTTTTCTTTCTTTTTTTCTTCCTCACTCTTTTGAGACAGAACAAGTTTGCTTTCATCCTTCTCACCCTGATTGGCTCCAAAGCCATACATCTCACTTCTTATATTTTAAGGGTCAAATTTTCAGACTCACTCATGTTTCAGAAAAGAGCCTATTGGCACTTAGTGTTATTAAGTATTATTTGAGAAAGAAACAAGAACGTTGAAGGAATGTATCGACTGTCTTCCACTGTCCAAAGTTACACATTTGCTTTCATAAATGAAATTTATTTGCTCATCTACTCTTCAAAAAGTTCAGATTACGCTCTGTAATACTCACATAATGATACCTATATTATATGATTTTTGTGACAATTAGTCAAAGTAACACACAGCTGTGTCAGATAGTTATTAAATGATATTTCTCCTTCATCCATTTGTAGAGTTTGAGTGTTATTTTCTTTCCAATAGACTTATAATATTTGTATGCTAAAGCTGTGAGTTACTCTCCAGATTTTATATTACAAACATACTACTGTAATAACTTTCTTTATTATATTGGATGATAAGTTAGTGCAAAGGAAATAAGATTTTGATACTCATGTTACTTTTTCCTTAAGGACAATAATAGCACCAATATTATAAACTTTTTTTTAGAAGGTGAAATCAGGTAATCTGTAAATATAACATAGTGCAGTTTCCACCACACAGGAAATATTTGTCAGACGTTAACTACTGGAATACTTTTATTGTTGTTGTATTATTCAAAGTTTTTTTCTAGCCTAAACTTTGGCTGAGTTTCTGAGTTGTAAATGAAACAAAATGTAGAATCATAATAAATTACGGCTAACATTGCGAAGAATGGGAATTTCCTGTACAACTAGTTGTGCTCTTGAGGAATCTGTTCACGGATCAAGAGGCAGTCATGCGACAAGAACAAGGGGACACTGAACGGTTTAAAATCAGGAAAGGTGTGCATCGGGGTTGTAGCCTATCACCTACTTTGTTAATCTGTATGCTGAGCAAATAATTCTAGAAGCTGGATTCTATGAAGTAGAATGAGGCACCAGGATTGAAGGATGACTCACTAACAACCTGCGTTACACAGACAACACCACCTCACTTGCTGGAAGTGAAGAAGATTTGAAACACTGATGAAGATAAATGACCAGTCTTCAGTATGGATTGCACCTCAACATCAATAAAACAGAAATCCTCACAACTGGACAAGTAAGCAACATTGTCATAAATGAAAAAAAGGATAGAGCTTGTTAAGGATTTCGTTTTCCTTGGGTCCACAATCAGCACCCATGAACACAGCAGTCAAGAAATCAAAAGACACGTTGCATTGGGGAAATCTGTTGCAAAAGATGTCTTTAAAGTATTGAAAAGTAAAGATGTCACCTTGAAGACTAAAGTGTGCCTGATAGAAGCCATGCTATTTTCAATCACATTGCATGCATTTGAAAGCTGGACAATAAATAAAGAAGACAGAAGAATAGTTGATACCCTGAATTGTTGTGTTGGAGAAGATTGCTGAGGGTACTGTGGACTGCCAGAAGAACAAACAGATTTATTCTGGAAGAAGTACAACCAGAGTGCTCCTTGGAAGCAGAGACAGCATGATTTCATCTTACATACTTCGAACATGTTGTCAGGAAGGATCAGTCCCTGGAGAAGGACATCATACTTGATAGAGTGGAGGGTCAGCACAAAACAGGAAGACACTCAATGAGATGAATTGACACAGTGGCCTCAACAACAGGCTTAAGCCTGAAAACGATTGTGGACATGGCACAAGACTGAGCAGTGTTTCCTTCTATTGTACATAGGATACTATGAGTCAGAACCAACTCAGTAGTACCTAACAACAACAACAACAACAACAATAGCTTATTGGTTTAGTTATGAGGGTGTTTTGTTTTCTTTATACTAAACTTTTATCTATACTGAATGTGATAATCTTCAGTCTTCATCAATAAATACTTCGCATCCTATTTGATTTCAACAAGTAAAGTGTGTTGTCTGCATAATGCAAATTGTTAATGAGTTTCCCTCTACTCCTGAGGCCATATTCCTTGTTTTATAGTTCAGCTTCTTGGATTCTTTGCTCAGCACACAGATTGAGTAAGTCTGGTGACACAAAAGTTTCCTGACTTTAAACCATGCAGTATCCCTTCTGTTCCTATTACTGCCTCACATACAGTTTCCTTGTGAACAATAGTAAGTGTCCTGGAATTCCCGTTCTTCACAATGTTATTCCTAATTTGTTATGATAGTCACACTAGAATTTCTTTTCATAGTCAAAGAACATAGATGAACATCTTGCTGGTATTCTCAGCTTTCAGCCAAGATCCACCTGATACCGGCAATAGTATTCCAGATCCAATGTCCTTTTCTGAATCCAGTTTGAATTTCTGGAAGTTCCCTGTCAATGTACTGTTGCAGCCATATTTTAATTACTTTCAGCATAATTCTTCTTGCATGTGATAATAATGATATTGTTAAATAATTTCTGCATTCCTTTGGAATGGGCACGAACGTGGACGTTTTCCAGTTTGTGGATCACGTAACTGGCTTCCATATTTTGAAGGCTTCCAGATTTACATCCATTTGATGACATCTTTCAAGTGGTATTTGGTCAATTCATGGAGCCTTTGTTTTTGCTAAAGTGTTAGTGAAACTTAGATTTCTTCCGTCAGTACCATTGGTTTTTAACGATACGCTACTTACTTGAATGAATGACTGCTGGCCATTTTCTTTTGGTAAACTGACTCTGTATATCCCTTTCGTCTTCTTTCGATGCTTCTTGTGTCATTCAATTTGTTGCACATAGAATCCTTTGCAATTGCTACTAAAGTCTTGAATTATTTCTCAGGTACTTCAGCTTGAGATATACCAAGTGTGTTCTTCTCTTTGGGTCCATGTCTTTGCAGACTTTATTATAGTAATTTACATTGTCTTCTTGAACTGCTCTCAGAAGTCTTTTCACCTCTTTTACTTTATCTTTTCTTCCTTTGGCTTTGGAAACCCTGGTGGTGTGGTGGGTTAAGTGCCATGTCTGCTAACCAAAAGTTCAGCAGTTCAAATCCACCAAGCACTCCTTGGAAATTCTATGGGCAGTTCTACTCTGACCTCTAGAGTTGTTAGGAATCAGACTCCACTTGATGGCAGTGGGTTTGGTTTTGTTGGGGTTCTTTTGTTTCAGCTACTGTGTGTTCAAGACTGAGTTTTAGAGTCTCTTCTGACATATATTTTTGTCTTGTCTTTCTTTCCTGTCTTTTTTAATGATCTTTGTTTACTTCATGTGTGATATCCTGTTGTCATTCCACAACTTCTCCAGTCTTTGATCTTTAGTATTCAATGTGTTAAATCTCTTCTAGAGATATTTTTCAAATTCAGGAGGGATAGAGCAGGTATTGTTCTTTGGGTCACATTTACTTTCACAGCTGTTTCATAGGCTTTGATTTTCTTTAGCATTAACTTGAATTTCCAGATAAGAAGTTGGTGGTCTGTTCTATAGTTAGTCTTGCCCTTCTTACTGATACTAAGCTTCTCCATGATCTCTTCCCATGGATATAGTCTGTGTGAATTCTGTGTGTTTTGTCCTGTGAAGTCTATGGTAGGTTCTCCATTTATGTTATTCTAAAAAGATATTCCCAATGAATAAATCAATGGTCTTGCAGTAGTCTGTCATGTGACTTCTGGCATTGTTTCCATCACAAACACTATAACCAACTTTTGCAGTAAAATCATCAGTAATTATCAATGCATTTCACTGTATGTTTGAGCAACTCCAGGTTGCAGAAATTGATAAAATTCTTCAACTTCTTCCTCTTTGACCTTAATGGTTGGCATGTAAATTTGAATAACAGTCTCATTAACTTTTCTTCTTTGTAGGCATGCAGACTTTATCTTACCATTGAAATCATTGTATGTCAGGATAGATCTTGAAATGTTCACTTTGACAAAGCATATTTGCCATTTGTCTTATGTTTGCCATTCCTGACATAGTAGGACACAGAATTATATGATTCAAAATGGCTAAAAGAGGCCATTTCAGCTTGATAATGCCCATGATATAGATCTTCAAGCATTCTATTTCATTTTTGACAATTTTTTATTTGCTTTAAGTCATGTTGCTACATTCCATGTTCAGATTGCTAATGAGTGTTTACACTCCATTTCATCTCGTTTTGGGCTATTCCACATCTGCAAATGAAGGTCCTGTAAGCTTTACTTCAACTGCATCTTTGAGATGAACTGTACATTGAGAAGACAGATTTCATCTAGTCTTATTGTAAGTACTTTCGACCTGGGGAAATTCTCATGGTGTAGGGGTTAAGTTCTATAGCTGCTAGCCAAAAGTTCAGCGGTTCAAATCCACTAAGAGCTCCTTGGAAACTCTTTGGGGCAGTTCTACTCTGTTCTATAAAGCCTCTATCAGTTGGAATTGACTCATTGGTAATGAGTTTGACTTTGGTTTCAACCTGAAGGGCTCATCTTTCCCACTACATCACACAATATTCCACTGCTATCCATAAGGCTTTCAGTGGCTCTTCCTCCCACCGCGAAGTAAATCACCAGTATATTTTTTCTGGTGTATCTTAATTTGAAAGCTTTGTTGAATCCTTTCTTCTATGAGTGATCCCACTGTTGTAGGAAATACCAGTGGCATGGCTTCTAGCATCACAACAATGACCACATGCACACACACAAAAACCCACTACCATGGAATTGATTCCAACTTAGGGCAAACCTATAGGACAGAGAAAACTGCTCCATAAGGTTTCTGTGGAGTGCTTACTAGATTTGAACTGCCAGCTTTTTGATTACCAGCTGTAGCTGCTAGCCACTGTGGCACCAGGGTTGTCACAACTCATCTCAATATGACAGACTGACAGACAAGTAGTGGTGTCATGTAGTAGATACGTGAACATTGGAAGTTAGCTTTGTTACATTTCATTTTTTTTTTTCTGTTTATGCTATAGGTTATAAGGTCCTAACAGTTATAGTGATTTTGTTCAGTAGAGTGTCCAACACATATTTGGCTCTTAAGAAATTAATTTTAAGTAGTTACAACAGTATTCACATCAAGTAAGCTTAGACAGTCACTATTCAAATATGTGCAAACTTGAAATCATTTATTTTTTTTAGGTGCACCTGTCTTTCTTCACCTTGACACACTGTGCATTTTTTTAAAGCAAATATATATATCAAGGTCCTCATAAAGCATGCTAGTTGTGACCTACCTTCTCCTACTCATGCCAACTCAACAGCACTTGGCTTGGCTGGTCTAACACTTCAATGCACACTAGCAAGAATTCCAAATATCAGCTGTGTCTCTTTGCCTATTGTCTTTCTTTTGCTTGCAGAGCCTAATTTAGAAACAAGTAAGATGCCCTGAAGATTTAACACTGATTAACATGGCATAAGACCCTCAGCTCCCTAGACCTAAAGTGAGATAACTGGGACATGTGAGTTTCTCATTAGAACTTGTTTAAATACCTTGAAGTCTAAATAACTCTTCATCCATTAAGCTTTTGCTTATAGACCTTTAGCAATTAGTATCACCTCACACTTTTTTATTTATTGTAGAGCAGTCATAGTAATAATGAAAAAAAAAGTTTGCAACTTTTGCTTACTTATTCCATTTATTCTATCGTGAGATTATAAAATCCATTTGCTGAATTTCCAGCATCTAGAAAAAGTGTCTGGCACATTATGTAGTTCAATAAATATTAGATAAATTAAAAATAAATCAACAAATCTTAGTCTCAATAGAATTAATTTTTAAACTCCAGCTAAGGAGACCTGGTTACACAGTGGTTAAGAGCTTGGCTGCTAATGGAAAGGTCAGCAGTTTCAATCCTTCAGCTGCTCCCTGTGAGAATAATGTGACAGTCTGCTTCTGTAAAGATTATAGTCTTGGAAATCCTTCCAGGCAGTTCTACTCTGTCCTGTATGGTTGCTGTGAGTCAGAATTGACTTGGAAGCAATGAGTTTTTATGGGCTTATGTTTGTTCATTAGAACCATCCAGGGTTGCCATTGTTTTGTTTATGTGTCATTATAAAAAGCACTAAAATTTTAAAGTTTAAATAGGTTTTCTTGAAGAAATATCTAACGGGAACAATATATGTTAGGCCATTTTTAAAAAATTAAATAGTGATGTTAAACTTTTCTCTAGGTTCATTGTTGAAAAATAAACATATTTCAATTAAAAATTCAGTCTACTGTTAATTGATGTTGGTCATTATATTTTGAATATTCTGGGTGTAGGACCAATATGGTGGACTAGGTACATGTCCCTTCAGTTCCCTCTGAGAACTAAGTCCTGGAATGGTAATTGAATGGAGCAGCGTAGACAAGCTGAGGGTATGAAGATTTAGTGAATGATTGTCAAATTGGAGTAGGTGCCAGTAAGTGGGAAACTACCTGTCTCAAAGACAAGGCAGTTGCATGCTGAGTCCTGCTTTTGCTGCCACATCATTTGGGAGAATTGCAGGCACTGATGCCTTCTTTGTTATCTGTGAGATGGGGACTAAGCATGAGCTGGAAAATACACTGAACTGCTTAAGTAAATAGTATATAATGCAGCACAGACTGTGCTTGAGATAGCCACATTCTGAGAGCCCAGCTACTGACTGAGGGCACCACTGCCACTCCACCCTCTCTTTTCTGAGCTGTACCATGGATTCTGCTGTCTCAAAGCAGGAAGCACAGCTCAGGCAGGACTTAATCTTGGTTAGGTGGGTGGCAGAGTCAGCCACCCAGAAGTCTAAGTTGGAGCTAATTCTCAGACTGACTAGAAGTCCCTGTCTGGATAGAGCATCTCCATCACAAAAGCTGTGCTTAAGACATTTCATGCCCAAAGTTATGGGTGGGGACTCATGGATGAGGGCAGTAAAGCCCTACTCCCTCCCTTCTTTTAGCTACATCATGCATAGCATCTGGGGAATGCTTATGAGTTGCTCCTGTTGTCAGCTGGAAAGCGGTGCATGACACAACTTAGAGCCTGACTGATTTTGGAAGCTTATAGATAGCTCCTCCCTCAGCAATGAAGCACCTTTGTAAAATAAGAACACCTAGAGAACTGACTGCTGAGACATGCCACAGCATCTGCAACCATGTTTCACTGATCCACATCATAGCACTGGCTGAATGCCCTCCCCACCCAGTGACTCCACAAGTAAGGCACCATCCTTTCTAGCCAGGTGGTAGAGCCTACCACCTGTGAGTGGCCATCTGCCTTCACTGGATGCTGTAAAGAAACCCTGTCAGCAAGTAAGCAGTTTTTAATTTTAATACATCTACAGAGTGCAGCAGTTCCAAGCACCAGTGGGGTGATGTATTTCTCTCCTCCATTCTGTAAGTTACACCATAGGCTTGACTGGCATAACAACAGAGAGTCACCACAGGTAACTCCCACTGTTAGCAGCCAGGAGGTGTGGCCTGCCACCTCAGAGAGTCCACTTGGGTCAACTCACAGGAATACACAGAGGTGGCTGGTGACCAAATCTAGTAGCCTCCTTACTCTCTTTTTAGGACTATGTTTCAGCTCCCGTTGAGGAAACACCAGAGAAACTGAACAGCTTCTTGATGGTGCAAAGACAACAATCCGTAGGTATTCATTTAAAGAAGCAGTCACCATGGTTCCATAAAACTTCAAAAATGAAGAATCAAAAAAAACTTCCCAGATGAAAAAGCCTTTGTGAAACTATCAGAGGATGAGTACAAAAGAATTATATAGAGAGCCCCCCTAGAGATTAAACAAAATATAGCAGAACAACAGTGAAAAATTAAGCAAGATATTTGAACTGATGGAACATCAGTGATCTGAAATCCAGCAGATCAATAATAAATTACAGAATTAACAGTTAAACCCAAAGCCAAAAGAGCAGAATTGAAGTTATGGCAGCCAGAGTTAGTGAGTATTAGGAAAGAACAAGTGACACCAGCATTTATGAGGAGAAATCAGAGAACACAAAAAAGAAAAATAAAGAAGCGTTAATAAACATGTAGAACTCTATGAAGACAAGTAATCTGTGAATAGTTGGAATTCCTGAACAGGAAGGGATAGCTGAAAACACAGAGAGAATTGTTGTAGAGTTGCTGACAGAAAACTTTCCTGAAATCATGGAGAAGAGAACATAGATACCCAAGATGCTTACCAAATGCCACAAAAACTAGGCCCAAAAAGAAAGACACCAATATGTATTATAATTAAGCTTAATAAAATAAATCATAAAAGGAAGGCAATGAGGCTTAAAGCAAAGCTGAAGTACAAAGGGAAGCCCTATAGGCTTTCATCTGACCTCTTGGCAGAAACAATGCTGACAAGGAAGCGCTGGGATGATATATTCAAAGCCTTGAAGGAGAAAAATTTGGAAGAAAGATTTATATATCCTGAAAACTTGTCTCTCAAGTATAAAGGTGAAATTAACACATTTTCAGATAAATAGAAGCTTAGAGACTTTGTAAAAACCAAACTGAAACTACAAGAATTACTGAAAGAAGCTCCTTCTTTAGAAAAACAAAACCATCAAGTGTATGCTTAAGGAAGTAATACAGGGCATGACCTCCAAATTCATACTCAGGGAAGTCGCAAAGCTCATTCAAAGGTACAATATTAAAAGAAGGGAACCAGTGATATTAACATGAAAGCTATGACATCATCACACTAAAAGGAAGGATACATTATACTAGGTGCAACACTTTCGGATAGAGAGGAAATTAAAAATATATGAAGAAGTTTAAGTCTGGTTTAAATTAGGAATATTAAGCAGAATCACCAGTGTAGCCACAAAGCTAAATATCAAAATGACTTATTAAAACAAAAAAAACACAAGAAAGGAGTCTCAACAAATACAAAACCAACATTGAAAAAGATGAAAAGTCAACCCATAAAGAAGAATGACCCAGAACAGAACATTAACATCAACATAGAAAATATCAACAATACATTAAAAAACTCATTAAAATGACAGCGCTAAACACATGCCTGTCAATAATTACACTGAATGTAAGTGGACTGAACACTCCAATAAAAAGATAGCAAGAGACATACTGGATCAAAATACACGATCAGTCCATATACTGCTTACTAGAATCATACTGTTTTAGTCAGCTAGGGCTGCTCTAACAGAAATACCACAGAGTGGATGGCTTTAACAAAAGAAGGTTTATTCTTACACAGTCCAGTAGGCTACAAGTCCATATTCAGGATATCTGCTCCAGGGGAAGACTTTCCCCCTTGTCAGCTCTGGAGGAAAGTCCAGTATTGCATAAGCCTTTATTCAGGGAGCATCTTCGTGCAGGAACCTCAGGTCTGAAGGACACACTCTTCTTGATGGTATGCGGTTTCCAATTCTCAGCCTGCTTCCCTTTCCTTTTGTCTCTTGCAGGATGAAAGGATTAAGGGCAGGGCAAGCCATATTCCAGGGAAACTCCCTTTACATTGGAGCAGGGAGATAATCCTACAAAGGGATTTACAGTCCCACCCTAATCCTTTAACATACAGTATAGGAAAACCACAAAACAGAGGACAGTCACAAGTTATTGGGAATCATGGCCCAGCCACATGGCTACACATATTTTTAGAGGAACACAATTCAATCCATGACATCCCACCCTTTGGCACCCCAAAAATCACATCATAGAAACATGTAACACATTCATCTCATCATAGCAAAATCATGTCCATCCCATATGATAGAAGTCTTAAATCAGTTCCAAGTCCAAAATTCAAAAATTTCTTTACATCTATGAAACCTAGAGTGCAAGCTATCTACTTCCAAAGGTACAATGGCAGAACAGGCACAAGTTAGACATTCCATTACAAATGGGAGAAATTGTTGGGGAAAAAAAGGCATTAACAGGCAACAAGTGAGTCAGCAAAACACATTACATTAGCCCTCAAAGCTTTGGAAACAATCTTCCACTTTCTGAGACATTTTACACAACGGACCTGCCTTCCAGTCTGTAGGTACTGACTGCAATCTCTGGTTTCTGAGTGGAGACCCCAGCCTTGTGCTACAACTCTACTTTGAAGTCCCACTTGGACAGAAACTCTGCCCCATCGTCTTTAGGAGCACCCTAAGCCCAATTGAGTAGCAATTCAACCTTTACAAACACAGGACACTCTAGTTCCACCCTTTCAAACCTCTGAGGTCATGGCCATACCTTCTGAGACTGAGGCAGTTCAGCTTCTCACACTGTTTGTCTCTTCAGTTTCAGCTTCCTATGGCCTGGGTCCTCAGGTCCACATCTGCCCTGCCATCTGCCCTGCCAGGGCAAAGGCTCCAAAGCTCTGTAGCTCCACTGATTTAAGTGCCCAGAGGCATCCCACTCTTGCTGGAAAGCATCCTGCCCAAAAGCACTCAGTTCTCTTGCTCTGTGGGTCAACGAGGCCAGCTCCACTGATTTAAGTGCCCAGAGGCACCCCATTCCATGAGGAAAACTCTGTGAGCAGGCACTCAGCTTTCTCGCTCCATGGGTCGGCTCCAGCACTACCTCTGGTTCTGCACCTGCCATCAGTCCTCTGTTGTTTCTCACCATCTGCACCTTCTTCATTCCTTCTCAATCTTCTATCCATTCACAGTTTCAAAATAGCCCCTATGTTTTAAGTATTTTCTAGAGCAGCACCCTACTCTCATGGTCACCTAGGGCTACTCTAACAGAAATACCACAAAGTGGATGATTTTAACAAAGGAAGGTTTATTCTTACACAGCCCGGCAGGCTACAAGTCCATATTCAGGGTGTCCACTCCAGGGGAAGGCTTTTCCCCCATGACGGTGGATGAGGCATTCACATGAGGTACCACAGAGTGGAGGACAGTCGCAAGATACTGGGAATCATGGCTCAGCCACATGTCTACACATATTTTGGGTGGAACACAATTCAATCCATGACACACACCTTAGACACAAAGATATGAATTAACTGAAAATCAAAGGATGCAAAAATATATACCAAGATCACAACATATAAAGAAAAGCAGGAGTGGCAACATTAATCTCAGATAAAATAGAGTTTAATGTAAAGTCTACTACTGTGGGCAAGGATGGTCATTATCACTGAAAGATTCAATACATAAGCAGGCCATAATAATATCAAATATTAATGCAACCAATGTCATAGCATCCAGATACAATGAATAAACACTGTCAACATTGAAAAATTAGACTGATCACTCCACAATAGTAGCTGGAGACTTCAACACTCTACTTTAGGTAATAGATAAATGATCCAGAAGAAAAGCTCAGTAAAGATACAGAGGATCTGAATGCAATAATTAACTAGACCTTATCAACACATACAGAATTTTCTACCCATTAACAAATAAGTACACTTTCTTCTCCAACGCACATGGAACATTTTCCAGAAAAGACCATGTGTTAGAACGTAAAGCAAATCTCAACAAAATCCAAACCACTGAATTATTTCAAAGCATTGTCTCAGAATATAAAGCCATAAAAGTTGAAATCAACAGTAGAAGAAAAACATAAACAGGAATTTGAACTCATAGAAACTGAACAACATATTGCGCAAAAATCTATACACTATAGAAGAAATCAAGGATGAAATAAAGAAATTTAAGGAATCTAATGAGAATGAAAACACATCCTACCAGAACATATGGGATAAAGTGAAAGTAGTGCTCAGAGGACAATTTGTCTTTACAAATGCACATTTGGAATGAAGAAAGGGTTCATACCAAAGAATTAACCCTACAGCTTGAACAAGTAGAAAAGTGAGCAACAAAAGAATTCCTCAGTCACCAAAAGAAAACATAAAAAAGGTTAGAGCAAAACTAAAAGAATTAGAGAAAAGAACAAATGAAAAAAATAAAACCAAAAGCTAATTGTTGGAAAAAATCAGCAAAACTGAGAGATCATTGGCTAAACTTATACAAAAGAAAAACAGGAGAGGAAACAAGTAACCTGAATAAGAAATGAGATGAGAGATGTTACACCAGACCCAAATCAAATCAAAAGTATCAATAGAGAATACTATGAAAGACTATACTCTAACAGATTTGAAAACCTGGAGGAAATGGACAAATTTCTAGATTCACATCACCTACTAAGATTATCACAAGGAGAAGCAGAACAACTTACTCAACCCATCACAAAGGAAGAAATTGAAAAATTAATCAAAAAACTGCAAATCAAAAAACTCCTGGCCAAGATGGCTTCACCAGAGAATTCTACCAAGCTTTTAGAGAAGAGTTAAGTCCAGTATTAGTTAGCCTATTTCACAGCATAGAAAGGGAAGGAATACTCCCAAATTCATTCTATGAGTTTAGCATCAACCTGATTCCAAAGCCAGAGAGAGATCCCACTACAAAAGAAATCCTGGAAGATAGAATTCAACAAAATTTCAAAAAGAAAAATAATAATTCATCTTGACCCAGTTGGATTCATACCAGGGATGCAAGTCTGGTTCAATATCAGAAAAACAATGGATCAACCACATAAATAAAACAAAAGGTAAGAATCACCTGATTTTGTCAACCGATGCAGAAAATGCATTTAAAAAGTCCAGCACCCATTCATGCTAAAGCTCTCAGAAAAATAGGAGTAGAGGGGAAATTTCTCAATGCAATAAGGGGCATCTTTGCAAAGCCATCTGCCTAAACCAACTTGAATGGCGAGAGATTGAAAGAATTCTTGAAAATGTGAACAAATGAAAAAATAAACAAATGAAAAAAATGACAAAGATCACCATTCTCACCACTTCCATTCAACATTACACTAGAGGTTGCAGCCAGAGCAGTTAGACAAGACAAACAAATAAAGGGAATCTGCTTCTCAAAGAAGAAATATAAATCTCCTTATTTGCAGATGATATGACTGCACATGCAGAGAATCCTAAAGATTCCATAAGTAAAGCACTCAATAGAAATGTCAGCAAATTATCAAGGTATAAGATAAACATAAGCAAATCAGTTTGATTCCTTTACACCAACGACGAGATCATCAAAGAAGAAATCAACAAATGTATCACATTTTCTAGAGTCCCCAAGAAGATAAAATACCTAGGAATAAATCTTATCAGGGAAATAAGAGACTTTTACAGAGAGAATTAGAAGACCTTACGGCAAGAAACCAAGATACTCGCATAAATGGAGAAGCCTACCCTGCTGATGGGTAGGAAGACTTAACATTGTGAAAATGGCTATTTAACTCAAAGCAATCTACATATACAAAACAAACCCAATACAAATTCCAATGTCACCAACTTTGGAAAGGGAAGAAACCTTGGATAAGCAAAGCACTATTGAAGAAGAAGAACACAGAGGGAGGGCTCATACTGCCCAACCTGAGAACATGTTACACACCACAGTAGTCAAAACATCCTGGTACTGGTACAAAAAGAGACATATAGACCAATGGAATCAAACTGAGACCTCAGAGATGCCACCATCCTCCTATGAACAGTTGATTTTCAACAAAGGCCCTAAGATTGTAAACTGAGGTAAAAACATTCTTTTCAACAAATGTTGCTGTCAAAATTGGCTATCCATCTGCAAAAAAAAATTGAAACAAGACCCATATCTCACACCTTATACAAAAAACAACTCAAATTGGATAAAAGACCTAAATATCAAACCTAAAACAGTAAAGATCATGCAAGAAAAGATAAGGTTACCAATGGAAATTTTAATACACAACTTAGATTTCAAAATCTGACAAAAAAAAAAAAGCACTATCAACAAAAGAGAAAATAGACAAATGGGAACTACTAATAATCAAACACTTTTGTTCATTCAAAGACTTCATCAAAAGAATTAAAAGATCATCTACAGACTGGGAAAAAATATCTGGCAACTATATGTCAGACTGACGTCTGATCTCCGTAATCTACAAGATATTGCAAAATATCAACAAGAAAAGAATACACAACCCAATCAAGCACTGGGCAAAATACTTCACTGGACAAATACTTCACCAATGAGGACATCCAGGCAGCCAAAAGACACATGAGGAAATGCTCATGATCATTATCGGAGAAATCCAAATCGAAACTACAATAAGATACCATATCACCACAACAATGTTGGCCATAATCCAAAAAACACAAAACAACAATGCTAGAGAACCTGTGGCGAGATTGGAACTTTCCTACACTACTGGTGGGATTGCAAAATGATACAACCTTTTAGGAAAGTAATCTGGTGCTTTTTCAAAAAGGTGGAAATAGATACACCATTTGGTCCTGCAACCCCACTGGTTGGCATATAATCTACAGCAACAAAGGCTGTCATATGAAAAGATACAGGCACAAAAATGTTTATTGCAGCACAGTCCACAAGAGCAAAAATATGGAATCAACCTAGATGTCCATGAACAGATGAATAGATAAACAAAATGTTGTACATATACTAAATGGAATACTATGCATTGATAAGGAACACAATAATGATTTTGGGAAGCATCTCATAACCTGGTTTCACCTAGAAGACATTATGCTGAATTAAATCAGTTAGCGGCAAAAAAACAAATATTGTATGAGACCTATAAGGACTTAAAAATAGACTTATATACAGAAGAAAAGACTCTGATAGCTACAAGGGTGGGGAAGGAGGGAGAGTGTTGGTCATGCATTAGATAGTTGAGACAAATTTGGTTAGGTGAAAGCAGTGACAGCATACAGCAGAAAGAAGACCAACTTAATTGGACTTCAATGTGTAATGAAAACTCTTCCAGTCTTAACCCAACATTTCAAGGACAGAGTAGCAGGGGTAGGGTTCTTGGGACCATTCTTTCAGGGAACATTGAAGCCAACTGCCATAACTGGCCTGTTGCTAAGAATACTCTGCACCCGACTTTGGTGATTGGTGTCTGGGGTCTTGAAAGCTATCAAGCTGCTATCTGTGGTACAACAAATGGTCCCAGTCATTCCAGAACAGATGACCACTGAGAATAACAACAAAAATTGTCCTCCAACTCTGTTTAATGTTCAATGCTATATAAAAGCACTAAGTTCCTCTGGTATTTATTTATCTCTCAGGGTGAAATGCAAATCTAGCATTCAAAATACTAGTATGACTAAATAAATCTCTAGGTGTAAACACATGAACAAATTGAAGCTTGTATGCTTCACAAGGGAAAAAGAGCTCAGGGGACGGAAGGACCCGTGTAAATAGGAGACCATGTCAACATGAGACCAGAAGAACCAGATGGTGCCTGGCCACCGCCAGAGACAGCCTCGATGGGGCACACAATGGAGTTCCTGCGGCAACAGAAGTCAAAGACGGGTGTTGTTTAGGAACTCTACTAACAGACCAGAATCAATGGTCCGACGGCCTGTAGGATCCCCTGGGTGCATGGCCCCTGGACCTCATGCTGCCCTGAACAGAAACACTACTGAGGTCAACTCTTCAGACAAAATTGACTGGATCTGTGGACACAGTGTGACCATATGATATGTGTACTTTATGGTTCCATGCATTTAAGGGAGGCTGTCCCACTGGTATCTTTCTAGATGGAAAGAAAAAGGCAGAGAGGAGGGGATAGGAACTTGCTGAGAGGATATCACAGTATAGAATTAAAAGGAGCAGTGTGCTGTCACTGAGTAAGGAGAGCATAAAGAGCTCCAGATAAGTGGGCATGCAAAATTGATTTGGATTTTGTACTTTCACATTAGTGAAAACAAAAAAATCAGTATCCCATACTGATCTTAAAATGAGATGTCTTTGAAAATACAAATCTTCATCTTCTAAAATATCTAAATATCTTATTCCTAATATTCATCACCTTCAAGTAGATCCCAAGTGACAGCAACCATATCAGGTAGAGTAGAGCCTCTCCATAGGGTTTCCATGGAGCAACCGGTAGATTTGAATTGTTGACCTTTTGATTAACACCCATAGCACTTAACTACTATACCATTAGGGCTTATGATACTAGTATATGGAACAAATAATTCTCCAAACATATAAACTTGGCTTTGATATTAAATCTTGATAAAAACAAACTTGCTTAATTTTTGAGTTATTAAAATAAAACTAATTTGTTGAAATTAAGCCAACTCTAGCTTTGAGCATTTCTTGCAACTGTTTATAATACAATTGAGAGCAATGAAATTTACTTGAACAACTGATTATGTACAGAAACTTAGAGTGCATACAAATTTGCCAGAAACAGGAAGAAATCTTCCTCTAAATTGTCTTCCAACTCTGTTTAAAGTTCATGCTGTATAAAAGCACTAAGTTTCTCTGGTATTTATTTATCTCTCAGGGTGAAATACATATCTAGCATTCAAAATACTAGTACAGATAAATAAATCTCTAGGTGTAAACACACAAATTGGAACTTGTATGCTTCTCAGTGATGTATTGATTAGTTCATCTTTTCATTCAAATGATGCTTATTAGATGAATTCTAATTATCTGGCACTCTTATAGAACCTAGAGACACAGCAGTGAAAAAAAAAAAAACAGATAAAATCACCTCACAATGGAGGGACAGTCAACCAAATACTTAGAATGTTAGATAGTGAGAAATATAAAGAAGAAGTGATAAATCAAACAAAAGATGATAAAAGGATGGATTTGCACATGGGACAATTTGGAAATTCAGAACACAGTCAAATGACCAAGCTGTCAGATTGTATTGATCTAGTAGGAATAAATAATTGTTAAACATTGATAATAAATTAAAGACTGGTTTTCTAAAAATAAATGACAATTATCTACTAATACAATTAAACATAAGACAACACAATTAGGAAAAATAATTCATACAATAGTTTCCTGATTGTGGTTTCTGCCTACCAACCATAATTTAAAAAAGAATTCAGAATACTGGAGACAGCTGCAGTGCCCCATTCCACAAAAGGCTCTCCATGGGATGCTAATATTTCATGAATGCAAGTTTTCAATAAAAAATTAATGTCATCCAATTTTAGTCACTTACCCACATACACATGTATCGTGAGATGTACAGTACATTGATATAAACACATTTGCATATAATTTTAGAGGTTATTTTGTAAGATCACTGAATGTAAGTAGTGTTTTTTACTTGTAATTATACCAGAAATAACTGGTCAACATTCAGTCATTTTAAGAGGTAGCATACCATCAGGAACTGATAGTAGAGAGGGAAGAAGGTGATACTGCATTGAAGGCATTTCCAAAAAACAAGGCTCTGGGAATTGATTGACTGATCAATGAAACGTCAATTGAAATGTTTCAATGAAAGGATGTAGTGTTGTAAGTCCTCACTCATCTACACTAAGAAATTTTAAAGATAGCTACCTGGCCGATTCACTGGAAGATATCCGTAATTGTGCCCATTTCCAAGAAGGTGATCCAACTAAATGAAAAAATTACTCAACAATGTAATTAATGTAACATGCAAATAAAATTTTACTAAAGATCATTCAAAAGTACTTCAGTAGTATATTGACAAGGAGCCGCCAGAAACTCAAGCCAGATTCTGAAGACAACAGGGAAGCAGGGTTGTCATCGCTTATGTCAGATGGATCTTGGCTGAAAGCAGAGAATGCTAGAAAGAGGTTTACTTGTGTTTCACTGACAGTGTAAAGACATTCGACTGTGTAGATCATAACAAATTATAGATAACATTGTAAAGAATGGGAATTCTGGGACATTTAATTGTACTCGTGAGGAATCTGTACTTGGATCAAGAGGCAGATGTGCAAACAGAGAAAGAGGACACTGCATGGTTTAAAGTCAGGGAAGGTGTGTGTCAGAGTTGTGTCATTTCTCCATACCTTTTTAATCTGTATGCTGAGCAAAATAATCCAAGAAGCTGAATTATATAAAGAAGAATGAGGCATCAGGATTAGAGGACAGCTCATTAACAACTTCCATTATGCAGATGATACAACATTGCTTGCTGGAAGTGAAGAGGATTTGAAAAACTTACTGATGAAGATCACAGCCTTCAGTATGGGTTTCACCTCAACTTCAAGAAAACAAAAGTCCTCACAGCTGGACCAATAAGCAACATCATGATAAATGGAGAAAAGATCGAGATTGTTCAGAGTTTCATACTACTTGATTCCATAATCGTTGCTCATGGAAGCAGCAGTCAAGAAATCAAAAGACATATTGTTTTGGGAAAATCTGCTGCACAGGACCTCTTTAAAGTGTTGAAAAGTAAAGATATCATCTGGAAGACTAAGGTGCACTTGACCTAAGCCATGGTATTTTCAATCACATAACATACATACAAAAGACGGAGGATGAATAAGGAAGACAGAAGAATTGAAGGCTTTGAATTGTGATGCTGGAGAATGTTGAACATACCATGGACTGCCAGAGGAACAAAGATCTGTCTTGGAAGTAGTACAACCAGAGTCCTCTTTGGAAACAATGATGGTAGGACTGCGTCTTACATACACTGGACATGTTGTCAGGAGGGATCAGTCCCTAGAGAAGGATATCATGCTTGGTAAAAACAAGGGAGACTCTCAGCAAAATGAATTGAGACAGTGGCTGCAACGATGGGTTTAAGCGTGAAAACGATTGTGGGTATGGCACAAAGCAGTGCAGTGTTTCTCTTGTGCATAGGGCCACTGTGAGTCAGAACCAAATGAACAACACTAAACAACAACAGTGTCCTATTCAGCAATCAGTTATAAATTTTAAGAACTTTGTCTACTAAAGTATTTATATATTTATTATTATTTTGTATGTGTTATAAACAGCACTGTAATATCTACACTGAATTGTAATAATTATTGTACCATTTTCCTGTCTGTATTAGTTATTTAAGTTTTCTTATATGTTTTATGCTCTGGGGTTTAGCAACTCCTTTTGGTTGTCTTGGATGTTTTAGCAATGCATTCTGGTTTGAAAGAGACTATACTTCACAAAACTAATGGAGTTTAAAAGGAAAGCTGGTAAATAGGAAATGTAAAACTAGATTCTAGACAATTAACTCTTATGCATGGGAAATATTATTGCATTTTTGATAAGTGTACATCAATAAAAAAGTGAAAGAATTGGAAAACCTACTAAAATGATCAGTTGATCACTGAAGACATGTAGACCAATTAGGAAAAGACTTTACTTATTATGATTCAAATGATCCTAGATTTTCCCTGTTAACTATTAATGATTTGTCCAACGTGTATTTGAGTTGGCTAGTGTTCCTTTCACTACAATTTATTTCTACAGGTTTACAATGAATATGTTTGAATGAGAAATTTACATCTGCTTAAATGAGGCACAAGTTATAAAGCTAGAAAAGTCAATGGATTGTACCCCTGCATGAGGTCAAGAATATTAGAAGCCTAAATACTCCAAAGAACTTTTTTTCTTGTTCTTTATTACAGTTTTTCCTACAAAATGGCTTTTCTTTATGATACTTCAAGGATGATAACTACAAAGTAGCAGAAAGTAGTATAGACAATTAACTAGTATATCCTAGATCATTAATACAAAAATGATTATAACAAGATTTATCAGTATTTTGTTTGTATGTTTTGGTAGATAATTGATTTCATACAGAATATTTTCTTTAACTCTCACACATTTTTCTATAAAAAGAGGAAATTTTGCTATTTAAAATGTCTCTAAGTTACAGAGCTAATAAAGCAAACAGTTATATGACTCCTTGGTCCCTATCAACATATCATTCGTTAAGGCTTGTACATATTTTTCCAGTTAATTGGTAAGCTTCTAAACTGGGTACCTCAAATTCTCACCATGCCAGTCACTAACACAATTAAAATAAAGGCTCTCAGGACTGAATGCTCTTAAATACAACTTTGTTCCTATAGTGGAAATCTTCAGGCTTAAGAAACAGCTACTTAATTAGCTTTATTAGTTGTAGGTCACATTTCTTACTGTATATAATAAATAGAAATAAAAGCCATTTAATCATACAGTTATAAAATCTCAGTATTTGATGGACTTAAAGGTCATGTCACCCAGTCATCCAGTAGGACTTAAGATATATGTGTAAGTAAATCCAAGTTATATTAACATACCTGCCCTTTTATTTAAGAAATAGCATTCTTTATTTGACAAGAAACTGTTTAACCTTTACCAGGAGAAGTAGATGGTTTTTAAAACATATTTTCTCATAAACTGAATTAATATTGCTCCAGGAAGAAAAGATTAGTATTTAGAAGTAATATATAAAGTGAAAGATTTATCATTTATCTATTTTATTTGGAAAACTATTCAGCAGTTGGACTTTCATAAGGTGCATACAAAATTTATTTCTGCCATTCCCTGACATTTGCTCCCTGATGCTATATGTCAGAGTAAGGTCTGAGCCTACAAGAGAACTTAGACATGGCCTGAATAGGCTGATGAAGTATATAACATACACTAAGTCTCTCTTATCCAGCTCATTTCCATTGTATGTTCCCATCAGTAAACTAAGTTATGTAGAGTTTTGACACTTACTCTTCTTGATCCAACTCTCCTTATTTGTTCTTCTTCCTTTCAATTTTCTTCTCTTTACTTTTAAGCTGGCAGTTGCTGACTTCTTAAATTAACAGACTCTGTTAACATGGGATAAAAATTAATTCATTAGCCATTGCTCTTCTCCTACATAATACATGTTTTTAAAAGGAATCTTCTGTATTATTTATCATTTCCACTTTTGAAATAAGTCAAATGATTCAACTTCGTGTTCAGAGTACCAGGTAATGTTTAAGTTTGGCAGAAGCATCTAACTCTGCCTCCCAACCCCAACCCCCCAAAGAGCACCCTGTTGTATTGAAACTATTCTGACTCAAAGTAACCCTATAGGGCAGAATAGAAATGCTCCGTAGAGTTTCCAAGGAGCACCTGGTGGATTTGAATTGCCAACCTTTTGGTTAACAGAAATAGAACTTTGTCACTACACTACCAGGCTTCTAGAGAGTCAACTTGGCTTCTTCAACTCAATGCACTTAGATAATTTTCCCCTACATCATTCTAACACAGGTTTATAGGATATATAATTATATATATTGATAGAAAATTAGGTAAGCCTTGATTAGACCACAGATTTAAGTAATTCTTCAGAGTGCTTCTTTCCATGTGCAGCATGTTTTTGCTAAAATATTACAAGTTTCGTCAAGTTTAACTTTACTTTAAAAAAAAAATACTAATGTGATATGGAAGTTGAAACATTTAGATTCATAGTGGATTTCAATAATTACATAGGTGTTGGGTTGCAGATAATTGAATATAATTTTACAAGTTTGCTTTGTACTACATCTCAGTAGTTTTGATGATGATGTTAGAAGCTATAGAAATCAAGTTTTATTTTGATTATTGGATTCTTTTCAGAATTTTATGCACTTTGAAACATGATATAAATTTATATTAACACATTATGCAACTTGAATTTACTTTATAACATTCCAGATTAGAATACTTTTGCATTCAGTGCATTTTTTTTCTGAGTTTGTGGGTGATAATTTCATTTCTGAATAACTATTAATAAATTCACTGCAGTTTTAATGAAACTGAGAGGTTTCAACAAATTGATGTACTGCTGGAAGCACTCATTGGTATATGCCAAGAGATTTGGAAGATGGTTATCTCAACAATCGACTGGAAGGGATCCGTGTTTGTGCACATTATAAAGAAAATTGATTAAATACAATGTAGAAATTATAAAACAATATCATCAATATCACATGCAAATAAATTTTGCTGATGATAATTTAAAAATGGTTGCAGCAGTACTCATCCACTGGAAACTGACATAAATTCAAGCTGAATTCAGAAGGGCTTATGGAATGAGGGATACTGTTGCTGACATCAAATGGACATTAGCTGAAAGCAGAAAACACTACAAAGATGCTTGCATGTGTTTTATTGACTTCGCAAAGGCATTTGACTACGACAGCTATTATAAATTACGGATAATGTGAAATGTGGGAATTGCAGAACATTTAATTGCACTCATCAGGAACCTGTAATTAGACAAATATGCTATTGTCCCACAGAAACTGTGCCGTATGCTTTCATCACATTGATACAAATTTTACGGTGAGCAAATAATTCTAGCAACTGGACTGTATGAAGATGAATGAGTCATCGGGATTGGAGGAAGATTCATTAACAACCTGCGTTATGCAAATGATACAACCTTGCTTGCTGAAAGTGAAGGGAACTTGAAGTGTTTACTGATAAAACAGAACACCTTTAGTATGGATTGTGTCTCAACATAACAAACCCTAGTAACTGGATCACTAAGCACCATCACGATAAATGGAGAAAAATATGGAATTGTCAAGAATTTCATTTTACTTAGATACACAATAAACAGTTGTGGAACCAGTAGTCGAGAAATCAAATGACTCATTGCATAGAGCAAATCTGCTGCAAAAGATCTCTTTAAAGCAAAGATGTCACTTTAAGGACCAAAGGAGTGCCTGACTTAAGTATTGGTGTTTGCAATGACCTCAGACACTTTTGAAGTCTTGCCAGTGAATAACGAAGACCAAATAAGATTTGATTCCTTTGAATTATTGATGAAGAATATTAAATATAGCACAGACTGGCAAAAGAATGAATAGATCCATCTTGGAAGAATTACAGTCAGAATACTCCTTGGAAATAAAAATTGAGAGATTTTATCTCACATACTTTGGACAGTTTATCAGGAGGTCCCAGGCCTTGGACAAGCACATTACGCTTGCTTGGTAAAGTAGAAGTTGTTCTTAGGTACAGTCTAGTAAGTCCAACTCATCACAGCACAGTGAACAACTGAATGAAACAGTGCCTGGTCCTGTTCCACGCTGACAATTGTTTTTATGCCAGAACCCATTGTTGCAGACACTGTGTCAATCCATCTTGTTGAGTGTCTTCGTCTTTTTCACTGACCCCTTACCAAGCATGATGTTCTCCGGCGGTTGATCCCTCCTGACAACATGTCCAAAGTATGCAAAATTCAGTCTCACCATTCTTGCTTCCAAGGAACAATATGGTTGTACTTCTTCCAGAACAGATCTGTTGGCTCTTTGGCAGTTAATAGTATATTTGATATTCTTCTCCAACATCACAATTCAAAAGTATCAATTCTTCTGTCTCCTGTTTTCATTATCCAGTTTTCTCATGCTCGCAATTTGATTGAAAATAGTGTAGCTTGTGTCAGACACATCTTAGTCTTCAAGGTGATACTTTAAAGAGGTTTTTTATAGCGGTTTCCAAATGCAATGCGTGTTTTGGTTTCTTGACTGTTGCTACTTTGGGGGGTTTATTGTGGAAGCAAATAAAAGAAAATCTTTGGCAGCCTCAGTACTTTCTCCATTAATTAAGATTTTGCTTACTGATCCAGTTATGAAAACTGGTGTTTTTTTGATGTTGAAATGCAATCCATACTGAAATTGTGGTCTTTGATCTTCATCAGTTAGTGTTTCAAATTCTCTTTATTTTCAGTAAGCAGGGTTATGTCATTGGCATAACACAGGTTTTTTAATGGTTGTCTTCCAGTCCTGATGCCTCATTTTTCACATAATCAAGCTTTTCAGATTATTTGCTGGACACACAGATTGAAAAGTTATCAGTGAAAGGATACAATCCTAATGTACATCTTTCCTGACATTAAGCCGTGCAATACCCTCTTGTTTCTTCAAACAACTACCTCTTGATCCATTTACAGATTCTTCATGAGCACAGTTATATATTTTTGGATTCCCATTCTCCGCAGTATTATCCATAAGTTGTTATGATTCACACAGCCAAATGCCTGTACATAGTCAATGAAACACAGGTAAACATCTTTCTAGCATTCTCTTCTTTCAGCCAGCATTCATCTGGCATCAGCAATGTTATACCTGGTTCCGTCATCCTCTTTTGAATCCAGCTTGAATTTCTGGCAATTTCCTGTCAATATTCTGTTGCACTAGATTTTTAATGATCTGTAGAAAAACTTTACTTGTACACGATATTAATGATATTGTTTGGTAATTTCCACATTTGGTGGGATCACCTTTTTGGGAATAGGCATAAATACGGATCTCTTGCAGTCATTTGGCCAGGTAACTGTTTTTCTTGGCATAGATGTTTTTGGCAAAGATGAGTGACCTCTTCCGGCACTGTCTGCATTTCTTGAAACATCTCAATTGCTATTCCATCAATTCTGGGAGCCTGTTTTCTTGCCAGCACCTTCAAAGTAACTTTGACTTTTTACTTTAGTGCCATCAATTCTTGCTCGTATGCTACCTTTTGAAATGGTGGAACATCAACCAATTCTTTCAGGTATAATGACTCTGTCTATTCCTTCCATCTTCTTTTGATGCTTCCTGAGTCATTTAATATTTTCCTTGTAGAATCTTTAACTATCGCAACAGGAGGCATGAATTTTTTCTTCAGTTCTTTCAGCTTGAGAAATTTGAAATGTGTTCTTCCCGTTTGGTTTTCTCTCTCCAGGTCTTTGCACATGCCATTATAATACTTTGTCTTCTGGAGCCATCCAGAAGACATCTGTTTAGTTATTTTACTTCAACATTTTACTACATCATGATGAAGTAAAAGAACTGGTATAGTAGAGGATCAGCAAAAAAGTGGAAGTTCTTCAACAAGATGGAAATACACAGTAACTGCAGCAATGGTCTCAAACATAACAACAATCATGAGCACGGGACAAAAACTCACTCACTGCCAAGTTTTGGGCCATTCTATACATAATTTTGCTGGTTCTGTTTCTCTAGAGGATGCTGCATAAGCCAAGTCAGCTAGGCATTTGGAAAGATATCAAAGTTCAGACACTGAAATATTTGATCACAGGCTCTTAACATCCACTCATCTTTCTTTCACTGAGTCATGACACAGTGTATGAGTATACAGAGAAGAGTACTGAGAAACATGAGATTACCTGAACAAAACAGTATATCTGGTCTTTATAGAGTGGGAATGGAGATAGCGAAATGCGACATGTGGATTGTAAAAAACTTATAGCTTCTTATTCAGAGGTAATAAGGCTGAAACAAGATCCAGGAGTTAGAATCTATATTTATATAAAAGTGTGTAAAGATTTGTTTTAGTTACTTAGTTCTGCTATAACAGAAACGTCACAAAGGGAAGGCTTTAACAAAGTGAAGCTTGTTCTATCACTAGTAGACTGGAAGTCTTCAGGGCATGAGTTTCAGGGGAAAGTTGTTTTTCTCTTTTTGCTCTGATGGAAGGCCACTGCCATCAATATTCCCCAATCTAGGAGTTTCTCATTACAGAGACTTCTTAGTCCAAAGGATGTGCTCTGGCCCTGGCACTTCTTTCTTGGCAGAATGAGGTACTCCTAGTCTTCCTCTTCTCCTCTATATTGTTATTTCTTTAAGTGATGGAGGCAGAGTCAAGAAGGTGGATTAAACACATATCTCCTTGTTTCCTTCTGAAAACTAAGCCTGGGATTGATAATTAAAGGCAGGCTCCTGGACAATCAGTGTGCCCTAGGACACAGCATAGGGCTGTCAATTTGAACTGCATGTCACTGAATGAGACACTTCTTCTCTTTCCATGACCCGCCCCCCTCCCCTTGTTGAATGCTGGCTCTCACACACGGAAGGTAACTTTTAACTTTTTTTCCTCTGTCTTAACTGACAGGTGGGGCTTGGGCTTAACTGGCAGCAAAGCTCAGCTACACTGCTGACAGAATCAGCAGTTGGAATAGCCACATACTGAGAGCCCAGTTCTGGTTTCTATGTACCTTGGTTCCTCCAATCTTTCTTTCCAAACCTCTGCCATTGAATCAGTTATTCTACAATGGGTGGGAGAGCTTGTGTGGGACATCATTTTGTTTGACTGGTAGGAGGATGTAGCCAAAAGGAGGCCTCAGCAGGCCCTAATTCCCAGGCTGGGAGGCAGTATCCACCATTTCTTTTTCTGTCTTAACTGTCAGGCAGGTCTTGGGCATAATTGGCAGCAAAGTTCATCTTCACTGATGGTGGGACTAGTAGATGGAACAGCCATATTTTGAGAGTTCGGCTCTGGTCTCTGTGTACCTTTGCTCCACCAACCTCTCTTTCCAAACTTCTGCCATTGAATCAGCTATTCCATAGCTGGTGGGAGAATTTGTGTGGGATGCCATTTTGTTTGACTGGGAGGAGGAGATACTCAAACAGAGGCATCAACAAGGACTAATTCCCAGGCTGGGAGGCAGCACAAGCCCAGGGAGTAATTTTCCAAAAGAAAAGCTGAGTTTAGCGCACTACGACATTACAAGTGGGGCCCGGCAGAAGATGACAGCAGAGCAGTGGACTTATTGTACTTTGAGCTAGTTTACAACATACGGGGTTGAATATAGAGGTGCTTACTTTGCCAGCTGGGAAGAGGAGCTTGAACACCTGACAGCCTGACTGATTTTGGAAGCTGTCACATAGCTTTTACCTTTCAATATAAGACTACCTAGAGAAATAATTACAGTGCATCCTGATGGCATCTCTTCCAGTTTTTACCTACCCATATCATAAAGTCAGCTGATGGCCCCCCAGTGACTCCATAGGTATGGCCATGCCTTTTCCAATCAGAAGGTAGAGTCTGCTGCACCAGAGATCCCACTGGGCCCACCCATTGGAGTACATAGAGGTGACTGATGATCACTTTCCTTATCAGACTGTGCTTTAGATCCTGTTAAGGTAATACCAGAGAAACTAAAAAAGCAACAAACTCTGATCACAAACTTAAAGAAAAATTCACTTATGCCTCCAGAAGACCCCCAAAGAAAGAACCAGAAAGTTCCCAGATGAAGAAGCCTTTCTGAAACTATTGGTTGATCAAGGTACAAAAGGATTGTATAGAGAGCCATCCTAGACATGACACAAAATTCAAGAGAGCAAATTGAAAAATTAACTAAGCTATTCAAACTAATGGAACATCAGTATTCTGAAATCCAACAGATCAATAACAAAATCAGGAAATAGAAAATTCAATTCAAACCTAAGAAAACAGAATTGAGCAATTGGAAAATAGACTTTCTGATTTAGAAGACAGAGCTACTGACTCCAGCATCTATGAGGAGAAATCATGGGGGTGGGGTGGGGGAGAAGAAGAAGCATTAAGAAGTGTGTGAGATTCTATCGAGAGGAACAATCTACAGTTAATTTGAGTTCCTGGACAGGGAGGGACACCTGAAAACACAGACAGTATTGTTGTTCAGCTGCTGACAGAAAACTTCCCTGAAATTATGAAAGAAGAGATTATGGCTGTCCAAGATGTATTGAGTGCCACTCAATATAGATCCCAAAAGAAAGACTCCAAGACATATTATAATCAAGCTTAACAACAAGAAACATAAGCAGAAGTTCTTAAAGACAGTGAGACACAAAGCAAAGCTAATATTCAGAGGGAAACCCTGTAGGCTTTCGTCTGACTTTTCAGCAGAAATGATACTGGCACAGAGGCAATGGGATGACACATTCAAAGCCTTGAAGGAGAAGAATTTCCAAACTAGAATTGTATCTCCTGCAAAACTATCTCTCAAATATGACAATAAAATTTAGACATTTATGGATAAGCAGAAACTCAGAACCTTTGTAGAAACCAAACAAGAGCTACAATAAATACTGAAAGAAGTTCTTGGCTTAGAAGAACAAAACCATTAACTTTATATTTTATGAGACAATACAGTAAACACCACCTAGAAACCTACTCAGTTAGGGGAGGCACAAGACTCAGTCAAAGCTATAATATTAAAAGAAGCGACCCAGTGATCATATCATGAAAATGATGATATCATCATATTAAAAAGAGGGATGTACTACAGTAATTATACTCATTACAGATGGAGAAGAACTTAATAAGACACTTAGAAGTTAAAATTGAGTTTAAACATAAATTATTAAGGGGGATCACAGGGGTAGCTGTAAAGCAAAGTAAAAACGTAATATATCAAATAAAGAAATGCAACACAGGAGTATTATGTAACACAAAATCAACATTGAAAAGGGGGAAAAAGCAACCTATAAAGAAGAATGTCCCAGGACAGAATAGTAAGAGCAACAGAGAAAACATCAACACAGAAATAAATACATCACAATGACAGCACTAAATACATACTTATTGATAATTATGTTGAATGTAAATGGACTGAATGTTCTATTAAAGAGATATCGAGTGACATCTTGGATCAAAAGACACAACCCATCCGTATGTTGCCTACAAGAAACTCACCTTAGACTTAAAGATATGAACAAACTGAAAATTAAAGGATGGAATAATATATACCAAGCTAACAACATGCAAAGAAGAGCAGATGTGACAATACTAATCTCAGATAAAATACATTTTAATGTAACATCCATCATAGTGGGCAAGGAGAGATGCTATTTATTGCTGAAAGATTCAATACACAAGCAGGACTTAAAAATATTAAATATTTATGCACCCAGTACTAGAGCATCTAAATGCATCAAAGGAACATTAATTATATTAAAAAATGAGATAGATCACTCCATAATAATAGTGGGGCACTTTAACACTCCAGTCTCAGTATTGGACAGATCATCTAGAAAAAAGCTCAGTAAAGACTCGGAAGATCTTATTGCCATAGTTAACCAAATAGACCTTACCAACTTTCTATCCATCAGCAGATAACTACATCTTCTTCTCCAGTGCACACAGTAAATTTTTCAGAATAGACCCCACGTGTTAGGACGTAAAGCAAATCTAAACCAAATCCATAGCACTGAATTATTGCAAAACATCTTCTCAGACCACAAAGCCATTAAAGTCAAAATCAATGGCAGAAAAACATAGATGGAAATTGAAGATTTTCCTCAAAAAGCCATAGATTATGGAACAAATCAGGGATGAAATAAAGAAATTGGTGGATTGCAATGAGAATGAAAGCACTTCCTACCACAGCCTATGAGATACAGCTAAGGCAGTGCTCAGTGATCAGTTTATCTCTACAAATGCACTCAGCCAGAAGGAAGAAAGAACCCACACCAAAGAACTAACCCTACAGTTTGAACAAGTAGAACAAAAGCAACAGAGGAAACCCTCAGGCACCAGAAGAAAACAGATCATAAATATTAGAGCAGAACTAAATGAATTAGAGTAGAAGAACAACTGAAAAAATTGATAAGACCGAAAGCTGTTTTTTTGAAAAGATCAACCAAATTGACAAACCATTGGCTACTAAACCATTTCTTACTAAAGAAAAACAGTAAATAAAATAAATAACCCAAATAAGAAATGAGAGGAAAGAGGTCACACAGATTCAATGGAAACAAAATATCATAACAGTATGCTATGAAAGACTATACCCTCACAAATTTGAAAACCTAGAGGAAATGGACCAATTCCTAGATTCGTATCACCTACCAAAATTATCACAAGGTGAAGCAGAACAACTTAATAAACCCATCATAAGGAAGAGACTTAAAAAGCCATCCAAAAACTACCAACGAATAAAAGCCCAGGCCCAAATGGCTTCACTGAAGAATTCTACCAAGCTTCTAGAGAAGAGTTCACTCGAGTACTACTGAGACTATTGCACAGCATAGAAAAGGATGGAATACTTCCATATTCGTTCATGAAACCAACATAACCCTGATACCAAAGCCACAGGAAAAAAAACCAAAAAAGGATAACTACAGACAAATATCACCTATGAACCTAGATGCAAAAATCTTCAATAAAATGCTAGCCAATAGATTTCAACAACATATCAAAAAAATAATTCATCATGACTACGTTAGAGTCACACCAGGGATGCAAGGCTGCTTCAACATCAGAAAAACGATTAATGTGATCAATTACATAAATACCACAACGTCATTTTTTAATGAAATGAAGAAACAAAATCAGGTGACCTGATTTTGTCAACTGATGCATAAAAGGCATTTGACAAAGTCCATCACCCATTCATGCTAAAAACTCTCATCAAAATAGGAATAGGCGGCAAATTTCTCGATGCAATAAGGGTCATTTCTACAAAGCCAACTGCCTATATGATCCTTAACTGAGAGAGACTGAAACATTTCCCCTTGAGAACATGAACTAGGCAAAGATGCCCACTCTCACCAATTCTATTCAACATTGTACTAGAAGTTCTGGCCAGAACAAGATAATACCATAAATAAATAAATAAAAGCCATCTGCATTGGCCAAGAAGTAAAAATCTTATTTGTAGATGTTGCAATTGTATATGCAGAGAATCTTAAAGAATTTATAAGTAAAATACTCAAACTGATAGAAGAGTTGAGCAAAGTATCAGGATACAAGATAAACATAAGTAAATCAGCAGGATTCTTTTATACCAATAAAGATGTCATTGAAATCACCAAATCAGTACCATTTACTACAGCCTCCAGAAAACATAAAATACTTACGGATAAATCTAACTAGAGAAATAACAGACCTTTACAAAGAGAACTATAACACTTTACTACAAGAAACTGAGAGAGACTTATATAAATGAAGAAACCTACCCTGCTCATGGATAGGAAGACTTAACATTGTGAAGATGTCTATTTTACCCAAAGCAATCTGCTTATATGATGCAATCCCAATACAAATTCCAGCATCATTTTTTTAATGAAATAAAGAAACAAATCATCAATTTTGTTTGGAAAGGGAAGAAGCCCTGGGTAGGTAAGGTACTACTAAAGAAGAAGAACACACTGGGAGGCCTCTCATTATTCGACCTTAGAACATACTACACTGCCACAGTGGTCAAAACAGCCTGGTACTGGTACAAAAACAGATAGATCAATGGAACAGAGATGACATCTTCTGCCTATGAACAGCTACTATTTTGACAAAGGCCCTAAGACTTTAAACTGGTGTAAAAGCAATCTCTTGAACAAATAGTGTTGGCAAAATTGGATATCCATCCACAATAAGTTGAAACAAGACTGTTTTAGTCAGCTAGGGCTGCTCTAGCAGAAATACCACAGAGTGCATGACTTTAACAAAGGAATGTCTATTCCTACACAGTCCGGTAAGCTACAAGTCCATATTCAGGATGTCTGCTCCTGGGAAAGTCTTTCCCCGTGTCAGCTCTGCAGGGAAGCCTTTCCCCTTGTTGGCTCTGCAGGAAAGTCCAGTATTGCATCAGTCTTTGTTCAGGGAGCATCTTGACGTGGAACCTCAGATCTGAAGGACGTGCACTTCTCCCAGTGCTGCTTGCTTGGTGGTGTGAGGTTTCAGAAAGGGGCTGCAGTGTTGCTGCTGTCAACTTTCGAGTGGTGCCAGCATATCACACAGAACCATCTGTAAACCAAGTATGAGTTTTCTCTTCCTCAGTCAGCAGGTCATAAGGAACTCCGCATGAGGACATAAGGGAAACCTGGGAGATGGAAAGTAATGTTACAGGAGTGGAGACCGTGGACATTTGGGCCACTTCCTCACACAACTTACTTGTGCCTTCAGATCCTACATGGGCCTGATCTTGTATATGCCACATCCATTTAATGATGGAGTGCTGCTGTGCTTGTCCAACTTTATGTGGGTCAAACAATATCCAGTTCATGATAGGCAGCTCAGGATGCATGGTGACTTGGTGTCCCATGGTTAAGTGTTCAGTCTCTACTAAGGCCCAGTAACAACCCAAAAGTTGCTTTTCAAAAGGAGAGTAGTTATCTGCAGAGGATGACAGAGCTTTGCTCCAAAATCCTAAAGGTCTGCACCTGATTCACCAATAGGGGCCTCCTGAAGACTCCACACAACATCTTTAGCTGCCACTGCTACCTCAAGTACCATTGGGTCAGCTGGATCATATGGCCCAAGGGGCAAAGCAGCCTGCACAGCAGCCTGAATCTGTTGCAGGGCCTTCTGTTCTCAGCCCCACTCAAAAGTAGCAGCCTTACGAGTCACATGATAAATTGGCCAAAGTAGCAACACTGAAATGAGGAATATGTCACCTCTGAAATCCAAAGAGACTCACTAGGACCTGTGCCTCTTTTTCAGTTGTTGGAGCAGCCAGGTGCAGTAACTTATCCCTCACTGTAGAAGGAATATCATGACATGCTCCACAGCACTGGACCCCTAGGAATTTCACTGAGTTGAAAGGTGTCTGAATTTTTGTGGGATTAATTTCCCACCCTCTATCACAGATGTTTGACTAGTAAGTCCATAGTCACTGGTATTTCTTCCTTGCTAGGGCCAATCAGCTATATAATGGACCAGTGTCACATCTTGTGGAAGCCAAAAGCCAGCCAAGTGCCATCGAGTCGGAGGCAATCAAGGTCCCTGCAGACTAAATTATGACATAGGGCTGGACAGTTAATGTAGCTCTGAGGCAGGCAAATGAAAGTGTATTGCTGGCCTTGACAACTGAATGCAAACTGCTTCTGGTGGTCGCTGGAAACAGGTATGGAGAAGAAAGCATTAGCCAGATCAATAGCTGCATACCAGCTACCAGGAGATGTATTAATTTGCTCAAGCAGTGAAACTACATCTGGAACAGCAGCTGCATTGGGAGTTACCACCTTGTTAAATTTGCGATAATCTACTGTCATTCTCCAAGATCCATTTGTTTTTCTCACAGGCCAGATAGGAGAGTTGAATGGGGATGTGGTGGGAATCACCACCCCTGCATCCTTCAAGTCCTTAATGGTGGCAGTAATTTCAGCAGTTCCTCCAGGAATGTGGTATTTCTTTTGGTGCACTATTTTCTTAGGCAGTGGCAGTTCTAGCGGCTTCCATTTGGCTCTTCCCACCATAGTAGCCCTCACTCCAGTTCTCAGGAATCCAGTGTGGGAGTTCTGCCAGTTGCTGAGTGTATCTATTCCAATTGTGCATTCTTTAACTGGGGAAATCACTACAGGATGGGCTTGGGGACCCACTGGACCTACTGTGAGATGAATATGAGTCAAGGATCCATCAATAACCCAACCTCCATATGGCAACACTAACTGGTGGGCCACAGTGATGTTTTGGGTCACCTCACCAGGCAAGGAACCATGACCAGCTGAGGTGCTTACTGAGGGCAAAGGGAATAAAAAATGGGCTGTAGAAGAACGTAGTTCTACATATCAGTTACAGTCACATGACCAGTTGCAGGAAAGAGGACTATAACTGTTATGAGTATTCCTACTTTGTATGTGTTTATTGGATATTTCTATTTACTTATGGAACATAAGATGTATATGGGCTAATGTGTTTTCAGTTGTACATGTGTTAGTTATATCATGTGAGACATAAGTATGACTTTGTAGTTGTATTCCTTCAGAGACTGTGGATGGTAAGGCGAGATGTGATCAAATGGCAAGTTGACATGGGGTGTACTGTGGTGGTCAGGATTATGTCAACTTGGCTACTCCATATTTGGCTACTATTAAGTGGCAGGGCGGGGTCTGCGATGGCTTCCCTCCTCTCAGCTGTCATCTCTCAACCTTCCACTACTACTGCTGGTCTGCTCACATAGCCAGGAGCTCCTTCTCTGTTCTTCTGGCATCTGGTTCCTGGACTTGAACTTGCAGCCATTTGGTTCATAAATCCTTACAGTTGGCACTTGAGAGTCCTGCTCCCTGACCTGCCAACCCTGGGTTTGCCAGCCTCTGCTGCTCTGTCTTGACGCCAGCTTTGGATCCACCAACGTACACAACCGGTGATCTAAAACTCTGGTCTCTGACCTGCTGACTTTGGGTTCATCAGCTTCCATGGCCACATGAGGCTTGTTCCAGGACTTGGGACATTCAGCTTCTGTGATTGCATGAGCTGTTTCCTATATCTATATCTATCTATCTATATACATTATAAATCTTTCCTTGTACCTACACATGTTACTGGTTTTGCTTCCCTGGAAAACCTAACCTAAGACAAAGACCCATATCTCACACCTTATACAAAAACCAACTCAAACTGGATGAAAGACCTAAATATCAAAACTAAGATTATAAAGCTCATCCAAGAAAAAAATAGGATCAACAATGAAAGTTTTAATATACAATGTAGGCAGCTTCACAATCTGACAAAATGTGATCAAAGGAAGAGAAAATAGATAAATGGGAACTAGTAAGAATGAAACACTTTTGTTCATCCAAAGACTTTATCAAAAGATTTAAAAGATCACTGACAGAGTGGGAAAAAAATATTTGGCAACTATATGTCAGAAAAATGCCTGTATCCCATAATCTATAAGGCATTACAAAACATCAATAAGAAAAAAGTAAATAATTCAATCAAACAATGGGCGAAGGAGATGGATAGATGCTTCTCTAAAGAAGATATCCAGGCAGTCAACAGACACATGTGGAAACTCTCATGATCATTAGCTATCAAAGAAATTCAAATCAGAATTACTATCACACATTACCTCAACCCAACAAGGTTGGCCATGATCCAGAAAACACAAAATAACAAATGCTGGAAGGGCTGTGGAGAAATTAGAACTCTCCTATACTGTTTTTGGGATTGCAAAATGGTACAATCTTTTTGGAAAGCAATCTGGCACTTCTGTAAAAAGATGGAAATACATATAACATTTGATGCAGTAATCCTCTGCTTGGAATATATCCTACAGAAGCAAAGGCAGTCACACAAACAAATACATGCACATGAATGTTTATTGCAGCATAGTCCACAATCACAAAAAGATGGAATCAACCTAGATGACCAACAACAGATGAATGGATAATTAAGTATGGTGTGTATACTCAATGGAATACTACGCAATGATAAAGAACAAGATGATTTTAGCAAGCATCTCACAACCTGGTTTCATTTGGAAGACATTATGTTGACTGAAAGTAGTCAATGGCAAAAAGACAAATATTGTACAAGACCCCTACAATAGGAACTTAAAAACAGACTAAAACTTAAAAACATTGTAGAAGACAAGACTCTTTGATGGCTGCAAGGCTGGGGTGGGAGGGACTGTGAGGGTTGGTTATAGATTAGGTACTTGTTAGAAACTTGGTTGGGTAAAATCAGTGATGGCACACATTAGAAAGAAGATCAGTTTAACTGGACTTCAACATAACATCAACAATCCTCCAATCTTAACCGAATATTTCAAGGACAGGGTAGCAGGGGCGGAGGTCCAGGGACTATGCCCTTGGGGACACTGAGGCCACTTAGCATAATTAGCTTATTGCTAAGACAGTCTTCTACACTCTATATTGGTGAGTGTGTCTGGAGTCTTAAAAGCTAGTAAGCTGCCATCTGAGGTACAACAAATTGTCCCAACTCAACAGGAACAGATGATCATCAAGGACCAAAACGACACGGGAGAAAGAGAACCCAGAAGACAGAGAAACCCACATGAGTGAGTGACTACATTGACATGTCACCGGAGGAACCAGATGGTGCCCAGCCACCACCAGGGATAGTGTGATAGGGCTCACAAAGGTAAGTCTCACTGGCAACACGAGACTAAAAAGGGGGTACACACTGAGAACTCCACTAAAAGACCACAGTGGATGGTCTAGGGACCTCAGGGTTCCACTAGGAGGGTGTCCCTGATCCTGATGCTGCCCTTCTCCATAAATTGTTACTGAGGTCAACTCTTTGGACAGGAATGGATTGGACTTGGTGACACAGAGTGATCATACTGTGTGTGCACTTTATGATTCTGTGTATCTATAGGATGTCATCCTGCTGGCCTCTTACTGGAGGTGGGGAAGATGGTGGTGAGGAGGGGATAGGAGATTGTTAGGAGGATATGACATGTATAGATCAAATAGGAGGAGTGTTCTGGTCACTGCACAGGGAGAACAGTGGGAGCTGCACATAGGTGGGCATGCAAATTTATACTGGATTGTACACCTTCACTCAATCACAATAAATAAAAAATAAAAAAAAAGATAAGTGATGATGTAGTCCATGTCCCATGGAAACTTAACTTGCATCTAATCAAGGCTTTGACCTGAATAAGAGTGCTGCAACACACTTTAATCCTCTTTCACACAATCCAATCTTTCCTCTTTAACTAGACAAACATTAGAATTTATAACACAAGGAAAATTGTATCAGATCACAAGGTGGAGAACAACCACATAATACTGGCAATCATGGCCTAGCCAAGGTGGCAGATATTCTTGGGCAACACTATAACCCATGCCAAGGGTTATATTTAATGCTGGAATCCATTTTGTGTGAGCGTCTGTTAAATATTAAAGTCAATCATTGCAAAAAAATTCAGAAAGAAATGAGAGTAAACGCTAGAACGCACTATTTTCACTACATAGGGGAGGACTGTTCCATGAAGCATACTTTATTTTAAAGAACAAAGAGGCTGTGTTACAATGAAGTTGTACTTTCACGAAGAAATATATTTCAGTTTCCTTGTGACTGACCTGGAAACCCATTGCAATCCACTAAGCCAAGAAAAGTTGTTCCTGGGTCTTTCCCAAGGAAACTTCCCCATAGTAACTAAATGGCACCTAGCCAACCAAGACACTTTGATCAGATTGTGTGTTTCCATATATTGTTTCACACCTTTGACAATGATTTAATTTTCTTAATTTATTTTCTTCTGTAATAGTAGAAATTCCCTGACTGTGATTCAATGGATTCTGCCAGTCTTTTGTGCTCAGTGCATGTAGGCAGAACTATCATTATAATGATAGTCTTTGTCTTTGCTTAAGAAAAATTCCTTTTGATTAACTTCATATCTAGGTTATTTTCCCTCTATAATGTTTTCTTGATAAGAATTGGGCTCAAAGCCAACTTTTTTAGTGGGACCCTCAAGAATTCAGATGAAACAGGCACAAGGGAAAGGCCTTCTAGTGATCTGCCATTTTCATGGGCCCCAGGGACCGTTAGAAGGTAAGAGCTCTTGGATCTAAACTTGGTGATTTATGTGTAGTTCCCTGAGATTTTTATGGGCCTTTTTTTACCTTTTTCTGTTTGCATTCTCTCTGAAGTCTTGGTAAGCTTTTACTTGTTTGTGTTGGTAAAATTTGAACATCTCAGTCAGTGAAGAGGTAAATTTGCTTTCAAAGAGTGTTTATTTGTGTTTTTGCAAAAGCAAAAATAATTCTACGTATGAGTGGTTTGTCTCTAAAATTGCTCAAGGGTGAAATTTGTGCACCATCTAGTGATAGGTTGTTACTTGATGTTTCTGAAGTTTGAGTTACACATGCTGAATCTCCAGAAAAATGGGGAATGCCATTTATGGGCCATAAGAAAATGTTGTCTATTTGGAGAAATAGTTCCAGGAAATTTTGAGCTCAGTTAAAAAATTAACCCTCTAACAGTGGACTGGATTAAAAAGAGGTTCTAAAATTATTTGCAAGCTAAGTTTTTAGATATTCAATAACTTTCCCTTTTGCTTCTTTGCTGAATTGTTTTTCTCTCTCTTTCTACTTCCTACTGAAAAATCATTGCATCTGCCAATATTAATAGGTTTAACTCATAAAGTAGCTCCAACCAAAAAACCTTGACAAGTAAATTAATGATTTACAGCCATGTAGCAATTACAAAACTAGTCAAGCAAAAAGTTACACACTGGTTGGAAAGATGCCCAGGGAGGAGGTGCTTTAAAACAAAACATCTAAAGAAATACTTAAAGAAGTCTTGGAAATAACCATGAGTTCTATTTAAGACTTTAAACCTGACTTACCTGTTAAAAAAGAGAGAGAATTTTATTTTGAAATTTCTTTTATAAAATTAAATACTCTAAAGAAGTAGATCCCCCACTTATCTGTCAGGATTCTACAGGGAATAAATGAAACACTTTAGCAAGCATTAAAAGAGTGTGAAAGGACTACTTAGAGCAATTATATCAAAGAGAACTAGTCAACGTTCAACCTTTCAAGATGTAGTGTATAATCAGCAAAGGAGTGTAGAAGTAAGAAGTCAAGGCTACACTGCAGGCATTGGCAAAAAACAAGATTCCAAAAATTGATGGAATATCAAATATTTCAGTAAATGGATGCAGAGTCAGAATTTCTCACATGTGTATGTGAAGAAATTTGGAAGAGAGCTAACTGGACAACCACCCGGAAGATATCCATATATATGTCTATTTCCATGAAAAGTGATCCAACTGATTTTGGAAATTATAGAACAACATCATTAATATCACACACAAGTAAATTTCTGCTAAAGATCATACAGACGTGACTGCAACAGTATACTGATAGGGAACTGCCAGAAATTCAAGCCAGATTCAGAAGAGGTCGGGGAACCAGGGATATCATTGCTGATGTCGGTTGGATCTTGGCTGAATGGAAACAATACCAGAAAGTTGTTTACCTGTGTTTCACTGAATATACAAAAGTATTAAACTGGGAATTCCAGAACACTTAATCGTTCTCATGAGGATATTGCACATGGATTAAGAGGCAATTATCCCAACAGAACAAGAGAACACAGCATGGTTCCAAGTCAGGAAAGATAGGCATCAGGGTTGCATCTTTTCACCATACCATTTCAATCTGTATGCCAAGAAAATTATCCAACAAGCTGGACTGTATTAAAGAGAACAGGCATCATGATTCACAGCCATGCAGCAATTACAAAATCAGTCAAGCAAAAAGTTACACGCTGGTTGGAAAGATGCCCAGGGCAGGACTAGCTTTAAAAGAAAATGTCTAAAGAAATACTTACGGAAGTCTTTGAAATAACAATGAATTCTGTTTAATACTCTAAACCTGATTTACATGTTAAGAAAGAAAATTTTATTTTGCTTATCAAAAGTAAAGAAGATTTGAGACACTTTCTAATTAAGATTAAAGATCACACCCTTCTTTATTGATTGCACCTCAACAACAAGAAAACAACAATCGTCACAACTGGACCAGTAAGCAACATCAGGATTAATGTAGAAAAGACTGAAGTTGTTAAGGATTTGATTTTGTTTCTACAATCAACACCAATGGATGTAAAAGTCAAGAAATCAAAAGACACATTGCATTTGGAAAGTCTTTGGCAAGAAAACCTTTTCAAAGTATTGAAAAATAAAGATGCCTCCTGGAAGACTAAGATGTACCTGACCCAAGTCATGGTATTTTCAATATCGTGCATGGAAAAGCTGAACAATGAGTATGGAAAACAGAAGAAGAACTGATGCCTTTAATTTGTGGTGTTGGAGAAGAATATTGAGTGTACTATGGACTGATAAAACAACAAACAGATCTGTCCCGGTAAAAGTACAACTATAGTGCTCCTTGGAAGCATGACGGGCGAGACTACATCTTAAGTATTTTGGACATATTGTCAGGAGTGATCAGTCTCTGGAAAAGAGAATCATTCTTGGTAAAGCAGAGGGTCAGTGAAAAAGAAGGCCCTTGAAAAGATGGATTGGCACAATGGACCAAAACGATTGTGGGCGTGGCACAAGACCAAGTAGTGTTTTGTTCAACTGTGCAGAGGGTCACTATGAGCTGGAACTTAGCAGCACTTAACAGTAGCAACCAAGAAATGAATAAAATTCCTGTTGCATAGTAATTCCACTTGTAGATAATGGCATCTGTATTACATTTATAATCCTGGTGTATCAAGATATTTAAAATTAATTAATAATTTAGAAAGACATAAAAAAGTCAAGAGACAGGCTAAAGAATTGTTAAGCCCAGTGCTTCAGGCATTGAATTATTTGATAGAACAAAAATAGCAGCCAAGTTTTTTTTTAAAATGCCATCCTCCTTTTTTTTCCCCCCAGAAGAATTAATTGGGCAAACGTTCAAAGTTGCAAGTAAAAGAACAAAAGGAAAACTGCTTATTGTTTAGCCAAACTATTTACTAAACACTCTGGCTTATTTCAAGGACTAAGAAACAATTACCATTATCAGTTGAGTAATTTGTCTTTTCAACACTGTACCATTTTAACTATCAACAAGTAGTTCTTAAAGCAGAAATGATAGGTTAGAAGTATTATACCACCAGCACCCAACTACTAAACTTCGGTGAAGACCTAATACAATTATTGTTTACCAGATTATTTATATCACTGCATAATTCAGAATTTACATTTACCTTTACAATGAGAAGAGTCAAAATAAGAAGGCAGGCCAAGTTGGCAGACTAGGCAGTTGTTTTGTGTTGTCTGGCTTTGCACAAAGACCCCCCAAAAGTGAGTTGGATATAGGTGACAACCTAAGAACCCTAATCGTCAGGACTAAACTCAAGAATCAGGCTGACTGGCAAACAGAAAGGAAGACAATTCAAAAACAGCAGAAAAAGAAAGTAGTGGATTGTGAGATTACAGATTTTCTGCCAGCTGAATCTGCACTGCACCAACAGACTAGAGCAAGCAGCAATACCCCAAGTAGAAAACCACTACACCTCGTGCAGCCAAGCAACAGTGAATCTATATGTACCTCCAGAACATAAACGGAATGAAATCACATCTGTGGAAGTTCAGTACAAACTCCCAATCCATCCTATGCCCTTCCTTCACTAGAGCTCTGTATCTGAGGAGCACTGCCTTCCTCCCCGTGTATTCCCTCCTCATCCTGTCATTTGTTCCTCAATAGTCAGTGAAGCCACACCCCCACCAAACCAGGAATTCATGGCTGGATCTGGAGGCACCAGGTCCATCATCCGGTCAGTGTAGGAGACCACATAATTACGGTGCCATTCACTGCTGCCCTCCACCCTTGTTCCAGTGCTTTATGGTCTGCTTCAACACCATGTGCCCTCATTAGAAAAACACTTGTCATTAAATCCCCCTAAAGTCCACGTTTACCTTGAGGAAGTAGATGCACATGACCCAAGCCATAATATTTTCAATATTTCATGTATAAGTTGGACAATATAAAAGGAAGTCTAAAAATAAGTGATTCTTTTGAATTACAGTGCTGTTGAAGAATATTGAGGACATTGAGTATCACATGAATTGTGAAAAAGAAGTACAGGGAGAATGTGCCTTTGAAGAGAGGATGACAACACTTTGTCTCAAGTACTTTGGATATGTTATTAGGGTGGTCTAGTTCCAGAAGAAAGACGTCATGTTTGTTATAATAGAGTCCCTGAAAAAGAAGAACACCCCCAGCGAGATGACTTGACACATAACAATGAGCTCAAACATAGTGACAATTGTGAGGATAGTGCGGGAATCTTTATTTCATATGATTGTACATAGGTGTCGCTATGAATTGTAACAGACCGGATGATACCTAACAACAACATCATTGTTGTGGTTAAGAGCCCTGGTAGCACAGAAGGTAAGTGTTTGGCTTTGCTGTATCATCATGTGTCAAACAAAAATGTTGGAGGTTCAAATTCATGCATTACTCCATAGCTGAAAAGTAGCAAGTTGCCTTTGCTAAAGATTTAGAAGCTCAGAAACGCCATAGGGCTGTTCTACTTTGTCTTGTAGGATCGCTATGAGTTGGAATAGGCTCCATGGCAATGATATATATTGGAGTGCATTAGATGATTAACATCAATAAAATATTAAATGTTCACCAAAATTAGGAAATAGTTTAAAATTTGAAAAAGTAATTAATGTGAATGTGTAAATGCATTATATGTGTCTGAAATCTGCTTTTGCAGAAAGGTGGTGAATAACATGCGTATTCAGTGAATTAACATTTGTCAACTTAATTGACCTTGAGAAGTACAAATTACTGAGCTTTAGGATATAGCTACATTTTTATAATATAATTTCAACTCACATATAGATAGACATTCTCTAATGATCGCAGAAGAAACATATATTCGTATTTCATTTAGTAACTACTTAAACTGTGTTTTCAAGTTTAAGAATATCAGAGACAAAATATTGAAGAATTGCAAACATGCCACCTCACAAAATGTTTTTTTCCAAATTTTTTCAAATTGCTTATATTACAAAAATAAAATGTAGTTCTATTTTACAAACTCTTGAAAAATGCATTAACATTATTGAATAAATGCCATTAGAAATAGAATTATGGTTAATCACCAGTTTTGAGAAGTATGCCTTATCTTCTTCAAATCTAATTCCATTTTCTTTGTTTAAATGTCATGACATCCTCTCAGGTGTCTTGAACATTTTCCAGTCATTTAATGCTTCACATCAAAATAAAAAATTTAAATTATCTTTCTTCTAAAGTGTACAACTGGTAGATGCACCTTAGCTGAATATATGAGCCAAACTATCATTACACATCTCAACCCTCAGTCCCCTTACTACTGCAGTAGGAAGACAAATGTTTTCTTTATCGAAAACAAATTAACTGTGATTATCATCTATTTTTGAAAAGGTCATTCACACTTTCCAGGAAACATTCAATTAAGGTATATAAAAGAGAAAAAAAAGAATAATTTTTTCCTTTGGTTTCCATTTACTAAAATTAGAAATGAGCTGTGATTTATGTGATACTTTTCTCAGACATAGTTTTACTGTTATACAAAATTGATAAATTACTAAGTTAAGAGAAATATCATAAATATGATCATAACCTGCCATTAAGACATATATAGACAGTATCCAGCAGTTCCTCATGGGTATCAAAATATTTTCAGGAATTCACAATAAGAGATTTCACTGAACTGCTAATCGCACAAAGGAATCTAGATCATATAATTTACCATTGAATTAATTATATAAATATCAATAAACGTGCTACATTTTGAATTTTATCAAGCAAGCATCTTGATTTTGATGCTTTGCATGAGGAAAAACTGTTTTTAATAAAAAAAATTTCTCAAAAACTTAAAACTAATATTAGTCATTTAAAACAGAATTATGAATGTTCTTCTCATTTCCAGCATTTTTACCTGTCCAAACTCCTCCATATAAATAATACAAATTGAAATGCAAAGATTTAAATTAACTTTTACTCACTATTAGAGACAAAGTGATATTATTATTAAGACAGATGGTGAAGTGACATGCTTAAAATTACTTTAAGATAGATTTGAAGCCAAAAGAGATATCATTATTATAAGCCAATTTTCATTGTTAATTTGAGAAATAAATGCAAGCTATATATGACAGTAGACAGTTCCATTTACCAAAAAAAAACAAGAAAAGCTGATTCAGAAGCTACTAAGGTTTTTACTGTGGGCTCTTTGAGTCACGGGGTACAGTACATTGTTTCCAAATTAATAAAGTTTGGTCAATTCTAAATTAATAGAGCGATATCCAACTTTTGAAATATAAGAGCTTTTTGAAAAATATGACAGAATTTAAGAAATAGAATATTATTCATGCTTTTAACAAAAAGCAAAGCCATTGCCAACCAGTCATTTACGAAGCACAGCAACCCTGAACGACAGAGTAGAACAGCCTCTCTCTTACAGGTTTCCCAAGGAGCAACTGGTGTATTCTAACTGCTGACCTTTTGGTCAGTACACAAGCTCTTAACCAAAAAAACGCCACAGCTGTAGAGTCAATTCTGACTCACAGCAACTCATAGAACAGAGTAGAACTGCCCAGGAGAGTTTCCAAAAAGCACTTGATGACTATGAACTGCTGATCTCTCGATGAACAGCTGGAGCACTTATCCACTACACCAACCGAGTTTTCTTCGTCTCTATGTCGCTATTTTCAATATTCCTATTTTAACATTCCAGTAGTTGATAAACAATATTTGAATTCCAGTTAATGAAAACATGTCTTTTATCATTTCCAACATAAATGTTATTCTCCTAAGGAATGATGGCATTGAATATTGTGTCTATTAGAAGCATATCACAGTTTTTTTCCTCAGTTTTAACATTTGAAAGTTAAAAAATACCATTACAAATCAAATATAAATTTCTGTGGTTGATTTACTTACTATATTTTGAAATTCACATTTGCTTTAGAAGGACAATTGCAATGATTGGTTTTAAAATATTAAAAAATGGGTATAAGCTGGAAAATATTTGAACACATAAATTAAGATTATAAAGGATTTTCAAAAACACAGGTCTATTCCTAAGTAAATAATACATAGACAAATATGAGAAAAGTAAAGCAAAAGTAAGGTATACATATAAAAACATAAAATATAAGTGATTTTTGGTAGTAGTTATCAGTTTACTATTTTCAATGAATAAATCAAAATACAAATATTCCCTTTGAATATCAATGCACAGTACAACTGCACCTATTTTATTTATTTATTTATTGTGATTGTGTGAAAGCTTACAATACAATTCAAATTTGCATGCCCACTTATCTGCAGCTTCCTCTACTCTCCTTGCCTGGTGATAGCACACTCTTCTTTTCTGTTCTATACATGTAATGTCCTCTTAACAATCTCCTGTCCCCTCTTCTCTACCCTCTCCACTCCCTTCTAGTAAGAGGCCAGTAGGACAACATCCTATAGATGCATAGAACCATAAAGTGCACACATGGTATGATCACTCTGTGCCCCTGAGTCCAATCCATTCCTCTCCTAAGAGTTGACCTCAGAAATGATCTGTGACCAGGGTTTTAGGGTTCTCTCTCCCAGGAGAACTCCTAGGCTTTGGGACCATCAGTTGCAGGCTTTTAGTGGAGTTCTTATGGTGCACCCTTTTTTTTAATTATGTTGCCACTGGGACTCAACATTGTGAGCCCTATCATGGCTGTCATTGGTGGTGTCTGAACGCCATCTGGTTCTTCTGGTCACATGTTGATATATTCACCCATTCTCGTGGGTCTTTCTGTCTTCTGGGATCTTTATCCCTCGTGACTTTGTTGTCCTTTGTGATAAAGTTTCAGCTGAGTTGAGACCATTTGGTGTACTTCAGATGGCAGCTTGCTAGCTTTTAAGACCCCAGACGCCACTCACCAATATGCGTGCACCTATTTTTCACTACTTTCCCAAGTACGTTGTGTAATTTGACCTAAACTATGCAAACTAGTGTGTAGCAATTTTAGTGCCATGCTTTCTTTTCACATAGATTTGGTAAGTTTCCAGCTGTTTGTATTAGGAAAAAAAATAATTTTACAGCAAAGCTATATCACAGTTTTCATTCTTTCACCATCAGAAACTTAAATTCAGACCTAACTGTTGATGTATTTTGAGGCATTAGAGATATTTATAATATCTATAATATTAAAATTGTAAATATTATAGATCTGGGCAAATTTGACAAGGAATGATAGCCTTATTATTTAAATACAGTGTAAGTAAGGTGTGTCAGATGGTACAATAGAAAATATGTAAAAAGAATTGTTCAAAACATTTTTTTAAATAATGGAAATTTTCATAAACAAAATCACCTACTAAATGATTGGCTCTTATTTGTGACAATAGCAGAGAATGTGAACTGCTTATAAAAAATTCACTACTCGCTGTTCAGCTTCTAACACAGATTTACCAAATAATGCAGGAAAAACACCTTGATTTTTGTTTTTTTTTTCTCTTGTAAAATAAACACCGTATTAATTTACTGGGGTTGCTGAAGACTGACTATAATAAAATGTATGGAAATAGTTTTTGACACATAGTCTATTTTCTAGTTTCAAAAATAACAAAAACAATAACAAAAATAAAATTTTACAGGATCATCAATGCTGTCATTGCCAATTCTTTCTCTCTCTAATGAAAACAAAAGATATACAACCATAGATCCTTACTAATCTATTTGAATGAATAGAGTGGTCATTTTTCAAAAACTGGTTCTGAAAAAAATGTCATCATCCAGACCTCAGTGAATATTTTAATAATTGTAATACTGATGATGAGGAAGAAAGAGAGGAAGAAAAAGAAGAAAAGCTCTTTTCAAAGAGTTTAAGATGAGACAGGCTGTATATTGGGTTACAGATCTATTACAACCTTAAGTTATCTTAATCACACTGTCTAATAGACAGAAACAGATCAAAGATAAGAAAGTGAGCATCAGAAAGGTTTAGGTAATTTTAAAAAATGCACAGCATGAAAGTGGTGGACACAAAATTAAAAAAAAATTGTTTTCTTAACTCAAAAGTTTAGGTTATCTCCCATGCATCACATTTGCTTAATCTTCCTGTGAAATAATACAATAAAACATGCAAAAGCTTTTTATAACTTTTGATTATATTTTTAATATAAATTTTATCCTGCAGAAAAACTTATAAAAAAACAAAATGAATCACTCTTGAGTAAATAACTAGCTGGATAATTTATGTTTCATAAAGATCACTGTTATTTGAGAACAAATAAAATATACACACGCAAATATTTATTTTATTTTTAAAATAAATTTATTACTTCAACTTTCCAAGATTCTTAATGCTTACAAGTTTCACTCCTGGATGCACACATGAGTTTCTTACCTGATTTCAATGTTTCTTCTCCTGTTACCTCATGTATTTTCTACATATTCAGTTACAAATAGTTAAAAAAAGAGAGAGAGAGAGGCTGCAATAGCAGCATAGTTGGTCTTTAGATACCAAAGTGACTCACATCACTGCCCCAGGAAAACCTCTTGGATGGTTTTCCCATCACACTTAGGATAAGATACAAGCTTCATATCACAGAGTGTAGTCAGTTGTAGAAGTCTGACTTGACTATTTCTAGGACACTTTGGGCATATGCATGTTGTTAATCAAAACTGTCCACGTTTGATTTGTGAATTGTGCTAATAGCCTATCTAAAAGCCAAAATATTATCTTATACCTGTCTTCTTGTCACATCTCAGTTTTCCCAATTTTTCAAATTCCAAATACAGTGTCATTGTTAGTCTTTTTAACATGTCAGGCTAATTCAGGTCTCATCTTTACCTTAGAACACTCCCGCAGAAAGAAGATTTTAAAATGATGTGTTCTTCTTGTCCTTAGCAATAAATAAAAAAGCCCTCTCATCCCTATTACATTCTGGTCACATACTCAGGTTTATTTACTTCTTAGTATTTATCACTGCATAAATTTAATTTTTATTTTTTTCTAGCTGATTTTATCTTGCCTTGTTAAAACGTAAGCAACCTCTCTGAGGGGCTGGAACAGGCTTTTTCTTTCTTACTAGTTATTTCTTCAACTGATGTAGTCATAAAGAAGGAGTTGACTGAAACAACTTTTAGATGAGTGAATAAGTGATACGAGAGGGAAAACATAACTATTTTTGTTCTATTAACTAATTATCTAGAGATAGTTTCTGGTGCATATCTCTGAAATCACTTTAAAAAGTAATTTTACATTAAAAATAACTTTCAATTTTTCCTTTTGTTTTTTATTGAATCATTCCTCAATGTTTGTGGTTACAATAAAATAACACTTAAATACTTCTCATGAAATTACAATAACATCTGTTTTCAAACCTTAATACACCTGAATCAAAATCAATATTAACACTCCTTTATGATGAAGTCACTCAAAATGGGACAACGTAATGATTATACCACATTGCTGTAAGATTAAAAGCCAAAAAAAAAAACTTGTGTCAATAGTACCCAAGATGATTTACAGGTACATTGCAACTAAGTCCCAAGTCCCAATAGCATTGCTAATGAAATGGAAAAACTAATTTGAGTCGGATCCGACTCAACGGCACTTGGCTTTTGGTAATCTACAGTTTTGTACGGAAAAGAAAGAGGCCCTGAATACCTAAAGCACTACTGAAAAGAACAAATTATAAACCCTCACACTTCCCAATCTGAAAACTTACTGTGCAGTCACGGTAATCAAGATAGCTTGGCATTGTCATGTATAGACCAATGTCAGAAAATTAAGAGCCTAGAAGTAAATCTGTTGATCTATGGAGAACTGAAATACAACAAAGGGGAAAATTCATTCAATGGGAGGTAAACTGTCTAACAAATGGTGCTGGAAAAATTAGGTATCCAAAAACTGCACAAAAATGAATCACAATCTATACCTCACACCACGCATAAAACCTAAGTCAAAATGGATCAAAGAACTAAATGTTAAAACTAAAACTTTAATGTTTCTGGAAGATAAAATAGGAAAAAACTAGGAAACATAATTTTTGGCACAAACACTTTATCAAACTCAAGTAAGAAATGTATGAACAACAGAAAAAATGTTAATAAATACTTCTTAAAATTAAATACTTAGGCTTTCATCAAAAGTATTTTGATGACTTTACCAAGAAAATAAAAAGAAAACCTACAGAATGAGAAAAAATCTTTAGCAGTGACATATCAGCATATCAGCAACTCAACAGCAAATGGATAATCCAATCAAAGATGAGCAAAGTACATGAATGGGCACTTTATCAAAGAAGACATTCAAGCTGTTAACAACACGTGAAAAGATGTTAATGATGCTAAGCCATTATCCAAAATCTTTGATGTCAAATTGATTTTGACTCACAGTAACTTTATAGGATGGAATAGAACTGACTTACAGGGCTTTCAAGAAGTGGCTGGCGAATTTAGACCGCCAGCATCTTGACTGGGATCCAAGCTCTTAACCAATGCATCAGGGTCATTGGAGATGCAATTAAAACTACAGTGCGAAAGTATCTCACCCCTGCAAAATTGACAGTGAGCAAAATAAAGAAAGAAAGAGAAAATAACAAACATTGCTGAGGTTGTGGAGAGATTTGAACACTGATAAACTTCTGGTGGGATTGTAAAATAGCAAATCCACTACGGAAAACTGAGTGACACTTCTTCAAGGGCTAAAAAGAGAAATGCCTTATGATTTAGCATTCTCACTCTTAGATATATAGCCTAGTGATATAAAAGCAGTGACACAAATAAGCATATTCACACTTAAGTTCAATGAAGAATTATTCACAATAGCAAAAAGGCGGGAACAACCTAAGAGCCCATCAATGAATGAATGGATGAACAACTTGTAGCACATATATACAATGAAATGCTATGAAACTATAAAGAATAATAAGAAGTCCATGAAACATCATATGTGGATGAATCTAAAGCACACTAAGCTGAATGAAATGAGTAAATCACTAAAGGAGAGATACTGTATGGTCTTGCACTTGTAAATAGTCAAGAATACGTATAGATACAAGTGGCATTCTTTGATGATTATGAGGAGTGGAAGGGAGAAAAGAAAGAAAATCACTTTCTAAAGACTACTCAACATAAATGAAGACTACACAACTGCACAATGCAAATGAAGACACTAAGAAGTATGCAAAAATAATGCACAATTTCAGTAAATTCTATAACAGGTACAATGTTTTAGTAACAGTGATACCAACCCAACCATATAAATGGTGTTACATACGTATATGTATGCAGTTATTTTTAAGAGAAGGCACATGTGAATACATCGTGCGTGTGCGTGTATAAGTTTATCTATAAGTGTAAGTATATGTGCAGCACGTGTATATAAACATATGCCTGTGGGTAAACCTCTATTGAGTAAAAAGGCTTAGGATCATAGTCTTTTGGGACAAGTCAGTATAAGATAGCCCATAATGATCTGTATTGGTAAATAGTGTTTAAGTTCTTAAAAGCTTGCAACCAGTCTTCTAGAATACAATTAATGGGCTCTACTAATTTGGAGTGAAAATGAAGGAAGAAAATCAAAAACTCACAGAAGAAACTAGTCCACGGACTAACAGCCCACATGAACACTGCTTCATCTAGCCTGAGATGCGAAAAACTAGATGATGCCCGCCTACCACTAACAGCCATTCTGACCAGGAAAAACACAGATGGTCCCAGATAGAATGAGTGAAAAATGTGCAGCAAAATTCAAGTTTCTAAAAAAAAAAGCCAGCCTTACTGGACATATGGAGCTTAGTGGAATGCCCAAGATGGTGACTGTAAGATATCTTTTGAACTTGGAACTAAAATCACTTCCAGAAGTTACAATTCAGGCAGATAATAGATTGGCTTATGAAATAAATAATATCACACATGAGTAATATGCTTCCTTAAACAAGCAACTACTTGAAACTGGGCGAACAAGGTTAACAAAGGAGCAAAGAGAAGAAAGGAAGAAGGGCCAGGTGTGTTACAGTAATGTAAACAGATCAAATAGAATGAAAAAATATGAATGAAAAATAGATTACTGGAATTATGAAAATTGTAAACAATATCATGGAACAATGTGTATAAAAATTGTTAAATAGAAACCTAATATGTAAACTTTCACTTAGAACATAATAAAAGTGTTTAAGATAAAAAGAAATATGAGAAAGAATAACCACAGTCAGGCAATTTATTTATAGATTAATCTTATTAAGAAAATATCAAGAAAATAGAACAGATTAAACATTTAAAAATCATGAAGTATCAATTCGTTCATACTTTTAATCTGTGAAACAATTTCATGATGATCTTTATAACTGATTTGATGAAGCTAAAAAGTTATTTGGTATTTCTCTTTCGACCCTGAAGAAGATTAGATTAGAAAAATATCCCACAACAAAAGAACTGAAACGTCTGGATAAAATATAAAAATTATAATTTTAATTGAATGGTTATAAGCAAAGTATCACAGGCTCCAAAAAGAACAAGACATATAAACTGGTATGGGTCTGGGTGATCAAGAAAGAAACTTTAGGTTGTCCTGATGGCATTCACTGGTACTAAGTTTGAGAGTTTGCTAAACTCAGAATTCCTTTGAGATTAAAAAAAAAAAGGGGGTGGATAGTCCTTAAATACGTTGAAAGTAAAGACTATGGTTAAGATATACAACAGACACTCAAGAGTCTGAGAAGAAAATCTGGGGCAAGTTTTTTTTTTTTTTAATTAGGGCATTAAAAAGCAACCAGGTATATTGATGAGACTTTAGAAATACATACATGCGCCTATGGAGCAAGTGGGAAGCAAATGACAAAAGATTTTTTTTTTTTTTTGGAAGAAAATAAACTTTTACATCAGACTGATCTCTAGGCTTAATGTGAGACTGGGTAGGTGTTAAAGAAGTGCTATTCCGGAATGAGGCATGTAGCACACAGAGCAATGAAGTTTGCAGCCTTAATTGTTGGACTTCATATTGTAATGAAACTATTAAAAAACAAAGACACAGAGTATTTTGACAGCAGTAAGAGAAGTTATTTCTTGTATAGTAAGGGTCTTCCATAAGTAAATAACTGATTTTTTCATCAGGGTTGTTTTATGAGGCAGAGTTGACTCAATGACAATGAGTTTGTTTTTTAGCTTTATTCTTTATAAGTACAAATTAAAAAGTCTTCAACAAAATAAAAGCAAATCAAATATAACAGGATACTAAAAGAATTATTTACCATGACCAAAATGAATTTATTTCTGGTATGTAAGAGTGGCTCAGTAATCAAAGAAAGAAAAGAAAAAATATATATATATGATAATTTAAATTGTTGCAGAAAAGACATTTGAAGAAATCTAAAACCATTTTTATAAAAAAAATTGACAACATAGGAACAAAGAGAAATTCTTGAATACAATAAAAGAGCATTTATTAAAACAAACAACAACAACAACAAAAAAACAGCTAACATCATCCTCAGTGGTGAAAGATCAAAAGCTGCCCATCTAACATTCATAACAAGGTAATAATATTTTCTTGACTTAGAGTCTATCATACACTTGAAGCCTCAGCCAACTCAGGAATAAAAAGAAATAGAAGATATCCAAATTTGAAAGGCTAAATAAAATGATCTCTTTACAAATAGTGTAATTCTATTCATAGAAAACCCCAAAGGTATGTGTAGGCGGGGAAGCTGTCAGAGTTAATAAACAAATTCAACAAAGTTACTGGGTACAAGATTATCTCAAAAATAATTATGCTTTTTATACAAAAGAAATGAACAATTCAAAATGAAAATTAAGAAAACAATTCCATTTAGAAAATAGTCCAAAAAACAAATAATCTGCAAAGTTACTTAACCATAGCAATTAAATTAAATTAAGACTTTTAGACTGGAAACTATGAAACACTACTAGAACAAATTAAAGATAACCTAAATAAGCAGAAAGACATCTGCATCTGCAGACTGAAAGAAGTGATATTGCTAAGCTCTCAGTAAGTACCACCTAAGGTGACCTCATGTACATTCAACACAGCTGCTATCAAACTTACAATAAACATTTTTTCATTTGTTTGTTTTTGCATAAATGTAAAAGCCAGTACTCAAATTCATATGAGTTCCATGCCCTTCAAATACAGAAAACAACACTGACAGTGATTATCCCAGTTTGAGGACTCATACTTCCTGATTTTAGACTACATAGCTACTGTAATCAAGACAGTGAGATGCTGACATGCAGACAGACATATAACCAAAACCAAACCAAACCAGCTGCTGTCATATTCGATTCTGACTCATAATGAACTTACAGGACAAAGTAGAACTGCTCCACAGAGTTTCTAAGGAGCACCCTGGTGGATTTGAATTGCTGACCTCATGGTTAGCAGACATAGCACTGAACTATCACACTGCCAGAGATTCCCAAATAGAATTTAGAGTCCATAAATAAAGCCATTCAATTCACCTTTGGTCATTTATTTTTGACAAGAGACCTTAGTTATTTCGATGGGAAAATTGTAATGTCTTTAACAAATGGTGCTGGAAGAAGCATATAAAATGAATATAAATATAAATATATATTTTATATATAAATATATATTTTATTTTATAAATATATAAAATAAATAAATAAAATGAAGTTGGATTGTTAACTCACATCATATACTAAAAGTAACTCAAAATGTTTCAATAACCAAACAGAAATGCTAATACCATAAAGCTTTGATAAGAAACATGGAGGTAAATCTTCATGACCTAGAATTTGGCAATGTAATCTCATCAAAAGAAGCAGTACGAGAAAATAAAATCGATATTTGAACTTTGTTAAAATTAAAAACTTTCACACATCAAAGATATAAGTAAAAAAGAAAAAGAAAACATAAAATTATCTGAAAATAGTTGCAGAGTTCTAGACTATATGAAGACTTCCTACAATCCAACAACAAAAAGAGTAACACCCAAATTTAAAGATGTGGCAAAGGATTGAACGGACATTTCTCCAAAGAACCTATGCAAATGGTCAACAAGCATAAGATGCTCAACATGACTACAACAATGAAAATGTTAATCAAGAGTAAACTGAGATACCACTTCACACATGAAGTCATTGGAAGTTGGAACCTACTAGTTGGTAACTAGTTTGCTTTTGGTCCACATTCATTAGGATAGCTAAAATTGAAAAAAATAAACAGAAGTGGAAAATAACAAGTACTGTGAGAATGTGGAGAAGTTGGAACACTCACACACTTCAGGTGAGGTGTAAAACGGGACACCCACTGTGAAAAGAAATTTATGGTTACTCAAAATTTAAATACATAGTTATCATATGGCCTGTCAGTTGTATTTCTTACCCCGAAGAACAGGTATTCGAACAATACTGTAATAAGTAATGAATCTTTTTGGCATAATATTAACACAACTTAAATAAATTTAGAACAATAGTATGTTCATACATAACACTACTACTCAATATCATAAACTGTCAATGGAGCTATTTATAAAAACAAGGTAATTCTAATCGAGATAGCAATAATGTTTTCAGTAGTATTTGAAAAACTGATTCAAATACTTAGCTTTTAGAGGAAATATCAAGAATATATTTGGAGAAAATAAGCAAAACTGGGGCATTTGACAAGAGAAAAAGATATTTTAGGAACTACAAGATGCCCATCAACAGATGAATGGATAAACAAATTATGGTAACATACTCAGTGGAACAGTGTGCAATGATAAAGAACAATGATGATTTTAGGAAGCATCTCGTAACCTGGTTTCAACCAGAAAACATCATGCTGAGCGAAATCAGTCTGTGGCCCCTGCTGTATACATGAGACCCCTGCTATGAGGACTTAAAAGTAGACTTATGTAGAGAAGAAAAGACCCTTTGACAGCTATAATGGTAGGGAGGGAGAGAGAGGGTTAGTCATAGATTAGATAGTTGATACAAATTTGGTTGGGTGAAAGCAGTGACAGCACACAGTAGAAAGTAGATCAACTTCACTGGACTTTACCATAAACTGAAAGCTCTTCTAATCTCAATCAAATATTGCAAGGATAGAGTAGCAGGGGCAAGGAGTGTGGAGACCATGCTTTTGGGGAACATTGAGGTCAGTTAGCATAATTAGCCTATTGCTAAGAGAGTCTCCTGCACCCCGTATTAGTGGGTGGTGCCTGGGGTCTTAAAAGCTAGCAAGTTGCCATCTGAGGGATACTAAATGGTATCACCTCATTCAGAACAGATGATCACTGCAAACGACAAAGGCATGAGGAAAAAAGAGCTCAGGAGGCAGAAGGACCAGTACAAATGTGAGACTGTATCAACATGTGAACAGAAGTACCAAATGGTGTCTGGCCACCACAAAAGACAGCCATCATGGGACATGCCATGTTCAGTCCCTGTAGCAACATGAGAAAAAGAGGAGTGCAGCTCAAGAACTCTACTAAAAGCCACAAATGATGGTCCAATGGTCCGAGGGATCCTCTGGGAGCATGGCCACTAGACCTGCTGCTGCCCCTGACCAGAAAATACTACTGAGGTCAACTCTTCACACTAAAATAGACTGGACCCAGGGGCACAATGTGGCCATATAATGTGTGTACTTTTTGGTTCTATGCACTTATAGGATGGTGTCCTACTAGTCTCTTTCTAGATGGGAGAAAAGAGGGAGGAGAGGACAGGACAGGAACTTGTTAAGAGGATATGACAAGAATAGAAAGAAAAGCAGGAGTGCGCTCTCACTGAGCAAGGAGAGCACACCCTTAAGGAAGGCATTATTATTTTGCAGGCTTTAAAATGTTTCGTGGCTAGTACACTACTCTCTGAATTTTTCTACAGTTTGTATTTTCCCACCACATTTCTTTGAGAGTTACGTTCATGTTTATATATGTGACTCTGTTTCTTTCACGATTCACTGTTTTATTCCTTTGTTTCTACTTCTCTGTTGTGGTTCACATGTGAGAAATTTTCTAGTATGCAGACGTAGGAGTAAAATCACTGGTAACTAAGAAAAGTGTATATTAAAATTGAATAGATCTTGTGCAAGGGCTTTCAGAAGTGGGTTGTAAATTGCATTCTGTTTGGTTCTGCATGAGCTTTGTCACTGCTCCACAAGCTGTGCCACATGCACTATTTTAAGGTGTTTAGATTTTGCTTCTCTTCAGCACTGGGATTTTAATCTATTTAAAGTGTCATTTTCTGGTTTCCTGATGTGATGTTAAGGTTCATTTCACACATTTATTGATTATGTAGGTTTCCTTTTCTGTGTATAGTGTTGCCATCATTTGTTTTTCTTGCTGATTTTATAGTTTCTTATATATTATTAAATTTATGATATGTGTATATATAATTATTATTACTGACACCAATCTTTTGAAAGATAATATGACTAGCTTTTAGTATCATAAGATGTGTTTGTTTTTATTTAAACATTTAATATAATGACAGTTCATGGTTTTTTATTTATTGCTAATGTATTTCTATAAAAATGTCCCTTGTAATTCTTGCATATATTTTTAAATCTTGTGACTTAGATGTGAAAGAGTAGTTAATTGTTGTGAATTATACAGGTTATCAAATTATCATATTTTATGTTCACATGAATATTAAATATTTTCTAACTCATTTATTGACTGATCTGTCCCTAGTGAGGAAACTCTTGTATCATAATGGTTAAGTGCTGTGGCTGCTAACCAAAAGGTCAGCAGTTTAAATCCTCCAGGTACTCCTGGAACTGTTCTGTGCTAACTAACAGGTCACTATGAGTCATAATTGACTGACGTGAGTCAGGTTTGGTTTGAAATGATCAGGAAAGCCAGTTTTGTCATAAATTCTCATTTATAGGATTGCAGACTCTTTTCTGTTCTGGTCATCTATTTGTTTATTTGTACCATGTGCCATTTACTGTAGTTCACTTTTTATCTTTAATTGTGAATAAGTGACATTATGCAATCCAAATTAATTTTGCATGCATGCCTGTGAACCACAACAGAGAAGTAGGAACCGAAGGAATAAAACAGTGAATCGTGAAAGAAACAGAGTCGCATATATAAACATGAATGTAACTCTCAAAGAAATTTGGTGGGAAAATACAAACTGTAGAAAAATTCAGAGAATAGTGTACTAGCCATGAAACATTTTAAAGTCTGCAAAATAATAATGTCTTCCTTAGGGGTATATCAAAATACAGCAAAATATGAAGAAATGTTGAAGTGATAAACTCTAAAGTCACAAGAACACCGTGCTTGGCAGAGCAGACCAAAACTAAAAAACAAATCCATTGCCATGGAGTCAGGTCTGACTCATAGCCACTCCATAGGACAGAGTAGAACTGCTCCATAGAGTTTCCAAGGAATGCTTGGCCCATTCAAACTGCTGACCTCTGGTTAACATAGCTCTTAACCGCTATACCACCATCTGTGAGTAAAGTAGATGTCACGAACAAAAAAAAAAAAAAAGAGGAAGATCCTCAATCAGTGATGAGGATTAACACAGTGGCTGCAACAAGGTGGTCAAGCATAAAAAGGATTATGAGAATGGCACATGACTGGGAGGTTTTTCCCTCTGTTGTGTATAGCGTTGCTATGAATCAGAACTGACAGCAACAAATTCAAAACTGTGTTTACCTCTGAACTGGGGAGAGGAAGCAGACATCTTCTCTTTTGATGATAGGCTTGTTTGACAGCTGGTATTATAGGGGCATTTCAAATACAATATGTCTAAAATTGAACACCTTATGAATAGCCACATAATATTGTCAGATATGGTGCCAGAAAATGAGTCTCCCAGGTTAGAAGGCACTGGGAAGATGACTGGGGAAAAGCTGCCTCCTCAAAGTAGAGTCTACTGTGATGATGTGGTTAGACTAAGGCCTTCCAGATCTTCATTCGCTGATATGGCACTATTCAAAATGAGAAGAAACAACTGCAAACATCTATTAATAATTGGGACATGGAATTTATGAAGTATGAACTTAGGAAAACTGGAAATCATCAAAAAATGAAATGAAACTCATAAATATTGATATTCCAAACATTAGTGAGCCAGAATGAGCCTGTCTGGGCCATTTTGAATCCAACAATCACATGGTCTACTATGCTGGAAATGAAAACTTGAAGATGAACAGTGTTGCATTCATCATCAACAAGAACATTTCAAAATCTGTCCCGAAGTGCAATGGATAATATCCATATGCCTACAAGGAAGGCTTGTTAATAATACATGGACAAACCACTAAGGTCAGAGATGAAGAGACTGAAGGTTTTTACCAGCTGCTGCAGCCTGAAATTGATCGAACCTGCAATCACAATGCATTGATGATTACTTTTGACTAAAATTCCGAAGGAGGAATCAAAGAAGGATTGGTAGTTGGAAAATACAGCCTTGGTGATAGAAATAATGCCGGAGATCACATGATAGAATTTTGCAAGACTAATGACTTCTTCATTGCAAATAACTTTTTTAACCAACACAAACAGTAACTGTACACACAGATCTCACGAGATGGAATACACAGAAAGCAAACTGACTACATCTGTGGGAAAAAAAAAATGATGGAAAAGTTCTACATTGGCAGCCAGAACAAGGCCAGGTGCTAACTGTGGCACAGACCATCAATTGCTCATCCAAGTGCCGTCCGACTCATACACAAATTCAAATTGAAACTGAAGAAAACTAGAAAAAGTGCACAAGAGCCAAAGTATGACCTTGAGTATATCATTTATGAGTTTAAAGACCACCTCAGTACCAGATTTGAAGTGTGAAGTGTTGGTCGCTAATGACCAAAGACCAAATAAACTGGGGAACGGCATGAAAGACGTCATTCATAAAGAGAGCAAGAGGTCACTAAAAAGATGGGAAAGAAAGAACAAACCAAATCAGCTGTCAATAGAAACTCTGAAACTTGCTCTTGGATGTTGAGCAGCTAAAGCAAAAGGAAGGAATGTAGAAGTAAAAGACCTAAACAGAAGATTTCAAGGAGCAGCTTGAGAAGACAAAATTAAGTATTATAATGACATGCACAAAGAGCTGGAAATGGAAAAGCAGAAGGGAAGAACATGTTCTGCATTTCTCAAGCTGAGAAAACTGAAGGAAAAATTCAAGCCTCAAGTAGCATTAGTGGAGGATTCTACAGAGAAAGTATTAAACGACTCAGGAAGCATCCAAAGAAGACGGAAGGAAGACGCAGAGTCATTATACTGGAAAGAAGTGGTTGATGTTCAGCTATTTGAAGAGGCAGCTTATTATTTGGAACTGACAGTGCTGAAAGAAGTTGAAGCTGTATTGAAAGCATTGGCAAAAAAACAAGGCTCCAAGAGCTGACAGAATATCAACTGAGATATTTCAACAGGCAGATGCAGCACTGGAAGTGCCTACTCATCTCTGCCAAGAAATTTGAAGGACAGCTACCTGTCCAACTGCCTGGAAGAGATCCATATTATGTCCATTCCAAAGAAAGGTGATCCAACCAAATGTGGAAATTACCAAACAATATCATTATTATCACACACAAGTAAAATGTTGCTCAAGATAATTCAAAATTGACTGCAGCAGTGTATTGACAGGGAACTGCCAGATATTCAAGCTGGATTCAGAAGAGGACATGGAACCAGGGATATCATTGCTGCTGTCAGGTGAATCTTGGCTGAAACCAGAGAATACCAGAAAGATGTTCCCTTGTGTTTCATAGACTGTACAAAGGCATTCAGCTGAGTGATTCATAATAAATTACTGCTGACATTGTGTACAATGGAAATTCCAGAACATCCAATTGTGTTCTTAAGAGTTCTGTATATGGATCAAGAGGTAGTCGTGGGAACAGAACAAGGGGACACTGCATGGTTTAAAGTCAGGAAAGATGTGTGTCAGGGTTGTATCTTTTCACCATAACTTCTCAATCTGTATGCCAAGCTAGTAGTCTGAGAACCACGATTATACGAAGAAGAACGACACATTAGGATTGGAGGACAACGCATTAACAACCTGTGTCATGCAGAAGTGTGTTACGTAAAGAAGTTTTGAAACAGTGACGAAGATCAAAGACCACAGCCTTCAACATAGATTGCACCTCAACATCAAGAAAACAAAATCCTCACAACTGGACCAGTAAGCAACATCATCATAAATGGAGAAAGGATTGAGGTTGTCAAGGTTTCTTTTTCCTTGGGACCACAATCAACGCCCATAGAATCAGTAGTCAAAAAATCAAAAGGTAAGTTGCATTCGGAAAATCTGCTGCAAGGGATCTCTTTAAAGTATTGAAAAGTAAAGACATCACCTTGAAGACTAATGTGTGCTTGACCCAAGCCATGGTATTTTCAGTTACATCGTACACATGCAAAAGCCAGATAATGAAGAAAGAAGACAGAAGAAGAATTGATACCTTTGAATTGTGGTATTGGAGAAGAATATTGAATGCACCGTGGACTGCCAAAAGAACAAACAGATCTGTTCTGGAAGAAGTACAATCAGTGTTCCTTGGAAGCAAAGATAGCAAGACTGCATCTTACATAGTTTGAAAATGTTGTCAGGAGGGATCAGACCCTGGAGAAGGCCCTCGTGTTTGGTAGAGTGGAGGGTCAGTGGAAAAGAGTTAGACCCTTGAAGAGATGGCCACAAAGGTGACTTTAAGCATAAAAATGATTGTGGACATGGTGCAAGACCAGGCAGATTTCTGTTCTGCTGTTCACAGGGTTGCTATGAGTCAGAACCACCTTGATGGCACCTAAGAACAATAACAAAATTGAATACACACATAAACAAAAAGAAAGCCTGTTCCTCTAGAAAATCTGCACATCTCAAGGTGACCTGTTGTCATTGCTCAGGTCCAATTCTTGTTTTCATTTTCCCTTTACAGCTTTTTTTTTCATCTTCTCAGCATTGACCATAATTTATCATCCTATATCTTTCCTTGTTTGTCATTACTATCGATGCCTCATCCTTCTAGACTGTGATGCCATGTTCGTGTCTGTATCTCCAGTACCTGGAACAGTGCCCAGGGCACTGGTGTAGGGTCTCAGTGTTTACTGATTGGATGGATGAATGCATCAAAGAATGAACACTAGCCTTTCAAGATTGCTATGAAGATAAAACAATGTGTAAAGGGGTGTGTGGAAGCCCTGGTAGCACAATAATAAAGCACTAGGCTGGTAACTGAAAGGTTGATAGTCCAAACCCACCCAGTGACTCCATGGGAGAAAGGCCTGGCAACCTGGTCTCCTATAGATTTACAACCTGTTGTAAATAATAATTTCAGCAATTATTATTACTGAACAGTTTTATCACAGATTACACACAGGAGTGGTGATCTAAAGGGAAAAAAGCAGAGCAGAATTTAAAGAATTTAAAATATAGACTCCAGGCTTTCTGGACTCATGAAAGCTGGATGAACCCTGAAACTATTTCCCTAGGATAATCTTTAAACCTTGGACCCAAAATATTCACTGAAGTCTTCTTAAAACCAAACATTGGTTTAGCTTAACTAGTTGACCTTGAGAATTATGCTCTTTTAGGAACCAAATGTACAATATCAAACTGACAACAACAACCTAAAAGATTAGATAAGAACTTTAACGGACAGTGAGTTTATGTTGGGGAAGAACAACTCAGAAAAGGAGGGTGGGAATAGTTAAACAAATTGAAGAATGTATGCCAAGCCAAGTGCAGTCGAGTCGGATCCGACTCATGGCAACCCTTGCCAATTAAGTTTGCAAACTCATCCTACAAAAAGTGTTAAATACCTGATTGCTAAACATCACTCCAGTCATCTCGGAAGTCCTCCCCTTGGGAAGCTATGCACTGACACCAGTGCCTAGTCCATCTTTTAAAGCAATTTTGGAACTCCTTTTCTGGAATGACCATCGGAGCAGTCATAGGATTACCCATGATGTCCTGAATGTCATCAAAATGCCTTCCTTTCAATATTTCCTTCTTCTTGGGTTAAAGGAAAAAGTCACTGGCAGGTTAATCAGGTGAAAAGGTCAGTGTCCCAATGGTTATTTGTTTACTGGCTAAAAACTGCCTCACAGACAACTATACAATTAAGTTAGCAAACTTACCACCACACCACTGTGAACAATGGCCATTGCAGAATAAGTTCCCAAATTGCTTTGAAAGGTGGACTAGGTTCTGGCTTTGGTGTATAGCTTCCCAAGGGGAGTACTTAGAAGTTGAGTGTGGTGACATTCAGCAGTGAAAGCAGCACTGGGAAGAATTAAGTTTGTCGACTTAATTGTTCGTCATTGCATTCAAGTCACTAATTTGTACATGTAGAAACTTGAACAGATGTCTAAGTTTTGGTATGTATACTCTCAACAACAATAATATAGATTCAATTTTAAAGAAGCCTGTGGGACAGTTCTACTCTGTCACTTGAGCTTGCTCTGAGTCCAAATGGATTCGAGGGCATATAACAACAAGGGAATCTCTGACCCGTCTCTCCCTTCTGGGGAATCCAGTTTGTTTAGCTGAGGAGCCTGCTCTAGGATCCACCCTACAAGGGGTCTTGACTCTCCCCTGCCTTTGAACTCAAGATCATGAGGCTTCTCAGGGTATGTTACAGAGGTATATCCCTCCTCTGGACTCCCACAGCACACCGTCTTTATCATCTGTGACCCCTCAGCCCACCTTCCCCCGAGAAAGTCCAGCCCTAGCCTCTCTTGTTCTTTCCCACACACCTAAACACAGAAAGCCCAACCTGCAGCTGACAAACTCGTTGCCTGGAGGGCAGAATAAGCTTAATCTTACTATCATTAACAATTTCAAACTTACAGAAAAGTTCCAAGTACAGTACAAACACCACTTTCTATGGCTGAATCATCTTCATGGAGGTCATTGCCCTGATGCTCCCTTCCTTTCAAATCTTTTAGTGTGCTTCTTTCTAACACGAAGCCCTCCTACAAAACCTGCTGTTATCAGGTGCCCTTGAGTCGGCTGCTACTAAAAGTGACCTTATCCGTGACAGAATGAAACATTACCTGGTCCTTCTCTGTCCTCACAATCACTGCTATGTTGAAGTCCACTGCTGCAGCCACTGTGTCAGTCCATCTCACTGAGTTTCTCCCTCTTGTTTGTTGCCCTCTACTTTAAAACATTCTCTAGCCATTAGTCTCTTCTGGTTATGTGTCCAAAGTTAGTGAGAAATCTCACTATCCTAGCTTCTAAGTAGAATTCTGACTGTACTTCATCTAGGACAATATTTTTCACCAATGCCAGTATTTATTTATTTAATTACGCTTTAAGTGACATTTTATAGGTCAAGTTAATCATCAAAAAATACATACACATTATTTTGTGACATGGGTTGCAATTCTTACAATATGACAACACTCTGTCTTTTGCTATCCCAGCATGCCTGGGTCCATTCTTCTACTTCCCTGACCCTTTCCTGCTTTCTTGTCTTGCTTTCAGGCAAAAGTTGCCAACTGATCTCATACTTGGTTGCACTAAGAAGCACATACCTCACGTTTGTTACTTCTGTATTATGGGCCTGTCTAATCTTTGAAAAGTGGACTTCTTTGTGGCTTCAGTTCTGAGGTAGCAGGGCCTCCAGGGATTATAGCTTTGGGGGTTCCTCCAAGCTCTGTCAGACCAATATGTATGGAATTTTCTGGGTGTAAATTTGAATTTTGTTCTACATTTTTCCTCAGCTATGTCCAGAACCCTCTATTGTGATCCATGTCAGAGCCACTGGGTAGTTTCAGCTGTGCACCATCTAGCCATTCTAGGCTCAGGTTTGTGGAGATTGTGACTCATGTGGTCTTTTAGTTTTGGGGGCTAACATTTTCCTTTTGACTTTGGTTTTCTTCATTCCTCTTTGCTCCAGATGGGATGGGACCAATAGACATTTCTTAGGTAGCTACTCACAAGTTTCTAAGACCTCTTTTCTGTGTCAGTTAAGATGATCATGTGATTCTTTTCTTTCCTTTTATTTATGTGGTAGATTACATTGATTGATTTTCTAGTGTTGCACCATCATTGAATACCTGGTATGAATCCCACTTGTCTGTGATGTATTCTATTTTAGCCAATAGAATTCAGTGGAGTTTGATAAGTATCTTGGATAGATATCCTCTCATCCTTCATGATGGCAGGAAAGTTTTCTGTCTACAAATCTTTGACAATTCTCTCTATGTTTTCTGTTATTCCCTTCTCTTCTGGTATACTAACTGTGTTTAGATTATTCCTCTTGATAGAGTCCCATGTAACTGTGTTTCTGATTTCTTTTTAACTCTTTAATCTTATTTTTCCTCTAGTTTGTTTGTGTCACTTGCTTTATCTTCAGTCTCACTAATTTGGCCTTCCATTGCCTCAGTTATTTTCCTTTGACTTTCTACTGTGTTGTTTATTTCTCTAATTTTATTTTTAATCTTTTGAATTTCTATTCTATGTATACTTTTTTGCAGACTATTCAATTTATGATTATGATTTGCTGCATTTTGTTTCATACTTCTTATATATTATTTTTATATCTGCTTTTATGGAAATGTTCTAATTTCACTATCATTTTGTACAGACGATTTTGCTGGATAAATACTTCTTCTCAGGCAGTGTTTTTTCCTTCAGTATTATAGATAAATTATCCACTTGCTTTCTGCCTGTATGGTTTAGGCTGAGTAATTAGAGCTTTATATATCTGTTTCTCCTTTGTAGGTAAATTTTTGTTTTCTCTAGCTACTCTCAGAATTTTTTTTTTTTTTTGTCTTTGATTTTGGCAAGTAAGATTCTCATCAGTTATTATGACTTTCTTTTGGGATCTATCCTATATGAGATTCATTAAAGTTCTTGAAATGATTAGTATATTCTTGTCTTTCATGATATTAGGATAGTTTTCTGTCAGCAGATCTCCATAAGTCTCTCTGTGGTTTCCTTCAATCTCTGTGCTTTCCATTGTCCTGCTTCTTCTGGAACTCTGATTTCTGTCTCTCTCTCTCTCTTCCATCTCTCTCTCTCTCTTCTGTTTCTTTCTCTCTGTCACACACACACACATACACATACATTGCCTCTTGATAGTGTTACACATAATACTGAGACTTTGATTTATTTATTTAGTATTATCCACCCTGGTGGCACAGAAAAGTGTTAACAGCTGTTAACCAAAAGGTTGAAAGTTCAAATCCACCATTACTCTTTAGAAATTCTATAGGGTAGTTCTAGTGTGACCTATAGAGTCTCTATAAATTTGAATAGTATTGAGGGCACTGTTTTTGTTTTCCAAACAAAATTGTGTCATGTCTTCATTCTCACTAATTCTGTCTTCCATTGTCTCAATCTTGTTCCTATTATTTTCTATTGAGTTGTCTAATTCTTAACATTTATTGTTAATCTTTCTATTTCTATTTTTTTAATTCTATTTTGTTTTTATATAATTTCTAGTACCCTATTTATTCATCCACTTCTCCTTGTGTTTCTTTCCTGAATTCTTCTATTGCTTTTTCATTTTTTCCTTGTTTTTTTCTGTGTTTTCCCTGGTCTCTTTTGATATCTTGAACTCATTTGTATATCATCTTTTGGATTCTTTATCATGTACTTTCATTGCTTTATCTTCCTCCAGGAGGTTTTTATGTTTTTCATTATTATTATTACTATTATTATTATTTTGGTTGCTTTCTGGAGCCCTTTGTCTGTTTTATATGAACTGATGCTGTCTATTGTCTCCAAGGCATTAAGAAGTTGTTGCTTTCATTAATTGTATTTTGTTTGTTGCACCCTTTTGTTTAACTGAGTAGGCTTGACCTCTGTGCTACTGTGAGTTCTAATTTGGCCATGTTGAAACTCCATCTCCTGTATCCTGATGGGTATAGTAGTGACTGGGTATGTGAATGTAGGTCTTTGCTGTTCTTAGGGGGCTTCTGAAGATATATTTGGCATTTTTGGTAAGGTGATATATCTGTCCTGCTAGTAACCTGATCATGAGTGCAGAGGGTGTTTTCCCAGTCAATGGGTTGGCTGTTGTATGTTTTGCTACTTGTTAAGTGGTTGGAGCAAAGGTGCCTAGGTCATCAGTCACTAGGTGAGTCTTGCAGATGATCTCCCCAACAGTTCTCAATAGGCAGGTCTCTAAGGAGGCACTCAGAGAAGTTATATGCTTCTTGTTTCAGTGGGGGACAATGCAGGGGTATAAGCAGGGGATTTCAGATTCCAGCAGGTACCCAGCTGTAGGCCATGACTCTGTCTGGTAAAGAGAATTATGAGGGAGTTTGTTAGGCCTGTCCTTGAGCACCCAGTGCTATCTGATGGAGAGATGAGGTCCCACCAGTCCTCCAGTCCCATCATGAGTAGTTGGACGACATAGGTTGTACCAACAGCCTTCAGGCATCAGGCTTGTGTGGTTGACTCGGCAAGTTAGGGGGAGAGGTGGTATTATATGCTACAGATCTGTAGCTTGCTTAGCTGTTGCAGGTGAAATGTGTTTCAGCTGGGAATGCTTCCCACCTTGAACCACTATGGATACACTGTGCCAGTGTGGCCAGCAAGGCACTTGTATGAGCTATCAGAGGAAGAAAAAGATGCTGCAAGTCTGTGGAAACCTACATCAGTGACTGGGAGAAGAAGTAGGTGCTTTGTAATGTGCCTAGAGTTATCAGCTTAGGGGTTAGGGAGGTATTAAGTGCCATATGTCTGTAGCTCCTGCTTGGTTGCTAAAGGTAAAGTGGGATTCACCCGGGAATGCTGCCTACCTTCACGCATTAGAGACATGCTGTGTTAGCTAAGCCAGCAAGGCACTCATGCAAGTGACTGGAAGAGGTAAAGGGTTCTGCAAATCTGTGGTTCTGCAAATTGGTGACCATGCTAAGGGGCAGGTTTCTCTGCACTGGGATCAAAAGTTCTCAGCTTTGGGGAAATGATGGTGTTGAATGCTGTCCAACTGATGTCAGGGGAGGGAGGGCTGAGGCGATGGAGATCCTTGGCCCATAGAGCTTTGGTAGGGGAGCTGAGATGCATATAGTTGGTTGGATACATGCACTTAACTTTTGCAGGGCTGGAATCACTTCTGGCTAGCTCTGGAGATGCATGCAGAGTCTCTCCGGCTTAGTACATGAGGTGGAGTTTCTGCTAGGGTTGCTGCTACTTGTCTCGGTGTGTCTGCACTATGCTGATGCTGGTGCTGATAACAGGATACTATTCTATAGTTTTGAATGTGTCTCCTTTTACTGGCTCAGTCCAATTCTTTAGCCTAGTCTTTGATGCTTAGGGTTTCTAGATTGTCATTTATACCCAATTCTCTTGTTTTGTAGGTCTTTGTTATAGCTCATGTCTAGCTGTTACAGGGGAAATGTGCTTCAGCTGGGAATGTTTCCCACCTGGAACAAGTATGGCCACAGGGTGCCGGCTCCAGGAGACGGCTTTCTCTCTGTGTCAACTCTGGAGGAAGGTCTTTGTGATTTGTCAGTCTTGGCTTGTTCTGGTAGCAATTCAGCACAGGGACCTCAGATCCAAAGCGCATGCTCTGCTCCTGGCAGTGCTTTCTTTGTGGTATGAGGTCCCTAACTCTCTGCTAGAAGCACTAGACTACTCTACCATCTTCGTCTACCTCCCCAGAAGTCTTATTTCTTTAACTCAGTGGTGAGCTCATTGATATTTGACATATAATTATTTATACTCATGATTCAAAATAGTTAACCAAATAAGGAATAAAATATTAAAAAAACATTTCAAAACAATGAATCGACATAGCAATCTCTTGAATGGTAAAAAACAAAACAATAACAAAAAGACTGACACCGAAACAGAGCAATGCTCCTCCTTTTAGTTTTCCAAGAAGTAACACTGGATCAAATTTATTACCTTATTCCAAAGCAGGTTATATCTTGACTTTTGTTTAAACACAGCTAATCATTAATACCCAGCCCAACAAAATTTCAAGGGCCTCACCACATAACCTGTACAAAAATATTTTAGATATCTTTGTGATTATGGTTAAAGGGTCCTTGATGTTGTAGTGGTTAAGCATTTTCCTGTTTGAATGTATCTGCTTCACAGGAAAAAAGACCTATAAAAATTTACAACTTAGAAAACATACAAGGAGCAGTTCCACTCTGTCATATAGGATCTCTATGAATTGGAATCAACTTGATGGTACAGAAGACAAACATGATTATGTTTAATATTTTAATCAAGAATAGGGAAATTAATCCTTAATACTTTAATTACTTTTCTTTTTTCATAATTCCCCTTTTGATTTTGGAATGGAGCTCTGCTGAAAGAATGGTTAAGAGTTTGCTTGAGAACTAAAAGGATGGCACTTCAAATCTCCCAGCCACTCCTTGGAAATCCCATGGTGCAGTTCTGCTCTGTCGGCAGTGTCTCAGTCATTTAGCACTTCTGTAACAGAAATACCACGAGTGAATGACTTTAACTAAGAGGAACTTATTCCCTTATAGTCCAATATGCTAGAAATCTGACTTCAGGGTCCTGGATCCCAGGGAAGGCTTTCTGTCTTTGTCAACTCTGGAGGAAGTTCTTTGTGATGCATTAGTCTTCCCTTCATCTGGGAGCATTTCAGCACAGGGACTTCAGATCCAAAGAACATGCTCTGCTCCTCGCAATGCTTGCTTTGTGGAATGAGGTCCCTACTGGTCTGCTTGCTTCTCTTTTCTTTTGTCTCTTAAGAGACAAAAGGTGGTGCAGGTCACACCCCAGGAAAACTTCCTTTACTTTGGATTCTTAGCAAGGGTGTTACAGTCCTACCCTAATCCTTTTCAACATAATCCAATCTTGCCCCATTAACCATAGGCATAGATTAGGATTTACAACATACATAAAAATTACAATATTGAAATAGAGGATAATCCCACAGTATGGGGAATCATTGCCCAGGCAAATTGCTGCACACACTTTTGGAGGGATATAATTCAACCTATGACACCTAGGGTTGCTAAAGGTCAAAAGCAATGTCTTTATTACTATTATTCTTCTTGGTTTATTTTTTAATGTTTTTCTTGTTCAGTTCTTATAAACTTTAGAATTGAATTTTTCAGTTCTAAAAGAAAATGCTCTGTAGTGACATTTATTGGAATTTTTAAAACCGTAGTTTAATAATGGAATAATGAAATGTATATGATACCTATAAAGTAATACCAATGTGTGTTTTGTTTCTTCTGATTTGTCTGATATCTGCACCATCAAAGATTATCCTTAAGCATGTATATACATATATATATACACGTACTCATATATGTATGTCTAAAGATAATCTTTGATTATAATATATATTGTATATACATTGTTTGTAATGTATTATAATATATTTTTTACATTTTAATATATATTACAATGCAAATTTGTATATATTACATTATTGCTTGATCTTACTTGAATGTGGCAACTACCCTTCAGGAATTCTGAGAAAAAAGGGATATTCACACTCCATTGTATTAAATAAATCTATAAATACAAAATTTTCTGTTATATACGGAACTCTGTGATATTATACTATCGTTTGACAGGAGTAGTAGGTATGGCATATATTTCAAAGTGGGAAAAGTGGAAATGTCAAGACACTGTCTCTTCTGAATCTGGAGAAATTTTGATGCTATTATAAGACACATGAAAAGAGTGGTGATGGTGGATTTCTTTTAAGTCTATCTTGATGCATCATGATTCATATTCAGTGTTATCAGTGATACTATTCAGAATTTTTATTGATCAATGACCAACCAGAAACAAAGCTGCACTAACACTAGAGCAGTGAGATAGAATGACTCTACTGGACAGGATGGTATGCCAGTTGGGGCATTCTTCAGGAAGTTTACTGGTGACTGGAGCACTCTTGGAAACACTGGTGGAATACTGGTTAAGTGTCACAGCAGCTTAGTCGGAAGTTCTTCTCCTTCAAGGCTTTGAATGTGTCATGCCACTGTCTCTGTGCCAGCATTGTTTCAGCACAGAAATCTGACAAAAGCCTACAGGGTTTCTCTCTGAATGTTAGCTTTGCTTTCAGTTTTGCTACCTTTAAGAGTTTCTACTTATGTTTCATTTTGTTAAGCTTGATTATAATATGTCTGGGAGTCTTTCTATTGAGACCTATATTGAGTGGTGTTCGATATGTGTCTTAGATATCTATATTCTCTTCTTTCATAATTTCTGGGAAGTTTTCTGTCAGCAGCCCAGCAATAATGCTCTTTGTGTTCTCAGGAGTCTCACCCTGTTCAGGAACTCCAGTTAATCATAGATTATTCTTCTTAATAGAGTCTCACATACTTCTTAATGCTTCTTCATTTTTCTTGTTTCTTTTTTCTGATTTCTCCTCATGGATGCTGGAGTCAGTAGCTCTGTCTTCCAAATCAGAAATTCTCTTTTCCATTTGTTCCATTCTGTTTTCTTGGCTTTGATTTAATGTTTCTATGTCTTTGATTTTGTTATTGATCTGTTGGATTTCCAAGTACTGATGTTCCGTCAGATCAAACAGCTTGTTTAATTTTTCATTTTGCTCGGCTGCATTTTGTATAAGGTCTAAGAGGGCTCTCTCTATAATCCTTTTGTATTCACCTTCTGATAGTTTCCGAAAAGCTTCTTTGTCTGGGAAGTTCTGAGGTGGTTTCTTTTGGGGGGTGTATGATGCTTTGGGGGCTTCACATGGGTTAATAGAGGCTGGGAAAGATGCTGTGAAGATGGACCCCAATTGTTTCTCTAGGCTGTCTTAAAATGAGAGGTAAAAAGTATTTGACAACTTCCAAAGTCAGTCAGGTTTTCAGGTGCATACATTCCTCTTCCCAGTTGGCAAAGTAAGCATCTCTATATTGAACCCCAGAGGTTATAAGCTAGCTCAAAATACAGAAAGGCTACCGGCCTGCTGGCCTCTACTCTCAGGCCCCAGCTGTAGGTGATACTGTATAGAATTCTGCTTTTCTGCTGGAAAAGTGATGTCTTCTGGGTAGACACTGCCTCCCAGTCCAGGTCCAGCTGAGGCTTCCATGTGAATGACTCCACCTCTCAGCAAAACAAGAGGGCATCCCACACAAGCTTGCCACTTGGCTGGGACCAGGATCCCAGCAGAAAAATAGGCCAAGAGTGCCTAGATGCCCTGAGTCCACAGCCTCCAGTGCTGGGCCTCACCCTCAGGCTACACTGTGCAAAACACTGCCTCCCTGCTGGAAAAACACTCTTCCCCGGCAGGCGCCACCTCCCAGCCTAGGAATGAAGTCCAGTCAGGGCCTCCACCAGGGCTTCTCCATTTCCCAGTGGATCAAATTGGCATCCTGCAAGTGCATCTGTATGGCTACCACATGGAGGAGGCAGAAAAATAGACCAGAGGAGCTGAAATGTATAGAGTCCAAAGCCAGGCTCTCGGAACATGGCAATTATGCTTGCCAGTCCCATCAGAAGTGCATCTGAGACTAGCAGCTAGTCAAGTTCCAGCTCTGCCCACTGGCCAAGACAGGAAAAAAAAAAAAAAAAAAACAAATTGGTGAGTTACCTTCAGTCTGTGCAAACCTGTGCTCACCGAGAGTGGGGTCAGTGAAAGACAGGAGGTTTTGCATTGAGTGGTATGAAGTCCAAATTAACAGCCCTTTGTCACATCCCAGGGCTCACTAGGTGTCCAGAAGTCTCTGTTTAATCATCATTTCAGGTCTTGGTTTCCAGAGGGATTTAGGGAGACGTGTGTTTAGTCTGCCATCTTGACTCCACCCCTCTTTACAGCAGGTTAATCAAAAGTTCAGCAGCCCAATCCACCAGGCACTTCTTGGAAACTCTAGGGTGGCAGTTCTTCTCCATTCTATGGTGCTGCTATGAGTCAGAAGCAATCTGAGGGCAATGGATCATCGTTTGAAGCACTCTTAAAGGTATGGTGTTTGAAGACTCAGCCAATGACTATCTGTCTTATCTACTAGTGTATTTTAATGTGTATCAATTGGCATAGCTATGACAAACCCTACCATTAAATATAAATGCTGAATATTGTAACAACTAAGATACTTGTTTTCTACATTTGTAAAACCTTTGCTTCTTTCATTTGCGTGCAATAAATTAAAAAATAGTTTGGAAAAATAAAATGAATATGCATAGCTTTTACATGTAAAAGGATACTTTCAAATTTTTTTCTAAGGTATATGTACATGTCGAACATATTTTGATCAATTAAAATATGTGGGTGATACTATTACATTTAAAGTTTCTTCTATAACAATGAAGTCAAAGTGTAGTTTTAAGTTTCAAATGCTGCAAATGAAAAAATATATCTTATATCCCTTTAAATCTAATTTATATGATAGTGGTGTAAAGAGAACTGACTACTTTTTAAAACAAAATAAAAATCTTCTGAGCCTCCGGGAAAACAAAAGTAGGAATTATTATTAGCATTTGGGGGAGGACATTTTTAAAATGCAATTGAGGACATTATAATACACTCAGTTATAAACTGTATTTATTACAAAAACAACTGCATAAGTCTGATACCTTGGGGAATAAAGGTAACCATGAAGATGTCTCTAAAGATAATTTGAAATGCTTTAGAGATCTTCTGCCAAAGCTGCCACTTCCAACTTGAATTTACTATTTACTTCCGTGTGAAAATTAACTGTATATTTTGACATAAAATGTTCTTTCTGTCTTGGCAATGACTTTCCACATCACATGTTTTAAATCCCACAGCAACAATGTATCACATTTTATTATTCATTGCCACTACTCAAATACTCAGGTATACTATACAAATATTAAATTATTATGTAAAAGAAATATGCAATAAATATTTATTGTAAAGCATTATGATCTAGTTACTCTATAGACTCAGAAGATAAAAAGAAAACACACAGGTAAAATGCAACAAAGTGAGTTGAAAAGAAAATAAACATTAATTGATTGTTTAGAATTAATTTTCTTTTTTTGTGATCATATTACGAGACCAGCATAAAAACTCAATTGCATGAGAACACGAATGATTGCCCCACAAAAGAGGAAGCAGTGAGGTAGAAGGTGGAAGAAATTGGATTTTAAAGTTTGAAGAATTCTTCTCAGCAATAGGAGACACAGATATGATTTGTTTTGTGATCCCTGTTCCTTGAAAAGGACCCTGAATCTCTCTCTCACTTCAGACACAAGTCTTGTGTACCTCACCGCTATAGACCTCGTAGGAGGCTAATCCTGAGAACGAACCTAGAATTTTTAGCAACATTTTCCACTAAGACTATTGCTGTTATTCCTTCTTCATTCACAATCTTCCTTAGTCAAATTTGAAAATTCTAACCTCTGTGAGGGGTGATTTATCACCTGTAAACTTACCATGTAGCTCAGAGTATCTCATAATCTCATGTCGGTACCAAGGTGTACAGTTAGTCCTTCAGAGTCTGTCATCAGCAGAATCATCCTTTACTTATCTGAATGTTTGCTTTACCTTCATATTCTCGGTGAAACTGACTCTCTTGAGTATTCAGATTCCTCTGATGTTCTCTTAGCAATGAACTCTTTTATGTTTTCTGTGAACCAATGAACAAAATCTACTTAGAGATAAATATTTCATTGCTCATTGTGCCTTTTTTACATCTTTATATATATTTCATTGCTCATCATACATGCTTCATGTCTTTACTTCTCTGCTTTAACAACGCAGTCCAACTAGCAAACTGCATGCCATAAGCTTGTATGATTCACCATTATTCATTGGCTGACAGCTACCAAGCTTTGTCTCTATGTCTTCAAATACTTCTCAACATTTTTAACATTTAATAATCTATCCCTCCAGTTCCTTGATCTGTTAAGCTTCAAATACTTTCTATTCTTTAGCAACACTGAATATTTTATACCTTAGACACTGCCATTACTAATAAGCCATCAATCCATTGGCCCTATGAATTTTCATCTTCCTTTATCTCTCTTCTCTTGGTATTAGCTAAGGTGTTATTGTCTGTTTCTGTGATTAACCTTGCCAAATATCTTGACTCCCTTGTTCCTCTCCTATCCCTTTTAGGGTTGTTAGTAATTTGAACAGTGTTTTCTGCCTATTTTTCTTACGCTCTAATACACATGAATTGGGTGGAACAAACAAAATGCCATCAATTTAAACTAAAATCTCTTCTCAAAAGTGGGTTGTCAACAGTGTTTAAGTTTTCTTATTATTTTTCTCTACTATACTTCAGGGTGACAATTTCACATATTTTCTGCTGTCTTCAGCCTGCTAACCACATCAACATTCCACATTTTTAATTTTTATGTATATTTTTGAAAAAAAATACTTAAAAATAAAATAAACTGCATCATCTTCCCATTCACGTCATTGTAATCCACCTACATTTTCATATATATTCTGTATTACCTCTTATTATACTGAATTAATTGTCTCTCTTCCTTTATAGGAAATCCTAGTTGTCTGTGGTTAAAAGCTATAGCTGCTAACCAAAAGGCTGGCAGTTCAAAGCTCCCAGGCACTCCTTGGGAACTCTATGAGGCAGTTCTACTCTGTTTATAGGGTTGCTATGAGTCAGAATCAACTTGACAGAGGTGGGTTTTCTACTGGTTTGGGGTCTTCTTTTATAGCCTTTTTACAGATTATATCTGTCACATCTAACCTATATAAAACTTAAAACTTTGTTTTCTTTTTTTTTTAATTTTTGTAATGAAATGATCTCATTTCTTGTGTGTATAATCACTTTTTTCCTTCTTTGCTGGTCGTTCTTATAATACAAAAATGCACTAGAAATCTCCAATTTTAATAAACAAAAAAGCCAGCCAAGTACCACTGAGTCAGATCAAGTAATTTAAAAATCTTTCTTTTTGCTCTAGTTTTATCCCTCATCGAAAATACTCCCTCAAGTAATACTGATACAAATAAAATTACCTAACTTTTTTTATTTTTCAATTTACTTTTCATTGATTAGTCCTTTGAACCAACCTTTCTCTTGAGTATTTGGTTTTCTTCCTTCTCCCTTGCTCCTGACAGGGGGAACCCAGTGGAATCTTAGATGGCCTCTCTTAAGCCCTTAAGATCCTGGATGCTACTTGCCAGAGTAGGATGTAGAACATTTCCTTTATAAACTACATTAAGCCAGTTGACTGAGATGTTCCTAGAGATGGTGATCCTCACAGTCCTCAGTCCAATAATTCAGTCCCTCAGGGAGTTTATGTTAATGCATGGAGCCTCCATCCCTTGTACTGGACAAGCTGTGCTGGCTTCCTCAGTACTGTGTACTGTCCTACCCTGCACCAAAGTTAGCATTTATCTATTATCTATTTACTGTTTTTCTCTTCTTCACCTCTCCTCTTCCTTGAGATCACTGAAGATTTGTGTGTGTCTGTATGTGTATGTAAACCTTTTCATGAGTATTTATAGTAGTGGTCTCATACAATATTCTTTTGTAATTAACTTATTTCACTCAGCATAATACCCTTCACAGTCACCCATACTGTGAGATGTTTCACAGATTGATCAGTTTTATTATTGGATAGTACTCCACTTAGTATTTACCACAGTTTATCCATTCATCTGAAATTATTTAACATATTTTTTAAATGTGTACTGTTGACCTCAGACACTGTTTTGAATACTTCACATTCTGTAACTCACTTGTCTATATTTTGACTTTCACTTTTTTGCCTCTTATTTGTCTTTGAACCCACTATGCAACAAGACTTCATCACCTACCCTGTAATTGAAAATGTTTTCTTAACAAAGTCTCAGTCATCTCTGTTTTGCCATGTCATATATGCAATTTTTCATCTTCTCCCTGTTATGCAGCCAGACAGCATGTGTTGCTTGTTGCGTGTTTTCTTCTCTCTGAACTTTTTTTGTTTTTTTTCTGGTTTCTGGAGTATGGCAGTCTCCTCATTTTCTTCTTGTCTAACCAGATGTTAATGATCTGGTTTTCCATCTAATTTGCAACCCGTTTCCCCTTCCTCACTTTAAATAGGAAAGTATTTAGATGCAGGCTTTCATGCCTTTTATCTATCTTTGTCTATGTGATGTCACTTAATAACATTACTTTCAAAAATATTTATCATTTGAAAATCTCACTTTTCTTTCCCCACTTCTAATTTCGTATCTGCTCCAAACTTCAATATCCAATCACTTTCTACACAGTGCCATTTGGAAATGTACCAGGCATATGTTGTTACGAAATGTTACTAGTGATTTTTTTTTTTTTTCATACCGAGGGCCGTGAGAATTCTTTTACCTAGTATTTCACCACTGACTCATTGCTGTACCAAATTTTTTTTTTTTTTTTTTTTTGCCAGACGTTATGCATTTATTTCAGGGGACATTCTTTACAAAACCAAGGAGTCACTTCAAAAATGTAACTCATGGAAATCTCCCCACATTCCTTTCTATAGTTGCCAAGATTCTCTAAAAAGAACGTCATTTCTTATTAGCATCTTCTGTTATAATCACACCTTTAAGCCTAGGCTGAGCAAGTTCAGGTAAGGATGAAGGAAGGGTCAGGGTAGAGAAGGAGGCAGAAAAATTATGTGAGGAGAAAACAAGCTTTTTTAAAACAAATAAAAAGTTCTTCCCTTTGCTGAATTCTTAGGAACCATCTTGTTTGGAGCACATGGAAGATGGAGCATTCCCACGCCCTTGCAGTTTAGTGGGGTCATGGGAATGATTCTGTCCAATAGCCTGTGAGAACAAATTAGTGTCTATTCTTGGACTAAGCACAGTAAAATGAATGTGAGACTTCCATGTACTCTTTTCTTCTTCTCTTTAAGGAGAAAAGAAGGCATTGTGTTCAAGATACCTCAATTGCAAGAAGTCTGCTACAACCTATGTGGAACAAAGTCCTTTATTGTGTGACGTAAATGGATTACATTCTTTGAGAAAAATTTACTATTGCTGTGGCAATAAATTAGGATTTTGGGTGAATTATCAGAGCATATTCTAGGATACTCCTATAAAATAATGTGTAGAAACAAGCATGTACAAAGCAGGCTCCTCATAGCCTCCATAAAAATACTTTTTGGCCAGTCTTCCAATTTTAGATGCATCTTCCTTAACCAGTTAAACAGAATAAATATCTGGGACTCATTTACCACGTGCTACATTCATTCTATCAGGAAATCTTGTTAGTTCTTTAAATTATTTCACAAATTCCACACTTCACCACTGTTATCACAGGTATACTTGTCTAAGCCATCAGTATTTTTTGTGTAGGGGATTGTAATTGTTTCCCAAGTGACCACTCATTCCAATTTTATCCCCATATGGTATTCTCCATAAATTATTCCCTTTATAGAGTCTTCTAGAAACATAGTTGTTCTTTTTTTAAATCATCCAATCATTTGTCATCACATGTAGAAAGCTTCCACTGACTACAACACTGATTATCTGTCTCTGTCTACAATTATCTTGTCATCTCCTTGGGTTCTGTCTGTACTTAACATGATTTCTTCACTGTTCTCAAATATACAGTGCCAGCTTCTCTGCCCAAAGTTTTGAATTTTCTACTTCCAGTCCCTCAAATGCTCTTCTCCTTGATCTTTGATGGTCCACCCCATGAATCAATGTCATGTTGTTAGAATGACAATCTCTGTCACTCCCTAAACTTATCACTTTTTCCTTGTATTGTTTTTATTTTATTTTTTCCCATAGAACATTCCACTCTACAGACATGTTAGTATACATGGACATGTGAGTGAGTGTGACCATGTGGTAAATATACTTCTTTTTTTGGTTAATACTCTATTGAATATAACCTTTATAAGACATTTTTCCCATGTTGTTCAGTTTTATCCCTTAAATTAAAATAGTGCCTGAATAATAAGTAGGTGCTTAGTAAATATTTATCGAATTAATAAATATTACTCCCAGATATCCAATCTCCAAATAATATGATAAAGTTGCAGAGTAATTCCAAATAATGATATTTAGATAAACTATAGGGGTTAAGAGTTAAGGCTGCTAACCAAAAGGTTAGCAGTTCAAATCCACCGGGGGTTCCTTGGAAACTCTGTGGGGCAATTCTACTCTGAACTATAGGGTCTCTATGAATCATCATTGAGTCAGCGACACTAGTTTTTTTTTTTTTTTGGTTTGGTTTATAAAATCATTACTTTTCCCATTTAAAACCATAAATAATTTCTGTTTATTGTTAATGAATTTAAATTAAAATCTCAAAATGCTTGGGTTCCACAATACATCATGTAACATCTATTTGATTTTTTCTATTTGACACTCAACTACAGAAATATGTTTAAGCGAGCATAGAGAAAATGATTCAGCTAAGATATTTACACTGAATTATGTATTTATGTATGTGACATATTATTAATTTGAAGTTATATACTTTTCAAATCAACACCATCATATTTGCTTATACTGAAATACCTTTACAAAATTATAATTGTCTATATGATTTTAAATCTGGAGGTATAAGAATTGTACTTTTCTGATGAAAAATTTAATATATTAGGCATATATACATTTTCAGAGATTTAAATGATGAAGGAATTATGTTACATTCTAGCCCTTTCTTAATTCTTAATCCATTGAAATTTTCAGATGGTTTTCTCAAGAGAAAAGCTCTCTTACCTTTGACTAAAAGCAAAAAAAAAAAGAAAGCGTGTCTTTAGTAACTTGACCACTCTTCAGCACTTGACACTGCATTCTCTCATGGAGGTATTTTCTCTGTGACTTTCCTGATACACTAACTCTCTCTGAATTTTCCATATAGTATCCCCAAAACTTCCATTAAATTTCTTTTGCTGAGAAAAATCAATATTCCTCAGAGTTCTTTCTTATACTTTTGCCCTGAAAATTCACCCTAAACACCGCAGAAAATCTCCTTAGCTAACACGAGTTTAGTCACATCTGTATAAACCAAAAGCTGAATCTGTTATGGTCAACTTGATTCCTACTCAAAATAAACTGCTCATACACCACTAATAAACCTCAGTATTATCCAAATGTAAGCAATTATTTGCTCTTGGTGTTCTATAAACTAAAAACCAAACCAAATCCAGGGTCAATGAGTCAATTCCAACTCATAGCCACCCAGTAGGACAGAGTAGAACTGCCCCACAGTGTTTCCAATGAGTTTCTGGTGAATTTGAACTGCTGACCTTTTGTTTAGCAGCTGTAGCACTTAACCACTATGCCACCAAAGTTTCCTGTGTGTTCTATAGGCTATATAAAATCTTTCATGCCTAAAATGGCTCTAAAACCATCTTCTCTCCTTTTTGCTAGAATTGTCTTTGAATTCCTTCAATCAACATTAACCTTGGCTCCTTTTTTTTGCTTCCTATGTGCAACAATCATATTTTGAATATTTTGTCCTATAAATACATTTGGATTCTGCCTAAGGTAAAGATTTCTAATGTATAATATCAATTCTCTTTTCTTTCTAAGACTTTAGATTGAACATTTCCATTTCCTTTGGAGATAAGTCCTTATACTACTCTTGGTACACATTCTTTGTCCATTACATGTATGGAATATGTTGCCTGTGAGTTTATAGGCTCTAACTTGATGGTACTTGGCTTGGCTGAGTTTATAGGATATCTTTTGACTTTCCGTGAGTGTCTTGACTAAACAGAATTTCTTAGTCTTTATTCTGTTAAATGTATACATGATTTTCTTTCCTGATTAATGCTTTTGAGTTTTACTGAAAAAATATATCACAGCATTACAGTGAAAAATGCACCTGTTGTTTTTCACTTACATAATTGATGAAAACAATATATCAGGAATAGTAGGACTTCTGTAATTTTATTGGCTCACAAAATATGGGCAAACGCATCTACTGATAATGCCAAAAAGAAACAAATACAGCCACTACACATTTAAAGGTGTGTTGTATCTCTAAACGACTATTTAGACCCAACATGATTTCATATAATTATTAAATTGGTAAAACTTAAATAGTTTGGAAATACTATATATTATAAATACATTGACCGGTGGTTGGGATTACTTCTACAAGGACTTTACAACACAATTTCTCATAAATATCACAAATATTTTCTGTTTCATGAGTCCCTTAAATAGATTGGATACCTAGACAGTTCTGCGTGTGTGCGTTTGAAAATCCGTGTTAGTGTATATATAAGAACACAATTTAAAATAGAAACAAAATAAAAATAACACTCACAAAAACCTGAAGAATAAACAAAGGATCAGTGATATGACAGCAAATAAACACAAGCTAATATATTCATGAGAACTCCTGGGTCTCACACATGGTTAAGAAATTCAGCTCATAATGGAAATGTTAGAGGTTTGAGTATACCTAGTGTAGAAAGAAGATCTCCAGATATTCTTCTAAAAAGTAAAGTATTGAAGGCCCTATGTAACATAGTTCTACTCTGACATACACAGTCACCTGTGAGTCTCAACTGAGTGTATTGAAATTGGTTGGTATGCTCCTACCATGTGCTACATAGAGAAATGAAAATACATAAACTGCAGCTTCATGTAGAACATTTGGGAGCATCTCTGTAACATATTGTTGAATATTAAGAGCAAATTCAAGAAGGCTAAAAGTAATCTAAAATTATTTTTTTGAAATTCAGTACCCTGGTGACGTAGTAGTTAAGTGATACAGCTGCTAACCAGAAGGTTGGCAGCTCATGGAAACTTTATGGGGGAGTTCTACTCTGTCTATAGGGTTAACTCATGGCAGTAGGTTTCAATTTAGTTTTGATTTGATAACACTGAATAATTTAGGACATTATCCTACTGTTGGAATATATATTTGTGTAAATATATATGTATTTATATGTATAAGTATATATATTTATAAGAATGCACTTGGACAATATCAAAAACAAGCACACACATATAAACATATATATGCACAGCACACATATGATAATAAATATTATACAAAAATAAAGGCAATTATTAATGGAAAATTCAAAAGAGAAGAAAAGTCCTCCAGGTAGGGGAAAGGTAGATGAAAAGAACATGTGCAAATAGGTTAATGTCAGCTACTGGCAATATTTTAGGCCTCGGTTTGTCTTGGGCTCAGAAATACATAATGCAATATAAAATTATGTTATAAATATAACATAAACAACATAATATAAACAATAAAACATCACTATACATAGACCAACAATAAACCAAGAATTAATTCATTTCTTTGTGTTTCAGACACTTTTTGTTAAATGATATAATCTGTGATTTACAGTCCTGTGCTTCTGTAAGATATTGACTACTTGCTTCATCAGTTCTGTTAACTTGTGTAATGTTTACTTTCTCATATGATCATGAATGTTTTTTATATGCTATTCAGGCAAAAAAAAATAAAAAAGAAAGAAAAACACATCATTCACAGCAATGTTTTTCTAAAACAATATAGTTGAGCTCTACATATACACTTTCTCTACATGACCATTCCTGACAGATGTTTTTCTTTTAGTGTTTGGTTAAATATGTATATATACCAAAAACAAAACTCAAATCTGTTGCCATCAACTTGATTCTGACTCATAACAACCCTACTGGAGAGAATAGAACTACCACACAGGGTTTCTGAGGAGCAGCTGGTATATTTCAACTGCTGGGCTTTTGGTTAGCAGTTGAGTTCTCAACCACATGCACCAGGGCTCCATGCACACACACACATACACACACACACACACACACACACACACACACACACACACACACACACACACATGCTTTCTTCATGTATGATGTTTTGGATGTCATTAAACAACTCCTCTGACCCTTAGTCATTAGTATTCAGTGGATCAAATCTATTCTTCAGATAGTGTCTAAACTCTGGTGAGATATTCTTAAGGTTGTACTTCGTTTCTCATGGTTTTGCTTTAACTTTCTTCAGTTTCAATTTGAAATTGCATATGAAAAATTGATCTTTTGCACAATTGGCACTTGGCCTTGTTTTGACTGATGATTCAGCTTTTCCAGCTTTCCTTTCCATAGATGCTGTTAATTTTATTTCTTTGTATTCTGTCTGATGAGATCTATATGTATAGCTATCCTTCACGCTGGTGAAAAAACGTGTTTGCAACAAAGAAGTTATTGGTCTTGCAAAATTCAGTCATGCAGTTTCTGGCATCACCAAGGCCATGTTTTCCTGCTACGGACGCTTCTTTTTTGTTTCTAACTTTTGCATTCCAATCACCAGTAATTATCAATGACAGTTAATTACATGTTCTCTCATTTTCAGACCACAGATTCTGGTAAAAGTCTTCCACTTCTTCATCTTTGACCTAGTGGTTGGTACCAAAATTTGATTCATGATCATATTAATTGACTTTCCTTCTAGACATATGGATATTACTCTAACACTGACAGCAATGTACTTCAGGAAAGATTTTGAAATGTTAGTTTTGACAATGAATGTGATGTCATTCCTCTGCAAGCTGCCATCCCCAAATCAGTAAACCGTATGATTTTTTAATTTAAAATGGTTAGTTTCAGTCCATTTCCACTCACTAATGCCTAGCATTTCAATGCTTATACATTCTATTTCATTTTCAATGGTTTCCGATATTCCTAGAGCCATACTTTGTACATTCCACATTCCAATTATTAATCAATATTTGCCACTTTTTCATTTTGTTTTGAGCCATGCCACATCAGCAGATGAACGTCCTGAAAGCTTGACTCCAGCCGCATCATTGAGAGTGACTCTACCTCTAAGAGGTAGCTCTCCTCCAGTTTTCGTTTGAATGTTTTCCAACCTGGGAGTGCTCATCCTCTTGCACTTTATCAGACAATGTTCTTCTGCTGTTCATAAGAATTTGCTGGCTAATTCTTTCCAGAAGGACTGCCAGGTCTTTCTTCCTGGGCTTTCTTAGTCTAGAAGATTGGTTTAAAGCTGCCTACCACTGGTGACCTTGCAAGTATTTTCATACCACTAGCATAGCTTTGGGCATCACAGCCATACACAGGCCCCTAAAATATGACAGTCTGACAGATGTGGGGGAAGCTGAAGGTAAGGATGCTTAATTTATATAATCAGTTATTACGGTATTTAAACATGTGCATCACCTCAACTGTGAGGCTTTCTCAAAAAGTAACTAAAGAAAAACGTAAAATCAATGAATACTAGAAAACTAAAGGAAAACATAAAATTAATGCATAGTAGAAAATAATAAACTCAATACTTTCATGGAGTGTCTCTTTTAAACAGGAAATATTTTCATAAAAGACAAATATGAATTAGCATTGGTATCACTGTATTTTGTGTTTAGGGAATTAAATGTTTGCTATTTTATTAATCTAGAATATTAATAGTATTTATTATGCACTCAATTTCCCTGAAAAATTGTATGCCTGTGCCATTTTTTAATCATCTACTAAACAAGATATGTAATAATAACTCTGTCACCTGTGACAAATGAATTTTTTACAAAGCTCACAAGATTAGATTTACACATATCATGAAATTAAGGAGTGTAATTTGTTCTTACATGAAGTTTTGTTTGATTATGACTTTTCCGCTTCAGTCAAGTAGAATAATGCAGAAAAATCACTTTTTAAACTAGGATTCTGAACTGAATAAAGCAAGTGGCTATTATTTTCATTGAAAATATCATTTGTTATCACAGATGGAATACAACTGAGTTGTAATTAGTGCTAGCCAGCAAAGTGCCATCTAGTTGGATCCGACAATAGTAAAATCCCAACTTTTATTAGTAAAGACTAATTCACTTTAGTAGGAACTATTGTGGAAGACTAAAATGTAGTTAATGTTATAGATGTTACTGCAAATGATTTGAATTGAAATAGTCTATACCTCAATGTATTTAGTCAAGAAAAGATTTTAAAGCCTACAGCCAAAGGAATTTGCCAGAACAAAACCAAGAACAGAGGGAAATACTCTGAATAGTCGAGAGACCAATGTTTCTATAGACTTGTTCTATAATGTTTTGTCTTAGATTTTCTTGCTTTTAATACTAATTTTAACCATATAATTGGCATTTTTCTAAACTAACTTATAAAAATGCTATCTGTCAAAGTAAACATAACAACAGATTTGATTTGATGGGTTTTAAATAACAATCTATAGCACTATCTTTTTTGCCTGGACAGCTCTTTGTGACCTCTAATATATCACACGGTGACATAATTGTTACAAGCAGTTTCTATTGAGTCAGTTCCATCTCTTAGTGACCTCCTTTGAGTCATGTTGGAGTAGGACCATACTCTGCAGGATTTTCAGTGACAAATCTTTCAGAAGTAGATCACTGGGCTGTTCTTTGAAATCTGTTGGCTATCAGCTGAGCACATTAACCATCTGTACCACCTTGGAGCTCCCTATGACTCTTACAAGCTACATAACATCCTTTGATTTAAAATATTGATCTTTAAAGAACAACATAGAATCGATGTTGCCATAGAATCGATTCCAACTCATACCCACCCTATGGGACAGAGTAGAACTGCCCCATAGTTTCCAAACAGTGAATGTTAGATTCAAATTCCCAATTGTTTGATTATCACCCAAGTTCTTAGCCACTATGTTATCAGAGCTCCACTTTTTTAAGTAGTGATTTATATTATAAGATCACTGTTAAGTTCTACTTCCATGTATCCCAGACATACAGGGGTATACATTGCTTAATGTTCTCAATAGTTCTGTGAAATAGGATATTATGTAATTTTGACATTGTATAAACATCATATTATATACAGGAGAGAGTGTGTGCCGATCAACCAGGACGCCTGTCACTACTGTTATGCCAAGCAATTGTATGAAATCTTTGGTTCCTCTACTGTTAGTAGCATGTGTCACTTCTCAATCTCCAAGATCAGCGGCCCATCCCAACCAACCTGGACTACTGGGCATGTGCTTGCCATGTAACCAATTGCCTTTTTGATCCTTCTCCTGCAACTACCAAAGCACAGATGCCAAATGACCACCACTGTGGGAAAAGACACAGGCTCAGGCCCAAGCATTATATGCAGGGCACTTGGGCCAAGTCAGTCAGTAGTCTCGATGTGGCATCCTGTCTCATCCGTTCCTGTGGCATCTGTTTGGCTTTTGCCTAGGGTGAGTGTAGGGAGACAGGCAGCTGAAGACATGTGAAAGGGTCTTCTTCTCCTGCCACTCCAAGGTCAAGGAAGATACAAGACACAGAGAACTAGTGAGAGACAGTATTTAGCAAGGTATAGCCACTGTGCCCTATTATTCAATCAGAGTTTCTGACTTCTATTACAACCTTATAAGACTACAAATTTGTACATGGTCTGATCTTGCCTAAATGTTATGGGACGCATATCTATATATACTTACCTACCTACCTACCTATATGCATACACACACACACTCCCCCTGTATCGGTTGCCAAGTTGATTCTGACTTACATGTATATACATACATGTATATACATACATGTAAAATCTGCAAAAGGTATCAAAGAAGAAAAACTCAGATATTTTCCACCAACATGAGTAATACAAAAGTTGTATGGCTGTGTGCTGTCAAAGGTGGAAATCTTCAGAGACTCAGAAAAACAAGGTAGTCTTGTCAGCTCTGGCTCTCACGAGTCTCACTGTATATGCTGTGGTGCGGCACCATGGAGTCAATTCTAACTCATAGAGGCCACTTGTGACAGAGTAAAACTGACAGAGGATTTTCTAGGTTCTAATCACTATAGAAGCTGATTGCCAGGTCTTTCTCCCATGGACCCAGTGTTCAAACCAGCAATCGTTGGGTTAACAGCACACACATACACACACGCACACACACAAACACACACTTGTTCAGATAGCTTGTTTGCAATCAATAGAGGAACACTGAATGAGAAAAAAAGATATTGTAAGATTTAGGAGAGGAGTCAGAGTACTTCTGGGAATCTATGCAAGAGAGTACTGCTTTTGAGTTGCTTGGTTGTAACTCTTCTCCATCCCTTAGTTTCTACATGCAAGATTTGAGTTTCAAAGACTTAAGTGATAATAACTATAGTTTTTCTCAGGTACACTCTACTGTAACTGGGATAAGAAGCATAACAAGGGAAAATCCCCAAAGGAAGAGATGGAAAATGTTTTAAGATAGGTGGAACCTACCAAAGATAGGGGAAAAAAGTCAAGATATTAAAAAAATAACTCTTCTCACAAGACTATATTTGAATTATATAGATAATACAAATTGAAACTGATATGAAAGAAGACTCTTTGGAAAAATAGAAGATTTTCTCATAGAGTTAGCTGGAAGATTATACATTGATTATTCTGGGTATCTTCTCTTATATGAGTCACTGCCCCATATGTGGTAAATAGTGGTATGAGATTCGTTTTACAAAACAAAAAAGAACAGCTGCATATGAAAAACTTCTGTAGTACAGTGTGAATTCCAGCTAAGTATATCTTACTATCTTTCACAGAGTGACATGACACTACTAAATTATTATTAGAAAAGAACTGTGAATAAGCTTTTTAGTAGTGTTTTTAAAGGCCTAAAGCACTGAGATCTCTTTCTCTAGGCGCATTTGTGATCAAACTGCATGGTGTAGTTAGCCAATATCATAGGTAATGAGTACAATTAACTGAAATTTGGCTGTTTGGTCCCATAAGCTCTCATGCTGATTTAACCAGCCTTCACTTAATTGAATGCAGAGCAGTAATACAGTAACAAAATCTTTTATTTTATCATTTTAAAATATGTAAGGTAACTTAATAAGTAACTTGTATTTCCCAAACCATGTAATGTTTGGGTCTGAAGCTGTGTCTTTTCCCACAGCGGTGGTCACTTGGGGTCTGTGCTTTGGCAGTTGCAAGAGAAGGATCAAAAAGGCAATTGGCCATGTGGCAAGCATATGGCCGGTAGTCCAGGTAGGAATGGGCCCCTGATCTTGGAGACTGAGTAGTGACACATACTACTAATGGTAGCAGAACCAAAGATTTCACACAACTGCTTGGTATAACAGTAGTGACAGGGGTCCTGATTGTCTGGCATGCACTCTCACCTTAGGCTAAACAAATGATTCTAAAATTATTAATCAGTCAGTTCTGACTGAAACATTTTCAGTTGTGAGAAACTATAAAGAGAACTGAATCACGATACATGTCATCATTTTAATCGTGTTTATTTTAACGATTATGTGTAGTAAAACATGCTCACCGCAAAGTTTTAAAAGACACTCTTAAGACACGCAAAAGGATAAAAGAAATCATCCAGAAGCCTATTGCATCAAGGTATAATTAACAGAGGATAAAGCAGAGATTAAAGATGCAGAATCTACATCATGAACTGCTACTCTTCTAGCTATATACATAAATACATGCATAATTATATTAAATGTAAAATGTACCCTTTTACAAAATGGGCCATATTTAATGAATACTACAAGATTTTAATCTAATATTTAGCATTATATTGTGATAAAACCCATATAGCTATATTTTTCAAATGTATATGCATTTTAAAGGTTTTGGAGTTCCATGTGCCAACCTTTACTTTGTAGGTGACTTGAAAAATCTTTCTAAGCCTCATAGACTCTTTGGTTTCTTCACCTGAAAAGTGTTTAAATGTTGCCTGCTTCTCTGGGATCTCATCTGGATTACAAGTAATATCTAAGAAAAAACTGTGCTGATACACTAACTTACGGAGAATAACCATTTAATAAGTAAGTACAATTATTATTTCAATTACATGCATACAGTTATAAGTGTGTATGCTGTTTTTAAATGTATATTTGAACATTTAAGTTACTTTACATATTTCAAAGTGATAAATAACTTAATTCTTTTAAACAGAGCGTTGACTGATGTTTCATGTCTTTAGATAAATATATATGCTATTGTTACGTGCCATCAAGTTGGTTTCAAATAATAGTGACTTAATGTACAACAGAACAAAACATTGCTCAGTCCTGAGTCATCCTCACGATTGTTTTGCTTAAGCCCATCTTTGCAGCCACTGTGTCAGTCAATCTCATTGAGGGGCTTCCTCTTCCATGAACCTCTACCAACCTAATATATATTTGTTTGTTACTCAGAATAATTCAGGTTAATATTTCATTACACCAGCAGAGATAAATGTAAGTGGAAATATTAAATAGGAAAAGTTTTATACTGTAAATCTATGCATAATTATATTTCAGAAATCTAAAAGTAAACTATCGAAAGTAAAGGTACATGAATATTATCCTGAAATTGGAGTTATATTATTCAACAATTCTGAGTGTTCTCAAGAACATCTTTCTGTAATTCAACTCTATTTCATTAAAATTAGAATATACTTAATATCTTTTAAGGAACATGTAACAAGGTTATAATTAAAATTATAAACTTTTTTTTTACCTGTAATAAACATAAACATAAAACCCACTGCCACTGAATTGATTCCAAATCCCAGCAACCCTGTAGACACAGTAGAATTGCCCCCACAGCAGGTAGCAACAGGTCAACTGCTAGATTAGAACTGCCAGTCTTTTGGTTAGAAGTTAAATTCTTAAGCTCCGCACCACCAGGGCTGCACAACAGTGGAGTGACTTTTATAGTAAATTGTCTGTGACATAATACAAATAACAGTGTTTTGTTTTTAATTCATCTGATGTGATGAGACAAGGATGGCAATTGTGACAATAACTATGTGAACCACAAAGCTTTGATTCTTTCAGCCAAAATCAAAGCATTTTGTGCCACCTTCAAGGTCTCTTTTTAACATGACCCTCTATATTGTTGAAACATTTTTCTTATCTATACACCCCTAATGCTTCCTAATCCTTGAATGAATTGATGCCACTTCCACTCTGTGGGCAACTACTCCTGTAACATTCATAAAATAAGTGATCCAAAATAAATATGAAGCTATAGAGGCTGGATTTATGAAAAATATTTTATACAATTCTTGTAATTGCTAATTATACAAGTTTAGAAGGGTGTTAGCAGAAAATACCACTCAAGTTGAGGAAAGGACTTACTTCTACTGAAATTGTCTAAAACAATGCGTTTGTGCAAAACCAAAACCAAACCCATTGCTGTCTAGTCAGTTTCAATTCATAGTGACCTTATATGACAGAGTGGAGAACTTCATAGAGTTGCCAAGCACCACCTAGAGGATCTGAACTGCCAACCTTTTGGTTAGCATATGTAGCACTTACCCATGACACCATCAGGGCTTCTATCTGTGCAAAGGGAATAAATTTAAATTAATAAAAAAAGATTTTCTATATTTAAAGAAACATTTTCATAGAAGGGTAGAAGGTTGGGATGGGTAACTTAGAGGCAAACCTAAGAATCAAATCTTACTTAGCATTTTTGTTCTCACTTGCTCTGTACCTTTTGCCCATTCTTGTAGTTTTCAAGCTCTCCATCTTTAATTTGTCCAATGCAGATCATACTATCAGTCCTGTCTGCTGTTTTACAGAATTTCGTGAAATAATCAATGGAACTTCTTAGTGTGTGGTCATGGATTACATATTAACTATGAGTTTTTATCAGGGTTATAAGAAAAATCTATTAAAGAAAAATTATGTAAATTTATTATAGTTTCTCAGGAGGTATATTTTATATGGAGTCTTCTTTGGTAAGAGAACAATTTGAATCAGCTACTAAGATGTTACAGAAGATGAACCAATTTAAAATTAAAAATAAAAGCTAAAAACCTTTTATCTGGCTCTCTTTTGAAGAACTGGTATATTTAAGATAAACTACAAGCTTCATTTACTTTTGAGAAGTTCTAGGTCCTTTTTTGTATATTTTCATTTGATTCTAACTTTTATAATTCTTATAATCATTCTTTGATTGATTCAAATGAAACTTCTTCCTCTAACCTATTTTACTATTAAGAAATTTTACTGGAGCAGAATCTGGGTGGCAGGCTAAACACATGTCTCCTTGGATCCCTCTGGAAACCAAGGCCTGAACTGATGATTAAATGGAGACTTCTGGGCACCTAGTGAGCCCTCACACATGGTATTGGGCTGTCTATTTGGTCTACATTCCACCGAGCAGAAAGCTTCTCCTTCACTGACCTCAACCCTTGTTGAGTCCAGACTTTCATGGACTGAGGGTAAGTCACCATTTTTACATTTTTTTTCTCTGTCTTGGCCAGTGGGAGGGGCTGAGGAGGCTGATGGCAGGGCTCAGATGCACTGCTGATGAGATTAGCTAGCAGAATCACTACACTTGGGGAGCCTGGTCTTGGAGTCTATGCAGCTTGGCACTTGTGACTTCTCTCTCTCTTGGAATCTTTGTATCTCTGCCATTGAATAGAGTTTTCCAAGGTGGGCTGGGGAGCTTGTGCCGGACACCAACTTGATCCACTGGGAGGCAGATTTTCCTATATGGAGGCCTCAGCTGGGCATAATTCCCAGGCTGGGAGGCAGTGCCTGCCAACAGAGTGCCTTTCTGTAGTAAAGCAGTCTTAGATATAGAGGTGTGTACTTTGCTAGTTGAGAAGTGGGACTTGCACACCTGAAAGCCTGACTAAATTTGGAAGCTGTCAGATACCTTTTACTTTACAATAGAGAAATAACTGCAGTGCATCTGGATGGCTTCTCTTTCAGCCTTTGCAGTCTCACATTATAGAGTCAGCTGACAGCTCCTCAGTGACTCTATAAGTGAGGCTGTGTCTTAGCCAATCAGGAGGTGGAGCCTGCTACCCCAGAGATTCCACTGAGCCAAATCACTGGAGTACATAGAGGTGTCTGGTGAGCAACTTCCTTTACAGACTAAACTTTAGACTCCATTAAAGTAACACTGGAGAAACAAAATGACCTCCGGATGCACCAAAACCAACAAACTTTGCACTGGAACTTTAGGAAGAACTCAACTATAGCTTCATAAGGCCCACAGAAGAAAGATCCAAAGAATTTCTCACATGAAGAAGCCTTTCTGAAACTATCAGAGTGGCAGTATGAAGGATTATATACAGAGCCCTCCTGGACATTATACAAAATGCAGCAGAGCAAAATAAAAATTAAGCAAGCTGTTCAATCTGATAGAACACCAGTACTCTGAAATCCAACAGATCAAGAACAAAATCAAAGACATAGAAAATTCAGTTGAAAGACAAGAAAACAGAATGGAACAAATGGAAAAGAGACTTTCTAGCTTGGAAGACAGAGCTACTGACTCCAGCATCTAAGAGGAGAAATCAGAAAAAAGAAACAAGAAAAATGAGGAAGCATGAAGAAACATGTGGGACTCTATTATGGGGAACAATCTAATATTAATTGGAGTTCCTGAACAGGGCAAGACACCTGAGAACATAGACAGTATTATGGCTGAGCTGCTGACAGAAAACTTTCCAGAAGTTACGAAAGAAGAGAATATAGATATCCAAGATGCATATTGAATACCACTCAGTGTAGATCTCAAAATAAAGACTTCAAGATATATCATAATCAAGCTTGGCAGCAAAATGAAACCTAAGCAGAAACTTTTAAAAGCAGCAATACTCAAAGCAAAGCTAAAATTCAGAGGGAAGCCCTGTAGACTTTCATCTGATTTCTCAACAGAGAGGACTGAATGTTCCAGTAAAGAGACAATGAGTGACTTCTTGGATCAAAAGACACGACCTTTCTATATGTTGCTCACAAGAAACTCACCTTACCCAGTGCCATTGAGTTAGGCCTGACTCATAGAAATCCTAGAGGTCAGAATAGAACTGTTCCATAGAATATACAAGGAGCACCTGATGGATTTGAACCGCTGACTATTTGGTTAGCGCAAACTTACCTTAGACTTAAAGATATGAACAAACTGAAAATTAAAGGATGAAAGACTATACACAAAGCTAACAGTACACAAAGAAGAGCAGGCATGGCAATACTAATCTCAGATGAAACAGAGTTTAGTGCAAAATCCACCATCGTGGACAAAGAGGGACACTATTTAAAGCTGAAAGGCTCAGTGCACAAGCAGGACTTTACAATATTAAATATTTATGTACCCAATACTAGAGAATCTAAATGCATGAAGAAACACTGACTACATTCAAAAACAAGATAGAACACTCCACAATAATATTATGAAACTTTAACACTCCACTCTCAGTGTTGGACAGATCATCTAGAAAAAAGTTTAATAAAAACACAAAAGATCTTATTGCCACAATTAACAAACTAGACCTCATCAACATATACAGAAGACAAATACACCTGCTTCTCCAGTGCGCATGGAACATTTTCCAGAATAGAACATAATCCTGGTACCAAAGCCGGGGAAAGATCCAACCAAAAAGGAGAACTACGAACACATATCACACCTGAAGATAGATGCAAAAATCTTCAAGAAAATTCTTGCCAAAAGAATACAACAACATATGAAAATAATAATAATAATAATAATAATAATGCATCATGACCAAGTTGGATTCATACCAGGGATACAAGGCTGGTTCAACATCAGAAAAACAGTTAATATGATCAACCACATAAACAATGAGAAAGACAAGAATCAGTTGATTTTGTCTATTGATACAGAAAAGGCATTTGATAAAGTCTAATACCCTACCCATTCATGCTAAAAACCCTCAGCAAAATAGGAATAGATGGCAAATTCCTCAATTCAATAGGGTTATTTATACAAAGCCATCTGTCTTCATTATACTGAGTGGAGAGAAACTGAAACAATTTCCCTTGAGAACAGGAACTAGACAAGGATGCCCGTTCTCACTTCTCCTATTCAACACTGTACTAGAAGTTCTAGCCAGAGCAATTAGAAAAGACCAAGAAATAAGGGGCATATGCATGAGCAAAGAAACAAAAATCTCACTATTTGCAGATGATATGATGATATTTGCAGAGAATCCTAAAGAATTCATAAGTAAACTACTCAAACTGACAGAACAGTTCAGCAAAGTCTTAGGATACAAGATAAACATAAGTAAATCAGTAGGATTCTTTTATATCAACAAGAAGATTGTCAATGAAGAAATCCCCAAATCAATACCGTTTTCTATGGCCGCCAAGATAAAATACCTAGGAATAAATCTAACCAGAGAAATAACAGACCTTTATACAAGGAGAACTACACAATCTTACTACAAGAACTAAGAGAGACTTACATAAACGGAGAAGCCTACCCTGTTAATGAATACAAAGACTTAGTATTGTGAAAATGTCTACTTTATCCAAAGCAATCTACTTACACAATGCAATCCCAAAACAAATTCCTGTGACATTTTTTAATGAGATGGAGAAAGAAATCACCAACTTTTTTGGAAAGGGAAGAAGACCCACATAAGTAAAGCACTGCTGAAGAGGAAGAACACACTGGAAGACCTCTCGCTACGTGACTTTAGAAGCTACTGCACTGCCACAGTTGTTAAAACGGCCTGGTACTGGTACAAAAAGAGACAGATAGATCAATGTAACAGAGTTGAGACCCCAGAGATGACATCATCCTCCTATGAACAGTTGACATTCGACAACAGCCCCAAGACAGTAAGGTGAATAAAAGCAGTCTCTTCAACAAATGGTGCTGGCAAAATTGAATATCCATCTGCAATAAACTGAAACAAGACTCATGTCTCACACCTTATACAAAAACCAACTCAAGCTGGATAAAATACCTACGTATCAAATCTAAAAAAAAAAAGCTCAGCCAAGAAAAAATAGGATCAACAATGGAACATTTAATACACAACATAGATAGACTTCAAAATCTGACAAAACACAATCAATAGAAGGGAAAATAGACAAATGGGAACTACTAAGAATCAAACACTTTTGCTCATCCAAAGACTTTATCAAAAGAATTAAAAGACTGCCTAGAGAATGGGAAAAAATATTTGGCAGCTATATGTCAGACCAACATCTGATCTCCATAACTGAAAAGGTACCACAAAATATCAATAAGAAAAAGATAAGTCATCCAATTAAGCGATGGACAAAGGAGATGGACAGACACTTCTCTAAAAAGGAGATCCAGGCAGCTGAAAAACACATGCAGACATGCTCACAATCATTAGCTATTAAAGAAATTCAAATCAAAACTACGATGAGGTACCATCTCACCCCAACAGGGTTGGCCATGATCCAAAGACTGCAAAACAACAAATGCTGGAGATGCTTTGGAGAAATTGCAACTCTCCTGCACTGTTGGTGGGTTTGCAAAATGGTGCAAACTCTTTGGGCAATTTGATTCTTCCTTAAAAGTTAGAAATACATATACCATTTGACCCAGTCATTCCACTGCTCAGAATATATCCTACAGAATCAAGGCCATTCACAGAAACTGATACATGCACATGAATGTTTATTGCAGCACAGTCCACAATAATAAAAAGATGGAACCAACCCAGGTGCCCAACAACAAAGGAACATATTCCATATTCAACATATTCAATGGAACACTACGCAATGATAAAGAACAATGATGATTTTAGGAAACATCTTATAACTTAGTTTCACTTGGAGGACATTATGTTGAGTGAAAGTAGTCAGCAACAAAAGGACAAATATTGTATGAGACCCCTACAATAAGAACTTACCAACAGACTCATGCATAAAAGAAAAGACTCCTTGATAGCTGCAAGAGCGGGGAGGGAGGGATAGAGACAGTAAGGTATAGATTTGACAGCTGACAGAAATTTGGTTTGGTGAAATCTGTGATGGCACATATTAGACAGAAAATGAATTTTAACTGGACTTCAACATAGCATGATTATACCTCCCATCTTAACCCAATATTGCAAGGACAGAGTAGCTGGGGCGGGGATCTGGGGACAATGCTTTCAGGGAAAATCATGGCCAATTGGCAAAACTTACATTTTGCTAAGACAGCCTTCTGCACCCTTCATTGATGAGTGGCATCTTGGGTCTTAAAAGCTGCCATCTGAGGCTACAACAAATGGTCCCAACTCAACAGGAATGGATGATTACCAGGGACTAAAACAACATGGGGGAAAGAGAACCCAGAAGACAGAGAGACCCATGTGAGTAGATGACTACATTGACATGTGACCAGAAGAATCAGATGGTGCCCGGCCACCACCAGTAATAGCCGTGATTGGGCTCACAAAGTTGACTCTCACTGGCAACACCAAAATAAAAAGAGGTGCACCCTGAGATCTCCACTAAAAGACAGCCATTGATGGTCCAGGGGCCTCGGGGTTTCCCTGGGAGCATGGCCACTGACCCTGATGCTGCCCTTGTCCATAAATAATAATGGAGGTCAACTCTTTGGACAGGAATGGATTGGACTTGGTGACACAGAGTGATAATATCTTGTGTGCACTTTAAGGTTATATGCATGTGTAGGATTTCATCCTGCTAACCTTTTACTGGACACAGGTTTTAGGGTGGAGAGGAGAAGATAGGAGATTGTTAGGAGGGTATGACACGTATAGAACAGAGAGGAAGAGTGTGCTAACACCAGGCAGGGAGAGCAGTGGAAGCTGCACATAGGCTGGCATGTAAATTTATACAGGAATGTACATTTTCACTCAATTACAATTAAAAAAAAGAAGAAAATAATTAAGGAGTTGGAGTATTATCTAGCAAGTGACAAAAATTAATTTTAAAAGTAACAACATTAATTTAAAACAAGAAAAGAACTGAACGTGAGTAAACATCCTAAAGGTGTAAGTAAAATAAAGTCAGGAGTTGTTCTTCCGTTCACAGCCACTCTTTATTTCATTATGGAAAAAAATTAAAACATATTATTTAATTTGTTGCTGTTACTCAAGTATTGTTTTGTATATAAATTCATAGAATTTTTACCACAATTTCACTTATATAAAGAGATATTATGCTTGCCGTTTATACCGTTGTTATTTATTCCTCCTGTTATAATTATTAATCATCAGTAATCTGTCTTTGTCTTACTGTGTTGACTTGCATGTTGCTGTGATGCTGGAAGGTATACCACCAGTATTTTAAACACCAGCACAGTCACCAATGAAGAAAAGGATCCCTCAGAGCTTCCAGATTAACCCAGACTGGGAAGGACGACCCAGACATATACTTTTGAAATTACTCATGAGTGACAGTATTTTGAATAGCAGCAGAGCACTGTGTTATATAATACTACAAAGATGAGCTCATCAGTTTAGAAGGCTTTCAAAATAGAACTATGGAAGAGTCGCCAATCCAAAGTGGAACTGATCCTAATCACATAGATGAAATAAAGCTTTTAAGATCTTCATTTGTTGATGTGTCACAAACCATAATGAGAAGGAACAGTTGAAAATATCCATTAATGTGGAAGTGTGAAGCATGGATCAAAGAAAATTAAAATATCTGAGATGTTATTGGGCTAAAACAGACTCATATTGCCCATCTTGAATAAGATAAGTATATGTTCTAAGATGTTGGGAATGACATATCAAAAAGAAATGGTGTCACATTCATCATCAAAAGGAACTCATCAACATCTATCCTAAACTATATTGTAGTCAGTGATTAATATTATCCATATGATCACAAGAAGACCAGTTAATGCAATATTACTCAAATGTATACACCAACTACTAACACCAAAGATGAAGAAGTTGGAGATTTTTTACCAACTTCTGCAGTCTGAAATTGATCAAGGGTGCAGCCAAGATGCAAAAAAAAAAAAAAAAAGGAAAGTTAATGACTTTGTTATACACTGTTGGTAGCCTGGTACGTAGCGAGTTTTGAAAAAATGTGTATGGACCAAATGAATAAATAAATGAATACAGAAAAAATAATAAAATAATTATTGGTGACTGGAATATTATTAAACTCACTGCTGTCAAGTCCATTTCAACTCATGGAAGTCATATGAGTTGGAATCAACTCGATAGTAGTGGGCTTGTTCTCTCTTTTTTAAAATTTTTTATTGTGATTAAGTTAAAGCTCACAGTTGATGTCAATTTTTCATATATAACCCCAAGCAGCCACCTCTCTGAAACTGTATCTGCTCTCCTCATCCTGGGACTTCCAGTATCTACTCAACCAACACTTATCCTTGTCTCTCCCCTTTAGAAATAAAACAGTAAGACAGTGTTAAAAATATATTGAACCATAAAGCACACTCACCACCTGCATCACACTGCACCCCTAAGTCCAGTACATTCTTAGTCTGAAGTGTTGACTTCATTACTGACTTCTGTTCTGGGCTAGCAGCAAGTCCAGGGTCCATGTTCTCAGGAAACCCTCCAGGTTGTCAGACCATCAATTCTAACATTTTAATGGAGTTCTGGATCTGCACATCCCTTTTTCTCCTGCTATGTAAGGGACTCTACATTGTGTTCTCTGTCAGAGCTGTTTTTGGTGATAGCCAGACACCATTTAGCTCTTCTGTTATATAGTCTTCCAATCATATGGGTCATTCTGTCTCCTGGGATCATTTTTCCTTATGTCTTTGATGTTTTCAGTTTTCATCTGTTCCAAGTGGTTGGGACCAACTGATGTTCCTCAGATAGCATCTTGCTGTCTTTTAATACCACAGGCACCACACAACAATATGGAGTATGCCAATTGATCTTGATATCCATTGAAAACATGGTCTTCAGACCCCTGTCCCTGCTACTCTATCCTTTGAACTGTTGGGTTGAATAAACAAAACCTTTCAGCTTGTGGTATAGTCCATTTATGATAACCATCTTCTACTTCATGGTATCACTCCCTTTACCTAACTGAATTCCTTTCAAGTATCTAATCTATGAATAACCCTCTCCCTCCCTCCCCACCGTTGTAACCATCAAAGTCTATTTTCTTCCGTGCATAAATCCTTTCTTCAGTCTTTATAATAGTGGTCTAATGTAATATTAGTCCCTTTGAAGCTGACTAACTTCACTCAGCAAATTGTCTTCCAGTTGATTACAGGTTATGAGATGTTTCATAAAAACATCATTGTTCTTTATCACTACATAGTGTTCCATTTTGTATACATGTCATTGTTTAAGCATTCATCTGTTGATGGGCACCTAAGTTGATTCCATATATTTGCTATTGCTGACAGTGCTGTAATAAACATTCGTGTGCACTTGTGTGACAGTCCTTACTACTGTAGGATAAATTCTAAGCCATGAGATTGCTGGATTATATGGTATTTCTACTTCTAGCTTTTTAATAAAGCATCAAAGTACTTTACAAAGAGGTTGTACCATTTTACATTCCCATCAGCAGTGTAGGAGAGTTCCTTTCTCTCCACAGCCTCAGCAACATTTGTTATTTTGTGTCTTTTGGATATTCAACCTTGTTGGGATGAGATAGTATTTCATTGTAGTCTTGATTTGGATTTCTCTAATGTCTAGTGAGCATGAGCATTTCCTCACGTGTCTTTTGGCTGCCTGGATTCCTCTTTGGAAAAATGTCTGTCCATATCTTCTGCCCATTGTTTAATTGAGTTGTCTTTTTCTTGTTGATAACTTTTAGATTATGGAAATTAGACATTGATCAAATACATAGTTGCCAAATATTTTTTCCCAGTTTGTAGGCCATCTTTTTACTCTCCTGAGAAGGTCTTTGGATGAGAGTCAAGTGTCCTATTTTTAGTAGTTTCCATTAATCTATTTTCTCTCCTGTTGTTTGTGCATTGTTAGTAATGTTTTGTAGTCTATTTAAGTTGTGTATTAGAGCTTCCAGTATGGTCCCTATTTTTTCTTATATAATCTTTATCATTTAAATTTGATATATAGGCTGTTGATCCATTTTGAATTTGTTTCTATGTAAGGTGTGAGACGAGGTTCTTGTTTCTTTTCTTTGCAGATGGATATGCAATTTTGACAACACCGTTGGTTAAAGAAACTATTTTTCTGCAGTTTATGGCCTTTGGGCCTTTGTCAAATATCAGAATTTATAGGTAGATGGTGTTAATTCTGTATTTGCTTTTCTGTCCCACTGGTCTGTATATCTGTTTTTGTACCAGTGTCAGGCTGTTTTGACTACTGCAGAGGTGTAACAGATTCTAAAGTTAGGTAGTGTGAGGGGTCCCATTGTGTTCCTCTTCTTTAGCAGTGCTTTACTTATCCGGAGTTTCTTCCTTTTCCTAACAAAATTGAGGATTTGTTTTTCCCTCTCATTAAAAAAATAAGATTGGAATTTGTATTTGGATTGCATTGTGTGTATAGATTAGTTTGAGTAGAATAGACATTTTCACAATGTTAAGTCTTCCTATCCATGAATGAGGTAGATTTTTTCACTTGTGAAAGTCTCTTTTGGTTTCTTGCAGTCGAGTCTTGTAAATTTTTTTGTATAGGTCTCTTACATCTCTGGTTAGATTTATTCCTAGGTATTTTACGTTCTTGGGGGGCTATTGTAAATGGTACTGATTTGGTGATTTCCTCTTTGATGCTCTCTTGGTTGGTGTCGAGGAATCTTACTGATTTAATTACGTTTGTCTTGAATCTTAATACTTTACTGAACTCTCTTAGTAGTTCCAGTAGTTTATTTATGGATTCTCTAGGGTTTTCTGTATATAGTATCTTATCACCTGCAAATAGAGATACTTTTACTCCTTCTTTGCCCACACAGATGCCTTTATCTCTTTGTCTGACTAGAATGCAGATCACTGTTGAGTAAAAGTGGTGACAAGGCACATTCCTGTCTCATTCGTGTTATCAGGGGGTAATTCTTTCTGCCTCTCTCCATTCAGGATGATACTGGCTCTTGCCTTTGCATGCCAAGCCAAGTGCCGTTGAGACGGATCTGACTCATGGGGACCCATAGATGCTCCTTATTACTTTGAGGCAAACAGGTGATAGACTTTGTCAAATTCTTTTTCTACCCCCCAAGAAACCACACTGCTGCCTAGTCGATTCCAAATCATAGCGACCCTACAGGTTAGACTAGACCTGCCCCATAGAGTTTTCAAGGAGTGCCTGGTGCATCCATTACTTAATAAAATCAAATCATTTTTATCTTTGTTTTACTTATGGGGTTGACTGCATTAATTGTTTTCCTGATGTAAACCAAACCTTTATCCCTGGTATGAATCCCACTTTGCCACAGTGAATTATTTTTTTAATATGTTGTTGAATTCTATTGTCCAGGATTTTGTTGAGGTTCATGAAAGCTATTTGTCTCTAATTTTCTTTTTTTGTGTTACCTTTACTTGGTTTTGCTATCTGGGTTATGCTAGCTTCATAAAACGAATTTAAGAATGTTTCATTCTTTTCTGTGTTGTGAAATAGCTTCACTAACATTGGTATTAACTCCTCTCTAAAACTTTGGTAGAATTCTCTAGAGAAGCTGGCTGTGCTAGAACTTTTTAGGGTTGGTGGTTTTTGATTCCTTTTCCAACCTCTTCTTTTGTGACAGGTTTATTAAGTTGTTCTACTTCATGATAGTTTGAGTAGGTAATGTGATTCTAGATATTTGTCCATTTCCTCTAGGTTTTCAAATCTATTGCAGTATAGTTTTTAATAGCATTTTTTGTAGTATTCTGTAACAGTAATGATTTTTTTTTTTTTAATTTCACTTGGGTCTGTTGTGACATCTGACATCTCATTTCTTATTCAGATTATTTCTTTCCTCTTCTGTTTTTCTTTTATGAGTTTGGCCAATAGTCTATTACTTTTGTTGATTTTTTTAGAAAACAAGCTTTTGGTTTTGTTATTGTCAATTGCTTTTCTGTTCTCCACGTCTAATTTTATTATCTGTTTTCTTCTGGTGCCTAAGAGATTCTTTTGTTGTTTCTTTCCTACTTTGTTTGAGTCATAGGGTTAATTCATTGTTCTGGGACCTTTCTTCCTTTTGGATGTGTGTATTTATTGGGCTAAATTGACCTTTGAACACTGCTTTGGCTGTATCCCCTGGGTTCTGGCAAGATGTACTTCATTCTCATTTTATTCCTTGAATTTCTTTATTTCATCCTTGATTTCTTATGCACCCATGAATTATTGAACAAGGTATTGTTAAATTTCTATGTATTTTTTGGTATTGATTTTGACTTTTCATGCTTTACTTTCTTAGAAGACACTTTGCAATATTTCACTGATTTGGATTTTGTTGAAACTTGATTTATGGCCTAATACATGGTCTATTCTGAACAACATTCCATGTGCATGGGAAAAAACATATATTTGTCTATTGTTGGGTGGAGAGTTCTGTATGTGTCTATGAGGTTGAGTTGACTCTTGCAATAAGATCTATATCTTTATTGAGCTCTTTTTTCTGGATGATCTGTTCATCATTGAAAGTGGGGTGTTGAAATCTGCTACTATTATTGTGGAGTGATCTATCTTGCTTTTCAGTGTTGTCAGTGTTCAATGTATTTAGAAGCTCTGATATTGGGTGTATAAATATTTAATATCATCATATCCTCCTTATATACTGAAACTTTAAGCAATAAATAGGGAGCATCCATTTTCATCATGGTGGATTTCACTTTAAAGTCTATTTTATCAGAGATTAATATTGCTGCTACTGCTCTTCTTTGCATGTTGTTAGCTTGGTATATATTTTTTCCATCCTCTGATTTTCACTTTGTTCATATGTTTGAGTCTAAGGTGTGTTTCTTATAAACAACGTTTAGATGGAATATGTTTTTTCTATGCAAACTGTTGCTCTCTGTCTCTTTATTGGTGTGTTTAATCCACTTTCGTTCAGTGTGATCAATGATAGGTATAAACTTAGTGCTGATGTTCTGGTGCCTTTAATTGTGTATTATTGACAGTTTCTTTGATCCACTTAGTATTCTGCTCTGCGTCGTTTTTCTTTTCAACTCTTTCAACACTGATTTGTATCTGCTCAGCCTTCTAGATTGTGTTTCTTGTTTGGGTGTATAATATTGTTAGTTTGTTTTATGTCTACTCCACTTCACACCTAATGTTCTAAGCTTAAAACCATCTTTGATTTATTTGTATTTCATTGACTTACTCTCAATCTGAAAGGTCTATGAATACATTAATAAGTCCCTCTTTTTAATATAATGTCAGAGTTTACATCCTGAGATCCTGGACTCTTTAAATTTAATACTTAGCTTTCTTTATGACTTCTCTAACCAAGTAGGACTCTGGATGCTTTGTGCTGCATTGCATCCTTGAGTGTATGTCTGATGTTACTGATTTTCTAATCAAAGACCTTCCTTCAATGTTTCTTGTAATTCTGGTTTGGTTTTTGCAAAGTCTCAAACTTCTGTTTATTTGGAAGTGAACTAATTTCACCATGGCATTTGAGAAATAATTTTGCAGAAAATCCTATTCTTAGTCGGAAGGTTTCTTATTGTTTGCTTTTTCCTTCAAGTTTTTGTATATGTCATCCCATTGCCTTCTTGACAACATGGTTTTGGCTGAATAATCAGAGGTCAATTTAAAGCTAGTTTTGGTTTAAGCCTAGATGCCTTTAAGTGCCTATCCTTATATTTCATTTTATTAAGCTTGATTATAACAACTTGCTTTTGGGATCTACCTTTTGTGGCATTCAATGAGCATCTTGTATAGATGTTTTCTTGTCTTTCATGATGTCAGGGAAGTTTTCCATCTGCAACTCTTTAACAGTTCTCTCAGTATTTTCTACTATCCCTCCCTGTTATGGTACTCCATTCATACATTTTTCTTATTGATAGAGTCCAGCATAACTCTTAATGATTCTTCATTTTCCTTGATTCTTTTATCTGAGTTTTCCTCTTCAATGCTGGTGTCAGCTGCTTTATCTTTAATCTCACTAATTCTGTATTCCATTTCTTTGATCCTGCTCCTTTGACTGTCAACTGAATTGTCTAACTCTGTGATTTTATTGTTAGTCTGCTGAATTTCAAACCATTGTTGGTGTAGTAATTCATGTAGCTTATTTAATTTTTCATTTGGTTCTGCTAAATTTTGTCTAATCTCCATGCTAAGATCTAATGGGGGAGGAGGTTTATATATTTTTTTTTTTTGTGTTCTACCTCTGATAATTTCTGGAAGCTTTCTTCATCTGGGAAATTTTTTGATTCTTTATTTTGAGAGTTTTCTGGAGCCATTGTGGTCTGCTTCTTTAAATAGAGATTGATTATGGTCTCTGAGCCATCAGAAATCATTATGTTAGGTCACTGCAATCTAGCATATATGTGTGTGTGTATATTCTAACTTGGTTTTGACTGTACAAGTAATTTAGTCATTCAAGCTAAAGTGCTTATTGGATCCTTAATAATTCTGAAGCCCTATTACCTGATGGTTGATTGATGTGTGCACTGAAAGGTGTAACAGGAATTAGACTTCTTCCAGCTCTCCCTTTGATTACCTACCCAGGTCTGGGAGAGGAGCTTGAGGATCACATGTAAAATACCCCAACTCCAGTCCAAGTAGTGCTCTATACCTTAGATTTGGTATAGAGCCTTTGAATTGTGGTGTTGGAGAAGAATGTTGATGTACCATGGACTGCCAAAAGAACAAATAGGTTTATTCTATAAGAAGTACAAACAAACAAAGTGCTCCTTGGAAGAAAAAATTGCAAGCCTGTGTCTTACATACTTTGTACATGTTGTCAGAAAGGATCAGTCTCTGGAAAAGGACATCATGCTTGGAGCATCAGTGAAAGAGAGGAAGACCCTCAACAAGATGGATTGACACAGTGGCTGCAACAATAGGCTTAAGCATAAAAATTATTGTGGACATGGCACAGGACAAGGCAGTATTTCATACTTTTGTTCGTAGTGTTGCTTTGAGTCGGAACCAACTCAATGGGACTTAACAACAACAGTGACATAGAGCAGAGAAGGAAGGGGGAAATGCTAGGTATTGGGAGTGAAGTAGTGCATAGGAAAAGATTGAGTCTTGAAAGTTGATGTTTACTTAGCTTGTGACACTCCAGTAAGTGCAGCAATTAAAAGCTATTAAAAGTAAGTAGAACTTGTAATTTATCCCTCTCTTTGTTTCCTTCTCTGAGTCTAGGAGAAAAGCTTAGGGCACACAAGTAAAATGTATCACTTCCACCCAGGGAGAGCACCACAAATTAGCCAGAGGAGTAAAGCAAAGATAGGTGGGAAAGGCTGAAAACAGGGAGAGAAGTCAGCATGTAGGAAAGGATTAAGCCCCGAGGTATCCCATGATTATCTGGAAACATGTGAAATTTATCTGATGCTGTGTAGACACAGTGATCATCTGGTGAAGAGGTTTACTTTTACCCTTTCCTTTGCTTCCCACCTGAGTCCCAGAGAAAAGTTCAGGGCACACATATACAATCCCAATTCTGGTCCAGGTAGTGCACCAGAATTTAGCCTCCAACATATCTTAGAGAAGCAAAAGGGAGACGATGCTGCTGTCCTAAGCTGCCAGCTGCCACTGCATTCTTTAGGTATGGCTGTCATGAGCAGAGCTTCTCAATTGAGAGAAATGGTATCCACTCAGACAGCACTGTTCACCATGGCAGCCAGCCCTAGTCAGGCTCTCAGGTGCAACACTCCCAGTCCCAGCCTCCCAAATGACAAAGATGGCATCCATACCCCTGCAGGCTCTCTGCTGCCATGCCAGCAGAAGCAGGACCCTTTGCAGAGGGTAGTTGTTTTCCTTCCTGTCACCCAGCCCAATCCCAAAACTTTCCACCTGAACTTGGGGGTCCTAGAATATCCTTCTTGTTCCACTCAGATGCTTTTCAAGGCCTTAGTTGTTACAGGGATCAGAGGAAATATGTGACTAGTCTGTCATCTTGGACCCGCCTCCTTTTTTAAATGTCAAATTCGTTTAAAAAAAAATGGAGAGGGTTCAGTATTTGTAAAATAATGGTCTTTGTGATAGAAAGAATACTGGAGACTGCATAATAGAGTTTCACAAAACCAGCAATTTATTCATTGGACACACTTTTTTATTCAACAACTTAAGTGGTTCTACACATGTGGGCCTTGTCAGACAGAATATATCAGAATCAACTATATCTACAGAAAGAGGTGAATGGAGATGCCCACTATCGTATCTCAGAACAATACTAGGTGTCAAATTTTAAATTGACCATCAACTGCTATATGTAAGTCCTAGTCAAAGCTGAAGAAAATTTACACGAATGCATGAGAACCAAAATCCCACTTGAATTTAGAGACTACGTCAGGAATAAATGTGACACACTGAGCACTAACAACTCAATATCAGGAAGGTTGTAAGATGATGTCAGGGACATCACACACGAAGAAAGCAAAGACTCACTGTTGTCAGGTTAGAGGCCTAATATGTCATGAGTAAATCAGTACAGTTTTGTTTCTTCCAATTCCAAATCCACTTTCTGTTAGATTAAGTTGATATTTTATTGCCTTTTAATTTAGTACAGCAGTGTTAAATATTTTAGTGACTTGCATTTAGACAATTTTTAACTATTTTTAGTATATATATTTATTTGTATACAATGTTTGAAATGCCCTGTACACATTCTTTGATAAAATCATTGTGCTGTAGTTTAGTAAAGTATTTTGACCAATCATTTATCTGGAGACTATACTTAAGATATTTGTTTAAGAATGAATTCACAGATATCTTCTTCTAGAATGTACAAATACATGAAAATAATTTTGTCTATCATTATATGTAAATCACAATATTTATAGGTATGTTGGTTTATATACTTCTATATATTATTTGGAAAAATATAGATGACACTCCATGATTTTCTATTTTCTATTAGAGCCTTGATAACATTCTTGATTCTTTTTTTTCCTTTTATAGGTTAAAAAGTTAATATTTCATCTTTCATTGTATGTAAGTTTATCTTTTTTTCCATATTAAAAGAACACAAAGCAATACAAAAAAATCCTAAGTAAACAAAAATCAAACACAAGAAAGACTAAATGGTATAGATGTTATGGTTTACAGTCTCATTTTCATTCCCTCATTTTGGAACAATGATACCATTTGTAGGTTTATCCAAGTTCTAAGAGTAGGCCTTTATTAACCCAAATGGGCCATGATTAACTCTAAGTTTATTTCATGATCTTCATTTGATTCTAAGGATTGGTTAAAGAATGGAATGACATTGATTTATTTATTGTTTCTCTACTATCAATTCTTATGATGAAGGCCTGATTGATACTTGTTTAAAATGTCAGTTTTAGATATCTGGCTTTTGAAATATGACCAAAGAAATGTTATTAAAATCCCACATTACTATGCATCAAGAAAATATTCCCCCCAAGCCAGCCCGCTGATAGTTCCCCCTAGGAAACAGAATATGGTACTTTTAAATGACAATATGAGCTTTTAAGAAATGAAGGGAAGCTTCTAGGAACAAAATACCCAAGCACATAAATTTATGCTGTACTTACCATAGAGCATTATGAAAATGCTCTAAATACCTTCACATTTAATGTGCAAACACTCAGAATTACTAATTTTAAGATATCCCTTTATCAGCTAGCATGAGGAATTTTTAGCTTCTCTTCACAGCTTTGCATCTATTGGCAAATATGTTGATATATATAATTCTGTTATCTTAGACATTTTCAAAATTTTAGCCTCATTCTCAGGGTATGGCTTTCCTCACATTAGCAAAACAGCTGCAGAACTTCCAGGCATATGTTTTTCTAATCATACTGCTCAGAGCAAGAAGCAAAAATTGTTATTTCATGACTTTTTGATACAAAACATGAATTTAGAATTCTTCTTTTTACATTTTCTCGTTTACCTCACAGCCTATAGTTGTGATCTTTCTCAGTTGACATCCACCCTGTGTTGTTTATCTGTTAACCATCTTCTATAACTTGCTACCTCTTTTCCATTTTCTAAAATTTCTTATGCATTTTCTCCCAAGTCCTCTAATAGCTAAACACAGAGAGAAAAATCATCAAGCGTTTACTTCCTGATCAGGTATCTACAGTCAGTCCCTCCTACTCAATAAAAAAATCCAGTTTCTACAACTGATTCTTTTAGAGCTTCTCTCACTCTGTATTTGGAACAGAGGCTGTCTGGAGGAACAGAACTCAGAAGAACAGGATGAAGGAGGTAGCTAAAAGTTACAACCCTTTCCTTTCCTTTCTGTTTTCTCTCTTTATGGGTTTACTTGTTCTGGCTATTTTATGTAAATGGAATCATACAACATGTATCCTTTTGTCTAACATAATGTCTTTCAGGTTCATTCACATATAGCAGTAATTTATTCATTTTTATGTATGAGTTTTATTCCATGTTATGCATATGCCATATGTTAGTCCTTGGATCATAATTCCAATATTTTTGCTATATTTTGAAGTATATGCTGATCTGACATGTTATGGTAGGTAGTTAAGCCAGTTCTTTTTCGTTTTGACCATTACTAAGGTGTTCTATCTGGTGGTTTCCACTAGGATGTGAAGGTATTTTTGTCTCCACGGTTTTCAGTCGGAGGGATTTAAAAATATAAGACAAAGGTGTCACATACAACACTGTGCTACACAAAACTCCAGATAAAATAGCATCACTGTGACAAAAAGCAATTACTTGTAAGTAATCTCATTTGAATATTTTCTGTGTTTGATCTACATCATCACAAGATGCTTGCCACCCCACTGAAATTTTTCCTGTACAACATCATGATCATGTCCGTGGTCCTTCTCTTCCTCATTTTTAAAATTGAACAGATATTTACATAGCATTAAACATTTAAACGTAAACAAGTCAGTCAGTGGCATTTAGCATATTTACAATGTTATGAAACAACCACTTTTATCTTCCAAAGCGTTTTCGTATTACTCAAGAAACGTCTGTACTCAATAAGCAGTTACACTTCGTTATCTCTATATCCCAAGCCCAGACTCTGAAAATTGCCAGTCTGTTTTCTCTCCTTATGGGTTTACTTGTTCTGGCTATTTTATGTAAACGGAATCATACAACATGTGTCCTTTTGTCTAACATAATGTCTTTCAGGTTCATTCACATATAGCAGTAATTTATTCATTTTTATGTATGAGTTTTATTCCATGTTATGTATATGCCATATTTATCCATGCATCAGTTAATGGACATTTGAGTTGTTTTTGATGGCACTTGGCTGGCCCCCTTTTTGGCTGTTATAAACAGTCCTTCTATGAACATGCATATACAAATAGTTATTTGAATACCTTTTTTCAATATTTGGGGTATACAGCCTGTCTGTGGTGTTTAATGACCCTAAAACACATCTGCACACTGATTTTTAAGAAAGCACTGATCATTTCAAAAATATAAGCTTGTGATTTTAATTTTTTCAGCTCTGAATTATTCCCTTCAGGTGTGGTTGTATTAACATTTCTGCTCCAATTATTCTTATTGCTTCCTTGGGTAACTGATTTATTTAGCAGTCTGAATTCAGAGAAATATAAAAATGAAACAGACCTATATTTTTTCAAGGACTGCATTGAAACATGCTCTTCCAAAAGTTAATGCCTGACCCTAGAGATATTTTTGGCATATTCCATAACTTTTTGATTACTTTCTGTGATAAAACATCCATTAAGTTTAAAATGTCAAATTCACATCCTATTCAAAATTAATCCTCCCTCCTTTCTCCTTCTCTCAAACTGAAGTCACACTTATCATCTTGGAGACTTGGGGTGATGAGGGCTGTTGTGTCAATTTTCCTCCAAGATAAGATCTTTGGAACCTGAGGGGGATGTGTCTGGGTATGGTTGTTTCAGGAAATGCCTACCTATAGTCCTTTTCTTCTCAAGGCCTTAATTATGAGAGTCACTTGAATTTCCCTCAATTGCCCAAGGTTTTGCTTACATCTTTGTTTGTAATTATTGAATCGTTAGCTAACACTAATACGCAATCAATGTCTTCTGAGAAAAAATGTTGGAATTCTGTCTCTCACATGACACTACAGAGTCATATAACTTCACAGTTCCTGAAAAAAGAAAGCCCACATCCAACTCCATTGTTTTTCTACACAATCAATCCCTACTCTATTGTTACTGTATTTACTCTTACCAAGAAGACCACCCTTCTGAAGAAGGTAGCCAGTAAGCTCATCTTGACCATCTTCTGCAGTGTTTCTAGAGCCAAGGAAAACTGATACACCTTTGCTGCCCTACTAACTCTCTTCAAATATTATTTCCTTTTGGTTCTTTATAGAAGCTTATCAGTGCTGTAGGGTAGGGAGACTTGCACCTGGTTCCAAAAAAAAAAAAAGAAAGAAACAGCCCAGGCTTCCCTTTCCGAAGAGATGTTTAGTAGATTCATTGTTTTCAAGTCCCCACCTGACTTGAAAACTTGTCTAAAGAATAAACTCTTTTTATGGAAATCACAATTCTTCCAAACAAATCAATGATCGTAAGTCTAAAAAAATCCTGCCCTGTCTCTTCAGCTGTATCCTTTGTGTGTAGCAGATAGTATTGGTTAAACGGAAGAGGAAGAGGACGAATGGTGATGACACAGGAAGATTTCTATCCTTGATTCTTATTGGTTCCTTGGCAGCTGTGTCTCAGATAGAAGTGAGTTAATGAATATTTTACAGCTCATCGTTGCCAATTTCAGGACAATAGAAATGATTCCACTTGAGTATCTTGTTAAATTTGGAGACATCTATACCTTTTTTTTAATTGAGTTACTTTTTTATTGTGATTGAGTGCTAGTATACAATCCAAGTGAAATTTGTGTACCCACCAATCTGCAGCTCCTACTGCTCTCCTTGCCCCGTAATAGCGCACTCCTTCGTTTATTCTATACATGTCATATCCTCTTAACAATCTCATGTCTGACCCTTCCACTCTCTCCTTTCTCTGCTAGTAAGATGCCAGTAGGACAGCATCCTCTAGATACACAGAACCATAAAGTGCACACACCATATGGTCACATTGTATCCCTAAGTCCAATCCATTCCTGTCTGAAGAATTGAGTTCAGCAAAGATTTATGATCAGGGGCAGCCTCAGGTCTAGGGGCCAGGCTTCCAGGGGAACTCCCAGGCCTTTAGACCATCAGTTGTGGTCTTTTAGTGGAGTTCAGGAGGTGTACACCTCTTTTTCTTGTGTTACCACTGGGACTTGACATTGTATGTCCCATCATGGCTGTCACTGGTGGTGGCTGACACCATCTGGAAAAACATGTATACATTTTAATCTAGATTTCCATTCTCTACCACAGTAATTTTTAATCTTTGCCATCCCTTTACCTTTTCTTTTTCATATTTTAAAACAATACAAAAATTTACCTTCTGTATCTCTGATTCAATATTTTACATTACCAATTCTGATTTCTGTTCCTCTGATAAGATTTTAGTTCTTCCATAATTATTTTTTTCCTAAATTCAGACCATTTCATATAATTATAATGCTTCATTTCAACTTGTCACCTTTGTGTATTTTCTTTAGCATTATCTACAAAAATTTAATAGGAAATATGTATTTTGCATTGGTACCACATTCATATAGCAAAAATGGTGAAGAACAGAATAGTATACAATGAAAAGCATCCTTACCACGTTGTTCCTGAGTTACTGAGTTACTTTCTCTAGAAATGACTTTGCTACACCTTAGATATAAAAAGAAAATGACATACATATTTTCACAGTCTTTTATAAAATGTTTGCATATCAGATATATCCCTCACTTGTTTCACCAAATAACATATCTTGGAGAGTCTTAGTTATCGATACATAAAAATGGTTTTACATTTCTATCAGGGATTTAATTATGTCCCCCAAATATGTGTGTAGCAATTTGGCTAGGACCTGATTCCTGGTACTGTGTGATGTTTCTATATGCTACAAAGCTTGTCTGTGTGTTGTTAATGAGGAACAATGGGTGGCAGCTGTGCTGGTGCAGCAGGGCTCAATGTCTAAGACTGTATTGTTCCATGAGACAGTCTCTTGAGATGAAAAGGAAAGGGAGCCAAGCGGAAAGTTGAGTACCTCATACCGACAAGAAGCAGCACACGCAAGCAGGTCATATCTTTTGGAAAAGACTTGCAGTCTGGGGACATCAGAAGCTCCCAGGCCAGGGGCGGACTGACAAGAAGGATCGTCCTCTAGAGCCAGCAGAGAAAGTCTTCCTCTGGAGCTGATACCCTGAACTCAGACTTCTAGCTTACAGGGCTATGACAAAATGAAATTTCTCTCTTTAAAGACTTCCACTTGTGGTATTTCTGTTCAAACAGCCTAGGTGACTAAAACAATTTTTTTAATGGGTTAATAATATTCTATTATATGCTTAATAAATTCAACCAGCCCCTCACTAACGGATGGCAAAACATACGTGAATTTATTATATTCTTGAATACTACTAAATCATCCTCCATTAGAGTATACATTTAATCTCTTATACAATATGTGACTGGCTGTTTTCCAATGTCATTATGTATTATTGCATTTGATAGTTTCGGATACTAAGTTTAAAGGTACTTTTTCTCTTCATATTAACTTTGATGACAAATATGTATACATAAAAACTTATATACACATAGACATGTATATAGATAAGCTGCTTGTGACACACTTGGCTTGGCTAATTACCATTCTGGGACTATACGTTCATATCCTTCCTATTTAATAGTGATTTTTTAATTGAATGTAAGTGACTTTTTAATTCAGAAAAAAGTTTGAGTATGACAGGATTCCCAAATATTTTGCCTTCTTTTCAGAAATTAATTTGATTTTTTCCTTTAAGATAATTTTGCCATGTATATTTTAATTTTGTTTTCATGTGCTTAAAATGGTATGTTTTTTTCTTTGAGTCGACCTCGACGGCACTTGGCTACTTGGCTTTCTTTTTGACTTTTGAGTTTAATATCATAACTACAGCTCAACAGCACTTGGCTGGCATCATAACTACAAACAGTTTCCACATTCAAAGATACTACACACACATATCTCTTTTATTAAAAATGTGTTGCTATCATGTTTTTGCTCAATCTTCAATTCCTTCAGAATTCTCATTAGGTAAAGTGGAGGAAGAGAGTCATGCTGTTTTCCAGAAGGCAACTTAGATTTTCTACCATTTGTTTTACGATTTGAAATGCCAATTTTGTAGTAAGACATTTGTTTCTTTGTTCCCCCGAAACAACATGTGTTATTCTGATTTCTAAAGAAAATAATTTTATGTATCATAGTATCTATAGGTATTATTCTACTTCGCTTTTTGACATAATTTTTGCAAACATCCTAAGGCTTCATGCTGGACTTAACACTTCCACGAGCAAAACTCCCAAATCCATTGCATTTAAGCTGATTCCAACTTATAGTAGTACTATAGGATAGAGTATTACTGTCTAATAAGGTTTCAAGGGCTAGATTCTTATGGAAACTGGCCACCACTTCTTTCTCCAGAGCAGCTGGAGGGTTTGAACTTCCCACCTTTCAGTTAGCATCCACGTGCTTAACCACTGCTTCACCAGGGCTCCTTTACAGACTTTACATACCTCCATAGTGTGAGTGCACCACATATACATACATGTATATCTCCAACAAAAGTAATAACACTAAAACAAAACAGAAAACATGATTGAAAGATAGACAAAAGAGTTAAAAAGGCATTTCAAAAAATACCACGATTTCAAAAAAAATACCATTTCAAAAAAATACCATGATTGGTAGAAACCATTAAAAAAAATGAAGAAGAAATAATTTGTTTAATCAACTTCTTGAACACAACCATGATCTAATAAGAAAGGCAGAAATCTTTGACTTAGTGGTAAGGAGTAAATGAACACTGGAACTCAGACACTAAACCAAACCAAAACCATTGCCATCAAGTCAATTCTGACTCACTGTGACCCTACAGGACAGAGTATAACTTCCCCATAAAGTTTCCATGGAGCTCCTGGCAGATCTGAGCTGCCAAGCTTTGAGTTAGCAGATGTAGCCCATAATCACTACACTAGCAGGGTTTCCACCCAGACAGTAAACCAAAAAAAAAAAAAAAAAAAAACAAATCCACTGCCATGGAGTTGATTCTGACTCATGGTGTCCCTCTAGGCCAGAGCAGAACTATTCCACAGAGTTTCAAAGGACCGCCTGGTAGATTTGAGTTGCAGATCTTTTTCACTAGATCCAGGCACTAGTGAAGAAATTAAGACAACACACTACCATGGAGGGAGAAAGAGAATAAGAGTGAGTGGGCAAAAAGAGATTCATTTTTACAACACATGTGACTAAGGAAACCCTAGTCACTTAGTGGTTAAGTGCCACATCTGCTAACTAAAAAGAGTTCAAATCTGCCAGATCCTAAAAAGTATAGGTTACTCTCTGGTCTTTATTCATTGTCCAGCTTTCATATGTATACGGAGCAACTGAAAATACTATGATTTGGGTCATGCAAATCTTAGCCTTCGAAGTGACATCTTTGCTTTTAAATACTTGAAAAAGTTGTTTTGAAGGAAATTAGTCCAATGTGATACATCTCCTGATTTCCTGACTGCTTCATTGGCATTGTTTATGGATTTAAGTACAATGAAATCCTTGACATCAATTTTCTCTCCATTTATTTATGATGTTGCTTAAAGGTCCAGTTGTGAGGATTTTGTTTTCTTTATGTTGAGAAACAATTTATACTGAAGTTTTTGTTCATCAGTGAGTGCTTCAAGTGCTCTTAACTTTCAGCAATCAAGAATGTGTCATCTGCATAATGTAACTTGTTAATGAATCTTCCTCCCAATCCTGATGCTTCATGCTTCTTCATATAGTTTAGCTTCATGAATTATTTACTCATTCTATGGATTAGAATAAACAAGTTGAAAGCATATACCCCTAACAGATGACTTTTCTGATTTTAGACCACTGGCTATCTCCTTGTTCTTTGCAACTTTGGTTTATGTACAGGTTCTTCGTGACCACAAATAAGTCGAATATCTCTGCATAGTCAAAAACATAGGTATGTATCTTTCCAGAATTTTCTGCTTTCAGCCAAGATCTACCTGACATCACTAGTGATATCCCTCATTTCATGTCTTCTTCTGAATCCAGCTGAATTTCTGTCACTTCCCTAGTGATGTACTGCTGTAATTGTTTTTGAATTATTGTCAATATAATTTTACCTTCATATGATAATGACAATATTATTTGATAATTTCCACATTCTGTTCGGTTACCTTTCTTAGACAAATATGAACCTCTTTCTCTTGGTTGATCATAGAGTTGTCTTCAAAATTGTTTGAGACAATGTAATCTGGTAATCCATGGAGTCTTTTCACCAGTATCTTCAGTGCAGCTTTGATGTCTTTCAGCATCATCAGTTTTCAACCATATGTTGCATCCTGAAGTAGTGTAAATGTCCACCTAGTCTTTTTGTACAATGACTCTGTGTCATAGTGCCCTCTTCTTTTGGTGCTTCCTGCATCAATCAATATTTTCCCCATAGAATTCTTCAGTGTTGCAACTCAAGCTTGAATTTTTTCCTACCATTCTTTCAGTTTGAAAACTGCTGAGTTTGTTCTTCCCTTTTGGCTTTCTAACTCCAAGTCTTGGTGCATTTTATTGTAATACTTTGCCTTCTGGACCTGCCTGTTAAATTTTTTTATTCAGCTATTTTGATCATTTCTTCTGTTTGCCTTAGCTACTGTGTGTTCTAAAGCAAGGTTCAGAGCTTTTTCTAACATTCACTTGGGGTTTTGTTGTTGCTGTTGTTTTAAATGAACATTCACTTTCTTCATGTATTATGTCCTTGACGTCACCCCACAACACACCTGGTCTTTGGTCTTCAGTATTCAATGAATGAAATCTATTGTTTGGATAGTCTCTAAAACCAGGTGGAATGCACCCAAGGCCATACTTTGACTCTTACGGACTTGTTTTAATTTTCCTCAGCTTCAGCTTGAATTTACATATGAATGGTTGATAATCTGTTCTTCATTAAACCCCTGGACTTTTTCTAATTAATGATACTGTTCTTTTACATTATCGCTTTCCACAAACACAGTTTATTTTATTCCTGTCCCATCTGGCTGGGTCAGAATGTATAATTGTTGTTTATGTTGTTGAACAAAGAGTAGCTAAAATGAAGAAATTGTTAGTCTTGAAAAATTACATCATACAATTTTAGGTGTCATTTCTCTTGCTCTGGTCATATTATACTTAAGGAAACAGGAAGAAAAAATCATCTACTGTACAGAAATTAATAACTGATTCCCCTGTAAATCTGATACTCAAATACTTACCATTAGATTACACTATAAACCCTAGCGGTGCAGTGATTAAGAGCAACAGCTGCTAACCCGAAAGGTTGGCATTTAGAATCCCCCACAGACTCCTTGAAATGCTACAGCAGCCCTACTCTGTGCTATATGATCACTCTGACTTGGAATTGACTCATTGGGAACAGGGGCTCAGAGTAAGGATAAAAATGAAAAATAATCTTGCCACTGCCTCACCCTCATACAATACAAGAAAATATGCTTTCTGTAAGTATAGTGTAAGCTGAAGGAGTTAAAATATTCCCAGTGTAGGGTCTTTGAAGTCCTTACTTATTTACACATGCATAAGTATTATCTCGCTATTTTAAAAAACGAAGTCCCATTAATTTTTGACAAATTCTAAAGGCTACTTTCAGGAACCAGAGACAAAAGTCCAAGCCAGCTTTTCTGTCTTACACAGTACATTAATGCTCACCCTGTAATTCCTTTGGACACTTGCTTGTTTTTACATCTTTATACGTCAAATGACACTAAGTCAAGCCAAGTGGCCAAGTGCCGTCGAGTCGGAGCTGAATGACATTTAGGTGTGGCAAATGGTTTGCACTCAACTGCTAATCTAAATTTTGGCAGTTCAAAAAAAGTCTTGGTTATGTGTGTTTGTTAATATTACGGCCATGAAAGCCCCACGTAGCAGTTCTGTTCTGCACACACGGGGTCAACATGAGTCAGAATCAACTCGGCAGCTGTTAACAAGCAACATGCAGTTCACGTGCCTCAGATGATTCTTTATAAAGTTTTGTATATTGATGACATTTCAATGGCTATTTCTATTTCAGTAATGTGTTCAACTTTGGAGACCACTTCTGATTTAGTATGACATTTTGTTTTGATGGAATTTGTGAATCATTCATCATTCATTAAAATTTATTAGTATTCCACGTGTAGTATTGAAATCCTCCCTGTGAACTACTGAAATACCTTCAGAAACTGTACTAGAGCTTGCATTTCTTACATCTGTTTCTCAAAGAAGACTTTGAATTTATTGGCCATTAGCTCTAGGCTTTCTAATACTACAGGCATTTCATTTTCAAAATCTTTGAGTTTAGAGTATGTGTCTCATTCTAAGTTAAGTTTCCTTCGGTTGAGTATGAGTTTAGCAACTCAGTGCTAAATTACTAAATATGCAAAAGTCAGTAGTAATATACATAGCTTATCTTATTTCTGTTTTTGGTACACATAGTTTCAACTGTAATTGCATTTTCATAGTGCACCAACATCATTTATTTCTTTTTTCTTTTTTTCCTTTTGGTCCACGTGTAATTTAATCTCTCTCAAAAAATAAAAATTATTCTAAATTCGACTCGGTGGCACTTGGCTATTCTACATATGTCTACCAAAAACAACAACAAAAAACCAGCTAAGGAATTGATTACATAGATAACGGAAATAACGTGAAGCTAAACACAGTAAGACAATGCAGTTATTTGCAACAGAAAAGTGCTACTACCATCTTTAAGGGCAGCGGAATTATCTGGAGGACTAGAGCTATAATGAAACCATTTACTCCTAATGTCTGAAGTGTTTCAGGGAGCTGAGTCCAGGCTACCACGATCCATAGAATCAAAATATCTCTGTTCTATTTCATTCATTCTCCAAAACAGGCCGCTTCTCAACAGTGTTTTGCCAATCCCACTGCTAACCTTTTCCTTCCAGGAATCCTAATGTAATCTCCTCAGTGAGATTAGCTTTCAACAACAGATGACACTTCAGGCTATCTTGTCATTCTTTCTTGCATAAGCATCTGGCAAAAAGGATTGTAAAGCTCAGTTACAATGCTCTTAACATTTCCACAAATTGTATGACAATAGACTTTTCACAGAAAAGTGTCATTCTCACGCAGAGAATTGCTCTCTAAACTGCAAGACTGTAACACCACTGTAGCAAAACCAGCTCTTTGTAATTCTTAGAAGATTCTAGATCAAGATCAAGGAGATGAATCTGAATATTTAGTGAGTTTTATACCTCCTGTTACCAACCCACTTAATTTCATTCCAGGGTCTAATCTCCAGATGCAACTTAATACTACTCTGCATAAGCCTCTGAGTGTGTTCTAAGATTTGAACTGTGTTCCCTAAGATTTAGACCTACTTTTTTCTATTCATTGCCTTCTTAACGCTGCCTATCCAAACCAACTTATAAAAATGGAAACCAGTCTTCTTGTTAGCACCTGATTGTCCTTGTTCCGCTTTCCTTTATTTGTTTCTTCCTTAGTCTCTCTAATATTCAAATATTATAAAAAGGAATATTAGAAGTCCTCAAAAATGAAACGGACTGCATAAAAATCAATATCCTAGGCCTTAGTGAGCTGACATACTCTACTACTGGCCAATTTAAATAGAATAATCACATGGTTTACTATACAGGTAATGACAAAGTGGAGAAGAATGGTGTTGCATCCATAACCAAAAAGAGCATTTAAATATCTACCCTGAAGTGTAATTCTGCCAGTGACAGGATAATATCCATGCTCATACAAGGGAGATCAATTTAAAAGCCAATTATTCAAATTTATGCAATAACAACTAAGGACGAAGATGAAGAAATTGAACAGTTTTACCAATTTATATGCTCTGGAATTGATCAAGAATACAACCAAAATACACTGATAATTTCAGGTGATTGGAATGAAAAATTGGGCAAAAAGAATAATCAGTAGGTGGAAAACATGACCTTGGTGACAGAAATGCACTGGAGATTTCATGACAAAATTTTGAAGGAACAACAACTTCTTCATCGTGAATACCCTTTCCAACCATATAAATAATGATTATACACTTGGACATCACCAGCTGGAATATACAGGAATCAATTCAACCAAATCTGTGGAAAAAAACAAAGGGAAAGCTCATTATAACCAGTCAGATAAGAGCTATGGAACAGACCACCAACAGAACCTATGCAATTTCAAGTTGAAATTGAAGAAGATTAGAACAAGTCCAAATGAACTAAAATGCAAACTTGAGTATATAACATAATGATCAAAGACCAGACTAGTTGTGGGAATACATAAGGATACATAATAATATCAAATATACAGAAAAATAATAAGTCATTAAAAACACACACAAAAAAAGAAAGAAAAAAACAAAATAGAAATGAGGAGAAACTCTGAAACTTGCTCTTGAACATAGAGTAACTGAAACAGATAGAAGCCAAGCCAAGTGCTGTCAAATGAGGCAAAACAGCTGAGTAGAAGATTTCAAAGAGTGGACTGAGAAAGCAAAAAACTATTATAATAAAATGTGCAAAGATCTGGAGTTAGAAAATTCAGAGGGAAAAGTCAAAGCTGCGTTGAAGGATTGCCAGTCCTTTGACTTCTTTGGTACTGTTGGTTCCTGATCACATGCTGCCTTTTCAAATGGCCGAACGTCAACCAGTTCTTTCTTGTATAATGGCTCTGTGTGTCATTTCCATCTTCTTTTGATACTTTCTGAGTCATTTAATATTTCCTCTGCAGAATCCTTCACTACTGCAACTTGAAGTTTGAATTTTCCTTAGATTTTTCAGCTTGAGAAATGCAGAACATGTTTTTCCCTTTGTGTTTTCTATTTCTAGCTCTTCGCACATGACATTATAATACTTTGTTTTCTTGAACTTCCCTTTGAAATTTTCTGTTCAATTATTTTAGTTTGCCATTCCTTCTTTTTGCTATAGCTGTTTGACTTTTGAGGGTAAATTTCAGTCTCTTCTGACATCCAATTTGGTCTTTTTTTCTTTCTTTCTTTTTTTTTTCAATGACCTCTTGTTTTCTTTATAGATGATGTCTTTGATGTAGTCCTACAATTCATTTGGTCATCAAGCAGTGTTCAACACATCAAATCTGTTTTTGAGATGGTCTCTAAATTCAGGTGGAATATACTCAAGGTTATGCTTTGGCTCTCATGGACTTGTTCTAACTTTCTTCAGGTTCAGTTTGTATTTGCCTACAAGCAGTTGATGGTCTGTGCTGCAGTCAGCAGCTGGTCTTGTTCCAACTGCTGATATGGAGCTTTTCCATCACCTTTTTCCACAGACGTAATAGATTTGATTCCTGTATATTCCATCTGGTGAAGTTCATGTATGTATAATTGCCATTTGTGTTGATGAGAAAAGATATTTGCAATGAAGAAGTCATTGGTCTTGCAAAATTCTATCATGTAGTCTCCAGTATCACTTCTAACACAAAGGCTGTATTTCTAAACTAACTATCTTCCTTCTTATTTTCCCAACTTTTAAATTCCAATCACTAGCAATCAGGATGCATTGCATACTGATTGCATGTTCAGTCAATTTCAGACTGCATAAGCTGGTAGAAATCTTTAATCACTTCATCTTTGACTTTGTGGTTGATTTGTAAATTTGAATAATAGTCTTATTAATTGGGCTTCTTAGTAGGTATATAGATATTATACTACCACTGACAGTATTGTACTTCAGGACAGATCTTGATATGTCCTTTTTGATAATGAATGCAACACTGTTCCTCTTCACATTTTTGTTTCCTGCGTAGTAGACCATGTGGTTTTGTGATTCAAAGTGGCCAGCACCAGTCCATTTCAGCTTATTAATAACTAGCATACTGATGTTTATGCATTCCATGCCATTTTTGATGATTTCTAGTTTTCCAGAAGGGTCACTCATGCTGGACAACTTCCAATGGAGCTTCCAGATTAGAACAGACTAAGAAAAGGATGTAAGAGTCTACTTCTGAAAAGAATTAGCCAGTGTAAACCTTATGAATATTCTAGGCATTAGTGAGCTGAACTGAGCTGGTATTGGCCATTTTGAATCAGATATTCATACGGTTTACTATGCTGAGAATGACAACTTGAAGAGGAATGATGGTGAATTAATCATCAAAATGAACACTTCAAAATCTGTTCTGAACTACAGTGCTGTCAGTCATAGGATAATATCTATACGCCTACAAGGAAAGCCCATTAATAAAGCTATTATTCAAACTTATGTTCCAGCCACTAAGTCCAAAGATGAAGAAATTGAAGATGTTTTCCAAATTCTGCAGTTCCAAACTGATCAAACATGCAGTCAGGATGCATTGATAATTACTTGTGATTTCAGTGCAAAGGTTGGAAACAAAGAAAAAGGATAGGTCATTGTAGAAAATGGATGCCTTTGGTAATAGAAATGATGCCAGAGATCGCAATATCGAATTTTGCAAGACCAACAACTTCTTTGTAGCAAATATCTTTTTTGACCAACATAAAAAGAAACTACACCTTGCCAGATGGCATACACAGGTATCAAATCAATTACATCTGTCCAAAGAGATCATAGAAAAGCTCAACCATTATTCAAAACAAGGACAAGCACTGATTGTGGCACAGACCATCAATTGCTCATATGCAAGTTCAAATTACAACTGAAGATAATTAGAACAAGTCCATAAGAGACAAAGTACAACCTTGGTATATCCTACCCAAGCTTAGAGACCACCTCAGGAATAGATTTGATTCATTGAACACTGATGACAGAATACTAGAAGAATTGTGGAATGACAGCAAAGACATCTTCCATGGACAAAGCATACCAGGAAACAAAGAAAAGACCAAACTGGATATCAAAAGAGATTCAGACACTTGCTCTTGAATGTTAAGTACCTAAACCAAAGAAATAAACGATGAAGTAAAAGAACTGAAGATTTCAAGGGCAGCTCAAGAAGACAAAGTAACAACATGTACAAAGAACTGGAGATAGAAAAACGAAATGGAAGAACCTGCTCCACATTATTCAAGCTAAAAGAACGGAAGAAAAGTATCAAGTTGCAATACTGGAGGATTCTACAGGGAAAATATTAAAATCATCAGAAAACATCAAAAAAAGTTGAAAGGGATACACTAAGTCATTTTATGAAAAAGATTTGATCAACTTTCACCCATTTCAACAGGTAGCATACGATTAGAAACTGAGGCTACTGGAGGAAGAAGTCAAAGCGGCATTGAAGGCTTTGGTGGAAAATAAGGCTCCAGGAACTGATGGAATATCAATTGAGATATCTCAACAAATGAGTGCAACACTTGAAGTGCTCACTCAACTACAAATTTGGAGGACAGGTACCTGGCCTACTAACTGGAAGAGATCCCTATTTATGCCTATACCTGGCCTACTAACTGGAAGAGATCCCTATTTATGCCTATTTCCAAAAAATGTGATCCAAATTAGTGTGAAAATTGAACAGTATCATTCATATCATGCACAAGTAAAATTTTGCTAAACAATCAGAAGTGACTTCAGCAGCATACTGAGAGTGAATTGCTGAAATTCAAGCCTGATTTAAAAGAGAACATGGAACCAGATGTATCATTGCTGACATCAGGTGGATCTTGGCGGGAACATCACTATAAAGAGGTTTATTCATGTTTTATTGGCCATGCACAGGCATTCAACTGTGTAGGTCATATCCAAAAAATTATGGATAACATTACAGAGAATGGGAGTTACAGAACACTTAATTGTTCTCATAATAAATCCATACAAGGATCAAGAGGCAGTCATGTGAACAGAACAAGGGGACACTGAATGGTTTAAAGTCAGGAAAGGTGTTCATCAGAGTTGTATTCTTTTACCATACCTTTTCAGCCTGTATGCTGAGCAAGTAGTCTGAGACACTGTACTCTGTGAAAAGAATGGGACATAAGCTTTGGTGGAAGGCTTGTTAAAAACCTGTGTTAAACAGATGACACAATCTTGCTTGCTGAAAGTGAAGAGGGTTTGAAACACTTCCTGATGACTGTCAAAGACCACAGCCTTGAATATGGGTTGTATCTCAATATCAAGGAAAAAAAAAATCCTTCTGACTGTATCAGTAAGCAGCATCATGATAAATGGAAAAAAAGATTGAGGTTGTCAAGGATTTCATTTTACTCAGTTCTACAATCAATGTCCATGAAAGAAGCAGATAAGAAATTAAAAGAAGCATTGTACTGGAACAATCTGCTGCAAAGACCTCTTAAACAAAGATGTCGCCTTGGAAACTAAGTTGCACCTAAGTTGCACTCAAGCCATGATATTTTCAATCATATGATATGCATGAGAAAATTGTACAGTGAATAAGGAAGACAAAGCAAGAATTGACACCTTTGATTTGTGGTATTGAAGAAACATCTTGCATATACCACGAGCTGCTAAAAGAACAAACAGGTCTGTCCCAGAAGAAGTACAACCAAAGGCTTCTTGGAAACAAGGCTGGCAAAACTATGTCTTACATATTTTGGGCATGCTATCAGGAGGGATGAGCCTCTGGAGAAGGACATCATTATTGGTAAGGTAGAGCATCGGTTAAAAACAGCGAGACAGTCAATGAGGTAGACTGATACAGTGGCTGCAAAAATACGCTTAAGCATAAAAATAACTGTGGGGGTGGCACAGGACAGGGTAGTGTTTTGTTCTGTTGTACATAGGATCGCTGTGAATCAGAATTAACTGGATGGCATCTAAGAATAACAACAACAACAGCACAAGGAAAACATCGAATGAAGTAGAAATATCAGCGGAAGATGCATAGTGCCACACAATCACTTTACCGAAATCATTGCTCAGCATTCAACCATTTCAGAAGGCAAGATGTAACCAAGAACTGAAGGAAGAAGTCAAGATGCACTGAAAGGAATGGCAAATAAACTAGGCTCCATGAATCACTGGAATACCAATTGATTTGTTCCAACAAATAGATGCAGCACTGAAAGTGCTCATTCAGCTAGGTCAAGAAATTTGGAAAACAGCTACACGACCAACTGACTGGAAGAGAATTGTATTTGTGCCCATTTGAAAGAAAACCCCTGACCCTCTGCTTTACCAAACATGACATCCTTCTCTAGGAGCTTCCTGATGACTTGAACAAAGTACATGAGAATTCTCTTTTTTTTTTTTTTTAAACGAATCATGGCTGGCATTCTTAGGTAGTCAGCAATTATATTTAATCTAAGTCTCTTCAAAGTCCATCAAGATTTCCAGAATCAGCTGCGACTTCTATGACTGCATAATCATACCTTCTTACAATTCATTGACAGGAGACTGATGACCTCAGAATTTCTATAATATATTATCAGATAAACAGTACATAATACAGAACTTTTAGTATTTATGAATAAGGTCACTGGCTCTATCCAGCTGTCCAGGTCACAGGAAAATTAAAATACCAGAAAATGCCCTGTTATCACCACTAATAGGACTGTACCAGCCATTCTCCCAGCCACAGACAGGTTCCAGCACATTCAGTGACTCACCTGCCACTGTTTTAGTCAGCTAGTGGTGTTCTAACAGAAATACCACAGAGTGGACGGCCTTAACAAAGGAAAGTTTATTCTTACACAGTCCAGTAAGCTATGAGTCCAGATTCGAGATGTCGGCTCCAAGATACAGCTTTCCCCTTTGTCGGCTCTGGAAGGATGTCTGGTATTGCATCATTCTTTGTTGAGGGAGCATCTAGGCACAGGAATTTCAGATTTAAAGGACATGCTCTTCTCTGGTACTGCTTGCTTGATGGTGTGAGGTTCCTGGTTCTATGCTTGCTTCTCCTTCCTTTTATCTCTTGTAGGACAAAAGGATTAAGGGTGGGACAAGCCACACTCCAGGGAAACTCCCTTTACAGTAGAGCAGGAAGATAATCCTATGAAGGGATTTACAGTCCCACCCTAATCCTTTAACATACAGCATAGGAAAACCACAAAATGGTGGACAATTCCAAAATATTGGGAGTCAGAGACCAGCCACAAGGCTACAGATATTTTGGGGGGGAAGCAATTCAATCCATAACAGCTACCTTGCTACTCAAGCAGTGCCTGCTTAAGAGAGCAGGGTACGTGGTCAGAATATTTGATTATTTCTGTGAAGCATCCAGTCCTTCACTATTCCTGGAGTTACTGGATATGGGGGTGGTGTTTAAAAATTGGTTGCTACTTGATGCTTTGTACATTTCTTAGCTTTCTTTGTGCCATGCTTTCCACATCTTTAAATTGGGCGGATAACAAATATAATTACTTCATATATTGATGTGAATATTAAAGGGAGTTAAAATTATACATGCACAAATTTTAGAAAAATACCTATAAGCAGAAAGTGTTCTATAAGTTATTAGTATCGCCAGATTTAGAGATAAGAATCTTCGGTGAAAAGCCTTTCAGTGGTCTAGTATCTGAATTTCCAGAGCGAACCACAGAAAGCCTTTTTAAAAATTGAATTTCAGATAAACAACAAACACATACTTTAGTTTAAGTATGTCCCTAATATTGCATAGGACATACTTATACTCAAAAAAAAAAAAAAAATGCATGTTGTGTATCTGCAATCCAAATTTAATTGAGTTTCAAATTTCTTATTTACTTAAATGGCCACATTCACTTAAGGCAGTTCACCCTGATCTCTTGACACTTCAGAGCTACTGCTCATCTTAGGGTTCCTGTATCCTGTTTATGTCTCAGAATCTTGAGGTGCCCCCTACTCCGTTTTGCCGCATGTCCAAGTCGCTAAGGAATCTAGAAAAATTATTCCTTTTGGTGGGTTTTGACTGTTACTCATTTTAATAAATTTTGACTATGGGCCATTTAGGTTTTCTGGTTGTCCCAAATAAATGTCTGAAGCATAAAAGTCCAAAAACTGGTTAGGACTTGAAATTCTTGGAAAAGAAAAAAAAAATAGGACAAAAAAATTGTAATGTATACTTTTATCTGTTTCTATCTTTGTGTCTTAACTATCATTTTTCTTTCTTTCTTTTATACTTTCTTTTACCAATTATAGTATTATCTTACAATTTTACACATAATTTTAAAATAACTGGGATAGAAATGAATATAATAAAAATTATCACCCATTGATTATTTGATGTTTGTTAATTAACTGAGCACCTTATACTATTCAGTTATCTGGGTGTAAATTATAATTTTCTTTTATCATTGTAAATTAATATTTTAATTACTTTGGAAACTAAACAGGATGCAAAGAATACTCACAAATAGTTTTAGAAAAATATTCAGAATGTACTGTAGACTTTGTTAGTGCTCCTACATAATGGATTGCTATGAATGGGAATTCGCTCCATGACAATAGATTTTGATTTTGTTTTTAGTGTAGATTACCTGCCAAAAATGCCATACAACTGAATTCATGAACAGTATATTCTTCCAATTTCTCCTGCCTCTATCTTTTTAAAAGTTTCTAGGAAGAATGGCAAGATGGGTTTATTATATTTTTATTTCTGTAGGTAAAATTATAAAAATGATTTTTATTTAGATTTATTTACATGAAGCATCTAATATTCTCTTAAAAATCAAGGTTTTAATTCAGGCATTACAAAAAGAAGAACATTGAAACATATATGTGGTAATGGACGTAAATTCACCTAAATTCAAGGGAAAAAATCATTTGTCATGTTCTTAGGCCAGACAACATGCTGCTCACTGAAGATATAATAGGTGACTTACCCTGAGAAAAAATGGGTGTGATACAGTTCCTGTCCTAAACTACTTATGTCTGGAACCAATACAGAAAACAGAATAAAGCTGGAGAGTTAGGCAGGGGTCAGTATCTTAAGGACGTTTTAGATCGTCTCAAAACTACTTTTTTTTTTTTTTAAATATTTTATTATGGTTTAAGTAAAAGTTTACAATCCAAGTCAATTTGCCTTACAGAATCCTTCGTGCACTCAATTATGCAATTCTAGCTGCTCTCCCTACCCTGTGACAGCACACTCTTCCTTGCTACCCTTTTGCTTCCCATGTCCGTTCAACAAGCACCTGTCTTCCTCTACCCCTTGCTCTCATCTCTGCACAGGAGCTGTTCAGTCAGTCTCCTGTATACACTTAAGTCAAGAAGTACTGTCTTCACCAGCGTCACTTCTATGCCTGAAGAAAAGAAAAAAAAAATAGGACAAAAAAATTGTAATGTATACTTTTATCTGTTTCTATCTTCGTGTCTTAACTATCATTTTTCTTTCTTTCTTTTATACTTTCTTTTACCAATTATAGTATTACCTTACAATTTTACACATAATTTTAAAATAACTGGGATAGAAATGAATATAATAAAAATTATACTATTATGTCTGATAGTCTAGTCCAGTTTCACATCAAGTCTTCTGACTTTTATCCTAAGTAGATTGGACAGCCATTAAACCATTTTAGACACATTAAGAGCATGATCAAATATTCCTTTTAGAAATTCTTGCCTGGCTGTAGTTTAGGGACTAGGCTAGATCACAGAAATTCTGAAGGTACCAAAAAGTTAGAAATTGTTTTATAAATCTAGATAAAACTTTATGATGCTTTGATTCAGCCTAGTAGTAGTGAGAAAAAGAAGTAGGTAGATAAATTTGGAAGTAGAAGCAAGAGGACCTGGACACAAGACACACAGAACTTTATTCATTTGGAATTCACAATTCTTTCTCTTGCACCTAGGCAAGAATTTACAGCTTTCCTTCTTTCAGAAAGACTTGTTGCCTATATAATTCTTAGTCATTTACTAAGACTTGGCTTAAAATAATTTCTTTTCGGAGCAACGTCTAGCTTCTGAGACTACATCAAATTTTCTTGATGTGCAGGCCACAGTATTCTGTAACTCTCCCCAAATCTTTACTGGGTTCTATCTCAGTCCACAAACTCAAGGATAGATAATACTTATGTTGCTTGGCTTCGGATTCAACTCGACGGCACTTGGCTTGGCTGGCTGGCTTACTTGAATTTAATTTCTATTTCAAGTTCCATTCCAAGAGGTACAAAAACGTTATCTATATTGGTGCGGGAGGTCTGCTCCTCTTTGCCTTGGAACTGAAATTTAATTTCTAGACGTAAACGATTAAGGAGACTAGATCTCTAGTGCCAGAAGTTATCTGTTCTTATAAGTATCTTCTGAGCTCTGCACTTTACTGTTTTTTCTATCTATAGGCCACAAATTTAGGTTACTGTAGATATGATGGCTGATATTTACAGAATGCTTGCCAGCTGATAGCTGTTGATGTTGAATGGATTCTGATTCTTAGTGACTCTATAGAACAGAGCACCACTGTCCCAGAGGATTAGCAAAGATTGGCTGGTAGATTCAAAATGCCAGCCTTTTGATTAGCAGCCAAATGTTTAACTACTGCCATAGTAGCTAGTTATAAGCTTTTTTGTTTGTTGGTTTTCAATTATTAAATCATTTAATTCTCATAACACCTGATAAAGTAGGAGCAGTTAACTGTTTCATTTCAAAGTAAAGATATCAAGATGTAAAGAAAACTTAAGCCTTGTGCTAAAAGTCACACAGCTTGTAACCAGCGGTGCCAGAATTTTAATGTAAAAAGTCTCAAATCAGTCTGTGACCTCAGCCTCTCCGATTGAATGACTTTGAGTCTCATTCTGGTCTGATAGTCACTTCTGCTAGTTTAATCCCACCTTGGATAACTGCAACTTCTTTCATTGCCATGATATGCTGTGAGGTCTCTAGAGCGTCATCTGGCATTAACTATTTCTTCTCTTTTTGAATATGTCTGCTTGTACAGATCTGGGAAATGAAATAGGAGGCCCATGTGCACTATGATCTCCCCAAATTTATCCGAAGCTATTGCTCTGTCTCTGAGGTTTTATGGATGCAAGACACAGGGTCTATCACAAAGATCCACAGTTCCCTCCTTTTTTATGTTTCCATCTCAATCACCATAGTATTTCTAATTAGAAAGTGTTGAGAGGTGAGTAATCTTAAAGAAAAAGTTCCTTACAGAGATATGTTTAACTTGTGAAGTATTATTTTTTTTTTTTTCATTTGTTCTTCCCCGTTTTTCAAAGGATACTGATTTTGGAAGGCAAAACTAAAGAAAGGATTTCTACATTTGCTTTCTAATAGAGTATCACTCTTTCTTGAAGCAAAGAACACAGACTTGCTAGGTGTGCAAAGTAGAGCAATAGGGAAAAAGGAAAGATAGAATGTACCAAAGAGAGAGGTTATTGTTTCAAAAATATTATGTTATTAAAAACTTACATGTTTAAAAAAATTAACTGTTTGCTGGTGTGTTCCCTACTTCATTATGGTGAAGTTTTCATTGTATTCAGTGCTCTGGTGGCTCATCCCCAAATGCTGACCACAAAATAAACATTGGTTGATCAAATGTATCAAATTCATGAGTATATAATTGAAATGATTAAAAATAAATTCCATTCTTAGATTGAAAATATCTGTTTAATCTATTTTGTGTTTTAAGAACATACCAGAAATTTTTACATGTTCTTCAAACTGTTGTGCAGTATATATCCAAAATATTTTACTAAAATATAATTTCTCTGGTTATCTGGGCTAAAATAACTGCAGTTATTTTTTATTGTTTTTGCTTTCAAAGGAAGTTATCCTATTTCCACACTTACTTGGAAAATTTGTGCAGATTTCCCATGTATTTATTTTAAACCACAGGCTGGTTCTTCGGATATTCCTGTGATTCTGCTCATTTGAAAAAATGAAGTTGTAGTCACACACATCTTTTTCACTAGACTTTGTTAAGCTCAAGCCATTGTAGACTCGAAGTCTATGTCATTAAACCTCTGTTTATGAGAAAGACTGCATTAAACATTAAATACAGGCAATTTAGATGATGAATAAGTACTAGCTATGGTACTACATAAACATGAAAACAAACATTGGTCATCCAGATTAGGGTACTTTTAATTTGACTATATTATATGCCACAGAACTAAAATATAACAGCCAGCTATGTAATAATCAGAAAAAAAGTTTAAGAGTTTAGGCTTTGTGGAATCTGGTTTGAGAAATTCTGCTCTAAGAAAAACAGTACACGAGACATAGGTAAACATCCAGGGTAACCAGTGCAATCTGTATGAACAAGCATGCCTCAGAGTTCTTTCTGGAGGCAGGATGAGCGTTTATTTTTTTTACTCATGATTTTCACAGGAACTTCTCAGTTGACAGAGAGACTATGAACTGTTGATCATCTTGAACCTGGCATCTTAGAATTCATATCCTACTGTCCTACCTATCACTTGATGCAGTTGAGTTAGCTTATCAGTGACTTTGAATTGAAACAAACTTGTTATATCAATGAAGGTTTTGTTAGACACACTCATACTTGATTGTTCCTCATTTGTGACCCTTGTTAGAATCAATGGACTCTTGACAGCATGTTAATTGGGGGTTTCCAGGAAAATTAAATACTACCAGTGAAACAAATTCATACTAGTCAGCCAAGTCTTTAACTTAGGATCTGCGAATTTAGGCAAAATCCAAGGTTTTTTCTATTTACATCTGCCTTCCACTAATACAAGCTACAACTTTCTGTGGACAGCTCTAAGCTTGTAAATCCATTCATGTAATAACTCTTCTAACTGTCCTTTATCAGTGAGGGTCTAGAACATGTACTGTAATAGTGATTATAAAATAGGTACATAGTAAAACACCTTTGGATTACCAAGAGTTTTTATTTGTATACAGAAATAGTCTCCACCTACATTATAAAAGAAAAATGAACATCTTTCACTTTTCAGTTGGTTTTTATGTTAGCAATTAACTATTCCTCAGTTGACACACATGACTTAGGGTAGGTCACATCATTTTTTTTCAAAGCTAAACTTGGATTTAAATCATTAGTTTCCATAAGATTCTTCTGTCAATAACTTGTAATGGGCAAAGATACGTAAATATTGACCAGATGTGAAATTTAGACAAATCTAATTTCCTTTCATATGTCAGCTATGAATTTTAAGGGTATTTCAAGTTCTTTTATGCAGCAATAAATCTGAAATACTGCTTGAACTCTGACACAAGCTGGCATTGTGTAGTGTTCTCTTCACAGTATCTTATGCATTTAGGTGAAGCTCGCACAGTAGGACAGGAATTAACTGGAGTCCCCATTATATCCTCATCAAATGCATATTTTGAAAAGTAGGAACCAGAGTAAGCCTAATATTTGCTATCAATGAACTATGATCACTGTTTAGAACTTAACAATTGATCGCTTATGAACAACATACAATCTTAGACTCTGCACAGAAATAGATGCAATAAGAATTGGCTTTGAATATAAGACTGTCATATTCGAAAAACCTCATATACCATCATTTAGACAACCTACTATTTTGATACTTATCCTTAGGTTATGAATTTTATACATTATTGACATAAATATCAATAACAAAAACAGACTAGCCAATTTAAATACAAAAAAATATTTCTTTTGCTTTCAACTTGAGACTTAGAAAGATTACATATTTTTTCCTTAATTCTTCAGGAATAGGAGGTAGAAAGTAGATTCACAGCTGGCACATTTTTATAATATTATATTTTCCCTTCATTTTTTTTTAGATAATCTCTGGTAGGTGTTGTGACAAAGATTTTCTGATATTGTTTTTATAGAGAAAATAAAACTTTTTTGTATCATTTTGTACAAAACTAAACTTTTATTCAAACTGTTACGGGAAACCTTGATGGTGTAGTGGTTAAATGCTATGCCTGCTAACCCCAAAGGGTCGGCAGTTCAAATTGCCCTGGCACTCCTTGGGAATTCCATAGAGCAGTTCTACCCCACCCTATATGGTGCTATCGGTTGGAATTGACTTGACGGCACTGGCTTTGTTTTTTGGAGGTTATAAGAAGACAATTCTTTGTGGTATAGCTCATCTTCAGCAATGGTATGTAAGTAAACATTTAGTAGCTGGAAAATTAGACACATATAAGTTCCTTTCATATGTCAGTCTTTGCATGCTGTGAAAAAAAAATTAAGTATTTTTTGAGTTTGATACTTACTAACTACTTAGGTATCGGTGTTCTTGTCCAGTGTTTTATAAATTTAGGTGATCTCCAGCACGATGCAATTTCATATAAAATCAGGAAGAAACAGTGATATGTTCTTCAAAGTATTTATGTGATTCATCACTCATCACAGTTGGATTCACAAATGTCAGACCCCTTTTGTTGCATATGTTTTAAAATTACCCCTTCTGTTTAATAAATTACTATTTTTGATGTAACCAAAAAACCTGGTGATGGAGTGATTAAGTGCCACAGAGGCTAACGAAAAGTTCAGCCAGTCGGATTTGCAAGGCATCCTTGAAGGCACGATGGGGCAATTCCACTCTGTGAATAGAGTCTCCATGAGTCAGAAATCAACCCAACTACTGTTGGTTTTAGTACTGGATCTAATCTAAATTTATAATAATTTGTTTCTTGTTTTCCAAATATTGTACAAAGTATGGCAACAAAGTGAGCATATCACTATCTTTATTCCAACATGTTCACATAAGAAAATAAAAATGTATGCCATTCTGTATATTTTAAATTATAATATATTCTTAATTTGTTATATTTGGAGCCAACATTGTTTGACTCCCTAAATTGAAAAATATGTATTCTATATTTGTATTTCTAGAAAGGGAAGCATTAAAAAAAGCTAATTGTAGAATCATAGCCTCAACCTCTGTATCATCAACCACATATTTCAGTAACAGTTAATTGTGAAATACGTTATGCTCACTTTTCCTTTTTTTCTTATTTGAATAGAAAAAAATTCTTTTGATTCCTTGCTATATCATTTGACATTTACTAGGTTTTGAATCTTTGAGACTGAATGTATCCAATTTTAGTTGTTACACAATATATTTTTTTTTTCTGAAAAAATACTCCAGAGCACAGATGAAACATACTTTTAATATACTGGACACCAAAACTTGCAGACTTGATAGCTAAATAATATTCTTTAACTTTGTGTCACCAGGGTGCAGTTTTTCACAATAATATATTTGATATTGTTATAAGAATCAAACTGCTTTGCTAAACTACTAGATATAATGAAACAATATTTGCATCTGGAGACTTCTGAAATTAGAAACAGGCATTGCTTAATCCTCAGATCCCTACCACACAGAGAAACTAAAACTATTTCTACACAGTTAAATTGAAGAGATAAAGCAATTACATGAATGATTCAGTCTAAAGAAATTACCCTGTCATTTAGTAAGGAGTTTGGAGCCCCAAATGAGATATTCTCATTGTCTACTTTTATCAAATATACTGATATCTACCAAACTGAAAATCACCTTTACTTAACATTAAGCATTCTTCACTGAAAATATACTTTGTTAAGCAAAATTAATTTAAAGCTCAGAATTTGTTACTCAGATATGTACTGCATTTTTAGTGTAACTAGGTCAAGTTACATTATTAAATTGTGAAATATGAGCCTATCCGTACTAGCAATGAATAATAAACATGTGTGAATTCATAATCAGGCACAAAGGTCTGACTTTAACAATGTAGTTTGGATTATTTTCATAGCAAAATTTAAACAAATTATAAAGAAAATCAAATGCCAATAAATACTATTCTCCATTAGTCTCTGTAGAACTCAAGCAGAAAAATTCCTGCATCTATTGCTTAATTAACATTTATTTATTATTAAATTCTACATTTTTCCCTAGCCTAATTTTCTTCCAAAAGGAAATACATAGGCACATAGAAGACATTGTAATGTATATATGTTGTCAAAATTTCTCAAATATATTCAAAATATACCTTTTGTCATGGATTGAATTGTGTTCCCCCAAAATATACGTAGACATTTGACGAGTCCATGATTCCTGGTATTTTGTGACATCATTATCTGCTATAAACCCTGCCTCTGTGATATTAAAGATGGTGGGTTGGCAGCAGTTGTATTGTTTGGCAGAACTCAATGTGTGAGGTCATCTTGTGCCTTGAGGCGATCTCTTGGGATACCTTGAGCCAGTCTCTCGGGATACAAAGGAAAGCGAAGCAAGGAAAGAGCATGTCCTTAGGAAAGGACATAGGGTCCCTGTGGCTCTGAAGATTCCTCTTCAGGGTGGATCGATGACAAAGACCTTCCTCCAGAGCCATCAGAGAGACTTCCCTTGGATCTGATGGCCTGAATTTGGACTTACAGCCCTGTGGATTGAAATAGAATAAAATTCCTCTTTTTATAGTCATACGCTTGTGGTATTTCTGTTATAGCAGCACTAGATGGTTAAGACACCTCTGTAATTTCTTTTCCTAGATAATTATTATTCTCGGTTTTCTATTTCAATAAGTAGCACTCATTTATGGTGCCCATTTACTCAAGCAAGGAACCCAAACATTAGTCATGATTCCTTTCTCTTTTTTTTTCCTTACACTTTCAATTTTGCTTCTATTTAATTCATACTGTCACTGCTCACTCATTATGTTTTATGCATGCAAAATGTTGACTTCCTTTTCCAGGCCATTGATAATCTTTTCCTTTGCTATAAACTTTGGTTTGACTAATACTTCTAATACTTATATTCTCCTTACCTTCTCTTAATTTACTTTAGTCAACCATTTTTTTCTGTGATATTATTTTACATACTACTTCCACTCATTTGTCCTTACTAACCATCAAGTGAGCTTCAGTGTTTCTCTATGAATTTGCATAGTATCTTACATTGTAGTTGTCTTATTACTTTTCTGTAAGAAGTACTCCAGTAGTTTATGTTCCTTTATGTCAAGCAATACATTTACCACATTCAACATAGAAATTCTGAATACTTCGCACAGAGCTGAACAAAATGATTATGTTGAAGAAATGAATTTTAAATCTACATTAACTTCATGCTAATATATGTTTTGTATAAAATCTATCAATTTCATGAAATATATTGGTGGTAACGTCTAAGAAACACTTCACTTAGATTGTAACAATTAGAAGGGAGTTGCTGTGTGCCATCTAGTCAGTTCTGACTCCTACAATATTATAGGACTGAGTGGAACTTCCCTGTAGGGTTTTCTAGGCTGTAAAGTTTACGGAAGCAGGTACTTCCTGCTGTGGAGCTGCTGGTACTTTAAAACAGCCAAACTTTTCTGACCTAACAAGCAGAACAAGGGGACATGTGTGTCAGGTTTAAAGTCAGGAAATACATGCATCAGGGTTGTATTCCTTCACTATAACTTTTCAGTCCATTGCTGAGCAAATAATATGAGAAACTGGACTATATGAAGAATAAGGCATCACCATTGAAGGAATCATCATTAACAACCTGTGTTATGCAAATGACACAACCCTGCTTGCTGGAAGTGGAGAGGATTTGAAACACTTATTAATGAACACCACAGACCACAGTCTTCAGTATGGATAGCACCTCAGCTTCACGAATCAAAAATCTTCACCACTGGACCATTAAGCAACAATGTGATAAATGCAAAAAAGATTGAGGTTGTCAAGGATTTTATTTTACTTCATTCCACAAACAATGCACATGGAAGCAGCAGTCAAAATCAAAAGACTCACTACACTGGAAAAATATGCTGCAAAGGACCTATGTAATGTGTTGAAAAGTAAAGATGTCACCTTGAAGACCAGTTTGCGCATGATCCAAGCCATGGATCCAAGCCATCAATCGCATCATACATGTGAGAAATACGGGCAATGAATAAGGAAGACAGGAGAATTGATTCCTTGGAATTCTGGTGTTGGAGAAAAATACTGAATGTACTGTGAAATGCCAAAAGAAGAAACAAATCTGTTCTGGAATAAGTACAGCCAGAGTGCTCCTTGGAAGCAAGTATGGCAAGACTTCATCTAATATACTTTGGACATGTTGTCAGAAGCAATCAGTCCCTGGAGGAGGACTTCATGCTTGGTAAAGTAGAGGGTCAGCAAAAAAGAGGAAGATTTTCAACAAATGAATTGTCGCAGTGGCTGCAACAGTGGCCGTAAGTGTGAAAATGACTGTCATTATGGCTCAGGACCAGGCATGTGTTGTTCCATTGTATATAGAGTCTCTGGAAGTTGGAATCAATTTAAGGACACCTAACATCAACAGTAACAACATTATTTTATCATAGTCTCTTCACTTCCTTATAGAATCTTCTTATGTTACTTAGTGTTGGATTCACAACAACTTGCTTAAGGATGGCAGCTATTGCATGTGAAATAAAGTATTAATACAAATGATAGATTAGGAAAAGATGTAAATAGTGTCACAGTTCTAGAAGACCTTGATTTATCTGCTTCAGGGGAGCTTTGAAGGTGGCATAATGGCCGTCACGGAAGATCAAAGGCAGAGCTATTTCAGTGTTGGTGCAGAATGAATGCTGGGCAGACACCAACAACGGGGAGAAAACATTTGGAGATCTTTTTTGAATCATGTCTTCCAAACTTTTGAATAATGACAAGATTTTGAGTAAATAAGTAAATTTTTAAGATTCTTGAGAGAAAGAAGAATGATTCTCAGATGAAAATGTGTTATAACTCATATTGGCTTCAAAAGCTATTATTAAGAAGGTGTGCTTATTTTCAGTCATAGAAGTTATAAAGGATATTTACATGAGGTATCATGGGTCTGGAAACTCTGATGGCATAGTGCTTAAGTGCTATGTCTGCCAACCTTTTGGTTCAAATCTGCCAGACGCTCCTTGGAAACTGTATGGGGCAGTTCTAAGCTGACTTCTAGGGCTGCTATGAGTCAGAAGCAAGTTGATGGCAGTAGGTATCTATCATCTATTGAATTTTGAAAATTAAATCACTAAAACTCATGTGATGTACTTACTATGAAATAATATAGTACCTTTTAAAGCTCACTTAAAAGGCCTTAGTAAAGCATTGACTGAAAAAATGTTTAAGAAAAATACTGAAACTATGTGGGGTCCAAATTCCTTTTCTATTCCTACAGTAACGCAAAGGGAAATTGTTTTACTGCAGATACCAATTCAAAATGTAGGAGTTGAAGAATATCAAAATCACAGAGACACCACAGAATAGGTTCATAATTATATGTCCACCTGATTTTAGAGTTAGAGCCAAAAATACATAGAGATATGTTGCTGCATAGCTTCCAAATCTGTGAATGTAATGACAAAATTTTGAGTAAATATAATAAGGAAATCCCCAAGGTTCTTGAGAAAAAAGACAGAAGAATGATCCTCAGACCAATAAAATAAAATAAAAATTAAAGCTTATATCAAAACAAAACCTTAGTATTAGGTTATTAGGAAGAAATTGTTCTCATGTGCAGTCATGAAAAATAACAGATGTTTATATACCTTTAGTTTATTCATCCATCCATCCAAACATCCATACATTCCAACTCTTGTCTATCAATAACACATAAAAAATTAAATCTGCAGGACTTAGGCAAGTAAGTAGGTAGGTAGTTATATAGATCGGTGGATAGATAAGAAGAGAGATAGACCAGATTTCTTTGAGTTTATGTAAATAAGCACTTAATTATCATTGCGTTTTGGAATATTTGAAAACCTTGGTGGCATAATGGTTAAGTACTACGTCTGCTAACCAAAATGTCAGCAGTTCAAATCTGCCCAGCTTCTTGGAAGCTCTGTGGGGCAGTTATACTCTGACCTATAGCATTGCTGTGAGTCAGATTGGATTCAATGTTACTTTCCTTGTTTATTTGAGGATATTTAAATTCATCTGGTGCTAGATGTCTGGACATAATCCATGCTATGGGTCCAGATAGAACTGCATAGCAAGCAGATCAAGCCATTTTGCACAATGATTGAAATACACACATACTTATATAATTAACTCTTCAGTTTCAGTAACTATGTCTCTGCTTATAAATGCTCTTCTTCCATCACTTGATAAATAATTCATTGAAAAATTATTCATCAGCTCATGCATTAATATATTATGTTGTATACCATTTTTTAAATGAAACCTATATAAATGAATAATAAGGTATTAGGTAATAAGGTTAAGACTACGTACAGTATAGTTTTTTCTATGCAATAAACGTTTTTTTCTGACTATGATTATTAAAGTTATAATTGTACATCAATGTAAAATTGTCTCAGAGTTTTTCCCCCAATATTTCCATTTTCTTAGACTTAATTTACCTAACCTTACATGTATTAGCTAATTTTTCCTGAAGACATAATATTACAAAACACGTACTTAACTTAAAATACAGTGAAGTTGTCTCAGAAAGAAATTCATAAAGAAAAATACCATTTCAAAACCACCCATTTCCTTACAAACTTCCATGAACTATATATACTAAAATTTAAATGTATTTCTTTAATATATTTAAGTATATTAGTATATATTATTATACATATATATTAGTATATATTATTATAAAACTAAAATTTCAACTTCTTTATTTTATAAGGTTAATTCTTAACCTTATAAAAGGTTATTGAAATATTTTACTGAACAGTAAGAAACTGAAATGTGTTCAGATTCAACAAAAATATGACAAAATATAGGGACTGAATAATGGAGTAAACACAGAGATAAAATATCAAGTGAAAATAATATCATTTGCATAAAAACCTACCAATTACTGAAAATGATATCCTGTGTTTTTGTTCCTCGCTGAATATTTTGATAAGATTAACACTATAGTAATCCAGATGCATACTAGCAAAAGTAACAAAATACGGTTGATTGATTCCATTAGAAATTTATGCTATTCAATTCAAATGTTCTTCTTCTTAACAATTGACAATAATCTCTAATTTTCTCCCACAGGTATTTTTTCACATTTTGAACATGATCCATTGTCCTCAAATATGTTCACTCATTTTTTGTAGGCAAATACGTCTGTCTGTATTTCATAGAGATAACACCAGTTATCTCTGCTATTGCTATTAATAGGTTCCAACTCCTAACAACCTTATGTACAAAAACAAAAAAAACACTGACCACAGTTGATTCATCCATGTGACTGTTGTCATGATTATCCTGTTGTTGCAGTGACTGCGCCTGTACATCACATTGAGGGTCTTCCTCATTTTTGCTGACCTTCACTTTATCAAGCATGATGTCCCTCTCCAGGGACAGTTGACTCCTGACAACCTGCCCCAAACATGTGGAATGGTCTTGCAATCCTTGTTTCAAGGGACCACTCTGGCTGTACTTTGTCCAAAACAGATTTGTTTCTTCTTTTAGCAGCCCACGGGTTAGTCAATATTCTTCTCCAATGTGACTCAAACCATCTGTTAATCTTTAGCCTCCCTTATTCGTTGTCCAACCTTCACACGCATACAACGAGACTGAAGAAATCCATGGACTAGGACAGGAACTCTTTAGTCTTTAAAGTTCATTCCTTGCTTTTAAAGAGGTCTTTTGTGGCAGATTTGCTTAATAAAATGTGTCCTTTTATATCTTGACTGAAGCTTCCATACAGGTTGATCATAGATACATTTACGATGAAATCCTTAATGATGTCTATCTTTTCTCCATTTATCATGATATTTACTGATTCAGTTGGGAGGATTTTTGTTTTCTTAGTGTTGAAGTGTAAAGCGCTTCAATTCTTTTTTCACTTTCAACAACCAAGGTTGTTTGTGATCTACTGTTCAAGCGTCACTGCTTTGGCACACTTAATGGCTGTGAGAGCCACCAAAACATTTAAAGTGGAGACCTCAGCTGGGGAATAGGAGATCATAGTGACCAATCCATTCGTTCAAAAAGTATTTTTTGTCTTCTACTGGCTTACAGGTATAATTTGGGGGCTGAATGATGATGTCTGGTTGTCCAAGTCCAATACTTGTAGCTTTGGCAAGTTTGTCCCTCGGTATCCAGAAGAAGTACTCTGGCTCTTATTTGGGACAGAGAATACAGTTAAGTCCAGTAGCGAGGACACAGAAAAGCATACAAACCTAGAAACAGACAACTAGTTATAGTACATTAGGTCACACTGGGAAAACAACAGTATATTTTTAGAGTACATTGTGTCTAGTGCACAGAAAATGTCAGTGAAAAGCTGGGGATACTTAGCTGTTGGGAACTTTTTTTTTTTTAAATCATTGTTACAGACTTCAATAATGACAGTCAGGAGAGTCTTCCTTGGTCCTAAGTTTCTGTTCTTTAAATGTTAGTAGAAAAAGTTAAGAGTGAAAAGTATTTTGTGTCCTGTTTGAATGGCTTATGTGAAACCTTCCCTAAAAGATATTTTTAAAGATTATCTTAGCTATGGTCTTTATCTAAGGGGCCAGTTGCTGTGTTCTTGTGAGTTCCACTCCAGATGGATAGAGTACAAAGAACAATGACTTCTATATCATTCTCCAAAACATTTTATCCTTTTGGATTGAGGATAACACACTGATAAATAATACAGGGATTAAATAATGCAGGACCCCTACTGCAGATTCTTTAGACTCATAGCGCTGGATTTTCACTGGAAACCATCTGGTTCTTCACCAAGCAAGAGCAATGTTTACACCGATTGCGTTGCCAGTGTGAGCAGATTCAGTATATACCAACATTTTAGTCGGAGGACTTCTTCGACCTTTTAGGTGTGTAACCAAGAAGCTTGTTTTCTAATTTCATAGCACAGAATCTCTTCTTGGACTATTAAAAAAATGCTATTCCATTATCTCATGTCTGCTTGGTTTATGAGGTCAGAGATCACTGCTGGGCCTCCATCCTATCGGTAACTCAATAGGTCGTTAGTTTCACAGTGATGGACAAACTTCACAAAGACTTATTCTATTCAAGTATACCAGAAATAGGAATCAAAGTTCTACTAACCCCACCCTGCATATTGGACCAATGAGACCTCCTCTAACTCTCATTTCCCAATGTGCAATAATCCAACCATAACTTTCCAGTACCTACCAGCATAATCACTATGAAAAATTAAAGGCAATTGTAAGTTTTCAAAGTGCACTGTCCACACACTTGTCAAGAATTTAAATAAGAGATTGCCCACATAAATCTATAGTCAGTTAGAAAGGTATCATCCAAATTAGTACAGCTATATCTACCACATAAAAGCATATATCTACAAACATCACACAAAATTTGCCTAGAGAAAATAGAAGGTATAGAAAAGAAAAAATACATGTGACAAACAAATTTTCATTAGAGAACTAATTATTGGCAAAATAATACAGGCTGGACCAATCTTGTTGGCAGTGTTTAGTTAATATCTCTAAAACATACTGTGTTCTTTCTAAGGACAAGCTGCCCATGTATTCCTCCCAAGGACAACTGCCCCTCCTTGGTTTATCTGTTAACATTCATGAGTCACATTAAAAAAAAATAAAATAAAACCTAAGACAAAATGAAGTTTGAGCTACAAGGTCAGTCACTTCTGGCAACCTGGTTTCTTTAAGGTACATAATTTTCTGCATAGCAGGAAGGGATCACATCTCACATTCCAGCGGCCAGTGCTGGATAAAGTCTGAAGGCGGAATGTGGACAGGTGAAAGGGTGAGGAATCTCACTCATGCATGAAAACATGTCACTTACGCATGAAACGTGTCACTCACACAAGAACAAATAAACACATCACACAAGATAAAGTTTGGGCCAGGTGTGACCATGATGTCTCATGGAGAATCATGGACACAGGACTGCTAACACAAGCTTTATTTATAGGCTTTACAGGTAGGAAGTCAACAGGGTCGTACACAGCCAAAAATGGTCATGATCTTTGTTACAGAGCAAAGGACAGGAACATGCAAATAGTTTTAACCTGAGCTATTGTCCCGCAAACAGTTTCAAGGAAATTGCTCTAGCTTTTGGCCTATTATATTACAGATAGCTTAGTCTGGGCTACTAGCTTCAAAGAATAGTTTCTATTATTCTGTTAATAGTTTCAAAGAGCCAAGCAAAGAACTACAAACAAGGAGAGAGGCAGGAAGGTGCAGGGGGGACAAGGACATAGTAGCTTCCAGCCCACAGCGAGAAGGTAAGAATTTGATTACAAAACTGGGCAATACGTCATATAACATTGTCTTAAAGGCTGAATAAACTGTTAAATTATTTACCATAAAGAGCTCTCAGTCTGATCTTTGGAGTCAGTTTTACAAAACAGTTTAATTTTTTTGAAAAATACAACACCCAGAGTAAAACTGTTGTATTAGTTTATCTGTACCACTGTTGGACTTGAGGAATAGTTTTGTTTGCTTGTTTGTTTTTCTTTGAATCTCAAAGTTCAAAAAGATAATCAAAAGTAGTAGCCTCTGTGAGTTATTCCCAACCTCCATGAATACCATAAATCTAAATTCCAGAAGAATTACATGCAATTCTTTTCATGGTTCCATCTTTTAGATTATGATCTTACTATAGAATCTTTAACCAAAAATGCTCAATAAATTATAATTGAACACCATCTGTCTTTTTAAGATACCAGAAACCATACTGTGAACTAGGAAGCAAAATGAAACACTAACAATAGTATTAGGCTCATTGTCTGAAACAACCAAAGAAACTATTACCTTAAAATCTTTGATCGAGGAAAAAAATCTCTGTCTATGCATAAGCAGTATCAGTGACAGTTTTTCATGTGCCTCCTTAGCAGCTGCCTTCTGTAAAATCTGTTTGTGTATTAATATGAATACAGTAACAGGCACAAACTGTTCCTTGATAGACTGGAAATTTAGTGATATTCTAATTAGTAAAATCATAGCTCAATTTCAGAGAATTCTCTGGTTATGATATTTTTGCCTTTGCTAAATTGGCCTATAGAAATTTCTAATATAAAGGTTACAATAACTAAACTATAAGCTAAGTAATTTAGGAGAAAGGAAAATGATTTCTTATATCCAGAATTTAAGACATTAAAATATCAGAAATATTTTTATATAAAACCAATAGTATCTTTTTATCTATGCATTCTTATTTAGTTATATTCTGTTACATGGGGTTCTGGATTAGCTGCAGTCCTCAAACCCATCAGTTTCAACTTAAAAGTTCTGGAAATCTCAACTCATAGTCCTCTTCACAAGTCCTGTATAGTCCTTTTACTTTCTTTCTTTCTTTCCATTTTTTTGGTTGAGATATTCTTCTGAAATGTTTTCAGAAAATTAGCAAAGTGAAAATTTATCTGTAGATTACAATACTTAACATGATTATGATTCACTTATAGAAGTACTCTTAATAGTAAAAAAAATAATAGAAATCAGTTATAAGCAAAACATAAAGGCCAAACAGACCAAAACAAAACTGTTATAAAAAATCAGAAAATAATATTTCTAAATATAACCATCAAACATATTTTTAAAGGTTTCAGACATCATATACTATAATCTTGAGACACTATACCACATAGTGAGGATATACCAAGAATATACGTGCTGAGATTATTAAGTCTCTAGATACCTGAATAGTATAAAAAATAACTTTATAGGTGTAAATAAAGCATTTACTTTGATAATGTTGAATTAAAGGTGAAATAAAAGTTATGGTCAAGTCACAGTTAAGAACCAAACAAACCAAACCTACTGTCGTCAAGTTGGGTCCAACTCATAGCAACCCCAGAAGTCTGAGAACTGCCCCACAGAGTTTCCAAGGAGTGACTGGAGGATGTGAACTGCTAATCTTGTGGTTAGCAGACATAGCACTTAACCTACTACACCACTAGTGTTTCCCAGCAGCAATGAGGAAATAAGAATAAATTGTGGTATAATATTGTGCACTTTTTATATAATACTAGGCAAAAACATAAGAGGAAATAACCAATATAAATTTTAACCCAGAGAGAATCATGAATTTCTCTTGATTTGAATCCGTACTGTGTAATGTATTAAATAAAACTTTCAGTACTTTTCCTTTTCTAAAAAAAAATGTTTGTAGTGTATATATAATATATATTATTCACATACATAAAATAAACTCATTAACAGATATGAGTTTAGTTTATATCTGTTGATGAGTTTATTTTGTATATATATAATGTATAGATTTTTCTCTTGTGGCATAAAAAGCAGAAGTATACAAATTTAAATTATGATCAGTATCTATTAATTTAATGTCAGCAGGTGTTTCAGTAAGCTAGGGCTGCTCTAATAGAAATACCACAGAGTGGATGGCTTTAACAAAAGAAGGTTTATTCTTACATAGTCTGGTAGGCTGCAAGTCCACATTCAGGGTGTCTGCTCTAGGGGAAGGCTTTCCCCCTTGTTGGCTCTGGAGGAAAGTCTGGTATTACATCAGTCTTTGTCGAGGGAGCATCTTGGCGCAGTAACCTCAGGTCTGAAGGACGCACTCTTCTCCCGGTGCAGCCTTCTTGATGGTAAGAGGTTCCCAAATCTCTGCTTGCTTCACTTTCCTTTTATCTCTTGCAGGTGAAAGGATTAAGGGTGGAGAAAGCCACACATCAGGGAAACTCCCTTTGCAGTGGAGCAGAGGGCTGATCTTATAAAGGGGTTTATAGTCCCACCCTAATCCTTTCACATACAGCATAGGAAAACCACAAAATTGAGGACAGTCACAAGATACTGGGAATTATGGCCCAGCCACATGGCTACAAATATTTTTGGGGGAGCACAATTCAATCCATGACAGTAAGTCAACTAAAAGGTCTTGGACATTATTTTTAGCCAATGAGTAAAATAAGTGTTTTTAAACATTCTAAATTTTCATTTAACTTTTGCTGTGTCTCATATAAATTCCCTTGTGGCATAGTGACAAAAAAGGTCAGCAGTTCAAATCTGCCAGGTGCTCCTTGGAAACTCTACAGGGCAGTTCTGCTCTGTCCTATCATCTTCAAGCATACTGGTTTCAGCCTAAAAGATTTGGAAATCTCAACTCATAGTCCTCTTCACAAGTCCAATATAGTCTTTTTCCTTTCTTCTTTCTTTGTTTTTTTTAAGTCTCATATATATATTTTTTCCTCTGGCCATTTTTTTTTTTTTTTTTTTTTTTTTTTACTGGTTTAGAAGGAGGTCCTGCGGTCCAGCTGTATTACAAAGGAAAATAAACCTCTTTTTCCTTAGCTCATCCAGTGCAAAAGATGACCAACTGTTTAGAAAGCAGCCTAGAGGTGAACCCTTGGGGATGTTAGGTGCTACACCTATTTTATATTTCTTATGTCCTATAATTAGCGGTCCACTGCCCAGGGCCTAAAGTTGCAGTCTCACATGAACAACAAATATTAGCTCATCAAAGATAGCACTGTCTCTCATAGACTTTTCATGGATAACTACAAACTTAAGGCCTCTAGAGGCAGACACAAACTTCACAAAAACGGTAAGGGGTGGAAAAACAAGTGGTCAAACAAAAGGCTAGTGGGAAAGGTAAAAACAGAGGACAAAAATGGGCTGCAGTCCCCATCAAGGGTCCCCAAATGTTCTTTCTTTCTTTGAAAAACCCTCTGAGCTCATTGACAAGCTGATCACAGCTCCCTGCACTCCAGGAGCCATAAGATCTTTCGGTGGTGTCTCAGAGTGGAAATCCCTTACTCCCTGAGGTCTAGAAGAAGGTATCCTTTGGCCTCAGGGGTTATGAAGACCTTTCACACTGAGGTCCCTTTGAAGACCCATCAATAGTGACTCTCAACCCTACAGAATGAAATGCCCATCTGGTAGGTCTCCAAGGGAGCCTGACCCACGCAAGTTGCATTTCAACCTGAGAACCTATGACTCCCTGGAGTCTGATGACATTTCACTAGTCACTTGGATATCTATTCAGCCCTTGATACACTGTTAGGGTCTGGATTTCAAGACGCAATGCAGTTTCTTTTTGAAAATTGAGTTTTATTAAAAAATGTGCCCAATAAGAAAAAGACTAGTATACCAGGGATGCACTCCAAACTAGGAGGCGACCCCAAGCTTCCTTAGCATGCAGCATTTAAGCCATGAAACTGCAAAGTAGGGAGGGGGAGCTGACTTTTGCATTGATTGGCTGAGGCCATATGGAATTTCTGCAAGTTGCAAAATGTAGTTGAGGGTGTATGTGTCAACCCCATTGGTGAATGTTCTCATCCACATGGAATTTCCGTAGGTTGTAAAATGTAGCCATTAGTGGATGTTGTACTAAATTGTGGTTAGGGCTGGCTCCAGGCCCTATCTTTTGCAAGACAAAGGCGGAATTATAGTGTCATTACTCTATGGTATTTCTTGTTATTTCCTGCTAAATTGGTTCCTGGAGACTTTTACTTTAATACCCTGAATTTTCACTGTACCCTTCCTCAAAATGGAGTTACTTATGTCTCATTTCAACAACACACAATTTGACAGTTTCTCAATGAGCGAAAGAAAAGAGGGACAGGAAAATTTGCTCAGGTAGAAAGTGACACTAAGGTCAGGTCATGAGAAAGAGGGAAGAAAGGATCCTTACTGAGTAGGGAAACACAAGATAAGTCAGTCACAGCAGCTGCTCATTTGTCAGCTGGGGTTAGCAACATTCTTCTCTGAGTCACCTCAGGACTGAGGTGACTGACTTACCAAAAATTGTTACATTTCCTAGATTTCACAGACCCGTATAAGGTTCTTCTTGAACTGAATCAAGAATGAGCAGGTAAGGTGCAGAAAATCTTTCCCCACCAGCAAAGCTTTATTAAAGAGGCTTGCAAGAGGAGACAAGGGAAGTCTAAGCAGCACTTACCTTGCCTCCCTAAACAAAGGTTTTCATCAGGGCTTCTAAGGAATTTGGAGAAGAAAAGGACTCACGTTTTAATTACATTGCAGGTAGACATTTCCAGGAAGTCATGGGGTTAAGGTTATTAGGTTACATGTACTTCTTTGTACAAAATGGAGATGGCAACAAAGTGTTCTGGGAGGGACCTTCAAGACTTATTATTGGACGTTGTACATGTGCCAGCCTTTGAGATTTCGGTTCAAGTCTGGCTTTTATGCTCCTGTGCGCCTCTGCTGGAAAGGCACATAGCACTCACTCCTGGCACCATAGCACGTGCTCCTAGAGTTAACACACTAGTTTCCTTCTGAAAAACAACTTGGGGGAGTTCTTGGTCTTTTGGTATTTGTGGTATATTCATCATTATTCCTGGATATATCTTTCTCATTCTCTTTATAATATAGTTGTTCTTAGGAATTTCTAAATCACTGAGAGGGCCTCATGTACTTTTTTCTCTATCTCAATGTTGTTACTACAAACCTGTCTGCTTCCTGCAGCAAACAGCCAATCTTTAAGACAAAAAGAAGGTGAAAAAAGAAGCAAGATGTCTCCTACAAGGACACAGAGGGGATAAATTCCTCCAGACTCTGTCTCTGAAATGGAAACAAACTGGAGGTTTTTGTAGAAAAAGGGGATAAGTTTTAATGAGTCCTAGTAATTCGTAGAATGTTAATTCTTCTTTAGGTGGTCACAGTAGTCACATTTCAGATGTATAGATATCTAAATTAGTATTTTGGGTAGGGAGGTGATCTGGTCATCATATAACTTCCCAGTCAGAAGGCAGATTCCTTTCTTTTTCTTCTGTGATTTACAATTATTATCGTTTGTTGTTTCACAGTTCTATAGAGAGCATAGATTACTCCTTGAGAGAAAGTGTGGGAAATAATGGCCTCATGTTTGGAAATACTTACTAAAAAAGAAAATAGTATGGCTTATGTTCAAGATGAGGCCACTTACTTGATTCTGCCTATTCCAAGATGGTCTCTAAATTCAAGTGGGATATACTCAAAGTTTGACTTTGGAAGGCACTTGGCTGGCTGGCTTCAGGGACTTGCTCTAATTAGCTTCCGCTTCAGCTTGAGTGATTGATAGTCTGTTCCACAACTGAGCCCTGGCCTTGTTCTGACTAATAATACTGGACTTTACCATTGTCTCTTTCCACAAATGTAATAGATTTCACCCCTGTGTATTCTACCAACAAAGTCCTTATGTATGCTGTTTTAGTCATCTCATGTTACTTTAACAGAAATACCACAAGCGAATTGCTATAAAAACAGAAATTTTACTTTGTCATAGTCTAGTAAACTAAAAGTCCAAATTCAGGGTGTCAGCCCCAAATGAAGGCTTTCTCTGCTGGCACTGCAGGAAAGTCTTTGTCATCAGTCTTACCCTGGACTAGAAGTTTCTGAGGCTCAGAGACCCGATTCTTTCCAAAACAGTATGCTCAGCTCCCAGTACTGCTTCTTGCTGGCATGAGGATCCCCAATCTGTCTGCTAGCTTCTTTCCTTTATTTCTCAAGAGACTGCCTGAAGGCACAGAACAATCCTACACAGAGTCCTGCTTCTCCAATACAACTTTCCCCCAGCCTTCTTCATTAATATCATAGAGGCAGGGTTTACAACATAAAGGAACATTATACAATTCCAGGATTCACGGCGCAGAGAAAGTGCCACACATTTTTGGGGGAACAAAATTCAACAGCAGATTCCTGTGTATCTCTATTAAAGTTTTTACATTATCACTTGTTTTTCCACAATCCTGTAGAAAACATACATTATTAGTCCTTGAGAAGAAACTGGGAAATAATGGTCTCATGCTTGGGAATATGTAAGAAGAAACAAAGTCTTTAGATAATGTTCAAGTTGAGGCCACTTACTTTATTTTGCCTGTTCCAAGATGGTCTCTAAATTCAGGTGAAATATATTCAAGGTTTTACTTTGGCTCTCATGGACTTATTCTAATTATTTTCAGCTACAACTTGAACTTGTACGTAAGTAACTGATAGTGTGTTGTACAGTTGGCCCCTAGCCCTGTCCTGACTAATGATATTAAACTTTACCATTGTCTCTGATAGGATTGAGTTTCGTCCCCCCCAAAATAAGTGTGGCTGCATGGCTGGGCCATGATTCCCAGTATCTTGTGACTGTCCCCCATTGTGTGGTTTTCCTAAACTGTATGTTAAAGTATTAAAGTGGGACTGTAAATCCCTTCATAAGATTACCTGCCTGCTCCACTGCAAAGGGAGTTTCCCTGGATTATGGCTTGCACCACCCTTAATCCTTTCATCCTATGAGAGATAAAGGGACAGAGAAGCAGGCAGAGAATGGGGAACCTCTTACCATCAAGCAAGCAGCACTGGGAGAAGAGTGCGTCCTTCAGACCTGAGGTTCCTGCGCCAAGATGCCCCCTGGACAAAGACTGATGCAGTACCGGACTTGCCTCCAGAGCCGACAAGGGGAGAGCCTTCCCCCAGAGGGGACACCCTGAATATGGACTTACAGCCTACTGGACTATGTAAAAATAAACCTTCCTTTGTTACAGCCATCCACTCTATGGTATTTCTGTTAGAGCAGCCCTAGCTGACTAAAACAGAATTTGGTACCGTGAGAGTTGGGTGCTGCTCTAGCAAACACCTAAAATGTGGGGGCCATTTGGAAACTGCGAATGGACAGAAGATTCAGAAGGAATGATGAAGGCACAGATGGTGAGAAACAACAGAGCATCAGTGGCAGCAGCAGCGGCAGTGGCAGCAGCAGAACCAGAGGCAGCACTGGAGCTGACCCACGGAGCGAGAGAGCTGAGTGCCTGTGCACAGAGTTTTCCTTGCAGAATGGGGTGCCTCCAGGCACTTGAATTGGTGGAGCTGGCCTTGCTGACCCACGGAGTGAGAGAGCTGAGTGTCTTTGGGAAGGATGCTTTCTAGCAAGAGTGGGGTGCCTCCGGGCACTTAAATCAGTGGAACTACAGAGCTTTGGAACACTTGCCTGGCAGGGCAGATGTGGACCTGAAACCCAGGCCATGAGGTCACAGGAAGCTGAAGCTGAAGAGACAAACAGTGTGAGAAGCTGAGCTGCCTCAGTCTCAAAATGTATGGCCATGACCTCAGGGGTTTGACAGGGTGGAACCATGGAGTCTTGTGTTTGTAAGGGTGGAATTGCCACTCATTTGGGTTTATGGTGCTCCTAAAGCTGATGGGGCACAGTTTCTGTCCAAGTGGGCCTTGAAAGCAGAGTTGTAGCTTGGGGCTAGAGGTCTCCACTCAAAATCCAGAAAGTGTGGCCAATACCTAGAATCTGGAGAGCAGGGCCATTGTGCAGAATGTCTCAGAAAGTAGAAGATTATTTCCAAAGCATTGAGGGCTAATGTAATGTGTTCTGCTGACTCACTTGTTGCCTGTTAATGCCTTCTTTCCCTGCAATTTCTCCTATTTACAATGGAATGTCTGACTTGTAGCCATTCTGCCATTGTACCTTTAGAAGCAGATAGCTTATCTGTTAGGTTTCACAGTTGTAGAAGAGTTTTTGTATTTTGGACTTGGAACTGATTTAAGACTTCTGTCATATGAGATGAATGTGTTACATGTTTCAATGATATGATTTTGGGGGTGCCAAAGGGTGGGATGTCGTGGATTGAGTTCTGTCCCTCAAAAAATAAGTGTGGCTGTGTGGCTGGACCATGATTCCCAGTATCTTGTGACTGTCATCCATTTTGTGGTTTTCCTAAACTGTATGTTATAGGATTAGGGTGAGGTTGTAAATCCCGTCATAGGATTACCTCCCTGCTCCACTGCAAAGGGAGTTTTCCTGGAGTATGGCTTGCCCCACCCTTAATCTTTTCATCCTATGAGACATAAAAAGACAGAGAAGCAGGCAGAGAATGGCGAACCTTGTACCATCAAGCAAGCAGCATCAGGAGAAGAGCGTGTCCTTCAGACCTGAGATTCCTGCGCCAAGATGCTCCCTCGACAAAGACTGATGCAATACCAGACTTGCCTCCTGAGCCAACAAGGAAAAAACCTTCCCCTGGAGCAGACACCCTGAATATGGACTTGCAGTCTACCAGACTATGTAAGAATAAACTTTCCTTTGTTAAAGCCATCCATTCTGCGGTATTTCTGTTACAGCAGCCCTAGCTGACTAAAACAGTCTCTTTATAGAAATGTAGAGAATTCAATTCCTGTATATACTACCATTAAAGTCTGTATGTGTAGTCACCACCTATATTGTTGAAAAAAAACATATTCGCTGTGAGGAAGTCAGTGATCTTGCAAAATTCTATCATTTTAGCTTTGTTTGTATCATCATCTCTGTATTTTCTAACTACCAGTCTTCCTCGTTTCTTGCTTTCACACTCTAATTACTAATAACAAAGTATTCTGATTCCAAGCTTACTCAATTTCAGACTGCAGAATTAGGCAAAAATCTTCAGTTTCTTCATTTGGACCCTAATGGTTGCTGTGTCATTTTGAACTATAGTCAAATTAAGCAATGGAAACCTTACGATTTTCCATTATTATTAGATTATTCTGTTGTTCAAGCTTTCCTGTATACCTCTAGGATCCTTTTCTTCCCTATGACTTTATTCAGCATGGTTTGTCACTAGAACTCTGGAACTGATTGTCATTGTTCACAAAATATTGCTTTTGACTTTTTTTTTACATTAGTAGTTGGTGTATATATTTGAATAATCATTGTATCAAACTGTCCTTCTTGTTGGTGCATCAATATTATCTTACCACTGACAATCTTGTACTTTTAATTTTTAAGTGAGTAGATACTATTACCTGAAGGACACATTCTTCCTCTTCTTTAGTGTCAGTTTGTCTATCCTAAACCACAGATTTTGTATTTACAAAAATATTGCCTTGCACCTTCCATCTCCATCTTCTTTGTGTGATTTTCTCAGTCGGACCAACCATGTCAAACAAACATAAAAAAGACAAAAAATTGTTAACAATCTGTAACCCTCATCCTTCCAACTTCAGTTAAGGTCTTAATCTGTCCTTACATACACTGGGATTCAACATCTTTTGGTGAATATAGTGATTGAAATTTGAAGCTGGTGTCACCATTGACTAGCTATATGACTTGGAAAATGTCACTCATTCTTGCTATACCTCCATTTCCTGATTTCTAAAATAGTGATAATGGTAATACACAATGGCACTTGGCTTTGGCTGGGCCAATGTTAATGTGAGAACTAAATGTATAAAAATCAAGATCCAGTGCCTGGCATATATACAGGGTACTATAAATGTTTTGGAACCCTGATGGCATAGTGGTTAAAAGCTTGGCTGCTAACTAATGGGTGAGAAGGTCAAGTTCTGCAGCTACTCCTTGGAAACTCTATAGCACAGTTGTACTGTCTCCCATAGAATCACTATAAGTGGGATCTGACTTGATGGCACCTAACAACAATATTTAGATGTTATTGTATGCCATTAAAAATCACATTTTACTGACTCTACTATTGTCCTATTTATATGACTGCAATTTAATATATTTACACTATGGTTTACCATTGCTACCCCAACTTTTTGTGTTGGTCACCTAATTGTCAGTTTTACAGAGACTTGATTCTCTAAAACTTATGCTACTAATGACAGCATTCTCTAATCCCCTTGCATCTATGGACAATTGAACTCTCTTTGTTCTATTCCTAAGGTACTTCTGTGGCATACTATGTGATCTCTTCCAGCTTTCTCTTTAAACATAGAAACTTTGCCTGAGATTCTGTACTTCACCTTTTCCTCTATTTCTACATTCTTCTTCTAATTATGATAGTGTCATATTATATCTTTATATTTAACAGTACCAGTAATTTGTATTTGTTCTTCCTCAAAACTGACATATTGCACATAATATAGAAGTTATATGAATAGTTCTGTGAGTCCTACTTCTATCTTTTTCCATCCTGGAGACAACATATCTCTTAAACAGTTACTTACGTAACACGGCACTTCACTTGGCTGGCCAAGTATAAGAATTATTTGATAATTTTTGTGTTTTATTTTTATGTAAAGTATACCAAATAGTACATATTCTGTACCTTGCCTTTCAACTAGTAAATGACTTTGAGGATTATCTATAAAGGTCGAATACATTAGTGCACTCCTTTAAACTCATGTGTAGTATCCTACATAACACATAGATTACATCCTACTTGAATATTCCCCTAACGATAAACATTTCAAAGTTTTTCAAAATTTTATAAAAATAACTCATGATTATCTCTGAACAAGTTTCCTTGTCTGTGTTTGAATAAAATAAATCAATATTTATATTTTCATTAATTTTAACTTTTACAAAACACAATTTCATCTCTTGATACCAGTTGTTTCATTTTTTTCAGTCATATTTCTTCAGTCCTGTCTACTTTAAAATCCTATATTTTTACTTACTATATTTTAATCTTCAATATATTTGAAATTTTATTTGTGAGGAGAGTGAAATAGGAATTCAACTTTATATAGAGGTCTGGTGGCAGAGTGGTTAAGTGTTCAGCTGCTAACAAAATGATAAAAGCAGTTCAAACCCACCGTTGACTTCTTGCAAACACTTGGGGCAGTTTTACTCTCCTATAGGTTGGCTATGAGTTGGACTGGACTCTATGGCAACAGGTTTGTTTGTTTCTTGGGCTTCTATATATTTAATATATATCGTTCTAATTTTCCAGAAACTACTCATGCAATAATTCATATGATATGCAAAACTTATTTTAATAAATAAATTCCCTATGAATGTGTGTATATTTCTCAACTCTTATTCTTATACATTAATCTGATCATTCCTGAGACAATCTCACTCTACTTTAATAACTTTAAATATTTGGAAGTTCACAAAATTTACTCTTTCAGAGTAAGTTAAAAAATAACTCTTCATTAAAAAGTCTAAAAAGTCTATCTACTTCTCCAGATAGATTCCTAAATCAGCTTACTAATGTTTCTTAAAATATCCTATTATTTTCATTGTGATTGCATTAAGTATGTAAAAGTATTGAGTGATACTCATCTTTGAATTCTAGACAATCTATGCCTTTCCATTTACTTTATCTGTTGTTGTGTTCCTCAGTTATAGCTTAGTGAGTATTTATATTTTCATGTAGTTTACTCATTCTTTTTAGTTTATTCCAGACTATTCTATTTATCCTCTTACTAATGAAAAAAATGTTTAAAAAGATATACATAAATCTGGTTATATCATTCTCTATAACAATTTCTAATATCTTTGTGTTTCAATTATAATGCATTTCAATATTTATGTCTATAGCTTAGTTCTTGTCCTGACTTCCTAGACCTACTGAAACTTGTGTTACCAGTCTTCTTAAAGCTTGTACGTATATTTTTAACCACAGCGCCACTAGGGCTATTCAAAAGCTTGGAAGGGTGACAAAATACAATTTAAATAAATTAAATGTAAAATAGAATTTCAGAGAAAGACACAAGAAATAAACATGTTAATGGATAAGCAGTTATTTTGTGTGGAGGTATAGATCCTTTTTAGATTGTTTGTTTCAATTAAATGACTGATATAAGTAGCTTGGATATATTTCATGATCGTTAGGGAGGAAATCATTTTGGAGCTGACAAAACTCAGGACTGAAATGACCTATAAATGAGGAATCCAATTTAAAAGGAAGAAATGAACAAAAACGTGATAGAAACAAGCTTGGCTGATACAAAGGACAGAACATATCTAATGAAATAATGTGGGAAAATGCAACGTGTAGCTATAAATGATTTAATACTATTTGAATAACTTGGAATCCTATAAAATAGTTAAAGGAATGAAATATATACTAGAAATGCTGACACTGAGACAGCTGTTGCTCTTTGATTCACTTAGTATCTTTAAATAAAGTCAATAGTCCCTAAATTTACTTCTCCACTTCAACAAGTACACTCAGAATGCTCCTTAGAAGTAAGAATGGCAAGACTGTACTTCACATACTTTGGACCTGTCAAGAAGGATCAGGATCAATCCCTATAGAAGGACATCTTGCTTGGTAAAGTAGAGGGTCCACAAGAAAGAGGAAGGCCCTCAACAAGACACATTAACAGACTGGTTGCAATAATGGGCTGAAATATAGCAACAATTATAAGGATGGCAGAGGACTGGGCAGTGTTATATTCTCCTGTGCTTAAGGTCACAATGTGTCAGAACCAACTCAACAGCACCTAAAAACAAAACCACCATAATAAAAAATTAATTTCCTAGACTTAACCTTAGGGAAGATACAGAAACAGATGAAAAACCTGGCAATCAAAACAGCACACTCCCTTCCGAAGCAGGAGCCATCACTCTATTACAGTTATCCCCAGAGGGATGGTTACCAGGGAGGGGAGGAATATAGAAGGGGGAAAAAAAATAAATTAAAAATTTAGAAAAAAAAAAACATAAGACAGAGAGTGAGAGAACAACAAACAAAACCCCTACTGGTTATAAAACAAGTTTGGATTTAAACTTGTGTAATTCCAAAACGTATATAAACATACTTTTCTTTTAGAATTTTTGTAACCCAATTGCAGAATGATAGGAGCTGTGCTTTTAACCTACAACTGTGTATTATTAGGTTATTAGTTAATAATCTATTATCATCTTAATTTTAAACTGGGTAGAGTGAAACCTGTTCTTGTAGTAGATAGCTGTGGTTTTTGCTTGCCCAGTACATTTTCTTACTTTGTGCAAAGTATTCAGACTATACCACAAGATACTTCTTGATTAATACTAAAAGCCAACGCCACTGCTCTTGAGTTCTATTCCAACTCATAGCAACTCTATAGTAGCAGAATTGCCCCCATAGAGTTTCCAAGGAGCACCTGACAGATTTGAACTGCCAACCTTTTGGCCAGCAGCTGTAGCCCTTAACCGCTATGCCACCAGCATTTCCACCATAAGTGGAATTAGAGGTAGTCATTATATAACGCTTTCAGGCTCCAGATATAAACCAATTAATACATGACACAAAAGAACAAATACACGTGTAAGTCAAAGCACTTGTTTCATAACCAGCAGGGTTTTGTTTGTGTGTCCTTCTCTCTTTTTCATGTTTTTGATTTTCTTGTTAATTTCTAATATTATTATTATTATTTTCTATCTCTCTGTAGCCATCCCCTTCTTGGTACCCATCAAAGATTGCTTCTGTCTACATGTAAACCTTTTCATGAGTTCTCATAGTGGTGGTCTTACACAACACCTGTCCCTCTGTGGTTTTTTCTGTTTGCATAGTATAATGACCTCTAGTTTGCTTCATATTATGCAGTGACATTCAGTTTTGCCAGCACCACCTGCTAACATGATTGTGTTTTTTCTACTTGGTGGATTTTGATGCTTGTTGAAAATCAGATGACCACACATATATAGATTTATATCTGGGTTCTGAATTCTGTTCCATTGGCCAATGTATCTGTCATGGTAGTAGTATCAAACATCATTGTTTGAATCCCATTTTATCTATCTATCTGTCTGTCCGTACATCTGTCTGTCCGTCTATCTATCTTTTATTTTTTAATCCATTCTGTCACTATTTTCTCTTTATAGGTTCATTTAGATCATTTACTTTTGACGTTACTGTTCACATATATGTGTTTATTGCTGTTATTTTGTAGTGCTTTTTGTGTGTGTGGTGCTGACATTTTTATTATTCCTCTCACTTTCTGTACTTGGCTTGGCTGGTTCACTCTGTTGTATAAAATTCCATTGGTTTCTGGATGTCTTGTTCATTTGCATTTATGGATTTTGTTTTTAAGACTTTGTTTTCTTTATTTTGATGAGCAGTTTTATTAACTTTGTAGTTACCTTGAAGTTTACCCTTTCCTTTCTAGGTTTGAACAAGTCTATTTTACTTGGTAGTCCCTTGCCCTTGACTCCATTAGAAAGGTCTATATTATACCATTTATTCCCCCTTCTATTGTTCTGACATTGTTGTTATTAGCAGATTAACTACTCTGTTTCCTTTTTGAAATTCTTTTGGATTTAGATCGTCTTTGAGAATTCATTTCCTAGGTTAGTATCTGGCTGGTACAATCTTTCACCCTAGATTTAGGCTTTGGTCTCATGTTTCTTCTCAGCCTGAAGGATTCCTTTTAACAATTTTTACAACTTCGTTGTTGAGCCTCTTGGAGAGTCAACTTTTCATCTTTCATGATATTAGACAAGTTTTCTGTCAGCACTCTTTTAGTGATCCCCTCTGTGTTTTCCACTTTCTCTCCCTATTCTGAAACTCTGATCATTTGTAGATTTTTGTTTTTGATTGTATCCTACTTAATTCTCAGGATACCTTCATTTTTTCTCATTCCTTTTTCTTTCCTTTTTCTTTTCTTTTTTTTTTTTTTTTACTGACTTCTCCTCAAACAGTAATGTACTCAAGTTTTTACCTCCAGTCTCACTAATCCTATGTGTCATCGTTCCAAACCTGCTCCTGAGTCCTTCTGTGACACTGTTCATCTCCGAGAGTTTGTTGTTTATCTTTCGGATTTGTAATTGCTGTTTTTGTATGATTTCTCTAATTTTTTTCCCCTCAGTTTTGTCTGATTTTTGCTTCAATACTTGTATGGCTCTAAATATTAGAGGTTTGAATTCTAGTGTCTTTTCTTCTACTGAAAAGTCACGTGGTATTTTATTTTGGACACCTACTGGAAACTTCTTGTCCTGTTTTATGTATATAAAACAAGGCAAGATAAAAACCAGACAATATATGGTTTACTGTTTGGGAGTCAGTCAGTAGTCATTTTATTTTATTATTGATTTTAGATTTGTTTGTGTCATCCCACTTTTTAAAATTAATTTGGTTATATCGGAACAGGATGGATGTGCTTTCTTTGTTGATGGCTTTTCTGTGGTCATGATATTTTGTCCATGTCCAATGTCCTTGTCGTCTAATGAGCAGGCCCAGTTTTTCAGCTATGATGCAGCAGGGCAGGCCCACAAGGTGGTCTGTGTCCTGCTGGGAGATCCTGAAAGCACTTGCCAGTACTCTTTGCCTGCTGATCTCTGATGCAGGTATGATGAATCCAAGTGGTGTATATGCTGGACTTCCTGCTTGGCTTAGCCATCCCAGCTAGACAGGGGGCTGTAGGAGGCAGAGTAGGAGGGAAAAGATGAAAGGTGGGAAGGAGTGTCTTGCTTATGATCAGCTGCTGTATCTTCTGCTGAGGTTTCTGTGCATCTGGTCTCTTGTTCTCCCTGTCTGCTAATCTCCGACAGGTGTCTAAGATGGTGAATCCATCCAGTGTTAGCTGATAGGGAGATTATACCTCTTCTCCCTCTCTGTTTTCTGTCAGTTTCTTATTCCATTTATTTTTTTTGGTTGAAATCTTTACGTTTATCTTTGATACTCTGAGTTCCAGAATTGATATCTGTCCCTACTTTTCTTAGGTTTGGGGGTTCTGCTGTGCAGGGACAGGTCAGTGCTTCTCTCAATGGCAACATGCTTACCTGAAGCCATGCTTTTCATTTTTAATTCTAAGTACGCCAGGCAGCATTAAATCAAAACCGAACCCACTGCCATCAGGTCAATTCTTACTCATAGCAACACTATAGACAGAGCAGAACTGCCCCACAGAGCTTTCGAGGAGTGCCTGGTAGATTTGAACTGCTGACTTTTTGGATAGCAGTCCTAGCTCCTAACCACTAAGCCACTAAGTTTTACATTAGGGCTGGACATGTAACTTAGCTTTCACACTGAAAAGTTTTACTCACTGGCCATTAATTATCCAGAGACAGGCATGTGACTCAAGTCACATAAATTCAACCTGTAAAATTTTAGTTAATTGGGTGAAAGGAAAGGAACAAATTTTAACTCTCTTTTTACACTCTCTTAAGAGGACATCTATCAAATTTTGAATTAGCCTCAGAGTGAAGTTATCCTAAAGGAAAGATGAAATATGAAACTCCGAAGTGACAGAGAGAATAACACAAGACTGAGAAAAATGTGTAATGCCATGATGTGGTATGATTATAGGCACCAATATACTTTACAGTTACATAAGACAATATATATCATTTTCTTTGAAAGGTAACTGGAGTTGATACAGTTTCATTGCAATGCCAATCTTACGACAAACTGAAGTTTCCTAAGACCATAAATAGAATCTAAGTAAACGATTAGAAGGTATTTCTAAAGTACGTCCTATTTCTCATAAGTGTGAACTTTTTAATCTAAACTTAGTTTCTGGTTTCATCTTTATTTATTTATTTATTACTGGTTTCATCTTTATTTATTTATTTGTACATACTGATGTTTTAAGTATGAATTATTAATAGATTCTGAAGTATTACTAATGAGCAAGATACTGATATTTTAAAATTCACATACCTTGATTATTTTGTATGATATATTTTAAATAACTGTTGCTACTGATTGATGCATTTCAGAATATTATTGTATTATTTTTTATTTTACACATAATATAAAAAAATAAATGTTCGCTTGATTAAATTTCATACTTGCCTTGTAATTGCAATAAATTTTAACACATTATCATTTAAATATTAGTCTGTGGCAAATCAATTTCATAGTAATTTATCCTTAAGTTGCTAATTGGCATTGGATAAGTGTGTTAATTGATATAAATAGCATCATAAGCTGTATGTTAATTGTCAAATTGTGCTTCTTACAATGAAAAGTTATTAATAATTAATTACATATGTAGACCCTGTCATGTAATGTTAATTATATCTGATTCTTATTTCAGATACTTGTTGTCCTTGAATGCTTTTAAAAACTAAGTAATAGATATTTTTCAGATTAATTAGTTATGATTTTCTAGTTTTACTGGTATAACTAAAAATTAGTAGGTAGCAAAAATTGTATAAAAACTTCACTATCTCTTATTATAAAATTGTGTAATTTTTTAAAGCAAGGAGGTTTATCTGTTTGCCTTAATGTCTATATTGACAGTATATATATTATTTTGATTTAAGACAAAGTGAAGATAAAGAATAAAAGCGAAAAATCAAGACAAAAGCCCTAGGAACTATTAGTGACTCTCTCTCTTTACGACTACATATATAAACAATAAATTCTAAGTACTAAACAATAAGTTCTAAGTACTACAAAGTATAAGCAGGAAATTTTTGCTGTTACAAAATCTACAGAGACGAATGAAGATAAATAATGTTACACTATTTCCAAATAAAATGTTTTACATTAAATTGAGTATATTATTCAATTTGTAGGATTTTTTTAGATCAAGTTTATGTAAAAAAAAAAAGAAAATTGAAGATAGTACCTGTAATCCATACACCACTTTGAATCTGTCTCACTTCAAAACTCATAGTTTTCGTTGTTGATGCTATTAAACAATTAAAAATAATTTAATTTAAATATATATAGATTTAAACATGAATGTGCAGTTTAAAGTGTAAAAGTGGCCACAATCTGAAAATTCAACACTTCGCATATAACCACATTTGAAAATTAATGACATTACATTGAAGGAAATGTCACATGGTATGAACATTAAGGAACCTAGACAATGTAACACAAAAATCCAAAACCAAACCCACTACTGTAGAGTCTATCCTGACTGCTAATGACCCCATAAGTTTTCTAGCATTGTAAATCTCTTCAGAAGAAAATTGTCCTGTTTTTTCTTTACTGGAGTTGTGAGTGGTTTTGAACTACTAACCTTTTACTTAACAGTTGATTGCTTTAACCACTGTGCCCCAGGTGTTATTACTATAAAAAAAATAGTAAATTAAAATGGAGTTACATATAATAAGAGCCAATCAATTTGACAGGAAAGAAACAATTATATTTTTCAACACTTCGTGCTTCAAGAAAAGTTGATGCAAAACTTGTAATACTGATATGTATTGGATTGAAATATGATCTTAAAATATGTTTACCCAGAATTATAAAATGTTTTCTTATTTGAAATAAAGGTCTTCACAGACATATTTAAAAGAAGCATGTTAAGGCAAGTTTATCTTTGATTACAATGGCCTGTCACTCTAATGACAATACCTTGGAAGAATAAGGGAAATAGGCACAGACACACACAGAGAAGCCAAAGTTCATGTGAAGATGAAGTCAAAGTTTGGAATTAAGCTTACCCAAATCAAGGACTGCAATGGAAATGGAAAAAAAAAAAACAAAGAAACAAACCTGAAGAAATACAAGGACTGTCAGTTAAGTTCACAAACTCATCCCAGAAAAAGTGCTACATACCTCACTGATAAATATCACTATGGTCACCTTAGAAGTACTCCCTTTGGGAAGCTATGCACCAATATCAATGCCTAGTCTATCCTTCAATGCAATTTTGAAAGTCCTTTTCTGGAATGCCATCAGAGCTTTTGTATTATCCTTGATGTTCTGAATACCACAAAAATGTCTTACTTTCAATATTTCCTTTATCTTTGGTAAAGAAAAAGTTACTGAGGGCCAGATTAGGGGAGTAAGGGTGATGCTACGTTACTGCTATTTGTTTACTGGCTAAAAACGCCCTCCCTCACAGAAAATTATACAATTAAGTTTGTGAAATTGCCACTGTGCCAGTGTGTGCAATAGCCATTCCAGAAAGAGTTCCCAAATTGCTTTGAAGGGTAGACTAGGAACTAGCAACAATGCATAGCTTCCCAAGTGGGAGTAATTCGAAGGTGACTGTAGTGATAGTCAGCAATAAAGTACATAGCACTTAGAACTATTAAGTACATGGACTTTTTGGACCTCATAATAAAACTTTCCAAAGACGATGAAACAAATACATCAACATATTCAAAAAGTTCAATGAACTCAGAACATGATAAACTCAAAGAACCTCTCTCAAACACATAGTAGTCAAGCCAGCAAAATGTAAAGCCAAAAAGAAGCTTGAAAACAAAAGGATAAGCAACAAGAGAGAGAAGGAACAAGTGATAGCACAAGGAATTCTCAGTAAGATCAACAACTGACTCAGTCAAAACTATGGATGCTAAAAGGAAATAGGATCTCTCCCTCTTTCTCTCTCTCATACATACACACACAGACACACACATCAACTAAAAATTATACATCAGAAAAGTCATCCTTCAAGAATAAAGAAAAAAACAAGAAGATTCTCAGAAAAAGAAAAGCTGTGGGAAATTTTTATCCTAGAATTGGCCTGCAAGAAATGGTGAAAATATCCCTTCAGGCTAAGACAAAAGGACAGTAGATGATTATTCAGACCACATAAAGGAATAAATCTTGCTAGAAAAGGAAATGGTAAGGTAGATACTGGTGGCTTAATGCCTAAGAGTTTGACTGTGAAAAAAAAAAAGTTGGCAGTTTGAATCCATCAGCCCTTCCTTCCTTAATACTCAGTAGGCAGTTCTACTTGGTACTATAGGGTTACTGAATTGAAAGTGATTTGATAACAATGATTTTTTTTTTAAGGTAAATATGAAAACCGGTATTGTATTGTGATTTGCAGTTTCACTTTTTGAGAAACAACAAGATATGACATTGTTGGTTACTTAGTGCTGTTGTATCAAAAATACAATAAGAGGCTTGCTTGGAAGAACAAGAAATTCTTGTTTCACAGGATTGGAGGTTTTTGCTGTTAGTTACCACGGAGTGGATTCTGACTCGTGATGTCATGGATCAAATTCAGTTTCCCAAAAAGACTTGTGTAGGAATTTGGCATTGCTATGGTTCCCAGAATTGTTCATACTCTAAACTGTGTTTGTAGTGTTAATGAGAGAGGATGGGCAGCATTTGCATTGATGGGTTAGAACTTAATGCATGAGATTGTATTGCATCTTGACACAGCTTCTTGAGATATAAAAGAAAAGAAGACAAGTGGATGTTGGAGGATCTCATACCATCAAGAAAGAAAACAGTGCTGGGAGCTGAGAATGTTCTTTGGCAAGGACTGGGGTTCCTGTGGCTCAGAAGATTCCAGTCCAGAGGAAGCGGTGACAAGAACCTTCCTACAGAGCCAGCAG